>WOXC01005591.1:0-1380669 GCA_011680675.1 Gymnobelideus leadbeateri
TTATACATATCTATACCTATACATGTGCACACACACAACGATCTATCTATCTAGCTATCTAGCTATCTAGCTATCTATCTATCATCTATTTTGATGAAGCAGACTTGAAAATCCCACCCCTATTTTATGCAAGGATTCCCATTTACTCAGTAGAAATTCCACAACAGAGAAAACTTTTCCACAGAGGTGATAAGAATTTTAGGTGAAGAGATTCTCCACAAACCATGTAAAAAAGGACTCTGAAAATCTTCTGGAGCCCCAGCACCCACAGAACGACACAGAGAAGCTAACCTCCCGCTGAGGACAGCCCAGCACCCTGCAGGAAGGACCAGCGCAGTGGTCTGGGAGCCGGCAGCGCGCAGAGCGCAGGAGCCAAGCCGAGCCCAGGTCCACGTGAGCTGAGGTTTTAGCCCCAGGGCGGCAGGGCCAGCAGCCAGCTGGAGGAACCCCAGAACACCAGGAGCTGTGGCGATTCCAGAATTATCAACATAGACATGCCTAGGACAAAGTAAGAGGTTAGTGTCCTATGGACTTTGGGACCTGTATTTGGGGAATGCGTCAGCTCCCTCCCCTGGGGCTAGAAGCCGCTGAGGAGACACGCCATTTTGTAGTTTTCATAGGCATTTCCAGCTCCCAGCCTACAAATCGTGGGGAGATCCAGCGATCAGTCTTGGGGGGTAATCGCTCTTGCTTTAACCTCCCTGGATCTGGATTGTGATCTAGGGTGGAAGTTGTGGGTGGGTTTATAGCTTGCCAGAAATGGAAGTTGCCCCCCACACGTTCCGGACGAAAATTCCTCTAGCTGGCCTTAAAGCCATAGTGTGGCAACAAGCCCAAAAGTCAAGCAATTAAGTGACAACATGCCAAGGCAAAGGAAACAGAAAAATGCAACCCTAGACTCCTAATTTGGGGGCATAGAGCAGGAAAAGGACTGTGAGGTCAGAAGTCCTGCTCCAAAAGCCCCAGGGGAAAACATGAGTGGGTTGCAGGCCATAGAGGACGTTAAGGAGGACTTTAAAAATCAAATAAGAGAAGTGGAGGAAAAATTAGAAAGAGAAATGAGAAGGATGCAGGAAAAGTATGAAATGAGGGTCAACAGCCTGACTGAGGAAAACAACACCTTAAAAAATAGACTAGCTCAAATGGCAAAGGAGGCCCAAAAGGGCATTGAGGAGAAGAATGCCTTAAAAAGTCGAATCTGCCAGATGGAAAAAGAATCTCAAAAGTTCACTGAGGAGATTCATTCCTTCAGAGTTAGACTGGAGCAAATGGAAGCTAGTGACTTTATGAGAAATCAAGATGCTGTTAAGCAGATCCAAACAAACGAAAGATTAGAAGGCAATGTGAAATATCTCATGGGAAAAACCACTGACCTGGAGAATAGATCCAGGAGAGACAATTTAAAAATTATTGGACTACCTGAAAGCCATGATCAAGGAAAGAACCTAGAAATCACCGTTCAAGAAATTCTCAAGGAAAACTGCCCTGATGTTTTAGATCCAGAGGGCAAAATAGAGGTTGAAAGAATCCATTGATCACCTCCTGAAAAGATCCCAAAAAGAAAACTCCCAGAAATATTATAGCCAGGTTCCAGAATCCCCAGATCAAGGAGAAAATACTACAAGCGGCTAGGAAGAAACAATTTCAATATTGTGGAAACACAATCAGAATAGCCTAGGACCTGGCAGCTTCTACACTGAGGGATCAAGGGCATGGAATATGATATTCCAGAGGGCAAAAGAGCTGGGAATGAACCCAAGGTCACCTACCCAGCAAAACTGAGTATTTTGTTTCAGGGGAAAATATGGTCATTCAGTGGAATAGAGGGCTTTCAAGCATTCTTGAGGAAAAAACCAGAGTTGAATAGAAAATTTGACATCCAGACACAAGAAGCAAGAGATGCCTGAGAAGGTAATCAGGGAAAAGAAATCGAAAGGAACTTATCAAAGTTGAACTATTTACATTCCTATATGGAAAAGCAATATCTGTGACTGATGATATCTTTCTCACTATGAAAATAATGGAAGAAGGGGGTGTGGTTATATGAATACATATGTGAATGTGTGTGTATATGGTTACAGTTATATATGGATAGAGGGCATAGGTTGATTTTGTTGGGAAGGGAGAGTACTCAAGGGATGAAATTATGAGGTGAGAGAGGAAAGTGGCAAGAGGAGATGGGGAGAGACATGGTGGGGTAAACTATCTCATGTAGGGGAAGTGGGTGCAAAGGAGGGGAGAATAAGGAAGGCTAAAAAGGCAAAACCACATTCACATTGAATTTGGTTCAGGGAGATAATGACATACATACTAAATGGGATATCTCAACCTGCAGCAGGATAGGGGGAAGGGGGATGAGAGGAGAGATGATGGATGGGAGGGCATCCTTGGGGTGAGGGGAGGTTAGAAGTACCCACTATAGAAGAGGGACAGGATCATGTAGGGAATGGACCAGGTGGGGGGTGGGATGAGTGGGAGGGAATTACAAGCAGCCTTGTCTATACATAGTATATCTACTATGATAATGTTTTGCATAGCTAGACATGTACAACATATACTGAATTACTTATATACCAAGAAGGAATGGGTGACAAGGGAGGAAGGAAATGGATCTGAAATTTGAGGTCGTAACATTAAATGTTTCAAATATATATATATATAAATACTAAAAAAATAAAAATAAAAATAATATTTCACATAATTACCCTATAATCTAATCATCTTAAGTTTTGAATAGTCATTTAATTTTATAGAATTGTATATGTTTATGTATAGATACCTATGTATGCACATTTATACATATACATAAAATATGTGTATACATCAATAGGAGCATATTCCTTGCACATGCATATAAACATGTATGTGATATAAACAAAAATCCATACACATTATATTTGTATGATAATCCAAAAATTTTGAAGTAATTTTTAGTATATGCACTGTGTGTGGGTTTGAGAGAGATAGAGAAACAGAGACAGAGAGAGAAATACAGAGACAGAGGCAGAGAGGGGTGAGGGAGGAAAAGAGAGACAGAGATAGGGAGAGAGAAAAGATTAATAATAATAAAAATAATAATGATGAATTGCAAAAAAAAAAAAAAAAAAAAGAATTTTAGGTGAAGCTTCCTCTTAAATATAAATAAACTTGGAAGTTTACCCTAGACCATTCATTTTCCCCTATTTTGGGGAGAAGGGGTTCAATTCTTAATCTAGCATCTAGATCATATGAGGAAGTGCTTTTTCAACAACATAGCTGATAACATTGCTTATCTAATTATACAATTAAGAAATGTAATAATGTAATAATACCCTAAATGATATTATGTATTTAAAACTTGAAACAACCCATTATCAATTTAGGTGAATGCATTTCCAAATCACTTTGCACAAAGAGTCATTTCTCTCATCATTAATATGTTGAAACTACAACTGTAGTCTACCCTATATATTTTCATAACAGCCAAGACTTTCAAGTGAAAAATCTGCTATTATAGTGAATATCATTATTAATATCGTTACCTGTTTATAACTAAATATACCTCATGAGCTATTTAACAGTTTTCAAATTATCTAAGTTTATCATATCCTCTTTTAAAAGCCCAATTCATATATAACAAAATCCAGACTAAAAAGTGATTTGTCTAGTGCCATGTCTGCATTACAGTGGTCTCTCCAATTTTATACTATGAGAATTTTAGAAATACAGCAATAACACAAACAATAAACTTTAGATGCCATCCATTGCATTTCCAGATTATCACACATAGACATTATTGATCTTATTACTTTTGGTATTTTAAAAGCACTTCAGAGTTAACAGGTAGGGAGCAATTACATTGAATCAGAGAGATAACAATAATAATGTTGTGTCTAGCATATGCCAGTCATTGTGTTAAGCTCTTTAGAGTCACTCTATCATCTTGATCCCACAACAACAACCATTATTATTTTTCACTTTACAAATCAAGAAAAGGGGTAAATAGAGATAAGATAGATTGCCATAAATTACAAAGCTGATACATCTCTGCAACTGGAACAGAGAAGAGCAGGCTTGTCAAGAGCAGAGGCTGACTGGCTTCTCCAATTCATACTGCCACGCCAGGCATTGCCTAGGGGTGGCTGATGCCAGGGCCTTCCTAGTAGTGATCATTCTTGGTGGCAGGGCTCAGGGAATGCTGTGGGCCTGACCCATCCCCTACTTTCTCCAACTTCCCTATAATTCTTCAGCATTCTCTTCTCTTAATCTGATCTGGAATGAAAGATTGACAGGAATCTATGGGTCTATTATAACCCCCATACTGGTTTGCCTCTTCTTAGGTAGCTTGGTGGCTCCTCACTCTGAAAGACATCATATTTGTGCCAGGCTTAGTTGGACACCTGATTGAATTTAGCCCTATTGCAGCTCAGACATCTTGAGCCCAAGTGATCCTCTGTCCTGAACTTCACTCAGTAGCAGGGATTAGAGGTAGGGGCTACCGCCCTTGGTCTGGAGCATTTTTTTATAATGACTATTGATAGCTTATATTTCATTCCTAGAGAACTTTTTAAAAAATCTTTTGACCATTTATATATTGGAGAAAAGCTTTTGTTCTTACAAATTTGAATCAATTCCTTATATATCTTGGAGACCCTTATCAGTTAAAACTTGGCTGAAAAGATTTTTTTCCTTAATTACTTTTTTTCATATAATGTTAACTGTATTGATTGTGTTTGCACAAAAATGTTTTAATTTTGTGTTATAGAAATCGACGATTTTATCTTCTTTGATCTTCTCTCTTCTGTTCGGTTAAGAAATTTGCTCCATGACATAATATTTGTAAAAGTGTTTCCACAGTCCCTGGCACATAATAAGCACTTAATAAATAGTTGTTTCCTTTCCCTTTCCCTCCTCCTTCTCTTATTCTTATCTGCAAAAGGTATCTCCTTCCATGCTTCTCTAATATATTTATAATGTCACCCTTAGTGTCTAAGTCATGTATTAATTTGAAGTTTATCATGATACATAACGTTCGACATAGTTCTATACCTAGTTTCTGCCAGATCTGGTACTACTTCCTATTTACCCCCTCCTCCATTATTTCCCTTGCAATTCTTTACCATTTGTTTCTCTAGATGAATTTTGTCATTTTTCTAGCTCTATGAAATAATCCTTTGGTAGTTTGATCGGCATGACATTGAGTAAATTAATTTAGGTAGAACTACCATGGCATGGTCTAATCCTGAGCAATTAATATCTCTCCAATCTTTATTTCTGTAAAGAATGTTTTTATACATATATAAATATATATATATATATATATATATATATATACCAATAGATGGACATTAAATAGGTATATTATATGTATCATAAAGATATTGTGTATGTATGCATCTTGATAGATAGACTTCCAAGTATTTTATACATTCTGTAATTATTTTTAATGGAATTTTTAAAATGCTGTTAGTTTGGTTTCCTTTTCTCTTTTTTTAAAGAAAAACTAGAAAAACTAAAGGTTTATGTATTTTATTAGTTTTTAAAATCAAATTATTTTATTAATCCTTCAACTATTTTTCTTTCAGTTTTGTTAATCTTGCCTTTGATTTTCAGAATCTCTTTTGTTTTTTAGTTGGAATTTTTTGATTTATTGCTTTTTTAGTTTTTGAGTTACGTGCTCAATTCATCAATCTATTCATTTTCTCTGTTGATGAAAATGTTTAGAGGTAAAAAAAAATTTTTCCCTAAGAATTACTTAGGCTGCATAACAAAAGTTTTGATATATTGTTTCATCGTTGCCATTTACTTTGATGAAATTATCTATTGTTTCTATAATGCACTCATTGATCTACCCATTTTTAAAGATTAAATTATTTAGTTAGTTGAAATTCAAAGAATCTTTATGATCTACAATTTTTATTGAATTATATCCTCTTAAATAGGTTCCAGATTCCTCTTTCTTTAATCTTTTTGGGGTATAAAGCTAGTGGTGGTATTGGCTGGGTCAAAGCAGAACTCTGGATTTCCAGAGATTTCCACTGGAACATTGCAGATCAGATTCCTGGCAGCCTTCCAGACTGAGCCCTACTCCTTTGTTCTGGGAACTGTTAGCTCTTGGCCCATGTTTATATTCAAAGCACTTCAAATTTCCTTCCACCTTGGAGCATCTTCATATGAGTCCTCTTGTCTTCTTACTACTTAATACCGAGAGTTGCAGGCTTCTGGTGTCCTTGGAGCAGCTTTCGTCCACACTGGCAGTCTTCCATGTTGTCTTCCTGTGTTCATGCTGGCTTTTCTGCTGGGACTTTTCTTATTGACTTTAGACCTCTGGTGTGTGTGTGTGTGTTTGTGTGTAGTTCTGGATTGGACAAAAGCATGGTCATTTCTCTTCATATTTCTTTATCATTATTCAGTCTGGTTCTATTTTTAGTTCATTCCTGAGGTTCATATGAAAGAAGACCCTATAAATTTGAGAACATACAGAGGATGGTAAAGGGCCCTGAGTCCATTTGTAGATCCTACAAGCATTTCAGCTCCTATTATATTCTAAGCATTGTGCTGGCTTCTGGAGATACGTTATCATCAATCAACAAATATCTAATAAGTGCTTACTTATGCTCCAGGTACTTTTCTAGGTGCTGGAGACATAAAAACAAAATATGAAACATTCCCTGTTCTGGTTGGAGGAACCAGAAAGTTCAGCTTTAGGAAGAGAAGTCTCAGGAGCACCATGATACCTCACTTCCAGTATTTGAAGGGTTGTCATGTGGTGGAAATGTATACTCTTTGGCCCCAGAGAGCAGAACCAGGAGCAGTGGAAAATTTACAGCGAGCTAAGCTTAGGTTTGTTTCAGTTAAAATTTTCTTAACAATTAGAGCTTTCTAAAGGTGTAATAAACTGTTTTGAGATGTTGAGGCTTTCTTCTCATTGGAGTTTTTCTAGTTGAGTCTGAATGACTACTTGTTGCATAATGTTGTGGTGGGAATTCCTTTTTGGATGTGAACTGGACTATAATGACCATTTGTTCATATCCTTGCCCACCTATCTACTGAGGAATGACTTTAGGTTTATATCTGTGTCTGTGTGTGTGTAAAGACATGTGCATACACAGACATATGTTGAGATACACACACACACGTATATATATCTGATAAATGTTTATATGTCTTGGATACTAAATCTTTATCATAGAAATTTGATACAAAATTTTGGCCATTTGACTTTTTTTCTTATCTAAGTGCATTAATTTTGTTCATGTAGAAGCTTTTCAATTTTATGTAATAAAAGTTATCCATTTTATTGTCTATTGTCTGGTTAAGAATATATTTTCTACCTATAGCTGTGAGAGGCATATGATCTACTTTTCTTCTAAATTTCTTATGATATAATCTTTAATGTCAACATTATATATCCATTTGGAATTTATTGTAGACTCTAGCATATGATGTTGGTCTAAGTCTAATTTCTACCAGACTATTTTCCATTTTACTAGAATTTTTTTTAATAAAATAGCTATTTCCTAAGTATTTTATGTTTTCTGGCTCATCAATCACTAGGTTATTGAGTTCCATTGCTTCTGATTCTTCCTTGTCTAGTCTAGTTCATTGATATACATCTCTTTTTTTGACCAACTTCAAATAGTTTTGATGACAGCAACATTTTGAGATCTGAAAGTCCTATTCTCCCTTTAGCCCTACCTGTTTTTGTTAGTTCCCTTGGCATCCTAGATCTCATTTCTTCAAATCAATTATTGTTATTTTATCAAGTTCTATTAATATTCTTTTGAAAGTTTGATTAGCAAAGCATTAAATTCTAATTTAACTTTGATATTATTGTTATTTTTATTGTATTGGCATGGCTTAACCATGGGCTCTGAATATTATTCTAGCTATATTGTTCTTTATATCTCTAAGGAGTATTTTGTAATTCAATCTATATAAGTATTTTATGTGCTTTAGCATATTTATCCCCAAGTTTTTATGCATTTTGTAGTTTCTTTGAATGTTATTTCCCTTTCTGTTATTGTCTCAGATTTTTTTGTTAGTATATAGAAATACTGTTAGTTTTTGTGGATTTTGTAGCCTGAAAACTTGTTGACGCTATTTTCTCAGGATCTTTGCTGATTCCCTAGAACTTTTTCCAAGTAAGATATCATATCAACAATAAAAGGGGGGTAATTTTATCTCCTTTTAATCTATATTAGTGCCTTTAATTTCTCTTGTCTCATTGCTATTGCTAGCATTTCTAGAACTGTATCAGATAATTGTGGGGAGAGTGAGAGAGTTTTAGTCCTATGTTTATTGATAAAACTTTTCATGTATTCCCATTGCATTTGATACTTGTTTTGGTTTTTAGAGATACTTTTAATGATATTATAAAAGATCCTTTATACATATACTTTATAGGGTTTTTAGTATAAGCAAGTTTCATACTTTGTCAAAGGTTTTTTCTATATCTATTGAGATGTGGTATTGAATATTTTTAAAATGTGACTAATATATTGATCATTTTCCTGTTGTTGAACCATCCCAGTATTCCTTGTTTAAATGCAGCTTGGTCCTGATTTCTAGGATGTACTGCTATAGTATGACAGGATTTTACTTAAAAATTTTGAATCAATATTCATTAATGATATTGGTCTATAGTTTTCTTCCCTTACTTTATCCTTTTTTTCTTTATCTATTAAGACTACAGTTGTTTCACATGAGGAGTCTGATAGAGTGCTTTCTTTTTCAATTTTGAGAATAATTTATGTAGTATCAGTACTAATTGTTCTATAAAAGTTTGATAAACTGGGGCGGAGCCAAGATGGCGGAGTAGAAACAGTGTGTCCAAGCCACTCTGTCCCCCTGCCCCCGATTTCCTCCAAACTATGCAAAAGGGGACTCTGAACAACTTCTGGAGCCCCAGTACCCACAGAATGACACAGAAAAGCTAACCTCCCGCTGAGGACAGCCCAGCAGCCCTGCAGGAAGGACCAGCACAGCCATCTGGGAGCCGGCAGCGCACAGCACGCAGAGCATGGGGAGCCGAGCACAGGTCCAGTCTGCCTGAGTCGTGGTTTTAGCCCCAGCGCGGCAGGGCCAGCAACCAGCTGGAGGGACCCCAGAACACCAGCAGCTGTGGTGATTCCAGAATTATCAACATAGACATGCCTAGGACAAAGTGAGAGGTTAGTGCCCTATGGACTTTGGGACCAGTGTTTGGGGAACACGTTGGCTTCTTCCCCTGGGGACTAGAAGCCACTGAGGAGACATGCCATTTTGTAGTTTTCAGAGGCAGCTCTAGCTCCTGGCCTGCGAACTGTAGGGAGATCCAGCGATCAGTCTTGGGGGGTAATCGTTCTTGCTTTAACCTCCCTGGATCTGGATTGTGATCTGGGGTGGAGGTCGTAGGTGGGTTTACAGCTTGCCAGAAATGGAAGTTGCCCCCCCCCACGTTCGGGACGAAAATTCCCCTATCTGGAGGCAAAGCCATAGTGTGGCAACAAGCCCAAAAGTCAAGTAATTAAGTGGCAACATGCCAAGGCAAAGGAAACAAATTAAACAGAAAAATGCAACCTTAGACTCCTACTTTGGGGGCACAAAGGATCAAAGCATAGAGCGAGAGGACGGCTATGAGGTCAGAAGTCCTGCTCCAAAAGCCCCAGGGGAAAACACGAGTGGGTTGCAGGCCATAGAGGACCTTAAGAAGGACTTTAAAAATCAAATAAGAGAAGTGGAGGAAAAATTGGAAAGAGAAATGAGAAGGGTGCAGGAAAAGTATGAAATGAGGGTCAACAGCCTGACTGAGGAAAACAACACCTTAAAAAATAGACTAACTCAAATGTCAAAGGAGGCCCAAAAGGGCAATGAGGAGAAAAATGCCTTAAAAAGTTGAATTTGCCAGGTGGAAAAAGAATCTCAAAAGTTCACTAAGGAGATTCATTCCTTCAGAGTTAGACTGGAGCAAATGGAAGCTAATGACTTTATGAGAAATCAAGATGCTGTTAAGCAGATCCAAACAAATGAAAGATTAGAAGGCAATGTGAAATATCTCATGGGAAAAACCACTGACCTGGAAAATAGATCCAGGAGAGACAATTTTAAAATTATTGGACTACCTGAAAGCCATGATCAAAGAAAGAACCTAGAAATCACCCTTCAAGAAATTCTCAAGGAAAACTGCCCTGATGTTTTAGATCCAGAGGGCAAAATAGAGGTTGAAAGAATCCACCAATCACCTCCTGAAAAAGATCCCAAAAAGAAAACTCCCAGGAATATTATAGCCAGGTTCCAGAATCCCCAGATCAAGGAGAAAATACTACAAGCAGCCAGGAAGAAACAATTTCAATATTGTGGAAACACAATCAGAATAGCCCAGGACCTGGCAGCTTCTACACTGAGGGATTGAAGGGCATGGAATATGATATTCCAGAGGGCAAAAGAACTGGGAATGAACCCAAGGGTCACCTACCCAGCAAAACTGAGTATTTTGTTTCAGGGGAAAATATGGTCATTCAGTGGAATAGAGGACTTTCAAGCACTCTTGAGGAAAAAACCAGAATTGAATAGAAAATTTGACATCCAGACATAAGAAGCAAGAGATGCCTGAGAAGATAATCAGGGAAAAGAAATCAAAAGGAACTTATCAAAGTTGAACTATTTACATTCCTATATGGAAAAACAATAACTGTGACTGAGGAAATCTTTCTCACTATGAAAATAATGGAAGAAGGGTGTATGGTCATGTGAATACATATGTGAATGTGTGTGTATATGGTTACAGTTATATATGGATAGAGGGCATAGGTTGAATTTGTTGGGAAGGGAGGATACTCAAGGGGTGAAGTTTTGAGGTGAGAAAGGAAAGTGGCAGGAGGAGATGGGGAGAGACAGGGTGGGGTAAACTATCTCATGTAGAGGAAGCAGGGGGAAGTGGTTGCAGGGGAGGGGAAAAATAGGAAGGCAAAAAGGCGAAACCACATTCTCATTTAATTTGGTTCAGGGAGAGAATGACATACATACTAGGTGGGACATCTCAACCTACAGCAGAATGGGGGGAAGGGGAGGAGAAGAGGGATGATGGATGGGAGGGCATCCTTGGGGGGAGGGGAGGTTGGAGGTACCCGCTATGGAAGAGGGACAGGATCAAGTGGGGAATGGACCAGGTGGGGGGGGGGGTGGGATGAGGGGGAGGGAATTATAAGCAGCCTTGTACAATATATCTACTATGATAATGTTTTGCATAGCTAGACAAGTACAATATATACTGAATTACTTATCTCCCCAGAGGGAATGGGTGACAAGGGAGGAAGGAAATGGATCTGAAATTCAAGGTCTTAAGATTAAATGTTTCAAATATATAGAAATACTATTATTAATACTCTTTTGCTTGTAATTGGGAGATAAGATGTGCAGGCATTGGGACACAAAGATTCACCTTCCTCTAATGGAGAGGTCGAAGGGGGTGTGGGAGAGGATAGGGGAGAGAGCAGATTGGAGGAAGCGATGTCTTGCGGGACTGCTATTCTGGGAGGGTGGGTAGGGGAAAAACAGGGGGGGAAATGATTGTAACTCAAAATCTGGCGGAAATGAATGATGTAAAACAGAAGTTAATAAAGCATTTGTTTAAAGAAAAAAAAGTTTGATAAACTTCTCCTTTGAATCCATCACTATGAGGAATTTTATTTTCCCCTTTGGTAGTTCCTTTACAATCAGTTCAAAGAGCAATTGTTAATGGTTCCATGTCTACTTAGAATGAATTCTCCATGTAGTGACTAAAAGTTTGTCTCTGTGCTGTTTACTATTTTTATTAATTTGGATAAGAGGATATGTGGAATCTTTATCAACTTTGTAGATGGCATAGAATCCAGAGGGACAGCTAGCATACCAAAGGACAGGATCCAACCTGACCTTGACAAGCTAGAAATTTTGGCTAAATCTACTAAGATGAAAGGTAATAGGGTTAAATATAAAGTCTTACACTTGTGTTGGAGAAATTGATGTCACAAATATGGGGTGGAAAGGACAATTGGTTAGATACTGGTTAGATACTGAGCCATAACTAGGTTAGAGGGAATAGCACTTGAAGGACCAGGATGCTAAGATTTTTACTTCAGATGACACTTGAGAAACATGTCGGTAGTAAACATAGTTTTGTCCGCAACCTCACCATGATGCCAGGTTCTGGAAATTGATAATCCAGAATCTCTCTCGTTACCACCCCAAACTGAATTACTTAAAAAGTGGAATGTGCTGTTTCCCCAGCAAGAAATCATGTATTTCATAATGCTTACCCACTTATGCAATAAAAAATTCTAGTCATAGTTTTGGTTAGACAGTAGCTTCTCTGAAAAAGATCAGTGGGTCCAAGTGAACTTCTAGCACAACATAAGCAAACAGTGTGATGTGGCAAGTAGAAAAGATCACGTGATCTTGGGCTGTATGCAAGAGACATAGCTTTCAGGAATAAGGTGGTAATAGTCCCACTATACAAGAACCCATCTGGAGTATTGTGCTCAATTATGGACAGAAAGGAAATTAATAAGATGAGTAATGCACAGAGCATAGCAACTGGAATGGTGAAGAGCCCTCAGACTGTTTCTTGGGATTGGTTAAAAGAACTGAGGATATTTAGCTGGGAAAAGAAAAGACCCAAAGGGATAATGATGGTTGCCTTCACATACCTGAAAAACTCATAGGAAAGAAGCACTGAAACTTGTTCTCGGGGGGCAGAAATAGAAGCAATGGGTAGAACACACAAAGTGGCAAATTTAGACTTAACCTAAGGAAAAACTTCTTAACAATTAGAAGTCTCCCCACATGGAGTGGACTTTTTTGGGAGGTGATGGGCAGCTTGTCACTGGAAGGCTTTAAACCAAAAATGGATGATCACTTGGGCTTATTTAAGTGGGGATTCTTTTGGTGAGTATAGTTTAGATTAGAAGGTTGCTAAGCTTCCTTTCAAGCTTGGAATTCTGAGATTCTGTGAAAAGTTTCTCCAGTTCCTCTCAATTTATTTGTTTTTCTTCCAACTGTAGGTTTTTAGGTCTATACTCCAAATAACCTCCTCCCCTCAAATTCCAGAACCATGACCCCTTCTTATTTCAATCTTCCTTTTCTCAACAACAGTAACAATGTTGTAGATGACATGCATCCCATGAATAGTTCTCCCCCATTAACCTCAGAAATGAACGAGTACTTTAAAACCTGTATTCCTCCCTGTCTCTCATATCATCAGGGACTTTTCTCCCTTCAAAGATAATCATCCTAGGCAGGGGCTTCCAGTTATCTAAAATAATCATGTTAAGAGGAACTACTAAATCTCTGTTTTATATATAGTATTAAATGATAAGCTGTTTTTCTTTTTGAAACAAGTACTTGAAGAAATAGGTGCTTTGGTTTATTCCCCACAATAGACAAGGAATTGCCCTTATCTGGAAGTCTAAGGGTCACATTCTCATCAGTAAGAATTAAAAAGTGATATTATTTATTAGCAAACAAAAGTATGTATATGAACTATCCTAACTGTTATAAATCAATAATGGTGCTGCTTCTTCACTCAGTAATTTTAGTTTGATTAAAAGTTCTTTTTAATCCTCTCTCCCCCTCCCCCAGTACTGCTGAGTAATGTGAGAACAACCTTCTCTGCTCAGCTCCCATCCTCACCACATTCTCCTCCCCCCCCCCCAAAAAAAACAGGATAAAAACTAAGAAAGCCTGTGTTTGTTTGGCTCTTCATTAAAGGAATCTCTCTTTTAATTTTTTTTAATCAGCAAAAAAATCACTTTTCTTCCTTTCCTCTAATGCCTCCAAATGAAAGTAAAGAAAAAAACAAAACCTAAAGGGATCTTTTTTTTACTTTTCTGTTAAATAATCCTAATATAAACCACAAGAAAATCAAACCTCTAGGAGACTGTTGCTTAGAGTCAAGTTTTACTAGCTGTTACTAAAAGTAGAGAGATTTCCAGCTAATTATTGTACCAGTGAATTTCTTGTATGCTCTCTGTATACCCATGTGCTTTATCATTTGTAATTTTATAAGCATTTATAATAGAACAGGGAAACATATGCATATATAGATATATCTACATGTATATGTATGTGTAAAAATAACAGTTAACATTTATATAATGCTTTGTTTTGTAAAGGAAGGTCTTTATAAATATTATCTCATTTAATCTTCACAGTAACCCTGAGAGATAGATTCTATTATTACTCCTTTTAATTTTTTTTATTTATTTTACAAATGAAGAAACAGAAGTAAGGAGAGATTAGTTGATTTGCCCAGTGTCACATAACTAGCTAGTGTCTGAGGCTGGTTTTGAACTAGATCTTCTTGATTCCAAATTCAGCGTTCTATCTAATATGTTTATATGTATGCATTTCTTTGCACTCTGTTTTTGTTTAAAGCAACCTTAAGGGTTTCTTTGTCTACCAATGACCTTTAATTCCTAAGGTATCTGATCAACCTCTACCCATCCTCATTGTTGAAAAAACCATAAGCCCAAATTCAAGACATCCATCTGAAAAAATACTCTTTCCCATTTTGGGCTTGAAGGCAGGTGAGGATGCAACTTTTGCTCCCAAGTCTGAAGACTAGGCAAATAAAGAATTTCTAAATTACTGAGCTAAATTTCCAAGTTTAGTCTCTGATTCCCAAGTCTTATGTGATATAGAACTTGGAAGTGTGGGAAAACTGATAAGAATATTAGAGTCCATAAGAGGGAATGAACCCAATGATCCTGCCTCTTGGCTATTGCATTCTTTGTTGACTTGCTTCCCAGCTGGTAGCCTTTATGCCAGTGGGATCCATAGTGGGCCAGAAGCCAGAGACATTCAGAAGCCTGGAGGAGCAGGTCTCAGACACTGGGATGTTCTCAAGAGCCTGGAGTAATGTCCCTACTTCTTTGAGTCCAAGAACCAGTCAACTTTCTGATCTTTGTGGTTCCTAGGAGCCAAGAGATGCAAATATCTTATATTCTATCACAGGAGACAATATGTACACATATAGGCAGGGATGTGTTGAAGCATCAGTTTATAAGCCTGAGAGAGCTGATTATTAAATTTTCAGTGTGACTGGTGGGGTGCTAGGGTGCCTGTACTTGGACCCCAGCTCCAAAATCACATCTCTCTCTAGCCTCAAAACACTGTCTCAGGCAGCTTCTCTCCAGCCAAGGACAGTATGCCCCAGTGAAACACTTATTTCTCTTCCTGATACAGTAGCCAGCTGCACCTATAGAATTTATTAGTTTGAATTGGCTGTGTACTGGCTCATAAAGATATTTACTACTCACTGACTTATCATATGTATGCTAGACTTAGATATATGTTTACTCCCTCAGGTTTAGCTTCTCTAATAGACATTGAAGGGAGGGGGGCAGCCTGGGTATTTCTCAGTCAGCCTAGACTGTTAGTTGACTTAGTGACATTTCAGGCCTAAAACCACACCTCTGTGTGGTCCCCCTTCCCCCTGCCCCATGCTATTTCCCAGTGAACTCTGGGTAAAATACCTGTGCAGTAGATACGAAAAGTGCATGTTCATTCCTTTAGGAACTGACCACTCCTTAACCACTCCCTAATCCCTCCCTTAATCACCTAGTTAGCATGATTGGCTCATGTTTTACTATAGTTTATCCTATATAAACTTTAACTGTACCCCTTTAGGGTTGCATGTTCCCTAAGAATTCTTGCCCACTGAAAAGTGTAACAATCAATCTTTGCCACCTTGACTTAAAGAATGCTTGAGTCTGTGAATTCATGCCAGACAACCCTGCCCAGGAACCTTGGTCCTTGGGGCTGCTGTGTCTCCCCTAACTCTCATCATGACCACTTACACCTAGAAGTTAGCAAACAGTGTAAATAAAGGCTTGATTTACTGTTTTCTTGATTGTCTAGACTTAGGAACATGATGGGAAAATGTTAATAATGCAGATTAAATTCAAAAGTGTGTTGTGAGTACCTTTTTTTTCTTTTTTTGAGAACCAGTTGTTAAATATTTGGCAGTACTTCTCCCCTTACATTTAACTATATACAAAATACAGACAACAGAAATACAAAGGAGTTTTGGAGGAGAGATGCTAGCAGTTTGAAGAATTAGAAACATCCTTATGTAGGAGGGTAGCATTTGAGGCAAGTTTGAAGAAAACTAGGGATTATATGAATGTAGATGGAGTGTAGAAGGGATTGAATATCAGGTATGGGAAGGTGTGTCAAAAGTCTGGAGATGGGAAATGGAATGTTGGGTGTGAAGAGCAGCGAAAGGCCCAGTTAGGTTGTAATGGTATGTAGCAGCAAGCACCCCAATATCCCCAGGGTAGCTGCCAACACAGGTTCTTGGATCTGCTTTTCAAAAGGAAAGCAACTCAAAATGGGTTAACAAGCTTACTTTAATCAAACAAACACACATTACCTAGTTCAGGGGAAAATAGGTCAGCACCCCAAACTTCAGAGTTACAGAACTTCAGAGTTACAGACAGGCTTCCAAACTGTCCCAACATTACATACATCAATACCAAATCACAGTTGCCAGAGAGGGAAGCATCAACATCTGGGTTTTCAAAGCCGGGGGGCTCTCAACAACGGCTTCCCAGAGTCTCATCTGGTCAAATCACACAACACTTCTCAAAGTGAGCCCCAAAGCAAAGCCTCTCCTCGGGGCTTATATAGCCTTCTCTTGGCTCAGAGAATGTAACAACCTCCTTGACCCACTGCCCAATCACAAAAGTATCAAGGTTGGGCTTCCCTGAAAAACAAGCCTCCCACCACAGGCTCCAGGCGCACCTAAGCTAGGGGCAGGGAAGATCTTTAAATTTGCATTTCCATTACATGGTAGTAGTAGTAATAATAATAAGATACTAATGGCAATGCATAAGAAAACTGGAAAGGCAGTTTGGAGCCAGATTATGACGGGGTCTAGATGTCAAACAGAATTTTATCTTTCATTATAGAGACAATAGGAAGCAACTAGGGTGACTGAACAAGGGGAAGAGTGGTCAGATCTATGTGCTGTAGGAAGGTCACTTTGACAGCATTAGAGAAGATGAATTGGATGGGGGGAGTGTTGAGGCAGGGTCATTAATTGGGAAGCTATTGCAATCATCTAGTTGAGAGATAAACAAGGACCTGAACTGAGGGTGGGGGTGGCTATCTGTGTGGGGAGAAGGGTATGAGGTCAGAGGTCTTGTCAAATTGATGAGATATGGCAACTGATTGACGATTTGGGGTGAAAGAGGGTGAGGAGCTGGGGTTGACTCCAAGGTCATGAACCTGGATGACTGAAAGGATGGCATTGCCAGTGCTTGTACAATGCCTAGTGCATAGCACTTAACAAATGCTTATTGATTGATTGACCTTTATAGAAATAAGGAAGTTTGGAAGAGGAGAAAGTTTGAAGAGAAAGATAATGAGTTTTGTTTTGTACATGTTGTCTATATGCCCAAGGGACAGCTAATTTGAAATGTCCAGTGGGCACTTAGTGATGTAAGACTGGAGCGCAGAAGAGAAGAGTAGGGCTGTATTTATAGAAATCTGGCAGCCGTTTGTGTAGTGATAATTGAACCCATAGGAGACAGAAAACATCTCTGAAAAGTGGTGCTAAGGCATTCCTGTGCTGCTACTATGTGTATAATAATGGCCATGGCCATTGGTCATGTTTTTGTCTAATTTGAGATGCCCTCCCCATCCCTGTTCCTCTCTGTCCCTCTCTCCCCATTTTGGTCACACAACAAGAGTCACCAGCCTGTATGGCTTTCTCAGTCTCATGTCCCAAGTCCATAAGCCTGTCTTGAGCCTTGTGTTGAACTAGGGGTATGGAGGAGATAGAAGAATGTACTATCCCCCCATTTCCCATAGTAAACCTATGTTCTAGTGGTGGTGGTGGTGGTAGGGGATATTGTGTGTGTGTGTGTGTGTAGATAAGTACCCCCCATGGGGAATGGGAAACAAGAGCAGGTATGTTAGTTCAAAGTTCTAAGTTGTGTGGGAGGGTTGACTGGTGGAATTTAGAGAAGGATGGGAGATTTCTTGGTGGATTTTTAGAGGCAGAGAGAAGGCAAGAGGGCACTTGAGGTAAGGGGAAAAGGCTAAGAAGAGGTACAGAGGGGGAGGTACCTAGCATGTCTTGAGGATAGTGGTTGTCTGGGAAGCAGGAAGTCTGTACCAGGGAAAGGGGTGGGAAGGGAAGAAAGTGTGGGTACTGGATGCATTGTTTTCAGATCTCTCCAGGAAAGAGGTAATCAGCTTCATCTGCCCACCCTCAGCTTCTTCCACTAATGGTCTCAAAGCAATTTGTCTAACAAGTCCCTAAGAAACCTGGTGCTCACCTCCTAAAAATTCATTCCCTGGTCTCTGGAAAGTCCAACTTCTCCTTTCCTCAGAGACTTCTTTTGAAAATCACCTCTGAGACCATTTGCTTCTCTCAGGGCCACATGACAACTCGAGTGTTCTTCCTCCCATGTTCCTAGGGACCCTGGAGACCTGGCTGTGTATACTAAGCCCTCTGTGCCCAAACTCTGGAGAGGGAGTATAGTAAACAAGGGAAATAATGAGCAAAATTCTTTTTTAGTGGGCCTTTAGGAATAGCTAAAGACTTTATTGTTCATTAGTGTGCATCTAAAGCTTAGGTATGCATTACTCTGTGCAGTTTCCAAAGGAGCTTATAGAGAGTTGCATGTAAACCTTTTCTATTTATATGCGCTTTGAGAGTTTACTCTTGAAAGGAATTATTCTGTGAGCAATTCCTTTTTTAAAGCCTTCTGTAAAAGTTATCCTCTATTTTACCAGATTGTCAAATAGCAGATTTGCTTAATCAGAAGTAGACTTTTTTTTACTTTATTATTATTTTTATTTAGTATTTTATTTTACCCCAGTTACACATAAAGCAATATTTAACATTTACTTTAAAAACTTTGAGTTCCAAATTTTCTCCCTTCCTCCTTCCCCACTCCCCATGGTGAGAAGGCAAACAATTTAATATAGGCTCTACATGTGTGGTCATGCAAAGCATTTCCATAATAGTCATGTTGTGAAAGAAAACATAGACCCCCCCCACCAAAAAAAAAAAACTAAAGAAAGTAAAAAATAAAGTATGCTTCTATCTCTATTCAGATAGTATCAGTTCTTTCTTTGGGGATGGATAGCATTTTTCATCATAAGCCCTTCAGAGTTGTCTTAGATCATTGCATTGCTGAGAATAGCAAAGTTTTTCATGGCTGATCATCTTACAATATTGCTGTTATCTATTACATAGTACATTTCACTTTGCATAATCTCATGTAAGTCTTTCCAGGTTTTTCTGACAGCTTCCTACTCATCATTTCTTATAGCACAACAGTATTCTATCACAATCACATACCAAAATTTGTTCAACCATTCCTCAATTGATAGGCATCTCCTCGATTTCCAATTCTTTGTCACCAGAAAAGAGCTGCTATAAATATTTTTGTACATATAGATCCTTTTCCTTTTGGTTTTTTTTTATCTTTTTTTTTTGTGATAGAGACCCAGTAATGGTATTGCTAGGTCAAAGGGTATGCATAGTTTTATGCATACTTTGGGCATAGTTCCAAATTGCTCTGTAGTTACTGCTCACAACTCTATCAATAATTTATTAATGCCTTGTTTTCCCCACATCCCCTCTAAGATTTGTCATTTATCTTTTTTTTTCTTTTTGGAGGGCAATTGGGATTAAGTGACTTGCCCAAAATCACATGGCTAGTAAGTGTGTCAAGCATCTGAGGCTGGATTTGAATTCAGGTCCTCCTGACTCCAAGGCCAGTGCTCTATTCAGTGTGCCACCTAGCCACCCCTAGCTTTTTTTGTCCTGTTAGCCAATCTATTAGGCATGAATTATTTTAATTTGCATTTCTCCAATTAGTAAGTTAGAACATTTTTTCACATGGCTATAGATAGCTTTGATTACTTCACTGAAAATTGTGCACACCTTTTGATCATTTATCATTTGGAGAATGGCTCTTATTTTTATAAATTTGACTTAGTTCTCTACATGTCTGAGAAATGAGGCCTTTATCAGAAAAACTTGATTCAAATTTTTCTTTTTGCAGTTACTATTGCTAACTGTATTTCCCTCTATTCTATTCCCTTACCCCCATCCCATTTATTCTATTCTTTCTCTCCTTTCACCCTCTCCCTCCTCAAAAGTGTTTTGATTCTGACTACCCCCGCCCCCAGTTTACCTTCCCTACTATCACTCCCCCCACTGTTATCCCTTTTCTCTCTTACTATCCTATAGAGTAATATAGATCTCTTTACCCCAATGAGTGTTTGTGTTATTCCCTCTTTGAGCCAGTTCTGATGAGAGTAAGGTTCACTCATTTCCCCTCACCTCTTCCCCTCCACTTTAAAAGCTTTTTCTTGTCTCTTTTATGTGAGATAATTTGCCCTATTCTATCCCTCCCTTTCCCTTTCTCCCAGTACATTCCTCTCTCATCCCTTAATTTTATTTTTAGATATCATCCCTTCATATTCAGCGCACACTTGTGCTCTCTGTCTATATACACTTGAACAACCCTAATAATGAGACAGTTTTTATGAGTTACAAGTATCATTTTCTCATGTAGGAATATAAACAACTTAACTTTATTAAATCCCTAATGATTTTCCTTTCCTGTTTACCTTTTTATGCTTCTTTTGAGTCTTGTATTTGAAAGTCAAATTATTGATTCATCTCTGACCTTTTCATAAAGAATGCTTGAAAGTCCTCTATTTTATTGAATATTCATTTTCCCCCTAAAGGATCATACTCAGACTTGCTGAGTAGGTGATTCTTGGTTGTAATCCTAGCTCCTTTGTCCTCCAGAATATTATATTCCAAGCCCTCTTATCCTTTAATGTAGAAACTGCTAAATCTTGTGTTATCCTGTGGCTCCATGATACTTGAATTGTTCCTTTCTGGATGCTTGCAATATTTTCTGCTTGACCTGGGAACTCTGGAATTTTGCTATAATATTCCTGGAAGTTTTCATTTTGGGGTCTCTTTCAGGAGGTGACTGGTGGATTCTTTCAATTTCTATTTTACCTCTGGTTCTAGAATATCAGGGTAGTTTTCCTTGATAATTTCTTGAAAGATAATAACTAGTCTCTTTTTTAAATCATGGTTTTCAGGTAGTCTAATCATGTTAAAATTCTCTTTCCTGGATCTATTTTCCAGGTCAGTTGTTTTTCTAATGAGGTATTTCACACGGTCTTCTATTTTTCCATTCTTTTGGTTTTGTTTTATTGCTTCCTAATTTCTCATAAAGTCATTAGTTTCCATTTGCTCAATTCCAATTTTTAAGCAATTATTTTCTTCAGTGAGCTTTTGTACTTCCTTTGCCACCTGACCAATTCTATTTTTTAAGGAGTTGTTTACTTGAGTGATTTTTTGTGCCTCTTTTTCCATTTGGCCAATTCTATTTTTAAAAGTATTCTTCTCGTTGACTTTTTGTGCTTCTTTTACCATTTGGCCTACTCTGTTTTTAAAGTGTTATTTCCTTCAGTATTTTTGTGTGTCTCTTTTACCAAGCTTATGACTCCTTTTTCTTGATTTTTATGCATCACTCTCATTTTTCTTCCCAATTTTTCCTCTACCTCTCTTACTTGATTTCCAGAATCCTTTTTGAGCTCCTCTAAGATCTGAGACCAATTCATATCTTTCTTGGTGGTTTTGGTTGTAAAAGTTTTGACTTTGTTGTCTTCTGAGTGTGTCTTTTGGTCTTCCTTGTCACCATAGTAACTTTCTACAGTCAGAGTTGTTTCTGTTTCCTCATTTTCCCCACCCTGTTATTTGACTTTAAACTCTTTGTTGAAGTAGGGCTCTGCTTCCAGAGGTATGGTGCATTGTCTCAAGCTTCAGGGGTTTTGTGCAATTGTTTCCAGAGATACTTCTAGGGACCTGTACATTTTCCATTCTTCTAAGGTGATATGTTCTAAAGAGTGTTATATTTGTTACTCTCCTGACTTGTATTCTGGTCTGTGAGTGATCATAAGCACTCTTTTCTGCCCTGGAATGGTGAGGAGGGTCCCAGCTCCACTGTGATCACAAGCTCTGGTGTGCTAGTGTACCTCCTTGCCCTGGGACATCACCCAGGACTACAACCTGGATCTGAGTATGGGCAAAGCAGCAGACTCCTACCTCAGTGCTAGCAAAGAGACCCCTATAATCTCTTTCTAAACAGTTGTTTGACCCCCTTACTGTCTGTGGACTGAAAGCTCCAGAAGCAGCAGCTGCTGCTGCTGCTGATTCATTGCCTCCCAAAGTCTGTTTCTGGTTTGCTGGGGCTGGGGTTGTGTTGGAGCAGCCTGCACTGGACTGTACTCCACTCTTCCCCAGGTGTGATAGATATTTTGTGCCAATCTTCCAAATTGTCTTAGACTGGAAAATTGCTTCATTCCATGTTTTTGTTGATTCTGCTGCTCTAGAATTTGTTTAGAGTCATTATTTGAAGGTATTTGGAGGGGTTTGGGGGAAAGCTCAGGTGAGTCCCTGCCTTTAATCCACCATCTTGGCTCTGGCCCCAGAAGTACACTCTTACCAGTAAGCAAAGGGTGTTACATAAATTTTCTCATTTGATTCTCACCAACAACCCTACAGAGTGTGTGATATTTTTAATCCCCATTTTACAGATGAGTAAAATGAATTTCAAAGGATTTAAGTGACTTGGTTAGGGTCACAAAACTAGTAACTGTCTAAGGCAGGATTATAACTCAAATCTTCCTGATTTCTTCTGTAGGGTTTTATCCACTATACTGTGATGGAATCTTGCCCACTGTGCACTAGCTCCTTTGCATTGGAGGCAAGACCAATTCATTCAGAATCCAGATCAGGACTAGCAGGATGAGTTTGCAACCCAAAAGCTTCATTGATTTAGATGAGGGAGGACATGACCAGTTCCCCTTTCATGGGCTCATCCTTGACCTCATCCATAAAGTCCACAACAAATTGGTCCATTTGGTAGCTTCATCCCAAGTGATGCCTTGACTTGCTCTCTAGAACAGATTAGTAGTGGATAGAGCCCTTTCCTGAGGGCCTTAAATAAAGGTTTTGGTCTTTCTGTTGGCCATTTCTACCCCAGGAGATTTTCAAAGGGCTGCCTATTCTCTGAGACAAACTTTTCTAAGCTAACTAGCGGGGGGGGGGGGTCCTCTTTTCCATCAAAAAACAGAATTATATGACGATAAATCTAGAATGGGAGACCCACATTTTATAGATGAGGAAGTTAAGACCCAGAGAGGTGCCTAAATTACTAATTATGACTTTGCCTATGATCACCTCCTTTAGTGATTAATGGCCATCTTGACGTGATAAATACAAAAGAGGACCCACAGTTTCAACTAGTAACTACTCTAGGCAGAGCTGGGAACTCGTGCTTTGGGACCCTCCACAGGAGGGTTTAGATATTACAGCCTTCAGGTTCACATGAGGCTTCACAAGTCAGAACAAGTAGATGGACCATCACTGAAGGTATCACCAGTGGCACTGACCATTTGCATTGGGGCAAGATCTCCCTGGAAGTCAAGCATGCCAAGGACCATTTTGTCCTTGTGGACAAAGTGGAGGCAAGGAGGGAATGCATTCTAGGCAAAAGGGACCAGTGTAAAGGCAGAGGGTTTGAAGGTAGCTTATCCTATGTGAGGAAGAGAGAGAGGTTCAATTTGACTGGATTGTTGAGTGCAGGAAGGGGAGTAATGTCCAATAAAACTTGAAAAATAGGCTGAGGCCAGGTCACAAAGGGCTTCAAAATTTGACAGAGAAGTTTATATTTCACCCTAAAGGAAAAACAAAACCCTTGGTATTGATTGAGTAGAGAAGTGACGTGGTCAAGTATGTGCTTAGGGAAAATCAGCAATACGTAGAACAGATTCCAGTTGGGAGAGCCCAGAGATAATTTAGAAGGTTGGTGGAATAATATAATCCAAAGGTGGTAAGGCCAAAGATAAGATGACAGCTCTGTGAGGAGAGCAAGGTTGTCAGTTGTAAGAAATGTGGAGTTAGAAATATTAATATTTGGCAACTGATTGAATATATGGAGCAAGGGAGACTGAAGGGTTAAAGATAATACCAAAGCTATAAATGAGTCTGGAAGGCTGGTTTGGATTTTAATTCTGACCCTCAAGCGAGCCACTGGAGTTTATTGAGTTGGGATGGTAACATGGTCAGACTTGTCCTTTAGGAGGATCAGTTTGACATATGAGTAGAGGATGGAATGGAGTGGAGAGAGACTTAAGGCAGGGAGACTAACCAGCAGGTGTTACAGCAGGCGTGAGGTGATGAGGGCCTATACCAGGGTGGTGGTGTTGTCAGAGCAGAGAACAGTTAGTAGTTGAGAAATGTTATAAAGGTAAAATTGCCAGACCTTGGCAACAAATTGAATATGATGGTGAGAGTGGAGTGTGTATGCAAGAAAGTAAGGAAATGGGAATGACACCTATGTTGTGAGCCTGGGTGACTAGAAAGGATGATGGTGCCTTTAATAATAATAAGGGAGTCAGGAAGAGGGGAGGGTTTTCAGGGAGAGATAATAATGAGTTTGGTTTTGGATATATTGAGTTTAAGGTGCCTGTGGGATATCCAATTGGAGATGTCTAATAGGCATTTGGATATGCAAGTGAGGACATCAGTAGTAAGGTTAGGGCTGGATAAATACATCTCATAATCATAGATATTGAATTCATGGAAGCTGCTGAGATCCCCAAGTGATAGAGAAGAACCTTTTGGGACACCCATGGTTAGCAGGAGTGACCTAGGTGAAAATCCAGCAAAGGAGATTGAGGAATAGTCAGACAAGTAGGAGGAGAACCAGGAGAGAAAGAAAGATGTCATAAAAACCTAAAGAGAAGATAGCATCATGGTATATAAAATGTGTAGAATGTAGGGTGGTCAACAGGGTCAGAAGCTGCAGAAAGGTCAGCAAGGATCTGAACTGAGAAAAGACCTTCAGATTTGGCAATAAAGAGATTGTTGATAAATCTGGAGAGAGTTATCATTTCAGTTGAATGAAGAGGTCAGGAGCCAGATTGTGGGGAGTTAAGAAGACAGTGAGAGGAAGTGGAAGCATTGATTATAGAGAGCCTTTGCAAAGAGTTTAGCCACAAAAGGGAGGAGAGATAGGAGACTGCAGAGCTAGCAGGGACTGATGGATCAAATGAGGGCTTTTTGAGGAGGGGAAACATGGATGTGTTTATAGGGAGTAATCAGGAAGAGATTGAAGATAACTGAGAGATTAGGGATGATAGAGGGAACAATCTGATGACATCTGATGAAACATCAAATGCCTTCTATTTTCTCCTTAAGTAAGAGGAAATAAAGTCCATTAGCTGTGAGAGTGAGAGAAGAGGCCTGGGAGTTTCAATGTGTGAAGAGAGAGTTCGGACAGTTTCTTTGGGGAGTTATAGGGAATCAGTTAGGGAGTTCTGAAAGGACTGCATCAATGCAATGAGGACCCTATTGAGGCTGGATAATGGGAATTTGTAATGTACTAGATTTGTATCTTATGACTTCCTCTAGCTGTGTTGAGCAGCTCGTGAGTGAGAGCAGAGGAAGCAGATGGTGGAAATAACACATAACCAAGAATTGGCATGAGATGAGTAGGGAAGACATTCAGTATGAATGTATATGTAGAACCTATATCAAATTACATACTGTCTTGGGGTGGGAGAGGGGAGAGATGGGAGAAAATTTAGAACTCAGAATCTTATGAAAGTGAAATGTTGAAAACTAAAAATAAATAAATTTTTAAAAGAGATGAGTAGGGATAGGAAGAGGGAGTGAGGGATCTGAGAGCAGATTAGCCTATGCAAAGACAGAGAGGTGGGGGATGGAAAGTGTTGTACAAAAAACACCAAAAGGAGGTGAGCTTGTCTGGGACAATGAATGTGTGAAAGGGAGGATGTCAGAGAGGTGGCCCAGAGCCATGTGGTGAAGGATTTAAAATGCCAGGTGGAGGAGACTCTATTTCATCCTAGTGACAATAAGGAACTAAGTGGAATTTTTTGAGCTGAGGAGTAACCTGTGCTTTTAGGAAAATCGCTCTGTAGAGAATGCACTGGAGAAGTGAGAGATTTGAGGCAGGAAGACTAAGTGGGAGTTTAGATGGCAATATTCTAGATAAAAAGTGATGAGGGTCTGAACATGGGAGATTTGAAAGGAGAGGACAATGACCAGAGGAAAGCTGTAGAACAGACTTTCTTAGCCAAGGATCCATGAAGTGCTTTTAAAGAAAAACATATTCGGATCGCTGTATTTTGATGGTTGGCGTCCTTTCTAATCCTATGTATTTGATTTTACACATTTGAAAACCTCATTCTGAGGAGTCCAGAGGCTTTGCTAGATGGACAAGAAGTGGTCTGTGATATAAAAAAAAGTTTAGAAGCCGTGCTTGAGAGAGAGAGAGAGAGAACTGACAAGATTTAACAACTGCTGGGATGATGAGGGAGACTGAAGAACTGGAGATGGCTCCTGGATTGTGAACCTGGGTGATTGGGAAGATGATGGATGTCCTTTATATAAATAGGAAAGTTGGGAAAAGGGAGGGTTTGGGAAGAGGAAAAAATGAGTTCTTTTCTGGACGTATGGAGTTTGACATGCTTATGAGACATTCAGTTAGAAACGTTCAATAGGCAGGTGATATGAAATTGGACCTCAGGAGAGAGACTAATACTGTGTGTGTGTGTGTGTGTGTGTGTGTGTGTGTGTGTGTGTATTTGAGTCATCTGCAAAAAGATGATAATTGAATCTATGGGAGTGATTGAGGAGACAGAGACAGAGAGACAGAGAAAGATTATACAGAGAGAGGAGGGTCCAGAACAAAGCTTTTGGGAGACAACCACCACTAGGGGGGTGGATTGGACATGGACGATGACTTTCATGAGAGTGCCCATAACCAGTACAGACCAGAGCAGAAAGGAATCAGAACTTAAAGTGGGTACAGGAAGATAGAAGGTCAGAAATAGTACTGACTGCAGCTGAAAGTCTCCAGAACATGCCCTGACTTTGCTTATTGCATTTTAGAAGTGTTGCTGTTGATCAGTTTCTCTCTCCCTCCCCCACTCTCACTTTCTCCCCTCCCTCTCTATTTCTCCTCCTGCACCTCCTTTCTTTTCTCCTTTACTTGTTCTCTGTTCTCTGGCTCTGTAAATGTATAAGAGGTACATGAATCATATGAGTCTAGGTATTGGTTCCTGCTCCATGGAACAGTGATGGCTCTTTCTTTGTGTCCCACCCACCCAAATGCACATATGTAGTGGGCAGACTTGCCCCCGCCCCCATTGGAGTTAGAGAAGGTATCCATATCATAGTCTGGTCCCTAATAGGAGGGACTATTTTTGCCTCTCCACCCCTTTCTGTTTTGCTGTTTGTGGTTATGCCAACCCCATCACCAATTTCAGAAGGTAAAGCCATATCCCTTCCTGATTGACTCTGAGAAATACTTTGCAATGAGCCCAGAAATAGGTCCATTTTGCCATACGCTAGACTGTGGATGACAGCAATCTATACGGATTCCAGTCATCCATGTGACAGACATGTACTGTCTGTCCCAAGTTTTTACTGCTTTTTCTCAAAAGTTCCTTTACAACACAGTCACAAAGATAGTATTATCATATGAAGACAGTTTATCTTCTTCATTTCTCCCTAGGATACCCTCCTAGCTCTCCTAGACTCTCTCTACCATACCCACCCTCCCCTCAACTTGAGTACTTCCATCCCCGCCCCCCCCCCCCGCCTTTTCTGCTCTCTTTTATACAGTTGGTGCCTTTCTCTTTTAGACTGTGAGGTCCTTGAGAGCTTATGTGTTTCTTTTCTGCTTATATGTGCATTCCCATTGCTTTGCACAGTGCCTGGGACATAGTGAACACTTAATAAATCCTTGTTGACTTGACATAAGGAAGTGAGAGAATCACTATTTCATATTTTAATAAGCAATTATTGAATCAGGACTAAGGTTTTCCCCCTTTTTACTTCAACATTCAGAAATCTTCCCCTTGTGGGTTATTTAGACAGCATCTGAAAGACATTACTGATAATGAGATTGGATTCTCTTTCTCCTCAATCTTGTTCAGACCCCACCCAAGTGGGGAAGTCACCAGTGTTTTACCTAGCCTTGGGTGGGTGGGGGAGGGGCAGATTCTTTGTCTAGATTGCTCTGGGGCTGGGAGTAAAAGTGACATAATCAAAATCACATTTCCCAACCTCACATTAGAATAGGTCCATCTCTTATTATAATATTTATTCTTCTCATTAATTGTTAACCAATCAGATTTGATCACCATTTGTTGGGAATACCCACTCTTCCAAGGGCATATAAATGTAGTATGATCTTGGTCCATTAGAGATGGCCAATCCTTTTACTAATATTTGCTAGCTATAATTAATAAAATGACTAATTGCCCAGAAATTATGTCTCTCAAACATTTTATATATTACAGAAGTGATCACACATATCTTATAGAAGGGAAAATCTTTCAGCCTTTCCCTTCAGATATAGAAGCAGAAGCAGGGTCCATTGCTGTAAACAATACAGCAATAAAGTCTAGGTTATTGTTGTAAACAATGTCAAGTGCCCCCCACTTGTCCAAATCCACTGTGTACACCAAGGTGGGGGATTCTGGGGGTGGAATGACTTTCTTGTTGATGTGGTTATGAACTCATTCTGTATATCCTAGCTATCAGCTTACCTAAAACTAAACCACGAATACCTCACATGTTCATTTATTTTATCTCTATAATAGATATTAATCTGTAAACTGGTGAAGATAAAGTTGAAGTCAAATTAGAAAGAGTCAATAGAGATAAGCAAAAGTCCAGGAAATTATAATTACCATTAATAATGAGAGCACATCAATTTTGAATATTTATGCCCAGATAATAGCAGTTACATTTATAAAGGAACAGTTAATTGAACTACAGAATGAATTAGATAGAAAAATCAGTAACACTGGGAAGCTTTAATACTCCACTTAAAAATAGTGAAAAATTAAATAAAAAGATACAGAAAGAAATTATAGAATTGTGAAGTGTGTGGAAAAGCCGTTTGAAGAAAACTGAATGGATCAAACAGGGAATATGGATACTTATATTAATAAGAGAGAAAGAGAAAAAATTGAAAAAGATGTGTGCAATTGAATAAATTAGAAAATAATTTAACGTAGCAGAAGTAAACACAAAGGAAATTATAAAGAAGATATCTTGAGATAGAGATTTTTTTTTAAAAAATCTATTGTTTTTATAAATAATAAGGGTTTTTAAGACCAATAAATTAATATTTTATGAAAAAGAGGGGAAAATTTAATAACACTTAGGATTTATAGTTATTTTGGTTGTTGTCAAGAAGAAGGGCAAAAGTTGACAGCTTCACCAGTTCCACCTGGTTTTATTCAAGCTTCACCTTTGAATGGATTTGCATGGAAAACTAGATCATTATAGTTGACTTGAATAGAATTATCTCATCCCATCTTTTACACAGTTCTTCAACAGTTTTGCTAAGCAGAGTTTCACAGATGATTTAAGGAGTATTTAGTCTAGTGACCCTGGCTTCTTAATAGGAATTAAAAGGAATTTCGGATTATAATTAGATCAGATTTTATTCTAAGAAACCTGGAGCAGTAGGAGAAACAGAGTTCAAAACACAGGTTTAATTTAAGCCTGAGGTTTTCTGTTGGCTTTTGATGACTGCCTAGATGGGTGTGGCTACCACAGACCTACAGCAGTGGCTAATAGAGCTTAGCCTCATCCTTGGTGGGGAGAATCTGCAGCTGACAGTTGGTAACAGGGAGTGGCCAGACCCCAAAACAGTGTATAGCAGATGAAGACCAGCAGATGGTAGCAGAGAACAGGCCAGCAGAAATGTCCAGCTGAAAGCAAAATGACAGAAGGAGCCGACTAGCAGGGACCTCCCAGCTCAGCTGAGATAGAAATGGTGGTTTTGCAGTGTCAAGGGCATGAAGTGCACCAGTCACAGATGTTCTTTACCTGTATGCCTCTCTATGATCACTTATGTTTCCACTCTGTGCCCTCCTCCCATTTTTTCGTATTAACTTGTAAAGAATGCCTGTGTCTGGGCAATCTTTCTTGTTCCTTATTTTGCTCTGCTGTTTGATTGTGTCTTTTGTTTTGAATGAATGGTCCCTCTGGTTGGTCTAATGAAATAAACACATTTGGTGGGGGTTTTGTTAATTATGCTTTTGAGTGGATTGTGACCTGTTCTGTGCCTTGAACCTGAGTTAGGTTTGTGGATACTCATGTATGAGAGGGTCACAAAGTATTATTTGCAAAAATAATAAATTTTAAAAGATCCAAATAAATGTTAAAAGGGGCTAAGAAAAATCACAAAATACTATTATACAGCATTACAACAATAAAATTGGGAATTTAAAAGAAATCAATGACTACTTGACAAAACAAACAAAAAACATAAATAAATCAGGTTTAGAAGAAGTTAACCAGACCATTACTGTATAAGCCCATCATCCAAATGAGTTAGTAGGCTTGGAAAGCTTACCCATTACCATGCCAGTTTGCCAGTTGGTAGACAGATGTGAGGTATACAAATAACTATAATTGTTTTTTAAAAATGAATCTTTGCAGAAATCAGGTTGAGACACATTCTCTGAGTCAGCTCCTTAATACACCCTGCATCTTGGCTTCCTAATCAGGTATAGAATTTCTGGCACTGATTAACTGCTCTGGCAGCCAGTATTTGGATTTGACTTAATTCTTGAATCTTATGCTGTGCTAATTCCACAGATTAAGTCTAGCTTTTTGACGTATGTTTACTTTCTTTTTAACTTGCACCTTGCCTTCTCAGTCCCAGGCAAAAATTATTCCCAAATGTTTTCTAGTCCATTTTCTTCCTTCTTTTCACTTCTGTATCTTATTCCTTCTTTCCCTGAAATCAACCTGTCATTCTAAAAGTATTTGTTAATCACTTACTACATGCCAGGAGCCACACCAAGCCCTGAGGATACAAAGAAATCCTTGACTTCATGGAATGCGCATTCTAATGAGGAAGGCAAGGCATAATTTAAGGATTTACCATGTGCCAAGTATTATGCCAATGGGGCAGATGACATGTATATAACTAGGAACAAATGAGAGAACCATTTGTTAAGAGTCTACTATGGCACTGTGTAATTCACTTTACAAATATCAATTCATCTTCATAGCAACTCTGTGAGGTAGGTGCTAGTGTGATTTCCATTTTTGAGTTGAGGACACTGAGGCACATAGAGGTTAAGTGATTTGCCCAGGGTCACACACATAGTAAGCATCTGACACCAGATTTGAACTCAGGTCTTCCTGATTCCAGGACAACACTCTATCCACCATGCTGTCTGGGTACATATATGATATATACAGAGTAAATAGAAGGTAATCCATCTCAGAGAGAGTCCCTGTGCAAGACTGGTTTGTGGAGGATCTAAGTCTGTAGGCCTCATCCAATTCATCTATCACCAAGCCATATTCTAGGCAGTAAGCAACCTTCATCCACTTGTTTTTTTTTTTTTTTCTGTCTGGATAGCCAGGGCAATCTTAAGTGAGTTACTATAGTTTTCATTGAGGAAACCCTGTAGTGTCTAGGGGCTTGATGCAATCAGCTTGTTGTTGTTCATCCTTTGTTTTTGAAGAGGACCAATTATGTCACAGGGTGATGTCTTGACTCATGTATGAATTAGGTTTAAGTGAGGCAGAGCTGCCCAAAGTCATCAGCCTCACTCTTCCAAAGTCACCAAAGTGCAGGAGCAGAACAGAAGTCAGAATGACTGTAGATGGCCCAGGAGACAATAGATGACTTTGGTATCAATTTCATCTCTGATACTTATTAGCTATATGATTTTGGGCCAGTCAGTTCATCTCTATTTTCTGTTTCCCCACCTATAAAAATGACAGAGTTGGACTTGATGACCTCTGAAGCCCCTTCCAGCTCTAACTTTTGTAAATTCATTCATCAAATACAAAGTATGTTGAAACGGTTTTGTTCACCTTTGAAGTTTGGTTGATAATAGGTTTACTTTTTAAAGCAATTATTTAAAAAATAATCAAAATATAAAATATTTTACCATACCACTCAAGTCACATAGGGTCCACATGAGATATTACCTGACCCATTGACTCTTTTGATCTGGGAATGAGGCAGAGTCACATTCTACTGCATAAACCTACCCTGTGCTGGCTAGATATTGACCCAGGAGAATGTAAATAGCTGAACTTTGATAAGTTCCTTATGATTTCTTTTCCCTGATTATCTTCTCAAGCTTCTCTTGCTTCTTGAATCTGAATGTCAAATTTTCTATTCAACTCTGGTTTTTTCATCAAGAATGCTTGAAAGTCCTCTAGTCTACTGAATGACCATATTTTCCCCTGAAACATGATACTCAGTTTTGCTGAGTAGGTGATTCTTGGTTTTAATCCTAGCTCCTTTGCCCTCTGGAATATCATATTCCAAGCCCTTTGATTCCTCAATGTAGAAACTGCCAGATCTTGTATTATCATGATTGTTTTTCCAAAATATTCAAATTGTTTCTTCCTGGCTATTGTAATACTTTTTCCTTGATCTGGGAACTCTAGAACTTGGCTATAATATTCCTAGGAGTTTTCTTTTGGGGATCTTTTTCAGGAGGTGATTGGTGGATTCTTTCAACCTCTATTTTGCCCTCTGGTTCTAAAACATTTGGACAATTTTCCTTGAGAATTTCTTGAAGGATAACTTCTAGGTTCTTTTTTTCATCATGGCTTTCAGGTAGCCCAATAATTTTTAGGTCATCTCTCCTGGATCTATTTTCGAGGTCAGTGGTTTTTCCCATGAGATATTTCACATTGCCTTCTATTTTTTCATTTGTTTGATCTATTTAATAGTATCTTGATTTCTCATAAAGTCACTAGTTTCTATTTGCTCCAATCTAATTCTGAAGGAATGATTCTCTCCAGTGAGCTTTTCAGATTCTTTTTTTCCATCTGGCAAATTCGACTTTTTAAGGTATTCTTCTCCTCATTGCCTTTTTGAGCCTCTTTTGCCATTTGAGTTAGTTTATTTTTAAGGTATTATTTTCTTCAGTCAGGTTGTTGACTCTTCTTGCATCATTCTCATTTCTCTTCCCAATTTTTCCTCCACTTCTCTTATTTGGTTTTCAAAATCCTTCTTAAGCTCCTCTATGGCCTGTAGCCAGATCACATTTTTCTTGGAAGCTTTTGGTGCAAGAGTTCTAACTTCACTGTCTTCCTCCTGTTCCATGCTTTGATCCTTTTTGTCCCCAAAATAGGAGTATAATGTCAGATTACTCTGCTTGCTTTGCTTCCTTTGCTTGCTCATGTTGCCACTCAATTACTTCTGAGCTTTTTGCCACAGTAGAACTCTGCTACCAAAGAGAAGAGCTTTGTCCCAAATCACTGGGGTTCTCTCAGCTGCTGGAGCTATTAGATGGGTGCCTTCTCAGAAGCCTCCACTCACTCTGGCACACTAGTCACGCACCCCAGGACTTCCAACGCAGACAGTGATCCAGATCCAAGCAGGTTAAAGCAAGAGCCATTACCCCTCAGAATGGTTGTTAGGTCCCCCTATGATCTGCAGGCCAGGAGTTCTGAAGCAGCCACTCTGAGGTGGCTGCTGGGCCACCACGTCTCAGCTGCTTCTCCCTCTGGGGAAAGAGGCTAGACTGCACTCTTGGACCCCCTGGTCCCAAAGTCCACAGTGACCTTTCACTTTGCCTTTGGCATTTATGGGTTGATAATTCTTTTTTTTTTTTTTAAAGCAATTGGGGTTAAGTAACTTGCTCAAGGTTACACAGATAGTCATTGTTATTTATGCGTGGGTGCTCATTTTCTGAGGCTGGATATGATCTCGAGTCATCCCAACTCCGAGGCCAACGCTCTTACTCACTGCACCTCCTAGCCGCCCCTTTAGGGCAATTGGGGTTAAGTAACTTGCCCAAGGTTACACGGCTAGGTTTTTGTTTGTATGGATTAAGTGTCGGAGGCTGGCTCCAAACTCAGGTCCTTCTGATTCCAGGACCGGCGCTCTATTCACTGCGCCACCTAGCCACCCCTGGGTTGATAATTCTGAAAAGCTGCTGGTGATCCACTCTCCTGAAGTCCCTCCAGCCACAGCTGGTCAGGGCTGCCCTGAGGCTAAAACAGTGGGCTTACACGGGGCTGGGCTCTGCTCCAAGCATGCTGTGATGGACCCTTCCTACCAGCCTTCCAGGGTGCCTTCAGTGGGAGATTTGTTTCTCTCTGTCACTTCGTGATTTCTGTAGCTCTTAAGTTTGTTTAGAGTCATATTTTATAGGCATTTGAGGTGATTATGGGGAAAAGTGTAGGGAGTTTTCCTGCTTCTATGATGCCATATTGGCTCTGCCCCCCTCCCCCCATCACAATTTTTAAAAGAGGAAGAGGACAGATTCTACAAACTACAGTGAGTTTGACTTCAATTTCTGGGAAAATTTTTAAATGGACCATTAAAGAGATGGTTGGCAAACATGTAATAAAAAAGTATTTATTAAACACTTAATAAGTATAAGGCACTGTGCTAAGCCTTGGGGATAAAAGAAATGTAAAAATAAAAATTGCCTCCCCACCCCTGCTTCAAGAAGCATGTATGCTAATAGGAGAGATGATATGCAAACAAAATTTACCACACAATATAATCAAGGTATGGATGGAATTTCCCTACAATATATGCTTCTACTCTAAGTAATCTCTTCATCCTCAAATTTCTTACATCAGTCTCCCTACTTACTCCAGATTATTTTAATTTACTTTGCATATATTTAATTTCAATGAAGGGTTTTACATTTTATTTTCATCCAGTAGGATCTAAGATCCTTGTAGGAAATGACTGTCTCATTTCTGATTAGGTATTATTGTCATAGACACCCCACCACCCATTTCAGACATGCTCAGTCAGCATTCCAGGTAAATATTGGAAGCTTGGGGGGGGGGGGTTGCTGCTAGGCATTCATGATGGAGAAATCCTTACCCCTACTTTAGAGAATGTGCAATATTCTCTGCCTGTTTTCAGAACAAATGTAGGTTTAGTTAACTGTCTTCTGACTAAGAGTGACTGAGAGTCTGGTAATTTAAAGTGATGAAAAATCTTCTGGTTGACCCCAGCAGGGCTAGAGATGCAAAAGAAACTGAACCAGAACTGAATATGCTTGCAAAAAGTTTGAGTGAATGAGTAGCTCTTCCCTCTGGGTTATTGGCTGAGGAAGACTTCATTGCACTGCTGGGCATGGGGGGAGGGGAGGGACAGTGGCTAGCTATATTCTCCTACCCAGCCACCAGGTGTCCATGATCTCTTGGTATGTTTCTAGGTTTTTGTCTCTTTGTGCTAATTCTTTCCTGATCCTCAGTGAGTAGATATTCAGGGGCAGAACTGACAAAGTTATGATCAGGAAAGTTAAAGTCAGGAAAGCTATCAGAGATCCTTCAGTAGTCAGAGTTGGGGGCAGAGACCACCAAAACTGGCAGTAGCAGCAGTCAAGTCTGATGGGAGGTCAGTAGAGCTGCCAAGTGACCTGCTTGACTGATTTAACATCCAGCAAGGAACCAGCCCAATTGAGCAAATGAATGATTCATCCATCTTTTTTTTCCCCATGGCAGAAAATAAATTTTTATTTTATTTTTAAAAATTTATTTAGTATTTTATTTTTCCCCAGGTACATGTAAAAACAATTTTACATTCATTTTTAAAAATCTCAATTCCAAATTCTCTCCCTTCCTCCCTTTTCTATCCCACCCCATGAAAAGACAGGCATTTCAGTATAGGTTATATGTAGTCATGCAAAACATTTCCACATTAGTCGTATTATGAAAGAAATATAGACCAAAAAAACCCCCACCTCTACAAAAATAAAGTTAAAAAAGTATGCTTCAATCTGTATTCAGGCACAACCAGTTCTTTCTTTGGAGATAGATAGCATTTTTTCATCATAAATGCTTCAGAGTTGTCTTGGATCATTGTATAGCTTGGAATAGCTAAGTCATTCTTAGCTGATCATCTTACAGTATTGCTGTTATTTTGTACACAGTATATTTCACTTTGCATCAGCTCTTGTAAGTCTTTCCAGGTTTTTCTGAGGGCATCCTGCTCATCATTTCTTAAAACATAATAGTACTCTATTGTAATCACACACCACAGTTTGTTCAGTCATTCCCCAATTGATGAGTATCCCCTCTATTTCCAATTCTTTGCCCCCAGAAAAGAACTGCAAAAATGTTTTTGTACATATGGGTCCTTTTCTTTCTTTTTAAATCTCTTTTGGAATACAGAGCTAGTAATGATATTACTAGGTCAAAGGGTATGTATGAATTTTTTAGCCCTTTGAGCACAGTTCCAAATCACTCTGCAGAATAGTCGAATCAGTTCACAACTCCACTGACAGTGCATAAATGTCTCCTTTTTCCCACATCACCTCCAACATTTGTCATTTCCCTTTTATGTCCTATTAGTCACTGTGATTGATCTAAGGTGGTACCTCAGAATTATTTTACTTTGTCTTTCTCCATTGATTAAACCATCCAGTGAACTTGGTGGGGACAGAAAAGGACTCCCAGGGCCAAGAGTCACAAAGAAACCTCAGCCCTCTGTGTTTTCTATATATGTTTCACTCCCTTTGAGTTTTAAGCTTGAGCTCCCTCTCCCCAGGGACTTTGGGTATAGAAGGAGAGAATGCACCCCAGCAGCAAGCACCCCAGGGTCCCCAGGGCGGCTGCCAACACAGGTTCTTAGATCTGCTTTTCTAAAGGAAAGCAACTCAAAATGGGTTAACAATCTTGCTTTAATCAATCAAATATATCATTTACCTTTTTCAGGGGAAAAAGTCAGCACCCCAAATTTCAGAGTATACAGACAGAAGTTACAAGAAAACAGAAAAACATATTAAGCAGACAGGCCTCCAACTGTCTTGACCATTACATCCATACCTAGTCAGTTACCAGAGAGGGAAGCATCAACATCTGGGTTTTCAAAGGGGGGGGGGGGTGCTCTCAAGAGCTGCCCAGAGTCTCATCTGGTCAAATCACACAACACTTCTCAAAGTGAGCCCCAAAGCAAAGCCTCACATCAAGGTTTTATATAGCCTTCTCCTGGCTCAAAGAATGTAACTACCTTCTTGACCCACTGCCCAATCACAAAGCACCAAGGTGTGGGTGTTTCTGAAAAAACAAACCTCCCACCACAGGCTCCAGGTGCACTTAACCTAGAGGCAAGGAAGATCTTAAAAATTTACATTCCTATAACAAGCTGGTACTTTCCCCAAATCACATGCCTAGCAAGAAATGGAGATTTGTTTATGTTTCTATACTTTCCATTCTACCTCCTGAATTACCTCCACTTTTCATCCAGTAATACAAATACAATTCAAGGATCAGCTAAAATCCTACAACCACCATGAAGTCATCCCTAAGTGAAGTGTTTTAGGCCATTTGAACTTGGGCCTTTTCTCACCTTCTACAATGGTCAAAGGTTATGATTACTAAAAAAGCACCTGGCTCTCTTTTGTTTTGTGCAAGACAGAGGGAGAGGGAGAGAGAGAGAGAGAGAGAGATTTTCAGAGACCAACAGAGATAGAAAGGGATGGGGAGAGACAGAGTCAGAGAAAGAAGGGAGAGAGAGAGAAATTGAATGAGAGATTGAAAGAGGTATTGAAGTCCGTCACCTCTTCATTTCTTATAGCACAATAATATTCCATTACATTCATATACCACAACTTGTTTAGCCATTCTCCAATTGGTGGGCACCCCTTCAGTTTCCAATTCTTTGCAACCACAAAAAGGGCTGCTAAAAATATTTTTGTACATGTGGGTCTTCCTCCCACTTCTATGATCTCTTTGGGATATAACCCTAGAAGTGGTATGGCTGGGTCAAAGGGTATGAAATTATTTATAATCCTTTGGGCATAATTTCAGATTGCTCTCCAGAATGGTTGGATAAGTTCACAACTCCACCAGCAATGTATTAGTGTTCCAATTTGTCCACATCCTCTCCAGCATTTGTCACTTTCTTGTTTTGTCATCTTAGCCAATCTGACTGGAGGGATGTGGTATCTCAGAGTTGTTTTGATTTGCATTTCTCTAATTAATAGTGATTTAGAGCATTTCTTCATATGTTTATAGATATCTTTGATTTCTTTCTCTGAAAATTTCCTGTTCATATCCTTTGACCACTTATCAATTGGGGAATGACTTGTATTCATATAGATTTGGCTCAATTCTCTATAAATTTTAGAGATGAGTCCTTTATCAGAGACACAAGTTGTAAAAATTCTTTCCCAATTTCCCACCTCCCTCTTGATCTTGGTTACATTGGCTTTGTTTGTACAGAAGCTTTTCAATTTAATGTAATCAAAATTATCCATTTTGTATTTTATAATGCTCTCTAATTCTTGTTTGGTCCTAAAGTCTTCCCCTCTCCACAGATCTGTCAGGTAAACTATTCCTTGCTTTCCCAAATTGCTTACAGTATCATCCTTTACACCTAGATCATGCACCCATTTGGACTTGATTTTGGTATATGGTGTTAGATAATGATCTACGCCCAGTTTCTGCCATACTTTATTCCAGTTTTCCCAGCAGTTTTTGTCAAATAGTGCATTCTTATCCCCCAAACTGGGGTCTTTGGGCTTATCGAACAATAGATTGCTATATTCATTAACTGCTGGGTCTCCTGCACCTAGTCTATTCCATTGATCCACCACTCTACACCTCTGCCAGTACCAAGCAGTTTTGATGACTGCTGCTGTATAATACAGATTAAGATCTGGCATAGCTAGTCCACCTTCCCTAGCGTTTCTTTTCATTAATTCCCTTGATATTCTAGACCGTTTGTTTTTCCAAATAAATTTTGTTATTATTTTGTCTAACTCTAGAAAGTAGTTTTTTGGTAAATTGATTGGTATGGCACTAAATATATAGTTTAGTTTGGGTAAAATTGTCATTTTTATTATATTAGCTCAACCCAGCCATGAGCAATTGATATTTTTCCAACTATTTAGATCTGCTTTTATTTGTGTGAGAAGTGTTTTGTAGTTGTGATCATATAGATTCTGGGTTTGTTTTGGCAAGTAGATTCCCAAATATTTTATAATGTCTACAGTGACTTTAAATGGGATTTCTCTTTCTATCTCTTGCTGTTGAGTTTCATTAGAGATGTACAGGAATGCTGAGGATTTATGTGGGTTTATTTTATATCCTGCAACTTTGCCAAATTTATTTATTGTATCTAGTAGTTTTTTACTTGATTCTCTAGGATTCTCTAAGTATATCATCATATCATCTGTGAAGAGTGATAGCTTGGTCACTTCTTTACCTAATTTGATTCCTTTGATTTCTTTTTCTTCTCTAATCGCTACTGCTAGTGCTATAAGAAATGAAGAGGTGACGGACTTCATAATTACCTGGAGAGACTTATACAAACTGATGCTGAGCGAGAAGAGTAGAATCAGAAGAAATCTGTATACAATCACAGACATACCATATCTGTGATGACCAACTATGACAGACTGGACTCTTTTCAGCAATGCAGTGATATAAGTTAATCCCGAAAGACTCAAGAAAGTGAGAAATGCCCCATCCAGAGATATAACTAGAAAGAACTGAACCTGAATCCTGATGGAAGCAAACTAAATGATCTTGTTCTTTTCATTGTTTGGTTTTATTTCTTCCTTACCATCTTTCATCCCACCTAGTACAATACGCCTTTGTAATTGGAATAATGTCTAATATGAATGCATTTGCAGATCATATACTGGACTATATGCTATCGTGTGGGGAGGGGGGAGGGAAGTAAAGGAAATTTGAAACTCAAGGAACTATGGAATTGAAACTTGTTAACTGAAACTAAACTAATAAATTAATTTTAAAAAAAGAGGTATTGAAAGGGAGAGATTGAGAGACAGAGACAAACACACAGAGCTTCAATATAAAATCATGGTTCAGGTGAGGGCCATTTGTCCAGAGGTTTGTTTTTTCCCTCCCTCAACCTTCCCCTGTGATGTATACATTTATAGCAAACACTCACTCAAAGTGCAATGAAAAATCGTTTGTTTTTATGTAGGGATAGAACCCATTATAAAAGTATATTCATCAAATAAATGAATGTAAGGGTACTGGACCCAATTTTTATCAGATACCATGAGGCAGGAAAGGAGGAAGTGTAGAGGGGGTAAATTCATCCCCTGTCTGTGTGACACCCTGTTTTCTCCAGGTAGGTCAGTCATTAGGTGTATCTGTGAGCCAGGGGAGGGTCAAATTGCTCAGGATTTTATTCAGTTCAAGGTAGCACCATCCTTCTCTTGCCTTCCACTGTGGGCATCCAATCCTGAGGCTCCAATGCTCCCAGGATTCTATGTTTTGAGCTCTTCCAGTCCCTTCTTCCAGGTAGGAAAAACTAAATTTTCCATGAGCCTCTGGTTGATAAGGGGCTATAATTGTAGCCTGTCTAGTTGTTTCCCTCAGGTAAGAGTTTTTTCCCCTTCTGTTGTGGGCAGGGATTCCTTCCTGGCCTTCACTAGATTCTCTCACAAGATTGGCATGGGGGGAGGCATGTAGCTAAGACCCCATAAATACTTTATGAGTGACACCTTCCATGTAACTGTGTACTATCATATTGGGTAATTATGATAACTCAGATAAATGTGGCACTTTAAGAATTGCAAAGCACTTTCCTTATAGTTACCCTGTGAGGGAGCTAAGGGCAAACATTATTATCCCCAATTTGTAGATGAGGTGGAGATGTATGAGTTTAAGCTTCTTTGTCAGAGAAGGGATTCCAAATCTAAGAATAGTCATTCTCCGTGGATGAGGATGATGAGGACCAAGATGAAGTCAGGTTTATTCTCTTTTATTCTTGAAAGTAGGTGATTCTATAGGCCTGTTGTAGGTCACAGGCCAGGGTCCCAAGGCCAGTAGGAATGAATGGCCCCAGCCTGCCCAGGGTGGTGACACATACCTATAATCCTTGCTATTAGGGGAGGCTAATGCTGTTGGATCAATTGAGTTTAGGAGTGCTCAGGTATGATAGGGCTAAAACCAACTGGGTAGATACATGCTGGGTGCAGCAAGAAAATGGTGAATCCCTCAGGGCAGGGGATGGGAGGAAAAAGAGATGGGGAAACCAGACTGTCTCTGGATGGGCAAATTGATCCAGATCAAAAATGGAGTGGGTCAAAGAGTGCTGATTAGCAGTGGCATTGGAACCATACTTGGTGACTGTACTAGCCTAGGTGAGATAGGAAAACTCAGTCTCAAAAAGAAAATAAAAGGAAAGAATAGTTCAATCCAAGACTCTCTACTCACCAGGCTCCTCTGTTCCACACTATTACCTTGATGAATGCTGCCTTTATGTCCTTATTCCTAAGGCTGTAGACCACAGGGTTGAGCAGGGCAGTGAACACATTATAGAAAAGTGAGATCTGCTTGTCTCTCTCTGGGGTGTAGCTGGAGTTGGGCCTCATATAGATGTATATGGCAGGTACATAGAACAGGGCAACCACAGTTAGGTGGGAAGCACAAGTAGAAAAGGCCTTACAGCGGCTTTGGGTGGACTTGATCTTGAGGATGGCCATGGTGATGCGGACATAGGAGGCCAAGATGAGTGACAGAGGCCCTAACACCATGAAGATGCTCATGACAAAGTCTACCAACTCAATAAAGTGTGTATCCATACAGGCCAGGCTCCGGACTGAGGGCCCCTCACAGAAGTAGTGGTTGACCATATTAGGGCCACAGAAGGGGAGCTTCATGGTAAAAATGGTGTGGATTAGGGAGAAGAAGAAACCACAAGCCCAGGTCCCTACCACCAACCTCACACATAGGTTCCAGTTGAGAATGAGAGTGTAACGCAGTGGGAAGCAGATGGCTACATAGCGGTCATAGGCCATGACCACAAAGAAGATACACTCAGTGAGACCCAGAGCACCAAACACATACATCTGCAGCCAGCAACCTTCAAAGGAAATGAGCTTAGAACTAGAAAGCAGGTGTACCAACATCTGAGGCATTGTAGTAGTGACATAGCCCATGTCTAGCAGGGAGAGGATGCTGAGGAAAAAGTACATAGGTGTGTGGAGATGAGAATCCAGGCAGATCAGAAGGATGATGAGTCCATTGCCCAGAACTGAGCAGAGGTAGACAAGGAGAAAGATAATGAAAAGGATCCTGTTTGAGGTGGGATCACTGGTGAAGCCAAGTAGGATAAATTCAGTAACAGAACTATGGTTTGATGCTGGGAACATTGAGGCAGTATGGTCCTGGAAAGGGAAAAAGAGAAGATGTTGGAATCTAGGGGCCTCAGCACTGGATAAGGGCAGAGGGACCCAAGGCCCTCTGAGTTCCTCAGCTGAAGATCCCACATCGAAAAGTCCTTCCCTTGGGATGGCTAGGTGGCATGGTGAATAGAGCACCAACCCTGGAGTCAGGAGGACCTGGGTTTGGATCTAGCCTCAGACACTTAACAGAAAAACTAGCCGAGAGACCTTGGGCAAGTCAACCCCAATTGCCCTCCAAAAAGCAAAAAAGAAAAAAGAAAAGTCCTTCCCTGAGAGCTTTGGTATAATCCTGGCATCATGGAATTTTAGAGCTTCAGGGATCTTTAAAAACGATATAGTCCCACCCCTCATTTCACAGATAAGGCCATCAAGGGCCAAAGAAGAAAGATGCCTTGCTCAAGATTTATATATCAAGGCAGGAGAAGAGGCAAGAAGAGAGTTGAGGTCTCTTGTTTACTTGTTTCCTAATGACACACTACTTCCACTTTAGGTGTCCCCTGATTCCTACAGCATCTCAGAGGAAAAGATCTCAGAAAGCATTTTCTATGGCTCCCACCTGAGCAAGAGTCTCCTATAGATTATCCCCAAAAATAAGAATCTAGCACTCACAGACAGATTGCCATTTATAGCTCTTTCCCTTTTTAGTTAACTAAGTGAGAACAAACTTTTTTCATATAAACTGAAATCTACTCCATAACTTTCACCTACAGCCTTGACTTCCTCCCTCAGAGACCAGGCAAAACACTCATTTCCTTATCTTGGAAATTATTCCTATCTTAATCCATTCTAGGATCATATTTTTTTTGGTCTGCCATATCCCCTTTTTTGATTCATAATAACCCTTTATGCCCACTAAGACCTCTAGATTTTTTCCTATATAAACTCTTGCCTACCATATTTTCTCTCTTCTGTTCAAAGTTTGTTTCCCTGACTACTACACCACCTAAAATGACATGAACAAACAAAATTCTTAAGCACAGCTCTTTTTATTGGTGGGGGGAAGAGAAGGAGGGAGGCTCCATTTATCTTTTGAAGGATTGCAAGAGATTCCTGTCAAGCCTGGGAGAGTTTTGGGATGACAAGATTCAAAGTTTGAAGAGATGATCTAATCCACACTTACCCCCACATTATATCAATGAAGAAACTGAGACACAGGGAAGTTAAGTAATTTGCTGAAGGTCATATATGTGGTAAGTAATCTAATTGAATTTTAAATCCACTTATATTTCTACCTTCTAAGCTTCTTGAAATTAAAGCCACCTCCTTACGATGGATTAAAATGAAGAATAGGAAGACCACAGCAATTCATGAAACAGGTTATTAGGGCATGAGAGGCTTTCACTCTGCACAGGTAGCGGGAGCCACTCCATGGATGAGATCATGCATCTCTCTTCTGAAATTTTAAAGAATGATAAAAAGTATTTCCTAATAAAATTATATCGAATAAATATGAAAATGAGTTGAAGTACATGTGGATCAAGTGAGGGAATTGAGGACATTCAGGTTGTAAAGGCTGAGATTCTGAGGGTACAGGAGAGTTGTCTGAGTATTATTAGAAGAAAGGTTTCATGGACAAATAACTAGACTTGTTCCTTTTTGCCCCAGAGTTTAGCAATAGATGGAAGATGGAAAGAGGCAAATTTAGGCCTAAGTTCAGGAAAAGGACTTCCTATGTAAAAGTGAAATGGTCTGTCTCTGGGGGTAATGGGTTCCCTATCATTGGAGGTCTTCATACTGAAACTGTCACATATAGAATAATGCAGATTCCTTCTCAAGTGTGGTTTGGACCACATAGTTGCTGACATCTTTCCTAGTCCTAAAATTCTATGATTCTTGGTGAATAGAATTTACATAATTAGGGAAGAGTGAAGGAGGGCATTCTAGAAAGTGGAAACAGCATAAGCAAAAGTTCAGAGGTTGCCAATCCACTTAACTTTATCAGGGGTGGTACACCTTCAGTTTGACTTAAGTGGTTAGTTCCTAGAGTAAGATAATAAAAAACTGGATTGGACCTGATGAGGACAGACTTGAATGTCAGGATGAGGAGTTTAGGCTTTTTTCTTTTCCCCTGAAGGTTTCTGACCAGATAAAGTGATATGCTTAGAATTGTGTCTTTGTTGAACTTTTAAGTCAGCATTTGTAGGTTAAGTTGTACGGATAGGCTGAAGGTAAGGAGAACAGTGAGGAGGCTTTTGATGAGCCCGAGTGAGAGGTGATGAGGTATTTGGCTGTATGGTCAAAGGGGACAGGACAGACCCTCGAGGTGTTTTAGAGGCAGAATCAGCAGGATTTGTCAACTGACTGTGGATAAGGCAGAAAAAGAAAATTCAACAACAACAGCAACAATAGACATTTTTGTGGTGCTCAAGTTTTGCAGAGTGCTTTAGATACATTACACAACTGGAGATAATGTGGGATGTTGAGGCTAGGTGAGTGAGAAGAAGATAATGGTGTCAACCACAGAAAACAGGGAAGTCCAAAAGAGAAACTCATTGGTGGGCTGCAGAGGGAGAGAGAGAAGTAGTTCTGTTTTGGACATTCTGAGCCAAAGTAATTGTCAGGACATCCCTCCATGTGGAGAGGTGCAGTGGGAATGTGGAGATACTGAGAAAGGCAATCAGGGCTCTAGATAGATATTTGAGTAAAAATCTTAGTCATTTTTGTCTGGGAGTAGATAAAGTCAGTGAGGCACAAAGTGCCTAGAGAGAAAAGAATAGAGACTAGCACCTTGGAGAGTTCCCATCTTTAGGGGAAAGCTAGAGGAGGAAAACCGATTAGGGTCAGAGAAAGTAAGGTCACAGGAGAAGAAGTAGAGAATGAAGAGAAGGAATGATGACAAACTTTGAACTACATGGCCTTGATTTTTCTGCTTGAAGGAGGAGGCAAGGTCAATTACTGAATCCATTATTGTAGAGAAGCAACAAGGGTCCTTTTGAGGTCAAAGAGGGGTCTTTGTATTGGACTGAGACAATGGCTTGTGTGACTTTCTCTAATAGTATTTGGCAAACAAGGCACTAAGAAAGCCATTAATAGTTTCCCCAGTAACAAATCTATCAACTCTCTCATCCCTACTCAAAAATCCATTGTTTCCCCTATGCCCAGGGAGAAATTGATCAACATCCTTCATACTCAGTCATAGATCCATCAACTTTTCCACTTTCATCTCCCCTAACAAACATGTCAATAATCTCCTCCCCAGTCACAGATCCCTTGTTTTCTCCTCCATGCCAAGCACAGATCCATTGATACCTACATTCCCAGTCATAGATCCATCAAATGTCCCATCCTCAGTCATAGGTCCATTACTTCCCCATGCCCTGACATAGATATACAAAATTCCCCATCCCAACTCCCTAAGCCATCAACTTCCCTAAAATCTAGAGGAGAGGCAGAAGGAAGAATGTACTAGGGGCAAAGCCACCACTTCTACCTGAAGTATCATATCTCCTTATAAATCAATGCTAGTGAGCCAGGACCCTTTCCCTAAGAGCCCCAGGAATAGCATCATCCCTCCCCACTCTGCACCCTCAGACCACCAGCCCTGCTTCCAACTCTGCTCCTATAGCCATCCTCAGGGAGCTGTCTCTGAAAGGAAATGATTTGACAACTTCCTCTGTAGGTGCTGCAACTGCTACTTCTTCAGCTGGCACAACTGCTAAGGACCCATAAAAAAAGTTCTTGTCACCAAAGTCCTTAGCACTGCTAAATGGTCCAATATCAGAAATGGAAATGATATTAAAGAAAATGCATTGCCATCTCTCTTCCTTCGCCCTTCAAAAGTTATATGTGTTGTCTCTTGCCATTAAAAAGGGACTTCTGGGGGCGGCTAGGTGGCGCAGTGAATAGAGCGCCGGCCCTGGAATCAGAAGGACCTGAGTTCGGAGCCGGCCTCCGACACCTAATCCGCACAAACAAAAACCTAGCCGTGTAACCTTAGGCAAGTTACTTAACCCCAATTGCCCTAAAGGGGTGGCTAGGTGTCGCAGTGAGTAAGAGCACCGGCCTCGGAGTTTGGATGACCCGAGATCAGATCCGGCCTCAGAAAATGAGCACCCACGCATAAATCAAATGACTAGCCGTGTAACCTTGAGCAAGTTACTTAACCCCAATTGCTTTTAAAAAAAAAAAAAAGGGACTTCTCTGAGAATAGGAATTGACTTACCTTTCTATGTGTATTCCCCACGCTTGGCACAAAGCATATACTTAATAAATGCTTTGTCATTGATTTATTCATTTAGCCATTCACTTGTGCTTAGACATAAATCCATAATACTCTTATCACTACTCCCAGAACCATCAACTTCTCCATCCTCACTCACAGGTCCATCAACTCCTTCCATCCCCTATAAGAGATCCATCCTCAGTCATGGGTACACCAACTCCATCATCCTCAGTCATGGAGTCATAAATTCTTCCCCATCTCATCCCCAGTATTATTCTATTATCCTCAGGCACAGAGAGAAAATAACAGAAGACAGAACCTTGGAGAGTGCCCACATTTAGGGAAAATGTACAGGAGGAAGAACTATCAGGGTCAGAGAAAGTGTGGTCAGAGAGTTAGGAGAAGTAGGAAATGAAGAGAAGGAATGATGAAGAACCTCACTGTATCTCTTTCTTAGAACCTCTCTATGGTACCTCTCTATAGTCATAAGAGGACTAGGTACAAAGTCTGATAATCTTATTTAAAATCCTGGTCCAGCTGTTTGCTACCTGGGTGACCTCAGGCAAGTCACTTAAGCTCTCTTGGCCTCAGTTTCCCCATCTGAAAAAGAGGTGATAACATCTGAGGTTTTAAATCACTGACCTCCCAAAACAGGAATGTGGAAATAAAGAAAGTAGGAAGGTAAAGGCAATGTGGAACAGTATAGGGCAGAGGGTCTGAGACAAACATTCAGGTAAAGGTTCTCAACTTTTTTGTTTACTGGACTCCTGTGGATGTCTGGACCTTTTCTTAAAATCATATTTTCAAAGGCATAAAATACCCAGGCTTACAAAGGAAAGTGAAAGTTTAGTGAAAACAATGATACATTTTCCCTCATTCAAGTTCACAGATCCTCTAAATCTATCCATGGACCTGTGATCCCCAGGAAGAGAATCCTTGGTCTAGGAGTTGGGGGACTGTAAGGTTGGAGGCAGGGGGAATGACCAGGAAGGAGGTGAAATGTTGAGGGCAAGGAAAGTGGATGAATAGAAGGGATGGCAATACAGAGGTGAGAGAGGGAGAGAGAAGAGAGAAAGATGTGGGAATAGGGAGGATGGGGGAGATGGGAGCTTTCCTCTCTGTCTTCACATTTCCTCCATCTCCTGACCAAGCTTCTGCCAGCCTCTTAATCAGCTCCTCATTTCTGCCCCTTAAGCTCTCCAGATCTTCCCTCCTTTGGCTCTTTAACCTCTGCCTTGTCTTCTTTCACTTCTCCTTTCTTCTTGCTCCTTTCCCCCATCCAGAACAGCCCTTCCAGAAAGAACCATTGCCTCACCCTTTAGGAAGGTGAAACACAAAGACCTCCTGTGAATAGGTCACTTGCTTTTTTGAGAAGAGGCTTGAGTGAGGGCCAGAGAAAGGATCTAGGTCACCAGCAAGCCCAATGAATTCCAGGTCTCTCCAAAATGCCACCAGGCAAGCTCTGGACTCCAGGGTATTCATGGGCTTAATCTCCCACTTTTTCTTCTTGTACAATCCCACTCACTGCCCCCCTGCCCTGGCCTCAAGCTACTGCTGCTGTTTCTTTCAGAGAGAGAAACCCTTTCTGCCAGAGCAGAGAAGGTATGCAACTTCTAGGAAAGAGTGAAGCAGTGCCCAAGGAGAGGGTCCCTTAGCCCTGCTGGTGACAGGAGAAGCTATATCCCCAATGGCCAATCAACTAGGGTTTTTATGACCTAATGTGATAGTCAGATGTCCTCAGAGAAACCAGAGAGAAGCACCTGCCTCCTCTAGCTCCTCCAAGGAGGATCTTCCTCTTCCTGTCCTGCTCAACCCCCTCCCCAGGAGATTATCTGGGAATAGGTTTCCTGGGAATTCCTATTATCAGAAGAATTTTATAGAAATGGCGACTTTAGAAGGAGGAAAGAGAAAGGGAGGGAGCTTCCTCATTATACCATATTGATTTGGAATATGAGCTGGAAGGGGGAGAACAGAAGGGAAGAAATATGTAAATATGAATTATTAAAATCCTTATTCAAATTCCCTTAACTCCTGATGCCTTCTTCCACCATCACCACTCTACTCCCTAGGAATGGAAGGGAAAGAGAAAGTGGTATTAAAAACAGGAAAGGAGTGGTGGACAGAAAGATAAGCAGAAGAAATGATCAGGAGTGATGGCCAGATGGACAGGCAGAGGAAGGAGGCAGGAGCTAGGGCCAGAGGAATTGGGAATGGGAGACAGGTAGGAGAGATTGGCAGAAATATCAGAGGAAATTCTTGAAACTAAGAACCAAGATATTTCATGCCCAGTCTTTGCTAGAGTTGGACCTATGTGTAGTCCAAGTAGGGGACCACCTATGGTTTGAATTGAGAGAGGTCTAAAACTATCAGCAAGCATTATCTGTGATACAGATAAACAAGAAATCTTCCCAACAAGATCATGGGTGAAACAAGGATTCGCATTATCACCACTATTTTATATTGTACAAGAAACCTTAGCTCTAGCAATAAGAGAAGAAAAAGAAATTGAAAGAATTAGAATATGTAATGAAGAAACAAAGCTATCACTATTTGCAGATGATATGATGGTATACTTAGAAAGTACTAGAGGATCAACTAAAAAACTACTTGAAATAATCAATAACTTTAGCAAAGTTGCAGGATATAAAATAAACCCACACAAATCATCAGCATTTCTATATATTTCTCACAAAATCCAACAGCAAGAGATAGAAAGAGAAATTTCATTTAAAGTAACTCTAGACAATATGAAATATTTGGGAGTATACTTCCTGAGATAAACCCAGGAATTATATAAGCACAATTATAAAACACTTTTCACACAAATAAAGTCAGATCTAAATAATTGGAAAAATATCAGTTGCTCATCAGTAGGTTGAGTTATATAATAAAAATGACAATTTTACCTAAACTATTTTACTCGCATGTCATACCAATCAACTACCCAAAATTATTTTTTGAGCTAGAAAAAATAATAACAAAATTTGTCTGGAAGAATAAAAGGTCCAGAATATCAAGAGAATTAATGAAAAGAAATGCAAGGGGAGGTGGGGCTTGCTGTACCAGATGTAAAACTGTTTTATAAAGAAACAATCATCAGAACTACTTGGTACTGACTTTGAAATAGAGTGCTAGATTAGTGGAATAGGTTAGGTACACAAGACACAGTAGTCAATGGCTCTCATAATCTAAGTCATAGAGTAAGAACAGATCAAACCCAAAGACTCCAGTTTCTTGGATAAGAACTCACTCTGACCAAAACTCCTGGTAAAAATAGAAAATGGTATGGCAGAAACTAAGCATAGACCAAGATCTTACACTGTATACCAAAATAAGGTCAAAATGGGCACACAATTTAGAAATAAAGAGTGATGTTTAAAGCAAATTAGGAGACCGAGGAATAGTTTATCTGTCAGATATGTGGAGAACAGAAGAATTTATGACCAAAGAAGAGATAGAGAACATTATGTAATGCAAAATGGATCATTTTTATTACATTAAATTTTTACCAAGCTAATCCAACTCAGATTAGAAGGGAAGCAGAAAGCTGGGAAGCAATTTTTACAGCCAGAATCTCTGACAGAGGTCTCATTTCTAAAAACATATAGAGAACAGAGTCAAATTTATAAGAATACAAGTCATATAATACAATATCAATTTACTAATTGATAAATGGTCAAAGGATATAAGCATGCAATTTTCTGGTGAAATAAAGCTATCTATAATCATATGAAAAACATATTCTAAATCACTATTTATTAGAGAAATACAAATTAAAACAACTGTAAGGTACCACATCATACCCATCAGATCAACTAACATGACAAAACAGGAAAATGATAATTGTTGGAGAAGATGTGGGAAAATTAGAACACTAACTCATTGTTGAGGGAATTGATCCAACCATTCTGGAGAGCAATTTGAAAGTATACCCAAAGGGCTGTAAAACTGTGCATACCCTTTGATCTAGCAATACCACTTCTAGGTCTGTATCCTAAAGAAAGCATAAAAATGGGGAAAAGACCCACACATACAAAAATATTTATAGCAGCTCTTTTTATGGTGGCCAAAAATTGGAAATTAAGGGGATGCCCATCAATTGGAGAATGGCTGAACAAGTTGTGGTATATGAATGTAATGGAATACTATTGTTCTGTAAGAAATAATGAGCAGTCAGACTTCAGAAAAACCTGGAAAGACTTACATGAACTGATGCTGAGTGCAGTGAGCAGAACCAGGAGAACATTGTATGCAATAATAGCAACTTTGTGCAATGACCAACCTTGATAGACTTAGCTCTTCTCAGCAATATAATGATCTAAAACAATTCTAAAAGCCTGAAGATGGAATGTACTATCCACATCCAGAAAAAGAACCATGGAATATGAATGCAGATTGAAGCATACTATTTTTCTTTTTTCTCATTATTTTTCCCTTTTGTTCTGATTCTTCTCTCACAACATAACTAATGTGGAGATGTGTTTAATATAATTGTGCATGTATAGTCTATATCAGATTGCATGCTGTCTTGGAGAAGGGGGAGGGGAAGGAGGGAGAAAAAAACTGGAATTCAAAATCTTATAAAAGAGAATGTTGAAAACTATCTTTACATGTAATTGGAAAAAATAAAATACTATTAAAGAAAAAAGAAGCATGCATTCTAATAGGAAAGATAATATGCAAACAAAAATTGACATATAATATATGCACAGTATGGGATTTCCCTACAATATGATTTTTCTGTTCCTACTCTAAGTAATCTCTTCATCCTCAAACTTCTTACAACATTGATCTCCCTACTTCCTCCAAATTATTTTTACTTATTTTGTGCCTGTTTATTTTTAATGATCTATTTTATATGTTGTTTTCATCCAGTAGGATCTAAGATCCTTGTAGGAAATGACTGTCTCATTTCTGATGAAATATTGCAGAGAAACCCCTTTCCCCATTTTGGGCATGCTTAGTCAGCATTCCAGGCAAATAATGGAAGTTTGGGGTGGGCTTGCTTCTAATCATTTATGATAGAGGGATCCTTACCCCTACTTTAGACATGTGCAATATTCTTTATCTAGTTTCAAAACCACAAATGAAGGTTTATTTTAGCTTTCTTCTGGCTAAGAGTGACTGAGAGTCTGGTAATTTGAACTAATGAAGAATCTTCTAGTTGATTCCAGGACTAGAGAGGCAAAAGAAATTGAACCAGAACTGATGATTACAAAAAGCAAATGAGTTTGATTTAGCACTTCCCTCTGGGTTGTTGGCTGAGGAAGACTTCATTGCACTGCTGGGCATGGGGGGAGAGGAGGGACAGTGGCTAGATATATTCTTCCACACCAGCCACCAGGTGTCCATGATCTCTTGGTATCTTCTGGGTTTTTGTCTCTTTGTGTTAATTCTTTCCTGTTCTTCAGTGAGTAGATATTCAGGGGCAGAATTGACCAGGTTATGATCTTGTGAAGTCAGGAAAGCTATCAGAGGTCCTTCAGTAGTCAGAGTTGGTGGCAGAGACCACCAAAATTGGCAATAGCAGCAGTTAAGCTGGGGGGGGGTTGGGGTCAGTACAGTTGCTGAATGACCTGCTTGACTGATTTAACAGTGGATCTTCCCATCACCTGAGACACTCACCCAGCAAGGAGCCAGCCCAACTGAGCAAATGGGTGATTCATCCATCTTTTTTCATGGCAGCAAATAATTTTTGTTTTTTTTTAATTATTTAGTATTTTATTTTTCCCCTGCTACATGAAAAAACAATTTAAAACTTTCATTTCCAAATTCTCTCCTGTATTCCCTTCTCTCCCCTGAATTTTTCCACCCCCACCCCACCATGAGAAGGCAAGCACCACAGTAAAGATTATACATGGGTAGTCATGCAAAACACTTCCACATTAGTCATATTGTGAAAGAAAGATAGAAAAAAAAAAACACCTCAAGAAAAATAAAGTTAAAAAAAAGTATGCTTCAATCTGTATTCAGGCACCATCAGTTCTTTCTTTGGGGATAGATAGCATTTTTCATTATAAGTTCTTCAGGGTTTCTTGGATCGTTATATGGTTGGAAATAGCACAACACTGCTGTTATTTTGTACACAGTATGTTTCACTTTGAATCAGCTCATGTAAGTCTTGTCAGGTTTTTCTGAGAGCATCCTGCTCATCATTTCTTAAAACATAATAGTACTCCATTGAAATCCCATACCACAGTTTGTTCAGTCATGCCCCAATTGATGGGCATCCCCTCAATTTCCAATTATTCTCCCCCAAAAAAGAGCTGCTATAAATATTTTTGTATATATAGGTCCTTTTCTTTTTGTTTTTGTTTTTTATCTCTTTTGGGGTGCAAACCTAGTAGGGATATTGCTAGGTCAAAGGGTATGTATGATTTTTTAGCCCTTTGAGAATAGTTCCAAATTGCTCTACAGAATAGTTGAATCAGTTCACAACTCCACTGACAGTGCATAAATGTCTCCTTTTCCCCACATCACCTCCAACATTTGTCATTTCCCTTTTATGTCCTATTAGTCACCGTGATTGATCTAAGGTGGTACCTCAGAATTATTTTACTTTGTCTTTCTCCATTGATAAAGCCATCCAGTTAACTTGGTGGGAATAGAAAAGGACTCCCAGGGCCAAGAGTCACAAAGAAACCTTAGTGCTCTGTGTTCTCTATATATGTTTCACTCCCTTTGAGTTTTAAGCTTGAGCTCCCTCTCCCCAGGGACTTTGGGTATAGAAGGAGAGAATGTTTTCTGTCCTTGTCTCTGTTAACATCACATTTGTTGACAACAAATGGTTGATTGATATAATGAGGGAGAACGCTGAATGGGGGCTCCTGAGTGATAGTATTAGAAGCAATCCTTCCTCCAAGTTACCTCTAAAATCCTGGGAGGAGGAGCCATCAGTTGCCCTTGTGGGACCCAACCTGCTTGTTCAAAGGGGCTTGGGAGAGGGAGCTTAAAGCAGGTGCCTCCCTGTCTTTCTATGGCTGTTGTCTAGCAGAGTGACAGGCACATAGTAAGTACTTAATACCTGCTGAACCAAATGGAATTTGTGGCTCACCAAAGACTCCCATCACATTCTCTCTTGGATCATTTGCTTGCTAAGCTTTTGCCCCTTCTTAGATTATAAGGACTACGAAGGGAAGGACAGTGTTTCTAGTCATTTTGTGTCTTTCCCAGTGCCTATTTATGAGCACAGCTGGTACTCAATAGGAGAGAAGACAAGGATTTAGAAGGGAATAAGCATTTATGTAGTGCTTACTGTGTGCCTGGCTCTGTGCCAAGTGATTTACCAATAATAAAAGTTTGTTGAATTGAAAAGAAAGCTGTCCAGCTCTTCCGGTCCAGCACTTAGCTAATCTCACTTTTGCCTCTGTGCCTATGGATCATAAAACCTTTGGCTTTAGAACTAGAAAAGATTTTTGAAATGATTTGCTGCAGCCCCCTTTATTTAGAGATGAATTCAGAAAATAAAATCTCAGAGGGGAGCAGGTACTTTCCCAAAATCACATGGGTAGTAAGAAGCAGAGATTTGCTTATTCTTCTCTACCTTCCCCTTTCCTCTCCACTACTACAAACACATTCAAGGATTAGCTAAAATCCCACATATGCCCTAAATTTTCTAGTCCATTCTCTCTCACCTTCCAAAATGGTCACAGGCTATAAAGGCTAAAAAGTACCTAATTTTCTCTCTTTTTTTCTTTTGAGAGAGGGAGAGAGAGACAGAGAGACAGAGAGAGAGAGAGAGAGAGAGAGAGAGAGAGAGAGAGAGACAGAGAGAGACAGAGAGAGACAGAGAGAGACAGAGAGGGACAGAAAGAGAAGGGGAGAGAGAGAAATAGCAGAGATTGAAAGAGGTATAGAAAGAGAGAGATTGAGAGACAGATACAAACAAAGAATTTCTATGTAAGGTCATGGTTCAAGTTAGGGCCATTTATCCAGAGTTTTGTTTTCTTTCTCCCTCCCTTGTGGAATACTCATTTATAGCAAACATTCACTCCAAGTGCAATGAAAAATAGCTGTTTTTATTTTGAGATGGAACCCATTATAAAAACACATACATCAAAAAGACAAGTGGAAGTGCACCAGACCTGATTTTTCCAGGATGCCATGTAGGAAGTAGGAAAGGCAGAAGTATCGAGGGGATAAATTCATCCCTTGTAAGTGTAACACCCAATTCCCTCAAGGTAGGTTAGTCCCTAGGTGCTGTGAGCCAGGCAAGATTCTAATTGTTCACGATTATATTCAGTTCAAGGCAACACCTTCCCTTGCCTTCCACTGTGGGCATCCAACCCTGAGGCTCCAATGCTCCCAGGATTCTATGTTTTGAGCTCTTCTAGTCCCTCCTTCCAGGTAGGAAAAGCTACATTTCCCATTAGCCCCTGACTGATAAGGGGCTACACTTGTAGCCTTTCTAGTTGTTTCCCTCAGGTTCTTTCCCCTTCTGTTGTGGGCAGGGATTACTTCCTTCTCCCGAAAGATTGGCACAGAGGGAGACATGTAGTAAAGACTCCATAAATACTTTATGAGTGACACCTTCCACATAACTGTATACCATTATATTGGGTAATTATGATAACTCAGATAAATGTGGCACTTTAAGGATTGCAAAGCACTTGTCTTACAATTACTTTGTGTGGGAGCAAAGGGCAAAAATTATCGTCCCCAATTTTTAGATGAGGAGATGTGTGAGTTTAAGCTTCTTTGTCTGAGAAGAGATTCCAAATCTAAAACTAGCCCTTCTCTATCCATGAGGAGGACGAGGACTAAGATGAAGTCAGGTTTGTGCTGGTTAATTCTTGAAGATAGGTGATACTATATGCCTGTTGTAGGTCACAGGTAAGGGTCCCAAGGCTAGTAGGAATGAAAGGTCCCAGCCTGTCCAGGGTTGTGGTACATACCTAGAGGCTTTGCTATTAGGGGAAGCCAAAGCTGGTGGATCAGTGGAGTTCAGAAGTTCTCAGGTGTGATAGGGCTAAAGTCAATTGGGTGGATATATTAGGTACGGCAACAATATTATGAGCCACTCAGGGGCAGGGGATGGAGGAAAAAGTGGTCAGGAATTAAGGTTGTCCACAGATGGGCAAATTGTCCCAGGTCAAAAATGAAGTGGGTCAAAGGGTGTTGATCAGCAGTGGCGTTGGAACCACAAGAGGTGGCTGCACTTCTAGCCCGGGTGAGATAGGGAAACCAAGTCTTTAAAAAAGAAGAAGTGAAGGATAGTCCAGTCTAGGGTTCTCTACTCACTTGGTTATTCTGTTCCGCACTACTACCTTGATGAATGCTGCCTTTATGTCCTTATTCCTAAGACTGTAGACCACAGGGTTGAGCAGGGCAGTGAACACATTGTAGAAAAGTGAGATCTGCTTGTCTCTCTCTGGGGTGTAGCTGGAGTTGGGCCTCATATAGATGTATATGGCAGGTGCATAGAATAGAATGACCACAGTTAGGTGGGAAGCACAAGTAGAAAAGGCCTTACAGCGGCTTTGGGTGGACTTGATCTTGAGGATGGCCATGGTGATGTGGACATAGGAGGCCAGGATGAGTGACAGAGGCCCTAACACCATGAAGATGCTCATGACAAAATCTACCAACTCAATAAAGTGTGTATCCATACAGGCCAGGCTCCGGATTGAGGGCCCCTCACACAAGTAGTGGTTGACCATATTAGGGCCACAGAAGGGGAGCTTCATGGTAAAAAATGTGTGAAGCAGGGATAAGAAGAACCCACAAGCTCCGGTCCCTACCACCAACCTCACACATAAGTTCCAGTTGAGAATGAGCATGTAACGCAGTGGGAAGCAGATGGCTACATAGCGGTCATAGGCCATGACCACAAAGAAGATACCCTCAGTGAGACCCAGAGCACCAAACACATACATCTGCAGCCAGCAACCTTCAAAGGAAATGAGCTTAGAACTAGAAAGCAGGTGTACCAACATCTGAGGCACTGTGGTAGTGACATAGCCCATGTCTAGCAGGGAGAGGATGCTGAGGAAAAAGTACATAGGTGTGTGGAGATGAGAATCCAGGCAGATCAGAAGGATGATGAGTCCATTGCCAAGGACTGAGCAGAGGTAGACAAGGAGAAAGATAATGAAAAGGATCCTATTTGAGGTGGGATCACTGGTGAAGCCAAGTAGGATAAATTCAGTAACAGAACTATGGTTTAATGCTGGGAACATTGAGGCAGTATGGTTCTGGAAAGGAAAAAGAGAAGATGTTGGAATCTAGGGGCCTCAGCACTGGATAAGGGCAGAGGGACCCAAGGCCCTCTGAGTTCCTCAGTTGAAGACCCTATATTGAAAAGTCCTTCCCTGAGAGCTTTGGTATAATCCTGGCATCATGGAATTTTAGACCCTCAGGGATTTTTAAAGATGACCTAGCCCCACCCCTCATTTCACACATGAGGCCATCAAGGGCCAAAGAAGAAAGTTGCCTTGCTCAAGATTATACATCAAGGCAGGAGAAAAGGCAGGACAAGGATAGAGGTCTTCTGTTACTTGTTCCCTGGTGCCCTCCTACTAGCAGTTTGGGCATCTGCTGATTCCTATAGGATCTCAGAGGAGATGACCCCAGAAAGCATTTTCTATTGCTCCCACCTGAGCAAGGGTCTCTTCTTGAGTGTGCCCAATAAAAGGAATCTGGTATTTGATTAAAGATCACTACTGGTACCTCTTTCCCATTTTAGTTAACTGTAAGTGAGAACAAACTTTTACATATACTGAACTGAAATCTACTCTAGAACTTCCACCTACTGCCTTGAGTTTCTCCCTCTGAGGCCAGGTAAACAAACAGTTCCTTTTCCTGGAAATTATTCTCACTTTAATGCAGTCTAAGATCATGTTATCTTTTGTGTCTGCCATATCCCATTTTTATTCATCAACACCCTGTTTGCTAAGACCTCTATATCTTTTCCCACATAAACTCTTCCTTGCTATATATTCTTTATCCTGTACAAAGACTTAGCATCACATGGGAATAGGGTTGTTATGTTCAGGAAGTGGGGAGGTTCTGTTATTTGTTTCCCTAAACACTAAACCACCTAATATTTCGTGAACAAACAAAATTCCTAAGCACAGCTCTTTTTGGGGGGGAAGAGGTAGGGAGGCTCTATTTCTCCCTTGAATGATTCCAGGTTATCCCTGCCAAGTCTGGGAGAATTGTATGATGAGAAGATTCAGAGTTGGAAAAAATTATCTAATCCACACTTCCTCTCTCATTATGCCACTGAAGAAACTGAGACATAGGGAAGTTAGAAAGGTGAAAAGCCACATAGGTAGAAGGTAGTCTAACTAAGATACATTCTATTTGTATTCCCCATGCTTGGCACAAAGCATATACTTAATAAATGCTTTGTTATTGATTCATTCATTTAGCCATTCACTTGTGCTTAGACATAAATACATAAAGCTCTTATCACTAGTCCCAGAACCATTAACGTCTCCATCCTCAGTCACAGGTCCATCAACTCCTTCCATCCCCTGTAACAGGTCCATCCTTAGTCATGGGTACACCAACTCCATCATCCTCAGGCACAGTCAAAAATTCTTCCCCATCTCATCCCCAGTCTTATTCTATTATCCTCAGGCACAGAGAAACAATAACAGAAGACAGAACCTTGGAGAGTACCCACATTTAAGAAAATTTTACAGGAGGAAGAACTATCAGGGTCAGAGAAAGTGTGGTCAGAGAGTTAGGAGCAGAAGTAGGAAATGGAGAGAAAGAATGATGAACAACATCATGGTATCTCTTTCTTAGATCCTCTCTATGGTACAGTCATAACAGGGATAGGTAAAAAGTCTGATGATCTTATTTAAAATCATGCTCCAGCTGTTTGCCACCTGGGTGACCTCAGGCAAGCCACTTAAACTTTCTTGGCTTCAGTTTCCCAATCTGAAAAAGTGATAACCTCTGAGAATTTTAATCATTGACCTTCTAGCACAAGGATGTGGAAATAAAGAAAGTAGGAAGGTAAAGGGGATGATGAGCAGAATGGGGCAGAGGTTTTAAGGCAGAGATTCAGGTAAAATTTCTCAAAAATTTTGCATTCTGGACCCTTACAGAAGTCTGGCGTGCCCCTTCTCAAAATCATATTTTCAAAGGCATAAAATACCCAGGCTTACAAAGGAAAGTGAAAGTTTAGTGAAAACAATGATACATTTTCCCTCATTCAAATTCACAGATCCTCTAAATCTATCCATGGACCTGTGATCCCCAGGAAGAGAATCCTTGGTCTAGGAGTTGGGGGACTGTAAGGTTGGAGGCAGGGGGAATGACCAGGAAGGAGGTGAAATGTTGAGGGCAAGGAAAATGGATGAATAGAAGGGATGGCAATACAGAGGTGAGAGAGGGAGAGAGAAGAGAGAAAGATGTGGGAATAGGGAGGATGGGGGAGATGGGAGCTTTCCTCTCTGTCTTCACATTTCCTCCATCTCCTGACCAAGCTTCTGCCAGCCTCTTAATCAGCTCCTCATTTCTGCCCCTTAAGCTCTCCAGATCTTCCCTCCTTTGGCTCTTTAGCCCCTGCCTTGTCTTCTTTCACTTCTCCTTTCTTCTTGCTCCTTTCCCCCATCCAGAACAGCCCTTCCAGAAAGAACCATTGCCTCACCCTTTAGGAAGGTGAAACACAAAGACCTCCTGTGAATAGGTCACTTGCTTTTTTGAGAAGAGGCTTGAGTGAGGGCCAGAGAAAGGATCTAGGTCACCAGCAAGCCCAGTGAATTCCAGGTCTCTCCAAAATGCCACCAGGCAAGCTCTGGACTCCAGGGTATTCATGGGCTTAATCTCCCACTTTTTCTTCTTGTACAATCCCACTCACTGCCCCCCTGCCCTGGCCTCAAGCTACTGCTGCTGTTTCTTTCAGAGAGAGAAACCCTTTCTGCCAGAGCAGAGAAGGTATGCAACTTCTAGGAAAGAGTGAAGCAGTGCCCAAGGAGAGGGTCCCTTAGCCCTGCTGGTGACAGGAGAAGCTATATCCCCAATGGCCAATCAACTAGGGTTTTTATGACCTAATGTGATAGTCAGATGTCCTCAGAGAAACCAGAGAGAAGCACCTGCCTCCTCTAGCTCCTCCAAGGAGGATCTTCCTCTTCCTGTCCTGCTCAACCCCCTCCCCAGGAGATTATCTGGGAATAGGTTTCCTGGGAATTCCTATTATCAGAAGAATTTTATAGAAATGGTGACCTTAGAAGGAGGAAAGAGAAAGGGAGGGAGCTTCCTCATTATACCACATTCATTTGGGATATGAGCTGGGAGGGGGAGAAAAGAAGGGAAGAAATAGGCAAACATGAATAATTAGAATCTTTATTCAAATTCCCTTAGCTCCTGATGCCTTCTTCCAAGTCATTTAATCTCTGCCTTCCTCACTTTCTTCAGCTGTCAAAAGAGGATAGTAATAACACCTCCCTCTCAGTGTTGTTATGAGAATCAAAAGAGATCATCTGTGTAAAGTACTTAAAGTGTTATGTAAATACTGGCAATTATTTTTGCCCACCCAGAAACCTACTTAAAATTTTCTGGGGTTTAAAAAAAATAAATTAAAAAAATTTTTTTCTGGGGGCCATGAATCTATTACATAATCCTCCCATTAAAAATGAGTAGTTCGTTCAAGTGACATAGTATAGAGGACTTCCTGGATCCAAAATGTTGGAGTAAGAAGAGAATCCCCTGACCCCCTCCTATATTCACCTTCAAACAACTATAAAATAGCACCGCAAACTGAATTCTGGAATGGCAGAGCCAATGAAAAGATGGTATAAAACAATCTCCCAGCCCAAGAAATCTGGAAAGTCAGTAGGAGGGTTCTGTTTCACTCTGACAAAAGGGAAACACAGGCCAGTAAAGAAAGTGTCTCAGCAAGCCAGCATCAAGCCCTACCTCAGCAAGCCAGCAGGAGGACCTGAGGCCCAGAGTGGCAACAGGTGAGCTGCCATGCTCCTGTGGTACTGTGAAGCAGCAGTCATACCACATACCCACTACCCCTATTTTTGTGCAGCAACAAGTGAATAAGTTCTAAGATGTCCTGTCACCCTGGTGCAGCACACAGCTCCCCCCATGTGCCTACATACCTCACCAGAACAGACCCCTGTGGCCTCCAGCAGTGCTAGCCACCCTAAATCCCACCCTACTCTCTCAGTGCCACACTAGGAACTAGGTTATCCTGTGGGACTCAGGGAAACATCAGTGTAGCATCAGACAAAGAGGCAGTGGCTGAAGCCCCTACCACACATAGCTTGGGACAGTGTCCCTTCCACCCCAGGAACACAGCCCAAATTTAAAAGTAAGGGAAAAGCCTGGAAAATATGAGCAAAAACCAAATAAACAAGACAAAAATACAATGAATATGACTATACAAAGTTATTATGGTGACAGGGAAGATCAAGACACAAACTCAGAAGAGGACAAGAATGTCAAAATGCATATGTGCAAAGCCCCCAAAGAAAAATGTGAATTAGACTCAAGCCCAATAATAACTCAAAAAGAGCTCAAAAAGCAGTTTAAAATCAAATAAGATCATTAGAAAAACAAGTTGGGTAAACAAATGAGAGTGATGCAATAGAGTCACCAGAAAAGTGTCAACAACATGATAAAGGAAGCACAAAAAAATGGAAAAAGAGGTGCAAAAATTTACTGAAGAAAAAAATTGGCCAACTGGAAAAGGAGATAAAAAAAGCTAACTGTAGACAGTAACTCCTTAAAAATTAGAATTGGGCAAGTAGAATCTAATGACTCTATCATAAAGAATTAGTCAAACAAAATCAAAAGAATGAAAAAGTAGAAGAAAATGTAAAAATAATTCATTAGAAGAACTGGTGACCTGGAAAAGAGAACCAGGAGAGAGAAATTAAGAATTACTGGGCTCCCAGGAAGCCATGATCAAAATGAGGACCTGGACATCATACTACAGGAAATTATCCACAAAACCAGCCCTGATATCCTAGAACCAGAGGATAAAATAGAAACTGAAAGAATCAGCCAATCACTTCCAGAAAGAGATATTAAAATGAAAACTCCTAGGAACATTATAGCCAAATTTCAGAAATCCCAGGCCAAGGAAAAAATATTTCAAACAGTCAGAAAGAAATGATTCAAATATCAGGGAGCCACGGTCAGGATTACACATGTCTTGGCAGCTGCAACATGAAAGGTTCAGTGCTCATGGAATATGAAATTTTGGATGGCAAAGGATGTAAGGCTACAATTAAGAATCACTGTTATAGGAATGTAAATTTTTTAAGATCTTCCCTGCCCTGATACTTAAATGCACTGGGAGCCTGTGGTGGGAGGCTTGTTTCTCAGGAAATACTTTGTGATTGGGCAGTGGGTCAAGAGGATTGTTACATTCTCTGACCCAGGAGTAGGCTATATAATCCCTGATGTGAAACTTTGTTTTGGTGCTCACTTTGAGAAGTGTTGTGTGATTTGACCAGATGAGACTTGACAGCCATTGAGAGCCCCCCAGCTTTGGAAAACCCAGATGTTGATGCTTCCCTCTCTGGTAACTGACTAGGTATAGATGTAATGGTTGGACAGCTGGAGGCCTGTCTGCTTGATCTGTTTGTTTCTCTGTCTTCTTGTAATTTCTACTTGTAACCTCTGTATACTCTGAAGTTCAGGGTGCTGACTTTCCCCCCTCAACTAGGTAAATGACATGTTTGATTGATTAAAGCAAGATTGTTAACCCATTTTGAGTTGCTTTCCTTAGAAAAGCAGATCTAAGAACCTGTGTTGGCAGCCACCCTGGGGACACTGGGGTGCTTGCTGCTACAATTACCTAGAAATTGAGGGGATGCTCATCAATTAAGGAATAGCTGGGCAAGTTGTGGCATCTGATTGTAATGGTATATTATTGTACTATAAGAAATGAGAAGTAGGATGATTTCAGAAAAATCTGGAAAGACTTACATGAAGTTATGCAAAATAAAGTGAGTAGAACCAGGATAACATTATAAACAGTAACAGCAATATTGTATGATGAAAACTGAATGATTTAGCTATTCTCAGCAATACAATAATCTAAAACAATCCTAAAGGATTCATGATGAAAAATGCTATCTGCCCCCAAAGAAAGAACTGGTGTCATCTGAATACAGACTGAAGCATACTATTTTTCTCTTCCTTCCTTCTTTCTGTCTTCCTTTTTCTTTCTTTCTTTCCTTTTGCGTTTCTTGCTTCCTTCCTTCCTTCCTTGCACAAAATGACTAATAAGGAAATATTTTACATGATTGCACATATATAACTGATAACAGACTGCTTACCATCTCAGTGAAAGGGCAGAGGAGGGAGGGAGGGATAAAATTTACAACTCAAAACTTTAAAAAAGCAACAAATGTCAAAAACTGTTTTTACATATTATTGGGGGGAAATAAAATATTGCTTAAAAATAAATTAATATAGGCAATATTTGCTGACAACATGATGGTGTACTTAGAAAACCCTATAGAATCAGCAAAGAAACCAAACAAAACAATGATTTCAGAAAAGTCTAAGGCTACAAAATAAACCCACAAAAATCAGTAGCAGCTTTGTATAGTAATAAGAAAACCCAGGAAGCAATAAGAGAAAGGAACATCCCATTCAGAATGAGTACAAAATACACAAAATATTTGAGACTCTATTTTCCAAAACAAATTCAATACCTATATAGACTCAATTGCACAACAGTCTTTAAAGAAATAAAGAATAATTTATATAGCTAACATTTAGTTAGTGAATAGGCAGATTTTCAGACAAAGAAATCAGAGTTATCTATTGTCATATGAAAAAATGCCCTAAATCACTGTTGATTAGGCAAATGCATATTTAAACAACTGAGGTTCCACCTCACACCCATCAGATTGGCTAATATAACAGAAAAGGAAAATTATAAATTTTGGAGGGGATGTGCAAAAATTGGAACATTAATACACTGTTAGAATGTAACTGGAGTTGTGAACTTATCCTACCATTCTGGAGAACAATTTGAAAATATGCCCAGGGGACTACAAAACTGCATAATCCTTTGATCCAACAATACCATTATTAAGTCTGTATCCCAAAGAGATTTTTAAAAAGAGGGAAGAGAGCATGGAATGTGCCCAATAGAATAAAAATGATAATGCCACCAAAGTTAATTTACAGATTTAGTGTATTTAATGTATAATCAAAGTATTGGAGTGATATTTCATAGAATTAGACAAAATAAGAACAAAATTGTTTCAGAGAAACAAGCATCTAGAATATTAAAAAAATTTAAATGAAGGGAGAATTGTACTTATAGTTCTCAAACTATATTATAAAGCAGCAATCATCAAAACCATTTGGTACTGGTGGAAAATTTTTAAAAAGTAGATCAGTGGAACCAAGTAGAAAAAAGAAAAACCAGAAATAATTGAACCTAATATCCTGATGTTCAATAAACCTGAAAATACAGCTTACCTAAATAAGAATTGCCTATTTAATAAGAATTTCTGGAAAAAGCTGTCAATTAATTTAGCAGGAGTTATTACTAAATCAGCATCTTGCTCCACATTGTGTACTAAATTCAAAATAGAGACATGACATGCATATCAAATGTTCATATTGAAAAAGCAAATTAAATTAGGCTGTCATTTTCTATTATATTGAGTCTTTCTAACTATAAGCAATTAATATTCTTTAAATTATTTATTATTCTAACTCAACCATTTCTACTTGAATTGTCTCAAGAAGACTCTGAAGGTCACCTTGCAAGATAAGGTACCAGACACTGAGGTCCTCTTTAGAGTTTAATTGACAAGCATTTAAACTCTACTACTAAGCAAATGTAGTACATGAATAAAATGAAATAGTGCTGCATTGTGTGAAATGATGAATACAGAGAAATGTGGGAAGACTTACATGAACTAAAGCAAAGTACAGTAAGCAGAATCAGGAAAACCCCCAAAAGTAATATCAGATGGACACCTGCCTAAAAAGAATTAATAGAGGATCTTTAAAAAGACTTTAAAAATCAAATGACAGAGATGGAGGAAAAACTTTAAAAAAAGAATAATCCAAGAAAAACACAAAGGGTATAAAAGGAAAGTCAACTAATTAGAAAAGGAGATCCAGAATCTTAAAGAAGAAAATACCTTAAAAATTAGAATTGGGCAAAATGAAGTCAGTGAAATTATAAGAGATCAAGAAATAATTAAACAAAAAATGAATAATGAAAACATATAAGAGAAAGTAAAACATCTTATAAGAAAAACAACAGATTTGGAGAACAGATCAAGAAGAGAAAATATAAAAATTATCAGACTAACTGAAAGCTATGATAAATAAAAGAATCTTGATACAATAATACAAGAAATAATTAAGGAAAATTGTCCTGAAGCATTAAAATAAAGGGGAAAAGTAAAAATAGAGAAGCATTAAAATAAGGGGGAAAAGTAGAAATAGAAAAGAAATCCATTGATCACCACTTAAAAGAGATTCTATGAGGAAAACTCATAGGAATATCATAGTCAAATTTCAAAAGGAAAAAACATTAAAAGCATCAAGATTAAAACAATTTGAATATGATATTGACACAATTCGAATCACACAAGACCTAGCAGCAGAGACATTAAAAGACTGCAGGTCTTCGAACACAGCATATTGAAGAACAAAAGAACTGGTGTAGAACCCTAAAATATCATACCCTGAAAAATTAAGTATTATCCTCAATGAAAAAAAATGGGCATTTGATAAGGTCTCAGACTTTCAAAAAAAATCCTGAACTTAATAGAAGATTCGACATATAAGAAGAGAAAAATATAAGGTACATAGCAAAGCTGATTATAAGGTATCCATAAGGACAGACTGTTTACTTTTTACATATGTAAAATGTGTGTCTGAGATTCTTATGATAATTGGGCTGCTCATAAGAAAGATTGGAGTAAACCTGAGTATAATATGAATTTAAAAAGTAAGACCATTTAGGAACAGCTAAAAAGAGAAATTATTTTATACAAATGAGGTACAAGAGGAAGAATCGATACAGAGGAATTAGATGGGGTAGAAGGGCTGGTAGTTCTGGTAATCTACTTTCATTGAGAATGGGTTTAAGAAGGAACAATACATATATATTTAAAAGAGTATAAAAATCTTCTAAATTCAGAAGAAATAAAATGGTGGGGTCATAGGCAGGGGGGAGAGGACAAAAGAGTGATCTTTAGAGGGGAGAGTGAGGGAACAGGTAAAATAGGGGTATAGAAGGGTATTTAGATTTATGGGAATGGGAGGATAGAGGAAGGATCCTTAGAGGGGAGTAGGCAAATAATAGGAGGGCAAGGTAGAGAGTAGAAGTGGAGGAGGCAGGAGGGATAGGAAACAAAAGAAATGTACAAACATAAAAACAAAGATCAGAAGTAGAATTTTTTGGGAAAGTATATGTCTATATATGTATGTATATATGTATATATCTATAGCTATAGAGAAACATATCTAAACTTTATTGTAGCTTTTGGGTAGGAGAAGGGGAAAAAAGAACCAAGTAAAAAAATGCACCACAGAGAACAAAAGGAAACTTACAAGGAAGCAAAGAAAAGATGGACATTTCTCAACACAATGGGTATTATTTATAATACAGGCTTTCTTGAAATGAAAATTTATTGTTACATATTTTGAATCCTCTCTTATGTTCTGCTATTCACCCAACATGCTTTTTTTTTACTTTCTTTGGATTTAAGTTCCAGTATTTAAGTTTGTGATATGTTTTTGTTTCTTTTCTCTATTCTGTATTTCTGTTCTGGTCCTTGAGTGTAAAAATAGACTAGACCAAATGGCAAAAGAGGTCCAAAAAGCTGATAAGGAGAAGAATGCTTTAAAAAGCAAAATTTGCCAAATGAAAAAGAAAGCCCAAAAGCTCACTGAAGAATATAATTCCTTAAAAATTAGAATGGAGAAAATGGGAGCTAATAATTCTATGAGAAACCAAGAAATTATAAAGCAAAACCAAAAGAATGAAAAAAAGAAGATAATATGAAATATCTCGTTGGAAAAACAACTGACCTGGAAATTAGACCCATGAGAGATAATTTTAAAATTATTGGACTACCTGAAAGCAATGATGAAAAAAAGAGCATAGACATCATCTTTCAAGAAATTATCAAGGAAAACTGCCCTGATAGTCTAGAACCAGAGGGTAAAATAAAAATTGAAAGAATTCACTGATTACCTCCTGAAAGAAATCCCAAAAGGAAAACTGCCAGAAATATTGTGGCCAAATTCCAGAGTTCTCAGGTCAAGGAGAAAATATTGCAAGCAGTCAGAAAAAAACAATTCAAGTATTGTGGAAACACAATTAGGTTAACACAAGATTTAGCAGCTTCTATATTAAGGGATCAGAGGGCTTGGAATATGATATTTCAGAGGGCAAGGGAGCTAGGATTACAACCAAGAATCATCTACCCAGCAAAACTGAGTATAATCCTTCAGGAGGAAAAATTGGTATTCAATAAAATAGAAAATTTGCAAGTATTCTTGATGAAAAGACCAGAGCTGAATAGATCATTTGACTTTCAAATACAAGAGTCAAAAGAAGCATAAAAAGATAAACAGAAAAGGGAAACCATAAGGGACCTAATAAGGTTAAGCTGTTTACATTCCTACATGGGAAAATGATACTTATAACTCATAAGAACTTTCTCATTATTAGGGCAGTTATAAAAGTGTATATCTAGACAGATGGCATAGGTGTGGGTTGAATATGAAGGGATGATATCTAAAAAGTAAAATTAAGAGGTGAGAGAGAAATGTACTGGGAGAAAGGGAGGGATAGAATGGAGGTAAATTTTCTCACATAAAAGAGTGGAGGGGAAGAGAGGGAGGCAAGGGGAGTAAGTGAACCTTACTCTCATCAGAACTGGAAGGTAAAAAAGCTAAGATTACAACCAAGGCTGAGGGAAAGAGCACAGGATACAGGTCTGACCTCTCAAAAGTCAGTTGAGGTAGAGGCCTAGGCTGGTGAACATTGAATTGCTAGATACTGGAGGAGGCTGAGAAATTTGAGATCTAGCTTTCTCTATATATTAGGGTTTCTTACCCTAGGCTTCATGGACCCACAATGGGAGTATAATTTCACTAATATCTGCAAACTTGGATGTGAAAAGGTACAGTTACATTTTAATATGATAGGTTTCTTATGTAATCCCATCTGTTTTATATATTTAAAAACATCATTCTGAGAAGGGTTCCATAAACATCACCAGACTGCCAAAGGAGTCCATGATACAAATATGATAAAGAATCCCCCATTTAACCATCTCTGGAGTGGAGGGTTGGGGGAAGGGAATGGAATAGCAAGTTATGCAGAGTAGATTTGCAGTTTCACGTGCAATCATTTTTCTTATTGAACTACATTATGGGAATGCTTGTTTTATTCCATAAATAAAAAAAGAACACCTGATTTAGATACCCAATTGGGTATAAACTTGTGTGAACCACAAAAGAGGTTGTATTGTAATAGATGTAATGTATGTAATACATTGTAATATAATATTGTAATATAATATGTTTTAGAATGTAATAATAACAATGGAGAGCAAGGAATGCTCCTTGGGTCTATAAGAGGGAGTGAGTCCAGTGTTGGAAAGAGTGCTGAGAGGAGCAGCAGGAAGGAGCTGGGTCTCAGTGAGTGATTAAAGATGGAAGGAGTGAGAAAGAAGATTAAAATGAGCAGAAAAATTGTTAATTATGGAACAGGCTTTCCAGAGGGCAGAGTGAAATGTGTAGGCAACTTCAGAGTAGTACATTAGAATAGTTGGGTTGGAGTAGATGGACAGAGTAATGGAAAGAGATTTGTGTTTTGACAACTCAGATTTAGCACCTCTGATACAGGGAGAGTAAATGGGGTAGGAGTAACCTCACCATGGAATAATGAGTTCAGGTAGAACATTGACAGATGGATGGGGAAAAGTCTGTTGAGGGAAGCAGATAGTTGGTTCCAGATTATCACTTAAGGTCAGCCTCATGGAAGGTGGTATCATGATGAAGAAGAAGTTTGAGGCACTAGAGGGTTGGCATCCTTGTCAGAAGGTAAGAGATAGTGGTGGGGAGTGGGTAGAGCTTGAGTTGGGCCCAAAGACCCCCTGGAAATGCTCCTATTATCAACAGTAGTCATTGTTCATGTTTGTTTTGAATTTTAATTACTTTTTATTTTCTTTGAACCTTTTTCTTCACTTTGTTATCCTTCACTCCCCACCTCTCTCTCTCCTACCTATCCCTTTCATCCTCTCTTTCTCTCCCTTCTTACCTTTTCCTCTTTCTATCACTCCACCTTTCTCCTAGTTCCCCTTCCACCCTCTCCTCTCTCTGCTTCAGTTTCTCTCTTTCCCCCTCCCTCCTCTCTCTTCCTCTTTCATATCTTGAATCATTTTTCATCTGTCTTCTGTCCTTTAAAGAAGCCTTTCATCCTTTCTGACAAATTGGAGAAGAATACAGAGGAGTGTTTAAACTCTTTCACTTTGTTTTTTAGGAGAGAAATTTATTTGTACTTTGAGCAAAGATAGGAATCATATGGCCATATAAGAAAGTCAAACATCACATGCTCTATGCAGGTCAAACCAATTGAGTTCAATTCAACAAGCATTTATTAGGCAAAAACTATGTGCAAAGCTCTGCGCTAGGGGCTAGGGATACAGAAAAATTAAAACTAGCTGCTCATGCCAAGAAGGGCCCAGGACAGAGCCTTGGAAAGAAACTCAAGACATGGCCTAGATTCAGAGAGTGAGAAGGAATAGCCAAACACGTAGGAGGAGAACCAAGGGAGAGTAGTGTCTTAAGTTTTACTGTGAATTCTCCTTCTCTCTACAATTACTGGAAGAACATCAAGCAAAGATACACCCTCCTTTGGAGGATGGAATCATTCCATCTTGGAAGACAGACAGCTGAGCCTGGGTATGGGCACTCCATGCTTGATGCTGGCTGATTAAATCTAGTGGACTTGACAAAGACTGAGTAACTGGAAAGTTTATGGTTTGAATGGAGGGAAGTGGAGGGAAGAATAAAAAGGAAAAAGATGGTTACATGATAACTTTAGTATATATTTAAAAGGAATAGCAGGTTGCACAGAATAGATTTTCAGTTTCACATGCAATCTTTTTTTCTATTTTATTATGCCATGGAAATACTTGTTTTATTTCTCAAGTTCAGAATTAAATAAATTTTAAAAGACTAGGATAAAAAGGAGGAGGAGGAAGAGGAGGAAGGGGACCTGTCCAGGTAGCAACATGTAGTAATGACAGTTGAATTTGAAGTTAGGAGGAATCTGGGTGTGGAGCCCATGTCTGGTGCTTACCAGATACAGTCATCCTTCTCTAGGCTCAGTTCCTGACTCTCTGAACTTTCTCTACCATATCACAGAAAGCTTTTCACTTTGGAATTTCACTCCCTCCAAACCTGAATTTCTTGCCCTGGAAGTACTTTCTGCCCCTGCAGCCCTTTCCTCTGATTAGCTAGCACTTACATATTAAGGAAAGCTCCTAGGCTAGCCATGTCTTCATTCCTGCCTAGGCTCCACTCTTGTCTCGGGACTTTCTCGACCATTTCTCCTCTGGTTACCTTCCCCTTCCATTTTCACCTTCCCTTCACCTTCCCCCATTAGAATGTGAGCTTATTGAGGACAGGGACCTCCTTCTTCCCTCCCTCTCTTCCTTCCTCCCTCCTCTTCTCTTCTCTTTCCCCCCTCCCTCCCTCCTTCTCCCAGTACTTAACACAGGGCCCGCCCCACACATAGTAAGTACTTAATAAATGTTTGACTTACCTAAGCTTTATGACCCTAAGAAAGTCAGTTAGCCTCCCTAAGCCTCCATTTCCTCCTCTAAGTGGAGATAATCCCGGTAGTACCTATTTCATAGAGATGCTCTGAAGTACAAATGAATGAATGAAAAAGCATTTATTAATCATTTACAGTGTGCCAAGCACTGTGCTAAACTCTGGGGATACAAATTTAAAAAGCAGAGAGATGGGGTGGCTAGGTGGCACAGTGAGTAGAGCACCAGCCCTGGAGTCAGAAGGACCTGAATTCAGATCTGGCCTCAGACACTCAACACACACCCAAACAAAACCCTAGCCGTGTGACCTTGGGCAAGTTACTTAACCCCAATTGCCCTCCAAAAAGCAAAAAAAAAAAAAAAAGCAGAGAGAGCCTTTGCCCTCAAGTTGGTTATATTCTAATTGACAGAAATAACAAATACAGGAGAATGGTGGCCAGTGAATGGTATTTTGGTTTGGAAAGTTATAGGGTTTGTGAGTAGTGCTCTAGGGAAGAATACTAACATACACTTTCCAGTGAGAAAAGCAGTATTCATTTGATTAAAGTTCCAGGACTAAAAGACTGGATGGTGTTACCTGTGATGTCAGAGCTACTGAGGACAATGGGGCATTAGGGCAGGAGTTACTGAGCTGAGAGGCACGATTTCTGAAGAATAGAAGATCATGTATGTAAAGTGCAATATGACTATTAGTATTTGTTATCCCATGGGAATCCAAACTCCATTTTTCATTCATTACCTTCTCACTAAACCCCACTCTTCCTCCAAATTTCCCGACTTCTGTTTAGAGCACCATCCATCTTCCAGTCACCCAACTTTGCAACCTCTGAGTCATTTATCCTTGTCTCTCCCCTCGCTCTTTCCCCATATCCAATTAGTTTCCATTTGACAGTTCTGGCCCACCAACATAGGACCTGTCCATTCCTTTCTGTCCATTCATAGTCACTCTAGGGCAGGCCTTCATCATCTCTCACCAGGGCTATGATAATAGCTTCCTAACTGAAACTCTTGCTTCCAGTCTCTCCCTTCTCCTAGTCTGGTTCTCCTAACCACAGCTCCCTGAAAGTTCTATGAGGATTGAAGGAACACTTTGGAATAGCACCTATCCACAAACACTGCTCATGAGCCCCAATCTAATGCATCTTCTTTTTTTTTCCCAATCAGACCAAACCCAAAACACATTAACTCAAAGCAAAGGCATTTGATTAAAAAGAATAATGAGGTAGAAAGAGAAACAGACTACATACACACAGGAAGACGGTTTCCTATAGATGTTCATGCTACCAGTCACAAAGGTAATGCATATTGCCAGGATAACTCATGAGTCAGCATTAGGTCCCAGGTGGAACCTCTCTCTCTGTCCCTGAAGCAGCCACCTGCTGCTTCCCAAAACAGTTTCTGATTTCATCTGAGGGTCTGTTGAGTTGTTAGTATCAACCATTGGACTTCTTTTTATTCTGAAAACTCCCAATATAGTCTTCTGGGCTACTTTATCCAATATGATGTGAACTACTAATTTTATTTGCTGATCTACTTTCTCTATTACAATGCCATCTGCTGTTTCTTCTGTATGCCAATTTTTTGCTATATTGTACCAATTAGGTGGTCTCTTCCATACAGAGATAATGGTTACAGCTATTGTGAGACAACTCAGGCAGAATCAGATAAACAGCTGTATCCAACCAGCAGAAGAGGCTGCTCAGTTCAAATCTGTCTTCTACTATTTTGTTTTCCTTTTAACAGAAACTCTCCCTGCTTTATTGGGATGAATGAATTCTTTTTAGCTCCCATCATTTCTATATATGCTATATAACATATAGATTACACTGGACCTTCACTTAGCTACCTTGCAGGGTTGGGTGGAGGTGATAACCTTTGTCATTCATTTCTACAGTTATAACCAAATTACTCCTCTCCCCTTTTATGTTCTTGCTTAGAAAACAAACAAAACCCTTCAATCTGCAAATCACACCCTGTGCATATGTTCCCAATCTAGGTGTATATTATCAATATTCATCAATTGGCATGGAATGGTCACAAGTTATTATCCAAAATAAATAATAAATGGGTAAGTGCATAATACATATCATCTAAGGTAGAGGCATGCAGTACACCCAGCACATTAGTCACATGTGGAATATAATGCACAGAGAAAGTGTATATCATAGACCAAGTACAAGGTCATATGCAATATGAACTCATAGCATAAAACATAGCAAAGTAGAGCACTATAGGCTAAATATATGTTACATGCAATGTATCACACATTGAACAAAGTTGATTACTATAGACCAGAGTTTCCCAAACTTATTTGGCCTACTGCCCCCTTTAAAAAAATACTCAGTGCCCCACCCCCCAACTCCATGAAATCTACTTTCTTTAACCCTTTAATGTTTTTTAAAAATTGTGTCATTTCAAAAAATATGATTTCTTAAATGACAAATTTTAAATTTAATAATTTATTATAAATTTGTGGGTTTTTTCCTGCATTAAAATTTTGATGACACAATATTGTGTCATATAACTGTATAATATCATATTGTAAACAAGTCATTACATATACATATTCTTGCAGATGCATGCTGGACTTTCTGACAATTCATGACATGCTCACCTGCCAACACTTGCTTGTTAAGACCTGTCAGAAGACTTGACCACTGATTGGTTATAACTTGTATTTTGTGTAGTTTATTTGGAAAATAATATAATCACCATGACTTTAACTCTGTTGCAAAACACGTTTGAATAGTTTTACAAAATTTTTTCTCTTCTCTTTTTTCCTTATGCTTCTATAACCCCCTTATTTTTATCCAATGCCCCCAATTGTACCTGAGGCTGCAACTGTCTCCCTGGTTCATTCCAGCAGAGATTATAAAGTACAACAGGATAGCTCGGGAATGGACTCAGAAGGATGTGATGTAATTAAAGAAATTATTGGAAAACCTCTACAAATCAAGATAGGGGAACTCTGAAAGAGAAAGTCCTTTTGATTTCCATTTGACTGCTTTCTATGAGCCCACATGCCTCATCTTCCCCTGTGTACATGTTTACCTGATATAGCAATGCTGCATGTTGTATATACTTGAAACAACAAAAGAGAAATACTGTATTTCCCATTCCAAAATTGACTTGTAGCAAAGAAGTGTGTGTGTGTGTGTGTGTGTGTGTGTGTGTGTGAAAAGTGCACACAACCTAGTTGTGAGACGAAAACCTTTCCTGATTGACTTAATTGGACAAAAAATGCAAGGGAAAGGGTGGATGTTGTATGGTTTGAGGTGGGGAAGGACCATTACACTGACCTCTGGGAGAATTTTTTAAAAATTGGAATCCTTTTAAACCCAGAACAGTTATGAAAAGCAAGGTGAAGAACATCAAGCTGTTTCTGTATTCATTTTATTCTGAAGAACCTACATCTTAGGTAAATGTTTAGACTGACAAGATAAAACTGTTCCCACATCCTATATTTTAAGGTCTAAGTTTAACTGGTCGACATTTAAATGGATTGGAACTATTAATACATAAATAGGTGGGGTTTTTTTTAGCTCTTCTCCATCATCCCCTTCTGCCCCCAATACTTTTTGGGTTATATATGGTTTCTCAGTTAATACATAGCTGATAGCTTTTAATTTTTCTTATGTTTTTTAACTGCTTAGGTCTATCTGGATGTAAGGATCAAAATTCATTTGATAGAAATTCTTGTGTATATTTGTGTATATTTAAAGACCCAATTGCTCCTCTAGAACTTGTACGTTCAGGAATGATTAATCTGTATAATAAACTGATTGCTACAAGTCACTACATATAATTTTGCATGAACAGGCTTTTTTAATTTCAAGAATAGTTTGTCTAGCTGAGTTTAGTGGTGGATTGCATACCCTCCTCCCCTACCCTCACCCCAACTTCAATTTTCAGACCACTTACATTTCAGAATCATGAAAGAATCATAGTTTACATTGTAAAAGGCTGTGTGTTAAATTTGACCAAATAAGATAGGAACATAAGGGGAGGCTAGGTGGTGCAGTGAGTAAGAGCGCCGGCCTTGGAGTTGGGATGACCCGAGATCGAATCCAGCCTCAGAAAATGAGCACCCACGCATAAATAATGACTAGCCGTGTAACCTTGAGCAAGTTACTTAACCCCAACTGCTTAAAAAAAAGATAGGAACATAAGCTTAAAAGCACCTCAATAAAATGTGGATGCTTAGTGTGCAAGGAAAATGGCTGTTGTATCAAATACGAAGTTTACTATATTAATGTAAATCTAAGCAGCATGTCATGAAAACTTATGACATTCCCGTGTGTGGGATATAAGACACAAATGCATTTATATTGTTAGTGTGTTAACCTCTGTAACTTAATATCAAATGTTAAGAGTACAATTTAACAAATCTGAAAAATGTCAGTACAATTTCATAATGAAGAAATCTACATTATTACTTTGCACTAACAATTGCAAGATGTTCATCCACTTTAAAATTGTACTTGTATGTGGCTTTTTTAAAAATCTTCATCTAACTCTAGCAAAAGATGTAGTTGGAAACTTTACTTGTAAACCATGTCTTTGCCAGAAACATTCCACGAACTAGGTGAGTTACAAGTTTTTCTTCTCTGAGCTAATTGTAAACCAGGCTACCACAAAGCAATACCTTTAGATCTGAGCTTCTGTCCTATCCATTGTCCAAATGCATCTCGACACTTGTACAAAAGCTGAGGAATAAATGTCCACTGCTTTGGGTTTAAAAAAAAAGTAAAGAAAAACCCATTCATCAATCTTAGGGGGATTGCTAGAGTCAGATTGTAGTTCCAAGGAAAGAGGATCCAGACTGGAATTCTGATAAAAAGAAAATTATATATAGGTATTCTTTTGAGCAGAGGCAACTATGTGGTGCCATAGTGTGCAGAGCACTAAGCCTGGAATCAGGAAGACCTGAGTTCAAATCCAGCCTCAGACACTTACTATCTGTGTGACCTTTATCAGGGAAGTGAACACATTGCAAGAAAGTAAGACCTATTTGTCTTTCTTTGGGGAGTAGGTGGAGTTGGGTCTCATGTATACACACATACACATATATACACATATACATCTGTGCAATCTCAGGCCCTAACAGATCATCTGGCTTGGGATCACCCAACAAAGAACGAATGACCAAGAGTACTTTTGAAACAGTGCTGGTGACCACTGTAACTGCAGAACATCAAGACAAACGCTGTCATTACTGTCAATATCTGGATGGTAAATTCTTGTAAATGCAACCTTAGGTGGTTTGAAGGGATAATCTGTTGGGAAATGAATTGTCAAGAAAAATATTACATCCTGGGAGGGACTATCAATTGGCCCCATTATTGTAGCTTGTCAATGGAACACTTGTGGCCTCTCTTCAGAGCTATTGTGTGAGACAGGAGGCAGAGGACCCCAAGGATGGAGAGGACAGGAGGAGAAGGTGGAGGGATCTAGCCCGCAGTGATTTCTTGCCTTAGGGGGGAGAAAAGGGAAGGGGTTGAGGGGGTGTTAGGGAAGGTGGGGAGTGGTACCAACTCGGAGGAGAGGGACCGGAGGCAGCAGACAGCTACGATGGGGCAGGGGGACCAGGGAAGGGGATTGGGGAGGGGAAGGGATAGAGGGAGGTATAGTGCCCTAGCTGGGAGGCCACAACAGCAGGGAGTGAATGGGTTTTTCTTAAAGGCTACTTGGCAGATTCTTTATAACTTCTGTCTCTTGATTAATACAGAGTCAAATTGTCCCAGGTGGTTGTAAGGTATTGTCTTTACGGGATCCTGACAATTTCCTAAGGATATTTTGTAACCTGATTGATTGCCTAATATTTCCACAACTTGACTAGGGATGGGTCTCCCCTCTTGTGTTTTCCTTGGACAACCAAGATTTCTTACCTGGACTTTATCCTCTGGTGAGGAATAAGACAGTCTCAAGTTCATTGCAGGCTCTCACCACTCATCATTGGTTCTCTGTACCAATGCCTTGATAAATGCTTCCTTCATATCCTTGTTCCTAAGGCTGTAGATCATGGAGCTGAGTCCAGCAGTGAATACATTGCAGAAAAGTGAGATCTACTTGTCTTTCTTTGGGGAGTAGATGGAGTTGGGTCTCATGTACACACACACACACACACACACACACACACACACACACACACACACACACATTCATAGGTAGTAGTACATAGAACAGAGTGACCATCGTTAGATTGAAAGCACAAGTGGAGAAAACCTGACATTGGCCTTTGGTAGACTTGATGTTGAGGACAGCCATGGCGATGAGGACATAGGAGGCCAGGATGAATGATTGATGCCAAGACCACGAGGATGTTCAAATTCACCACCAAATTTACCACCTTGGTGAGTTCTGTGTCAATTCAGGTCAGGGTCTAGACTGAGGGGTATTGGTTAACTACACTGGGGCCATATAAGGGAAGCTTCTTGGAAAAGAATACGCCAGAGACTCAGGACCCTACCACCAACCTCACACACAGACCCCCACTGAGGATGAATAAACTGGGAAGCAGATGGTTACACAGCAGTCGTTGACCAGGGTAACAAAAAAAGTATACAGTCAATGAGACCCAGGGCACCAAATAATACATCTTTAACCAGGAATAGATAGGAAGATGGAGGAGATAGGAGAGAGAGGGCTTTCCTCTCTGCCCTGGCATTTTCCCCACCCTCTGATCAAACTTTTGTCTAGCCTCTCTTTTTAACAAATCCCCAGGTCTTGTGCCCACATCTCTTCATCTCTTTCTCCATTGGCCCCTTCTTATCATTTTCTTCCATTTAGTCCTTGTTCCTCTGCCCTTTACCAGACCAGCCCTTCTGGACAGAACCATCGCGTCATCCCTCAGGAAGTTTCACTACCAAAAGATCCAATGGATTGGTTACTTGTTTCTTTGAGAAGGGGTTTGAATTGGAGCAAGTTTTCAGGTTATCAACAAGGCCACCCCACCAGGCTACCAGGCCAAGCTAAGGACACCAGGATACTCATGGGTTTACTCTTTTTCTCCTTCATTTCCTGATCTCAGCAGGCCAACTTTGTTCTCCACTCCCTGCTGTTCCCTCTACAGAGGAGAGAGGAAAGAAGTGCTGGGAGAGGGTAAGGGAGTCCAAGGAAGAAGGTCTCCTAGTCCTGTTTATGTCTACAGAAGCCATATCCTTACTTGCAAATTAGGTCTCTGTGCTCCCTGCCTGCACACAGGTCTCTCCAGAGAGACCTGAAGGAGGAGCTCCTGCCTTCCTTATCCTCCATCAACAGATTCTGGCTATTCCTGTCCTGCCCACTCTCCTCTCAACAACCCAAAATTCTGGGGAAGAAGATAGTACAATATTTCACAGCATAATCATTGTCACATCATAATCATTGCACCCTATTTTTTGAGGGGCAATTGGGGCTAAGTGACTTGCCCAAGGTCACACAGCTAGTTTTTGTGTTAAGTGTCTGAGGCCAGATTTGAACTCAGGTCCTCCTGACTCCAGGGCTGGTGCTCTGTTCACTGCTCCACCCAGCTGCCCCCATTGCACCCTCTTTTATATTATTTTGTTTTTTTTAGTCTAAAAATTGGTTTATAACCTTCCATCATATAACTGTCACATGGTATGATTCTAATTGTCATGCCACTTAAAAGGCAAACAGGACAGCAATGTATTCACCAGTAGCATATTCACCAGTATTCATTTATCTCTCCCTCATTGCAAGCCACCACAAGCCTAGAATTCTCAGCACATGAGCACGGTCAGTATTCAGTTTTAAGGTATATTCACAAATATTCTGTGCATCCTAATCTCACACCAAAGAAGGCTTAGTAATAAATTATTTTAAGTAATATTGGAACATTTTTAAAAGGTTATATATAATAGTCACACTCCACTTTTTTGCAAAAATTTGGTGTAAAATCTGTAATGATTATGTGGTGAAATAGGGTATCCAGACATTGGTGGTTTACTGCATGTTATTATTATTAAGGGGATTTTGCAGAAAAGGAGACCTTAGAAGAATGGAGTAGTCAAGGCAACATGCATTTATTAAGCAATCACAACGTGTCAGGCATTGTGCTAAGTGCTGGAGATACAAAGAAATGTAAAAAGTCAGTCTCAGGGCCCTCCAGGAGCTCACCTGTCTAAAAAAGGAGCTAGCACTTAAGTAACTAGGTATATGTAATTGGGAAAAAATATATATATTTTTTTAACTATTTACTAAATAAGTATATAAGATATATGCAGTGTAAGTGGGAGAGGGGATTTCAGAGGGAAGTCATTAGTAGAGTAGTGGAGGGGGGAACCTTGAAAGACTTTTCTGCAGAAGATAGGATTTGAGGTGGATCTTGAAGGAAGTCATGAAAACTAAGAGGCCCAAATGAGGGAGGAGAGCATGTCAGGCATGAAGGAAAGTTAGTCCAAAAGCACAGACATGAGGAAGGGAGCACCATGCTTAAAGAACCCCAACTAAGTCATTGTTAGTGGAATACTTAGTGTATAGAAGCAAGTAAGATGTGGGAAGATTGTAAGGTAAGAAAGAGCCAGACTATGCAAAGTTGTAAATGCCAAACAAGAGTTTATATTTGATCCTGGAGGTAATAGGGAGCCACTGAAGCTTATTTGGAGAGTGGGAGAGTGTGATATGGTGGTTTTAGAAAAATCATCCTGGTAGGTGATTGGAAGATGGATTGGAGCAGGGGTGGGGAAACTGCAGCCTAAAGGCCACATGTGGCCTTCTAAGTCACTGGGTGCTACCTTTTGACTGAGTCCAAGTTTTATAGAACAAATCTTTTTATTAAGGGGATTTGTTCTGTGAAGTTTGGATTCAGTCAAAGGGCCACACCTGAGGACCTAGAGAACCAGTTGTGACCTCAAGGCTATGGGTTCCCCACCCCTGGGTTAGAGGATGGAGAGACCCAAACCAGAATGACCACCCGGTAGGTCATTGTAATGGTCCAGTGAGAGCCTGAACTTGAATTGTGGGTGTGTGAATGGAGAGAAGGGGAGATAGATAGAAGGTAGATAGATAAAGAGAAAGATAGACATCTATCTATCTATCTATCTATCTATATATATATATATATGTCTACATACACACATATGTATATATATAAAAACACACACACACATACATGTGTGTATGAAGCCAAACTTATACATAATTTGCCAAACTGGTCTTCTCACATGAAATACTCCCTCTCCTTTCTCCTTGCCATTGTATAGGCTGTCCTCCATTTCTGAAATTCCTTTCTTATCTCCATCTCTTAGAATCCCTAGCTTCCTTTAAGGTTCTACTTAAATGCTATTTCCTATAAGAGGTGATTTTCCCTCTCCAGTGCATCACTCCCTGAAATTACTTTGTGTTTATTTTTCACATATAACACAGGACTGGCCAATGATGGCCAAGTCCTAGGAGCATGAATATTAGGTGAGCTTGCTTCTGGAAATCAGCTCTTAACAGTCTTGAGGAGGGTAGAAATTGGGAATCAAGGGAATGTTGGGGGAAGCAACTTCTCCCATGTCTGTGACTCTAAGTTTCCTGCTAGTCATTCAAAAATATGTGTCTTCCTTCTTGCTCTCTGCTTCTCTGTCTCTCTCTGTCTCTGTCTCTCTACTCTTTTTTATCTCTCTCCTCTCTCCCCCTCTTCTCTCTTTCTTCTTCTCTCCTCTCTCCTCTTTGTCTCTCCTCTTTATCTCTCCACTTTCTTTTCTCTCTCCCCCTCTTTTCTTCCTCCTCTCCTTCTCCTCCTCCTCCTTCTCCTCCTCCTTCTTCTCCCCTCAAACAAAAGCCACACCTCCCTCATATATTTCATATATTCTGTAGTGCTAATGCAATATTTACAGCTCCCACAATCACTATAAATATACCTGCATGGTGCTCAATTGCAAAAATGTAATAGACTCTCCATATAGAAGACAGAAACAAAACATTTATTCAACCACCAGAAAACTAAATCCCAATACCAGGAAACTGAATCCATCATGGCAACATAGAAGTTAATGCACCACAACATACCAGAGAGTCACATCATCCTTTAGCCTTCCTACAAATCAATATTTGACCAATATTTTCTCACAAGGCTATCTGTCTCCTTTGGAAACAAATTCTTCTCCCTACCATCTAGTAGGCTCTGACTCCCTCCTCCTGTGGGCTCTGCTTCACCCTTCAGCAAAATCCTCCCACTACAGGATCCGTGTGATTACACTCAGCCTATTAGGGGGCAGAGTATATTTTCAAAGCAAGGAAGGTCTTCAAATTCCGTTAGGCTTATTAAGGGGCAGGGAAGATCTTCAAATTCCCATTCCCATTACAATGTCCTAGATACAGAGGTCTCTCAGTCAATCATAAATCATATTTTCCTGCATGTATGCAGTGTCACAAGACTGACCTTCAGAGGACTGCCCAATCTGTCTGAGACATGGATGTTATGTTACTCCGTTGGGCTAAAACTTTCTACAGTCCCTTGCAAAAATCAGGGTGATGGTGGGGAGGTGCATTAAGGACTATACAACATAAACGAGTCATTTAAAAATAACAGGGTTTTCTTAGCATCCCAGGTAACCAACCTATGGTAACATTTAACACAAAACAAAACAAACTCGAATTAGTAATACATGGAATAGACATGTGCCATGCAAACAATCACCTGACAGGGTATTGTCGTGACATAACTAAGTTACATGCAGATCATAATATATACCAGCTCAAGAGTACATATGTATCCACCCTACACAGCAATTAATCATAAACAATGAAACAAAGTGTGGCTAACTAACAAAGCAAGAAGCTAGAGCTAACTCCAACAAGAGCACTATCAATAGGCCTATTTTTAAACAAAAACAGCAGAACTATAAGCATTAGCATATATGCAAATAAATAACAAATGAAATAATCAACAGTGATTGCTACAACATGAACATAACAAAGAATCTACCTAGTCAAATGAACACAACAACAAAAAATAAGTAATAATTAGAAATAATAAATAAATAAGCATACTTACAATTCTGTAGCATTGAACATACAACTACATTGGAGGCATGCTTCATTTACATGGGCAGCTATTGCTGCCCAGATAAGTCTTTCTTCAGGTTAACCTTTAACATCATAAGCCAGTTTAGTGGTTAGTTTCATGGGTCTAGTCACTAGTGGTTAGATGATCTCTCTGCTCCACTACCTAAGCCAGTGGATGGCAGGAGCTTGTTAATGGGGATTATTACAGATTTGTTCACCACACCTGAAAAGAGAAGCAGGTTGACTCTTGGTATGTTTGTGCTCTGTGGGTTGTATCCATAGATAGTAGGAATTCTATACAAGAAAGGAGGTGCTGCTGAATTCAGTCCTTCTGCCCCATAGTAAATAACACACATTGTCTGAATCAGATAGTCATTGTACCATTGGTAAATATTTGTGCCGTGATTATCCTTTCTCTCCATCTGCTCATTAGGAAATCCTCCTTTGGGTATAAGAGATTACAGTGAAGGGCCCTATCAAAATGGTGTCCCCTCCATCATCTAGGGCTATTTTATAAATAGGGAAGGCACCCAGTTCCTCAGCAACTATTTATAGGTTAGCTTTCTATTAGTGAGTGACTTGAGAGTCACTGGAATGCCAGAATTTCTCAATGGAATTCTGTTTTCTTGTTGAAGGGCTTGACGGTATTATCTCCAACATTATTTCATCTTTTATTTTTGTTGTGGTTCTTCTGAGCTGAAGCTCTGGCTAGTTGGTAAGCATCTTCCAGCTAGAGATTATAGCCTAGAGATTATACTGATTGTGAGTAATTTCATCATCTCCTTCATCTGAGGTCCTAAAACATAAGGCAATAAGTAGGTAGGCATAGTTCCTGCCCAATGATGGGCAAATAATAGCATAAAAGGTGGCACAACATTCCTGGGGGAATTGCATGTGTGTAGTAGAAATGACTCATGCTGACTCTACTCAGCTTTTTATACTGATCCCACTGCTCTAACACTTTCAAAAGTATGTAACTGAAATGTTCAGACTGTGGGTCCCCTTGAATATAGAAAGGAAAATTTTATCTGAAGTAGGTTGGCCACTAAGTGATGAATTCTCTGGCCAAAGAAATCCATAAAACAAAGGAAAACACAAGATAACCCTCAATCCTATAAGTTACTCTTCAGTTTCTGTAGTGACATTGGCCGAAGAGTGCTAAGAATCACACAATTTTCCTATCATTTATAAACATGAAGGTAGCTGTTGCTACTCTAAATGAAAGAGGGGAAGTGCTTCTGGAGGAATTGAGTCACATAATTTTACAGGCTATCTAGTCATTTTATATTGTAGGACTTATGATGAGCATTTGCAGAAAAGGTATCCCTGAAGATCATTGCAGTTTATATACTAACAACCACTGAAGAGGATGAAGAGATAGAGAAATGTTCTGAAGAACTTGCTAAGAACCTGAAAATTAAATCCACTTGAACTGGGCTTGAATTGACTTGAATGCAAAGGTAAGAGTATGGTGAAAATTATTTTGAAAACTGAAGTTAAACTAGAGAAGGCAGAAGGCTTGTAGACTACATAAAACTACATATGCAGCCTATATATCATAGATGTTTTCTGTGAGAAAAGAGTCAGGAGTTCATGGACAATTAGCATTTCCTCTAGAAGTTTAATCAATGTGAAGCAATAGTCATAACAAGGGCACAACACAGAGAATCACCATTTCCTAAGGAATGTTATGTGGTATAAATAATGGATGTAATGAAGATATGAAAAGAGCTTAGAAAACACATTAGTTCACAAAGACTCGATATCCAAGCCAAATAGCAAGAGGCAACATTAGTTTATGATGTAAATCTATTTGTAACATCTTATGGAGGAGGAGGATGAAAGATTATGAACACTATCACCTCATAAACAAGGAAGAATAAGTGTAGAGAAAAAAAAATTATAGAAAGCTTGGTGAAAGACCAAACTACATCATGAGGGTACTAATGGATGAAACTGATAGGAAAAAATGGAAAAGATTTGTAAAGATTTTTATTACAACCCTTTTCATTATTAATGACATATGAACTGCATGTGGACTCTAATGCCACAGTCCAGGATGTGCTACAAGAGAAAGAAGAAATAATGCTGAAGAAAACAAAGCCTGGGTAATACAACTGGACTATGGCAAGTCAATACAGAAAAGAGGTGTGATGAATGGTGATTTTGAAAGTATGGAAGGATCAGTCCTAAAGAGGACACTGAATGCTTGGAGGGGGGAAAACACACACACACAACAACCCTAGACATTGTTCTAAATAAAGAAGTATGACTATGAGAATGTCAATAAATATGGACTATAAATATACTATAATAAATATTTTCCCATCTATACAAAATTTTTATAAGGATAACCTATACGCACATCAAGGAAAATCTTGACGAAAGATTGAAAAGAGAATTGGGAGGCTTTTGCAAATTATATTGTATAGCAGGCCAGGGACTAAAAAGTATAGGGAATGCAAGATCCTACCATAGTTAGAATTTATTGATAATATATGTATTATGAATGTAATATATTATTAACAAAATATAAATATATATAAAAACTTCACACTTCATATGTCAATCAATACATATGTGTATATATGTATACAAATACAAACGTGTGTGCACATATATACATATGCACATGTACATATGTAAGTTTATATAGCAATCGTATTTACATAATACTTTCAGATTTGCAAAAGGCTTTACAAATATTATCTCATTTAATACTCCTAACAGCCCTGCAAAATGATAAGGTGCTTTTTTTTTAATCCCCACTTTACAGATGAGGAAAGTGAGGCTGAAGGTTAAATGACTTGTCCTGGGTCACAAAGTATCTGAGGCCAGATTTAACCTCAGATCTTCCTGACTACACATGCAAAATTCTACCTGTTGTCCTGACTAGATACTTAAATCTACTTTTCTAGGAATAAAACAAGATGTAGTCTTAAAAGCTCTCCTGAAAAACAAACAAACAAGCCTGAAAAGAAAAAAAAAACACTGGGAAAACTAGAAAGCAGTATGGCAGAAACTGGGTATGGACCAATATCTTATACCATTTACCAAGAAAAGGTCAAAATGAATACATGACCCAGATATAAAGTGAGATTTTTACAAGATAATTGGAAGAACAGGGAACATATTACTTAGAAGCCTTATGGGTAGATGAACAGTTTATGAACAAATGAGATAGAGAGCAAAATCAGGTGTAAAATGGATTAATTTTGATTACATTAAATTAAAAAGTTTTGTACAAATAAAATAAGCATAGCCAAAATCAGAAGGAATGCAGAAAATGAGGGGAAAATTGTAGACAATTTCTCAGATAAAAGTCTGATATCTCAAATATATAAAGAACTTTGTCAAATCTATAAGAATGCAAGCCATTTCCCAATTAATAAATTGTCAAAGGATATGAACAGGCAGTTTTCTGAAGAAGAAATCAAAACAATTTATAGTCATGTCAAAAAATGCTCTAAATCATTATTGATTAGAGGAATGCAAATTAAAACAACCTGGAGATATCATTTTACACCTGTCAGATTGACTAAAATGATAGAAGGGGAAAGTGATAAAAGCTGGAGAAAATGTGGAAAAATTGAGACACTAATTGTTGGGACACACCAACATTGGTGGTGGAATTGTGAACTAATCCAATCACTTTGGAGAGCAATTTGGAATTATGTCCAAAGAGATATTACCCAGCAATACCACTACTTGGTCTGTTTCCAAAGATGATTAGGGAAAAAGAAAAAGAACCTTTATCTTCTAAAACATTTATAGTAACTCTCTTTGTGGTGGCAAAGAACTGGAAATGTCCATTAATTGGGGAAAGGCTAAGCAAGTCCTGGTATGCAGTTGTGATGGAATACTACTGTACTATAAGAAATGATGAGCTCAATGACTTTAGAAAATCTTGGAAATACTTAAGTGAAATAATGAAGAGTAAAATGAGTAGAAGAAAAAGAATATTGTTTACAGTAACAGCAATGTTGTTTTAAGAATGACTTTTAGTGAATAAATAATTTTGATTATTATTAACAACCAAATTAACTCCAAAGGACATGTGAAGAAAGATGTTATCTGCATCCAGAGAAGGAACTGATAAATAAAAATATGTATAGAATAATTTTACATATATATAACCATTTGTATCTAATGATAGCTGTATCTTAGGGAAGAAAAAAAAAGTTCGCATGATAATTTTGTTGTATATTTGAAAGGAATAGAAAGCTGTGTATAGTAGAATTGCAGTTTCATGTGCAACCATCTTTTTTATTGTACTATGTTATAGAAATATTTGTTTATATTCCATAAATTAAAAATAAAAAAGAAATAAGTACCAAAAAACCCTCTCCTTGAACAAGGTATCTATCATGTAAATATCAAAATCATAGAGAGTCCTTGAAAGATAAATAACAACACCAACTTGTTCAGATGGATCCCCTGATCACTAAAATGGAGTGAAGCAGAAAACAAGGGGATGTGCAGGAGGCTCAACAGAAGTGTTTGTAGTATTCATGAAAAATATCCAGAACAGATTCCAAATGTAAGGATTGCCTCCAGAGAGTAAAGTTCTCCAGAAGCTCTTCTTTGTGGATGACATTTTACTGATTATAGCAATCTCTGGGCCATTGCAGAAGCTCTCAAATGACATAACCAAGAAACAGTAAAACAAAATCAAAGGAATGAACAAAGTCGAAGAAAATATGAACCATCTCATTGCAAAACCAATAATTGGAGAATAGATTCAGGAGAGAGAATTTAAAGGATTATTGCACTGCCTGAAAGCCACAATGAAAAAAAGAGTCTAGACATCATATTTCAAGAAATTATCAGACTCCCCTGATACCCTAGAACCAGAAGATAAAAGAGGAATAGAAAGAATCCACCTATTACCTCCTGGAAAAGATCCTAAAATGAAAACTTCTGGAAATATTATAACCAAATTCAATTTCTTATAATATTTCATCAAGATTTTTTTTCTTATTGTATGTTTCAGGTAGTCTGATTATTCTTATATTGTTTCTTCTTGATCACTTCTCCAGATCATTTGTTTTTCTGATGAGATGTTTCACATTCTCTTCTATTTTTTTCACTCTTTTGATTTTGTTTCATTTTTTCTCTTTTCTTTTTTGTGGATCTTTTTCAAGAGGTGATCAGTGGTCAGATCTATTTTGCCCTCTGGTTCTAAAATATTCGGACAATTTTCCTTGATAATTTCTTGAAAGATGACGTCTAGGCTTTTTTTTCATTGTGGCTTTCAGGTAGTCCATTAATTTTCAAATTATCTTGCCTGGATCTATTTTCCAGGTCAGTGGTTTTTCCAATGAGATATTTCTCATTATCTTCTGTTTTTTTCATTCTTTTGGATCTGTTTTATAATACCTTGATTTCTCATAAAGCCATTAGCTTTCCTTTGCTCCATTATAATTTTGAAGGAATTTTTTTCTTCAGTGAGCTTTTGGACTTCCTTTTCAATCTGGCCAATTCTGCTTTTTAAGGCATTCTCCTTATTGGCTTTTTTGACCACTTTTGCCATTTGTTACTCTATTTTTTAAGGTGTTATTTTCTTCAGCATTTTGGGGGGTCTCCTTCAGCAAGAAAGGACACTCATTTTTCATAATTTTCTTGCATTGCTCTCATTTCTCTTCCCAATTTTTCCTCTATTTCTCTTACTTGATTTTCAAAATCCTTTTTGAGCTCCTCCATGGCCTGTGACCAATTCATATTTTTCTTGGAGACTTTTGATGTAGGAGTTTTGACTTTGCTATCTTCTGGTCCTCTGTTTTGATCTTCTTTATCACCAAAGAAAGATTCTATAGTCTGAGTTTTTTTTCTGCTGTTTGGTCATTTTCCCAGTCAATTACTTGACTTCTGAGCTCTTTAAGGTAGGACTGTTTCCAGAATGGAGAGTGCTGTCTCTCAAATTTCTGAGGTTTTACATAGCTGTTGTCAGAGCTACTTCTAGACACCTGCCTCAGAACTGTGAGGACTCGGGGCGGCTAGGTGGTGCAGTGAGTAAGAGCGCTGGCCTCGGAGTTGGGATGACCCGAGATCAAATCCGGCCTCAGAAAATGAGCACACACACAAATAATGACTGGCCGTGTAACCTTGAGCAAGTTACTTAACCCCAATTGCTTAAAAAAAAAAAAGAACTGTGAGGACTCCCTCTCCATAGCTGCCACAGGCTCTGCCATGCCAGTACTCTACTTTACCCCCAAGACTGCTGCCCAAGATTGCAACCCAGATCCAAGCATGGCAAGGCAAGAGAATCCTGCCTCAGTATTAGCAAAGATATTCCTGCAATTGCCCTCTGATTGGCTGCTTGGTCACCCCACCATCTGTGGGCCTGAAACTCTGGAAGCAGTAGCAGCCGCTGCTGCTGCTGCCACCACTACTGCCACAGCCACTACCTCTACCACCCCAGAGGCTGGGGCCAGACTGCACTCTTCTCTTACCTAGGTCCAACAGGGTTTCCCCATTGACCTTTTACTTTATCTTTGGCATTTATAGGTTGAGAAGTCTGGAAACTACCACAGCTGCCAGTGATTCAGTCCCGTAACATCTGCTTCAGTCCCCTAACATCTGATCTGTGCCAGCATGGCCCTTATAGGATGGTGCAGTGAAATCAGCCTGGTGCAACAGACCCTTCTGTTGAGGACCACAGGCCAATGGGACTCTGATTGGGGGCCTCTTGTCTCACTTTTTTGCATAATAGTACAATCCTAATTGGCATATTTGATTGGGAAATTTTTAACAAAGTAAATAAAAATAAACTAGAACACAGACAATGATCACATGTGGTTCTCTAAGTCAATAAGCAGTGGTAGGCAGTTTTTTGTTTTCAAAGATAAATATGCAACCATCACTTTTCTGACCACAGGAATCTTTATTCTACTGGTGGGATAAAATTTGCATATAGATAAATTTTCTAGCTAAGTATAAAGCATATGCAACGCAGTTGAGGGTAAGAGAGCCTTTACCCCCAAGGAACAAAATATTTATAGGACAAATTCAAGGGCAGACAGTTATTTCAGAAGGGAGAAAGCACTGGCAACCATGAGGATTTTGGTAAAAAGTGTGGTGGTTAGGGATCTCAAAGGGCAAAGGGTTTGAGGGCACTCTAGACCTGTGAAAGGGCATGGCTAAGGGAAGAAGGAAGAGAGAATACTTGGGGCAGGTCTATTTGCAATAGGCTAGAGGATCCCCCAGGCAGCTAGGTGGCTGAGTAGATAGAATGCTGGGTCTGAAGTCAGGAAGACCTGAGTTCAAATCTGCCTGCAGATACCCAGTAGCTGTGAGACCCTGGGAAAGTCATTTAACCTGTTTACCTTAATCTATTGGAAAAGGAAATGGCAAACCACTCCAGTATCTTTGCCCAAAAAACCCCATGGGCAGTGTAGTCCACATGATCATGAAGAGTCAGACTCAACTGAACAACAAAAAGAAAGTACCCCAGTAGGTGGCCTGTCATTATAAAGAGCACTTGACCAGTCCAAGCCCTACTCTGAAGAAGTCTCCAGGAGGAAGTGTCCGTGAATTTGTTCATGGATTTGTGGCAGAGATTCTGAGGCACCTGTCCACTTGATGGGGTACAGGCTCTGGAAACCCCCTTGAACTCTCTTTGAATCTTCCCACTGGATCTGGCTTCCCCTGTTTCCCATAATCCCCCTCCTTGACCACTCCCTTTCCTCCTTAATTTCCCTTCCCTTTTCCTCTAGCTCAACACTCCTTGTTTCCTGCCTCCTTCACTGTCACATCTCCTATCCTGCATCTCCCACCATGGCCCCTCCCCCCCAGATGAGCCCTGCTCAAGTCCCAGTCATGGGTCTTGCTGAGGTGCCTCCATGTGGTCCTTTCCCCGAGGTGACACCCACTGTAATGATGTCTCATCAAGATCCTTCTTAGACTCCTCCTCAAGACCCTTCCCAAACCCCTCCTTAGATCATCCTTAGATCCCTCCCACAATCTTTCTGTATATAAGATCCATCTTGCCTCTGTGAAGGGGCTCAGATTCAATCTAGCTCAAACTCAAGTCTGTGTCAGATTGTTCTGGTCCACTTTCAATACAAGCATCACAAATACTTAGGCTCCTTAAGAGTCTACCCATTATGGTGAATCTTTAATAAACTTTGTTTTACTTTGGTTGAGAAGAGGCTTGAGCTAATTTATTTGGGCAAGACCTGGTGTGTCAGTATTTTGGGGTCCTGAGCACCCCTAAACCTCAAGTTTCAACACAGTGACATAATTTAGGGGACTTACTGTACAGCCAATTGGCCAGGGAGCCGACTCCACATCATTTCTTCCTGTAGGAGCTACAAGCCCCCAGCCAGCTCTTTTACAGTTTCAGAGTCTCACTCATATAAGACAAGACCAGAGTGTTCTCAGCCCCAAACTCTGGGGTCTTCTGTTTAGGGGACCTTCCCTGCCTAAGCATGAGATCAGTTAGGTTTGGACCTTGTGACCACTTGGAAAGACTGGCTAATTTACCAATCCCTTGGTGGAAAGGAAGGAATGAGGAAAATGGTTGCTAGTGCCAGAATTTAAGGTTAACAACAGGCTGGGAAAGGAGAGAACATATCCTGGGGGAGCAATCTAAACTGAGATCAAATAGATAAACACCTGAGGACTTGTTTGAGATAAAAGTCTCAAACTTTTATTCTCAAAGACCACCTACCCAGAGGGCTAGGCAGGAAGTTCATAGGGTCAAAAGATCAGAGCCTTGGAGCAGTTTAGAGAAGATAGGCTTCTGGTTTGAGAGCCAGAAGGACCTTGAAGGTCATTGAGTACAACCTCTTTATTTTTTTTTTAAGTCAAATATTTTTTCAGTTAACAAGAATTTATTTTTCCTTCCCTTCCACCCACCTACCCACCCCTCAACTGAAAAAAAAAGAAAAAGAAAACAAAATTCATATAAAAAATATGTGCAAATAGCACAAATTTCTTCAGTGGTCAAAATGTGAATGATCTTGCATCTGTAATCCTCTCCCTTTCAATCTCACCTTCATTTTATAGCTGAGGAGACTGGGACTGAGGGAGGTTAGTTTATCCAAAGTCACAAAGGTAGTAGATATCAGAGATAGGATTTGAACCTTGACTCCAGAGCCAACACTTTGTCCAAATTTACCATCCTACAAATCCAATCCCCTTGTTTTATAGAAGAGGAGACTGAGTTCCAGAACCTAGGTTTCTTTGGTTTGAAATATATTTGGGGGTCATGATCACTTAAAGGCTAACTATGGCTCACTCAATTCCACCCTAATCTTGCTGAAGGAGCTCCTTCAGGGGTTGAGTGAATCCTACAGCTATAGGGAGAGTGAGGAATACTTGTAAATACTTGTATTTGTACAAGTACAATAAATGCTTGTTGGTTGATTGATTACAAACTAGCAAATGGCTCAAAGATTTGTAGCTATTATATATATATATATATATATATATATATATATATATATATATATATAATATATATATATATATATATATATATCACAGGGAAAGTGTTTACTAAAGAGGGATTTGAAAGAATGATAAGCTGCATATCATAAAAGAGCCAAAAATATACTAAAATGACCCATTTATTTCTCTTCCTATTCAATTATGAACCTTATTAGTTATCTCTTAAGTGTAGCACAAATTCAGAGTATCCATATAGATGTACTAACTCAACTATACCCAGCCATTAGCCACAGTGAAAACAATATACATTTTTCATCCACTTTGTTTTTCTATGTGGATTGTTATACCTGTTGTACCTTGATTAATGTGAGCAAGACCCAAGTAATAATTTTAGAATGGACCTTTTATTAAAACGCCATGTTGGCTGATCAGGCCACATGGTGGGGTGAGCAGTTACCACCACATGTCTTAAGTACTGCATAGTAGTAGCAGCAGCTTGCAATAGCCCCAATCTGGGGCAGAACATTAGCTTATAAAGGGGGCCTTATGTAAGCAATGATTGGTCAGTACACACCTTGAAACTCCCTTGCCTGACCCAGAAGCCCGCCAATTTCTATGCAGGTGAGCTAAGTGGAAATGGCCAGAGACCCAGTGGGGGAAGGGCAGACCTGACCTGGCAATCTGCTCACTTCCTTGAGGTGGGGGGAGAGGGGGAACCAGGACAACAATACCCATTTCTTTCTCACAGCTATGGACATCACTGAAAAGATAGTGTAATTTTCTAGGGTTCAGTGAAATTATTACAGCAGTACCTTCAGCATCTGAGAGAACCTCAGAATTGATTGGGAACTGCTTTGTTTGGAATTTGTGTAGCCCCACCATCCTTTCATGTTCTAGAGCCTATTACTCCTTAGGTTTGAGTATCTCTCCTTACCCAGGAATACCTAATTGGTTTAACATAATGGTTTGAGGATGCCTTTTATACTGCTTACCTCAGGTGCATATTGTGGGTATATTAAAACTTGAAAGGTACCACAGAACATAAGAATTTCAGAATATAAATGTTCCTTAGAACACAGAATGCTAGAATGTTGAATGTCAAAGTGCCCTCAGAACATAGACTATCAGAGTCTAAACCCTTCATTTTACCAAGGTACAGAGAAAATTATCACTCCATCCATCAGCAATCTAAAAGCATGTATTGGGCACTTACTGGGCACTGGGGATACACATAAACATAACCTCCCATAAAACTAACAAACTCTTTTCTTTGATGATCACATGCTGTCTTGTCTTAGACTTTAATGCCATCTACATCAGTGGAGGGAGTCCATACCTTAAGGGAATGTTAAATCATAGAATCTTAAAGTTATAAGGGATACCAGGATCATTGGAGTTAAAACCAAATGGTTAGTTTTCAAGATAACATAATCTAATCCTCTCATTTTTCTTTTATATTTTTATACAATTAATTTTTTAATTTTTAATTTTCAGCATTTACTTCCATAAGATCTTGAGTTCCAAATTTTCTCCTCCTCCTTCTTCCCCCCCTCCCCAAGACAGTGTGCAATCTAATATAGGTTCTACTTATACATTCATATTAAACATATTTTCACACTAGTCATGATGTAAAGAAGAATCAGAACTAATAGGAGGAAACACAAGAAAGAAGAAACAAAACAAAACAACAAAGAAAAAGGACAGCAAATAGTGTGCTTTTATCTGCATTCAGACTCCAAAGTTCTTTTTCTGGATATGGATAGCATTTTCCATTGGCAGTCTTTTGGAATTGTCTTAGATTCTTGCATTGCTGAGAACAGCTAAGTCTATTAAAGTCAGTCATTGCACAGTGTGATTGTTACTGTGTACAATGTTCTCTTGGTTCTGCTCATTTCACTCAGCATCAGTTCATGTAAGTCTTTCCAGGTTTTTCTGAAGTCCACCTACTCATCATTTCTTATAGCACATTAGTATTCCATCACATTCATATGCCACAACTCGTTCAGTCATTCCCAGATTGATGAACATCCCCTCAATTTCTAATTCTTAGCCACCACAAAAAGAGCTGCTGTAAATATTGTCATACATGTGGGGTCTTATATCATTTCTATGACCTCTTTGGGATACAGACTTAGAAGTGTATTCCTGGGTCAAAGGGTATGCACATTTTTATAGCCCTTTGGGCACAGCTCCAAATTGCTCTCCAGAATGTTTGGATCAGTTCATAGCTCCACCAACAATGTATTAATGCTCCAATTTTCCCATATCTTCTCCAACATTTATCATTTTTCTGTTTTGTCATGTTAGCCATTTTGATAGGCATGATGCAATACCTCAGTTGTTTTGATTTACATTTCTCTAATTAGTAGTGATTTAGAGCATTTTTTTTAAGCAATTGGGGTTAAGCAACTTGCTCAAGGTTACACGGCTAGTCATTATTTATGTGTGGGTGCTCATTTTCTGAGGCCGGATTCGATCTCAGGTCATCCCAACTCCGAGGCCGGCGCTCTTACTCACTGAACCACCTAGCCGCCCCTTAGAGCAATTTTTTAATGTGACTACAGATAGCTTTAATTTCTTCCTCTGAAAACTGTCTGTTCATATTCTCTGACTATTTCTCAATTGGGGGATGACTTGTAGTCTTATAAATTTGACTCAGTTCTCTATATATTTTAGAAATGAGACCTTTATCAGAGACACTGGTTGTAAAAATTCCTTCCCAGCTTTCTGCTTCCCTTCTAATCTTGATTGCATTGGCTTTGTTTGTGCAAAAACTTCTATTTAATGTAAATCCATTTTGCATTTCATAATGTTTCAAGATAATAAAGATAATCTCATCCATTTTGCATTTCATAATGTTATCTATTTCTTGTTTGGTCATAAATTTTTCCATTCTCCATAGATCTAACAGATAAACTATTCCTTGTTCTCCTAGTTTGCTTATGGTATCAATCTTTATATCTAAATCATATACCCATTTTGACTTTATCTTGCTATATGGTATAACATATTGGTCTATGCCTAGTATCTGCCACACAATTTTCAAGTTTTCCCACCAGTTTTTGACAAATAGTGAGTTATTTTCCCAGAAGCTGGAGTCTTTGAACTTATCAAATAGTAGATGACTATAGTCACTGACTGTTGTGTCTTGTGAACCTAACCTATTCCACTGAACCACCACTCTATTTCTTAGCCAGTACAAGTAGTTTTGATGATTACTGCTTTATAATGCAATCTGGTACAGCTAGGCCACCTTCTCTTGCATTTCTTTCCATTAATTTACTTGATATTCTGGACCTTTTGTTCTTCCACAAGAATTTTGTTATTGTTTTTTCTAGTTCTAGAAAATAATTTTTTGGTAGTTTCATTTGGATTGATGAAGTACAGGCTCTGGGAACCCCCTTGAACTCTGATGAATCTTCCCATTTGATAAGGTGTTTGCCTGAGGCCATAATCCTCTCATTGTGGCTCCTCTGTTACTAGCCTAGCCCTCCTTTGGCTTCCCACCCTAGATCTTCCCAAAATATCTATACACCCTTAAACTAGCCTAGCCCTTGATTGTCTCATCTCCAGGTAGCCTCCAGCTATTTCCCACCCTTAATCTCTCATCACTGGAGTCTGACCTCATTTGACTCCTCCCAAAGACCCTCCCCAAACTCTTTCTCCAGACTACCCCTAGCTTCCTCCCACAAACTTTCTGTATATAAAACCCCATCTTACCTCCATGAGAGAGAGAGGCTGGAGAATTATCTAGCACAGACTCACTCTGTGTCAGATGATTCTGGCCTGCTTGTCTAATGCAAGTGTCACAGATACCAAGGCTCCTGAAGAGTCTACCTATTATGATGAACTTTTAATAAACTTTGCTTTTCTTTGGCTGAGAGAAGATTTGAGTCGAATTCATTCATCAGGACCTGGTGTGCTGGTATTTTGGGCTAAATTCATTTGGCAGGAACTGGCATGGTGATATTTTGGCGTCTCGAGCACCTCTAACCCTGACCTCAGCATTTTATGGTTCCTTAACCTCATCATTTTTAAGGTTCCCTGACTGGGAAAGTTCAAGGAAAGACATTAAGTGGGCAACTTTTATCCATCTTCCTTCTCTATGACAGTATAAAGTCCCCAAAACAGGCCATGATTTGTGGTCCTCTAGGTGATACTGAGGCCAAACAGTGTTGCAAAAGAACACCAACTTTTGTTGTAAAAGACAACCCAGAGGCAAACTTTTGGGACCTAAAAAAGGATTGACCCAATATAGGCATAGGAGCTGGAAGTCTCTTCCTCCATAAAGGAAGATTTGGGAGTAAGCCTCAAAAATCAAACAAAAGAAAAAAAAGCCAAACCACAAAAAGGTGCCCCAAGTTTTCCCAATTCTCTACCACTGAGAGAATTGAAAGAATCTGGTTTACACTTCCAGATAGGGCATCTGTCTTTGCCCTCCATTCTTCAGAAGCTATGCCCAGGTCCATGGCCTCCAATGTAACCAAACTAGACCAAGAACCTGAGAGTGTCAGGTTGAGTATGAGACAGCCTCCTAGCCATCTGACCTAATGGGACCTGAGGTCAGGCCTCCCAAAAAACCACCTCCAAGTTACTTGGAGATCAATAAGGGAATAGGGAAAGAGAGAGGCTTACATACCTTCCAGTCCTAACTGGAGAAGAACTTGAGATTAGCAGTGTTTCCTGGTATCAGGGAACCATAAAAATGACAAGGTTGGGGAACCATAAAATGTTGAGGTCAGGGTTAGGGGTGCTCAAGACCCCCCAAATATCAACACACCAAATCCTACCAAATGAATTTGACTCAAGTCTTCTCTCAGCCAGAGAAAAGCAAAGTTTATTAAAAGTTAGCCATAATGGGTAGACTCTTAAGGAGACTCAGTATCTGTGACAGTTGCACTGGATAAGTAGGCCAGAATCATCTGACACAGAGTGAGTCTGTGCTAGATAATTCTCAGCCTCTCTCTCATGGAAACAAGGGTGGTTCTTATATACAGAAAGGTTGTAGGAGGAATCTAGGGGTGGTCTGGAGAAGGAGCGTGGGGAGGGTCTTCAGGAGGAGTCAAATTAGGTCAGACTCCAGTGATGGGAGATTAAGAGTGGGAAATAGCTGGAGGTTACCTGGAGATGAGACAATGGAGGGCTAGGCTAGTGTAATGGTGTATTTTGGAAGGATCAAGAGTGGGAAGTAGCTGGACAAAGAAGGGCTAGGCTACTAACAGAGGTTTGGGTGAGCCACAATGAGAGGTCTATTGCTTCAGGCAAATGCTGATGGGAAGATTCAATCAGGGCTCAAGTAGGTTCCCAGAGCCTGTACTTCATCAGCATGGTACTGAAAAAGTAATTTAATTTAGGGAGAATTGTCATTTTTATTATATCAGTTTGGCCTTCCCATGAATAACTGATATTTTTCCAGTTATTTATTTATTTATGCTTTTTGAAGGGGGGGTTAAGTGACTTGCCCAAGGTCACATGGCTAATTTTGTGTTAAGTGTCTGAAGCCGGATTTGAACTCAGGTCCTCCTGATTCTAGGAACTCCTGATTCACTGTGCCACCTAGCCACCCCTTTTAGATCTGACTTTACTTGTATGAAAAATGTTTTGGAATTGTGTTCATAAAGTTCCTAGGTATGTTTTGGCAGGTAGCCTCCCAAATATTTTATAATGTCTAGAGTAACTTTAAATGGAATTTCTCTATCTCTTGCTGTTGGGCTTTGTTAGTAATATATAGAAATACCCGTGATTTGTGTGGGCTTGTTTTACATGCTGCAACTTTGCTAAATTTGTTATAATTTCTAGTAGTTTCTTTTTACTTAATTTTCTAGGATTTTCTATGTATACCATCATATCCTCTGCAAAGAGTGATAGTTTTGCTTCTTCTTTGCCTATTCTAATTCCTTCAATTTCTTTTTCTTTTGTTATTGCTAACGCTAATATTTCTAGTACAATATTGAATAACAGTGGTGATAATGGGCATCCTTGCTTCATCCCTGAACTTATTTGAAATGCTTCTAGCTTATCCTCTTTATATATGATGCTTGCTGATGGTTTTAGATAGATGCTACTTATCACTTTATGGAAGATTCCATTTATTCCTGTGCTTTCTAGTGTTTTTAATAGGAATGGGTGTTGTATTTTGTCAAATGCTTTTTCTGCATTTATTGAGATAATCATATGATTTCTGCTAGTTTTGCTTTGATATGATCAATTATGCTGATAGTTTTCCTAATATTGAACCATTCCTGCATTCCTGGTATAAATACCACCTTGTCATAGTATACAGTATCATAAATTCTGGTGATATATTGCCATAATCTCCTTACTAGTATTTTACTTAAAATTTTTGTATTAATATTCAGCAAAATTGGTCTATAATTTTCTTTCTCTGTTTTGGTTCTTTCAAGTTAGGTATCAGCATCAAATTTGTGTCATAAAAATAATTTGATGGGACTCTTTTTGACTATTTTCCCAAATAGTTTATGTAGTATTGGAATTAGTTGTTCTTTAAATGTTTGATATAATTCACTTGAAAATCCATCTGACCCTGGAGATTTTTTCTTAGGGAGTTCACTAATGGCTTATTCAGTTTCTTTTTTTGAAATGAGGTTATTTAAGTATTTTATTCCCTCGTCTGTTAATCTAGGCAATTTATATTTTTGTAAATATTCATCCATTTCATGAAGATTATCAAATTTATTGGCATACAGCTGGGCAAAATACCTCTAATTAATGTTTTGATTTCCTCTTTATTGGTGGTGAATTCACCCTTTTCGTTTTTGATGCTGCTAATTTGGTTTTCTTCTTTCTTTTTTTAAAATCAGATTAATCAAAGTTTTATCTATTATGTATAGAAATCCATCTTGCCCTACAAGAAAGTAAGGGGAAGGGAGGAAGAGGAGGGATGGGGGGAGGTGATATATGAGAGGGCAGACTGGGGAAAGGCGTAATCAGTATGCTTGCCATCTTGGTGTGGGGAGTAGGGGAGGGATGGGGAGAAAATTTGGAACTCAAAATCTTGTGGAAATGAACGTTAAAAATTAAAAATAAATAAGTTCTGAAAAAAGATAATAACAATAAACCCATTACACATTAATATAAAAAAGGTTTATCTATTTTATTGTGGTTTTTTTTTCATAAAAACAATTCTTAGGGGCAGAGCCAAGATGGCGGAGTAGAAACAGCACGTCCAAGCCACTGTCCCCCCAGATCACCTCCAAACCATGTAAAAGGTGACTCTGAACAACTTCTGGAGCCTCAGCACCCACAGAACGACACAGAGAAACTAACCTCCTGCTGAGGACAGCCCAGCAGCCCTGCAGGAAGGACCAGCACAGCCATCTGGGAGCCGGCAGCACAGCGCAGCACGCGCAGTGCATGGGGAGCCGAGCACAGGTCCACCTGGGTTGCGGTTTTAGCCCCAGGGCAGCAGGGCCAGCAGCCGGCTGGAGGGACCCCAGAACACCATCAGCTGTGGCAATTCCAGAATTATCAACATAGACATGCCTAGGACAAAGTGAGAGGTTATGGACTTTGGGACCATTATTTGGGGAACCCGTTGGCTTCCTCCCCTGGGGGCTAGAAGCCTCTGAGGAGACACACCATTTTGTAGTTTTCAGAGGCAGCTCCAGCTCCTGGCTTGCGAACTGTAGGGAGATCCAGTGATCAGTCTTGGGGGGTAATTGCTCTTGCTTTAACGTCCCTGGATCTAGATTGTGATCTGGGGTGGAGGTCGTGGGTGGGTTTCCAGCTTGCCAGAAATGGAAGTTGCCGCCCCACACATTCGGGACAAAAGTTCCCCTGTCTGGCAGCAGAGCCATAGTGTGGCAACAAGCCCAAAAGTCAAGTAATTAAGTGGCAACATGCCAAGGCAAAGGAAACAAATTAAACAGAAAAATGCAACCTTAGACTCCTACTTGGGGGCAAAGAGGATCAAAGCATGGAACAGTCAGAGGGCTGTGAGGTCAGAAATCCTGCTCCAAAAGCCCCAAAGGAAAATATGAGCAGGTTGCAGGCCATAGAGGACCTTAAGAAGGACTTTAAAAATCAAATAAGAGAAGTGGGGGGAAAATTGGGAAGTGAAATGAGAAGGATGCAGGAAAAGTATGAAATGAGGGTCAACAGCCTGACTGAGGAAAACAACACCTAAAAAAATAGACTAACTCAAATGGCAAAGGAGGCCCAAAAGGGCAATGAGGAGAAGAATGCCTTAAAAAGCCGAATTTGCCAGATGGAAAAAGAATCTCAAAAGTTCACTGAGGAGATTCATTCCCTCAGAGTTAGACTGGAGGAAATGGAAGCTAATGACTTTATGAGAAATCAAGATGCTGTTAAGCAAATCCAAACAAATGAAAGATTAGAAGGCAATGTGAAATATCTCATGGGAAAAACCACTGACCTGGAAAATAGATCCAGGAGAGACAATTTTAAAATAATTGGACTACCTGAAAGCCATGATCAAAGAAAGAACCTAGAAATCACCCTTCAAGAAATTCTCAAGGAAAATTGCCCTGATGTTTTAGATCCAGAGGGCAAAATAGAGGTTGAAAGAATCCACTGATCACCTCCTGAAAAAGATCCCAAAAAGAAAACTCCCAAGAATATGATAGCCAGGTTCCAGAATCCCCAGATCAAGGAGAAAATACTACAAGCAGCCAGGAAGAAACAATTTCAACATTGTGGAAACACAATCAGATTAGCACAGGACCTGGCAGCTTCTATAGTGAGGGATTGAAGGGCATGGAATATGATATTCCAGAGGGCAAAAGAGCTGGGACTGAACCTACTCAGCAAAACTAAGTATTTTGTTTCAGGGGAAAATATGGTCATTCAGTGGAATAGAAGACTTTCAATCATTCTTGAGGAAAAAAACAGAGTTGAATAGAAAATTTGACATCCAGACACAAGAAGCAAGAGATGCCTGAGAAGGTAATCAGGGAAAAGAAATCAAAAGGAATTTATCAAAGTTGAACTATTTACATTCCTATATGGAAAAACAATAAGTGTGACTGATGAAATCTTTCTCAGTATGAAAACAATGGAAGAAGGGTGTATGGTCATATGAATACATAAGTGAATGTGTGTGTATATATGTTTACAGTTATATATGGATAGAGGGTATAGGTTGAATTTGTTGGGAAAGGAGGATACTTAAGGGGTGAAGTTAAGAGGTGAGAGAGGAATGTGGCAAGAGGAGATGGGGAGAGACAGGGTGGGGTAAACTATCTCATGTAGAAGAGGCAAGGGGAAGTAGTTGCAGAGGAGGGGAAGAACAGGAAGGCAAAAAGGCAAAACCACATTCTCATTGAATTTGGTTCAGGGAGAGAATGACATACATACTAAATGGGATATCTCAACCTGCAGCAGAATAAGGGGAAGGGAGATGAGAAGAGGGATGATGGATGGGAGGGCATCCTTGGGGGGAGGGGAGGTTGGAAGTACCCACTATAGAAGAGGGACAGGATCATGTAGGGAATGGACCAGGTGGGGGGTAGGATGAGTGGGAGGGAATTATAAGCAGCCTTGTACAATGTATCTACCATGATAATGTTTTGCATAGCTAGACATGTACAACATATGCTGAATTACTTATCTTCCCAGAGGGAATGGGTGACAAGGGAGGAAGGGAATGGATCTGAAATTTGAGGTCTTAAAATTAAATGTTTCAAATATATATAAGTACTATTATTAATACTCTTTTGCTTGTGGTTGGGAGATAAGATGTGCAGGCATTGGAACACAGAGATTCACTTTCCTCTAATGGAAAAGTCGAAGGGGTTGTGGGAGAAGATATGGGAGAGAGCAGATTGGAGGAAGCAATATCTTGTGGGACTGCTATTCTGGGAGAGTGGGTAGGGGAAAAACAGGGGGGGAAAAATAATTGTAACTCAAAATCTGGTGGAAATGAATGATGTAAAACAGAAGTTAATAAAGCATGTGTTTAAAAATAAAAAAAAATGAAAAACAGCTCTTAGTTTTATTTATTAGTTCAATAGCTTTCTTAATTTCTATTTCTTTAATCTCTCCTTTGGTTTTCAGAATTTCTAATTTGGTATTTAATTAGGGATTTTAAATTTTTTTCTTTTTCTAGCTTTTTTTAGTTGTATGTCCAATTCATTGGTGGTTTCTTCTTTCTCTCTTTTATTCATATAAGCATTTAGAGATATAAAACTTCTCCTGAGAACCACTTTCACAGCATCCCATAAGTTTTGGTCTGTTGTCTCAGTAGTATCACTGTCTTGAAGGATGAAGTTACTGATTATTTCTATGATTTGTTGTTTTATCCACTCATTTCTTTAGGATTAGATTATTTAGTTTCCAATTAATTTTTGGTCTATCTTTTCATAGCCTTTTGTTATATATAGTTTTTATTGCATCATGATCTAGAAAGGATGCATTTAATATTTCTGCCTTTCTGCATTGGATTGTGAGGTCTTATGCCTAATATATGGTCAATTTTTGTGTAGGTGTCATGTGCCTTTGAGAAAAAGGTATATTCCTCATTCAATTTTCTCCAGAGGTCAACCATATCTAACTTTTAAAAAATTCTATTGATCTCCTTAACTTTTTTCTTTTTTATTTTGTTGTTAGATTTATCTAGTTCTGAGAGGAAGAGGTTGAGGTCCCCCTCTAGTATAGTTTTGTTATTTATTTCTTCCTGTAACTCCTTTAACTTCTCCTCTAAGAATTTGGATGCTGTACCATTTGGTGCATATATGTTTAGTAATGGCATTACTTCATTTTTTATGGTACCTTTTAGCAGGATGTAGTTTCCTTCCTTATCTCTTTTAATTAGATTTATTTTTGCTTTTGCTTTGTCTGATATCATGATTGCTACCCCTGCTTTTTTTTTTTTACTTCAGCTGAGGCATAATAGATTCTGTTCCAGTACCTTACCTTTACTATGTATGTATCCCTCTGCTTCAAATGTGTTTCTTGTAAACAAATATTGTAAGATTATGGTTCTTGGGGGCAGAGCCAAGATGGTGGAGTAGAAACAGCATTTTCACAGTGCTCCAGCCCACACCACTTCAAAATTATGTAAAAAGGGACTCTGAACAACCTCTGGAGCTCCAGCACCCACAGAACAACACAAAAAAGCTAACTTTCCACTGAGGACAGCCTGGCAGCCCTACAGGGACAGCCAGCACAGAGCTCTGGGAGCTGAGCCCAGGACGGCATTAGTCTGAGGTTTTAGTCCCAGGGCAGCTGGACCGGCAGCCAGCTGGAGGGACCCCAGAACACCAGCAGCTGTGGCTTTTCTGGAATTACCAACACATAGATGCCTAGGACAAAGTGAGAGGTTAGTGCCCTATGGACTTTGGGACCAGTATTTGGGAACATGTCAGCTTCTCCCCCTGGGGGTGAGAAGCCACTGAGAAGTGGTGGCACAGCCACCGTTTTGCAGCTTCAGTTGCAGCTTCAGCTCCTGGCCTGTGGACTATAGGGGGATCCAGCTATCAGTCTGGGGGGTAAGCATTCTTGCTTTAACCTCATTGGATCTGGATTGCAGTCTGGGGTGGAGGTCTTGGGGTGTGTGTCCAGCTTGCTAGAGTGTGTGGGGGCTTCAGGGAGGGCACCCAACTAATAACCTCCGGAAGTTGAGAATACCCCAACATTTGGGATGGAAGCTCCCCTGTCTGGTGGCAGAATCCAGAACAGGAAGGCAAAAAGGCAAAACCATATTCTCATTGAATTTGGCTCAGGGAGAGAATGACATACATACTAAATGGGATATCTCACCCTGCAGGAGAGTAGTGGGGAGGGGGATGAGAGGGAGGATGATGGAGGGGAGGGCATTCTGGGGGGAGGGGAGGTTGGAGGCACCCACTTTTGAAGAGGGACAGGATCAAAGTAGGGAATGGACCAGGTGGGGAGTGGGATGGGTGGGAGGGAAATATAGCCAGTCTTTTATAATATATCTACTATGGTAATGTTTTGCATAGCTATACATGTACAACACATACTGAATTGCTTATCTTCCCAGAGGGAGTAGGTGACAAGGGAGGAAGGGAATGGATCTGGAATTCAAAGTTTTAAAATTAAATATTTCAAATATATATAAATACTATTATTAATACTATTTTGCATGTAATTGGGAGATAAGATATGCACGCATTGGGGCACAGAGATTCACCTTGCCCTAATGAAAAGTCTAAGGGGGTATGGGAGAAGATATGGGAGAGAGAAGATTGGATGAGGGGATATCTTGTGGGACTGCTATTCTGGGGTGGTGGGTAGGGGAAAAACGGGGGGAAAATTTTAAACTCAAAATCTGGTGGAAATGAATGATGTAAACCAGAAGTTAATAAAGCATTTGTTTAAAAAAAAAAAGAATATATCTGACTCTAGGCCCAATGCTTAGAAAGTATCGTTCTAGAAATTCTAGCTTTCAGACTAGGAAGATGAAGACGAACAATGCTCAAGTCCACAAATGGGTCTTTTGTCTTTTTTTTTAGAGGAAGGGATTAGAGCTGTCATTTCACTTTGACAATAAATTCCTAACTGAGGAAACTCCCTGTATCCCATGCATCCAGTTGGCACCTTTTCTGCACCATGTTGTCTTAGAGAATTGCCTGAGAGTTTGGAATTGTCTTGAGTCACAAAGCCAGTGTGTGCCAGAAACTACTCAAACCTCAGTCTTTCTAGCCTTGAGACCAGCTTTCTATTACTGTTTTTGTGCTACCTTTTAAAAGCTCTATTAAGGAAAATAGGCCATTTGTTCTAAGCCCTTTCTTGGCCCTTTCTCTCCATCTCAAAATCCTTTGAAATCATCCCTGTTTCTTCTCTCTTCAGCTACAATCATTGCTGAAGACCTGGTTGACCCTTATCCTTGTGAAGTCCAGCCTCTCTATAAACATTGATTATCCTGTATCTCCCAGAAGAACATGGTCCCTACAATCATCTCCCTCTCTTTCTGTTTATCAGTCTCTCCCTATCTACTTACTCCTTCCTGCTCCCCTACAGAAAAGGTGCCAGGTTTCCCTTCTGACAGGGTCTTCCCAAATGGCAACCCTGATTGGTTGATATTTAATGAGAAAGTGGGCTAAGAGCTCTCAACCCCTCCCTAGTACTTCATCCTTGAAGGGGGAGGGGAGGAATCAACTGAGAAAGAAGGTTTCATCATCAGACTCAGTAGCTTCCAGCAAACTGGGCAAGCAAACCATTCAGGATCTATATCTCTCTGGTTTCATTTCTCCTTCATGAACCAGGCCACCCCAAACTCTAATGAAAGACTAAGGTCACAAGAACAGCTTTTGGTAACTCTTGGCTGTGAGAATTTACTTAGTTTAGCTTTTGTTGATGGGATAAAGGGAGAGGGCTAGGCCAGGCCCTGGGAAGGGCTGGAATATAGCCACATTCCTCTGCCTGTTCTAGAAAGAAGTTTTTCTATATGTGTTAAATTAAAAAGTAGGGATTTTAAAGAGAGAAGGGAATATTACAAATTTCTATAAAATGATACAACATTAAAATTAATTTTCCTCAGATGGATCCAGTGAGGATTTTTGAGGATGGGAGAGATATGGACATGTTTGTAGGTTGTAGGGAAGGAGTCAGAAGTGAAGGACATGAAATGAAAGTGAAGTCAGTACTGGAAAGGGTAGCCAGGAAGGCTGTGTCATGGGTGAGGGGAGGATCTCAGTGACTACAAGAAGATGGAAAGAGTGGGAGAGGAAGAGGTAAAGATGTAAGATGAAGGCAAGTTTGTTGTCTGTGGAATAGGCATTTGAGAGGGCATAGTGGAAGGGGTGGTTAGGACTTTGGGCTAGGAATGTTAAGGAAGATGGAAAAAAGGAATTGGGTGATGGAGGGTGGGGAAAAGGGTTTGGATGATGTCCTACAGAATCAATGGAATGTGTGGGGGTATGATCAGATGTGAATATGTTCATCATTAAGTAAAAGGCACCTCTCTTCCCAAAGGAAGCTAGAGGTTAGGCAGAAGGTGACACAGGCAGGAAATCAAATTTATACTGCTCAAATTTTCAGGAGGAGATGGAACACAGATGGAAGTTGCCCCAGCCCAATGCTGCCTTTTGTCTTCCTCTTTCCTTAGGGGATAGGGGCAGCAGGAAATGGAAGGCACATGATCAGATGTTGCCAATGACCTCTCCATTGCCAAATATAATAGCCTTTCTTAATCCTCATATTTCTTTACCTTTCTCAAGGATATGACAAACTGTCCTCCCGGATATTCTCTTCTCTGGGTCATTAAGGTGTGGTTTTCTTGTTTGTTTTCTTACCTATCTAATTTCTTTTAGTCAGTTTCCTTTTCTAGAGGCAGTATCCTGAATTCTTTTCTGTTTGCTTTCTAGTCAGCAGCTACCTTATGGATTTAATTATCATCCCTAGATCTATGTGTCCAACTCTAGTGTCTCTCCTGAGCTTTACTCCCACATCACCAACTGTCTACTGGATATTTCTAACCAATGCTTCACAAATATCTCAAATTCAACATCTTCAGAACAGAACTTATCATCTTTTCCCCAAAACCCAATCTCATCCCCCCAGGATCACAACCTTGTGGTCATCCCTAACTCCTCACTTTCTCTTACTCAGGTGCATGAAAGAACCATTTTGAACAGGCTTGAGTCAATTATTAAATTTTCAATGTGAGTATTTACATCTCTGAAATCCCTGAAGACTACAACTCAGGACTTGATTTATTGTTCTGTTTATTATTAAACTTGAAAAAGTATTAGTAATGTCAATTAAACTTAAAAGTGTTATGCAGTGGAAAAAATTGAATGGGAACAGGAAGGATTATACCTTTTTCTCAGTGGTATATGACACCTTTACAAAAATTGACCATACATTAGGGCATAAAAACCTTAATAATCAAATGCAGAAAAATAGAAATATTAAATGTATTCTTTTCAAGTCATAATGTAATAAAATTATATTTAATAAAGGACCATGGAAACACAGATTAAAGATTAATTGGAAACTAAATCTTAAAGAATGAGTGGGTCGAAGAATGAATTCTAGAAAAAATAAATAACTTTTAAAAGAGAATTATGATAATGGGACAATGTGCTAAAACTTATGGGATGCGGCAAAAGAGGTCATTACAGGAAAATTTATCTTTAAATGATTACATCAGTAAAATAGAGAAAGAGCAAAATAATGTATTGAGTATTCAATTTAAAAAAAAAAAACAGAAAAAGAGCAAATTGGAAATCTCTAATTAAACACTAAATTGGAAATCCTGAAAACTAAAAGTGAGATTAATAAAACTGAATGTAAGAAAACCATTGAATTAATAAGTAAATAATAAATAAAACCAGTGGTGCAGTGAATGGAACACTGGCCCTAGAGTCAGGAGGACCTGAGTTCAAAACCAGCCTCAGACACTTAATACTTAGTAGTCATATGACCTTGAGCAAGTCACTTAACCCCAATTGCCCTGCCCTCCCCTCTCCAAAAACAAAACAAAACAAAACAACAACAATAAATAAATAAATAAAACTAGGAGTTGGTCTTACAAAAAAGTAGTAAAATTATTTAATATGATTATTTATTTAATATATTATTTAATTTAATCTATTTAATTAAACCATTATTTAATATGATTTTTAAAAAGGAGAAAAACAAATCACTAGCATCGAAAATGAAAAGGGTGAATACACCACTAATGAAGATGAAATTAAAGCAATTATTTGGAGCTATTTTGCCCAATTATATGCCAATAAATTTAATAATTTAAGTGAAATTGAAGAATACTTACAAAAGTATAAATAGAAGAGGAAATAGAATATCCAAATAAACCTATTTTAGAAAAAGAAATTGAACAGGACATAAATGAGCTTTCTAATTAAAAAACAACAACAGGACCAGATATAGTTACAAGTGAATTCTAGCAAACATTTAAAGATCAACTAATTCCAATATTAGATAAATTATTTGGAATAATAGGCAAAGAAGTAGTCTTACCAAATTCTTTTTATGAAACAAATATGGTTCTGATATCTAAACCAGGAAGAGCAAAAACAGGAAAAGAAAATTATAGACCAATTTTACTAATGAATATTGCTGTAAAAATAGCTAGCAGATTACAGAAACATCACAAAAAGATTATACATTGTGACCAGGTGTGATTTATACCAGGGCTTATTCAATATAAGGATAAATATTAAAATAAATGATTTTATCAATAATTAAATCAACAAAGTCATATGATTATATCAATAGATATTTAAAAAAAAAACTTTTGAGAAAACACAGCACTCATTTCTATTAAAAACACTTGACAACATAGGTATGAATGGATTTTTCCTTAAAATAATAAAAAGTATCTACCTAAACCCATCAATAAGCATTATCTGTAATGGGATAAACTAGATACCTTCCCACTAAGATCAGGAGTGAAACAAGAATGCTCATTATCACCAATATTGTACTAGAAATTCTAGTAATAGGATTAAGAGAAGAAAAAGTAGGGGGCTCACTTTGAGAAGTGTTGTGTGATTTGACCAGATCAGATTCTGGGCAGCCGTTGAGAGCCCCCCGGCTTTGAAAACCCAGTTGTTGATGCTTCCCTCTCTGGTAACTGTGATTTTGATATTGATAATGGTTGGACAGTTTGGAAGCCTGAGTGTTTGATCTGTCTGTATACTCTGAAGTTTGGAGTGCTGATCTTTTCCCCCTGAACTAGGTAAATGATATATGTTTGTTTGATTAAAGTAAGCTTGTTAACCAAAAAGAGAGAGAGAGAGAGAGAGAGAGAGAGAGAGAGAGAGAGAGAGAGAGAGAGAGAAGAAAAAGTAATTGAAGAAATCAGAATGGGTAATGAGGAAATAAAACTATTTCTTTTTTGGCACACAATATGATGGTATACTTGGAAAAACCTAGAGATTCAACTAAAAATCAGTTGAAACAATTTTAGCAAAGTAGGAGAATATGAAATAAACCCACATAAATCATCAGCATTTCTATATATCATTAACAAACCCATGCAAGAAGAGATAGTAAGAAATATTTTATTTAAAATAACCATAGACAATATAAAGTACCTGGGAGTCTACATACCTAAACAAACCCATGAACTATATGAACATAACTATAAAACTTTTTATACAAATGAAGATTTAAATAATTGGAAAAATATTAATTGTTCATAGGCAGGTCACACCAATATAATAAAAATGATAATTCTACCTAAACTAATCTACTTATTTAGTGCCATCCCAATTATACCAACACAAATCACTTTATTGAGCTGGAAGAAACAATTACAAAATTTATAAAGAAAAAAGATTTACCATTACCAGATCTTAAACTGTGTTATAAAGCTGTAATTATGAAAACTATCTGGTATTGGCTATAAAAGAGAATACTGGATCAGTGGAATAGAGTAGGTATATAATATACAGTAGCAAGTAATTATAGTAAACTTGTATTTGATAAACACAAAGTTCTAAGTTTTGGGGATAAGAATTCACTATTTGGCAAAAATTGCTGTGAAAACTGGAAAACAGTTTGGTAGAAACTAAGTGTAGACCAATATCTTAAACTGTTTACCAAGATAAAGTCTATATGAGTATATTACCTAGAAAATAAAGGAAGATATCATAGGTAAATTAGAAGGGCATGGAATATACTACATATCAGATTTAAGGATAGCAAAAGAATTTATGACTATACAAGAGATAGAGAGCATTGTGGGATGTAAAATGGATAATGTTGATTACTTTAAATTAAAAAGGTTTTATACAAATGAAACAAATGTAGACAAGATTAGGAGGAAAGCAGAAAATTGGTAGGGGGGCAGATTTTATAGCCAATTTCTCAGATAAAGGTCTCATATAAAATACATAGAGAACTTGATTGAATTTGTTAGAATATGAGTCATTCTCCAATTGATAAGCAGTCAAAGAATGAGAATAGACAGTTTTTGGAAAAAGAAATCAAAGCTATAGATGACTTTGAAATATATGTATATGAATCATTATTGATTAGAAAAAATGCAAATTAAAACAACTCTCAGGTACCATCTCATACCTATGTGATCCGTTAAAGTGATTGAAGAGGAAAATGACAAATGTTGGAGGGGATGTGAAAAAATTGGGACACTCATACACTCTTGGTGGAATTGTGAACTGTTCCAATTATTTTGGAGAACAATTTGAAATTATGTCAAAGAGTTATAAAACTGTATACCCGGGGTGGCTAGATGGCGCAGCGAGTAAGAGCGCCGGCCTCGGAGTTGGGATGACCCAAGATCGAATCCGGCCTCAGAAAATGAGCACCCGATGATGGGAGGGAGACTGAAAGCAGCTTCCTTGAACCTCGCTGAGCTCCTCGGTCACTAAGGCTCAAAGGGTGAATCTGAGTGGAAACCGGAGTGACGGAGCCCACTGGAAGACGAAGTGTGGCAGAGTCCAGCCCAGGAGGTTGCCCAGTGTGTCCGGACTGGTTGAGCGCAGAGCGCATGGGGTCTGCACAGCCCAGACCTAAGAGCAGACAAGCAGACTACACCAGAGAGAGCAAAAGCCCCAGCCTGCAGACTTACCGAGGACGAATCACAGTCATCTCTCAGACGGGTAGGATCATTGGAGCCAGGTAGGAGAGTTGGGCCCTCAGTGAAAAGAGCGGCTTCTCTAGCTGCATTTGGCCCCCAGCCTGGAAGTTTAGAAACTGCCTACCTGTATAATACAGGGGCTGGAATGGCAAAGTAAACTCTAACTGCTTCGATCCTCCCATCCCTCCTTCATGAAGCAGAAAACCCAAAGATAAGTCTCCCACCCAGATTGAAATCCCAAGTTAATGGAAATAGCCCCAGGCTTGAGAATCTCCAAGAAGGGGTGTAACTGAGATAGCCAGGAGTCTGAAGAGAAGAGAGGGCAGGGTCCCAACAAGCCCCACCTCTCCTTACCAACAAAAGCCTACTTATAGCCCAGGGGTATAGAGGCAGAAATCTGAAGTGATCAGACGCACCCATACCTACTCATCTACATCCCTCATTGACTTCCCTGACTTAGCCATAAACTAGCCACCCAGAGGTATTCAAAGTCAAGGATCAGGCCCTAAACTCATAGCCTGAGAAACTAAGAAACAGGAAGACACAATGGGAAAAAAAAGAAGCCTAGAAGGAGAAGGGGAAGGCAAAAAAGTCTATTTGAGCATACTATGCAGGGCAAGAACAACAAAACACACAGGACAATATAGACTCTCTACCCACACCTGAGACCACAGAAGGAAACATGATCTGGTCTCAAGCCCAAATAGCATTCCTGGAGAAGCTTAAGAAAAATTTTAAAGACCAAATCAGGGAGGCAGTGACCAACTTGGAAAAACGTCTCAGTGAAGTAACTGGAGAAAATACCTCCCTAAAAAAGGAACTTCAAAAAATAACTGAAGACCATAATTCGATAAAAATTAGAAACAATCAAATTGAAGCTCAGAATTCTATGATGCAGCAAGAGTCAATCAAACAAAACAAGACGATCAAAAAATTACAAGAAAATGTAAAATATCTCACTGGAAAAATAACTGACCTAGAGAACAGATCCAGGAGAGACAACCTAAGAATTATTGGTCTACCAGAAAGCCATGATGAAAAAAGCAGCCTAGACATCATCCTCCAAGAGATTGTCAAAGAAAACTGTCCTGAGGTCCTGGAATCAGAAGATAAAATAACTATTGACAGAATTCACCAGACTCCTCCTGAGAGAGATCCCAAACTGAAAACTCCAAGAAATATAGTAGCCAAATTCCAGAACTACAAGATTAAAGAAAAAATTCTACAAGCAGCCAAAAAGAAACAATTCAAATATTGAGGAACTACAGTTAGGATCACACAGGACCTAGCAGCTTCTACATTAAAAGAGCGGAGGGACTGGAATTTGATATTTTGTAGGGCAAGAGAGCTAGGACTACAACCAAGGATTAACTACCCGGCAAAACTGAGCATAATCTTCCAGGCAAGGAGATGGTTTAATGTCACTTCAGAAATAAGGGACTTCCAGATGTTCCTGATGAAAAAGCCAGAGCTCAATGGAAAATTTGATCTCCAATTACAAGACTCAAGAAAGACATAAAAAGGTAAACAAGAGAAACACAGACTCACACATGCATAAGCACACACACCCACACCCACAAACACATGCTCATTACTTGGGATGCAACAAGAGCAAAATGTTCACATCCCTATATGTAGAACTGATAACTGTCAATATTCAAAATCTTTATGATTATCAGGACCTTCAAAAGGGTTATACTTAGATAGAGGGTGTGGGTATGAATGCACTAACCTGATGTCTAAAAAAAACAAAACAAAACTATTAAGAGGATCAAAGGTACTGTAATGGGAAAAAGGAAAGGATGAGCTAGGAAAAGGTAAAATATGCCATCTGAAGTGACATTAAAACACGCTATAGAAGAGGGGAAAGAAAGAGGGAGAGGAACATCATTTAAACACTATTCTCACTGGTTCTGGTTCAAAGAGGGATCAACTTAAATCAGTGAAGTTTAAGATTTTAATGTGAATAGACACATAAATTCATTAAATAGAGGAAAAGGAGGGAGGGAGAGGAGCAATGTTTGAAATTTACTCTCATTGGTCTGGAATCAAACGGGGAGTAATTCACTCTGATAAGTATAAAAACTCACTTCGTCCTATAGAAAGCAGAAGGGTAAGGAGGGGTGAAAAAGAGGAGATTAAAGGGGGGGATTAGAAGGGAGGGAAACAGTAATAAGGGGAGAGGGTAGGTTAAGAAGAGGGATCACTGGGTGGGAACACTGAGGGAGGGGGTGGTCAAAAGGGAAAACTTCAAGGAGGGGAAAGGAGAAGGAAGAAACAAAAACATAAACAGGGGAGGGAATAGGATGGAGGGGAAGAGACAGATAGTCATTATTACTGTGAATGTGAATGGGATGAACTCTCTCATAAAACAGAGGCAGATAGCAGAATGGATTAAAAACCATAATCCTACAATATGTTGTCTACAAGAAACACATTTGAAACAAAGGGATACCCACAGGGTAAGGGTAAAAGGTTGGAGTAAAATTTATTATGCCTCAGCTAAAGTAAAAAAAGCAGGGGTAGCAATACTTATCACAGATAAAGCAAAAGCAAAAATAGATCTAATTAAAAGAGATAAGGAAGGAAACGATATCCTACTAAAAGGCACCATCGAGAATGAAGCAATATCACTACTTAATATATATGCACCAAGTGGTATAGCATCTAAATTCCTAGAGGAGAAGTTAAAGAAATTAGAGAAAGAAATAGATAGCAAAACTATACTAGTGGGGGACCTTAATCTTCCCCTCTCTGAACTCGATAAATCTAACCTCAAAATAAACAAGAAAGAAGTTTAGGAGGTGAATAGAATCTTAGAGAGACTAGATATGATGGATCTCTGGAGAAAACTGAATGGGGATAAAAAGGAATTTACTTTCTTCTCAGCAGTGCATAGTACATACTCAAAAATAGACCATGTACTAGGGCATAAAAACCTCACAATCCAGTGCAGAAAGGCAGAAATATTAAGCTCATCATTCTCAGATCATGATGCAATTAAAATTATATGCAATAAAGGGCCATGGAAAGATAGACTAAAAACTAATTGGAAATTAAACAATTTAATCCTAAAAAATTGGTGGGTCAAACAAGAAATTATAGAAACAATCAATAATTTAATTCAAGAGAATGATAATAATGAAACAACATACCAAAATTTGTGGGATGCACTAAAGGCAGTTCTCAGGGGAATTTTTATATCCCTGAGTGAATACTTAATTAAAGCAGAGAGAAGGGAGGTCAATGAATTGGACATGCAATTGAAAAAGCTAGAAAAAGAACAAATTGAAAATCCCCAATTAAGTACTAAATTAGAAATATTGAAAACCAAAGGTGAGATTAATAAAATTGAAATTAAGAAAACCATTGAATTAATAAATAAAACTAAGAGTTGGTTTTATGAAAAAATCAACAAAATTGATAGACCCTTAGTCAATATGATAAAAAAAAAGAAAGAAGAAAACCAAATTATGAGTATCAAAAATAAAAAGGGTGAATCTACCTCTAATGAAGAGGAAATCAAAAAATAATGAGGAATTATTTTTCCCAATTGTATGCACATAAATATGACAATCTTAGTGAAATGGATGAATATTTAAAAAATCACAAGTTGCCCAGATTAACTGAAGAGGAAGTGAATTACCTAAATAACCCCATCTCAGAAAAAGAAATCAAACAAGCCATCAAAGAACTCCCTAGGAAAAAATCTCCAGGGCCAGATGGGTTTACTAGTGAATTCTATCAAACATTTAAAGAACAATTGATTCCAATACTCTACAAACTATTTAGGAAAATTAGTGAAGAAGGAGTCCTACCAAACTCTTTCTATGACACAAATATGGTACTGATTCCTAAATCAGGAAGAGATAAAACAGAGAAAGAAAATTATAGACCAATTTCCCTCATGAATTTAGATGCAAAAATTCTAAATAAAATATTAGCCAAAAGACTCCAACAACTTATCGCAAAAATAATACACTCTGATCAGGTAGGATTCATTCCAGGAATGCAAGGATGGTTTAATATTAGGAAAACCATCAGTATAATTGAGCACATCAACAATAAAACTAGCAGAAACTACATGATCATCTCAATAGATGCAGAAAAGGCTTTTGACAAAGTACAACACCCATCCCTATTAAAAACACTAGAAAGTATAGGAATAAATGGAGCCTTCCTCAAAATAGTTGATAGCATCTATTTAAAACCATCAGCAAGTACTATATGCAATGGGGATAAACTAGAAGCCTTTCCAATAAGATCAGGAGTGAAACAAGGGTGTCCACTATCACCCCTCTTATTCAATCTGGTACTAGAAACACTAGCAGTAGCAATTAGAGAAGAAAAAGAAATCAAAGGAATCAAATTAGGTAAAGAAGTGACCAAGCTATCACTCTTTGCAGATGATATGATGATATACTTAGAGAATCCTAGAGAATCAAGTAAAAAACTGCTAGAGACAATAAATAAATTTGGCAAAGTTGCAGGATATAAAATAAACCCACATAAATCCTCAGCATTCCTGTACATCTCTAATGAAACTCAACAGCAAGAGATAGAAAGAGAAATCCCATTTAAAGTCACTGTAGACATTATAAAATATTTGGGAATCTACTTGCCAAAACAAACCCAGAATCTATATGATCACAACTACAAAACACTTCTCACACAAATAAAAGCAGATCTAAATAGTTGGAAAAATATCAATTGCTCATGGCTGGGTCGAGCTAATATAATAAAAATGACAATTTTACCCAAACTAAACTATATATTTAGTGCCATACCAATCAATTTACCAAAAAACTACTTTCTAGAGTTAGACAAAATAATAACAAAATTTATTTGGAAAAACAAACGGTCTAGAATATCAAGGGAATTAATGAAAAGAAACGATAGGGAAGGTGGACTAGCTATGCCAGATCTTAATCTGTATTATACAGCAGCAGTCATCAAAACTGCTTGGTACTGGCAGAGGTGTAGAGTAGTGGATCAATGGAATAGATTAGGTGCAGGAGACCCAGCAGTTAATGAATATAGCAATCTATTGTTCGATAAACCCAAAGACCCCAGTTTTTGGGATAAGAATGCACTATTTGACAAAAACTGCTGGGAAAACTGGAATACAGTATGGCAGAAACTGGGCATAGACCATTATCTAACACCATATACCAAAATCAAGTCCAAATGGGTGCATGATCTAGGTGTAAAGGATGATACTGTAAGCAATTTGGGAAAGCAAGGAATAGTTTACCTGACAGATCTGTGGAGAGGGGAAGACTTTAGGACCAAACAAGAATTAGAGAGCATTATAAAATGCAAAATGGATAATTTTGATTACATTAAATTGAAAAGCTTCTGTACAAACAAAGCCAATGTAACCAAGATCAAGAGGGAGGTGGGAAATTGGGAAAGAATTTTTACAACTTGTGTCTCTGATAAAGGACTCATCTCTAAAATTTATAGAGAATTGAGCCAAATCTATATGAATACAAGTCATTCCCCAATTGATAAGTGGTCAAAGGATATGAACAGGAAATTTTCAGAGAAAGAAATTAAAGATATCTATAAGCATATGAAGAAATGCTCTAAATCACTATTAATTAGAGAAAAGCAAATCAAAACAACTCTGAGATACCACATCCCTCCAGTCAGATTGGCTAAGATGACAAAACAAGAAAGTGACAAATGCTGGAGAGGATGTGGACAAATTGGAACACTAATACATTGCTGGTGGAGTTGTGAACTTATCCAACCATTCTGGAGAGCAATCTGGAATTATGCCCAAAGGATTATAAATAATTTCATACCCTTTGACCCAGCCATACCACTTCTAGGGTTATATCCCAAAGAGATCATAGAAGTGGGAGGAAGACCCATATGTACAAAAATATTTTTAGCAGCCCTTTTTGTGGTTGCAAAGAATTGGAAACTGAAGGGGTGCCCACCAATTGGGGAATGGCTAAACAAGTTGTGGTATATGAATGTAATGGAGTATTATTGTGCTATAAGAAATGAAGAGGTGACAGATTTCATAATTACCTGGAGAGACTTATACAAACTGATGCTGAGCGAGAAGAGTAGAATCAGAAGAAATCTGCATACAATCACAGACATACCATATCTGTGATGACCAACTATGACAGACTGGACTCTTTTCAGCAATGCAGTGATATAAGTTAATCCCGAAAGACTCAAGAAAGTGAGAAATGCGCCATCCAGAGATATAACTAGAAAGAACTGAACCTGAATCCTGATGGAAGCAAACTAAATGATCTTGTTCTTTTCATTGTTTGGTTTTATTTCTTCCTTACCATCTTTCATCCCACCTAGTACAATACGCCTTTGTAATTGGAATAATGTCTAATATGAATGCATTTGCAGATCATATACTGGACTATATGCTGTCGTGTGGGGAGGGGGGAGGGAAGTAAAGGAAATTTGAAAATCAAGGAACTATGGAATTGAAACTTGTTAACTGAAACTAAACTAATAAATTAATTAAAAAAAAAAGAAAATGAGTACCCACACACAAACAATGAATGACTGGCCGTGTAACCTTGAGCAAGTTACTTAACCCCAATTGCTTTAAAAACAAACAAACAAACAAAAATGTATACCCTTTCATCCAGCAATACCACTATTAGGTTTGTTTTCCAATGTGATCAGAGAAAAAGGGAAAGAGCCTATATGTTCTGAAATATTTATAGCAACTCTAACTGTGGTGGCAAAAAACTGAAAGTAAGGGGATGTTCATCAATTGGGTAATGGCTGAATAAGTTGTGATAAGTGATTGTGCTGGAACACTACCATGCCGGTAAGAAATGGTTAGCAGACTGGTTTTAGAAAATCATGGAAAGACTTTGTGAAATAATGCAAAGTGAAACAAGAAAACCAAGAGAATGTTGTATACAGTAACAGCAACATTGTTTGAAGAGTAAATGTGAATGACTAAGGCAGCTATTCTGAATAGTATGATCATTCAGTTCAACTACAAAGAACTTATGAAGAAGATGCTAGCCACCTTCAGAGAAAGCACGGAAGTACATTATTGTATGGTTCCATATAGAGATCTATATCAAATGTTGACCTTCTCTAATGCAGAGTTGGGAGGGTGAGGGAGGGAGAATGGAGACAACTCAGAACTCAGAATGTAACTAAATAAATTAATTAAATTTTTAAAAAGTTAAAGTGTTGTGCTGTGTGTGTGTTTTTTTTCCTGGAGAGATATTATAAACATTTACTAGAACACTACTGATCTCAGCCTACATATGCATTCAGTTGTGAAGTCTGGTGGAGTCTATCTCCCCAATATCACAATATCTCTTACATCTGTCCCTTTCTGGCAGCTCAAACTGCCTCTCCCTTGCTTTAGGCTTTCCTCACTTTTTGTCTGGACTATTGTACTAACCCCCTAATTATTAGTCTATTGCACTAACCCCCTAATTAGTCTGTTTGCCTCTGGTCTCTCTCCTCTCCAGCCCATCCTCCACACAGATTCCAAAGGGGTTTTCCTAAAGTACACATCTGACTATGTCATCTTTCTATTCAATAAACCCCAGTGGTTTCCTATTACCTCTAAGATTGAATACAATCTCATTTGTCTGGCATTTAAAGATTCACAACCTTGCTCAAATCTCCCTCTGCACTTATATACATCATTCCCCTTCCCTCATTCTGCATTCCAACCTAACTACCCTTCTCACAATTCCTCACACATAGCATTCTATTTCCATGGCTTTTCCTAGACTGCCCACCATGCCTAGAACACAGTCCCTCCTCACTGCCACTTCTCTACATTCCTAATATCTTTCAAAGCTCTATCTTCTCCATGAAGCCTTTCCTGGTTCCCCATAGATGCTAGTACCTTTCCCTCCAAAATTTACCTTAATTTATTTTGTATCACTTTGAATATTTTAAACACACCACCTCCCTTGATAGAATGTAAACTGCTTGAGGAAAGGGATTGTTTCATTTTTTGCCTTTGTATCCCTGATACCTACAATAACGCCTGGCACACAGTGAGTGTTTAGCAAATGCTTGTTAATTGATTGACTCAATTAGGAGTCAAATAGGACTGGTCTTCTCAGAAGGGGTGTGACAACAATGGACAACAGAAAAGGCAAAAGTATCTGAGTTATATTTTTCTTTGATTTTTCTGTGCTAATGAGAATAATGTTTGAACTAGAAAGAGAGGACAAGTAGGGGAAAGGTAAGAAAGCAACTGGTTGGCCTTGATGAGTTTAAATCAGCAGACCCAGAGGAACTACATTCCAGGGTACTGAAAGAACTGACAGACTGATTGCTTTCACACTGTGATGTTTGAAAGATCATGCAAAACAGGAGTCATAGCACAAGATAAAAGAATATCAAATGTCACAGTCTTCAAAAAAGCAATGAGAATGGAGTCGCCACATGATGGGTAAGTGAGCCTGACTCCAATTCCTAGCAAAATTCTAGACATATTATTAAAGGGGTTGTTACTGGGGAACCAGAAAAAGAAGTATGATGTCATGCTATGTTAACAGCATTTGTTACTTTTTTTTGACAGAGTTCCTAGACCTGTAAGTCAGGGAAACTGCCATAGATATGGTTTACCTAGATTTCAGCAAAGCATTTTTTAAAACCCACAAAACTCTCCTTGTCGGGAAAGATGAAGAAAGATGAGCCTGACAATAATATAGTTGTGTGGATTCAGACCTGGCTGAATGGCCAGGCTGGAAGGGTAGTCATTCATGGCCTAATGTCAACATCTAAAGACATGCCCAGTGCAGTATCCATCCCGGACTCGGTCACTTAAAATTGCTTTTAATTAGTGACTCAGATTAAGGCATAAATAGCATGTTTATCAGATTTGTGGATGATACAAAAGCTCAAGGGACCCTCAGGATCTACAAAGTTCTTGGCAGGCTTGGATATGAGGCTAAATGTAGATTAGATGACATTTAATAGGGAAAAATGCAAAGACATACTTGGGTTCAAAAACTCAGTTTCACTAATCCAAGTGACTAAACAGCAGCTCTAAAGAAGATTGAGATGGAGGGGCTATTAGTGGACTTTAAGATAGTATGTGGCTGTGGTGCAGTATGGTAACAACAAGAAAAGAGGGTTATTTCATTCTAGATTCACAGGGAATAATCCTTGGCTCAGATCACATGGCTATCCCAAGGTCATTTTACTCAATTCTCAGTTCCACATAGTGATGACCCTCCCCCAGGCCAGATGAAGGGAAAAAGAGGGAGAGTCTCTTTTGGAGGAGTAGAAAGTGCATGAGAATGGAAGTTAGCAGCCCTGAGTTCAAATCCTGGATTCACCACTAGAACCTTACTTTTTCAATTTGTAAAATGGAATAATATTTGCTGCTCTGCTGTCCTCATAGTCATTGGAAGGACCATAGTAAATGATACAGATGGAAATGTTTCACAGATTATAATCTTGATTCTACTGGAAAAGAAGGGAGAAATGGCTATAGGTCTATACCTTGGATAGCCCCATTCATAAACCTTAAGTAGCTGAAATAATGCAGAAGGAATCAAAGAATGAATAGGAGCATTGGATTTGGTAAGACAATAACATTATGGATGGAACTTATCAAAACACAAATGATCTGCACTGATGGAAACCATCTTCCTCCTAAAGCCACTAAATCTCCCTCCTTCATCTGCTCTAATGAAACTCAGATACAGGATGGTGTGCCCTTCCCCTTGGTGAGAGAGAATAAAGCCAGATGATATAGAGGAAGGGTGTGGCGCATGGATTACCATGGAGATCTTTTCCCTCAGAAAGGCAAAGGTCTTCAGAGAAAAGATCAAAGAATACAAATATAGTAGAACCTCAGTTTACAAATTTAATTCCTTCTGACAGTCTGTTCATCTGTTCATTGTGCGATTTGTTTGTATTGCAAAGTGAATTTTCCCATAGGAAATAATGTAAAGTCGAATGATCAGTACTACATCCCCAAAAATATTCATATAAAATAATTATTTATAATTTTTTTTTGCTTTTTGGAGGGGGGAAGGCAGGGCAATTGGGGTTAAGTTGACTTGCCCAAAGTCACACAGTTAGTAAGTGTTATGTGTCTGAGATCAAATTTGAACTCAAGTCTCTTCACTGCACCACCTAGCCACTCCATTATAATTTTAAGTAAGTTTTGTCCCTAATGCACCTGAAATATAATGGCAATGATTAGTACACAATATAAACCAAAAATAAAACAAATTACTACACTTTACATTTGAGAAGGGCCTTGCCTGGTGTGAGGTAGATGAGAGGGAGGAGGAGGAGGAAGGGTTATTGCTTAGAAGGAGAATCTCCTTTCATGAGAACATCGGGGATTTCAATGTTGGGAGTGTTCTCTCTTATGTTACTTTCACTAAAAGTAAGACTAAAACTACTGCCTTCACTAATTTTTCGGTTTTTTAGACTCACTTTCATGTTTTGACTCACCGACTTTTTTTTTTTACATTCACTTCTGACTAGGAATTTAAGGACACTTTTTTTTTTTCAGAATGTCACAGAAATGTGACATTGCCATTAAAAATATCTGTGGCTCTCACTGTTACAGCCTTATTTGGGTGATGTTTTTCAACAAAATTTTGCACTTTTTCCCACATCTGATAAACCTTCCCAATCTCACTTGATGTGAGGGATTCCTCCGACCTCTCAGCCTCCTCCTCAGATGGGACATCCTCTGCAACCTCTCACTGTTGCTCGTCATGCAGATCCATCAGTTAGAGTCGTCAGCTCCTGGCCATGTTCTTCCACCACCAGTCCCAATGCCTTGCCCAAAGACATGATTTCATCCACAACTGGTTCCTTTTCAGGAACGAACACTTCAAAGTCATGTTTGAGAATGCAGTCAGGCCACAGTTTTCACCAAGCAGAATTGAATTAACGATGCTGCTTTCACAATGGGTCAATGCTGAGTGAGGCCCATTAGATGGTGTACTGAGCATCATTCCTTTGTGAGCCATTCAAGTCCAAACATGATGTTTGTGCTGCAAATTTTTGCTCATCCTGCAAGACAAATTTTGCGAAAAAAATTTTCATCTAGCAAAGCATACATAAACCAGGTTACTTGTAAACCAAGGTTCTACTGTATCTAGAAAGTGAGGGAAGGGGGAAAAGTTTGTTTCATAATCCAGGAAGTCTAGACTAAAATGGCAGCTCAGTAGCACAGTGGATAGACCACAGGGCCTAGAATCAAGGTCTTAGGTCAAATCTGGCCTGACACACCTACTAGCTAGTCAAGTCTGCTTAACACTTTGCCTTAGTTTCCTCATCTGTAAAATGATCTGGAAAAGGAAATGGCAAACTACTCTAGTATCTTTACCAATAAAAGCCTAAATGGGGTCACAAAGAATCTGAAATGACTGAACACCACCAAAATGGTACTCTAGAAGCTCAGAGATATATGTAAGCATATGCTTTTTTCATACTTAAAAATTTACAAGTCAAAAGGGGCAAATTCCAGAGACTTGAGATGTAAGGGCATAACTCACTAAGACTACATTTATACTTTACAAAGGGTGAAAACCCTTTTAAATGAGAGTAAATAATTCTCTCACTGGTTGTAAAGCTGAATAGGCTCATTTCTACCTTTTAAAGGATGTGAGGCTTTGAGTAGCTCGTTTACAAATGCAAAATCCAGGAAAACATTTGAGCATCCAATAGAGACAAAGAAGATGATATTCTCCAAGGACAAGGATTTGCCTTTTCTCTAGCTACTCCTTTGCATGGACCAGCAGAAGAACCTTAAGAGTTTAAAAAAAATTTAGAAAGCATCCCAAACTGGAGAAAACCCAGAGCTACTTGGTGATTATTAGGCAAATGGCCATTGCTTGCTTATGGCCTAGTCCAAGAATAGGGAACCTGTGGCCTCAAGGCTACTTGTGGCCCTCTAGGTCCTCAAGCACAATCCCCTTGTATGGATATTCAATGTCGAGTAATCATTCTCTCCATCAGTGAAGAGAATCTTATGCAAATTGCTTGAATCCCAGGTTACACGTGTATGTACACTTATCTCTCCTATGAAAATGTTGGTTCCTTGAGAGTAAGGTTTCCTTCTTTGGATTTGTATCTCTAACCTATAGTACAGTACCTGACACATAGAGGGTATTAAATAAATACGTGTTTGTTGGATTGATTGTGTACATGTGGAGCAGGAGCTTTCATGGGTAGAGGATAACAATTCTGTTACTGTCCATTAAAAAAATTATTTCCTAGTTAAGAAAATTTATCCACCTCTCTTCTTTGAAGAGGCAAGAGACTATCTATTATCTGGTTTGTTGATATCTTAGATATTTTTGCTGAACCATTTTTTTCTTTCTTTTTATTCTGGGGATCAAGGAGAGAAATTCAGAACTTAAAGTTATGTAAAAATAAAAGACATCAATAAAATGTTTTAAAAGAATGTTTCTCTTCCAAGGGGATCCAAGTGACATTAGCCCTAGTTTTCTTTGGACAGGAGGCATGGAGTTTCTCCATACTTCTTCCATTGCTAAACTTTCTGAATGGGTAATTTATATCTCCACTCCCTCCTCACCCACTCACTAATTATATACAGTTTGGCTTACATTCCTATCATTCTACCAAAATTGATTCCTTCAATGACCTCTCAAGCACCTAATTCAATAGCTCTTTCTCCAGATCTTATGTACCTTGCAGCATTTGACATGATAGATGACCCCTCCTTCTGGAAACACTTTGTTTGCATGACCATCATGATATTACACTCTCCTGGTGTGTAGACTTAGCCTCTACCAGACTCCGGATTCACCCTCTTCTGGACCTTTTAATATGGTACTTCCAAAAATTAAGCGCTCTTCATTCCACTCTCTCCATCAGGAATGTTTTCTGCTTCCATGACTTTAACTGCTAACCATGAAGAAGACTCTCAAACTTATAGCTCCAGTCCTGACCTTTCTTCTAAACCTAACATCTCTGACTGCATACAGGACATCTCCACTTGGACTATACTTACTCAACTTCCCAATCTACTCAATGCGATAGCCTACTCCTCCACTCTACCATATCTGCATATGGAGATAGTTGTACCTTTGAACTTGTTGTTATCAAGTGTTTGTGAATTCCAATATTCCTTTATCTAATCATAATCATTTATCATTACATCTTTCCCTCTGTCTAATGATGCCCAATCATTATCTTTGCCCTCACTGTGACCTCCATTCCCTCTACCTATTAGTTTTTACCTAGATCATCACCTGTGTGCTGACTATACTTTCCTCCTTTTCTTATCAGGATCCCTTGGCTAATCATTTCAACTCTATATTATCCTCTGACTTGAGTCTCCTAACCCCTTGTCCTGTGGCAAATCACATCTTACCAACTATCCATTATTCCCACCTTCACTTCATTGCCTTTGCTCCTATTTATATGCTGCTGAATAGAACTGAACAAAATCATGAAACTATGATAAATGGAACCATTACAAATCATAATTTCAACCGGGTCTTCAGAGGAAAGGGCAGAGCTTTGAATGCCAAACATAGTTTTATATATTTGATATAATACATTTCGTCTATCAAATATATTTTACATTTGATTCTGGAGATGAAATTGTCCCTTCCCTTGACTTGAATTCTATCAGAAGAATCAGCTTATACCTCTATAAGTAGAATAGAGCTAAGCAAGTGTTATCTAAGCAAATTCAAAACATGCATGGTAAACACAAAGTAATTTCCCAAAAGTGGACAGGGGCCAGGAATAATACCAGCTGCCTTAAGATGTGGAAGGCATCACGGAGAAGGCAGTACTGGAACTGAGCTTTAAAAGTCTCTAAGACGTGGAGCTCAGGAGGGATTGCAGAGAGCCAGTGCCAAGGCACAGGGGTATGAGGGGAATGTTGTATGTGAGGAGCAGCAAGTAAGCCACTTTGTTTGGAATGCAGGGTGAGTGAAAAAAAAATCTAGAAAGGTAGACTGGAGCCAAACTGTAAGAGTTTATATTTTAACACAGAGATGATAGAGAATCACTGAAGCTTCTTGAACAAAATTTCGATATAGCCAGATCCAGGTTTTAGGCATATCAGTTTGGCAACTGGTGAAGGAAGGAGTGGAAGAGGGGAGAGACTAATGCAAGAATCCAGGATCCACTGCATGGATCAACATGGGCCTGTAAGGAGGTCTCTATTGTAATCCCACAGGGCTTTGTCATTGATCTTGTTCTGTTAAACATTTTCATCAGTTTAATATGTGGAACCTTACCTAGGAATTGAAGTAAGCTCGGGAAGCCAGGAGGTGGAGATGAGGGAGAGGGCTCCAGGCATGGGGGACAACCAATGAAATTCCATCAGGAGTCAAGAAACTAAATGTTTTATTTAAGGAATAGCAAGGAGTCCATTATCCCTGAATCACAGAGTATCTGGAGGGGAGAAAAGTAGAAGAAGATTGGAGGCATATTACAAAAGTGGAACCATCAGAACTTAGCAACAGATTGGATAGAGGTGTGTGAGAAAGAATGAGGAGTTAAGGATGATGCCTAGGTTGCAAGCCTGGATGACTGGAAGGATAAACGTGCTTTCAACAGGAACAGGGAAGTTAGAAAGAGGGAGGATTTGAGGGGTGAAATGGGTTCAATTTTGGCTATATTGAGTTTAAGATGTCTACATGACATCTAGCTTGTGATGTTCAATAAGCAGTTGGAAAACCAAGACTTGAGGTCAGAAGAGAATTTAGGGCTAGATAAATAGACCTGAGAGTCATCAGCATGGTCATTGAATCTATAGATCACTAAGTGAAATAATATAGAAAAAGGAGAAAAGGCCCTGGGGGACATCCACTACTAGCTGTCATTGTGTAGGTGAAGATCTAGAAAAGTAGATTGAGAAAGGTTGGTCAGACAAGAGGAGAATGCCTAGGGTAGAGTAGTGTCACAAAAATTTAAAGAGAAGAGAATATTAAAGAGGGGAGGGTGATCAGCAGAGTCAAAGGTCAGAGGGCAAAAAGGATGAAGATCATGAAAAGGCCATTGGATCTGGCCATTAAGAAATCTTTTGATAACTTTGGAGAGAGTATTTCAGTTGAATGATGAGGTCAGAAGAAAGATGGTAGATAATTAAGAAAAAAAGTAAGAGGAAAGAAAGTGGAGGCAGCTATTATACATGGCTTTCTCAAGAAGTTTAACCACTAAAGGAAAGAGATATGGGATGGCAGCAGAGATAGATGGATCAAGAGACCGTTATTTGAGGATGAGGTAGAAAAGGGGGCATACTTGTAGGTAGTAAGGGTGCAGCCAGTAAACCTGAAGAGGTTGAAAAGAAGAAAGTAGAGATTGTAAGGGCAATCTGTTAGAGAAGTTGGGATGGGATGGGATGACTTGTGAATGCAGACAGGTGTGCCTTAACAAAAAGAAAGGTCACCTCTTCATGTCAGACAGAAATGAAGGAGACATTTGCGGAAGGCATCTGGGTGATGAGAAAAAAAGAGGAGAGAAGAAGGGGTTCTTGGTGAAGTCTCCATTTTTTCAGTGAAATATGAGCAGGGTTCCCTATTGAAAGGGTGGGGAAGTGGAAGCTATGGGAAGTTTGAAGTGAGGTGAAGAGATCTGGAAAAGCCACTGTAATGCATAGGATAGTGAGTCATTTAGGTAGGTATAAAAAGGTGAGAGGGGAGGAGAGAGATGCAGAGAAAATTTGAAACTCAAAACCTTATGGAAGTGAATGTTGTAAACTAAAATAGATAGATAGATCAATAAATGAATAAATAAATGAATGAATGAATAGATAGATAAATGAATGAATGAATGGATGGATGGATGGATAGATAGATGAATGAATAAATGAATAGATAGATAGATAGATAGATAGATAGATAGATAGATAGATAGATAGATAGAAAAAATAATAAAAGGATTCCTTGCTGCAGTGAGGGACCAGTTGAAATTATGTAACATAAATTTGTAGTAGACCCAATCAGGATGGTTTTGTGACTTTTTCTAGCTTCATTCAGTAGGAATAAAGTCAGGCAGTTAGGTGGTCCAGTGGATAGAGTGCTGGGGCTAGAGTCAGGAAGACTCATCTTTGTGAGTTCAAATCTGATCTCAGACACTTACTAGCTGTGTGATCCTGGGCAAATTACTTCATCCTGTTTGCCTCAGTTTTCTCATCTCATCTCAAATGAGCTGGAGAAGGAAATGGCAAATTGTTCCAGTATCTTTTCCAAGAAAATTCCAAATGAGGTCATGGAGAGTCAGACAAGACTGAAAAATGATCAAAAACAAAAAAGACTAAAGGTAGTGAATAGTTGGACAAATCCAAAACTTAGGCTTGGGAGGGAAAGATCTTTAATAGGAAAAATGACTCAGTGACTTAAGAAAAAACAGTGTAAAGTTGAACTACTTCATCTAAGGGTCAAAATGGGAAAGGGAGGAGAGTGTAGCTAGCATAAAGGTGAAGACCCAGAAGAGAGCTAAAGGATCAAGAGTTTGGAAGTCGAGGGAAGGATAAAGAACAAACTTTGGAGTTGCAAGGCAAAGGGAGAAATGGAATGACAACAGATTCTTATGACATGAGGGATTTCAGAGTTTATGAACATGGAAGTGGTGCCTTGGTGAGTTATGGACAAAATTGAGGGTATTGAAGTATCACCAAAGTGCAGTGATGATGGTCCATGGTCATGGAAAATCAGTAAATTGAAGAACTGTGAGATTAGGGTGTTTGAGGGAGTATCAGTATGTCTGTTGAAGTCCCCTAATATGAAGGCAGGAGGTGGAGAGGTGAGAAAGTCTGTGAGCCAGTCATTGAATTCAATTAGAAATGGAGTGAATGGAGGTCAGTAGATCACAACTCCCAGAATTTTGATTGGATGGTAGATGTGGATTGACTGAACCCCAAAGGAGGATAGATTGCTGAATGATAATGGTAGATGAACTTGGAAGTGGCATTGGGGAGCAAGGAGCATTCCAACTCTACCCCATACTTTTGACCAATAACTTGAGGAGAATGCCAGTGCCAAAAAGGGAGGCCAAGGAAGCTGTGTCCTCAGAAGGGAGCCAGGTCTCTAGCCAGAGCTAGAAGATGGAAAAGGTGGGAAAGGAAAAGGTTTAAGATAAAAGCAAGACTATTATGAAGCTGACATTTTAATGTATTATAATTTCACTGTGCCCTTGAATCCAATCCCCTACTCTGCCATGAAAACCAGAAAGAGACAGAGAGAATCTAGGTCTGACTGGCATCTGCCCCAGCTTCCAGGTCTGAGTCTGCATTTTTGCCAAGCTCTTTCAAGACCTTCTTCCTCTGATCTGTAGGATCACCCAGAGCGAAACTGAATAAGCAAAGCCCATGAATTAGTTATTGGATCACCCAGAAGGAGGCTGAATGAGAAGCAAAGCCCAGAATTAACACCTGCTTTGACCAGTCTGGTCCTTCCTGATGTTCAGCCCTGCCCCTAAATCTGCCTTATGCCTTCTCCTTCTTATAACTTGGCTCCTCAACCCCAATGTGAGAAAATGCCTTTGAGAACTTTCCTTTGTGAAGACAAGAGACACTCAACAGACAATGAAGATTGAAATGTGATGAATCTGATTAGTCTTTCATGCCTCCACCCACCCAACAACTAAAACATTAGAACCCAAGTCCAACTTTGTCCTATCTACAGCCACCAGCATTTTCAGAATCCCTTACTCTGTAACAAGCACTATGCTCGATCTGTCTGTCTCTGTCTCTACTCTCTCCTCTCTCCTCTCTTTTTTTGGAGGTGGCTAGGTGTCGCAGTGAATGGAGCACCTGCCCTGGAGTCAGGAGGACTTGAGTTCAAATTTGGCCTCAGACACTTAACACAAAAACTAGCTTTGTGACCTTGGGCAAGTCACTTAACTCCAATTGCCCTACCTTCCCCCCTCCAGAAAAAGCAAAATAAAATAAAAATAAAGAAAAAACTGAACTAAAAAATAAGACAGTAGGGAAAAGATGAAGAGGGAATCCTGGATAGGGAGAGCCCAAGAGTGTATAGTAAGTCTACATGGGCCACCAATAGGGAAGGCTGATCATTATTCAGCCTCCTAATGATTATTAGGAGGTCCTTGTAGCCTGTCTTCATCTCCATTGTCTTTGGTTTCTTCCTCCAAATAATGGCCCTCATTCCTGTGACCTCAGGTTGATTGGGGAGCTCTTGAAATTGATCAGGGACCCTCCCAATATACCTCTTTATCTTCACACAAAGAACCCATTTCCTAGTGAACTAGGTGGAAATGGAAAAGAACCAAAATCTCTTGAAAATTATAGCAGACCAGGCTTAGCATCATACATTGCACAACACTGGTGGCTAAGATATGTTTGCTAAGTCAGTGATAAACAAATATCAAGTTTTTCTCTACCCAGAACCCTGGTTAGTGACTGTGTGGGAAGCATAAAGGAAAAAGTCCCCCCAGAAGGGACCTGAATGAAGTGCTGTCCCTACTGATCCCTGTCTTTTGGAATTCTTAGTCCCATTCGAGGTTCAGCTGCATTGTCACCTACCCTACTAGATCTTAGGGCAGCTAGGTGGCACAGAGGATTAAGTGCTGGGCCTGGAGTCAGGAAGACTTCACACACTAGCTGTGTGACCCTGGGCAAGTCACTTAACCCTGTTTGACTCAGTTTCCTCATCTGAAAAATGAGCTGAAGCAGGAAATTGCAAATCACTCCACTATCTTTGCCAGGAAAATCCCAAATGGGGTCATGAAGAGTCAACCATGACTGAAAAGTGACTGAACACCAACAACCCTAGATCTCTCCTGATCTGCTTCCTCTCCTCCCCATCCTCTGTTTTTAGTGCTTCCTCTCCCTCTCCAAGAAATATTTTGCATATAATTTGCATTTTTATCTGGGTACATATTGTTTTCTTCCATTAGAACGTAAGCTCCATGAGAGCGGGGACGGTTTCATTTTTGTCTCTGTACCCAGGCCTCTTGAGCAATGCCTGTCTTGTAGTATGGGTTTAGTAGATTCTTGTTGAAGCAAATTGATTCCCATGATCCTCGTCCCTGCCACACCTGTAGTTTGCATCAGTTATTAATCACAACCGGCATTGTTAGAGCAATCTAAGTTTGCAAGGGGTCCGCCAACTGGATTATGCATCAGAGCCACACAGCAAACCTCTGTGACTGGGATCATTATCTCTACTTTCTGACCGGGCTCTCATCCTCAGGTTCACAACATTCAATTCCTCATTGACTCCTCCCCCCCACCCCCTCCAGCCTGAATCCTTCCCTCCATATCAAAGATTTGTCAGCTGCAGCTCCAGGACATTTCTCCCCCCCCCTCTGTCTCCTCTCCTGTATCCCAGTCAGACCCTCAACAACTCTCCCCGGCATTGCACACCACTGCAATCATCTCCTGCTTCTGTTCCCAGCTTCGTCTCTCCCCTCTCCAATCCATTTTTCATATAGTTCCCAGATAAATCTTCCTAAAGCAGAGATTTGGCCCAGAAAACTCCAGTGGCTTTCTGTAGCTCCGTGAATAAAATGCAAGTGCTCCATCTGGCATTGAAAGCTCTTCAAAATCGTGTTCCAGCCTACCTCTTCAGATTTATTTTGCATCACTGCTGTTGTCCAGTCATTTCCAGTCATACTTGATTCTTTGTGACCCCATTTGAAGTTTTCTTGGCAGAGATACTGGAGTGATTTGTCATTTCCTTCTCCAGCTCATTTTATAGATGAGGAAACTGAGGCAAACAGGGTTAAGTGACCTGCCCAGGGTCACACAGCTAGCTAAGTAATTGAGTCTGGATTTGAACTCATGAAGATGAGTCTTCCTGATTTCAGGCCCAGTGCTCCAGGCACTATGGCACCACCTAGCTGCCCATTCTGCATCAGTCCCCTTCATTTGATTTGCATTTGAGCTAAAACAGTCTCACATGCTGTTCCTCACATACAGCAAGCATTCCATCTCACATTTTCTTACCTTTCCTCGAATGCCCATATGCCTCACCTCTACCTCTTAGAATCCCCTACCTACCTTCAAAGCTCAGTGTAAGACCATCTTCATGAAATCTTTCCTCACACCAGCAGTTCTTAGCACCTCCCATCCCACTCACTTGTATATATTTAGTATTTTCTTATGTGCTTACCCATCCCTCACCCCCATAGAATATAAACTCCTTGAAGGCAGGGACTGTTCTGTTTTTGTATCTGTGGTACCCAGACACTGAATTAAGGCTTGACTATGTGATGGACTCCTAGACATACAGAGGAAGGATTTGAACTCTGATCTTTGGGACTCTGAGTCTAGTTCTTTTCCCACTGCCTCTCTGTCCTCTGTACCAACTAGCTGACTCATCTATGGAACAGGGAAGAGTTCCATTCCAGGCTATTTTTAAAGGGAAATCCTAGGAGAGTAGGGATGGACACCCAACCTCAAGGCCCTCAGTTCTGTGGGCTCCTCCTAGGGTCTTTGAATCTCCTCCAGGCTCTGACTGTCCAAGAGCCCATTAGCTGCCTCTGTCCCTTAAGTTCAGCTGAACCCAGATGGGAAGTTTGGAGGAAGGACTTTCACTAAAAAAAAAAAATTAAATTAAAAACATTTCAGAGTAAACCAAATGTAGGAGCAAAGAAACAGATGATTAGGGAGCAAATCTGTGACCACTGTGTGAACAAAATGTGACTGACAACTCTTAGGCCCTATCCAGCCAGGTGTGAAATAGATATTGGACATAGTTCCAATTCCCCAGGGAGATCTGAGTTGGCAATCTCAATCCTTCCCAGGACTGATCCCAGCTTGTGAGCCCAGAGCCTGCCCCTTCTCCAGTATTGGACCATGCAGTCTTCCCACTCTGCAGTTCTTTGGCCCCTGTGGAGGAGAAGGAAATTACAGATCAATCTTTACCTTACATTGTGCTGAGTACTGGGGCCCAAAAGACAAAATGAGGAAATGGTTGTGCACTCAACATCCTACTGGGGCCAGAGCAAGTCAAAAAACAGATTGCAAAGAAAAGTCTTACAAACCTCAAAAGTTTGAAGGTGAAGTTGAATTGGGAGTATTCTAACTGAATAAACATTCATTAAAGCACTTCAGTGTACAAAGTAATGGGTTCATAATGACAAAATAAAAATTATCTCTGCCCTCAGGTAGTTTATAGTCATTTTACTGGAGGAGAACATAGAATTCATGAAGAGAAATGATATGAAATAAGTCTAAAAAGGTAGGTTGGAGTCAGGCTAAGGAATTTGTACTTTTTTCTATAGGCAATTGGGAGCCACTGAAGGTCATTGGGCAAGGTCAGCCTGGACATTAAGAAGAAGAAGAAGAATGATGGTAAGTAACACTTGTAAACATGTAGCCAAACGTGTGCCAGGCACTCTGCTAAGCCCTTTACAAATATGATCTAATTTGATCCTCACAACAACCCTGGGAGGTCAGTGCCATTATTATCCCCATTTTACAGTTGAGAAAACTGAGGCAAATGAAGTTAATTGACTTTCCTAGGGTTATACAGCTGGTAAGTGTCTGATGTCACATTTGAACTCAAGTCTATCCTGACTCTAGACCCAGTGCTCTATCCTCTGTGTCTCCTAGATGCCTCCAAAAAAAATTTAGGTAATTTTGTTAATAATCACTAAGCTGTTTGGTGAAGATGGAATATACTTTGTAAAGGGATTTATTTAGGTTGTTGTTGGGAAGTGGCTGCTATGGAAAAAAAAATATTAATAAATAAAAATAAAGAGACAAAATAAATTCAATTCAGGGACTTTTGACAGGTTTCATTTGTCTAGGTTACACACAGAGACAATTTAAATCTAAATATAGCACTCTTTTGACATTCCAACATTAATTCACCTTTGATAGAATTACCCAAAGCACATGAACAGGAGTAAAGTTCAATCAGTCTGAAAGAGAGATTCAAGACAACTTATGAAAGGCTTTAAAATGACAAACCAGAATTTGTCTTTTATCCTAGAAATAAATGGTTACTAATGAAGCTTCTTCAAGCAGGGGAGTGAGGGGGGTCAGGTCTATGATTTAAGGCTATTCGTTTGGCAGCTCTGTGAAGGATGGACTGGTGTGTCTTATTAAGTCAGTTTGCTTTTCCAAAGCAAATGCTTTTCTCAAGTCGACAAATAATCTACACTAGGATCATGTATTCTTTACAACTTTCCATCAACTATATGATTATAAAGATGTGGTTTGCTATAAAACATTATTCATGAAAGCCTGCTTGTTAGCTTCTTGCCAATGATGCTCCTTATATGGGTGTCTCATAAAGATTTCACAGAAATGAACAATTCTGCCTCCAATACCTACTACCCTGGACAAGTCAATCAATTAACCTTTCCAGGCCTCAGTTTCCTCATTTGTTGGACTAGATGGCTTCTGAGGCCCCTTCCAGTTCCAGATCTATGCTCTTACGAATGTAATAGAATATTATATTGCCATAAGAAAAAAGGAATAAGTGGAATGCAGAGAAAGGGAGAAAAACTTGTATGACTGATGCTGAATGTAAAGAGTATATATACATTTCTATGCATGATTACTTCAATAATGTAAATAAAAATACTAAAATGTGTTTCCACATTTTTACCAATTCATATTAATTGCATTGATCAATCTTTATTTTTTTAGATTTTTCTTTTTGCTTTTTGGAGGGGGGAAGGTAGGGCAATTGGGGTTAAGTGACTTGCCCAAGGTCACAGGGCTAGTTTTGTATTAAATGTCTGAGGTTGGATTTGAACTCAGGTCCTCCTGACTCCAGGGCTGGTGCTCTATTCACTGTGCCACCTAGCCGCCCCCTGCATTGATCAATCTTGAATTAATGAGAAAATAAAGGGAAAAAATAGATTATTCCTCTTGGTTAAAAGGTGAGAACCAAGAATGCGCTGGTAAATATTTAACAACCAAGCTCTCAGGGGTGAGGGTATGAATGTAGATGTGGCACACTTTAAATTTTATTTGTATTACTAACAGTTTCTTAAGTCTACATGATCCACAAATCTATTAGATCAAGCCCTGAGGTGTAGTCATTTCCAATGTGTAAATGCTCACACTGAACATTGAATAGTTGGTTCTTGAAAACCAGTTAGAATTGGTTCAAGCAGGGGTGGTTGGGTGGCACAGTGAGTAAGAGCACCAGCCCGGAGTCAGGATGACCTGGGATCGGATCCGGCCTCAGAAAATGAGCACCCACACATAAATAATGACTGGCCGTGTAACCTTGAGCAAGTTACTTAACCCCAATTGCTTTAAAAAAAAAAATTGGTAGAGCTCCGGCCCTGGAGTCAGAAGGACCTGAGTTCGGATCTGGCCTCAGACACTTACCACACACACACAAACAAACAAACAAACAAAAAAACCTAGCCGTGTGACCTTGGGCAAGTTACTTAAACCCCAGTTGCCCTCCAAAAAAAAAAAAATTGGTTCAAACGCACCCCTCTGAGGACTATGTACAGTGTTGATTTATTTGTTGAGTTTTGTTCACAAATTTCCTCATACAGGAGGAGATTCAGTGGGAGATTATATTGGGAAAGAATTCTGAAGTGAAGAAAAACTAAGCTATTAAATGAAGGGAAATAGGCATAAGGGTCAGAATCTCTTGAATCATTTTTATTTTGACAATTTCTCAATGCCCTCAAACTGTTTTGCTGTAGTCCCTGTGTATTCTTGGTCTGGACAATCAGCCAATTAATCAATCAATCAATCAGCAAACACATATTTAGCAAGTATGTGCCTACACTATGCTAGGAAGTGGGGATAGAAAAAAAAAACAATCCCTTTCTCAAAGAGTTTACTTTTTTTTGGTTTAACTTTTAATCCAAACTTAACAAATGTCAATTAAACTGAACATTTGTATACAAAATAGACTCAAAAAGGACTACACATAAAACTGTGAATCTGTTATGAACAACTTACTTTCCCTTTGAAGTATACAGTTGTTAAGCTTTTCAAAATTGTTTTTCTTTACAATATTATTTTGTAAAATATTCTGGTTCTGTTCTGACCAATTCATTTCCCATTCCTTCATGTAATTCTTTTTTTTTTTTTTGGAGGGGGGAAGGTAATGCAATTGGGGTTAAGTGACTTGCCTAAGATCACACGGTTAGTTTGTGTGTATGTGCGTGTGTGCGTGTGTGTGTGTGTGTGTGTGTGTGTGTGTGTGTGTGTGTGTGTGTGTTAAGTGTCTGAGGCTGGATTTGAATTTAGGTGCTCCTGACTCCAGGGCCAGTACTCTATTCATTGTGCCACCTAGCTGCCCCTACTTCATGTAATTCTTTCTGTTTCTTTGAAACCATTGCTTTCATAATTTCTTATGGGTATAATAATATTGTGCCATAATTTATTCAGCCATTCCCCAATTGATGGAGATCCTTTAGTTTCTAGTTCTTTGCTATAACAAAGAAAGCTGTTTTATTATTATCATCTTTTTACACGTAGACCCTTTTCTTCTTTCTTTGGTCTTTTTGGGGTTGAGACCTTGTAATGGGAATGGGAATTGGAAGATCTTCCCTGCCCCTTAATAGACATAGGGGGGAGCGTGAAGACTCCCACTGCTTTGAAAGTAAACTCTGCCCCCTAAGAGCCTGAGTGTGGTCACATGGAGCCTGTGGTGGGAGGAGTTTGCTGAAGGGAAGTAGAGCCCACAGGAAGATGATCAGAGTCAGAGAAATGGTGGGAGAGAGAGGAGGTCAAGGCAAGGAGCTAGAGAGGTTTGTGAGTAAATTTTTTTTTCTTTTTGCTTTTTGGAGGGCAATTGGGGTTAAGTGACTTGCCCAAAGTCACATGGTTAATGTGTGTCAAGTGTCTGGATCTGGATTTGAACTCAGGTCCTCCTGACTTCAGGGCCAGTGCTTTATTCACTGTGCCACCTAATTGCCCGATCTTTTTTTTTTTAAGTAAAATTTTATCTTTATCAATTTTTTACTTTTAGTATACAAGATTCCGTTCCACATTCCTTTGAGTTTCAAATTTTCTCCCCCTCCCTCACCTCCACCCCACCCATGTTGGCATGCAATCAAGTATATGATCTGCATATAGTTTCACATTAGGCATTAGTCAGGTTGTAAAGAAGGATTGTAATGGATGGAATGAGCAATGGGAAAGAGGAAACACAACCAAACAAGAAAAAGACAGAGAGCAGGTAGTTTGCTTCAATCTGGATTCAAACTCTGTTCTTTCTAGTTCTTTCTCTGGATGTAGACATCTCTCTCCATCATGAGTCTTTTGGGGCTCACTCATAACCTTGCATTGCTGAGAAGAGTCCAGTCTATCAAAGTTGGTCATTACACATACGTTGTGTCTGTAATTGTGTACAGATTTCTTCTGGTTCTGCTCTTCTCACTCAGCATGAGTTCGTATAAGCCTCTCCAGGTAAATATGAAGTCCCATCTGCTCCTCATTTCCTATAGCACAATAGTATTCCATTACATTCATATACCACAACTTGTTCAGCCATTCCCCAATTGATGGGCATCCCCTTAATTTTTAATTCCTTGCCAACACAAAAAGAGCTGCTATAAATATTTTTGTACAAACAGGTCTTCATCCTATTTCTATGATCTCTTTGGGATACAATGCTAGAAGTGGTATTACTGGGTCAAAGGATATGAAATTATTTATAGCCCTTTGGGCATAGTTCCAGGTTGCTCTCCAGAATGGTTGAATCAGTTCACAACTCCACCAATGCATTCGTGTTCCAATTTGCCCACATCCTCTCCAGCATTTGTCATTTTCCTGTTTTGTCATCTTAGCCAATCTGACTGGTGAGATGTGGTACCTCAGAGTTGTTTTGATTTGTATTTCTCAAATCACTAGTGAATTAGAGCACTTTTTCATATGCTTATAGATATCTTTAATTTCTTTCTCTGAGAACTGCCTGTTCATGTCCTTTGACCATTTATCAATTGGAGAATGGCTTGTATTCTTATATATTTGACTCAATTCTCTGTATATTTTAGAAATGAGGCCTTTATCAGAGACATTGATTATAAAAATTCTTTCCCAGTTTCCCACTTCTTACTTAATCTTGGCTACATTGGCTTTGTTTGTACAGAAACTTCAATTTAATGTAATCAAAGTTATCCACATTTTATAATGCTCTCTAACTCTTGTTTGGTCATAAAGTGTTCCCTTCTCCATAAATATGACAGATACACTATTCCTTGCTTTTTCAGATTGCTTACAGTATCAAGTTATACCTAGATTGTGCGCCCATTTAGACTTGATTTTATTATACGGTGTTAGATAATGGTCTATGCCCAGTTTCTGCCATATTGTGTTCCAGTTTTCCCAGCAGTTTTTGTCAAAAAGTGAGTTCTTATCCCCAAAACTGGGGTCTTTGGGTTATCAAACAGTAGATTACTATAGTCATTGACTGCTGAGTCTCGTGTACCCAGTCTATTTCATTGATCCACTACTCTATTCCTCAGCTAGTACCAAGTAGTTTTGATGGTTGCTGCTTTATAATACAGATTAAAATCTGTATGGCTAGGTCACCTTCCCTAGCATTTCTTTTCATTAATTCCCTTGATATTCTGGACCTTTTGTTCTTCCAAATGAATTTTGTTACTATTTTTTCAAGCTCTATAGTAATTTTTTGGTAGATTGATTGCTATGGCATTAAATATGTAATGTAATTTAGGTAAAATTGTCGTTTTTATTATATTAGCTTGACCCAGCCATGAGCAATTGATGTTTTTCCAGTTAGTTAGATCTGACTTTATTTGTGTGAAAAGTATTTTGTAGTTGTGTTCATATAGGTCCTGGGTTTGATTTGGCACGTAGATTCCCAAATATTTTATATTGTCTACAGTAACTTTAAATGGGATTTCTCTTTCTATCTCTTGCTGTTGGATTTCATTAGGAATATATAGGAATGCTGAGGATTTATATGAGTTTATTTTTTATCCTGCAAGTTTGCCAAATTTATTTATTGTCTTAAGTAGTTTTTTGCTTGACTCTCTAGGATTCTCTAAATATATCATTATATCATCTGCAAAGATTGATAGCTTTGTCTCTTCTTTGCCTAATTTGATTCCTTTCATTTATCTTTCTTTTCTAATTGCTACTGTTAACACTTCTAGTACCAGACTGAATAAGAGGGGTGATAGTGGACATCCTTGTTTCACCCCTGATCTTATTGGAAATGCTTCTAGCTTATCCCCATTACATATAATACTTGCTGATGGCTTTAAATAGATGCTTCCTATTATTTTAAGGTGTAATGGAAATGCAAATTTAAAGATCTTCCCTGCCCCTAGCTTAAGTGCACCTGGAGCCTGCGGTGGGAGGCTTGTTTTTCAGGAAAGCCCACACCTTGATACTTTGTGATTGGGCAGTGGATCCAGAAGGTTGTTACATTCTCTAAGCCAGGAGAAGGCTATATAAACCCTGAGGAGAGGCTTTGCTTTGGGGCTCACTTTGAGAAGTGTTGTGTGATTTGACCAGATGAGATTCTGGGAAGCCGTTGTTGAGAGCCCCCCGGCTTTGAAAACCCAGATGTTGATGCTTCCCTCTCTGGTAACTGTGATTTGGTATTGATATAATGGTTGGACAGTTTGGAAGCCTGTCTGTGTGATCTTTAAGTTCTGTAACTCTGAAGTTCGGGGTGCTGACCTTTTCCCCCTGAACTAGGTAATGTATATTTGTTTGATTAAAGTAAGCTTGTTAACCCAATTTGAGTTGCTTTCCTTTTGAAAAGCAGATCTAAGAACCTGTGTTGGCAGTCACCCTGGGGATATTGGGGTGCTTGCTGCTACATAAGGAACCTCAATTTATTCCTATACTTCCTAATGTTTTTAATATGAATGGATGTTGTATTTTGTCAAAAGCTTTTTCTGCATCTACTGAGATAATCATGTGGTTTCTGCTAGATTTATTGTTGATATGATCAATTATACTGATGGTTTTCCTAATATTGAACCATCATTGCATTCTTGGAATAAATACTACCTGATCAAAAGGTATTATTCTTGTGATAAGTTGCTGTAGTCTTTTTGCTAATATTTTATTCAAAATTTTTGCATCTATATTCATGAAGGAAATTGGTCTATAATTTTCTTTTTCCATTTTGTTTCTTCCTAATCTAGGTGTCAATACCATATTTGTGTCATAAAAAGATTTTGGTAGGATTCCTTCACCAATTTTCCCCAAATAGTTTATAGAGTATTGGAATAAATTGTTCTTTAAATGTATTGGTTTGTGGGAAGGCTAAAGGATGCTGTGGCTCTCAGCATTATTATGGCTTCTGAATATCTTTGGTACTATGATGGAATAAGCTTACTGGTCTTGGGATTAAGTTTTCTGGTGTCTATATAAGTGTTTTAGTCCTGTCCTCTACCTGGAGAATCTGGTATATTTTGTGATCGAACATCACGGGATACTTATAGTCACTGTCTTTATCATGATTGTAGGCACTATAAATATTGCATTGGTACTACAGACCTAGTCACAGTATTATTGACACAAAGGTATACACATTTTAGGGACTTCGGGAGAGTAGTTCCAAATTACTTTTCAGAATAGATAGAGTAATTCATAGTAATATGTTTTTTCTACAGCCCTTCCAACAACTGTCATTTTCCCTTTATTGCCATCTTTGACAGTCTGATAGATGTGAGGAAAAACCTCAGTTACTTTAATTTGACTTTATCAAATTAGTAATGATTTGGAACAATTTTTTCCCATATAGTTGTTGATACCTTGGATTTCTCCCCTTTGAGAACTGTCTATGCATATAATTTGACCATTTATCTATTGGGGCATAGTCTTTGTTCTCTTTATTTAAAAAAATTATTCCAATTACATGTACAAACAATTTTTAATATTCTTTTTTTAAATTCTGAGTTCTGAGAAGAGCTAGGTCTATCAAAATTGGTCATTGCACAATGTTGCTGTTACTGTGTACAATATTCTCCTGGTTCTGCTCACTTCACTCAACATTAGTTCATGTAAGTCTTTCCAGGTTTTTCTGAAATCTGCCTGCTTATCATTTCTTATAGAAAAATAGTATTACATGACATTCATATACCACAACTTGTTCAGTCATTCCTCAACTAGTGGGCATCCATTCAATTTCCAATTCTTTACCACCACAGAAAGAACTGCTATAAATATTTTTGTACATGTAAGTCCTTGTTCATTTTTTATGATCCCTTTGGGATATAGACCTAGTAGTCGTATATCTGAGTCAAAGGGTATGCACATTTCTACAGTCCTTTGGGCATAGTTCCAAACTGATAGCCTTTGTTCTTATAAATTTGAATTAGCACCTGATATACCTTTGATATGAAACCTTTATCAGAGTAACCTGCTGCAAATTTTTTTCCCCAGTCACCTGTTGCCTTTCTAATTTTAACTGCATTTGTTTTGTTTCTGAAAAAACTTTTATGTAATCAAAATTGTACAGTTTTCTGTGATACTCTCTAACCCATGTTTTGAGTCAGTCAATGAACATTTATTAAGTGCTAAAAATGGACCAAGCATTGTACCAAGCACAGGGAATATAAATGCAAGAAAAAAGAAAGGCAGTCCCTGACTTTAGGAGTTTAAATTCTGATTGGGTGTGGGGGGAAAAAAAACAAAAAAAGAATGGGGACTACCCACATGGGGGTGTTCTGGAGAAAGAAATCTAGACAGTTGGAAGCAGAGCCAGAGAAAAATGAAGGAGTGAACTCGGCAGGTCTGTGTACCTCCCTAAAATAGAGGTTCAAGGAGAAAATGACCAGTCAAAGGAATCTTATTAGAAAGAACTTTACCCTTTCTCAATTACAAATAGTATTTAATTTGGGGTTTTAAAAAAAATACTACTTACTGTGTCATGGAAAAGTCCATTTATTCCTATGCTTTCCTGTGTTTTTAATAGAAAACAGGTATTTGGATTTTGTCAAAAGCCTTTTTGGCATCTACTGATATAATCATATAGTTTATATTACATTGATTATTAATATGTTCATTATGTTTATAGTTTTCTTCATATTGAGCCAACTCTGTACTCCTGGTATAAATCCATCCTGATCATAGTGTATAAATCTCTTAATATGTTGTTGTAGCTTATTTGCTAATATTTTATTTCGTATTTTTGTGCCAATGTTCATTTAGGTAAAAAAACAAACAACCCAGTGTGTTTTTTCCCTTTGCTTTGACTCTTTCTGGTTTAGCTATGAAGACCATATTTGAATCCTAGAAAAAGTTTAGATGATATCTTTCTTTTCTGATTTTTGCAAATGGCTTGTATAATATTGTAATTAATTGTTCTTTGTAGTGTTTGATAGAATTTACTTGTAGACCCATTTGATCCTTGAATTTTTTACTTTGAGAGTTAATTTATGACTATTTAATGTCTTTTTCTAATATTTAATTATTTAAGTAGTATGTTTCATCTATTAATTGATTAATCTACATTTTATGAGTATTCTTCATCCATTCCATCTAAGTTATCAATTTTGTTAGTATAAAAAGAGGCAGAATAGTTCTAGTAGTTTCTTTTTTGTCTTTTCATTTCTATACAATTCAGTTTTCCTGTCTCTTTTTTAAAAAAAATATTTATTTACTTTTAGTTTACAACATTCAATTCCATAATCCCTTGAGTTCCAAATTTTCTTCCCCTCCCACTCCTTCCCCCCATCATAGCAGCATGCAATCCCATATAGGTTCTACAAATACCTTCGCATTAAACATTAGTCAAGTTGTAAAGAAGAGTTATAACCAATGGAATAAACAATGAGAAAGAAGGGACAAAACAAAATGAAAAACAAAAGTGAGAGAGCAAGTAGTTTGCTTCAATCTGCATTCAGACTCTATAGTTCTTTCTCTGGATATTTCCATCATGAGTCTTTTGGAGTTGTCTTATAACCTTGCATTTCTTTTTTTGTTGTTGTTGTTTTGTTTTTCTCTCTTTTTTATTTTTTTTTTTGGTTTACATCATTCATTTCAACAAGATTTTGACTTACAAATTTCTCCCCATTTTCTCCCTACCCACCACCCCTCCCCCATCTTCTCTCTCCCATATCTTCCCCCATCCCCCCTCCAACTTTCCAGGAGGGCATGGTGGATCTCTATGCCCCAGTGCCTGTATATCTTATTTCCCAGTTACATGTAAATTAATAATAATAATAATAATATATTTTAAAGCATTTGATTTTAAAACTTTGAATTCCAGATTGTTTCTCTTCCTCCTTCATGACCCACCCTTGCTGGGAAGATAATCAATTCAATATAAGTTGTACATGTGTAGCTATGCAAAACATTTCCATAGTGGATATATTGTAAAAGACTGACTATATTTCCCTCCATCCTATCCCACCCCCCACTTGTTCTATTCTCTACTTTGAGTCTGTCTCTTTTCAAAAGTGGGTGCTTCTAACTTCCCTCCCCCACAGCCTGCCCTCCTTTCCATCATCCCCCTTCTCATCCCCTTCCCCCCTACTCTCCTGTAGGGTGAGATACCCTATTTAGTGTGTATGTCATTCCCTCCCTAAGCCAAATTCAATGAGAATAATGTTGACTCATTCCCTTTTGCCTTCTTGTGCTTCCCCTCCATTGTAACAGTTTTCCCTTGTCTCTTCTATATGAGATAATTTACCCAATTCTGTCTCACCCCATCTCCTCTCATTATATTCCTCTCTCACGTCTTAATTTCACCTTTTAAATATCATCCGTTCCTATTAAATTGGTCCTGTCCCCTCTGTCTATGTATACCTGTAGACATATATACACACATTCACATATGTATTCATACGCCCATATACTCTCCTATATAGACATATATATGTATATATACATATATATGAACATACATACTTATATATGTTATACACACACACACATTTATATTCCCTTCAACTATCCTCACACTGAGAAAAGTTTCATAAGTTACAATTATCGTTTTTCCACGTAGGAATGTAAATAGCTCAACTTTGATAAGTTCATTATGATTTCTTTTCCCCAATTACCTTCTTGTACTTCTCTTGCTTCTTGTATCTGAATATCAAATTTTCTATTCAACTCTGTTTTTTTTTTTTCATCAAGAATGCTTGAAAGTCCTCTATTCAACTGAAAGACCATATTTTCCCCTGAAACATGATACTCAGTTTTGCTGGGTAGGTGATTCTTGGTTTTAATCCCAGCTCCTTTGACCTCTGCAATATCATATTCCAAGCCCTTGATCTCTCAATGTAGAAGCTGCCAGATCCTGTGTTATCCTGCTTATACTATTTTCTCCTTGATCTGGGATCTCTGGAACCTGGCTATAATATTTCCAGGAGTTTTCTTTTTGGGATCTCTTTCAGGAGGTGATTGGTGGATTCTTTTAACCTCTATTTTGCCCTCTGGTTCTAAAATATCTGGGAAATTTTCCTTGAGACTTTCTTAAAGGATGATTTCTAGGTTCTTTTTTTGATCATGGCTTTCAGGTAGTCCAATAATTTTAAAATTATTTCTCCTTGACCTATTTTCCAGATCAGTGGTTTTTCCAATGAGATATTTCACATTGCCTTCTATTTTTTTCCATTTGTTTGGATCTGTTTAATAGTATCTTGATTTCTAATAAAGTCACTAGCTTCCATTTGCTCCAGTCTAATTCTGAAGGAATGATTCTCTTCAGTGAGCTTTTGAGATTCTTTTCCCATCTGGCAAATTCAGCTTTTTAAGGCATTCTTCTCTTCATTGCCTTTTTGAGCCTCTTTTGCCATTTGAGTTAGTCTATTTTTAAGGTGTTATTTTCTTCAGTCAGGTTGTTGACTCTTCTTGCATCATTCTCATTTCTCTTCCCAATTTTTCTTCCACTTCTCTTATTTGGTTTTCAAAATCCTTTTTAAATTCCTCTATGGCCTGTAACCAGCTCATATTTTTCTTGGAAGCTTTTGGTACAGGAGTTCTGACTTTGTTGTCTTCCTCCTGTTCCATGCTTTGATCCTTTTTGTCCCCAAAATAGGAGTATAATGTCAGATTGCTCTGCTTGCTTTGCTTCCTTTACTTGCTCATGTTGCCATTCAATTACTTGACTTTTGAGCTTTTTGCCGCAGTAGAACTCTGCTACCAGAGTGGGGAGCTTTGTCCCAAATAACTGGAGTTTTTGCAGCTGCCAGAGCTATTAGTCGGGTGACCTCTCTGAAGCTTCCACACACTCTGGCAAACTCATCACGCACCCCAGGACTTCCACCCTAGACTGCAATCCAGATCCAAGCAGGTTAAAGCAAAAGCAATTCCCCCTCAGAATTGCTTTTGGTTGGTTGCTTGGTCCCCCTACAATCTGCAGGCCAGGAGCTCTAAAGCAGCCATGTGGCGGTGGCTGTACAGTCAAGGTGTCTCAGTCGCTTCTCCCTCCAGGGGATAAAGGCCAGACTGCACTCCCAAACTCTTGATTCCCAAAGTCCACACTGCAGTGACCTCTCACTTTGTCCTTAGCATCTATGGGTTGATAATTCTGGAAACTGCCACAGCTGCTGATGATCTGAAGTCCCTCCAACCAATGGCTGGTTGTGGCCACCCTGAGGCTAAAACCTCTGGCTCATGTGGAACTGGCCTTGGCTCCCAGAGTGCTGTGTTGGCCTCTTCCTGCCAGCCTGCCAGACTATCTTCAGTGGGAAGTTAGCTTCTCTGTCATTTTGTGGGTTCTGTAGCTCTAAAGTTTTATAGTCATTTTTTTAAACAAATGCTTTATTAACTTCTGTTTTACATCATTCATTTCTGCCAGATTTTGAGTTACAATCATTTTCCCCCTGTTATTCCCCTACCCAACCTCCCAGAATAGCAGTCCCACAAGATATCGCTTCCTCCAATCTGCTCTCTCCCATACCTTCTCCCATACCCCCTTCGACTTTTCCATTAGAGGAAGGTGAACTTTGTGTCCCAATGCCTGCACATCTTATCTCCCAATTATAAGCAAAAGAGTATTAATAATAGTATTTATAAATATATTTGAAACATTTAATGTTAAGACCTCGAATTTCAGATCCATTTCCTTCCTCCCTTGTCACCCATTCCCTCTGGGGAGATAAGTAATTCAGTATATGTTGTACATGTCTAGCTATGCAAAACATTATCATAGTAGATATATTGTACAAGGCTGCTTATAATTCCCTCCCACTCATCCCACCCCCCACCTGGTCCATTCCCTACATGATCCTGTCCCTCTTCTATAGTGGGTACTTCCAGCCTCCCCTCCCCCCAAGGATGCCCTCCCATCCATCATCCCTCCTCTCATCCCCCTTTCCCCTATTCTGCTGCAGGTTGAGATATCCCATTTTAGTGTGTATGTCATTCTCTCCCTGAACCAAATTCAATGAGAATGTGGTTTTGCCTTTTTTGCCTTCCTATTCTCCCCCTCTCTTGCAACCACTTCCCCTTGCTTCTTCTACATGAGATAGTTTACCCTACCCTGTCTCTCCCCATCTCCTCTTGCCACTTTCCTCTCTCACCTCATAATTTCATTCCTTGAGTATTCTCCCTTCCCAACAAATTCAACCTATGCCCTCTATCCATATATAACTGTAACCATATACACACACATTCACATATGTATTCATATGACCACACCCCCTTCTTCCATTATTTTCATAGTGAGAAAGATATCATCAGTCACAGTTATTGCTTTTCCATATAGGAATGTAAATAGTTCAACTTTGATAAATTCCTTTTGATTTCTTTTCCCTGATTACCTTCTCAGGCATCTCTTCCTTCTTGTGTCTGGATGTCAAATTTTCTATTCAATTCTGGTTTTTTCCTCAAGGATGCTTGAAAATCCTCTATTCCACTGCATGACCGTATTTTCCCCTGAAACGGAATACTCAGTTTTGCTGGGTAGGTGACCCTTGGGTTCATTCCCAGATCTTTTGCCCTCTGGAATATCATATTCCATGCCCTTTGATCCCTCAGTGTAGAAGATGCCAGGTCCTGGGCTATTCTGATTGTGTTTCCACAATATTGAAATTGTTTCTTCCTGGCTGCTTGTAGTATTTTCTCCTTGATCTGAGGATTCTGGAACCTGGCTATAATATTTCTGGGAGTTTTCTTTTTGGGATCTTTTTCAGGAGGTGATCAGTGGATTCTTTCAACCTCTATTTTGCCCTCTGGATCTAAAACATCAGGGCAATTTTCCTTGAGAATTTCTTGAAGGGTGATTTCTAGGCTCTTTCTTTGATCATGGCTTTCAGGTAGTCCAATAATTTTAAAATTGTCTCTCCAGGATCTATTTTCCAGGTCAGTGGTTTTTCCCATGAGATATTTCACATTGCCTTCTAATCTTTCATTTGTTTGGGTCTTCTTAACAGCATCTTGATTTTTCATAAAGTCATTAGCTTCCATTTGCTCCATTCTAACTCTGAAGGAATGAATCTCCTCAGTGAACTTTTGAGATTCTATTTCCATCTGGCAAATTCAACTTTTTAAGGCATTCTTCTCCTCATTGCCCTTTTGGGCCTCCTTTGCTATTTGAGTTAGTCTATTTTTTAAGGTGTTGTTTTCTTCAGTCAGGCTGTTGACCCTCATTTCATACTTTTCCTGCATCCTTCTCATTTCTCTTTCCAATTTTTCCTCCACTTCTCTTATTTGATTTTTAAAGTCCTTCTTAAGGTCCTCTATGGCCTGCAACCCGTTCATGTTTTCCCCTGGGGCTTTTGGAGCAGGACTTCTGACCTCACAGTCCTTTTCCTGCTCTATGCCCCCAAATAGGAGTCTAGGGTTGCATTTTTCTGTTTCCTTTGCATTGGCATGTTGCCACTTAATTACTTGACTTTTGGGCTTGTTGCCATACTATGGCTTTAAGGCCAGATAGAGGAATTTTCATCCCGACGTGTGGGGGGGCAACTTCCATTTCTGGCAAGCTGGAAACCCACCCATGACTTCCACCCTAGATCACAATCCAGATCCAGGGAGGTTAAAACAAGAGCTATTACCCCCCAAGACTGGTCGCTGGATCTCCCTACAGTTCGCAGGCCAGGAGCTGGAGCTGCCTCTGAAAACTACAAAATGGCGTGTCTCCTCAGCGGCTTCTAGCCCCCATGGGAGGGAGCCGAGGCATTCCCCAAATACTGGTCCCAAAGTCCATAGGACACTAACCTCTTACTTTGTCCTAGGCATGTCTCTGTTGATAATTCTGGAGTTGCCACAGCTGCTGGTGTTCTGGGGTCTCTCCAGCTGGCTACTGGCCCTGCCGCCCTGGGGCTAAAACCTCAGCTCACAGGGACCTGGGCTCCGCTTGGCTCGGCTTCCCGAGCTCTGCACGCTGCGCGCTGCTGGCTCCCAGAGCACTGAGCTGGTCCTTCCTGCAGGGCTGCTGGGCTGTCCTCAGCGGGAGGTTAGCTTCTCTGTGTCGTTCTGTGGGTGCTGGGGCTTATAGTCATTTTTTACATGAAGTGGAGGAGGTAGAAGCGGTAGCCATGCAGAAGTCCTGTTTCTATTCCACTATCTTGACTCCACCCCATAACCTTGCATTTGTGAGAGGAGCACAGTCCATCGAAGTCAGGTGTCACAGATATGATGTATCTGTAATTGTGTACAAAGTTCTGCTGGCTCTCATCTCCTCACTCAGCATCAGGTTATATAAGTCTCTCCAGGTTATTACAAAGTCTGTCTGCTCATCATTTCTTATAGCACAATAGTATTCCATTACATTCATGTAGCACAACTTGTTTAGTCATTCTCCAATTGATAGGCATCCCCTTGATTTCCAATTCTTTGCCACCACAAAAAGAGCTGCTATAAATATTTTTGTACATATGGATCAGTTTTCTTGTCTCTCAAAACCAGAATAGCTATTTGTTTTATTAGTTTAAAAAAATAGCTCCTAACATTACATAGCAAATTAGTGATTTTTTTTGCTTTCGATTTTGTTAAACTCTTCTTTGATTTTCAAAATTTCTACTTTGGTATTTAGTTGTATGCTTTTTTATTTATTGCTTTTATTTAGTTGCCTGACCAACTCATTGACATTCTTTCTCTCTCTCCTTAATAAAATAATTTAGAGATATAAATTTTCCTATAAAAACTGCTTCAAATTGCATCCTATAAGTTTTGTTATGTTGTCTTGCTATTTTCTTTGATGCAATTTTCTCTTTCTATGATTTGCTCTCTGACCCACTAAAATTTTAAATTTAAGTCATTTAATTTCTAATTCTTTCTTCAAATGTTCCCTATTGAATGATTTTTATTGCTTTGGCCAGTAAAGGATGTAGTTAATATTTCTGATTTTCTGCATTTGTTTGTGAGGTTTTTAATGTCCCAATACACAGTTAATTTTTTTCAAGATGCCATACAGAGATGAGAAATACATAAACATTTTTCTGTTCCCATTCAATAATTGCCAGAGATCTCTATTTTTTCTAAATTTATCTTCTTTCTTGTTTACTTTGTTTCTAGATTTATCTAAATCAGAAAAGAGCACATTGAGATCCTCCACTATTATTGTCTTATTACCTCTTTCTCCCTGCAATTCTACTAATTTTTCTTTCAATATTTAGATGCTATGCTGTTCAATACAAATGTATTAAATATTTTTGTTGATTCATTATCTATGTTGCCTTTGAACATAATGTAGCCTCCCCATATATCTCTTTTTACCTTATTTTTATTGTAGCCTTGTTTGAAATCATGATTGCTATCTTTACTTTTTTGGGTTCACCTAAAGCATAATAGATTATTTTAGTATCATTTTAAATATATATATATATGTGTATGTTATATTTATTTTTCAAGTATGTTTCTTATTAACAACATATTACTGGATTCTGCTTTCTAATCCATTTTTGCTCTTTTCTGTTTTGTTTGAGTTCATTCAATTTATATTCATTTTTATAATGATTTAATTTTTTCCTATCCTGTCCTCTTGTACTTTCTTTACAAAGAAGAAGGCAATGAAAGAGGAGTTTACCTAACACTATGTAATAATAAATAATGCAGTTGGTTTCCATTCCATTGTTCTTTTTCTCTACCCTCTATACTCTATGCCCAATTACAGATCATTACTCCTTTCCTTTTAATTCTGCTTCATGTTCCCCCCTCTGATATTGGAGGGTTTATTTGTTTGTTTTGCTTATGACTGTCTTGTCCTCTTCAGTAAACTCACCTTTTTCCTTTCTCTGTCCCTCCAAGTTGAGTGTAATGTATTCATACATATTGTGTGTGTGTGTGTGTGTGTTATAAGTATAAATATTTGTGTAAGTATGTTGGACTTTCCTTTGTCTGTCTCAGATGAAAGTGAGGTTCATGGGGGCGGCTAGGTGGTGCAGTGAGTAGAGCGTCAGCCCTGGAGTCAGAAGGACCTGAGTTCAGATCCGACCTCAGACATTTAATGCACACCCAAATAAAAACCTAGCCGTGTGACCTTGAGCAAGTTACTTAACCCCAATTGCCCTCCAAAAAGCAAAAAAAAAAGTGAGGTTCATGGGGTTCATGGGATGCCCAATTCACTGCACCCACTATGGCAACATTTTTGTGCTGTCCTAGATCAGATAGAGAAGTTTGTAGGCAACTCTTTTAGGTTATCTTTATCATTGTTCCTTTTGGTGTGTTTTTTCAGCTTCACTGGACTGTCAGTAGTGGGTCTTGGCTCCTTAACTCTGTTAATTCCAATGTCTCCCTACTACCTCCAGAATCCAACATAAACTCCTCTCTTTGGCATTTAAAGCCCTTCATGATCTGGCTGCAATCTGTTTCCCTTCCCACACACTGTGGTCCACTCAAAAGGCCTCTTTTTGTTCTTCATACACAATGTTCTGTCCCTTATTTATGCAAAGCCTAGAATATACACCTTTCTCACTTTATCTTTCAGAAGCTTTACCTTCCTTCAAGGTTCTGCTCAAGAGACACTTTCTATATGAGGTCTTTCTGGATCCCCATCCCCTGGAGGCGAGTACCTTCTCCTCAAAAATCACCTTTTATTAATCTTGTATATATATGCAAAGTAATATATATGTATGTGTGTGTGCTTGTATATGTAACATATATGTGTTTATATATTGGGGTGTATTTAGGGAGGACTAGAACCTCTGGTGAGAGGGCTTGTCAAGCCCTTTTCAGGGCTATTTGCCTACCTTGGGGCCACCTGTCACTCAACTCTCACATGTGGCTCCAAGATGCTGTAGCATGTGTAGTGACCACACATCAGTAAAACCATGAGCTAAACCAGGTTGGGAGTAACCTCTAGGCTTCAGACCCATTGATGAGCTAGGGGGATATCTATCCTAAGCATTGAAGACATTTCCTGGAGGAATGGGTGGATGAAAAAAATTTGTTCCAACAGCCATGAAGGTGGCTGAAGCATGTGCTGTGCAGTGCTTAGAGCTTGGGCAGACATCAGTGACACCAAGGTCATCCACTGCATCCCAAGCCATCACCAGTCATTTTTTGTCTTGTGTTGGTTTGGTTTGGTTAAAAGAGACAAACAAATAGTAATATAAAAATTACGTTATTTATTCGTTATTCCCTTAAGGCTAGCAGCACTTGTGCAAGGAGTGCAGGACTAAAGTCCTGACTGACAAACAGAAGAATCATAAGACTTTTTATATATTTCAGAACCATCCCAATTCAGGATGACCATGTCACAAAACTTTATGACTTCTATTTGTTACCATCTATATGTAAACAAGAGTTCCTTGGTTGTAAATGCAAATTGACAACAACCAGAGCAGGGTCTATTTACATTTTATGGTCTCAGGAAGTCTGCTTTGCTCTCATTTGGAGTAAGTCCCAAGATAAGGGGAATCTCACCTCTGATCTTTGAAGTTGCTAAAACAGGGAAAGGCATTTCTAAATCAACCAAAGCATTTTGTTCAGACTTTGGTCAAAATATGATTTTTAATGATTATCATTTCCCTGCTTTTGGTCAAAAACAAATTTATGTGATTTAGTTCTAAGATCAAAGAAGGTATGAAAAAAAATCTCTCTTCTTGTTAGCTTTTCCAATATCCCTATCTAGGTGAATTCAGGTTTTTCCCAATCACTTCCTAAAATAGGGGGCACTAAGGATTATAGCTGAACAGTAGGATATCCCCAGATATATAAGTCAATTGAAATATAAGCAAAAGGAGCAGGCTGCAAGGGGTATCAGGGTAGCATAATGAGAATACAGAACAATAAGCTAAAGCTGTAGCAGTTCCTGCACAGGCCTGGTCTGAATTCTTGGGAAAGCTTTCTGCATCTGATGTTGTCTTTTTTAGGTCCCTTGGCTCAGATGTTCATTCAGGAGCAGGGATATTCATAAGCTGGAGTAGTCAGGCAGGCCTGACAAGGGCTCACAGAAACATATGACACCAAAGGCACATAGAAATGGTTTAGTTTCCCTGCCATGCAAGGCTAGGTTCAAACAGTATCACAAATAGTTCCGTTTTCTAGCCACATTTTTGAAACTTTAGAGAATTTTCAGTTTATCTATTATTTGTTATTTCCATCCTTACCTAAACCCTGTACCTGGTATAGGAATCCTTTAAAATATGAAGGTCTACCCAAAGGGCTATAAGTAATTTCATGTCCTTTGACCCAGCAATACCACTTCTAGGGTTATATCCCAAAGAGATCACAGAAGCAGGAGGAAGACTGATATGTACAAAAATATTTATAGCAGCTCTTTTTGTGGTGGCAAAGAATTGGAAATTGAGGGGATGCCCATCCATTGGGGAATGGCTACATAAATTATGGTATATGAATGTAATGGAGTACTATTGCGCCACAAGAAACAAAGAGCAGATGGACTTCATGTCTACCTGGAGAGGCTTATATGAACTGATGCAAAGTGAGAAGAGCAGAACCAGGAGAAATTTGTACACAAGTACACATACAACATATGTGTGATGAACAACTTTGATAGACCGGACTCTTCTCAGAGATGCAGGACTATAAGTAAACTCCAAAAGACTCATGATGGAGAGAGATGTCTAAATTCAGAGAAAGAACCAGAAAGAACAGAGTTTGAATGCAGATGGATGAAAATTACCTGCTCTTTTTCTTTTTCTTGTTTGGTTTGGTTTCCTCTTTTCCATTGTTCATCTGATACAATCCTTCTTTATAATCTGACCAATGTCTAATGTGAAAGTATTTTCAGATCCTATACCTGATTGTATGCTGCCATAGTGGGGAGGGGGGAAAGGGGAAGGAGGGAGAGAAATTTGAAACTCAGAGAACTGGGGAACTGAATCTTGTAGACTCAAAGTAAATGAACAAATTAATAAAGACATAAAAATGTGGTCTATCAAAAAATTGAGTTCATCTACCTTTTAAAATCATCAGACAGATACTTTAATAAAGAAACATTAATTTCACTCTTACTACTGTCTCATACAGCACATTCAATTACAAATGTTAACTTTTGCTTAGGCTATGTAATAACCATAAATTCAGATTAAAAGAGCAAGATCTCTTCTGCTTTACAACTTATTGCTTTAGTTTAACGATAATTCATTTGAAAACCTTGTAGACTTTCAGAAATTATCACACAAAACCTTTCAAAACATCTTTTCTAAAAGTCTTTCCTTAAAAACAGTTTGAATTTATCCTGGTGTTAAGAGGAATAATCACTAAACCTTCATGAAAGAAAAATTAATTGGAAAGTTTTAAATGATATCTTTCTTTTCCTTAAAGCAACAATAAACCTTAAAAATTGGCATTCATTAAACTAAGTGTCCTTCTGTAACATAAATTCCTAAGGTACTATACAGAATTCCTAGATCACAGTCAGTGCTTTTAAAAACTACTGTTTTTAGAATCCTTTCAAACAATGGGAACATCATAAATTTCTGCACATATTTTAATTCTAGATGAAAAGATAATCTTAGGTTTCCCAGTAAGATAACACAAAAGAGCTCATATCTTTTACTGACTACTTGTTCTGATCATAGAAAATTTGCTACAAAAGGAAAAAATCAGGGACACATGACATTCCAAATATGACAGAATAAAACATCCTTGACTCTGTTTAAATTCAGATAGAGTCACATTTATCCAATCATGCAGTATCTATTCCACCTCATAGCTAGATTAAGGAAATTCAGGAGGGGAACATCCCTTTTCAAAGGAGCATCATGGGTAAACTGAGCCAGAAGGAGTCCCATCCCAGACTGAGGCTGAGATTGCCCCTTCAGCTTTTCCCAAATATAGACTTCCCCCTGTTCATATTCCTTCTGAGTAGCTTGTGGCATTTCTCTCAGATACTGACTTAATGCAGACAACTATATCCAAATTCAAAACTCAAAACAAAATTATGGTCCCAAATGCCTTTTACCTTAAACAGCAAACTTCACCAATCACAGCTTAGAGCCAGTTTTTATTCCCATGGAGCTGCAATAAGCAATAAAGATCTCATGTGATAGGGATTTCATTTAGCACCTGTCTTTCCCAAATGTATACTTGTCCAAAGCCAATGGTTAGAAATACCTTGTACTTATTTCACATAGACTTGCAATTTCTCAGCAAGCTAGCTTCATGGTTTAGGAACTACATATCAAAAACAAGTTCCTTTCCTGTGGCTGATGACCCAGCCTTTGCAAATGGTTTCTTAGGGACACCTTAACCCTTCCTTTCCATACACATGAGCAATTTTAAGTTTACAAAACTTCCTTTTAAACAAAGACAAACCTGGATGAACAGCTTTAAATTGTCAAATTTTTATAACATAAAAACCTAATTCACATGCAACACAATCCAGATTTTTAAAATTGCTATAACACTATTCCTTCTACTTCAAAAAAATTTTTTTCAAATTTCACTAGCTTAGCAGACTTTTAGAAACACAATACAATTTTAGAAAGATGGCAACAAGATAACAATGAATTTCAAATGACATATGATATATAAAATAATTGATCTTAATACTCCTGGTATTCAAAAACTACTTCCAAGTTAGAGAGATAGTAATGTTTTATCCAACACATTCCAGACATTATATTAAACAGCTTACAATCATTATGCCACTTTAATTCCATAACAACCACTATTAATTTTGCCTTTGCAAATTCAGGAAATAGGTCAAGCAGAGATAATAAGAAATTCTGGTTGTTAAAGAACCAGCAATCCCAATATAATATAAATTTCCAACTGCTTAATGATTAATTCTCAGAATCTGCTAAGATGTTTTTAGCTATATCTAACTTTTTATTGTAATTCCAGGTTGCCCAGACCAGAAACCACAAGGAAAAAGCAGCCTTTAGAAATCTTTGACTGCCAGTTAGATCTAACAAGATAACAAAGTCATTCACAGAACACACAACACAGACTCAGAGACACTGACAGACAACTGACAAAATGTAAATAGGAAGTCCACATTTAGCTACCAAAAGGAAAAGGGTAAATTAGAGCCTTGTTATCAACCTTTTGCTTGGAGTACTTCTACAGTTAGTACGCTGTCTTGTCTGTCCACTTCAGGACCAGGGCCTTTGAGGAAAGGGAGGGGAAGGCAGGGAAGAGGAGACTCCAACAGTGGGACAAGAGTAGGTATGCTCAGGCCTAGAGTAGGTAGAGGAGAGGGAAGGCAGAGGAGAGAGTATTCTCCCCAGATCAAAAGGTTTAAAGGGAAAGAAAGGAGGCTATTGGGAAAGAGGGGAGGGAAGGTGCTGAAATCCAAGGTTTGCAAGCCTTGAAAGAAAAGGCTGTGGCCTTTTGTTCTTGCTCTGCTTTCAGAAATAAAAAACATTCCCTCTCCTGGTAGTTAACTGAGTTAGCACTAGTGCTGGCGATAATTTTCCTAAGATCGATCTCCAAAGGGGATCTAATTAATTACAAAGAGATCCCAGGTCTTAAATTCCTTCAAAGGGCATCTAGTTAACACAGAGAGACCCCAGAATCTCTTTCCAGAGGGGATCTAGTTAATTACAGAGAGAGCCCAGAATCTATTTTTCGCTATCCAGAGAGGATCTAGTTAACACAGAGAGATCCCAGAATTTCTTTCCAGAGGGGACTAGTTAACACAGAGAGATCCCATACCACCAGAGGGGATCTAGTTAATACAGAGCGCTGTAACTAGAATTGATCCCCAAACCCTGAACTAGCTTTAAGGGAATTTCAGACTTCAACCAAACTAGTGGGAAGTTCGTTGGAAGCTGGGAATAGAAGAACTTACCAACCTCATCAAGGTCAAGGTTCAAGGAAGAATGAATCCTGAGGGGCCTGAATCATTAACTTTGATGAAGTGAGGTGCTGTTCAGCTAGTCAGCAGTTCTAATCCGAGTCACTGGCACATTACTGTCAACCTTTAGAAAAAGTTTGGTTGAAGGAGACAAACAAATAGTAATACAAAAATTACGCTATTTGTTGGTTATTCCCTTAAGGCTAATAGTACTTGTGCAAGGAGTGCAGGACTAAAGTTCTGACAGAGGAATCATAAGACTTTTTATACATTTCAGAACCATCCCAATTCAGGATGACTATGTCACAAAACTTTATGACTTCCATTTGTTACCATCTATATGTTCCTTGGTTGTAAATGCAAATTGACAACAACCAGAGCAGGGTCTATTTACATTTAATGGTCTCAGGATGTCTGTTTTGCTCTCATATGGAGTAAGTCCCAAGATAAGGGGAATCTCACCTCTGATCTTTGAAGTTGCTAACACAGGGAAAGGCATTTCTAAATCAACCAAAGCATTTTGTTTGATTAATTCAGATTTTGGCCAAAATATGATTTTTAATGATTATCACTTGTCACTAGATTTTGATGATCTGGAAGAGAGTGTGAGGCTGAAGATCTTATTCAATTCTGCCTCACTTAAATCCAATTCACATATGAGTCAAGACATCACCCCATGATGTCATTAGTCTTCAAAAATGAAGGATGAACAAGTGTATGTGTATATACACACATACACACACATATATACACACACAAAGTATATACAAATATATATACTTGTATGTACATATATACATACAAGTATACACTTATACATACATATATCCTTATATATATAATTATATACATTTATACTTATATATACTTTGTATCTATGTGTATAACAGTATATATAAGTGTGTAAGAAACTCTTCACAAGTTGACTTCAAGCTCTATCCATAATTGAAAGTTATTTTTCTGCCTCTATAAGCGATCAAACTGTTCCCATTCAAAAAGCATGGTACCTTATCCATGGAGAGACTAATAAGAATTGATACAAAGTGAAGTAAGAAGAACCACGTAAACAATATATCCAAAGGAAATGGAGAGAACAACAGCAAACAAATTGAAATCTAAAGCCATATCATTATGATGACCAAGCTTTCCCCACCCCATGCCCACCCCCAAAGCCATCAACAGGCATCTCCCTTCCTTCTTTGCAGAGGCAGGTATTGAACAAAGTTGGTTATAACTCTGTTGTTATATGGGTCAATTTTGCTGAATTGCTTTCTTTCTGTTTTTTATTATTTGTTGTTATCAGAGGTGGCTTTCTCAGAACTGAGTAAGGTGGGATACATTGGGAAATGTAAATGATGTCAAAACATCAAGAAAATGTTGAAAAAAAGAAAAACCGGCCACCCTGTAAGGCAGGTCATGCTTGCATTGTCTGCTAGCTTCCTTTCACAGAGGAAGAAATTTAAGCCCAAAGAAATTAAATGACTTTTTCATAGTCACTCAGCTAATGAGGCTAAAACTTATTTTGAGGTTTCCTGCCTTGGATCCCCTCAACAAGATGTAAGAACAACTTTACTTCTTCATATCCAGAACTTTCTGGACCATGAATAAGGTCACAACAACAGAAAAATGGCATCCAATTTATAAGCTCACTTGGCTTCACCAAGTAGTCTAACTAGTCCTACCTGAGGATAACAGGAAAGGCTTATTGGGGAAGACCTGAGGAATCAGGATTCTAAGAATTGAGGTTCAAATCCTCCCCCAGCTAGGTAGCACAGAGAATAAACAGAACACTGGGCCTGGAATCAAGAAGACCTGAGTTCAGATTTAGTCACAGACACTTAATAGCTGAGTGAACCTGGCTTCACTTAAACATGGTCTGCCTCAGTTTCCTTAACTATAAAATGCAGGTAATAACAGCACCTACTTAACAGGGTTATTGTGAAGACCAAATGAGAAAATATTTGTAAAGTACTTAATATAGTGCTTGACACATAGAAGGTGTTGAATAAATTCTTGTTCCCTCCCTCTTCCCTTCTGTGACTTATAACCTGTGACTCTGAGCAAGGCCCTTTATCTCTCTGGGCCTTAGTTTCGTCATCTGTAAAATGAAGCATGTAGGCTAGATGGGCTTTAAGGTCCCTTCCCGGCTCTAAATCTGTGATCCCATGAGCCCTTCCAGGAAGAGAATGCTGAGCCTTTGGGCCTGAGATCTGAGAACCAGATGCAAATGAAGGTGTCTGGCCTGTCCACAGATGAAACACTCTGGGTGGAACACCAATGAAACCCTTCAAAAGCTCCACATTTTTTGGAAGTCATCCCCATCCACGCCCTCTACAAGGTCATGTATCCTTTCCCCAGGGAACAGCTTCATTTCCAGGCATTCTTTCTCTCTCCTTTAGTGTGCATATCAAGCCCATCCTTGGCTTTTCATCAAAGCTTTTCCTATCTTAGACGCTTACCATTTCACCCACTATATTCTTTTATCTTAGGGAAGAGAGAAGGGAAAGAAAAGAGCGTTTATATGGCACTGACTACATGCCAGGCACTTTACTAAGTGCTTTACAAATATTTCATTTAGGTGACACAGTGGAGAGTACTTGGCTTAAAGTCAGAAAGACCTGAATTCAAATCTGGCCTAAGACACTTACTTAACTGTGTGACTTGGGACTAGTCATTTAACTTGTTTGTCTCAGTTTCCTCAAAAGTAAAGTGGGGACAATAAAACCACCTTCCTCCCAGGATTGTTGTGAGGATTAAATGATAAAACAATTGTGAGATGTGCTTAGCACAATGCACATAATAGGCACTATGTAAATATTAGCTATTGTTTAATCCTCACAACAACCCTATGGGATAGGTGCTGTTGCTATTATCATTCTATTATTATTCCCATTTTATAGTTGAGGAAACAGAGGCAGAAGAGGTTAAGCTGTTAGGGCAATAAAGAGACACATGGTAAGTGCAAGGCACTTATAACATGGGATCCTTTCATCTAAAGCTGGGATTAGCCTCTGAGACTATCTGCCTAGCACAAGCTCCTCATTTTATTAAACTTTTAGCTACTTTTATGTTTTGAAGACTATGAATTTTTTCCAATTGAAAAAACATTTATTTTTCTTCTTCAGTGAACAGCTGCATTTCCTAACTCTCCCCAATTCCAACTGGAAACAAGAAACAAGAAAAATAAAACCTTTGTAAGAAACATGAACAAGCATGCAAAACAAATTCCTACATTGGCCATGCCCAGAAATGTGCCTCCATGTGCACCCTGAGCTCATCACCTCTAGGTTGGGAAGTGGATAGTTTGCTTCATCTCTAGTGCTTTGGAGTTTTAGTAGGTCGATGCACTAAGCAGGGTTCTCAAGTTTTTCAAAATTGTCCTTTTTTTTTTTCGCTTTTTGAAGGACAGTTAGGGTTAAGTGATCTGCCCAAGGCCACACAGCTAGTTTTTTTTGTGTGTGTTATGTGTCTGAGGTCAGATTTGAACTCAGGTCCTACTGACTCCAGGGCCGGTGCTCTGTTCACTGCACCACCTAGCTGCCCCTAAAATTGTTCATTTTTACAATGTTTTTATAGTATAAATTGTTTTCTTGAACCCCGTCATTATCCAAATGAGGAAGGGGCTGAAGCGATTTGTCCAAGGACACTCAGGTAAGCCTTAGAGGTAGGAAGTGAGGCAAGGTCCTCTTTATGTCTTTTCTTCTCCAGGCTAAATATGTCCAGGTCCTTCAATGGATCCATCCCAGAGATAAATATATCAGTCAATAAACATTTTTAAGTATTTGCTATATGCCAGGCATTATGCTTAGTACAAAGGATACAAAGAAAGGCAAAAGACAGTTCCCATTCTCAGGGACCTTGTGGTCTAATAGGGGAGACAATATGTAAACAATACAGAAAAACAAGCAACAGTCAGGATAAATTGGAAATAATCAACAGAGGGAAAATCAGGGAAAAAACTTCCTATAGAAAGGGGGGGATTTTAGCTGAGACTTGAAGGAAGTCAGGAAGCAGAGATGAGGAGGGAGGGCATTCTAAGTGTAGAGGACAGCCAATGAGAATGCCCTAGAGATGTCTTGTTGGAAGAGAAGCAAAGAGGCCAGTGAAGAAGATGCATCAGTTCTGTGCGAAATATGAGGCTCTAGCCAAGGACAGTCCATATGTTCCTTATGTATGTTCCAGGCATCCACACAATATCTAGGTGTATTTCACAGGGAATATTGAGTCCTCTTCAAAAGATTCATGGGAAGACCTGGAGATCAGGGCTGCACAGAAGGAGGAAGTGTGAATGGCTTTCTCAAACCAGGTTGCTAGAGGAAGCAACCCATACTTTTTAGTTGCTTAAGTAAGTGAGAATACAGGTCCATCAAAATATCAAAAAATTGCATCTTTCTTGATTTTCTCTCTCCAAGTGTGGCATAGTCACGACCCTAGTTTCTTAGGCTATGCTGGCAGATGCCACCAGCACAGTCTGTATGTCCATTGCCCAAGGCTCAACCACAGTTTGGAGAGGCTTGTCAGCAGAGATGGAGGGGGGAAAGGGGGATGAAATTTTTAATGAATGTTGATAATTACAAAAATTAAAAGTGATAGAAGTGTTACAACCCATATCAAAGGAGAAAAAAGTCACTCAGAGGACATGACAGGGCCACGAAGGGGTAAAGCAAATTTATTTTTTTCTTAAAATAAGGAATAGGAAGTGTTGGTATAAGGAGTCAGCCTCAGGCAGTCTGTGTCCCAATCCAAAGAATACAGATGTCTTCTTTTCCTATTTGTTCCTCAGAAGTCCCAGCATCTCCAAAGAGACCTCAGACTCTCAATCCAATTGAGTCAGTATGAGATGGTAGAAAAAACTCTGAAATGGAAGTAAGTCGGATCTATTTTAAATTCTCATTCCTGTACTTACAACCTTCATGACCTTGAGCAAATGTTTATTTCTTTCCTTTTCTTGAGCCTTAGTTTCCTCTCCTATAAAGTAGATATAGTAATATTTCTAATACTTTCATCATAGAGGAGATTGTGGGGATTAAATGAGAAAAGTAGTTCCTATGAGATTCCAGACTGGAAGTAAGGAGAGAGGTAAGGGCTGGACAAGTAGAAAGAACCATGCAGATGTGAATGGTTGTTCTTAGTATTTGGGGCCTTCTCTGCCTACAGGGCTGTCTTCTGGGGGAAGACAAACAGACCCACAAAGAAAAGCACAGCTTTTAATTCCCTTAGAGTTTCTCATTAAGGTTCTTTCTCTCCTCCACCAAAAAAAAAGTCTAAATCCAATGCCAGCTCAGAGAAGTATGGGCACAGATCTGCTTAGTTATGTCCAGAACTCTCCAGGTCCTGAAAGAGGTCATCCAGAGGTCATCTCCAGGTCATCAGATGATGGAGAGGATCAGATATCTAAATGACATTATTTCTTGACACCTTCAAACCTTCAACTAGCTCTGTTTGAGCATCAACAAGAAAGACCTGAGGGAACACAGATTTTAAAAATGTGCAGAAGCAGTACTGGGACTCATGAGTTAGGAATGATCTAGCCCTCTTGTCCCAGCTCTGCTAGCAATCTACTGTGTGACCTGGGGCAAATCACTTCCATTGGCTAGGCCTCAGTTTCTCCATTTGTAAATGAAGCTATATGAACTTTTATTATTATTTTTATTAAAGATTTATTATTCAAGTCTTTTGGCTATTATATATTATATGTGCATGTATGTATACATACATGTATGCACATACACACACATATACTTTTAGATATGTCCCCTTGGTCCCAACCCCCATTCCAGTAAAGAAAAACCAGTTCAACAAAACCATCTGACGTCATATGAAATGTTCCACACCCATCCTCTCCAAGAAAATAAATGAAACTCATCTCTTAGTGCCTTCTGGAGAGCCAAGCTTGGTCATTATCATTACATGGCATGCAGTTTCCTTGTATTATTCTTTTCACTTCATAGTCATTGTTCATATTGTTTTCATGGTTCTGCTTTATGCATCAGCTCCTACTTTCGTTCCTATGTTTCTCTGAATTCCTCATGAGAGAAAAGTTAATTCAAAGATTCCTTTCAGCATGAAATTCTAAGTGGGTAGGTAGGAAATCATACCTAAAAAGAGGCCCATAGTGAAAATCTGGCACACCCCCCACCCCACCGCAATCCCCACCACCATCAACCTAAACCAGTAAGAAAAGATCCCAGATGGCTTGTAATCATTCTCTAAGGCTGTGTGGGGTAAGGTCCAAGAGGGACCTTTACTTAAATGAATAGTATTCCTGTTCTAGTTAGCCAGTCATCAGTCAGTCAATCACTCGGTCACCTAGCATATATTAAACTGTGTTCCAGTCACTTTGCTAAAAGTGGATCACCAGCTCAAAAGGAAGGCAAAAACCAATCTCTGTAGTCAAAAGAATCCTTAGTCGGGATGGGAGAAGCAACATGCAAACATATATATACACAAAGTTTAGTGAAATAAATTGGAAAAGCACTGAGATTAAGGAAGGATTAAAAAAGTCTTGCAGGAAGTAAAAGGACTTAAGCTGAGAGGTGAAGGAAGCCAGAGAAACTAGGATGTGGACATGAGGAGGGAAAGAGTCCTGCATGTATATGGTCAGTGAAAATGCTTGGAGTAAGGAGAGGTAGTATCTTCTGAGAGAACAGCAAGGAGGCCAGTGTCACTGCATGGTAGACTATGTTAAGGGGAATAAGGTATAAGAAGATTGGAAAGGTAGGAAGGGGCAGGATATGAGGGGCTTTAAAAGCCAAATAGAAGATTTTATATTTGATCCTAGAGGTAACTGGGAGACACTGGAATTGTTTGAGTTACATAATCATGATGTGATGAGATCTGCATTTCAGGAAGATCAATTTGACAGCTGAGTGAAGAATATATTGGAATGGGGAGAGAGTTGAAGCAGGGGGGAGCAAAACCAGAAGGCTATTACAATAGTCCAGGTGTGAGGTGATGAAGGCCACCACCAGAGTGGTTATAGTGTCAGAGGAAAGAAGGGGATAAATAGGAGAGATGCTACATAGGTAGGAATGATAAGATTTGAGCACTGATTGGATATAGGGGGTGAGGTCAAGATTCCAAGACTAGGTGACCAGGAGGATGGTGGTACCCTTAACAACAAGAAGGAATACAGGAAGAAGAGAGAGTTTGAGGAAAAAAAGATAATGAATTCACTTTTGGACATACTGGTTTCACATGACTACAGGACATCTAATAGGCAGTTGGAGAGGCAAGACTGGAGGAAGAGAGAGAGATTAGGATTGGACAAATAGATTTGAGAATCACCAACATAAAAATGATCATTGAAACCATGGGATATGATGAACTCAGCAAGTGAAATAGTACACAGGGAGAAGAGAGCCCAAGACAGAGCCTTGAGGCACTCACACTTAGCAGGTATAACTTGAATGAAGATGTAGCAAAGGAGACTGGGAAGGAGCGGTAAGAAAGTAAGAGGAGGGCCAAGAAAGAGCAATGTCACAGAACCCTAGAAAGAAGAGAAGGTTGAGGAGAGGGTGATCAACAGGGTCAAAGACCACCAAGAGGCCAAGAGAGATGACAAGTGAGAAGGGAAATTTGTTTTGGCAATTAAGAGATCAACTGTCACTCCAGAGTGAACAATTTCAGATCAATAATGATGGCAGAGGGGCGGCTAGGTGGCGCAGTGAATAGAGCGCCAGCCCTGGAATCAGAAGGACCTGAGTTCGGAGCCGGCCTCCGACACTTAATCCATACAAACAAAAACCTAGCCATGTAACCTTGGGCAAGTTACTTAACCCCAATTGCCCTAAAGGGGCGGCTAGGTGGCGCAGTGAGTAAGAGTGCTGGCCTTGGAGTTGGGATGACCCGAGATCAGATCCGGCCTCAGAAAATGAGCACCCACGCATAAATAATGAATAGCCATGTAACCTTGAGCAAGTTACTTAACCCCAATTGCTTTAAAAAAAAAAAAAATAATAATGATGATGGCAGAAACCAGACTTCAAAGAGTTAAGAAGTGAATGAGGGGAAGGGAAAAGAATGAAAGTGTCTTCTCTCTCCTAATTCCCAGATTGGAGGATGGAGTGCATCCCAGGCATGAGGACTGATGTTCCATAAATGTTTGTTGGGTTGAATTGGATTGGGTAGACTAATGTCGAAATATGTTTAACATGATTATACATTTATAATCTATATCAGATAGCTTGATATCTTGGGGAAAGGGTAGGAAATGGAGGGAAGGAGAAAAATTTGGAGCTCACAATCCTACAAAAATGAATTTTGGATTGGATTGGGTATCACTGAAGGTCTGGAGGAAACAGAGTGATATGATCAGACCCGATTTTTTAAGTTATGACTCCTAACTCCAGTCTCTCTTAAGTGAGACCCTGCTTGGTAATATTCTCAGCAACCAACAATTTCAACTGGCCTGGTCCTCTATTTAAGCCTACCCCACTGAGAGCCAATCCAATGGCATTTCTAAAAATGTATGAATACAATCATCCTGTCACTCAGGTCCACAATCTCTCTGATGCCTTCATAACTCATAGGATTAGAGATGAAGAACTGGAAGGAATTTCCAAGGACATCAAGCTCAAGCTCCTCATTTTATGGAAACTTTGGCACAAAGAGGTTAAATGAGTTGCCTAAAGTTACACAGATACTTCTCAAGAAGTAACCTTCTCTCACAAAAGGGAGGTGAGATATGAACAGAGCAAGTGAAGAGTTTTTTGAGGATAGGAGAGATGTAGGAGTTGGTAGTGGGGAAGCAACCAAGGGACAGGGAGGAATTTAGGTTTAATTAGAGAGTGAGGATGATAGAAGGTACAATAGGTTGGAGAACATGGGATGGAATTGAAACATTTTTTTCATGTAAATGGATTTGCCTTGGCAAAGAGAAAGATCACCTTTTTACGGGAAAAAGGAGGGAGAAAATAGTAGCAAAACACGTGAGTGATGTGAGATGGAGAAGAAAGAAGAGGGGAGAGTTCTTTGGAAATTACTTCAATAAAAACTGAAATATGAGGCAAGATTCTCAAGCTTCATTTGCTCGCTCCAGCGAGTGGGGCAATTGCAGCAGATAGTAGGAGTAATCTAAGGTTGAGTTTGGAGGGGCAAGATCTCCAATAAGATAAAGGGGTAAGAGGCTCCAGAGAAGAGGGCAGTGTAGAGTTGAATTGGTTCATGGCATCAAGGGGTCAAAATGAGGAAGGAAGGAGAGTTTATCCAGTGTTGGGGAGATGACCTAGAAAGAATTGAAGGGTGGATTGGAAGTAAAGTGAGGACAAAGGATTTTGGAGTTCGAAAGCAAAGAGAAAGAAGAAATGATAAATCATGATCAGATAAAGGAATTTCAGAGTTCATAAATGTGGATCTAGCACACTTGTGTGTGAAGGCAAGATGTAGCTGGGGTGGGACAGGGGAATAGGTCATGGGAAATTAGTAAATTAAGGACACAGAGTTTAGGGTATTTAAGGGAATATATGTTGAAGTTCAATGGGTCAGGATTGGGAGTGAGAGAATGGCTGTAGGCTGGGCACTGAACTAATTGAGGAAGGAAGGAGAGTTCTTGGAGGTCTGTAGATAATAACTACCAGAACCTTGATTGGGTGATAAGTATGAATTGAATGAATCTCAGAGGAGGAGGGATTACTGAATGATGATGTTGGAGAGAGAGATCATGGAAGTGATAATGGGAACAATGAGTATTGTACTTCCCAACTTCAACCAATGAGTCAGTGGGGTATGAATGAATTTTCAACTAGTTTTAGAAGGAGTAACTAGAGAAGTTTTTCAAGAGGGAGCTAGGTCTTTGAAAATCCAAAAAGATGAAGGAAGAAGGGAAAAACTTTAAAATAAAACACAATTTATCATCTACGGAACAATTCCAGAAAGCACAGTGAAAGGGTTGGGTAGCTTTAGAATGGGAAATTGGGAGGGAGAGTTGGCTTGAGGGAGCTGGAAGTAAGGGATTGTGAGTGGGGGGTGGAGAACTGGGTCTGAACAATGGTAAACCAAGGGTTTCAGAGTCACTAGTATGGGGTAGTATGGTAGAAGTATATTACTCATTGTGAGCTTAGGTAGGTCATCATTGTCCACAAGGATTCATCATTGGATGGTGTTATGTCAGGATGACAGGTATCTTAAACAAACACATCATCTTTCCTCAGAGCACTCCCCAAATTCTCCCTTATTGCAAAAGCAGAGGGAATTCTTCCTGGTCTTGTTGTCATTCCCAACATGGACTCGGGAAACTTCTAATCACTGCAGGGACAGAAAAAGAGACAGACAGAGACAGAGTGAGGGCGGAGGAGGGGAAGATGCTAAGTGTGTGAACACAGATATTGATAGATGACAGATAAATGGATGGACAGATAGATAGAGCATTTATTAAATACTTATCAAGTGCCAGGTGCGGTGCTAAACTTCAAATATAAGCAAGAGATGTAGGAGTTAGTAGTGGGGAATCAATTATTCAAAATATAAGCAAGACAATCCTTGCTTTCCAAAGACTTAAATCTAGTGGAGGAAGACAAGCCATTAAGGGGAGCTGGTGAATAGGATGGCACATTGAAGAGAGGAAGAAGCTCCTTCTCTCCAGTTGACAGAATCCACAGTCCACCATGACAACCAAGGCCCAAAGAAAATGCTAGTCACAGCTCCCCAAAACCCTCAAAATTAGAAATCTGGTTAAACATACAATCTGGCTAAATACATACAAGCCAGGCTCCAGTTATCCATAAAAGTTTTCTGGATCCTAGGAGCCAGTGAATGAGTCCTCCCAGTTTTGCTACTAACCATCTAAGTGGTCCTAAGAAAAGAGAGAGATAGACAGAGACAGAGACAGAGAGTACCTGGCCCTGAAAAAGCTTACCTTACCAGCTTAACTTGGCCATATAGATATACATATAAATATAGTGTAAGGCAAATTTTATGAGAGAGCTTGCTAGCACCTGGCGGGGGATGATGGAAGGTTTCTCAAAAATTCACAAAGATGAGTCTTCCTGACTATAGACCTGGCACTCTATCCATTGCAACACCTAGTTTCCTGTCCTATTATTGTACTTTACACATTATTTACACATTTACATTATTTACACATTACACAGATTAAGAACCTAATAAATGTGTTTAATGGAGTTGCTTGAATATATCCAATGACAGAGATACCTGAGACCAACTGGATGGAATGAATATTGATTCTCAAAGTTTCCTTCAACTCACTTGAGGAGACTTGAAAGGTAGAATTGTCTGTGGCTCTTTCCAGGTCTCATGGGTAAATAATCTGGATTAGGAAGAGAGTTTATGCATCCCCAAGGGTTCTCACCAGTGATTACTATGGTAACCAAAGAGGAAAACACCAAAACACAGGAATCTCCAAACCCTGGGAATGTGAGTTCTGGGTTTACAGTGAGAGAACCTGGTTCCAAGTCTCTCTCTACTTCCTACTCCTCATATGACTTTGGTCACGTCACTTCACTTTTCTGGGCCCCAGTTTCCCCATCTTTGGGATGAGAAGGTGATATTAGATGACCTCTAAAGTCTACTACATTTCTGAATCTGTGGTCATTCACTAAAGAACACTACCTGGCATACATCAAGGGAGTTCCTATCTCTTTTTATGTGACCAGTGTCACTATTTCATAATCACCTACGCTTTACCTCAGAATTGAACTTCCTATCAGGGTTTTCTGAACCTGCAAACTTGATATTTTGATAGCTGAATTTCAATATAATTGTCTTCCTTTGTAATCTTAAGTGTTTTATTTTATGAATTGAAAGCCATTATTCTGAGAAGGGGCCCACAGGCTTCATCAGACTTCTACAAAAATCCTTGACACCAGAAAAAAGGTTATAGGAACCCCAGTCCTAGATCATGTTAAAGACTAATTTCCCCTTTAACCTAATCAGACATTACTATGAGTCTGGAAGCCTCCAATTTGAAGTTGACATTTGGGAGCTGAAGAAGTTATAATTGAGTAAGGTTCTTGCTATTTCCTTGATTAGTCTCCTGAAGTTGCAGGTGTCAGGAGTTTGAGATGAGATCTGCCTAGCCAGTCCAGTGCAACTTGTGAAGAACCAGACAAGAGAATCATAGGTGTGCCCCATAGCACACAATGTTCTACCTGTTTCCCTGTCATGTAAGGGTAATTATAAGGGGAAGTAAATTTCTGAAATTTCTAAATTAGGTAAATGGTTCAAGACTGGCATCTGTTAATTGGCAGTTTGAGAATCAGAGTTACTGGCATTCTAAGTAGAGCCAGTGGAATTTCTGGGAGATGAGAGAGAGGGGGGCGTGAAGGCAGCAGTGACCAAAGGAAGAGCCTTGAGACTTAGAACTTGCCTGGCATGAGGAAGCTGAGAGGGTGAGGCACAGATTGAGCCACAGCGATGGTCTGATTACAAGCACATCTCTATCACCTAACTCAATCGCTAAAGAGGAGATAGCTGTAGTGAAAAGTCAGACATCATCCAGAAAAGTGTAGCTGATCTGTGAGCTCTCTCATGATTTCTATTTCACACACCAAAAAAGTGTGCCTGGGGATGCTGGATGACCTACAATACAAGCCATTCCCCAGTTCATAAATGGTAGGCAGTTTTCAGAAGATGAAATCAAAGCTACCAATAGTCACATGAAAAATGCTCTGAATCATTATTGATTAGAGAAATGCAAATTAAAACAACTCTGAGATACCACCTCACACCCACTAGATTGGCTAACATGACAGAAAAGGAAAATGACAAATGTTGGAGGGGATAGAGAAAACTTGGGACACTAATTCACTGTATTGTTCATGGAGTTGTGAGCTGGTCCGGCTACTTTGGAGAACAATTTGGAACTGCATCCAAAGGGCTATAAAACTGTGTATACTGCCGGCCCTGGAATCAGAAGGACCTGAGTTCGGAGCCGGCCTCCGACACTTAATCCATACAAACAAAAACCTAGCCGTGTAACCTTGGGCAAGTTACTTAACCCCAATTGCCCTAAAGGGGCGGCTAGGTGGCGCAGTGAGTAAGAGAGCCGGCCTCGGAGTTTGGACGACCCGAGATCAGATCCGGCCTCAGAAAATGAGCACCCACGCATAAATCAAATGACTAGCCGTGTAACCTTGAGCAAGTTACTTAACCCCAATTGCTTTAAAAAAAAAAAAAAACTGTGTATACTCTTTGCCCCAGCAATACCACTATTATAACTGTACCTCAGACAGATCAAAGGAAAAGAAAAAGGGTCTGTGGATACAAAAATATTTATGGCAGTTCTTTTTGAAATGACAAAGAATTGGAAATTGAGAAGATGCCCATCAATTGGGGAATGACTACACACGTTGTGGTATATGTTTGTGATGGAATACTATTGTGCTATAAGAAATGATGAGCAGGATGGTGTTAGAAAAACCTTGGAAGACTTATATGAATTTATATGACCAAGGTGACATAAGAAGAACCATGGGAACAATGCACACAGAAACAGCAGAGATTGGGGGAAAGTGTGGATAGCACTAGAAGGGGTGGTAATGGAAACAGTGGCATCAGGAAAGAGCCAGATCTCAGTGAATGCCATAAAATGGAAGGAGTGAAAAAGGAAGAGATTCAAGATAAAAGGAAGCTTGTTGATTATGGTGCAGGCATTCTAGAGGGCATAGTTGAAGGGGCAGGAAGATCTGGAACAGGACATTGGCTAGATAGGGTTGATGGGGAAGGGAGTTGGGGATGGGCACCAGGGTTTGTATGTTGACAGCAAGGGATTCATATAGTCACTGGGATAGGAAGAGGATTAGAGGATGGGAGAATGTTGACAAATCAAGGGATGAAAGAGTCCATGCAGAGTACCAGTGGATGGAAAGAGGTCTTTTGAAGGGAGTCAGGTGAATACATTATGCAAGGTTCTCCCTTGTTGGTAAACTCTCTGGAGCCTAGGACAGAAGCTAATATTCAACAGAAATACAGAAATGGTCTCTCTCTAATCTTCAGTATCTCCCTATCTACTGGCTCTTTCTCTGCTGCTTGCAAACACGTCCATGACCTGCCATCTTAAAAAAAAAACCCTTACTTGTTCCACCTATCCTGGCAGCTATCATCCTATATTTCTAATTTCCTTTTCTGTAATTCTCTTGGAGAAAGCATCTGTGCTCCCCCTTCTTTTCTTACTCTTTTCTTCACCTTCTAATCTAATCATTCAGCTAAAAATGTCCTCTCTGAAGTCATACATTATCTTTTAATCATCAATGACCTTTTTTTTTTTCAATTTGCATCCTTCTTGACCACTCTGAAGCATTTGACTCTACTAATCACCTTCCCTTGCATACTCTTTCCTCTTCAGGTCTTTAGGTCACAGCTCTCATTTGTGATCTCACATCTAATAAGTGTCTGACAGGGGATTTCAAGTTAGGTCTTCCTATCTCCAAACCAGGAGCACTATCTGCTGTACCACCTAACTGCACCCAGGTTTTCTTGATGACAAAGTCAGTGCTCTGCCCACTACACTGGAGCTGTGTTCAATTCTAGGAGCTATATTTTAGGAAGGACCAACCATGAGGGTGTCCAGAGGAGGAAGGTCAGAATGGTGAGGAACCTGGAAATCATGGTTGAAGGAACCAGCGGTGTTTAGCCTAGAAAAGACAAAGAATGGAGGTAGTCATACTCAGAGGACTTTCCTGTGAAAGAGGGATTCAATTTGTGCTCCTATTCCAGGGGGCAGAACAAAAACCATGGGTAGAAGTAGTGGAGAGGCAGGTTTAGGTTCTATGCATCTGGAGGGTAGCGTCCATGTAATTTTCCCTGAGACTGGGGCTGAGGTGAGGGAGGAGCAAAGGATGTGGGGGGTGGGGGGGTAAAGAGCCAAAAAGTGTGGGATTAAGAGCCTTACCTCTCTCTTTTAAGTAGTCACACTCCCATGGATGAACCCAGTCACATAGGTATGGGTCCAGAGCTGAGAAGGGAGACCCTTAATATAAAGTGGGAAGCTGTCACATCCTAGCCCTGTTGGCCCTGCAGCAATTGTGATTGTTAAATTAGGGCAAGCTCCCTAAGGATTAGAGCTGGGAGCAATAACAGTCACTGACTACATATAGTACTCTAAGGTTTGCAAAGCCTTTTACCTTGTTTGTCTCCTTGGAGCCTCATAATAACCCTTAGAAGTAGGTACTGATCCTGCCTATTGAAGAAAATGAGCACAGAGAGATTAGGTGATTTGCAGGCAACTGGTACTCATCAGAAGTGGGGTTTGAGCCCAGGTCTCTCCCTAGTGTGAGTCCATAACTCCATGGCCCCCATGCTACCCTGCTCCCTAAGGAATCACGTAAGTATGATGTAATTTGAGGTCAGAGTGAGCATGAGAAATAGAGGATCCTAGAAGGCTTCACAGAGGACGTGACTGAACCTTGAAAGAAGAGGAGGTTAAGAGGAGGTGGAGGAAGTAAGGAGGCTGACAGGAAGAACCCTTTGTAGTTCTTCCTTGCCCTGTTCCCAGATTAGGTAAGGGACAGGACATACCGAGAAGGTTCCAGGGTGCACACTGATGCCTCCCCAGTTGAGAATGAGGAAAGACTAAGGACAGATTTCCCCTCAGGATGAAACTAAAAGTACTGACTGTTTCAGGCTATAGCTAGCATTTATATAACTAATTAAGGCTTGTAAGGTGTGGTTTGTCCTTCTTTCTAGAAGAGGACCATGACATCAGGAAGGTGATGACGGGACTTTCAGTTGACTTTGATTTGAGGAAGGGCTATGCAGTTATCAGTCTCACTTTCTCCTCCAGAGTCATCTGGGTCTAGTGGCCAGATGTAGATCAGGACGACTAGAGATAGTCCAGGATGCTGTGAGAGACTTTGGCCTTTTTAAGCTAAAATCTTGCAGAGTGCTCACTTAGAGTAAGGCAACACCCATTCTGTAAATAGGTTTAAGAAATGAGTCAAGGGATGGCCTCTGCCTGGGGGAAAGTGAAAACTTCTCAGAACTTCTCTCTCCCCTCCCCCTCCCCCCCTTCACTTCTGCTGTTAATCAGCCGCAAGCCCTTTCAGGAGGCTTTCAGATTTCCTGCCTCTGTGGGCCCCTCCTCCCAGCCAGTGGGAGTCAGGGACAGCCTGAGCTCACTCCTCCCCCTTTGCTTTGGGATCTTTCCTCCCTTTCCCTTGCATAGCATCCTTGTTCTTTGTAAGCCATTAGGGTTGGGCTCCTCTGTTGTTTGCCAATCGGGAAGATTTTTGTCCCGCAACTTGAGCCCACCTCTCAGCCAATGGGAGAAGGGATTGGGGGGAGGTGGAGGGTTTGACTGTGTTAGGGTATAAATTCTTGTTCTGCCTCTTTGTAATGGGGCTTTCCTCAAGATCAGTCTTGGGGAAGAACGCCCTCTTCTCCCAGGGAAGAGAATAAATTCCTGTTCTTATCCTAAGATCTCCTTGTTCTTGGTTACATTTTGGATGAGGTTTTTCATCACAAACACCCCTTTAAAAAAATCAGAGTGGGAGAGGAAGAAGGTTGCTGGCCAAAAGAGAAACATTTACTATTTACATTCACAATGAGCCACCACCCTGTGTATGTATATGTGTGTGTGTGTTTTTAAATCCTAATTAATAAATATTTATTTGTTTAATAAAACAAAAAAATGGACAATTCCACATATAAAAGAAAGGAGGAAAATTGTACATGAAAACTTCAGAGTTCTATTAATCATAGCTTATTTTTCTTTTTAAATATATGTTGATATATACAGTCTTCTGAAAGCCTGAAATCACAATATACAAAACACCTTGATGACAAGTGATGACATTGTTGTGATTGATTCTTCAGCACTAACCCTGGTCTTCTCTCCCCTCCTTGGCTTTTTAAATTTTTTTTTCCTTTTTAATAGTATTTTTATTTTTCCCCCAATTACATCTCAAGGCAATTTTTGGCATTCATTTTTTTTTACAAGATTTTGAGTTCCAATTTTTTCTCCCTCCCTTTCACAATCCCATGTTCCTAAAATGGCAGGTACTTATACATATACTATCATATAAACCATTTTTCCATATCAGTTGGAGTTGTGAAAGAAGAAACAGATCAAAAGGAAAAAAACATGAAAAAAAATTAAGTGAAAAAAAGTTTATTTTGATCTGCATTCAGAGTCCATCAGTTCTTTATCTGGATATGGATAGAATTTTCCTTTGTGAGTCCTTTGTACTTGTCTTGGATCATTGCATTACTGAGCAGAGCTGAGTTGTTCATAGTTGATCATCACACAGTGTTGCTGATACCATGTACAATGTTTTCCTGGTTCTGCTCATTTCACTTTTCATCAATTCATACAAGTCTTTCCAAGTTTTTCTGAAATCTACCTGTTCATTATTTCCTTTTTCACAATAGTATTCCATTACATTCATATACCACGGCTTGTTCAGCCATCCCCTAATTGATAGGCAACCCCTCAATTTCCAATATTTTGCCACCATGAAAAGGGCTGCTGCAAATATTTTTGCTCTATACATCCTTTTCCCTTTTTTTATGATCTCTTTAGGATATAGTAGTGGTATGGCTGAATCAAAGGGTATGCATAGTTTGGTTGCCTTTTGGGCATAGTTCCAAATTGCTCTCCAGAAGGGTTGGATCAGTTTACAACTCCACCAACAGTGCATTATTGTCCCAATTTTCTCACACTCTACAACATTTATCATTTTCCTTTTTTTGTCATATTAGCCAATCTGATTAGGTGTGAGAAGGTACCTCAGAGTTGTTTTAATTTGCATTTCTCTAATCAAAAGTGATTTAGAGCACCTCTTAATATGTTTAGAGATAACTTTGCTTTCTTCACCTGAAAACTACCTGTTCAAATCCTTTGACCATTTTTCGATTGGGAAATGGCTTGTATTCCTATAATTTTGACTCAGTTCTCTATACACTTGAGAAATGAGGCCTTTGTCAGAGATACTTGCTTCAGCAATTGTTTCCCAGCTTTCTGCTTTTTTTCTAATCTTAGCTATATTGGTTTTGTTTGTGCAAAAACTTTTTAATTTAACATAATCAATATTATCTATTTTACAATTAATAATGCTATCTATCTATTATTTGGTCATGAACCTGTAACTCACTTAACTTCTTTAAGAATTTGGATGTTGCACCACTTGGTGCATATATGTTTAGTATTACTATTACTTCATTGTCTATGGTACCTTTTAGTGAGATGTAGTTTCCTTGCTTATCTCTTTTAATTAGGTCTATTTTTACTTTTGCTTTGTCTGAGGTCAGATTTGCTACCCCTGCATAATCGATTCTGCTCCAGCTCCTATCTTTACCGTGTACTGTGTACCGTGTGTATATGTGTGTGTGTGCTTCACATGTATTTCTTGTGAACAACATATGTACTATTCTGATTATTGATCCACTCTGCTAAGTGCCTCCTTTTTATGGGAGAGTTCGTCCCATTCACATTCACAGTTATGATTACTAACTGTATTTTCCTCTATCCTATTTTTCTTCTCCTTCATCCTTCCTCCCCTTTCATCCTTTTCCTTCTCTTCATTGTTTTGTTTTGGTCTACCACCTCCTCCTGTCTGTCCTCTCTTCTGTCAGTCCCCCCCACCACTCCCCTCTACCCTTTATTTAATCTCCTCCTCTCCTACTTTCCTATTGGATAAGATAGATTTCTATATTCATTGATTGTGTGTATTATTCCCTCTTGAGTCAATACTGATGAGAGTAAGGTTCAAGTGATTCCCATCATCCACCCTTCCATCTTTCCCTCCATTGTATTAGGTTTTTTGGTATCTCTTCATGTGAAAAAATGTACCCCATTCTGCTTCTCCCTTCCTTCTGTACCCAGTGTACTCCTCTTTCTTATCCCTTAATTATTTTTTAAGTCTTTCCCTGAAATTCACCTTATACCTGTACTCTCTATGTATATTCCTTCTAGCTGTATTATTAGTGGAACAATTTTTAAGAATTACAAGTATCATCTCCCCATGTAGGGATGTAAACAGCCCGGCTCTATTGAATCCCTTACATTTCCCTTTCTAGGCTTCTCTTGGGTCTTGATATTGGAAATTAATTTTTTTTGTTCAATTCTGGTTTTCTCCTTAGGGAATCTTGAAATCCTTTTATTCCATTGAATGACCATTTTTCCCTTGAAGAATCATGCTTAGTTTCACTGGGTAGATGATTCTTAGCTGTAGTTTTAGTTCCTTTGCCTTCTGGAGTATCATGTTCCATAACCTCTGAGCCTTTAATGTTACAACCGCTGAATCCTGTATAATCCTGACTGTGACTCCCCAACATTTGAATTATTTCTGGCCACTTCTTGACCTAACAATTCTATAATTTGACTATCATGTTGCTTAGAGTTTTTATTTTGGGATCTCCTTCCTGGGGTGATCAGTGGGTTCTTTCATGAGTATTTTGCCTTTTTTGCCCTCTGGTCCATGATATCAGGGCAATTCTCCTAGGTAATTTTTTGAAAGAGTCTGTCCAAGTTTTGCTATTGATTATGGCTTTCAGGCACTCCAATGATTCTGACATTTTCTCTCCTGGATCTATTTTTCAGGTCAGTTGCCTTTCCAATGAGTTATTTTAAATTTTCTTCTGTTTTCTTCATTCTTTTGAACTTGTTTGATTGATGCTTGGTGTCTCATAGAGATATTAACTTCCACTTGCCCACTTCTAACTTTTAAGGAATTGTTTTCCTCAGTTAGTTTTTGTACTTCCTTTTCCACTTGGCCAGTTCTACTTTTTAAGCAGTTGTTTTCTTTTTCCAAGCTGTTGACTCTTTTTTCATAATTCTCTCACATCACTCTCATTTATTTTTCCAATTTTTCTTCTACCCCATATGATTTTTAAGCTCCTTTTCAAGTTCTTCCATGAGTTCTTTAGGGGAGTTTTGCTTATAGGTGTTTTGACATTGTTATCCTCTTCTGAATTTGTGTCTTTTTTTTTTACTTTTTGCTCTTTGGAGGGCAATTAGGGTTAAGTGACTTGCCCAAGGTCACATGGCTAGTTTTTGTATTGAGTGTCTGAGGCTGGATTTGAACTCAGGTCCTCCTGACTCCAGGACCAGTGCTCTATTCACTGTGCCACCTACCCACCCCTGAATTTGTGTCTATTTGTGTCTTGATCTTCCCTGTCACCATAATTACTTTCTGTGGTGGTCAGATTCTTTGTTGTTGTTGCTTTTTGCTCATCATTTTTGGCCTTTTTCCTTTTTTTAAATCTGAGCTTTTCTCCTAAGGTAGAAGGGTCACTCTCTCAGGTCTCTCGAGCCAGGCGATAGGCCCTAGCTATTTACCTGGTGCTGCATTGATGTTGCCCTGAGGCCTGCTGGGGACCGATGTGTCTGGTGCTATGATGAAGGCATAGGGTGGGGGGTGGCTGCTGCTTCTGGAAGCCATCATGGTCTGGCAGCTTAGCTGGTGGTAAGCTGGTGTCCTTATGCTGGTGTCTGATGTGTGTTTTGGGGTGTTTCTGCATTTCCTTGGGGCTAGATTGAAGTGTGTCATGGTGTAGTCACAGGAGGCTGCCTGTTTGCCCTATGCTGAAGCAAGTGGAGATTCTTAGTGTTAGACTCTGCCATTCCCCTGACTGTAGAGGAGGGGTCCTGGTGTTTGCCCGCTTCACTGCACTGGGGCTCGGGATCTCCTGCTAATTTGCTGAGGTGGGGCTTGCTGCTGGCTTGCTGAGATCCTTCTTGTCCTGGACTGTGTTCCCATTTTACCCAAGTGAGATAGACCTTTCTTGACAATTGTCTAAGATTCTTGGTCTAAAATATTGTTTCACCCCATCTTTTTCTGATTCTGCTACTCTAGTGTTTGTTTTGGGGTGCTATTTTGTGGTTGTTTGGAGGTGAATATAGAAAAGTTGTGGCAATTTACTGCTTACTCTGTTATCTTGGGTCCTGGAAGTGGATATACTTTATGGGCTTCTTTTTCTAATGACCTGACCACACCTACTTCTGGTTCTTATGTCCAAAAGCAGCTGGCCATAGCCCTTTCTGGTATTCATGCCAGTCAGGTAAGAGTAAAGACCCTACTGCCAGGTCCTTGAGAAACCCCAATTCACACTGGGGAAACAAGACTGACCCACTAAAAAGACAGTGATCAGACTCCTGGAAACCTCAGTCATCTGGACACAGAAACTCTCCCTAGGATCCAGTAAACTGGAATGATCACCACTGCTGGCTCTGAGGAGTGACACAGAGATGAGGTCACTGGGAGGAAAGAAGGTGTTAGTAATATCATCTTTTAAAAGACTCAGCATTCCTAATCTGAAGGGGAATCTCATCTTAGCTATTGCAACCAGAACCAAAGGACATGATAAATGCTTTACAGTTAGTCCGTCAATAAGCATTCGGTACTGTGCTAAGCACTGACAAGAAAAGCAAAAAATACAGTCCCTGTACTCAAAGAGCACATATTCTAACAGGAGAGAAAACATGCAAATAAGTGTACATACACAATACATACATTATAAAGAGATTGTAATCTCAGAGGGAAGGAAGTAGCAATAAAGGCAATGGGAGAGATGAAGGGAAACCGGAAAGGCTTCTTGCAGAAAGTGGATTTTGAGTCAAATCTTAAAATAAATCAAAGAATCTGGGAGTTAACGGTGAAGAGGGAGAGTATTCCAGACATGGGGAACAGTCAGTGCAATGAGTGGCAAGGAGTCAGAAGATGAAGTATCAAGTGTGAGGAATAGCAAAAAGACTAGTGTGCTTGGATCATAGTGTGGTTGGATGATAGAGAAGAATGAAGTGAACTAAGACTGGAAGGGTAGGAAGGGTTCAAGTGGTGAAGAGTTTTAAAAGCTAAACAGAAGATTCTATATCTGATCTTGGAAGTAATGGAGAGCCCCCAAAGTGGATTGAATGGGGAAGTGACCTGGTCAGACATGTACTTTAAGAAAATCACTTTGGTAGCTGAGAGGAGGATTGATTGGAGTGGGGAGAGACTTGAGGTTAGAGGTGATGAGTGTCTGAGTACAAAGAAGAAGATATAAATAAAATATGTTTTAAATGATTGATATGTAGAGTGAGTTCAAGTGAGAATTTGCAGATAACACTGAACTTATGAGCCTGGGAGACCTGGGAAGATGGTTGACACTTGAAATGAAAAATAATGATTTCTGTTTTGGACATATTCAGTTTTGAGATTCCCACAGGGCATCCAGTTTAGGATGGCCAAAAGGTAGTTGATTATTCAAGACTGGAAATAAAGGAGAGAAATAAAGGCTGGCTATGTAAATGTGGGAATCATCTTCATAGAAACAGTAATTCAGCCCATGAGAGTTAATGAAACTACCAAATGAGATAACACAGAAGGGAAGGAGAAGAGAGTCCAGGACAGAACCTTGCAGAACACCCATCATTAGAGACATGACCTAGATGAAGTTCTAGCAAAGGAGGTGGAGAGGAGTCTCAGGGGTGGTATTAGAATTAAGAGGGATGGGAGAAGGCTTCCTGTAAAAGATAGGATTTTAATTGACAGTGGAAGGAATGGGGGAAGGGGGGAGCTAGGAGGCAGATATGGGGACAGATAAGAGAACCAAGAGAAAGCAATGTCACAAAAACTGTAGAGGAGACACTGTCAAGAAGGAAATGGAGATCAACAGTGTCAAAGACTGCAAAAAGTTCAAGAAAGAAGATGTAGAAAAGACAGAGATGTCTTTTAAACTTCTAAGACTGTCCTTATTCCAAATCTCACTTGCACTGATGAGTTGCATTCCTTAGAGAAAGGCTACATTTTCCTCTACCTTAGAATTCCATAGGTACCCTTTGATGGGTTAGGGCATTTTTCTCTAATGTTGTTAGCTTGATCCCCATTCAAGTGTGTTCTTGATACCAATTTCCAGTTGTAGTTAGTATCTCTATTATATTGATAATGGATAACCTCCAGTGATTAGCACCCAAAAATCATTTAACCAATTAACATCAGTTAGCTCTTATAAAGGAATATTTACTGCAAAGATAGGAGGAAAGAACAAACATTTGTCAAGTGTGTATGATGTTTCACATACTGTGCTAAGCGCTTTACAAATGTCATTTAATTTCATAACAACCCTGTATGATGTATAAAAAGTTTTGAGAGGGGCGGCTAGGGGCGGAACCAAGATGGCAGAGTAGAAACAGCTCATCCAAGACTCTCTGCCCCCAGATTCCCCCCAAACTATGTAAAAAAGGACTCTGAACAACTTCTGGAGCCCCAGCACCCACAGAACGACACAGAGAAGCTAACCTCCCGCTGAGGACAGCCCAGCAGCCCTGCAGGAAGGACCAGCACAGTGGTCTGGGAGCCAGCAGCGCTCAGAGCGCAGAGCGCAGGAGCTGAGTCGAGCTGAGCTGAGCCCAGGTCCGCGTGAGCCAAGGTTTTAGCCCCAGGGCGGCAGGGCCAGCAGCCAGCTGGAGGAACCCCAGAACACCAGGAGCATAGACATGCCTAGGACAAAGTAAGAGGTTAGTGTCCTATGGACTTTGGGACCTGTATTTGGGGAATGCATCAGCTCCCTCCCCTGGGGGCTAGAAGCCCCTGAGGAGACACGCCATTTTGTAGTTTTCAGAGGCATTTCCGGCTCCCAGCCTACAAATCGTGGGGAGATCCAGCGATCAGTTTTGGGGGGTAATCGCTCTTGCTTTAACCTCCCTGGATCTGGATTGTGATCTAGGGTGGAAGTTGTGGGTGGGTTTACAGCTTGCCAGAAACGGAAGTTGCCCCCCACACGTTCGGGATGAAAATTCCTCTAGCTGGCCTTAAAGCCATAGTGTGGCAACAAGCCCAAAAGTCAAGCAATTAAGTGGCAACATGCCAAGGCAAAGGAAACAGAAAAATGCAACCCTAGACTCCTATTTTGGGGGCATAGAGCAGGAAAAGGACTGTGAGGTCAGAAGTCCTGCTCCAAAAGCCCCAGGGAAACCATGAGCGGGTTGCAGGCCATAGAGGACCTTAAGAAGGACTTTAAAAATCAAATAAGAGAAGTGGAGGAAAAATTGGAAAGAGAAATGAGAAGGATGCAGGAAAAGTATGAAATGAGGGTCAACAGCCTGACTGAGGAAAACAACACCTTAAAAAATAGACTGACTCAAATGGCAAAGGAGGCCCAAAAGGGCAATGAGGAGAAGAATGCCTTAAAAAGTCGAATTTGCCAGATGGAAAAAGAATCTCAAAAGTTCACTGAGGAGATTCATTCCTTCAGAGTTAGACTGGAGCAAATGGAAGCTAATGACTTTATGAGAAATCAAGATGCTGTTAAGCAGATCCAAACAAACGAAAGATTAGAAGGCAATGTGAAATATCTCATGGGAAAAACCACTGACCTGGAGAATAGATCCAGGAGAGACAATTTAAAAATTATTGGACTACCTGAAAGCCATGATCAAGGAAAGAACCTAGAAATCACCCTTCAAGAAATTCTCAAGGAAAACTGCCCTGATGTTTTTGATCCAGAGGGCAAAATAGAGGTTGAAAGAATCCACCGATCACCTCCTGAAAAAGATCCCAAAAAGAAAACTCCCAGGAATATTATAGCCAGGTTCCAGAATCCCCAGATCAAGGAGAAAATACTACAAGCAGCCAGGAAGAAACAATTTCAATATTGTGGAAACACAATCAGAATAGCACAGGACCTGGCAGCTTCTACACTGAGGGATCGAAGGGCATGATATGATATTCCAGAGGGCAAAAGAACTGGGAATGAACCCAAGGGTCACCTACCCAGCAAAACTGAGTATTTTGTTTCAGGGGAAAATATGGTCATTCAGTGGAATAGAGGACTTTCAAGCATTCTTGAGGAAAAACCAGAGTTGAATAGAAAATTTGACATCCAGACGCAAGAAGAAGAGATGCCTGAGAAGGATCAGGGAAAAGAAATCAAAAGGAACTTATCAAAGTTGAACTATTTACATTCCTATATGGAAAGTAACTGTGACTGATGATATCTTTCTCACTATGAAAATAATGGAAGAAGGGGGTGTGGTCATATGAATACATATGTGAATGTGTGTGTATATGGTTACAGTTATATATGGATAGAGGGCATAGGTTGAATTTGTTGGGGAAGGGAGAATACTCAAGGGATGAAATTATGAGGTGAGAGAGGAAAGTGGCAAGAGGAGATGGGGAGAGACATGGTAGGGTAAACTATCTCATGTAGGGGAAGTGGTTGCAAAGGAGGGGGAGAATAAGGAAGGCTAAAAAGGCAAAACCACATTCACATTGAATTTGTTTCAGGGAGAAAATGACATACATACTAAATGGGATATCTCAACCTGCAGCAGGATAGGGGAAGGGGGATGAGAGGAGGGATGATGGATGGGAGGGCATCCTTGGGGTGAGGGGAGGTTGGAAGTACCCACTATAGAAGAGGGACAGGATCATGTAGGGAATGGACCAGGTGGGGGGTGGGATGAGTGGGGGGGAATTTTAAGCAGCCTTGTACAATATATCTACTATGATAATGTTTTGCATAGCTAGACATGTACAACATATACTGAATTCCTTATCTCCCAAGAAGGAATGGGTGACAAGGGAGGAAGGAAATGGATCTGAAATTCGAGGTCGTAACATTAAATGTTTCAAATATATATAAATACTATTATTAATACTCTTTTGCTTGTAATAGGGAGATAAGATGTGCAGGCATTGGGACACAAAGATTCACCTTCCTCTAATGGAAAAGTCGATGGGGGTATGGGAGAAGGTATGGGAGAGAGCAGATTGGAGGAAGCGATATCTTGTGGGACTACTATTCTGGGAGGTTGGGTAGGGGAATAATGGGGGGAAAATGATTGTAACTCAAAATCTGGCGGAAATGAATGATGTAAAACAGAAGTTAATAAAGCATTTGTTTAAAAAAAAAAAGAGAGGGGCAGCTAGGTGGTGCAGTGAATAGGGCCCCGGCCCTGGAGTCAGAAGGACCTGAGTTCGGAGCCAGCCTCCGACACTTAATCCACACAAACAAAAACCTAGCCATGTAACCTTGGGCAAGTTACTTAACCCCAATTGCCCTAAAGGTGCGGCTAGGTGGCGCAGTGAGTAAGAGCGCTGGCCTCAGAGTTGGGATGACCCGAGATCAAATCCGGCCTCAGAAAATGAGCACCCCCCTGCATAAATAATGACTAGCCGTGTAACCTTGAGCAAGTTACTTAACCCCAATTGCTTTAAAAAAAAAAAGTTTTGAGAGACAGCATTTCTGGGTAATTTAATCATTTTATTAATGAGGTCAGAGTGTTTATTAATAAAAGGATGGTAATTTGGTCTTCTCTCTTAGACAAAAAAACCTTCATGGTGCTGGGCTCACAGTTTATATGCCCATGGAAGAGCAAGTGCTCTTGAGGGTGACAATCAACACTGATTGGGTAACAATTAATGAGACAATGAATATTACAATAGAGGGGCCGCTATATTACAATGAGAGTCTTGGGTCACCCAAATCTTGGTCAAAGAGACTCATCAATTTTCCTGTCATCTGTCTGACAAAAGGGAGAATCGACACTTCCCACATCTGTCTGAGCAAACACAAGGAGCAGGAATGTATCCTTTAGCCCCAACTTAGAATTTCTTTTACTTATCTTTGATTAGACCTTAGCCATCCTGGCTAGGTAAGTGTTTTAGGGAGATTTCCCACATTGGTTGATTCTGGATAAGGAAGTAGAAAGGGGAAAAAAAACCTTAGTCCTAAAACAATAATTAGTTATTAAATACAAGAGAAGAATAATCACTTCTCAAACCTGTTGGATAGCTTTAATTATCCTCATTTTTACAGTTGAAGAAATGGAGATGAGTGACTTGCCCAGCTTTGCTAAGCTTTACACAGCTAGTAAATTTCTGAGGAAAGATGTTAATTCAAGTCTTTCTGATTCTAGGACCAGTACCATCTAACTTGCCTATAGCAAGAATAGAAAGTACAAATCATTTTCCCAAAGTGAGACACACTCCCTTCTACCAACTTGGTCCCTAATAGACTGGGCTCAAATTTTAAGTAATTCCAAGTTCACTTTCAAGCATTGAGTTGCTAGATGAAATTACTCCAGAAAAAAAAAAAGTATATTGGCTTCTAGGCCAGATTCACTAGTAGGGTTGGTGCTATGGTTTGTTTTTAAAAGTATGGCTGCCACTTTCACTGAACTCCTGACCTATTACATCTCACAAGGGGTAGCCTAATCCACTCAATCTCCAATACTCTACTTAAAAGCAAGAAAGAACAGACTATACATATAACCATGTGTTAGCAATTTGGGTGGAAAGATAAAGACCTGAGGTCTTTATCCCCACAATGCCCCTCACTACAACATAGCCAGGAAATAGGAAGTTGGAATTATCCAGCTAGTGCCTTTTGTAAAAATACTATTTTTGACTCAGTAGTTATTCAAAAGCTCTTCTTCACATGGTAAGCAGAAACAGTACCTGTGTGTGCTCTGAAGTCCACTTGGGAGTTTTGCTAATAGACCATGCACCATATGCTTATAAAGATTGTATTCTCACTGGCCAATCCCATCTTCTATTCTATTAGATTTGTCAATTATAAGGTCATTGGTAACTTTAGAGAAAACAGTTTCAGTTGAATGATCAGGGAGGATGATATACCACTAAGGGTTTAGAAGCAAATAAAAGGAACAGAAGTAAAGGTTCTGAATGTAGATGGCTTTCTTAATCAAGAAAGGAAAGAGAGTTAGGATTATCACTCTCTGAGATAGTCAAATTAAATGAAATTCTGCAATGGTATTCCCAGGGCTTTGTCTTTGCCCCATTCTACTATTTGATAAGCAATTTGAATAAAAGATAACAAAAACGTCCAGGATAATAGATAGCATCAGTTGAAATAATGGGTCCAAATAAACACAGTAGAATTAAAGAGGAAAATATAAAACCCCAAAGAAACTGAATTAAAAAATATAATCACTGGGCAGCTAGGTGGTACAGTGAATAGAGCACCAGCCCTGGATTCAGGAGGACCTGAGTTCAAATCCAGCCTCAGACACTTAACAAAAATTAGCCATGTGACCTTGGGCAAGTCACTTAACCCCAATTGCCCTCCAAAAAGCAAAAAAAAAAAAAAAAAAATATATATATATATATATATATATATATATAATCACACAAGTATAAAATGAAAGAGTTATGTCTAGACAATAATTCATGTGAAAAAAATTAATATTCTGATTGACTGTGAGTCTATAGTGTTATAGAGCAGTCAAAAAAACCAATTCAGTCCTTGTCTTTATTGTGAGAAGAGCACTGTCTCAAGTAACCCTATGTCTAGAATATGAGTATCAGGTCTGGACATCGTGTGTTAGAAAAGGCGACAAATCAAGAAGGGGACCAGGGTAGAAATGGAACTAGAATTCATCAAATGTTTATTGATCACATACAATATATAAGATCCTTTGCAGCTAGGTGGCACAGTAGATAAAGCACTGACTTAGAGTCAGGAAGACCTAAATTCAAATCTGGCATCAGACACTTCCAAGCTATGTGACACTGAACAAATCATAGTCTGTCTCCTCAGTTCTCTCAACTGTAAAATGGGGATAATAATGGCGCCTACCTCCCCAGGACATTGTTTAACACAGTGCCAGGCACATAAGAGTCACTTAATATTTGTTTCCTTCCTTCCTTCCCTGTATGAAAACAAATCATGTAAACAATGACTGAAGGAATTAGCTATGGTCCTCTAAAGAATCATGGGATGTTAGCACCCATGAGAAACCCTGGGCATCATATAACCCACCTCCCTTTTTCCAGCCCCATTTTATCAATGAAGGAAGTAAACTTGACTTTGTTTCTTGGCAAGAATTCTAGATTGTGTTATTAAAGAGATGATCAGTGGACGTCTAGGAAAGGAAATAGTTACTAGGCTTGTAGATCAGAGGATTGGTATGGATAATTTTGATTTTATCATAACAGTTGACAAAATCTTTCAAGCTATTCTTGGGGAGGGGGCAGTAAGGGAGAGATGTGGTCTAGGCAGTAGAACAGGTAAGGTGGTTTTAAAACTGGTCAAATGGTCAGATCTAAAGACCAGTAGTCATTAATGGTTCAATGTCATCTTGGGAAGAGATCTCAAGAAGAAATGGTCAGATCTAAAGACCAGTAGTCTTGGGAAGAGATCTCAAGAAGAGTGCTTCAATGTTTAACATTTTAGTCAGTGATTTAGATAAAAGCACAGATGACATCTTTATTAAACTTACAGATGGCATAAAGCTGGGGATTGCGGAGAGATAACTGACCCATTGGAGGACAGAGTCATGATGCAAAAAATCTTGGGCTAAGAAGCTAAAATTTTATGGGTATAAATATATTGTCTTACATTTTGATTCAAATAATCAATTTTCCAAGTGTAAGATGGGAGAAGTGTGTTTAGGCAATGACTTATCTTTTTTTTTTTTGCCTTTTGGAGGCCAATTGGGGTTAAGTAACTTGCCCAAGGTCACACGGCTAGGTTTTTGTTTGTGTGTGTTAAGTGTCTGAGGTCGGATCCGAACCCAGGTCCTTCTGACTCCAGGGCTGACGCTCTACTCACTGCGCCACCTAGCCACCCCATGACTTATCTTTTTAAATTTTTTAAAGTTCAGCAGACTACAAGCTCAGTATGAATCAACAATGTAATATGACAGCCAAAAATAAATAAACAAATGAAAGTGTAACATGGCTTCAAGCTATATTAGGAGGGCCAAGCACCGAGAGAGGTGATTACTGACAGACTGATCGATGGTCTAGAATACTGTGCTCTGTCCTTAACACTACATTTTTGGAAGGGCATTGATAAACTGAAGCTGGTGAAGGTAGCTAGGTGACAAAATGAATAGAAACAAAAAATAAGCATTTATTAAGTACTTCTGCTATGTGCCCCAGGCACTGTGCTAGGTGCTGGGAATGCAAGTATAAAGACTGAAATAATCTCTCTGATAAATAAGTTTACAAAAAGGGGAAGTGATTTGTTCAATACTCACAGAATTCCAAAATTCTAAAGTCAGGACTAGAACCCAAGTCTTTCAAATTTTAATCTGGGTCTCTCTACCCCACTCTAGGACAGAACAGTACCCTCTAATTTACCTGTCCCACAGACTTTCAAATGGAAGAAGTCTGTGACATTACTTTGTTCTTAGTTCTAGGAAGCCCAATTTGAACCCATGGGTGGCAGATTCTAAGGAATGACTTCCAATTAGACCTGTCCAACAGTGGTAGCAACTCCTGGGAAGTGTGGGAACAGCTATTACTGACCCCCTCCCAGGAAGCCCCTTCTGGTGACTGACCCTAGTCTTACAAGAAGTTAATTAGGGAGGCAAATTAATTGTTTTAGACCTCAGTGAGGCAACAGGAAGGATATCATTTATGTAGTCACTCATTCCACAAACATGTATTGGCTACCTACTACCTATAGGGAATGGTGTGTAAATTCTTGGACCCTGATCCCTAAGAACTGCTGACCAATCACTCTTCTTACTACCCCCACCCACTCCCTGTTCTCTTCCACCTGGCATTTGCCTTTTCCTGGTCCTCCTGCTTATATGGTATGCTCTGTAGCATTTCTATGCTCATCCCCACTACTGTCTACTTATGTGCCTGCTCCTCTCCTCCTCCATGCTCATTTCTGTTCCCACATCCTTTAACAGAATTCTGCTAGTTCTCTGCACTTGTGGTCCAAATAAAGAAGAGTTGGTCTTTGGCTCAGGTCTGTGCTGGCCCTATGCCCAGGTAACCTACTAGCATGAATGCCACAGGGGAACCTTAGGATTCAGGAGGAAGGGGGAAAAAACCCCTACCTGCCCACCCTCAGCTGGCCCAAAATGGAGGAAGAGCACATGGACCATGTCAGTGCTGGGAGAAGGATCCCAAAGTCAGCTGAGAGGAAAAGGGAGAGAGTCCGTCCCTCTGGAAGATCCCAGCCAAAAAAAAACCAATAACCATTCTGGACAGAGCTATGAATGACAAGGAAGGCAGTTAGAACAGGCAGAAGGGGACAATGATATCTTTAAGGAGAAAGTGAGCCCTTGGCTGAAGTGTTTATCCTGGTTTTGTTCAAGATCATTGGATCTAGAGCTCTTATCTACTTGAGCATCTTCTGGAAATAGGCTCTCGGGTGCCTTATTTCATGTCCCAGAGGCTCTTGAAGTCCTCTACAGGATAGTCAATCCAGGGCCTAGAAGGAAGAAGGGGACAGTGAGACAATTCCCAGTAGGAGTCAGGCAGGCACTTTCCTTGATACTTGTGTGGCCAGTAAGAGGAAACTTGAAATGTAAATGAATCAGCTGGGGCAACCACACCCATCAACGGAGCCCAGGGTTTGGAGAGAGGGTGGAGCTGCTTGGCTGGGACCAATGGAGTTCTGGGGCTCCTTAGTAAGTAAGACCTGAGAGCTGGTTGGCTGAGACACTGATGGGCGGGCAGGGGAAGGGGGGTTGATGTGGAACTCAATTCCCATAAGAATGGGCCAGCAAAGCTCACATCCTGGCATGCCTGTGGTGTCATGGAGAAGTGGGGTAAGTGATGGTTCAGATGGCATGGCAGAGAATGGGTGACTGCGGACTGGGTATTATCAAAGAATGGGACTACTAGGGGCTGAGGACAGAGCTGAGAGGAATGAAGGGATAGATCAGGACCTTGGGCGCCAAGGGAATGAATGAATCAAGAGAACAAAGAAATTTGGGATAAAGGATGGATTTGGGTTTGAGGGTCATATGGGGATAGTCATAGTGCTAGAGAAAATAGAATCAAGGAAAAGGGGCCATAAAGAATGAGAAAGAGAACTTGGGGACCCTGGCTAGGGGAGTTAGAGACAAAGTCATAGGAAATGGTGGAGTGGGGTGGTTCTGTGTAGGATATGGAGGTCATGGGGAGAACGAAGGGATAAGGTCAGAGTGATGAGTGAGAAGCTATGGAGGATAAAGAAGGTAGTGTGTTACAATGGAATGAACCCTGTGGGGGTTCTGAGCCCTGGGATCTGTTACTGACCCACTCTGATGATGAACAACACTATTCCACTCTCTGGGCCTCAGTTTCCCTAACTATAAAAGAAGAGTCAGACTAAGTTCTAAAGTCTCTTCCAGCTCTGATATTCTGCCCTCTGGAGGTTGATTAATGAGAATTTGGGGCTGGATATACCCAAGGATGCAAGGCCCCCTTTTCTTAGTTTCCTGCTTTGGGGTATCTCTATCTAGACAGGAAGCCTGACACCTCCGTTTCCTGCCCCTACTTCAGTGGGTAGGCCATAAGAATTCATTCCCTTTAATGCTACAAACCTCACTCTCACCTGCTTGAGACAAGTGAAACATTGGTGGAACACCAATGTAATGTAAATGATTTGTAACAATGCCCGGGGCTAAAAACTGGATCTCCTTCCTTACTCCCTCCAGATGACCCCGGAGAAATTATAGAACTTCTATGTTCTAGTCTCCCCTGCAATAGATTTAAGGATCTGTAGTTAATTGTAGCCTTGCAAGAGTCAATGTGACTTTTAGATGTTACTTATTAATTAGACAGAGATAAGGGAGTAGCAACATAAACCTACATTCCTTCATCCACTTCAGAATCAGGGAAACTGAGACACAGGATACAGAGCCCAAGTCTGAGCCAAGACTGGAAGCCAGCCCTGCCTAGAGGACAGTAAAAACAATAGTGCCCAGGAAGCCTGAGGGAAAATAGTTTCTGGGTTTCATCAGAGATTTGTGAGGACCAGAAGGTGCCCCTCCCCCAACTCCAGGGTCTCTGACCCAAGCTTTGGAGGAGGTGGGTCCAAGGGAGCTAGATTCCCCTGGATTCCTGGGATCCTCTTTGTGAATGTCTTATGAGTGTTTGTGCCTATGTCTATTTTCTGTGTGTCTGTCATACTGTTTGGGTATCTGTATGAGAGTGTGTCTGAGTGAATGAATGTGTATTCATTATATCTGTATATTTACATGAACTTATGAATTAATATATTCATTCTTTAATATACATTTAGGAAGTGCTGATTATGTATGTGCCAAGTGCTGTGTTAGAAAGAAATAGAAAAAAAAAACCAAGATGATACTTGCTGTCATGGAGGTCACCCTCTGTGACCTTTGGGGAATGCCCAAAGTTCAGCTACATGGATCAGAGAAAGACCCCAAAGTCCTTGGTGTGGCTGGCAAGGTCCCAGGATCCTCAGGGGACATCAGCTGATCAAGTGACAGTGCCCAGGGGCTGGAGATCATAGAAGCAGGCAGGGTAGATAGGAGGACCTGGACTTCCTCCATCTTAGCAGAAGGAACACCCATCACATCTCGGTGGTGAGAGTAAGCAAAAGCAAGTCAGATGGGCCATAGAAGGAGGGCATCCCCATAGGCCTGAAAGGAATTGTCTGCCTTTAAGTAGATCTTTGTACACTTTTTTTTCCTATTTGTACTTCTAAGTTGGTGTCTGGGCTGCTGTTTGTTTCTGCACCTGGGGCTGTGTAAATATATCTATGACCATATTTGAATATATCTGCATGGAAGTGTGTCTGTGTATCTCTTTAGATGGGCAGATTCTGTGTGTCTCCACACTCCATGACTATCTCTATATATCTCTATGTCTGTCTCCCTGAGTGTCTTAGTGGATGTCTGCCAAAACTGATCTGTAGGTATGCCCATATGTATAAATATATGTGGCTGTAATTGGGTATGTCAACATTGGGTGTGTCTCTCTGTGGGACACATACTGTAATACATCCAAACGCATACTCATATAGAGACAGACACACAAAAGAGCCTGAGGGACACAGCAGAGGTAAGGAGTATTTGCATAAGGACGTTCTGGACTTATAGGATTTGTTGATTTGAATTAATTACCATAGTTGATACTGATATCCAATAATCTGGTCCTCATAACAGTCCTGTGTAGTAGGAATCAAGCCTTGTGGGGCCATGGATAGAGTGTAGGTCCAATAGCCAAGAGAGATATGTTCAAATCCTCCCTTTGACACATATAAGCTATGTAAACCCTGGGCACATCACTTAATTGTTCTAAGCCTTGATTTCCTCATCTTTAAAATGGGGATAATAATAGCTCCTACTTCATACAGTTACTGTGAGTCTGAAATAAGGAAGCCAAACTTTAAAGCATTGTGCAGGAAGTCCTCAACGTGTTAATATGCTAAGACAGCTAAATAGCACAGTGCTGAGGGCAGGACTTAGAATCATGGACACCTGAGTTCAAATCCTACCTCAGGCACTTATTGACTGTATAATTCTGGACCAAGTACTTAGCTTCTCTTAGGTTCAGTTTGCTCATCTGTAAAATGGGGATAATAATAGCCCCTCCCTCACAGGACTGATGTGAGGATCAAATTCAGTAGCATATATAAAGGACTTTGCAAACCTTAAAGGTCCATATCAGTTTCAGTTATTGTAATCCCCATTCTATAGGTGGAGAAGCTGAGGTTTAGAGGCAGTATTCAAATCCAATCTTGGCTCAAAGTCAAGAATTCTTTCCATCTCACTTTGACCTCAATGAAAAAAATGAGAAGTCTAGTCCAGGGCAAGTTAAGTTGGGGGAAGGGAATGCCCTGGCCCCGGCCAGTGCCTCTTTCTCCATCCCTCCATCTTCAGGACATGAACCCTTTGTCCACAGGTATCCTGACCTTAGCCTTCCTTCTGGCCACTCCCGGGTGCAATGGCTATTCTGATCTCCTTGCCAAATGCTTCAAGGACCCGGAATATGAAGCTATTTTGAAAACTGCCCAGGAGGGGCTTGGGACCTCTGCCTCTAAGGGGCATGTCCTGGTGGTGGGAGCTGGGATGTCTGGATTGATAGCGGCCAAGACACTTCAGGATGCTGGACACAAGGTGAGGAGGCAATCAATTGACCCACCAACATTTATTAACCACCCTCTCTCTGCCAGACTGGGAGCTTCCCAAGGACAGGACCCTGGCTCCCTCAGATGGTGAGCTCCAACCATGTGGCATGGCAGCCAAAAAAAAGGATGGAATCCTAGCTTCGAAGCAGAGACAAAGACTTCTCCTTCTCTGTCTCTGTCCTCCAAACTGTAAGCTCCCTGAGGGCAGGACCAGGATCTTCCTTCCCCTTACTCTCCAAAGGCATGTCCTTTCATATTCTTCCATTTTCTCTCCACATCAGGGCCTGGATTTGCTGCCTCTCTTTTTGTCTTTGTGTGTCTCTATTCCTTTTTCTCTCTCTGTTTCTCCTTCTGTCTTTGCCTCTTGCCCTCTACCTTTCCCCCCACATCCTGCTCTCTCACCCCCAAACCCAGATACGCAGTCTATGGTGGAGGCAAGGCCCATAAGAGAAGAGAACCAACAACACGGGCCCATAATGTCAAGGATTTTTATTCCCAGCTCTAGCTGTGTGACCTTAGGGAAGACACTTAACTTCTCTGAAACTCAATGTCCTTATCTATCTGAGAGGACACAAAAATCAGGAAATAGGGGTGGCTAGGTGCCACAGTGAGTAGAGCACTGGCCCTGGAGTCAGAAGGACCTGAGTTCGGATCTGGCCTCAGACACTTAACACACACAAACAAAAACCTAGCCGTGTGACCTTGGGCAAGTTACTTAACCCCAATTTCCCTCCAAAAAGCAAAAAAAAAAAAAGTCAGGAAATAAAGGCCCTGCTCTCAGGAGACAGTCTGAGGAAGGCAGACTCTTCATGGAGTGTGATCTGGGGGGAAGCAAAGGAACAGACCCTCTCTGTTCTACCCTCAGAGAGCCCATGGTCTCAGGAAACAGGCAAGGCTCCAGCTCCCTTTTCTTGTTAAACTTCCTATTCTACCTCCCTCAAATACTCTCACTGTAGTTAATTTGAAACTGCTTTATAAACTGTAAATTCTGGGGCACATATGAATAACTATCAGACAATAAAGGCCTGGGCAGGGTTAGACTGAATGGCCTCTAGGGCCCTCCCAACTCTGAGCTTCTGTTGGCTTGGCTTTAGTGGTCAGGGGAGACTTCCTGAAGAAGATGGTCTGTAGGTAGGATTTGTACAGACAGAGGGAAGCGAGATGTAAGTAGAAAGTTCTGGGGTAAACAGAAAGACTGGGACTGCTCCTTATAAAGAAAGGGTTTGAAACTGGTTTTTCCCTTAATTCTCAACACAGATCATTTCCCAACATCCCCTGGTAGATCCACCTCCCCCAATCCTTGCCTTAAACCAACCCCACCACCACCAGCACAGCCTTTTGACTGAATCCAAATTTTATGGAACAAGTTTGTTAAATCCTCACTTAAGGATTTAGAAGGTCACATGTGGTCTTAAGGCCACAGGTTCCCCACCCCTGGCCCAAACCAACCCCACCACCACCTTGAGGTCTCTACACTACTGCTAGTCAACCAAAGTTTGTCTAGGTCTTTCCTTAGTCAATATTCTCATCTTCAATCCCATCTTGCAAGGTCAGGATCTTCCTGCCTTCCAAACTGAAGCCCCCAAAGGGAAAAGCATTTGCCTAAATAAGTACAGATTTGAGCCCAAGGTCCTTGATTCCCAGGATAATGCTTTCTCCTGTACCATATCTCACCATGTTCTCTTTCTAGTAGAATATATATTCCTTAAGGGCAGAGAATGTCTCACTTTTTTGTATTTATTTCCCCAATGACACATATAGTAGGCACTTAAATGTTTGTTTGATAATTGATTAGATTACGTCGTGCTGACATTAAAGGACTGAGGACCAAAGGAAATAACCCCTCACCTTGGGCTTTCTCTCTCCACTCTTCTGTACTTTCAAAGGACACAGAAAAATTCCTTCCTCCCTACACCATTGTTGTTCAATCATAAGTGACTTACCTTTACCTCAAGCTAGGGTGAATGGACAGATAAAAGGGTTATGCTGTGGGCAAAGTCAATTCTAGGCTTAATGAGGCACTCTTCCTGAACCTAGGTGACAGTCTTGGAAGCCAGCAACAAAATTGGGGGAAGAGTGTCAACGTTCCGGAGTCCAGAGAAGAACTGGTACATTGAGCTAGGTGCTATGAGGCTGCCAGCCAACCACAGGTGAGACCTGGGAAAGGGACTGAATCTAACAGAGATGACAGAATATAACTTGGACCATTGGGTCCAGTGATGAACTTTCCAGAGTCCTATGAAATACCCCTTGGGAAACAGGTGAAACAGAGATCATGATCCCTATTTGATGAAGGAGGAAAGAAGTTCAGAGATGTCAAGATACCCAAAGTCCCACAGCTAATTTAATGGCAGAGATATTGCAAAATACCCTGGTCTCCTTCATTCCAGACCAAGGCTCTCCCTGCTTGCACAGGGTTACCACTAGGGTCTGGCCAGAAGGCAAGCTATACCAGGTGGTCCAAATTTGATTTTGGAAATGAGTTGAGCGGAGCTAAGCATCAGAGAAAAATGTGAAAGTTCTGGAGGAAGGAGGAGGAATAAAAGAGTTTTAATAAAAGAGAGAAGGAGGAAGAATGAGAAGGAGAAGGGTCAGAGAGAGGAAGTGAGGGCAGCCACCAGAATGGCAGTAATATAAAAAGCTGGTGGAGAGATCAGAAGAGGGAGATTTGGGATTGTAAACACACACCATGGAGGGAAATCTCACTCTCCTGAGTAGCCGAGTAGAGTTGGAAAATATTCAGCTCCGGGTTTGAGTTCCAATTTACTTGCTGTTGGCCTCTCTGAGCTATGTTATTCTGATCATTAGGCAGCTAGGTGGCACAGTAGATAGTCTTGGACCTAGAAACAAAAGGAAGACTTTTGTTCACCTCTGACCTCAGACACTTATTACCTGTCTAACCACTGGCAAATCTCTCTGTCTCAGTTTATTCAACGATAGAATGGGAATAATAGTAGTAGCTACCTCACAGGGTAATTGTGAGGATTAAATGAGACCATATTTGTAAAATATTTAGCACAACGCCTGGCACATAGTAAGCCCTTAGTAAATGACTGTTTTCTCCTTTCCTTCCATCATTAAAATATCCCACCTATCTCACAGGAGTGTTATAGGGGAAATCTTTGGTATTTGGTCACTTTGGTCAAGTGATACATGAATGTGAGCTATGCTTGGAATCCTTGAACATCAGGGCTGGAAGGGAGGCCCTTAGAGCTAAGGTCCCAACCCACCCTGCCCTCATTTTATGACTGAAGATACAGAGGTTCCTGGAAGGGAAGTGACTTGCTAAAGTTTATCCAGAGAATTAGTTAAAGACACTGGGCACAAAACCAGTCTACAAGTTTCCAGGACTAAGGAGAGTTATTACCTGCAGAGTGTAATGGAAAGGGGTGTTCTGTTTATAATCAGATGAGCTAGGCTGGAAACCTGGTTCTTCTTAGTTTTCTTCATCTGTAACATGATAGGTTTTCACTAAATGGCCTCTAATTTCCATCCTTTCCAGCTCCAAATCTGTGATCTGAAGAGATAATATTTGTAAAATCTTTAACAAACCTCAAAGTGGCATATGGCTACCTCTTATTATTGCTATTGCCCTATGACCTCTGACCCCACTCTCTAACATAACTCACCCCAAGTATTCTGTGTTCCCTCTTTGTTCAAACTATTAACTAATAAAGATCACAACTTCCTATTGTACTTCCCTTTGCCTCTTCTTGTCTTCCCCATTCTACCCAAATGGTGAATCCATTCCAACCAATTCTGAATCTATCAATGATGTAGCCCAGGGAGAGGGAAAGAGTTCTGGATAGACAGTCAGGAGATATGGATTAAAAGTCCCGATTCTGCCACTAGCTTGACGTCAAGCCAACCCTTTGCCTTTTCTGGGCCTCAGTTTCTTCCTCTGTACAATGAAGGAGATTGAACTAGGTGATATCTAAGGCCTTTTCCACCTCGAGAAAGCCAAGAATGTATGGTGCATTTAGAGGAGAAAAGGAATCATTCTGAACCACGATGAGTTTTCACTCCATTCAAGATGCCTCATTCCTCTGAATGGTCTCAGAACTTCCACTGATCAATTAAAGAAGGGAATAAATATCTATAAAGCACCTACGTTGTGCCGGGCACTGTGCTTAAGTAAGCATTTTGCAAATATTATCTCAATTGATCCTCACAACAACCCTGGGACGTAGGGGCTGTTATCCCATTTCACAGATGAGAAAACCGAGACAAAGGTGAAGTGACTTGCCCAGGGTCATACTAGTAAACATCTGAAGGGGGTATTTGAACTTGGGTCTTCCTAACTCTAGGCCTAGCACTGTACTTGCACCACCTAGGTGCTTCAATTACTCAAGAAAGATCTATCTAAAGCAACTATAGTTATCTTTCCCTGAGACCAAAAACAAGGTGAAACTGGCAGAAATGACAGCGGGAGGGAGTGGAGGCTAGACTTCAAGAAGAACATATTGATCAGAGCTCTTTGAAGGGGGAGGAGTGGTAATTTGGAATTCCTTTCTGGGGACATCTCTATCATGGTTGAACCACAGGAGGTGACCAGGCCTAGTGTTCCTGCTTTCTGTGTTCCAGACTAGTCCGTTTCTATGTGAAGAAGCTTGGTCTGAAACTGAACACCTTTGTCCAGTCTAGTAACAACACCTGGTTTTATATCAATGGCCGCCGGCATAGGACCTCAGATGTGGTGAACAATCCTGACATCCTGGGCTACCATGTGAGACCTGAGGAGTCAGGCAAGATGCCTGACATACTCTTCAAAGAAGCAATAGCTAAGGTGACCAAGAGATCACTCATTCAGCCTCCTCCTCACCCCCACACTTTGCCAAGAAGACGCTAGCTCCCTGGGGAAGCTTGAGTCTGTTAGCCTCAGAGTTTGATCCACCAGACCTAGCTTAGGTCTCTGGAACTTCTGCTCTTTCCTGTTTTCCCATCAAGCTTCATATCTAGGAAAGGGTGGGGGGACAGCTGGGCACTTGAAGGTATTTGTGTCCCATGCCTCATCAGTATCTCCACTCTAGAGCTTCTAGCCTTTTCCTGTGATAGTCCCCTTTCAAGGACTCAAGCCAAAGGACGTGTGTTTCCAAAAGACCCTTAAGGAAGGAGGCTCTTGCTAAAATTTCAGGTCATATAGCAAATAGGTATGCTCCAGAATTATGATGCCCTGAACTCTCTGTCCTAAAGTATAGCTAGGACTGGTCCAATCCTGTCCCATCCCTTCTCTTCTCCCTTAGCCCTAATTCAAGCCCTCAGACTATTTCCTCCATCTGCCATCTCCTTCCCATCCAATGCCCTCTCCCCTTTGAAGAAGAGTGCAGAGGGAAGAAGTTCAGGCCAATGGCAACAATAAACCCCAGGTGCCTTGGCTGCTCCTTCACTAATCCACGACACCCTTTCCCTCTAGGTGGTTGAAAAACTGAAGCTTACCAACTGTAGCCACCTGGTGTCTACATATGACTCCTTCTCCACCAAGGTAAGGGTTGTAGGAAATGGGGGAGGGGATGGGGAATCCAACACCTGGTTCAGCCCTGCATCCATATCCTTTTTCCCTTCGTGTGCCTCCTTTCACCCACCCCCTGGATCCTCTCTACCCACTGTTCCTCACCCAGGCCTACCTGCTAAAGGAGGGGAAGCTGAGCCAGGGAGCTGTCCAGATGATTGGGGATATCATGAATGAAGATTCAGGCTACTACAAATCTCTCTTGGAGTCCCTGAAGAGTGACATCATCTTCTCTAATCCAGATGGGTGAGTGGAGAATGAACATAAAGGCCAAGGGGGAAGCAGGAACTGGGATTTCACTGCTGCTAAGGCAGGAGCTCTGCAGCCTGGAAACGCCTACTATGTGCTGGGTGCTCACTAAGCGCTTTACAAATATTATCTTATTTGATTCTCATGACAACCTGGGCCGGGGGGAACTCTCTCTCCATATCCAGTACAGTTCTCTCAGAGGAGTGGAGGGATCTTGAGGAAGACAATAGTAATGATAGAAAATTGTGCATGAAGACATCAGAGAAGTTTAAACAAAGAAAATAGGAGGTCCCAGGGCAAAGGTCATTCTAGCATGGGGAAAATGTGGAGAGCTTCATGGAGGAGGTGGCATTTTAATTCAAGGGATAGGTAGGAGAAGGGAAGACAGGGAGAAAATTCCAGGCCTGGGGACAGTAGAGCAAGGATGTAGTAGAAAGCGGAGTTGTATTGTTTGTCTAAAACATGAAATATGTGTGTAAAGGAGGAGGTGGAAAAGATAAACTGGAAACACCGAGACAAGTCTGGAGAGTACCAGGAGTGTACTTGGCAACATTGGAGACCTGATGGCCTTCACTCCCCTTTCTATGAAAAGATGGGTGATGTGTTGCTAGGGGACCTGACAATTAAAGTGGCACCAGGTTGTGGCCAGCCTTGAATACCAGGATAAGCACTGATAGTTGGGAGCCCTGAAATAAACAGAAGAGTGGCATGTCCAGGTCTGGGCACAAAAAAATTTATTCTGTTGGTGGTATGAAAAATGACCTGGGCAGGGCTTGGTGGCACAATGAATAGAGCCCTGGAGTCAGGAGGACTAGAGTTCAAATTCAGTCACAGACACTTAACACTTACTAGCTGTGCCTCCCCCCCTCCAAAAAGCAAAAAGCAAAAAAAGAAAAGAAAAATGGCCTGGAGAGGGAAAGAGTAGTAGTAGTTGTTGTTCAGTTGTGTCTGCTCTTTAGGACCTCATTTGGGGTTTTCTTGGCAGAGATACTGGAGTGGTTTCCCATTTCCTTCTCCAGCCTATTTTACAGATAGCATGACGGAGTCTAAATGACTTTTACATGAAGTTTAAATGACTTTACATGATGCAAACAGAGTTTAAGTGACTTTCCCAGGGTCACATAGCTAGTATGTGTCTAAGACTGGATTTGAACTCAGGAAGAGGAGTCTTCCCAAATTTAGGCTCAACATTCTGTTCACTTAGCTGGAAAGGGTAGAGGCTGTAATAAATTTCAGAAGCTATTGAAGTAATTCAGGCCAATGGTAATGTGGGCCAATTTTAAGTATGGGAATAGAAAAGAGGAAGGATATATATATATATATATATATATATATATATATATATATATATATATACACATATATGTAAATATGTATATATGTATGTGTGTATACATATATGTGTATACATATATGTATGTGTGTGTAGATAGATTCTCACACAGCTTTTCCATACTGACTTAAGACTTCTGGCCTTAGATTTCTTAGGTCAGAGATAATAAGTTCATACGACCTACACCTGGAAGGGACCTCAGAGGCCAAGAGTCAAACTTTCCAATCTTGTAGATAAAGAAATTGGGACCCAGGAGTTAAGTAACTTTCCCAAGGTCACATTGATTACAGTTAGCAGAGCTGGGATTTGAACACAAGCCTTTGACTTGAGTCAGTACTCTTTCCACTTCTTCAATATCCCAGAATTAGGGCAGGGAAAGGGACAAGATTCTCCTTTTAACTACCCCACTCCTACTCATCTTGCATGGCCAGAGCTAACTACCCCCTCTCCTGCCACAGGAAAACCTTTGATCCAAGAGTTCTTAATCTTTTCTATATTGTGGGGCAGTCTAGTGATGCCTATGAACCCCTTCTCAGAATAATATTTTAAGTGCACAAAAGACATAGGATTATGAGGGAAACCAATTATATTGAAATACAGCTATCAAAATATTTTTATATAAAGCACATGGAACCCAGGTTAAGAACATCTACTTTAAGTAGTTACAGGTTTTCCCTTCCTTGGGGGTATTTGCATTTTAAAAGCCAAGACTACCTAGAGAAATGCTTCACATCAAGAAACATACTGATGGGGGCGTCTAGGTGGTGCAGTGAGTAAGAGCACCAGCCTCAGAGTTGGGATGACCCGAGATCGAATCTGGCCTCAGAAAATGAGCACCCACACACAAATAATGACTGGCTGTGTAACCTTGAGCAAGTTACTTAACCCCAATTGCTTTAAAAAAAAAAAAAGAAACATACTGATGATAGTAGCATTTTAGGCTCTATGACAGTCAAATTAGATGATACTTAGGAACATCAAGGGACACCTAGGACCACCTCATAGATGGCCATATCCATTGTCAAGAACCTCACTAACCTGCTTCCTTCTTCTTTTCTTCTCGGAACAGCTTTGATGAAATCACTGGGGGCTTTGATCAGCTCCCCAATGCCCTGTACCATACCTTGAAGCCTAACACTGTGTTATTGGGGGCCACAGTGAAGAAGGTAGAGATGGTTGGGTCTCGGATCAAGATTACCTACCAGAGTGGAAGACCCTTCTCAGGCGAGTCCATCATTACAGGTGACTTTGCCATAATCTCATCATCAGCCAAGGCTACACGCCTCATCCAGTTTGAGCCACCGCTCTCCCAGGCCAAGCAAGATGCCCTCCGAGCTGTCCACTACACCAGTGCCACCAAAGTGGTCCTGGCCTGCAAAGAACACTTCTGGGAACGGGATGGCATCAAAGGTGGGGCATCCATCACAGACCTGCCCACAAGATTTATCTACTACCCTAGCCATAATTTCACCAGCAACGTAGGTGTCCTTTTGGCCTCCTATACCGTGGGTGATGATTCCACCTTTTTCCTGGGCATGAAACATGAGAAGGTGGTGGACTTGGTGCTGAGTGACTTAGCAACCATCCACCAGAGGTCCAAGGAGGAACTACAGAGACTATGTCAGACATCTGTGGTGAAACGCTGGTCCCTAGATCCATTCACCCTGGGTGCATTTGCAGAGTTCATCCCTTACCAGTTTGTTGACTATTCAGAAAAACTCTTCCAGCCCGAGGGCAACATTTACTTTGCTGGTGAGCACACTTGCCAGCCCCATGGCTGGATAGACTCAGCGATCAAATCTGGGCTGCGGGCAGCCCGAAGCATACAGGCAGCCATTGATTCTACTGCTACTCACTGTGATTCTGACTCTGATGATCATGCTGGCTATGATGTTGACTATGATGCTGATGTGGCTTTGGAAGAGGGATCATCTTTCTTTCAGAGGATCAAAGAAAAGTGTCAAAAGGCCTGTTCTTCATAGAGTAGCCTTTGAGAGGTGGAGGATGGAAGGAGGCAGAAATGAGAGGTGGGAAGGAGATGAACTAGGACTCCATTAGCATAGCCTAGGGACTGGAATACAAAGAAAATAAATCCAGTTAAGCTAATATTTGTGGGCAATTTGCCTATAAGTTTATAAGCAACTGACCGTTACTATGGACAATACTGGGTACTAAGAAATCAAGCATTAGAGTTTAATCACAGAATCAAAATAACCAAAAACAACCTCAAAGGCTGTCTAGTCTGACCCATATCTCACAAAAAAAAGATCCTTGTTTCTCCTAAGAGAATCAAGGGGTTAGCTTCTTGTTTGGGGCCTCTGTGTACTGGGTTTGAGAACAGGACAGAGCAAAAGCTTGACTCTGGCATAATTCAGGGATAAATTGGGTGGGAGGAGTGGGTAGATCAAAAAAACCTCTCCCAATGGTCCTGAAAATAAATGTTTGAAATGTGGTTGCGACAGCAGGCCCACAGCTCGGGGGTAAACTTCTTTCCTAGGACCTGTTCTGCCTGACAGCCATGGGCTGAGAGCCACCTGGCCAAAGCCTCCAGAATGGCCTCCAAGTACTTTGGGTGGCCTCAGGGCAGAGAGACAAGGGTAAGAGACTGTAACAATTCTTTGTTATGGGGAACAAGAAGAGGCATGGAATCTAAGTCTATCTGGCCATTCACTTCATCTCTCTAGGCAAAATCCCCACCATGACTATCTCATTAAATGACATGATAAAATAAACCAGTAAATGTATCTTTTGGGAACTAAATAAATCATATTTCTTGCATATATGTGCACTGTTTTTTCCATATGTATATAGCTGCTGGTGTGATCAATAAAATACAAATTGGTTTAAAAGTATTACTGACTTCAATAATAAGCATTTATTAACCACATACTATGTACCAGGCATGTGGTGGGGAGTGCAGTAAGGATAAAAATGAAGCCATTTCTGCGTCAAATAATATTCTAAGAAAATGGTTGATTGCTCTTCTCAATTCTCTAAGAAGAAAATGACATCACTATGCTAGAGTCAAGTTACAGTGTGTTGGACTGGCTGATCAGACCAATACAAGTTTGGAAGGTGCTACAAATAGTCCATATGAACATTTGGAGTGGAATTGTCCCTAAATTTGTGCATCTTGAATTTCTTTTGAGCTGTTTCAATTCTGTTTTGCTCATAGAGCATGGCACCTTCTCTGATGCGGGCCGTCCTGTGCCCATGTCTCCCATATCACACAATCAATTCCATAGTTCTTCAGAGAGACCTTGAGAGTGTCCTTGTATCTCTTCTGACTACCATGTGAATGCTTGCCTTGCATGAGTTCTCTGTAAAATAGTCTTTTAGGCAAGGGTAGGTTTGGCATTCAAACAACATGGCTAGCCCATCAGAGTGGTGCTCTCTGTAATAAAGTTTGAATACTTGGCAGTTCAACTTGAGAAAGACCTTCAGCATCTAGTACCTTATGCTGCCATATGATCTTCAGAATCTTCCTAAGACAATTCAAATGGAAGCAATTCAGTTTCCTGGTACGGCCCTGGTAGACTGTGCAGGTTTCACAGACATACAACAATGAGGTCAGTACTGTGGGCTCTGTATTCCTTCAGTTTGGTAGCCAGTCTAATACCTCTTCTCTCCCACACTTTCCTTCAGAGACTCCCAAACAGTGAGCTAACTCTGGCAATGCATGTGTCAACCTCATTATCAATGTGTACATCCCTGGAAAGTATACTGCCAAGCTAAATGAACTTATCCACAGTATTCAAAACTCTTCCATTTTCTATAACCAATGATTCTAAATCTGAATGGTATGGTGCTGGCTGGTGGAGACCCTGTGTTTTCTTGGTGCTAGTTGTTAGGTCAAAATTAGCATGAGCAGTAGAGAATTGATCCATACTTTGTTGCATCTCAGCTTCAGAGGCTGCATTGAGTGCACAATCATCTGCAAACAGAAAATCCTGCACCAACACTCCCTCCACTTTAGTCTTGGCTTGTAGCTTTTTCAAGTTAAATAATTTATTAGCAGTTCAGTAGCTGACCTTGATGGCATATTCGTCCTTGTTGAAGGCATCTGACAATATTGCTGAAAACATCATGCTAAAGAGCATGGGAACAAGCATACAGCCCCACTTGACTTCATTGGTGACTGGGGAAGCTCAAAAGCATCGTCCTAATGGAACCCAGGCAAGCAAGGCATCATGAAATTGACATATAATACTGATGAATTCCAGGCAACCAAATTTTGACATAATTTTTCATAAGCCCTCAAAACTGACAGCATCAGAGACCTTGGTCAAATCAATGAATATTGTGTACAGATTTCTGTTCCTGGCATTTCTCTTGGAGTTGTTGGGGAACAAACACCCTATCAACTGTTACTTGGCCCTTTCTAAAGCCACACTGGCTCTCAGGTAGATAAACATCTTCTAAGTGAAGGATCAGCCTATTAAGGAGGAGTCTGGCAAGAATCTTGCCAGCAATGACTAAGAGAGAGACACCTCTATGTTTGTCACAGGATAATCTATTCCCACTACTTCATAGAAATGGACAATGGAGGCAGCCTTAACCTCCTGGGAGATAATGTCTTCTTGCCATATAACCCAGAAAATTTCAGTTAGCTTTTGTATGAGCAATGGAACCCCCAGATGGAATAGAATCAGAACAAGGTGCTTTGCCATAAGAGAGGAGCTTTACAGTATTCAAAACCTGTTCTTCAGTTGGAAATTTGACTAGAGAGGGATTGACTTCAACCTGAGGTAAATTGTCAATGAATTCAGCATTTACTGATGATGGTCTATTGAGAACACTTTGGAAGCATTCAACCCACCTCTGCAGGATCATATCCTTGTCAGAATCAATGTGGCTCCCTCAGCACTGAGTAGTTGAGATGCATTATATAGGTCTTTGGTCCATAAATAGCCTTCAGGGCGTCATAAAAGTGCTTTGAATTATTACTATCAGCATAAAACTGAATTTCATCTGCTTTCTTACTGAGTCAAGAATCCTGCATTTTTCTAAGTTTTGCTTCTACTTTATTTTCGATGGAGTTAAATGATGCTTTCTTAGAGATGGGTAGACTACCCTGCTGGTAAACCCTGTGGAGTTCTTGTTTTTCATTTGGCAGCTTCTGAATTTCCCCATTATTTTTGTCAAACTAATCTTAATGTTTGTACGTGTTCTGACTCAAGTAAGTAAATCCAGTGCTGTACACCAAATCTCTGAAAGATGCCTACTCCTTTTTTGCTTCCCTGTTGCCACAAGTTTCCCTCCAAGTTAGCAATGAACTATCCCCACTCAGAGAAGTACTCTAATCTATTGACATTAAATCTTCTGGTAATCATCTTCCTTTGGGCCTACTGCTTTTGTTGAATGCAAATTTTTAGCTTGGAGAGGAGAAGTCTATGATCAGTCTCTGATCATAGACTCTGTGCCACGCATCACCTTCGGTCACTCTCAATCCTGTCTCTTCTCCTTACAATGACATAGTCTATTAAATACTAATGTTTGCTCTGAGGATGCATCCATGAAATTTTGCTGCATTTAGATAAGGGGAAGATAATGTTGGTGATGAGAAGGTCATGAGATGCACAAGTTTTCAGTAATAAGTGACCAGTGCTGTTTCTGACTTCATTCCTCCCAAGTACTCCCTTCCATGTCTAGTAATCTGTGTCTACTCTAGTATTATATAATATTACATTATATTATATTATATTACATTACATTATTTTATATTATATATGTCACCCAGAATTATAAATTTATCCTCTTTCAGCACATTGATAATGAGGGTCTCCAGGTCTTCATAAAATTTTTCTTTGACCTCATCAGGGTTCATCATGGTGGGAGCATGGACATTGACGATGGTGGCATGGTGCTTTCCTGTAAGTGGAAATCACATTGTCATGAGCCTGTCATTCCTTTTAATAGACATACAAGCTTGTTGACTAGATTAGTTTTGATTGCAAAACGTACTCCAGCTTCAAGGCACTCCCCTTTACTGTGGCCACTCCAGAAAAGTGTGTATCTAGCTACAACATGGATAAGCGGGCCTTCATTTCCCAGCCTTATTTCACTCAGGACTGCTCTTTGGATGCATTACCTGCTTAGTTCTCTCACAACAAGAACTGTTCATCTTTCAGGTCTACTGGATTTCATGTGGTTTATATTCACTGCACATATTCCATGTATAGATGGTGAATGTAAACATATTTGTAGAAGTTTTTGCACATTTTTTTGTGTTTCAACCACGGGGTAGGATCCTCACCTGCTGTGGTGGACAGGCCAGGGTTGGGTAAAGAAGACAATTTTTAGAGCACTTTACAGCCCCTTCCTCACACCAGGAGGTGAGGAGTGCAGTCCTTAAAAGGCTGTTAAGACACCCAGGGGGCTTCTGAATCCCACTGCTGCTTCCAGTGAGAAGACAACCCTACAGCCTAGGTAGTGCAGGGTTGTGACTATGGCTCGAAATGTATCTGTACCTTCTGCTTTATCACTTGCCTGTTACTGCCAGACTGTAATACTCTTCAACTAGACAGAAAATTCCTTGACCCTCTGTACTCCCATATTACTCAGCACTATGCCAGGCATGTCATAGGGTCTTCTGGTTGCCACCAGGTCAATGAGAGAAACTGAGAAAAATCTTGGGCAGAAGCAGAGTTTTCACCTCTGGTTCAACAGCTTTCTCATCCTGGAGATTCCTCTGCCTTTATGTCTCCTTTCTGTAATTGGGGAGTTCTTGTCCAGGATGATCATTTAAGAAGACACCCAAGCCATGCATGCTCTCTAGACCTTTCCACTTTGACCTTAAGCAAGTCAACAACAGAGGGAATTCATTCATATATCTACCTCTCCCATGAGAACCCTGGTACTGTTTGCAGGGCTGAAGAGAGTTATAGTTCTTAAACAATTATAGAGCTTGAATGACATCATCATCTTCTGGGGCTTACTTTTCCAAGATATCTTCCCCTTGACATCCAGCTTTCTTTTATGTGTTGTCTTTTCCCACTCAAATGTTAGCTTCTTGACGGTAGGGACAGTCTCTGGTTTTGGGTTTTTTTCTGCTTGTATTTGTATTCCTAACACCTAGTATAGTGCCTTGGCATATAGCAAACCCTTAATAACTATTCTATCTATCTATCTATCTATCTATCTATCTATCTATCTATCTATCTATCTATTCATCCATTCTTCTATCCACCTATCCATCTGTCTGTCCAATTACTCAAATACTAACCCTTAAATAAAGCATTCTCCAACTCCTCTAGTTGCTGATACCATCTCCTTCAAATTACTTTGTATTTACATTGTATTTACTTATGCTATATTCTCTCCACCCCACTGGAGGCAAGTTCCTTGCTGGTAGCCACTGTTCTGATTTTATCTTTGTCACCAAGTCCAATATAATGCCTGGTATATCATAGATGCTTAATAAATGTTTGTCAAATTAGATTTTCGAATTAAATTAAACCAAAAATTAAATACTATCCTAAAAAACCTAGGAAGTTCTGCTTCTAATTCACAGCATCACCAATAATGTATCAGCATGCCTATCATCTCACAACCTGTCCAACATTGTATTGGCAATTGCTAGCTTTGCTAATAAGTTTATCATGCTTGGAACTTTGTCGCCTCAGTTTTCCTTATTCAGTGATTTCAACCATAATAGTTGGTGAGCCAGCCAGGAGGCCAAGTGATGGGACCCTACCTCCCACCCCCCAGCCCAGGGATGATCTCGCCAAGGAGCCCCCTAGAGCATCCAAGTAGACACTTTTCACAAGGAACTTTTTTCACAGAGAGTGCCGATGAGGTCGAAATCCCTTCAGTTTCAATCTTATCATTTAGAGAAGTGGAGGAAAAATTGGAAAGAGAAATGAGAAGGATGCAGGAAAAGTATGAAATGAGAGTCAACAGCCTGACTGAGGAAAATCACACCTTAAAAAATAGACTAACTCAAATGGCAAAAGAGGCTCAAAATGGCAATGAGGAGAAGAATGCCTTAAAAAGCCGAATTTGCCAGATGGAAAAAGAATCTCAAAAGCTCACTGAGGAGATTCATTCCTTCAGAATTAGACTGGAGCAAATGGAAGCTAGTGACTTTATGAGAAATCAAGCTGCTGTTAAACAGACCCAAACAAATGAAAGATTAGAAGGCACTGTGAAATATCTCATGGGAAAAACCACTGACCTGGAAAATAGATCCAGGAGAGATCATTTAAAAATTATTGGACTGCCTGAAAGCCATGATCAAAGAAAGAACCTAGAAATCACCCTTCAAGAAATTCTCAAGAAAAATTGCCCTGATGTTTTAGGACCAGAGGGCAAAATAGAGGTTGAAAGAATCCACTGATCACCTCCTGAAAAAGATCCCAAAAAGAAAACTCCCAGGAATATTATAGCCAGGTTCCAGAATCCCCAGATCAAGGAGAAAATACTACAAGCAGCCAGGAAGAAACAATTTCAATATTGTGGAAACACAATCAGAATAGCCCAGGACCTGGCAGCTTCTATACTGAGGGACTGAAGGGCATGGAATATGATATTCCACAGGGCAAAGGACCTGGGAATAAAACCAAGAATCACCTACCCAACAAAACTGAGTATCTTGTTTCAGGGGGAAATATGGTCATTCAGTGGAATAGAGGACTTTCAAGCATTCTTGAGGAAAAAAACAGAGTTGAATAGAAAAATTTGACATTCATACACAAGAAGCAAGAGATGATTGAGAAGATAAACAGGGGAAAAAATCAAAAGGAACTTATCAAAGTTGAACTATTTACATTCCTATGTGGAAAAACAATAACTGTGACTGATGAAACCTTTCTCAGTATGAAAATAATTGAAGAAGGATATATGGGCATGTGAATACATATGTGAATGTGAGTATATATATATATATATATATATATATATATATATATATATGTATATATATATATGTTTACAGGTATACATAGATAGAGGGCACAGTTCAAATTTAATAGGAAGGGATAATACTTAAAAGGTGAAATTAAGAGGTGAGAGAAGAATACAATGAGAGGAGATGGGGAGAGACAGAATGGGGTAAACTATCTCATATAGAAGAAGCAAGGGAAAATGGTTACAATGGAGGGGAAGAACAGGAAGGCCAAAAGGCAAAACCTTATTCTCATTGAATTTGGATCAGGAGAGAATGACATACATACTAAATAGGATATCTCACCCTACAGGAAAGTAGAGGGGAAGAGGATGAGAGAGGAGATGATGAAAAGGAGGGTGAGAGGGAAGGGGGGAGGAAAGTTGGAAGCACCCACTTTTGAAAAGGGACAGGATCAAAGTAGGGAATAGACCAAGTGGAAGGTGGGATAGGAGAGAGGGAAATATACTCAGTCTTTTACAATATATCTACTATGGTAATGTTTTGCATAGCTATACATGTACAATATATACTGAATTGCTTATCTTCCCAGTAAGGGTGGCTGACAAGGGAGGAAGGGAATGAATCTGGAATTCAAAGTTTTAAAATCAAATGTTTAAAAATACTATTATTAATACTATTTTTACATATAATTGGGAAATAAGATATACAGGCATTGGGGCACAGAGATTCACCTTGCCCTACTGAAAAAGTGGAAGGGACTATGGAAGAAGATATGGGAGAAAGCAGATGGGACGAGGGGATATCCTGTGGGACTGCTATTCTGGGATGATGGGTAGGGAAAAAATAGGGAAAAAATTGTAACTCAAAATCTAATGGAAATGAATGATGTAAACCAGAAGTTAATAAATCATTTGGAAAAAAAAAATAGGGAAAACTCTGACCTATTCTTTTTTCACACTACAAAGTCAACTGCGAGTCATGTCATCATTTCCCTGATGCCATGGTCTTCTTTGAAAATAAAAGACAAACACAACCTGTGAGTAGACCAAGCTGCCTGAATGGGAATCCAGCTGGTTGGGTAACTCAGCTCTTCCTCTCCCTCTCCCTCTCCTTCTCCTTTCCTATTTCCATTAAATGATCCAATCCATGTCCAGGTGACCAGGTTCTTTGGGATTTCAGTGTAAAGGAACTATTTTGCATATTCAATATAAGGGTTGAATCATTTATTGATTATAAGGGAGGGGTGGGTCATAAGTTAGTAGTGGGTAGTAAAAAAAAAGAGAGAAATGGGCATTAAACATTTTAAAGGATACAGAAATTCGTTAAAAAAAAAAGACAACCAATAACTCAATAAAATAATAACAGAAGGCATTTGGAAAAACAAAAGATCTAGGATATTGAAGGAAAATAATGAAACGGGGTAGAGATGAAGGAGGAATAGCACTTCCAGACTTCAAACTCTATTGTAAAGCAGCAGTCAACCAAAACTATTTGATATTGGTTTAAAAATAGGAAAGCAGGCCAGTGGAATGAACTAGATAAAGAATATTCAGAATCAATAAAATTCAAGAGTTCAGTGTTTAATAAACTGGAAAATATAAGTTCCTTAGGAAATAATTCCATATTAGATTTAAAAAAACTTCTGGGAAAACTAGAACTAGCTATCTGGAAGAAATTAGACTTATATCAATACCTTATTTTTAATGTATATTTTAAATGTATATATGTTAAATATACAATATTTAAATATTTAATATTATATTTAATATAATTAAATATTATAATATAATTAAAAGAGAAAAAGATCATATGTTTCACATGACTATGGGTAAGAGGTATGTTTGTAACCTAATAATGGGAAGAGGCAAAGGCAAAAGACAAACTAAATAATTTTGATTACATGAAATGAAAAAGCTTCTGCACAAATAAAATTAATGCACCTCAGATAAGAAGGGAAACAAATAGGGAAGGGGGTGTGGGATCTTGTATACAATTTCTCAAAAAAAAGGATCTGGTGTCTAAGATATATAAACAACCAAATGATATTACGTGTATGTATAAAACTAATAGCCATTCCCCAATAGATAAGTAGTCAAAAGACACGGTTTTCAAAATAATTAAAAACTATTCACCACATGAAAGAATGCTCCAAATCACTAATTATAAGAGAAATGCAAACCAAAATAACTCTGGTGTCTTACCTCACATGCTGAAAATTGACAAAGATGACAAAAGATGGGAATAATCTATTTTGGATGTGACTAATGTGAAAATATGTTAAATATGATTTTATATGTATAGCCTGTATCAGATTGCATGCCATCTTGGCATGAGGTGGGGGGGGGATTTAGAACTCAACATCTTATAAAAGTGAATGTTGAAAAAATAAATAATTTTTTAAATCTATGTTGGAAGGCTTATAGGGAGATGGATACATTACTGAATTGTTGGTTGATCTCTGACTCAATACAACCATTTGGGGAAACTATTTGAAATTATACAAATAAATTGACTAAGCTATCCATACCATGTATTGTCTCACAGATTCCACTATTAGTCCTATACTCCAAGGAGACCATCGATAAGAAAAACAAGCCCCCATTTACACCAAAATATTTATCGCAACAATTTTTTATAGAAAAGAATTGTAAACAAAACAAATGCCCATCGATTTGGGGATGGTTAAATAAATTGTGGTATATAAATGTAATAGAATATTACTCTGCTATAAGAAATAATGTATGTGATGAAAACAAAGAAGCATGGAAATAATCCAAATGAACTGGTGGAGAATGAAATAAGTGGAGTAAAGAACATACACAAAGACTAGAACAACTTAGGTGGAAAGTACAAACTCTAAAAAAAAAGGTGACTGCTTCAAAATTACAAAGAACGAGTATAGCTGGAAAAACGAGCTAAGAGGAAATACCTTCAGCCCATCCCTTTGCAGAGGTGGGAGGCCCATGGGTGTAGAACACTGTACTTATTTTCATACTTTTCCAATGTGTTAACCAGTTTTGCCCATTTTGCTCTTCTGTTTTCTTTGTGTCTTTAAAAACTATTATTTGCTATATAGGATGACACTCAGGGAAGGAAAGGGAAGGGATCCTGGGGGCATTTTTGGTGATGTAGAAGAACAAACGATATCAACAAAATTTCTTATTTAAAAAGTACACAGAAGAAAACAAAAGGAAGTTCAAAAGGGGACACAAACAGGGTGACTTTGTTACTATTGTGCTAAATTTCATAGAGATTTTTAAGAAAACAAACCATGTAACTGTTTACAGTTTTAGAAATAATTCTCCCTTTTGTTCTTTTTATCTACCGCAATGTTCATATTTGTTGATATTAAATTCATAATAAAAAAATTTTATATTAAAAAAGAAAGAAATCAACTTCCTATTAGTCATTTCTGTTCTGTTTTTGTCTCTTCGATCCTGGGCAAATCATTTAACCTTTCTGCAAGTTGCAGAAAAGGGACTGGCCTGTGTTTGGAGAACAAATTCCACAACAATGAAACTCCCTATGTTGATGAAATCACAGGACAAGTCCCTATTCCATCCATATTGATACATTCCAAGATTTTATTTCCTTCGCAGAGGAAACAGAAGCAAAATATGAATTAGTCAGAGTTCCAGGGGGGTAGGAACTGTCTTTTGAGTTTCTTTGTGTCCCTAATGCTTAGCTCAGTACCTGGCTCAGAGACTGTGCTTAATAAATGTATATTGACTGACTGGTTGACTGACTTGAGTTGAGGTATCCATATCTCTCCCTCACCATTACCCTCCTCCCCATCTGCCCTGACCTGCAGGGCAGTCTCATGGAACAGTGATAACTCTATACTCAAGGGAGAAAAAGCTGCAGCTTCAACTAACCATTAGAGGGGTAAGCTGGAACAAGAACAACCAGGGGAACTCTAGGAGAGAAAGAAACTGCGAGAGGCAGAGCCAGGAAGAAAGAATTCATATTTGTCTGCTAGGAGATGCCACTATAATGTTGGCCTCGTTTCTGTCCCACTCTAAAGCGTGACTTATGACTTACTCTTCTCTTTCTCCCCTACAGACAGAGGAGTCTGTCTCTGTTTTGCATCTGAGAGCTGAAAATGGTTCCATTGTTTGATCTTTTCCCTCTATTAGTCACCTTGTAATCGGTTTCAATTCAGTGCATTTTTTAATTAGAAAAAAGTAGTTTTTAAAATTTATTTTATTCCGAAGTTGAGAAATAAAATAAGAATTTCCATAGCATAGTAGAATAGGAAAAAACAAAGATGATTACACATGAAATTGCAAATCTATTATGTACAAGTTATAATTCCTTTAAAATATATATAAGTATATATTTATATAAATTTTTGAAATTTAATTATATATTTATATATATTTATTTATCATATGTATGTATTGTTATATATTTTGTATGTTTATATATTTATATAAAAGTATAATGTATTTATATATATTAAAGTTATCATGTAACTTTTTTCCTTTTTTTTCTTCTTTTCCCTCTCCACCTCACCCCCACCCTAGAGATAGGTACCATTAGAGACAAATATATATATATATACATATATGTGTGTGTGTGTAAAATCTTTCTATACATACTTCTATCTATCAATTCTTTCTCCAGATGCAGATAGAATCTTCCTTAATAGGTCCTTTGTAGTTAATTTGGGTATTTATAGTAGTCAAAAATGACTTAGTTGCTCAAAGTTATTTTTTTTTGGAAGGGGGAAGGCAAGGCAATTGGGGTTAAGTGACTTGCCCAAGGTCACACAGTTAATTAAGTGTCAAGTATCTGAAGTCCAAAGTTGTTCTTAGAACAATATTGCTGTTACTGTACACAACGTTCTTTTGGTTCTGCTCATTTCACTCTTCATTATTTTGCACAAGTATATCCATACTTTTTAAGATCATTTAGCTCATCATTTCTTATATCACAATAGTATTCCATTAGGATCACATACCATGATTTATTCAGCCATTCCCCAATTGATGGGCATCCCACAATTTCTAGTTCTTTGCTACCACAAGGAGAGCTGCTATAAATATTTTTGAACATATACATTATTTTCCCTTTTCCCTAATCATCTTTGGAAACAGACCTGGTAGTGGTATTGCTAGGTCAAAGGGTATAGGCAGTTTAATAATTCTTTGGGAATCATTCCAGATTTCTCTCCAAAATGGTTGGATCAGTTCACAGTTCAACCAACAGTGAATTAGTTTCCCAATTTTTCCACATCCCTTCCAACATTTGTACTTTTTCCTTCAATCATTTTAGCCAATCTCAAGGCTGTTTTAATTTTCATTCCTCTAAATCAATAATGATTTAGAGCACTTTATATGACTATAAATTGTTTTGAGTTCTTCATCAGAAAGTTGTCTGTTCCTATCCTTTGACCATTTGTCAATTGGGGAATGACTTATATTCTTATAGATTTGACAAAAATCTTTATATTCAAGATATGAGACCCTTATCTGAGAAACTGTCGATAAAATTTTCCCCAATTTTCTGCTTTCCTTCTGATCCTGACTACATTTGTTTTATTTGTACAAAACCTTTTTAATTTGATGTAATCAAAATTATTCATTTTACATCTCACATTGCTCTCTATCTCTTATTTATTCATAAATTGTTCACTTATCCCTAAGTCTGACAGGTGATATGTTGTACATTCTTCAAATTTTCTTGTAATATCTCTCTTTATACATATCTAGGATATGTATTCATTTTGACTTTATCTTGGTAAATTACGTAAAACATTGTTCTATACCCAATGTCTACCAGACTGCTTTCCAGTTTTCCCAAAAAAATTTTTTTACCAAATAATGAATTCTTTTCCCCAAAACTTGTCTTAATACTTCTCAAACATAAGGTTACTATAGTCATCTGCTACTGTGAATTGTATGTCTACTCTGTTCCACTGATCTATCTTTCTATTTCTTAGCTAATACCAGATAGTTTTTGTTAATTATTTAATAATAACACTTGGAAAATCCCAAAGACCCAACTAAAAAGTTAGTTGAAACAAATAAAAATTTTAGCAAAGTAGCAGAATATAAAGTAAATCCTCATAAATCATCAGTATTCCTACATATAACAAACCTGCAGGAAGAGATAGTAAGAGGTACCTCATTTAAGATCACTCTATATAGTATAAAATACCTAGGAGTACACCTACCAAAACAAACTCAGGAACTACATGAACAAAATTATTTTTAAAACTTTATACAAATAAAATCAGATTTAAATAACTGGTGAAACATTCATTGTTTATAGGGAAGCAGGATCAATATTATAAAAATGACAATTTCACCTAAACTAATTTATATATCCAATGTTATCCTACTTGAACTACCAAAACACTTTTACTGAGTTAGAAAAAAACAATAACAAAATTCATTTGGAAGAATGAAAGGTCAAGACTATCAAAGGAATTAAAGAATTACATTAAAGAAATGTAAAGGAAAGAGGTTTAGCAGTATCAAATCTTAAGATTTATTATAAGGCAGTAATTGCTCCTTGATTGTTTAGGATTACTGATTTACCTGTTCTTTGAGAAAATAGATGGTGATTCAAGGCACATTTGCATATTTATAATTACCCATAATGGTCCACACTGAACCTGAGATATCAAGGACTTTCAGAGTTGAGGGGTAGGTGTCCTATACACTGATATATATTTATGGCACTGGCCTATAATCTTTCTCAGACTTGTCTTTTCCCAGGGCAAAATCTTTACATCATAAAAGGAATTGGGTGGCTAATAATCTTTCTCTGGATTTAGAAATGTCTAACTAGTACTAGTATAGCACCTACTCCTACCCCTTATATGTGAGTCCCCTGAAACTTAACCAAATTAGAAGTACCTTGTAGGTCAGCATTTGTTCGAAACCAAAGCTTGCAAGCCTCCACCAATGTATTTCTAATATATCAACCAGATGATACATTAATTCAGAGTAAATAGCATTTAATTAAATAGCACAGCAAATAAAAAAGTGACAAAAAATCCCCTCCCATATACACAGAGGTATATTTTCCCAAAGGTCAGCATACCACCAATAAAAGAGGAAAAATGTATGTGTGTTTAGGGCAACTCATCTCCTGGACTGGTATCCCAGGGGGACCTTCTCTCCACCTTTTGTGTCTGCTTTGTATTGTGTGTGTGTGTGTGTGTGTGTGTGTGTGTGTGTGTGTGGGCATATATATATATGTACATGCTCCCTCCTTCATTGGAATATAAATTCCTTGACAGCAGGGAACATTTAGAATTTGTCCTGGCATAGTGTCTAGCACATTGTAAATTTTTAACAAAAGTTTGTCAACTATTTAATTGATGGTATCACTGGAAAACATTCGGTCTAAACTTTTATTTGACTTATGGTCAGAAAATTCATTTAAACTACTCATGCTCCTAATTGACAATCTGGGGCTCTGTAACAAGACTGAAAGGGGATGAGTAGGGCTATGTGAAGACAATTCTTTCAAATCCCAAATGTGCTCCTAGCCATCAGACTGAATCCATGCAAATCACCCTGGAGCAATGCTGAAAAGTGCTAGGTGAAGCTCATGAAACTGGTATCCTTTGTCCTACACAGGTCACTGCATTCCCCACATAGGAATTATTTGCTCTTTAAAAGTTTGGTAGGCTTTCATAATTACGGATAGGGAGAGATTTATTCGCTCAAACAAGGGATAGAAATGAGCATAAAATATAAAATGGATAACTTCAATTAAACAAAATTTAAAAGATTTCACATGCAAAAAGTAGTTAGAATTAGAAGGGACAAAATAAACTGGATAATAAATCCTTTGCAGAAAATTTTTCTAATAACAGTATGATATCCAAGATCTATTACATCAATAAAGAAATGTTCAAAGGATATGATCAAGTAGTTCTCAAAAGAAAAAAAGCTTTTGATTTCATATGTCTATCAACAACCAAATGAAAAAATGGGGGGGGGGAAGAATATAAATTAAATATTTACATAGAAAAGAGCAAAAAGACATTCAGAAGAAAACAATGACAAGCAGGGCATCATTAGTACTAATGCATTACATTTTTTAAAGTAAGCTATGTGTAATAGTTTGATTTTTAGGTTTTGTATATAATGGAGCCTTTGAAACATGCTCAGACTGCCTAACATGGAGGCACTCAGCTTCCTCTACTAAATGGGTGGGAGTAGTCTCCTTGGATTGGCTAAATAGCAAGAACAGGCTCCATCTTTGAAACTTGGCCAGGCAGACAGTGTCTCTCTTTCCATCCTTCTTTCCCACTGTGTCTATGGAATAAAGATCACAGTTTACCCATGGATACTCTGAACTGCACTGGGATGGGGAATACCTCTCTCTCCCTTCTCCTTTTAAATCTCAATGCTAAGGTGTTGTGTTGTTTTGTATTACTTGTCCTCAGTTTCAGGTGCCAACAGTGATCCCACCCAGACCTGGAAGTTGAGCTATGGCCACATTGACCCACGATTCCAGGTGTAGTGTGACAGCCAACAAGCCTGGCAAGGAAGCCCAGAGAAGCTAGGGGATAAGGAGAGAATCTGGAAATGGTGATGAGAAGCAAAGGATATTCCAACTCCTTTGCATCGACAAGTAAGCAAAGGGAATGAGTGATGGTGCAGTCAGGACTGGAAAGGGTGGCCAGGGAGTCTGGGTCACCACGAGGAGGTCAGATTTCATGGAAGGAGTGGGAAAGAAAAAGATTAGGATAAAGGGAAGTTTGTTGTCCATGGAACAGGCATTTCTGAGGGCATTAGTGGAAGGGGTGGGTAGCACTGGGTTGGAACTTTGGAGGGGGAGCATTAAGGAGGATAGAATAAAGAATCAGGTCATGGCAAATGGGGAATGGGTTTTGAATTATTACCTACTGGTGTTCAGAATCAGTGGGATGTGTAGGCTACAACCAGGTGTAAGAATGTTTATCATTGAGTAGAATGATTTCTCTTCTCAGAAAAAGCTATGAGGGGCGGCTAGGTGGTGCAGTGAGTAGAGCATCGGCCCTAGAGTCAGAAGGACCTGAGTTCAGATCTGACCTCAGACACCTAACGCACACACAAAAAACAAAAACTTAGCCGTGTGACCTTGGGCAAGTTACTTAATTCCAATTGCCCTCCAAAAAAAAAAAAAAAGCATAAAAAAAAAAAGAAAGAAAAAGCTAGGGACCAATGTGGTAATGAGATGGGAGCCACATGGCAAGATGTTCATTTGAGAGGTCCCCTTTCATCCCTCCTCTTCCCTCCAAAGGCTGGAGATTAGACAGGAAATGGTGCAGCTGGACATGGAAGACTTGCTCCCCATCAACTTTCCTTTTCCTCTTCCCCAAGAACCAGGTATAGGAGACAGGTCTGAGGTCAAAGAGGAGGCTGCTCCTCTTTGCCCCAGCGGTTCTCCACCACATGTTTGGGAAAGCAGACTGGCAACAGGGGGAGGAAGTTTTCTTGTGCTGGCACAGAGGGATGTCATTCAGCCAACCCCTGGCCTTCCCTCAGGAGCATAGCAGGAAATGGGAGGTAAGTGTCCAAGAAAGATAGGGTCCTCTAGTCTCCCTGGACTAGGGGAAGCTTTCGGGCAGATGGAAATCAGTCATCCAGGCCCCCTGCCACCTTCCTGCAGCAGCAGCAGTGGCCTAGGGCCTTGCATGTAGTATTATTGTTGTTGAGCCATTTAAATTGTGTCCAACTTTCCATGACCTCATTTAAGGTTTTCTTGACAAAGCTACTGTTGTCATTTCCTTCTCCAGCTCATTTTACAGATGAGGGAAACTGAGGCAAACAGGGTTAAGGGACTTGCCCAGGGTTACACAGCTAATTAAATGATTGAGGTTGGATTCGACTCTAGGCCTGACACTCTACCCACTGTGCTGCCTAGCTGCCCCTTGCACATAGTAAGTAGCACTTAATAAATTATTATTGATTAATCTACCAAACCACATCAGTATCGTCGACCTGTTTCAAAGGTTCGGTTAAAGGAGACAAACAAAGCGCGATATACAGTTACAGAATTTATTCACCAAAGCTAGCAGATACTTGTACAAGGAGTGCAGGACTAGAGTCCTGAACAATGAACAAAAGGATGAGAGAGCTTAAGGACATTTTAGGACCATCCCAATTCAGGGTGGCTGGATTTATGACCCCCATAAATGTTTAATCATTGTATGAAAAAGGAATTTTCTTAATTGAATAAATGATAAATATAATAAAACAAAAGAGTTGACAAAGTGTTGATTGAAATTATGATTCAGAATATCTGTGTTTCCTTTACCATTAATATTCCATAACATGGTATATGTTCAGAAAATATTTAGATTAGATAAGAAAAGGTCCCATTACTCAAGTTAATGCCTCGAGTTGAGGGTCTTGTCCTTAAGGGCCACAAAGTAAGCTTTTTGTTAACATAAGGAGAGGTGTTCTCTGAGAGTAAGACAAAGCTGGGTCTGTTTGGAATTTATTATCTCAGACCTGTTTTAAAAATCCTATTCCCGGCCTTATCTGGCCTCTGGAGTGCCTGACACAGGAAAAAAAAGAAAGAGCCTTTTTAAAATGAGGCATAGCAGTCTGTTTGATTAATTCAGACTTTGGCCATAATATGATATTTAATGATTATCAGTATCTATAATCCTACAATAAAGAAAACTAGGATGTTAAAATAAAAGTTACAGGTAAATGGAAAGATGGTTCACAGGTTCTTTTGGGGTAAATAAACGAATGGGCAGAGTTGGCTTTGTCATGAACTAAAAGGTAACAAGAAATATCATTTCCTAGGATACTGGGTAATTTCATACAGCATCACAAGAGAACATTTGTGATTTAAAAAAAAAAAAAGATGGGCTGTTATCCTGGGAAACAATATGGAATCATCAAAGGTACAAAGTAATTTCCCAAATTCAATTCAGACTATTCTCTCCCTTCTATTCCATCCTGTGCCTAACTCATTGTCCATCCATTGTACCTGTTCAAGATCTATGGATTGAATTACTCCCTCAAATGGATTGGCCGCTCAACAGTACATTGTAGTCTAGACAAGAGCTCAGAAAACTGTGGCCCAAGGGCAAAATCTGAACTACCACCTGTATATACTAGGATGATAAGAATGGTTTTAACATTTTAAAATACAATGAAACTTTATACAAAAATTATGTTACAGAAATAGGCTTTGCTGGATTTAGCCTTTAGGCCATAGTTTGCTGCCCCCTGGTTTAGACAATTGGCACTTTGCATCCTTCTATAACTCTTCTTGTATGGATTTATCAGACCAATCCCTTGAATAATCATAGATCTTTATGAGGATGCTCTATGAATGTCTGGGGCTCCACATATTCTACAACATAATCATTCAGGCAGCTAGACAGTACAGGAGATAGAGTGCTGGGCTTGAAGTCAGGAGGGCCTAAGTTCAAATCCAGCCTCAAACACTTACCAGCTTATATGATCACAGGTAAATCACTTAATCCCTGCCTGCCTTAGTTTCCTCAGCTGTACAATGGGGATAATACCAACGCCTACCATGAAGGGTTTTTGTGAGAACTGAAAGAGCTGGTATTTATAGAGTACACTACCAAACTGCCTCTGTGCTTAATAAATACTCATTAATTGGTCAGTTGATTAATGAGTCAAAGTCAAATTTCAACTACACAGAGATTATAGGATCATGGATTTAGAGTTAGATCCTCTAGTCCAAGTCCTTCGTGGAAACTAAGACCCAGAGAGGGTAAGGGATTTCCCTAAGGTCACACAGGGGAAAATGGTGGACATAGGACTGAAACATGGGTCATCTGATTTATCCAAGCTAAACTGAACCGCCCCAGCAATCTTTCCACTGCATCTTGTAATAACTACCCTCTTTGAATATTTGAAGGGCTGTCGGGTGGCAGAGGGATTGGGTTCATTCTGCTTAGCTACAGAGGGCAGAACTAGGAACGAGGAAAAGGAGAAATAGTGGTGATAGAGTGGAGATCCAAGGAAGAAGTTGAACAAGATGAACACTAGATAATCTGGTCATTCTCTTGGCAACGCTCCTCTGCCTCTAGTTACAGGGGACAGGACGGTCCTCTAAATGAGTAGACTCCTAGCCTCCACTTGCCCTCCTTCCATAGAAAGGAAAGTCAGGATTGAAGAGTCAAAACTCTACCCAGAAGTAGGGGCCAGGACCTTCTATTATAGAGAACAGGACACCTCAGAGCAGCAGCTCACCTCAAATAGAGAAGAATCAACTCCCATGAGTCTTCAGAAGGAGAAGAGGGACTTCAGGTGGAGATAAGGAGGGAGTGTGCTCCCAGCATGGAAGGAACACCAGCTGTGCAAATGCCTAGAGGTGGGGAAAAGGTAAGATGACATTGAGGAAATAGCTAGGAGTCCAATCTGGCTAGAACATAGAGTTCAAGTAGTATACAAGAAGGTTAGAAAGGGAGGGTGGAACTAAATTGTGACGGTTTTAATACAAATATAAATAGTTATGTGGTGCAGTGGATAAAGTGCCAGCCCTGAATTCAGGAGGATCTGAGTTCAAATGTAGCCCCAGTCGCTTACTAACTGCATGACCCTGGGCAAGTCACTTAACCTGGCTTGCCTCAGTTTCCTCATCTGTAAAACAAGCTAAAGAAGGAAATGGCCAACCATTTCAGTATCTTTGCCAAGAAAACCCCAGATGGGGTCATGGAGAGTTGGACGTGATTGAAATTAGTTAACAACATGTTTTGTCCCTTAAGCAATAAGGAGCCACCGAGCATTTTTCAAGGGGATAAGTAACAAGCAATGGGAAGATTAATTTGGTAATTAATGTGTAACAGTTGAATTGGAGGACTCCAGGGGCAGAAGATGGTGGAAGGCTGAGGGTAGAAAGCACAATATAACATTGGAGAGGCTGGCAAGAGATAGCTAAGAGCTAGCCTTTATATAGCACTTTAAGGTTTGCAAAAAACACTTTACAAATATTATCTCTTATTTAATCCTCACAAAAACCCTGGGAGGCAGATGCTAGTATCTCCACTTCACAGATGAGAAAACTGAGGCACAGAGAGGTTGTAGTAAGAGTCTGAAACTTACACCAAGGGTCACACAGCTAGTAAGAGTCTGAAACCGGATTTGAAGCCACGATTTCAGTACCTTCAGGGAAAAGTCAGATTCTGCTTAGAGTCAGGAGGTATAAGGAAGAGAAGAGGAAGGGTTTTAGGAGACAGACACATTTGTTAACAAGAGGCAAGTTCTCCAGTGGAAAGTGTAGACAGAAGAAGATAGGGTTTGGGGAGCAAGAGAAAGAAAGCAGATACAGGTAAGAGTCTGGGGAAAGAGGGCTATTGCTGTCTTTCTCTCCTAAAGGAAATATAATCAACACATACTGAGTCATTAAGGTTAATTAACAGGGCTGTAGGGATATGATCCATCTAAAGAAAAAAAAGGTGTGACCTGAGAGATTAAATACAATGCCATGCCAAAATTCCCAGGGGACACCAAATCTAAGAGCTAGGCAAGAGTTGAAAATAGGTCATAGTAGTGGTCCAAAGAGGGGAAGAAGTGGAAAAGGAACAAGTATTTCTTTTTTCATAAATTTTTTCCTATCTTTCAAATGTTTATTTATTTACTTTTAGTTTTCAACATTCACTTCTTTTTTCTTTTTCTTTTTCTTTTTTTTTGGAATGCAATTGGGGTTAAGTGACTTGCCATCAACATTCACTTCTATGAGATTTTAAATTCTAAATTCTCCCCCTTCCCAAGACAGTTTGCAATCTAATGTAGGTTATACATGTACAATCATATTAAACACATTTCCACGCTAGGCATGCTGTAAAGACAAATTAGAAACAAAGGAAAAACCATGAGAAAGAAGAAACAAATAAAAAAGAGAAAATAGTATGCTTCTTTCTGCATTCAGACTCCACAGTGCTTTCTCTGGATGTGGATAGCATTTTCTATTGTGAGTCTTTTGGAATTGTCTTAGATCCTTACATTGCTGAGAAAAGCCAAGTCTATCACAGTTGTTCATCACACAATGTTTCTGTTGCTGTATACAATGTTTTCCTGATTCTGCTCACTTTGCTCAGTGTCAGTTCATGTAAGTCTTTCCAAGTTTTTCTGAAGTCTGTCTATTCATCATTTCTTATGAAACAATAGTATTCCATTACATTCATATACCACAACTTGTTCAGCCATTGCTCAATTCAGGCATCCCCTCAATTTTCAATTCTTGGCCATGACAAAAAGAGCTGCTATAAATATTTTTGTAGATATGGGTCCTTTTCCCTTTTTTATGACATTTTTGGGATACAGACCTAGTAGTAGTATTGCTGGGTCAAAAGGTATGCACAGTTTTGTAGCCTTTTGGGCATAGTTCCAAATTGCTCTCTATAGCACCAGTGTAATATTCACAGTGCCAGTGGCAACTGTGAATATGCTAGCATAGTGTTCAATTGCAAAATATAACAGACTCTCCATATAGAAGGCAGAAGCAAAACATTTATTCTGACACAAGAAAACCAAATCCCAGCACCAGGAAACCAAATCCATCATAGCAGCATAGAAGTTAATATACCACAATGCAGCAGAGAGCCACACCATCCTTTAGCCTTCCCACAAATCAACCCTCACAAGCCTAGCTGTCTGCTTGCCTGCCATCCTCTCTCTTTCCCAGCTGTTCTGACTCCCAGTTTCCTGTGGGCTCTGTTGGCACCCTTCAGCAAATTCCTCCCACCACAGGCTCCATATGATTACATTCAGCCTATTAGGGGGCAGGGAAGATGTTCAAATCAGGGAAAGTCTTCAAATTCCCTTAGGTCTATTAAGGGGCAGGGAAAATCTTCAAATTCTCATTACCATTACACTCTCCAGAACAGTTGGATCAGGGGAACAAGTATTTCTGAAACACCTACTATGTGCCAGGCACTATGCTAAGCCCTTTACAAATATTATCTCATTCGATCCTCACAACAACTTTGGGAGGTGAGTGCTATTATCATCTCTAGATCTCAGTTGATAAAAATGAGGAAGACGGAAGCTGTATGACTTTTACAGAGCCACAAAGCTAGGAAGTGTCTGAGGTTGGATTTGAACTGAAATCTTCCTGACTTCAAGCCTAAAAGTATACATTACAATACCTAGCTGACTAGATCTAAGCTGAGCAGATCAAGAAAACAAAGGAGAGACACTCGGAAGGAAAAGCACTGGCATGGTTTTCTCTCTATAACTTCTCTGTGGAAGCAGAATCATTGTAGGAGAAGGGTGTTGCTTGGTATTTGTTGTCCAGGGGACAGAGGGAGCACCAAGGAGGGAGAGACTTTTCCAAGCAGTCAGAAGGTTCCAGTTAGAATGCTGGTGTTATGGAGACTCCCCACATCCCAGCCCCCAGGTAACTTCGATCAACTGAATTCAGGAAACGGGAGTGGAGGGGAAGGAGGAGAGGGGAGGAGGGGAAGGGAGGGGAGGGGAGGGGAGTGAAGAGAAGAGGGGAGGGGAGGAAACTCATTTGACTTCTGTTTATCTTGGTTCTCTCAACTGTCAAATGGGGTTACTGGTAATGCCTACCTGCCAGGGGTGTTATGAAAATCAAATGAGATAATATTTGTAAAGTTCTTAGCACAGTGCCTGGAACATAGTAGGTGCTATATAAATGCTAGCTTTTATTATTATTATTATTATATTCCCACTACTCACAGTCATAGCAAATTATGGAGCCTCCTACTTCAATGAGTGAAACAGTGTGATTTAATGGGAGGAAAAAAACTGGGTTTTGGATCAGAAGACCTGGGTTTAAATCATGCTTCTGCTCCTTACTACCTGTGTAACCAAGGGCATGCACACCATCACCCTGGGCCTCAGTTTCCCAATCTGTAAAATGAGGTCGTGGGTTGAACTACGTGGCTACTGAGGTTCTTCCCAGCTCCAGATTTAAGATCTCATTGTCTAGGGGATTACCATGATCCATTACTAGACCCCCACCCCCCCAAGTACTTGGCACAGCATGTTGTACACAGTAGGTGCTTAATAAAAGTCTGTCAAAGGTGGAAGGGCCACCTCACACTATCCCCTCCTTGGAGCTTTCTCTACCTCCCACGACTTCCATTGCTCAGGTACCCCATAAAGACAGCGTCCATCAGAAAGCCTTGGCTCGATGGCTCCCTCTGGTGGCTTCTTTCTGTCAGCCATCCTCCAGATCGGAGCTAACATAATACAGATTTTTCCCAAGGATCAGAGCTGGAAGGGACCTCCAAGACCAACATATCCTTCATTTTACAAAGAAGGAAACTCTCAATCCTCCATCTCAGATCTCCATGCATTTGCAGTGGCCTCCACCTCCTCCTAGGATGCACAGCCCTTAGTCCCTCTTCCCTTACCTCCTTTCTTTTCCTTTAAGATGCTGTTCAACAATGCAATGATCCAAGACAATTCCAAAGGACTTGTGATGAAAAATGCTATCCATCCCTAGAGAAAGAGCTGGTGGAGGCTAAATGCAGGGTGAAGCACACTATTTTTCATTTTCTTTACTTTCTCCCCTTTCCCCCCTTGGGTCTGTGTCTTCTTTCACAACATGACTCATATGGTCATGGTAAAAATAGAGCTGGTTTTTTTAAAAAAAGAAGAATGTGGGGAGGCTAGGTGGTGCAGTGAATAGAACACCAGCCCTGGAGTCAGGAGGACCTGAGTTCAAATCCAGCCTCAGACACTTAACACAAAACACTAGCTGTGTGGCCTTGGGCAAGTCACTTAACCCCAATTGCCCTGCCTCTCCCCACCCCCCCGCCAAAAAAGCAAAAAAGGATGTGTTCAAAGATGACAAGTTTTAAAAAAATGCTCAAATATCATCTTTTCTGATCCCCCCAACTGCTAGTACCTTGCTAACAACTTCATCTGGATGTGTATAGTAGCTTTATATTTCTGCTTATGTATTTTTATATGCACTTCTTGCTGCTCCCATTAGAATGCCAGTTCATTGCAAGTAGAGAATGTTTCATTCTATGTACTTGTATGTCCAAAACCTAGTGCAGGGCTTGGTATGTAGTAGGTGCTTAATAAATACATGTTACTTGATTGACTTACTGAGACCCAAGGATCACATGGTATTGGCCCTTGTTGTTTGTTATGATTTATCTCCCTTCAGAGCTACTGGCTTTCCATAGCCTCCATACTGGTGACTCTGCAGGGCCAAACTCTTACATAACTACCAGGATTAGGGGTCATAAGCACCATAATGGCTTACATTTCCAGAGAGGTTTGTATTCGGATGCCCTCCACAACTCTGAGACAGATGCCTTCATTTCACAGGTGAAGAAACTGAGGCAGAAAGAAGTTAAATGATATTGCTACAGGTAGTATCTGAAGTAGAAGTCGAACCTGGGTCACTTAACTTCTTGTCTGTTTCCTTCTCTGTGAAACCGAGATAACAATAGCACCTACCCTCCTGGTGCCGTGAGGATTAAAGGAGGTAATAATTGGAAAGCACTTGGCAGAGGGGCTGGCACATAGAAAGCACCGTATAAATGTCAGTTATTATTATCATTCATTGAGACACATGGGCAGATCAGAAGAAAGGAACAAACATAGAGACAGGGAGAGAGACAGAAGACAGAGAAAGAGACAGAGAGAGAAAGAGAAAGATGGAGACAGAGAGAGACAGAGAAAGAGAGTGAGACTGAGAGATACAGAGACAGAGAAAAACAGGACAGAGAGAGGCAGAGAGACAGAAAGACACAAAGAGAGACAGAGAGAGAGAGAGACAGAAACAAAGGCAGAGAGACAAAGATAGATACAGGGAGAGAGACAGAGAGAGACAGAAGACAGAGAGAGAGAATACAAAGACAGAGAAAAACAGGACAGAAAGAGGCAGAGAGACAGAGACAGAGAAAAAGAGAGAGACAGAGACAAAGAGAGACAGAGAGAAAGAGAGAGACAGAGAGAAGCAAAGAACGAGGCCCAGAAAGACAATGACAGAGAGACAGAGAGACAGAGAGACAGAGAGAGAAAGGGGAGGACAGATAGGAGGGGGAGAGAGAGAGGGGGAGAGGGGGGAAGAGAGAGAGAGAGAGAGAGAGAGAGAGAGAGAGAGAGAGAGAGAGAGAGAGAGATGCAGAGACAGAGTGATATACAGATTCAGAAAGAAAGACAGAGACAAAGAGAAAGACAGAGACAGATAGATAAACAGACAGAGACAGAAAGAAGACAGAATGTAAATAGTGCCACGCCCTTGAAGGTAGACCCGGGAAGGTGAAGGAGACAGTTCCTTGAACCAGCCACCAGATGCCACTGCCTACCTGGAACAGTGAGATCAGTAGCCAGCCCAGAGGTGAGGAGATGGGGAGGACTTGAAAAAGGGGCCTTTCTGTGGAGCTGGACAGGTCACGTGGTCCTGACTCCAAAGTGCCCGTATCACGATCTTGTATTTCCTGAGTGATCGCTGTGGCTTTTTGCCGTTCAGATGAGATCATATCAAATGAGACCCAGCACAGGGCCTGGCACACAGTAAATGCTCTTAATAAATGCTTGTCTCTTCCCCTCCCCATCCCAACACTTTCCAGGCTTCTACTGAAAAGCCTTGAAGGGAGGAAGCTGACCTGACTTTCCGTCTCCCAAAGTCACCCCCAGAGAACATGCCCAATATGCGTCCTCATTAAGGAAAGCCTGGACCTCAAACCCTCTCCCCGCTGCAGTGTATTGTCTTCTGAGCACCTTCTGTGTAAAGCATATACCAGAATCTGCCTCCACCTCACACGTACACTTAACCCTGAGTCAGTCAGTCAATAAGCATTTATTAAGCCCTTACTGTGTTTGAGAGGCTGTGCTAAGTACTAGGGGTACAAAGAAGGCAAAAAGATAAGGCCTGCCCTCAAGGAGCTGCCATTCTAATGAGAGACAGCATGAAAATAGCTGTGTATATACAAGATATAGATAGGATAAGCAGGCCGATCCCCACCCATGCACAACACCCCTTGACTCCTTACCACCCTCCTTCAAGTCCTTTATCTCTTCTTCTCTGTCTACTCAAGTCCCTACTTACCGCATGTGCCCATACCTAGCACATGTACCTAGTATAATAGCTGCTTTCCAGTTTCTGTCTCCTCTCCTCTGATCCATCCTCCATCCCACTGCCCAAATATCCTTCCTAAGAATGAAAAGTATTAACTACTCTTTCTCCAAATGTGCCACAGCTGCTATTCAGTCATTTCAGTCATGTCCAATTCTCCATGACCCCAGTTAGGGTTCTCTTGACATAGATACTGGAGTGGTTCACCATTTCCTTCTCCAGCTCATTTTGCGGATGAGGAAACTGAGGCAAACAGGGTTAAATGACTTGCCCAGGGTCACACAGGTAGTAAGAGTCAATCTGGATTTGAACTCAGGAAGATGAGTCTTCCTGACTCCAGGCCCAGCTCTCTATCCACTGTGCCCACTAGCTACCCAAAACAGCCCAACTCAAATTTCTAAATTGGCTTTTCATTGCCTACTGAAGAAAGCATAAACTCCAAATCTTAACATTCAATGGCTGCCATGGTCTACCTCCAATCTAACATTTCAATCCTTTTTAATACAACTCCAGTCATGGCGGCCAAACTGGACTCTTCTCCTTCCTCCCTTTACTAACCTCACCCACCTCCATTGCTTTGTTCATACTGTCTCCCATGGCTAGAATGAATTCTCCCTAAGTCTGCTTCCATGAAACCTCCCCTGCCCCACCCAGGTAAGAGTGACCTCTTTGGCCTGAAATCTCTCCTGGCACTTCCCCCTTTTTACAAATCTCACTCTTCTTTGTATCATGGTCATTGTGTCTATCTTATCACCTATGATAGATTGAGCTACTTGAGATCTGGGACTATTTTGTTTCTGTCTTTGAACCCCCTCCCTCTATTCCTGGCACAGTGCCTTCCTATACAGTAGGCACCTAATAGTCTGTTGAGTTAGATTGGATTGGATTTCTATCTCTAGGTCTATTTGCTACATTATTCTCCTCCCTTTTTCATTTCTACTAGAGACAGTCAGCAGTGAGAGAAGGAGAGAGGGAGGAAAAGTGGGGGTGGAGATGGGAAGAAAGAGACTGAGACAAAAGACAAAGAGATATAAAGAGACAGAGACAAGAGGTAGAGAAAGGGATGGAGGAAAGGGGAGGGAAGACAGAGATGGAGACAGACAAAGACAGAGGAATGGAGAGAGGAAAGTGGGAGGAAGACGGAGATGGAGAGAGATAGAGACAGAGACAAAGACAGAGGGGTGGAGGGAGAAAAAGAAGGGGGAAAGGGGGAGAGAGAGTCAGAGAGAAGAATATAGATTCTGGGGAGAAAAAGAAAGGAGATAGGTTTAGGGGCACAAGTATAACAGGGAGGACTTCTGAAGCCAGAGAGAAAAGGGGGCAGTGTAGGAAGAAGAGGAGTGACTCTGGAGTCATAGGACCTGAGTTCGAATTCTACCTCTGATACTTACGAGCTATATGATCCTGAGCAAGTCCCTTCATCTCCTTGAGCCTCATCTGTAAAAATTAGCCTAGTGGCCCATGAGGTCCCTTTCAGCTTTGGATCTTATCTTTTTTACAGCTGGATTGAGAAATGTTGAGGTAGAAGACAAAGAATTGATGGCCCTTCTGACCTTACTAAATCAAGAGGTGAAGGCAGTTACTGGGGTGTTGGGGTATGGGGAGGCTAGGACTGAGGAGGGAAGTTTGTGACCCCCCAGATGGAGAGTGTGAGAGGGAGTCAGTAAGAGATGCAAAGGGCTAGCCACGGTTATGGAACTATCAGGCCCCTAGGAGCTTTGGGAACCTTGACTTTCAAGTCCCTTGAGACTTTCCCAGTTTTAGTGTGATTTATGGGCAAGAAATTATGTCCATTGTGGCCTAAGCCTCTGTCTAGTGAAACATTCTCCCTTAGCTGACCATGAAAGAACCAGGTCAAAAGCATTTAATTAAGACATAAAACAATGTATGTAGCAAGTAGGAATGAAGTTGTGGAATCATTCTCTGCCCCCCAAGCTTCCTGGACTTCTCAAGGTGGTAAGTGGAGTAGAAATCTCCACAGAAAAACTACAAGGGAGTGTGGGAACAGCCCTCCAGGAATGGACTGATAAGGGTAGGGAATTAGGAATCCTTGTGTTTTCTTCTCACAATGCCCTTGGTGACCAGCATGGTGCTCTGCTAACCTCTTAGGGCATAATGGAATCTGCTAAAACCCTCTGTTTGGCTCCACTGTCATTAAAATTCCAACAGGACCCCAGAGGTCAGGAACACCATGACCTTAACACTCCATCCATCCTCCCTCCCATCTCCCTTTTCAGACTCCAGTCCCAGATATGTATCTCTGCTTCCTCCCCAAACTCTCACATTCCAGTTTTTCTTGTGTCTGTCACATTTCTGTTTTTTACTTCCAGCTCTTCAAGGACACCCAAACCATCTTTCTATATGTCTAGTTCCCACCTCTTTCTCCATTTTCTAAATTGACATCTCCTGACAAAATCTCATCATGCAAGCATAAGGTTCCCCCACCCAGCTGTCCCCCAGACTTTTCTTGGTAAACTGCATTATTCCCTCACTAATGTTGCAGCTACATAGTGCAGTGAAGTCACAAATCCAGCCTTAGGATTTACTAACTTTGTGACCCTGGGCAAGTTTGTTAACTGTTCTCTGACTCAGCTTCCTCATCTATAAAATGGGGATGACAATAGTACCTACCTCCCAGGATTGCTGTAAAACATTTTATAAACCTATTAATACCACTATTACTGCTACTGCTGCTGTTGCTGCTGCTGCTACTACTACTGCTACTACAACTACTTGCAGTAGGATTAGCTGAAGATACATTGGAGAGTTCCTGCTAAGGACAGCCTACTTCTATTGCAGTTAGCTAGCATAAACTTATCAGATCACAGATTTAAAAAGGCTCTTAGAGGCCATCCTGTCTGGCCCTCTCATTTTACATTTGAGGAAACTGAAGCCTGGAGAGGCAAAGTGACTTGTCCACAGTCATACAGAAGCAGGATGTGAATGCAGGACTTCTCACCTGTAGGTGCTATGACTCTATCCACCACAACAACAGTTCCCAAAGTGAGATCTGGAAACCCCTGGAGGTTTCTGAGACCCTTTAAGGGGGCCCAGGAGGTCAAGACTATTTTTATAATAATACTAAGATATTTTTAATTTCTAACACAGTAAATATTAATAGGTAAAATTCACATAAACAAAAAACTCTTTGGAGGTATGTTCAGTCATTTTTAAGAGTGGAAAGGGGTTCTGAGAACAGAAGTTTAAGAGCCCACTGCACAGCACAATATTGTTTCTCTGGAGATAGCAGTGGGGAACTAAGGCATCTGCTGACTCCTGGTCCTGTGAATCCTGGAGCTTGAGAGGAGTGGTCAGTGTTGGAAAGGGGTGCATGGTTGTGGCATCCTCGGAGGGAAGTCATATCATAGTTAGTACTACAAGGCAGAAGGGACTTGAGGAAGAGGGATCCCTTCTTTTACAGGCCATCAGTATAGGCAGTGAAGTTCATAGATTTAGGGATGGAGGATTTAGAAGCTACCTAACCCAATACCTTCAGTTTTTAAAGGTAGAGAAGGATAAGAAAGGTCTCCAGTGGAGGAGGCATTCCAGAGGAAGAGTATAAAAGGTGGACATGGCGGGGCAGGGGACAAAAGATAAGGACTGGGATGGAATGAGCTGAATGTGAATACTGAGTGGAGACAAGATTATGAAGAGTAAGTACATGATAAAGAAACATTAACCTGGGCAGTTATCAGCTCAGGATAATAGAAATTAGAGGGCAGGGGGTCAGCACCAGACTGGAAAGCCTGCTAGGCCCAGAGCAGGGAGAAGCTTGCAGAATGCTTTTGCCTCCAGGTTCTAATTAGCATGCTGGCGGACTGGAGCTTTCCCAGATCACCTGCCCCACGTGCTCCTCCCTTGGCCATTTCCCAGATCACCTGCCTCGAATGCCATTCCACAGACTTGAGTGCAGCTGGGAAGGAAGGACCAATGACTAATGGCTTTGGCTTGGGAAGAAAGGAGATGGCCCCCACCAAGAAGTGTGTGAGTGAGAAGTGTAACTATGAGTTGTAGCGCTAGACCCTGACTTCACTATCTCAGTGGAGGCTCCACCCCACCCCCCAATCCAGCTGCTCTCTCCTGGGCATAACCTTAGGACAGAAACCACACCACGAGGGGGCACTAGCTCTCCATAGGCCCCTGTGGCCATCTCCCATCTAGGCACCAAGGCAGAGCTGGGAATCTCGGCGACTAATTAGAACAATTCAAACCATGACTCCTCTCCCCATTTTATGCCCTGTTCCCCCCCACACGCACACCCGTATCTCTTCATCCTGCCCTTAAGTAGAAGTTCAAGACTGAGAAGAGGACCCTCCCCTCTTAAGATTCAGCCTTTGTGCTCAGTCAGCTGAAAAGCTTCCCTCCCACAAACACACTGGCAACCAAACACAGATACACAACCACATAGACACCATCCCCACACACACACCAATGGATAAAGTGCTGGGTTTGGAATCAAAGGATGCAGGTTTGAGTCTCAACTCAGCCATCTCTGTGACCTTGAGCAAGTCTGTCATTTGACTTGTCTGGGCCTCAGTTTCCTCTTCTGTAAAGTGAAGGGGTTGGGTCAAATAGCTTTTAAATCTTCCTTCTCTAAATCTATGATCCTATGAACCTCAGCACCTAAACCTCTGATTAAGAAGCCATCCCTCTTCCCTAAGCCCCCCATCTGTGCTTTTCCTCAAGGATTAGACCTTATCCTCTTCTGTCTTTAATTAGGGAAGGGTCTTATTTCATCACTCCATCTACACCCACCTGACTAACTCTGCCCCCTCCACTAGACTATGAGGTCCTAGAGAACAGGGATAGAGTCTTATTAACTCTTTTCTCTCCCACAAGATTTAGCACAGAATATTCAAACACTCTCAAAGATCCATGATTCTGTCAATGGATCCTAGGATCATAAATTTAGGGATAGAAGGGATGTCTATCCAACCCTTTCATTTTATAGTTGAAGAAACTGAGGCCCAAAGATGTCATCACTTACCCAAGATCACAGGGGTAGCAAGTGACAGAATCAGAATTAGAATTCAAGTCCTCTGATTCCAAGCCCATCACTCTTCCCATGGATCCCAAGGCTTCCATGTGTATCCTTCTCTGGCCAATCCAGGGGACCCCTATTCCATTGTTTAGGAGATGTGTTCATCAGTTGCTGTGACTAGAAAACATCACCAGGTGGCTAAACTTCTAGAGAAGAGCATTTGGGCAGTTAGCCAGACTGGGATGGGGCCAGCCAGACTGGGATGGGATGGGGGAGGGGGAATCTGGCCTGTATTTTAAGCCTTTACCATTCTATAGGACCTGCAAGAACTTGTCCTTTGCTGGCATATCCTTTGAGAACCAAGGTCACCTTGATACCATGATGAAGCATTCAGTACAATAGAACATTAATGGTATTGGAAAAGAGATTGAGTTTAGTTCTACTGTGTTTCCTAATTTATTAAACACTTCAGATGTTCAAAATGTTTCTGGGGATCCTTTTCAAGAATTCTCTTTGGAGATTTAGACAATTGTATACATACATGTAGATAGATAGATAGATAGATAGATAGATAGATAGATAGATAGATAGATATATGTGTGTGTGTGCATGTATGTGCAAAGGCATGTTCAGACACAGATGATAATGTTCTTTTAGAGATTACATTTCTCAGAAGACTGTGCATATCATCTAGTGTGCCTATCCCGTGGGCATGGAAATGGGCATGTTTTTATCTAACACTTCTAAAGACCCCAGCTCTCAGTTCCTCTCCAATCTCATAGGACTATACTTTGGAACTGGAAGGAGCATTGGAGGACATCAAATCCACCCCCTTCATTTTGCAAATGAGGAAACTGAGGCTGAGAGAGGTTAAGAGATTTACTCAGGGTCATATGGCTAGGAAGTGAATGAGGAGGGTTTTTAATTCAGAGTTTTCTGACTCTATGCCTTAGATTTCAAGCCAAAGTCTATCCACTATTCCACCTAGCTCCTTAGCCCCTCCTTCCAGGATCAGGTGTGGTGACCCACTGAATTGAAATATATAAACTGGCTGAAGAAAAAGAAACTAGTTGGAATTCCTTCAGTAAAGGTCAGTGAGCAGGGAAGAAGAGCCTTTCATCAAATCCCTAGCTTTAGTGAGGTAGGAGAACCGTTAGCCTTCCTTTGTGTATGGGTTAAACAAGTTGTCCCTGAAGTCCCTTCCGACTCTCAAATTCTGGGATTCTGTGTGAGAAGACAGTCTGGAAAAACTAGTACAGGTAAGAACCAGAACGTTTGTGATATTCAAAGAACATGGGGAAGAATATGGTCATGTCTTGTCTCCAGCATCCACAGAGAGCCTGGAAGAATGCAACTGGAGACAAATGGAATTGAAGAATTGGGCAGCTGAAATTGGCATGACAGAGACATGGAGAGACCATGGTAGGGTGGGAAACCTGCAGGTTACCATCTAAGGCTCTGTTTTCCAAGAAGACAATACTTGCTAGCCATAGTGCTAAAATAGCAGAGTGACCTAGCAGACAGTTTGTGGAAGAAAATTCTCTAATATCCCGTCATGAGTTAAGTTGCTATGTACCTATGCTGTTGATCTGGGAAGCCTATGGGATAGATTCCCAACTACCAGCCCCTGAAAATTTTGGAAGAGATAGCCTCATGAAATCAGTGATGAGACACGCCACTGCTCAGTTTCATTCCTTGCAATTTACCTTGCATTCTGTCTTAAGCAGATGCCTTTTGCTTTACTAAGATATTATGTGTCTTATTCTGGCTTGGTTAGGCAGATCAAATGGAAATGGGGGCTCATGAACAATAGATTGAGATAGTCTATCACTCCCTTGAGTACTACAGATCTGGAAGAAGTAAACAATGGGAGACTATAATGGGGTGCTACATAGGTATTTATTCTATCACTGCTCAAATTCTGCCCCAATTCCTCCTCATGGCACAGAGGTATTTGTATTCTCAAAGGCTATGCCAATAGAGCACAAGCTCAAGCAAGTTAATAGGTTGGAAAAGCTTTGAGTACAAGCCCAGAGAGACAGACTGGTTATTTGAGGACCAACCCAATGAGGTTCAGAAAAGGGGATCAAAGGACAATTGGCTACTAGGTGAGGAGAGTTGGGTTTTTTTCTCCCAGAAACAGCAATTCATGAAGATGACCTACTAAGGCATGAAGGAGAAGCAGGCTGTCATCTGCATGGGTGAAGGGAGGAAAGGAAAGAGGGTGGGGCCCAAGCTAATGAAATAATGTATCAAAGGAATATTTATGATGAAGCTTCAGGCTATATGACTCTAGTAGAAGCACATAATGGGCACTTGGCAAGCATTCATTAATCAAAAAAAACTATGGGTTAACAAGATAACTGTGTTCTCTTCCAAACTCTCTCATGCCCTTACCGAATGACCTGGGCAAGTCACTTTCCCTCACTGGACCTTGGTTTCGCTGTCTGTAAAACAAGGAGGTTGGACTAAATGAGTCTGATGGTCCCTTCCAGCTCTGACCCTATAAAATCACTACCCCTCTTTGGGTCTGTTTCCTCATCTATAAGTTGAGGGGTTTGGATTAGATGACCACCTGCCCCAGATCTAGGATGCTGGTCCTGGGAACCATCTAACCTGGTGATATAGTCCTGCCTTTCCACATCTCTCCAAACACAGCCTCTGAAGTCTATACCACTTGGCCTTTGGCTCCAAAGGGTACCTGCCCTTGGATTTACACAGACACAGACTTGAAGTTGGCCAGCCCCAGCTGGTGACCAGGAGGAAGCCAGGGAACTTGTGTTCCTAGCAGAGCAGCAGGGGAGGGAAGTTCCCTAGGCCTTAGCTTGTCCTGTCTGAATTCAGGGAAGGCCAACTGGGCCTTGTACTCTTGAGCTGGGCCAGGGCATCACCCAGGGTACTGGGTGGAGGAAGAGTTGGGCAGGAGAAGGGAGGAGGGAGGAGAGAGCAACCTAAGGATGGTGGACTGGGGACTGAGGACTTGCCAGGACTCATTCACTGTCTTGGCCTCACTCCCCTGGGCTTACAGGGAGGGAGCTTGGTACTTTTCCACTGCCTGGCAGTGGCTGTTGGAGACACATTCCCTCTGCCTTCCCCAACCCCCACATTCTATGGGCTCAGGCATCAGCAGATCCCTGCAGGAAGAGGTGGGTGGGGGCAGGAGGTGTCCACACAGGCACAGGCCTCTCACCAATGCTCACATAAGGCACCCATGTACACAGAAACACTCAGAAAAAGGCACATAGGCATACAGATATTTTTAATTCAATTCTATAAATATTTAGTAGGCTCTGTGCTAAGTGCTAAGACAGGTTCAGCAATTCCACACAATAAACACAGGTTAAGTACCTACAGTGAGAGCATTGTTCCAGGCCTTGTGGGAGAAACAAAGCTTAGAAGGGATGCTGACCCTGCCCACTTAGAGCTTAGAGCTAAATAGGGAAACACATCACATTCGGACATAAGCATGACTCAAAACAGTCTAAGATAAGTGAGAGGCAGCGTAGGATAGCGGATAGGGCAGCTGACCTGGAGTCCGGACAACCTGGCTTCAAGCCCTAATTGTATGACCCTAGGCAGGTCACTTAACTTCTGTGCCTTCATTCCTTATCTATAGAATAAGGGGTTGGAATCAATGGCCTTGCAGGCTCTAAATTCATGACATTATGATCCTAAGTGTATGAAAGATACAAGCTTAATGCTATGGACGGGCCAAAGCAGGAAAGGGCATCCTTACTGCCTAGGAAAATCTAAGAAGGTTTCCTGGAGGAGGTGGCATTGAAGTTTGACTTTAAAGGAATTTAATGGGCAGGAATAGGTGGGGCATTCCAAGGTACAGGCAACAGTGTGAACAAAAGCCCACAAGTAGGAAAATATAGTGCACAGGTTAGGGCTGCCCAGAACCAGAGGATGGAGTGTATAGAAGGTGAAAGAATATAGTAAATCTAGAAAGGTGAGGTAGTAACAGATTAGGGACTAGAACGTGCCATTAGAATGTAAGCTCCTTGAGGGAAGGATCTATTTCATTTCCACTTTTGTATCCCCAACACCTCACTTAACACCTTTTTAATTTTTTCCTTAAACTAGACCTGTGATTTCATTAATAGAGGGAAATTATTATATTATTATATATTATATTAATTTCATTAATATAAGGAATCCTGTGAGAAAACTCCCACTAATAAAACAGATCAAGCCTTGTTCTACACAGTTACAGAGAGCTGTCTGGGGTAGGTACTGAGAAGTTAAGTGAGCTGCCCAGGGCCATACAACCAGTATGTGTCAGAAGCAGGCCTTAGACCCAGGCCTTCCTAATTCTTTGTCCACATCTCTATTACACCAGACCTCCTCAAAGATTACATATTGTAGGTTCTTAACAAATGTTTAATGAATTGAATAGGAGGACCCTGAATTCTAAGCAGAGGAGATTGAATTTTATTCAACAGGCAAGCTTCCATGCAAAGTTTAAAGCAGAGGAACACAACCACATCTGTGCATGAGGACATTGAGTCCATGTGGCAGTGGATATAAAGGGTGGATTGGGGCAAGGAAGGTGGAAGACTTTTTAGGTCATAGGGATGGGGAACCAGAGACCTTGAGGTCACATGTGGCCCTTTAGGTCCTCAAGTGTGGCCCTTTGACTGAATCCAAACTTCACTGAACAACTCCTCTTAATAAAAGAATTTGTTCTGTAAAATTGGACTCAACCAAAAGGCCATTCCCAGATGAGGAAACTCCCTCTACCAATGCAGGTGGTCACCTTCTCTGCAATTTATAGACTAAGGATTGCCTAGAGTACCAAGAAGGTAAGTGACTTGCTCATGGTCACAGTCAGCATGTGACAGAGGCAGGACTTGAACTCATGTCCTCCTGACTCCAAGGTCTCTATCTACTACACAACACTACCTCTAACAAAATAAATACAAGTTAACTTTGGGACAGAGGGCAGGCACCAGAAGCTGGGGAGATCAGAAGAGAGTTCATGTAGAAAGTGGTGTTTGAGTCATGTCTTAAAGTGAAGAAAGGAGGTGGAGGTGAGGAGGGAGTAAATTCTAGGCATCTACCACAGCTGATGCAAAAGCCTGACAACAGGAGATAAAGTGTTGCGTGTAAGGAGCAAGTAAAGACCAGGTGGATTGGAGCATAGAAAGTGCAAAAGGGAGCACAGTACATTCAAGCTAGAAAGGTAGGCTGGGGCTAGGTCAGGAAGGGCTTTGGTGCCAAACAGAGGAGTGCATGGTTTATCCCAGAAGTACAGGCAGTTTTTGCTTTATGTAAATTCACATTTTGAAAATTTGTCTAGGGTTCCACCCAAGGACCCTGCCAGCAGCTCTGCAAATGGAGCCAAGATGGGGCTGGGACCACAGAGAACCCCAAAAGGGGAGGGGGAGGTCTAAGCAGGTAGTGGCTATATTCACTGGTCACTGGAGTTTATTAAATGGGGGGTGACCTGGGCAAAGTTACACTTTTGGAGAATCCCTCTGGCAGCAAGCTATATGAAGGGGTGGAAACAACAATGCATTATGTGGGATGGGGAAAAGGGAGGCTCACAAATGACACCCAGGCTGCCCATCTGGGAGGGACATAAAGCATGCCATCACTGGAGGACATTGAGGGGGAGGCAGAGACCCTACTTAGGAAGCTGTGATTCAGAGGGTTGGGGCAGGCGAGAGCTGGGGACAGGAGGAGGACTCCCCGGCCGGCCACCATGTGGGAGCAATTATTCTCATGAGTTGGGCAATAAGTTTTATTGTTTCTTTGTTAACTTAAGGTCCTCCCAAAATGCTGTCAGCACCCAGAAGCAAAGCCCCTGTCACCCTACCCTAAACCATACAGCTTCTCCCTTGAGACCATCTTCCCTTCTATCTCTGCAGACCCCAGCCTCACTTACTGGCTATAAGATTTTACACAGGGCACAACACCTTTAAAGGTTAATCTAGTTCATTCAGAATGATAGAAATGACCTGGGAGGTCATCTGGTCTAACCCTTTCGTTTTACAGATGAGGAAACTGAGTCCCACAGAGGGGAAGTGACTTGCCCAAGGTCACGCAGCTAATTAGTGGCATCTCAAAGTCAGATCTCTATGTTGCATCTACCACCAATAAATCCTAAAGTTTATACCTGGGGAGAAAGGCTCAGGATTCCTGAGTTGGGGGACCCAGAAAGGTCCCATCTCTCACTCCCTGCCTACTAGTCTGGCCCCATCAGCAGAGCTGTTGGAGCATTTGGCCAGCATCCCCTCTCAGCTGACATGATTGCTAATCAGCAGGCCTTGGACAGAGGCTGCATTGTCCCTGGCCTAGCAAAGCCCCGGTCCCCAGTCCCCCCACCAATTGTGGTCACGTTGCAAGCCCAGTGCAAGCCCCTACCCTGACCCAGGAGCTGGTGCCAGCTGCCCCCCTCTCCCTCTGTGCCCTCCATCCCCAGCCCACCCAGGCTCGGCTTCAAGGGGAAAAAGGCGGATTTCCTGGCCCTGCTGGGCCAAGCCCAGGCTGAGCCGGAATTGAAGATTCTTTGAGGGAACTGATTTCCACTTCCCAGCCCAGCCCAGCCTCCCGTAGACTGGAAGAGGAGGAAGAAGGAGCTGTCTCCAGGAAGGCCCCAAACAGGTGGGGGATGAGCTCTGGCCTGCATGGCCCATGGTTCCTTTGCCTTAAGCTGCCTATGCTGTTTTTCTTACCAAGATCAGCTCCAGGTATCATTGGTCCTGTGTCTCTGCTCCATGGGTCTCTGGGGCTCCCGTTCCCCTGACCTACCTAAGTGTCCAGTCCCTGGGTTCCCTCTCCTGCCTTCACATATCATGAGAGGAGCTTCTTCTTGGGGTACTCCCTCCCCCCTGCCCCCAGGCCTTACCCATGACCTCTGATCCTTGGGCTTCACTCCCTTTCAACAGAGTCTACAGGTGAAAGTCTCTAAGGGACAGAGCTCAGGGAGCACAGTGCCCCCAGAAAGTGAGATGTCAATGAAAGAGGACAGAGCTGGGATTCAGGACACCTGGTCCCGAGTCCTGAAGTCTCATTGTGTGACCTCTTTGAGGTGTTAGACTTCATGACACTGTATATTCCAAGACACCCCACAGAGAAGGCTGATGAAGGAAGCCAGATTCCCTACGACCCCCTTCCCCCCCCCCCACCAATAGCAGCAGCGCCTAGTCAGGTTAGCAAGGAATAACTCACCAGAATGGGGGCTGGAAGTGGGGACAGACCCTGAGGCATGGATATGTAACAAGACAGAGTGATGGGAGTGCCCATCCAGCCTGGGACCCCCACATCCAAGGGCCCAGTTACCTGGACAAGGCCAGGCCACAACTGCTGATTCCCTATTCCCATTGACACAGAGAGAAGGACTGGACTGGTGAGATCTCCCAGGTGAGGGAAGTTCCTCCTCCAATTCAGCTCAGCACCTTCTCTGTAACTGAATCACCTGGTACTTTGAGAAGTCCAAGGACCTGCCTGGGGTCACAGGGTCAATATGGGCCCGAGGCAGGACTCGAACTCAGGTCTTTCTGGCTCCAAGACTGGTTCCCTCACACAGTGGCCTTGGAAAGTTCTACTCTACCACTCTGTCTCATCCTAAACCTTGGAAATCTCGCCTTCAGAGTTCCTTATAACTGATGTTCTGAAGGCCCCCAAATAGGGCAAGGGCTATCCAGTTATCGATCTGTGGCAAAAGGGACAGACTCGGTTTCCAATCCTCCCCCTCTCCCAGACACACACACCCCCCCAGTGCAGGGAGGTGAAGAGGCTCAATCAGCCTATGGCACAGGTCATCCTCAGATCTCAAGGCTGTTCTCAGACAGAGCTAATAGGGCTCACTGGCCCTTTAAGAAGAAGTGATTAAGAGGCCTAATACCCTTGGGGGAGAATGATAAGCGGCTTTGGGCCCCCTCCTCCTCCCCAATCCTCCTTTTCAGGTCACTGAGCATCTTTGATGCACAGCCCCCCAGCATGTGACCCAACGCTGATGATCCCAGCAAGCCAAGGGGCGGGGGAAGGGAAGGCCAGGGGGTACTGGCCTCCCTCTGTCTGCACTGAGAGATAGCCACACGCCTTTCCCAGGAATAGAAGGAGGGCATCTGAGGACGGAAATCATGAGTTCAGGGCACACCTCAAGAATGTTGGGGTGCCACCTGAAATGATGAGGAATAGATGTGTGGGTCCTATTGTCCTGAAAGAATTCAGTCTCCAGGTTAAAGGCATTTATTTGGGTGATGCACCCAAGCAAGCCTGCTCCCAGGTGTGAAAGACAAGCTTAGGCAGCAGGCCCTACTCCCCTAAGGGAGCTGAGCGGCCCCTGCTTCCGGTAGGAGACAAAGGCCATTGGTCAGGTTAAAGATCTGGCTAAAATACAATTTCATGGAATGAGAGGAGAGGAGCAAACCCAGCTCCAAAATGCCTGGGATGTCAGGTGGTCCGGAGGGGCCTTTATCATACAGAGAAGCAAAGAGAATAGGAGATGGCAGGGGAAGAGCTGGGAAGGGAACTGGGATGCTTTGAGAAAGCACACACACATAAGTCTGCGGTGGGGGGCTTCAATGCATAATCTGACTGCTCACTTTGGGTGTCCCACTCTCTCCATCTACCTTGAACCCTCATCACAAAGACCCCAGGCTCCCTCCTCCTGGGCTCTCTAGACTAGGCTCTACTGAATACACATGCATCCTTACACCCTCCCCAAAGCATATACTCATACAGACAGACCCACAAAAGGAGAGAGGGGGAGAGAGGTAGTGGATGGAGGGCCACCCTGGGAGCCAGGAAAACCTAGATTCGGGTCCAGACTCAGAAACAAACTGTTTACCCCAAACAAGTCTCCTAAGGGCTCAGTGATCTTGAATAGGGTTCTCTCAACCAGCATTCCCCACACTGGTGAAATCTCAAGTCTGACCCCCCCAAAAAAGAAATAGACCCACACGTGTACAACCACTTTTTGTGTATGTATCTGCCAAGCACACAATTACTCCCAGACTTATTCATTCATTGGTTGTTTCATTCCATAAACATTTATTCAGGACCTACTCCATGCATGGGCCCAGTTGTAAGAGCTGGGAAAGGTATAAAGTTTAGAATTAAGTTGGTCTGCACCCTCAGGGAGCTCCCAGTTAAATAGGGAAATAAGATACAAATAGGAATTACTATGCTAGATAAGAAATTGGCATCAGAGGAGTGTCATTCTGACACAGGGCTGAACTTGGGTTCCAATCCCACATCTGAACCTGCCTGATTCTCAGGTCGCTAAAGTTTCCTGAGCCTCAATATCCTCATTTGTAAAATAAAAATATTGGACTCAATGACCTCTCCTGTTCTTTTCAGATCTTTTGATCAGTGCCTCGGAGAGGGGCAAACAAAGGGGAAGGGGATGGTTGGGAGAAAGCTTCCTGGGAGAACTCACAAATAAGGTCACTGTCGTATACACACTCCCATTAGTGCAACATTCAGCTCCAGCTCAAACACACATTATACACATACACAGATTCTGAATGGATGGACTGGGACTGGGGTGGGGAACCTGTGGCCCCTAGGCCACATGTGGTCCTGTAGGTCCTCAGGTGCAGCCCTTTGACTGAATCCAAACTTCACAGAACAAATCCATTTATTAAGGGGATTTGTTCTGTGAAGTTTGGATCCAGTCAAAGTATCACACTTGAGGACCTAGAGGGCCACATGTGGCTGGGAGAACTTGGCAGAGTCAAACCTGTCTCTGGGCCATAATAGCCCTAAGCACTTGAGAACTCTGAAGGAGTGGGAGGGGACTAGATCCATGGGGTGGGGCCAGGTAGGTGAGCTCCCCACAAGTCCTAACTCAGCCCAGCCCAGCCCAACCTAGCCTAGAAGGCTCCCCAACACAGGTGGCCTTGGAAAGTGCAGAGTCACAGAGCCCAGGGCAACCCAACCAGGTTGGAGCTGGTTCTGGCTTGTTCTTGGGAACTTTGGGGGAGTTTATAGAGAGGGATTTGGTTTCTTCCAGAATTCCTCCCCATCCCCCATCCCCAACAGACCTTAAATGACTACTGCATGCTACTGCTGACCCCAATCCTTTCTCCTCACTTCTCTAATTAGAATCCAGCCCATATGCCATGCTAGGACCTTGGGGGCTAGGAAGCCACAGGAGACAGATCTAGAATGTTGGCCTAGGGAACCCAGTTCCTGAGTTCCTTTGGAAAGTCCCCCAAAAGAACATTGATGCACAAGTGGTTCCTTGATCAGTTCCCTGGACAAGACTGAAATGAGAAAGAATCAAAAGTAATAAGGTGAATCTTGGGTCATAATTAAAAAGAGAAAACTCATAGGAAACAAGATCCAAGTATTTGCAGGGCTGTCAAATGGCAAATAGGTTATTAAACTTATTCAGCTTGGCCTCATCAGGCAAAATTAGAGCAATAAGGGATAGAGGTTGGGGAGGAGGGGAGATAGAAGGAGCAGCAGAAGGAAACCATATAAGGAAACTGTTCCTAACAAGCGGAGCTACCTGCAAATGGAATGAGCCACCTCAGAAGGTTGGTCATGAGATCACCCTCACTGAAGGTCTTCAGGGGAGACCTGGATGATCATTTGTCAAGGATATTACCAAGTCCTATTCTCCTTTAGATACCAGTAGGATTTAATGACTGGGATCCCTTTCAGGAGCGTCCAAATCTATTCTCCCTCAGGACTCCCTATGACTTAGAAGCTGTAGCAAAAGATGTCAAACTATCAGATCTGAATTTCAGGGCCATGTCTGACCTCCAGCTCCTGCTTCTCCAAGCCAGTTCTAGTCAGAAGATGGCATCTGAAAAGAAAGGACAGGTTCTCCTTCCACTCAATGGGGTCCTGTATGAGGAAGGAAGGGAGAGAAAGACCATAACACTTCTATAAAACTCCTTAAGTCCAATTGCTCTGTTATGAGTGGAGGTGTGTGTCTGCACTCCCTACAACAGCCTCTTTGCCTTGTCTTTCAGCAGAGAACACAGCCTTTATTTTACTAAAAGAGAGAGGTTATCCGCCAGCATCCTCTTCTCCCCAATTCTATACCTCATATCTCCTTTATATAATCAAATCAACCCCCATTCTCTGTTCCTTTGCTCCAGTCCTGGAGAAAGAAGTGGCCCTTTCCATCAAAATTTGTACCCTTTGCTTGTATTCTTTATCCCAATCCCTGATCTACTCTCCACCTATCAATCATCCCCGCCCCTAATCTTTGATCTCTCTTTATCTAGAAGCCTTTTCCCTACAATCATCAATTGTACCCAGATCTCCCCATCCCTAAAATTATTTAGGTGGCCCTGCTATCCCTTCAAGGTATCTTTCTGTATCTCTCCTCCCTTTCTTAGCCAAATTCCTACATCTGCATTCTTTGCTCCCAACCTGCTCACTCCCCACTTGTCCCCTCACAATTTAGCTTCCCCTCAGAGGTTCCTAATAATCTCTTCATTTCAGATTCCGATTTGTTGTTGTTTGTTTGTTTTTCAGCTTCCATCCCTCTGAACTTCTCTGCAACATTTGGCAGTGTTGACCATCTCCTCTTATGGTTGCTTTCTTCTCCATGGGTTTTAATGACACTTCTTTCTCCTGGTTCTTCTGTCTGACTAACCTTTCTCAGGCTCCTTTGCTAGAACATTAGCAGAATATTGACTCCTAGGCTTTGTCCTAGGTTCTCTCTCCTTTCCTGCTCCCTCTCTTTCTCCATCTCCTTTCCTGCTCCCTGTCTTTCTACATCTCTCTCTCTCTCTCTCTCTCTCTCTCTCTCTCTCTCTCTCTCTCTCTCTCTCTCTCTCTCTCTCTCCCCTGTCCTCTCCTCTTTGTAATCTCATCCACTCCTATGGGTTCAATTATCAGACAACTCCCAAATCTACAAACCCAGCCTTTATTTCTCTCCTAAGCATCAGTAATGAATCCCCAATTGCCTGTAGGACATCTCCATCTAAATGGAGATCTTTCCTCCTAAATTTACTTCTCTCCCTAATTTCTATATTTCTATCACTATACTTCCACTGATCCAGATTCCCAACCTTGGAAACATGCCTTACTCTTCACTCTTTCTCGCTCCCTATATCCAATCCACTTCCAAGTCTTACTGATTCTCACAACACTTCTCATAAGATATCCCCTTCTCTCTACTCAGATAGTCACCACCCTAGTTCAAACCCCCAATATCTCTCAACTAGACCAATCCAATATTCTCCTAAATAGTCCTTTCTTTCCAACCTCCCCCCCTCCAATCCATCTTCCACACAGATGCCAAATTCTTATCTCTAATGTACAGGACTAATTTTGTCACTTCCCTACTCAAGAATATTCCATGGCTCCCTGTTTCCCCTAAGATGAACTATAAACTCCTCTGCTTGAACTTTTAAGTCCTTCATTATCAGCTTCTAGGCCGTCTTTCCAAACCCTTTACTTTCCCTCTCCCACTCTCAATTCCAAACAAAATGTTCTACCTTCTATTCCCCATATACAACATTCTATCTCCCATCTGTGAACCCTTGCATATGCCATACCCCATACCTAAAATAAAAACTTAAAAACCCTCTTTACTTTACTTCTGCCTCTTGAAACTCTTAGTTCTCTTCTGGATTCATTTCAAGGGCCCCTTCCTACATGAGGTCTTTCTTGATCACCCCTCAGGTTTTTGTGGTTCCTCCCCACCCCCATATTATTTTGTTTTATTTATCTGTTTTCCCCCAGTAGAATATAAGCTCATTGAAAGCAGGGACTGTTTTGTCTCAATCTTTGTAAGGCCTCACCTTAGAGCTTTCTTTGCCATCAGTAGGAGATAAATACTTGTAGAATTGAACTGAACTGAATTGAACCGGGGAGACTTCCTATCCAATAAATCCTGTTAAGATTTCAAACTTCTCCAGACATACTCCTGAGACTCAAGGGTCAATAGACAAAATCCCATTGGTCTGGTCCCCAGCCCAACCACCCAGTATTCCTATTTTTTCCCCTCTCTCCCACCATAGGGCCTTCCTTTTACCTTTACTTACTCTCTATTCATCCCAAGATCCCATCACTCAATCAATGAACTAATCCTAGCCCCTACCCTTTGCCTATCCTAGCTCCCCAGACCACTCCCAGTTGTCATTCCCTGTAGTATGGGATGGGAGGTGGGGAAGCTTGGACAGCTCCCTCACCCTAGAATGTTTCTATTCCCCTGACTTTCTCTCCTGCTAGGGGAGTACCCAAGCAGCAGAGACAATCTGTGGCTTCTGCTTAGGGCCTTGAAATCTTGGGGCCCCAGTTCAGCCTCCTTATTAAATTGTTCCACACCACTGGCCCTGGGACTCAGTGCCTTTGATGTGCCTGCCTGGCTGCTTCCCCAGCTCAGGGTTCAGGCCCCAACCCTCCCTCTCTGGACAGACTTGGCAGCGACTGAGAGGCCTGGGCACCAGCACACTGACTCACAGAGACATGCTTCACTAATGAGCTTTAGAGGGATGGAGCAAGGGAGGGCTCCTGGGGTGGCCCCAGGTAACCCCAGGGAGCCAGGGCTCTGTCCCTGTGTAGCTCTCCAGTCCTGGCTATTGAACCTCCCTTAGCCTCCTTTCTTGCCTTGTTAAGCCAGAATCCCTTCCTGTCCTCCCACCCCAACTTCTTTCCTTCTCTGACCCGATGGCCCTCCTTCAGCTCTAGTTCCCCAGCCCCATCAATTTCTTCCCTACTCCTTCAACAGCTCCTAGGGCCCTCGTGAGCTCCCTGGACTAGTCACCACAAACTCAGCCTATCATAGTCCCCAGCTTGACCCAATTCTGGAGACCCAGAGTTGGAAGAGGATGGTGAACAAGCCAGGCTCCCCAAAAGAAATCAGAATATTTAAGAGATAAAATGGAACTCAGAAGCAATCCAACCTAACCTGAGAAGAATCTTCTCTATAGACACCTTGACAAAACCATCCAGTCTCATCTTGAAGACTCCCACTGATTGGGAACTCCTCACCTCCTCAGGCAACACTTCCCCTTTTGGACAGCTTTCATTGTTATCAAGTATTTCAATATAATCAGCTGAAATCTGCCTCTCAGCAGATTGGTCCTCATCACACTGTCTGGGGCCAAACAAAACAAGTCTAATCCCTCTTCCATGAGAAATCCCTTTATGTTTATGATGGCAGCTAGCACCCCCCTCATGCCCCTAAAACGTTCTCTTCTCCAAGATAAATATGCCCTGTTTCTTCAACCAACCACCCTCTTGTACCATGGTCTTCAGACCCTATCCCTGTCTTGGCCATTCTTCTGAGAACACACTCCAGCTTGTCAATGTCCCTTAATGGACCCAAGAATTGCTCATGGCACTCCAGAGATGCCCTGACTAGAGCAGAAAGCTCCAGGATTGTCACCACAAGCATCAGGCAGTGAAAGGAGCCTGGATTTGGAGCCAGTGCCAATGGTTCAAATTCCATCTATGAGTGATCTGGGGGCAATTTCCTTCCTCATTCCAACCCTATCAGCCTCAGTTTCCTCATCTGTAAAATGAAGATAATTAGAGCACTTCCAAGTTCCCTTCCTGTTCTAGTTCCTATAATCCTAGGACCTCTTTGATATTGGGTTCTGGGCAAAGGCAGCAGAGCAAAGTGTTGGAGTATGGAAGACCAGGTTCCAAAGCTACCTCTTACATTAGATTCTAGGCAAATCATTTCCCTTCTTTGACCACCTATAAAATAGGGAGAGAGGGCTCCTGGGTGAGGAAACTCCCTGTACCAGAAGGCACCTTCCTTGCAATTTATATTCTTAGAGAATTCCCTAAAGCATAGAGGTTAAATGACTTGCTCAGGATCACACAGCCAGTATATATCAAAGGTAGGATTTGAACTCAGGTCTCCCTGGCTTCAAGGTCAGCCCTCTATCCACCACATCAGATATTCAAACACCAGGGGCTAGGCCACATCCAATAACAACACTACCAAGTATGGCCCAAACCAGATTAATTTGTACTTGGGAAATATGTAACGAAATTAATTTTTAAAAATACAATTGAATAGAGGAAATGTTAATATGCCAGCTCCTATAAAACTAGGGAGCAAGAAATCAACTTCTAAGTGTCACCTGAAGGTATCGGTCCCCATCTTGAGTAATTAATTCACTGTCTGCCCCATTTGCCCTACATCATTCAATTTAGGGCACATTGAACAGATGGAGACTTGAATCTCAGAAGACAATACTTCCATTCCCCAAAACAAAAAGATTAGCTTCCATCAGAGATGTGGAAACAGTATTGTGTCCGGGGGTACTCTTTATTTGGCTATCTCTGGACTTATTTACCTCCAGGAAGAAAAACAAAGGTCTGAGGCTATAGTCATCTTACCTTTTCTAAAAAGTATCCTGCCCATCCTTATGTCACCAGCTGCATCCCACCCACCCCCACCCCCAACCCTTGCCAATTTCTCATGGTTAGAATGATCTTTGCTCTTGTTTCTGTACTTTTGTCCATGCTCCTGACCTTGTGTCATTGTTTCTCTCTGTTCCTGCCTAACCCTGTGAAAAACATCCCCATATCTGTCATTGGCAAGGCCCCTTGTGCCCAGTTCTCTTGACCATCTGACTTACGGTATGTATATTTCTACTTTGTTTCCTTTGTCCATCAGAAGGACGGCTGTTTGCACAGACAAATCCCGTATCTATTCAAGAACTAGGATGGGCTGGAGGAGGGAGAGGGGCACCCTGGGGCCGTGCCATGCAAATCTCATAAAGCACTGAGTTCATCTATTGTTGCTGCATCTCCCCTTTGGGGTTCTTCTTTCAATCCTGGGTAAAGTTCAGCCAGTTCATAGTAGATGTCTTTTGAGCTTATACTCCATTGACAGTAGGATGACAGATTCAGAGATAGAAGGGACCCCAGACACCCTCATTTTGCTGAAGGAGAAACTGAGGCCTGAGGAGGTTAAGTTTTTAAACCAAGGTCACACAGATTGTGAACATCAGACATGGGATTTGAACCACAGCCCTTTGACTCTGGAACGAGTGTTCTTTCCACTGCACTGTGATGGTGATGGGATTAGTGATGTGGGCAATGATGGTAGAGGTACTGGTGATGGTGCTGATGAAATGGTCATGGCGAAGGTATTGGGGATGATGAGATGCTGAGGTCAATGATGGTGTTTGCTATGTGGTTAAGAGTACTGGTTGGAAAGGGGGCTTGGAACCAGCAGAACTCAAATTGGGAAGGGCCTTCAATATCAGACTATGTAATTTGTATTGTATCCTCGAGACAATAGGGAACTCCTGAGGCTTTTGAGTGGAAGAATGAGATAGACTGTAGACTTAAGCAAGAGCTCTGTTCCTCTCACATGATCAGCTCCATCTTCTTGCTCTGTGCCTTTTGGCAGGCAATTTCCCATGACTAGAATTCACTTCTTCCTCACCTCCACCTCTCAAAATCCCAAATTTCCTTTAAGGACAATTCAAGCACCTTCTTGTCCATGAGATCTTCCTTGATCTTCTCATCTGTTAGTACTTTCACTCAAAATCACCTTTTCATTATTTAATCTATGTACACAGATATATACATATAGGTACATATTCCTGTGCATGTACACATACATAGACATACATGCATGTATGCAGGGTATCCCAAAAGTCTTAGTAGCTCAAAATACACTAAAACTTATGGGACACTGTATTTATATATGTACGTTTGTATATAATATACCTACATATGTACATATTTTCTCCCTTGGCTAGACTATAAGTTCATGGAGGGCAGGAACCATTTCAATTTTGTCTTTATTCAACCAGTACTTTGCACAGTACCTGAATCATAATAAGTACTTGCCAAATGCTTATTGATTGATTATTAGGCAAGTGATATAATAGCCTAGGCAAGAATACATTGTCTGGTGGTCAGCTAAGTGGAGGGAATTGACAGGTCTAAAAGATGTTGTGGATATAGAGTTGATAGGACTGGCTCATTTATTGGATAGCAGGCTATAAGGGAGAAGGAAACATCAGAGATGGCTATAGGATTGTAACCCTGGGCACCTGGGAAAATGGCTGTGTTTTCAACAAAAATAGGGGATTTGGGAGCAAAGGGCAGGTTTAGGAAGAAAGATTGGTTTGGTTTTGAACCTGTTGAATTTGAATTGCAGTAGGAGGTCCAGATGATGCCCAGAAAGCCATTGAAGATATTTGACTAAGGGAAAGGGGAAAGAGAACAAGAATTTCTATAGTGCCTTTTCCATGTAAGACACTGTGCTAAGTGCTTTATAATAATTTAAATTTGAGACTAGAATTTAGACAAGAGATAAGAGCTAGATATGTGCAGATAAATACATGTATATATGGGAATCATCTGAGTAGATATTCTATAATTAAATTCATGAGAATTAATGAGAGACAGAGAAAGAAAGAGAGAGAGAGAAGGGAAAGGAGAACAGGGCACTGGGGGAATAGCCACAACTAGAAAGTTGGGTCGAGACTACGAGTCAGCAATGGGGAACAAAAAGAAGTCCCAGAGAGAACAAAAGAAGAACAGTGTCATAGAGGCTAAGGAAGGAGAAAATATACAGGAAGTAGATGAAGGTAGGGGTGCTCAACAGTGTCAAATGCTGTAGAAAGATCAGGAGAAGATGAGAGTGGAAAGGGAGATTAGATTTATCAATTAAGAAATCAGTGACCTTTGAGAGAAAAGTTTCAGTTGAATAATAGAGTCAGAAGCTATATTTTATAGAGTTGAGAAATTATTATGTGTTTGGGTGGCTAGGTGTCGCAGCGAATAGAACACCAGCCCTGAAGTCAGGAGGACCTGAGTTCAAATCCGGCCTCAGACACTTAACACTTACTAGCTGTGTGACCCTGGGCAAGTCACTTAACCCCAATTACCCAGTCTTCTACCCTCCAAAAAGAAAAAAAAAAGATTATGTGTTGAGGAAATGGAGGCAACAAGCATAGATCATTTCTTCTAGGAGCTTAGCAGAGGTGAAGAGGAGAGATGTCAGTCACCTGGAGAGTTCAATAGGATCAACAGGAGACTTTTTGAAGATATGGGGGCCCTGAGCTTATCTGTAGATAGTGGGTCAGGAGTCAGTAGGTAGGGCAAGAATGAAGACAAAAGATGGAAGAGAGATAGAGACAGAGACACAGAGACAGGAAAAGACAGATGGAGACAAGAGAACTCCAAGAGGTAGTAGATGGGATAAGATTGAAATAAAATAAATAGAGAGTATATCCTTGACAAAGAGAAGGGACACTTCCTCCTCTCTAAGACAGGAGCAAAGGAGGAGAGGATGAATGAAGATGTCAGGAGGCTCTGAGGTATGGTAGAAGGGAGAACAAGGACTTCATGGTTTACTTTCACCAATAAAGTAGGTGGTGATAGTGGTGATGAAGAGGAAGAGGAGGATGGTGGAGAAGGTGATTATGGTGATAGTGATGATGATGATGGCATCACAGACAGTACTAGGGATGGCTTGATGGCCTTGATCATGGCAATGGTGACAGTAACTGAAAAAGTTGATATTGGTGATGGGAATATGGCAGTGTTGGAAATGGTAGATGATCATTGTGGTGTTGTGATGGGATTGATGGTAATGATCTGGGTCATCAGAGAGAATGAGCTGAGTTGTGGAGCCCTCTTAAGCTTCTGCTACTACTACAAATAAAGGAAAAGGAGATAAAGTAGAGGAATGAGAGGGAGGAGTCAAAGATGTCCTGAAAGATGACCACAAGGGATCACATGCAGTCAGGCACACAGGATCACAGATCATGCATGATGCAGGGCATACAAGACACAGACATACATAGGACTGTGGGAAGACACTCACCAGGCATATAGGGATACAGGAGGCAGTGACAGGCAGAAACAGGCACATGGAGGATATGTGGGGGCATACATGGGCACCTGCACATAAAGCAGAAAGTTATACCCGGAAGAAACCAATGGTTGTAGAAGGGCACACAAAAAGCCCACATAATCTGTTGAGTGGGTGAATGGGAAGTGGGAGGGAAAGGGTGCCATGCCTCAACTCACGTAGCTGACAGGATTGCTGCCTAGGCTTCCTGCTGACTCAGTGGGACAGGCTGGAGCAAATTCCAGAGGACTAATGAATTGCCCTGGGCTGCTTCACCAGACATGGATTATCTCACTCCGGCTGCCAATGCAGGGAAGGGGCCTCTGAGAAGAGCTCTGGTCTGAGAGAGTAGAGGTGGGGCCCCTGGGACAGTATCCAGTCTCCAGGCTGCAGTCAGGTCTGGTGCCCCCATGGAGATGCCAGACAGGTCACATGCATTCACTGAAGCAGCATCTGCTGGGGTGGGCACAGACAGTGCTGGTTTGGGGGAAAATGGGCCTAAGGCAACTGACCCCTCATCAGCCACCCAATGGGGATTCGTTTTCCACTTCCAAGGGACCGGGCAGGGGGCATGAAGTGATTGTCCTTGGCCCACCTCCCACCCCACAAGGCCCTGCATCTCCTAGGTACAATGTATGCCTCACCAACTCTGAGGATGCTCGGCTTTATCTGAGAACCTCCAACATCCCTCCCCTCACCTGAGAAAAAAGCCCAAGCCCTACATACACACCTCTGGCTCCAAGATCTCCATACTGGCTGCTGAGGTAAAATCTCAGCAGAGTTTCTGGCAGGTGGCTGTACAGGGTCATTCTTCTGAGTCAGGAGTTTTTATTCTGTTTGTGTTCTGGCAGACTGATAAAGCCTATGAACACCTCTTCAGATTATTGTTTTTAAATGCATTAAATACATACAATTACAAAGGAAGGCAATTATATTGAAATAACTTGATCCATTTTTTTTTCAAAAACAAGTTCCCAGATGCCAGGTTAAGAACCTCATCCCCTGACCACGGATGTAAGCCCTAAACAATGCTTGTACTACAGTGCTTACAGGCTGGGCACAGTTTGTACTAATTGGAGGGCCATAATTATGATGAATACCAATTGGTGGTCAAAGGATATGAACAGACAGTTTTCAAAAGAAGAAAAAAAGCTTTCAATAGTCTTATGAAAACATGCTCTAAATCATTAAAAATCAGAAATGCAATTAAAATAACTTTGAGGTGCCACTTCTCACCCATCAGATTGTCAAGCATCACAGTAAAGGAAAATGACAAATGCTAGAGGGGATATGAAAAAAAGCAGGGACACTAATTCACTGTTAGTGGAGTTGTGAGCTAGTCTAACCATTTTGAAGAACAATTTGGAATTGTGTCCAATGGGCTATAAAACTGCATACTCTTTGACCCAGCAATACCACTACTAGATAGATCTGCATCCCAAAGAGACCAAAGGAAAAGGAAAATGACCCATATGTACAAAAATATTTATAGCAGCTCATTTCATAGTGGCAAAGAATTGGTAACTGAAGAGATAGTCATTAACTGGGGAATGACTAAACTAGCTGTGATATACAATTGTGGTGGGATAAAATTATGCTATAAGAAATGAAGAACAGGATATTTTCAGAGAAACCTGTGAAGACTTATATAAACTGATGCAAAGTGAAGTGAGCAAAACCACGAGAACATTGTACAGTATAACAGCAATATTTTAATGATGAACAATTGTGAAAGATTCAGCTACTATGATGAATACAATGATCCACAATTCCAAAGGACTCATGATGAAAACTATCTACCTTCAGAGAAAGAACTGATGGACTTTGAATGCAGATTAAAGTATATATCCTTTCCTTTTTCTTTATTTTTCATGCTTTTTTTTCTTTTGCTCCATAGTTAATGTGGAAATATATTTTGTATGACTTTACATGTGTAAAAGGAATGCTATTACTTGCCTTTTCAGTGAGTTGGGGAGGGGCTAGAGGAAGAAAGAGAATTTAAAACTCAACATAAGAGAATGGAAGTTTTAAAAAATTATTGAAAAAATAGCATGGGGTAGGGTGTGACACTAATTGGGAGCCCTTTGAGGCCTTCAGCTGGGGTTAGGTTTGATGTCAAGCCCAATGAGAATATTCACAGACCTTGACCTTAAGGAGCTCGACCTAGTTAAATGAATGAGACTCATAGGAGAAAAACTTAGAGAGGAATAAGAAAGAGATAAGGAGGGATCTAACACTAGGTTGTATACTGTCAAGGCTAAGATTTGTCCAAGTTTAGAAGGAGAAAGCCCTCTGGGCTGAACTAGATAGGGCAAGCTTCCTAGAGAAAGAGGAAATGGAAGGATGGGTGAGAATTCATTAACAGTAATAACAAACAAACATCTATTAAGTGTCCACAGTTTACTGAGCACAGTGCTAGGTGCATGAAGAGTTATGGGGTTTAAATAAGACATATCCTCTTAGAGGGAAATGAGATACCAATACAAATGTCTGTAATATTCAATATTATATAAGTTTCCAAGGGATACTGAAAAATAAGGGTAATGTGAGGTCATAAGGAGAAAGTCGTTAAGTACAAGGGGAATCTGAGCACACTTTCTGAAGAAGTTGTTCATTTGAATTGGACTTTAAAGGATGGGTAGGAATTCAACAGGTGAAGATAGGGAGGGAGGGAGGACATTCTAGGGACATGGAGCAGTGAAAGAGAAGGCTTGGACACAAGAGAACATGAGATGAATTGAGTGCTTGAATAGATGGCCTATTTATTAGATTTGCAGATGACACAAAGTCAAGATGGATAGCAAGCCCATTGGCTAATAAAGTCAGAATCCCAGAAGATCTTGAGAGGCTAAGACACTGGAATGAATCTAACATGATAAATATGAATAAAGGAAAAATAAGGGTGGAAAACCCAACTCAGACTCTTTTGTCCAAAAACTTAACTTCTCAAGGACAGGATGGGGCAGGCATGGTTAGAGAACAGTTTGTCTGAAAAACATCTGGGAGATTAATATAAGTTAACAGTGTGACATAGCAGATGGAAAATCTAATGTCATCTTAGGCTGTACCAGGAACTGCTTAGGGGGTAATGGTTTGTCTGTTTTCTAACCTAGTGGAAACATATCTGGAGTACTGGAGATAGTGAGAATATGTGAATCCTAGGCATGTGGCAGTGGAAATAGATAGAAAGGGACAGATATGAGAGCTGTTTCAAATGTAGGATTGATGGGATTTGTCAACTGACACCATAAGACAGGTAAGGGGAAAATAAAAGACAAAGATGGCTCCAAAGTTAGGTATATGGGAACCTATATGAATGCTGTAACACAGGCAGAAATTGCAAAGTTCAGAAGAAGTAAATTTAGAAGAAAAGATAGTAAGCTTCATTTTGGACATATTGTATTTGAGGTGCTGGTGGGACATGTCTTGTAGGAAGCTGGAGGGACGAGTCTAGACCTCAGATGAAAGATCAGATACATACCTAGGAAGTGTCTGTAAAGAGTTGGTAGGTAAAGTCATAGGGAGGGAAAAAGGATAGGGAAAGATGAGGACCAAGGACAGGTCTTGGTGAAAACCTTCACTGAGAAACTAAGAGGAAAGGAATTCCACAGGCAGAAAAAAGGTAATACATTTCATGATCAAAGACATGGAGATTGAAGAGTTTAGGGTATGTTTGGGACACTTAGCAAGGAGTCTAGCCTTATAGTTGTCAGTGAACTTGACTTCTCTTTGAAATGTATTGTTATTGTTGATGTATTATTAAAGATATGATTAATGAACATTTAGAAAAGGAAGTAAATGATCACCAAAAGCCCCATCAAGTCCAGGTCATGCCAGATTAACCTCATTTCCTTTTTGGATAGAGTTACTACACCAGTATACCAATTGGGAAAATGTAGCCATGGTTTACATAAGATTTTAACAAACTACTTGACAGTCTCTCATGCTATCCTTATGGACAAGACAGAGATGTGAACTAGATGTTGTTAATTCAGTTAGTTGTATTTGAACATGGTGAAAGATTGGTCTCAAAGAACTCAAGCCACTTAATAACTATTAATGATTTGATAAGTCAGAGAGATATCTCTAACAGAGTGCCCCAGGGATCTGTGTCATTTAACATTTTATCAGTGACTTAAATGAAGGCATAGCACACATGGATAAGAAATTTGCAGGTGCCACAAAGACAAGAGAGATAGGCAACACAGAAGATGACAGGTAAGATCCAATATGTATGTGTGTGTGCGCGCACGTGCACGCGAGTATGTGTGTGTGGACACATATATAAATATATGGGCATATATGTGTGTGCATATATGTATATAGGCTAGAATTATCATCTAATGACAGGAAATATAGGAGAGGTCAGAGTAAAATCTTACTCTTGTGTTCAAAATTATGTTGCTAGGACAGAATGGGAATATCATGGCTAGACAGTAAATTTTGTGCAAAGGATCTGGGGTTTTAGTGAACTATAAACTCAAAAGGACACAAGAGTATGACATGGCAGCCACCCAGATGTTTTTCAGACAAAGTACTCTCTAACCATGCCTGCTCCATCCTGTCCTTGAGAAGTTAATTTTTGAATAAAAGAGTATGTTAAATCTGGCCTCAGACACTTAGCACAAAAAATAGCCATGTGACCTTGGGCAAGTCACTTAACCCCAATTGCCCTCCAAAAAAAAATATATATATATATATAAGTTGGGTTTTCCACCCTTTTTTTCTTTATTCATATTTATCATGTTAGAGTCATTCCAGTGTCCTAGCTTCTCAAGATCTTCTGGCCAAAGCAGTTTAATGTCCAGAAATGGGGAAGTGGATGGTTCTGCTGCCCTTCTGCCTTGGTCAGACCATATCTGGAATATTGGGCTCACTTTTGGGTGCCTGGCAAGATCTTTTGAGATCCTGACTGTCATCCTGTGTCTTTGCTATCCTTCCTAATTTCCCATTATCTGCAAAGTCAATAAATATTCAGTCTATGCCTTTAATGCCTCTATCCAAATCCTCTGAACATACTCTATATTTTCTCAAAAGATTTTGACAGGCTAGAGCATTGGATTGGATCCAGCAAGATGAAATTCAACGAGGATAAATGTAAAGTCTTAAATTTGGGTGTAAAAAGTCAATTTCCTAAATGCAAGATGGGGAAAAGATAATTAGATAGCAATTTGCAGGAAAGAGAGTTGGAATTTTAATGGATTGTCAACTCAATGTAAGTCAGTCGTGTGATATATTTGAAAAAAAAAATTGCTAATTTGACCTGGGGACATAGTAAAAGTATAGCTTCTAGGAATAAGGATGGAAGATGATAATGTTACTATATTCTCCTTTCCTGCAAAGATTATCTAGTGTGTATTGCTTAATTCCAGGCACAAAAGTTTAGGAAAAACATCAATCTAATGTCCTAATCAACATCAATCCAGAGTCCTAATCCTACATAGATCAATGAAAAGAACTGGAAAAGTTTCTAATCTGGAATATTCCAATTATAAAAGAAGGGTTGGTCCAAAGAAGGAGCAGGGCAGAAGGGAGTGGATAGCAGGCAGGAGAAGTGGGTATGGTTAAGAAATAAAGTTTGTTGGACAGAGAAAGGCTAGGCCAGAAAAAAAAAAAAGAGAGAGACACTTTTTTTCTGGGCTCCACTAGTACTGTATTGGAGGTCGGAAGGTTTGGGTGTGGCAGATGACTTCCCTTTTCCAGGGTTTAGTTTTCTCCTGTATAAAATGAGGGCTTTAACTACATTCATCTTTAAGGACTCTCCACCTCTCTAAAGCTTTGTGTTCTGATAATCCACCTGTGTACAAACACAACTATCAGCAGGATCATGATCTCCCACTGAAGGCCTTAGAGGCATAACTGGTATTTTTATCACTGATAATGACTGAAGACCGGGTTTCAAAAGAGAAAGCAGACCGCATTCTTATGTGGTCTGGAAGTAGTAGAGAATAAGTAATCCCACTGAGTTTATTGTTTGTTGATCATTTAAAAAATAAAAGAATTTGCTATGAGATGACCCTCTCCCCACCCTGCTTCTTTGTAGAGATCGGGAGAGACTTTGGATGCGGTATATTTCATGTAATGTCATTTTCTGATGCATTGGTTAGTTTTTTGGAAGTTTTTTTTCTTCCTCCTTTTTTTTATTCCTTATTATAAGAGATAGTTTTCTGGGAGGAGGTAGGAGAAAGAAGATATAGATGATATAAAAACAAATGATATCAATAATAATTTATTTTTTGTAAACAAAAGCATTTTATTTGGTAAAGCAAAATGTCTTCTTAAAGGCTATCCTCCAGACCTGTGTTCAAACCCAGACTCAGACACCTGACACTTACTAGCTGTGTGACCTTGGGCAAGTCACTTGGCCCCAATTGCCCTGCCTTCCCCCTCTCCAAAAAGACAAAAAAAAAAAAAAAAGGCTATCCTCCAACAAGGAGTATCCCTCCCATGTATGTGTCAAAATCATGGGAGACTCCTTGTAATGTGTAACAGCAAAGACAATTTTGTTCAATGACCCTCTGATTATTGATATTAATTGAGGTATAAAATAAGGAGGCATGTGCTCAGCAACGGTGAAAGTCCAAATGGCAGAGAGATTCTCTATAGGGATGGCTATATGCTCCAGATGTCCCTGTTTGCAGAAGGCATTGTCTTCTGATTCCATCAAGCCCCAAAACATTTCAAAGCCTCCTAAATCAGCTCTGTAATCACGTGAAAGCATTAGGTTTTCTATGCATGAAGGAAAAACCAAGTGGCTGAAGAATGTCTATTGTCCACTCTATGATATACAAATGATTAGACAAGCCATAGAGATAGTCTCAGTACTTTTATCTTGGACAAACACTACCTGTTGGACAATGAACTGGACCCAGAACTGACTGCATTGCTTTGGGGAATCTGGGAAGTGCTTTTTATGGCCCTCTGAAACAAAGGCACAGTTTTTTTATCACTGATATTCTTTGACTGATGTCATATGTGTGTAAGTGACAACATACTGCTGGTCTCTAATGGTCACCCAAAGGACAATGGAGGGAGCCTGATGAGCAGGCTACATTTCTAGTAAGAAAGCGTGTAGAGACATGGCATAAACAATGCCATCAGAAAGATGAGTGACCAGAAAGGAAGATGTACTGATCATATAGCAATAGAGGTGAGTAAACAATAGACAGCCATATGCTTCACTGGCATCTGGGTCATATCAAGAAATCCAGAGCAGAGGTGTCAAAGGCAAACCCTTAAGGCTGTATGCTATGGGAGTATAGCCTAGCTAGATGAAAATGTAAACATGAAACCCATGAAAAATAAAGATAAAATAAAACATCAATAACAATCTAATAAAAATTAGGATGCATTTTTATAAGTTAATATACAGCCTACAAGGATTCTTATATATGCTTTAATGCCCCCTATTTCTATTTGAATTTGACATTCCTGATTTAGAAGTTCTCATCTTCTTATGAATCCTATGAAGGATTTATCAGAGGACAGGGACAAGAGTCCACTGGATGGGAAGACATGGAGGAGATTCAATATGCATCATTGGAGGGAGAACCTATGAGATCACAGATACATCAGCATATCAAAAAGTAAATTCCTGGGGCGGCTAGGTGGCACAGTGAGTAAGAATGCCGGCCTCGGAGTTGGGATGACCCGAGATCGGATCTGACCTCAGAATATGAGCACCCACACACAAACAACGACTGGCCGTGTAACCTTGAGCAAGTTAACCCCAATTGCTGAAAGAAAGAAAGAAAGAAAGAAAGAAAGAAAGAAAGAAAGAAAGAAAGAAAGAAAGAAAGAAAGAAAGAAAGAAAGAAAGTCCTACATGGAGATCCAAAAAGTCAATTTCACAAACCCTGAATGGTGGGAAAATGGCTAGAGAGGAATTCCTGTTCTGTTCCTTAGAGGACAGAAAAAAAGGTCTGGGGATGTTAGTGAACTGCAAAACTCAAAATGATGATTTGAAAAGCTGTTCTTAGGCTGAATGAGATGATATTTGTAAAGCACTTGGCACATAATAGGTACTTAATAAATGTTTGCTCCCTTCCCCCTTCCCTGAATGAATAGAAATATAGTGCCCAGGATACAAGGCAAGTAATGATCCTGCTGTACTGATGTATCCTTGGCCAGACCACATTACATTCAGTTTAAGGCAGCACATTTTAGGAAGGATATTGATAAGCTGACTTGTGTCCAGAGGTGGGCAAACAGAATGGTTGGAGGTCAGAGACCAAGCCACATGAGGAATAGAGGATATTTAATCTAGAAAATAAAATGCGGCCAGAGTTGGTCTAGCCTATTGCTATGGCTAGAGTTAGAGGAGGGGATGGTGGGAGATGGAGAGAGTGGGGAGAATGATTGCCTTTGAAGAGCTTTCATGTCAACAAGGGTTTCAATTTGCTCTTTGTCCAAGAGTGAAGAAGGAGGTCGCAGAAAAGTAGATTTAAGCTCATTGGGAGAAAAAATTTCCTAATAATTAGAGCTGCCTAAAAGTGGAATGGGCTAGCTTGGGAAGTAGCAAGCTCCCTGTCACTGGAGAAGTTCAAGAGGAAAACAGTAATCACTTATCAGAGATTCTTGCTCAAGCTTAGGTCAAATGAGGTGCCCCCTATGGTTGCTTCCTATCCTCAAATTCAAAGGCGTCACCTGGGATTTAGAGCTAGAAGGACCTCCTCATCTATGTCAACCTTCTCATTTTATAGAAAAAAAAAGATGAGGTGTATAGAGTTTAGTTGACATTCCCCAAACCAAGGTCAGTAAATGGCATACCCAGAGGTGTTTTAAACCCATTAAATTCAATTCAGTCAGCATTTATCAAGTGCCTATTATGGTCAAATGCTATACTGAATCATGTAGATGCCAAAACACAAAATTAAGAGTCCTTGCCTTCAAAGAGCTTATATTCTGTTGGGACTCCCAATACAGTACTTGTTCCCATTCTATAGGATCACATGTGGGGAGCTGAAAGGGATCTTAGAGGTCATCTGATCCAACCTACTCATTTTACAGAAGAGGAAACTGAAACCCAGAAAGACAAAGAAATTTGCCCAAAGTCAGAGAAACAGAAAGTGCTGGAAGTAGGATTTTCAAACCCAGGTTTGACTCTAATGCCAGCAGTCTTTCCACTGAACCCTACTTCCTCTATGATTCTGTGATTCCATCACCACCCTTCCTTTCCCTGACAGCAAGACCAAAGTATAAAGGCTCTAGATTATAATGAATATTAAAGCACTGAAAGCATTTGGATCAGGACACCTGACCCAAACCCAATTCTGAACAAGACACCCACCTGCAATATACTCAAAACATGGCTGCCCATCATTTGCCTGAAAACTTCTACCCATGCCAATGCATATGGATCTATATCCCCATCCTATATCCCACTGGTGGACAAACACCCAGACCTCCTCCTTGACTTCCCCCCCAACTCTGGGAGAAGCCTCATCTCTGTCACTTAGCTTCACCCATTCAGTGGCCCCCTTCTTCCCTTTCTCCTCTAGATGACATTCTCTGAATTTCAACCTCCAGATCCAGGCCAGTTCTCCCATCTGCCTTTTCTTCTTTGTTTTCCTTTTTCTCCTTTTTGTTTTTGCAGAATACTCCCATTCTCCCTTGTCACCTGGGAGAGGCTTCCTCCAACTCCTTTAGAAGAGGATTTTCAAACTTTGAGCAGAGATCACAGTCACATCACAGTCATTTTACTGTGGCAGAAATACCAAAATCACACTGTCTGTGCAAGGCACGGAAAACTGCTCCATGCTCTCCATTTTTACTGGAAGCAAGATCTTCAGTCCTTTCTTGTTCTTGTTAGTCAAGACCCCTAGAGAGCTTCAATGAGAAACTGCTTGGTGAGGTCTTAACTTCTGAGTGGTCAAATGTATCTTTTTCATCATTAGCACCTTGGTGGCCACATTCAACATTTCTTTTGTCTTCCTAACCTCTTACCTGATCTTTCCAGCTTGATTTACTCTCCTCCCCTGGTTCTTCTACTTGGTATTCTCTTTGGATCTTTCTCCTTAAATCTTCCTTTTCCTTCTACCCCTCCTTCTTGGGTCCATCTCATTGAGTCCTCCTTATTTGCTCTCACTCTTTTCCTTAGAAAAAGATCTTGGGGTTTCAGTGGTCTTCAAGTTCAATATGAGACATTATTGTGAAATAGAAACCTAAAGAGCTCATGAGATCTTAGGATGCTTTCTCTCTTGTCAACTTGAATCCTACTTCAGCTCAAAGCATTCTTCTTCAGCATCTCACATTTTCTCCAGCTTTCCCTTTCTGAATGCAATCTCCAGGCTTCTGCTTGACTCCAAAGCCTTCCAAATCACTTTCATGGTACTTTCTCCTTCAACTTCTCCTTCCTTAGTAGCTCAGATCTTTCAGTTCCTTCACCCACACTACCTTCTCCTAGGAAAACTAGAAGTAGGATATGCCTGGCTAGATGCCTTGTGCCCCTGACTCCAGACTGGGAAAATGTAATCAGCAGAAAAATATAAAATTCATTCATCCAGTTGTTCTCACTACAGAATCTTCCCACTCCTGCCTATTCTCTTTATTCTGCATTTACAAGAGGGACTTTATTCATCCCAGTCCATAAGCACTTTCTCCAGTACTCAATATTCCTCTTCCACCTGGAATTTGAGACTCCTTAGGATCTGGTCCTCTTTTGCCCCCCTAGCCTCCTCTGCCAAAAATCCCCCAGGGAATTCACTTTACCACCTCTGTCCAGAAAAGGCCTCTTAATGGCCCACTATGTGTAGGACCCCTGTTCTCTGCCCCTTTGCACAAACAGTGTCAAAGGCTCTCCACACCCTAACCATCCTCTTCAATTACTCAGCCTTTCAGGGTCTAGTTCCAAACTTGTCTCACCTCTTAAAACTTTCCCAGGTCATCCTTGTCCTTCCAATTACTTTTGTGAAATGCTTTCTGAGAGATGATCTGGTGAAGGGCAAAAAAGGGAAAGAAGGGTTTACCTCCAACTTGGGATATTGACTAGCTATGTGACCACAGACAAGTCAGCCAACTGGTTGGAGCCTCAGTCTCCAATATCTTACACATGGCCACTGCATTCAATCAGGACCTCATTACCTCTCTCCTAGACTATTGCTTTGGTTGTTCAGTTATTTTGCAGTCGTGTCCACCTCTTCATGGCTCCATTTGGGGTTTTCTTGGCAAAGATACTGGGAGCCCAATAGTCCCCTAATGGGTCCCCCTACTTCAAGTCTCTCCCTTAGTCAATTCTTCCTCTATACCACTATTAGAGTGATTTTCTTAAAGCTTAGGTTCAACCTTGTCACTTTATTTAGTGACTTTCAATGCTTCCCTGTTGCCATTAGGATCAAACCTAAATTCCTGTTACTTATACTTTCCTCCCTTCCTCAGTCTCTGTGATTCAGCCTTCTTGCTGCTCCTTTCACACAGAATGCCATCTTTGAATTCCATACCTTGAACTGCCTATCCCCAAGCTGTCCCTTCTCACCACCATCACTTAGAATCCCTTTTTTCTTTCCAAATTCAGCTCAAACACCTTCTTCTACATGAATGCTTTCACAAGTCCTCCAGCTACTAACATCCCTTATTCTGCCCATCCCCCGAAGTACCTTGTGCTACTTTTGTATAAGTTTGTATGTGAACAAATGATCTTCTTCCACCTTGTACCTCCTTTCCCTACCCCTCACCACAGGATGTAAGTTCCTCGAGGGCAAGAACTGTTTCGTTTTTTGTCTGTCTCTCCAGTGTTTTGCACTGGGCCTGACACCTAATGAGTACTTTAAAAATGCTTGCTGATTGTTAATTGATTTACAAAATGGAGATAATGATGTCTCTAATACCTCCCTCACAGAGTTATGAGGATCAAATGAGACCCAAAAGAGAGCCTATGTAGCAATGTGGGTTGTGAGTATGTGATGCCAGGTGTGAGCAATGCTTTTCCTCCCAATTTTCTTTTTCGTTATGAACTTACCAAACAGCAGAATGAACAATTCTTCCCAGGGGTCATCAGGGACACCATATTCGAAGGCAGTCTACTAAGTTTGCTCTGATATATTCTCAGAAAATTAACAAAATTGTAGAAACTCTCTCTAATCAGTTCTAATGGGAGTAAAATCAGAGAAACCTCTTCTCCGATGGACTCCATCTTAAATCATAACTTTATAGACTTAGACAAAATGATTGTTAATGGCCATGTAATATATTAACCTTATCTAGTAACACAGAAAAGCAGATAAACATTTTTTTTTAATGCATGCAGGACTGCAATGAGGCTTCCAGATAAGGCTTACCCCTCCTCCACCCCACTCCTAGGCAATGGAGGAAGGGGAATTCTAAAGAATAGGATCAAGTTTTAAACCCTCGATAGAAATTTTCCCAGGACTTTGCTCTGAGGAAAACAAGGTCTATTGATTGGCCTTCACTCTCACTAACTGCCCCAACGGCCTTTCCAGCCTGGCCCCAGTTCCAGCACCCTGCTACTACCAACAACTTTTCTCTTCTCACTCTTGAGTCCACACACTCACATATCAGTCTTGTGCCTCTACCTTTTACACTTACTACCCCCAAAATTTGAATGGTTGTCCCTTCCTCCAGATCATGGAGACCCCTAAACTGAGGCCTCCTGAATGCCATGAGCACTCTAACCCAAGGAGCTACTTTGTCATCAAAAGAAGGTCTCCTGAAGTCACTGCGATCCCAGGGAGGTCCTCCCAGAAACTTCTTGGGTCTCTACAAATTCCATTATATATTTCAAAGTGCTATATAGATGTCAGATATTACTATTACTTCTAGTATTATTAAAGAAGCTCAGTAAATGCCTGTTATGTGTAAGACATTGTTGGTGATACCAAAACAAAAAAGAAACAGTCTCTGTCCTCAAGATACTATCATCCTATTGAGTAATGAAGAGGAAGGAAATGACAAGACACAAGACATACCTAAATCATTATCAGAGAAGGACACTTGCAGAGGGAGAAGATTGTAACTGTAAGAATCAAGAATTGCTTCCTAGAAGGATTGGTGCTAGAATTGAGCCTTGAAGGTCAAAAAGATTCCAAGGGGAAGAGAGAGGAGCAAGTGAATTCCAGGCAACTAGGAATGGCCAAGGAAGTTTTTAACAACCCCATCTTAATTCTAGGGTCTTTTCTTTGTTAATTAGTTCCCTTTTATCTTAACACATGGATGTAGGTATTCAATGCCAAGACTGGGGCCCAGCCAGTCCAGTTTGGTTGTAACATGGAGTTTGTGATAAGGAGTATTGTGGAACCAGAGTAGAAAAGTCAAATGAAGGTAAATTGAAGAGGGCCTTAAATGCCAGATGAGGAGTTTATCTAAGAGGCAACAAGATACCCCTAAAAGTTTTTGAAGAGAAAGATAATATGAAGTCAGGCCTATCTGTTAAGATTACTTTGGAAGTAATACAAAGGATGGACTGAAAGGAGAGATTGGAGTTGGGGAAGAGAGTTAGGCAGCTATTAAAATAGTCCGGCGAGAGCTGATAAAGGTTTCAACAAGGGTCTTGGTAATAGGAATAGAAAGAAAGGACAGCTCTTATGGAAGGACAGTTGTTGAAACTTGACAACTCTTTGGGGATGTGGAGGAGGGGGTGAGATAAATGACTTCAAGTTTTCAAGCCAGGATTGCTAGGTGGGTGGGGGTGTCTTCAATAGAAATAAGGAAGTCAGAAGGAGGGGCAGGCTTATAGAGGAAGATGGCATATTCATGTTTGAACCTGTGAATTTTGAGGTGTTAAACATCATTGCCCACTGAGAATATCCAAAGGGCACTTGAAAATGCTGGACTGGAGCCCTGCAGAGAGGTTGGGGGTGGTTATACATGGAGTCATCTACTCTGAGGTGTTGATTCAAGCCCTGGGAGAGGATGAGATCACCAAGGGAGAGATTAAAGAAAGGGAAGGGGATCCATAGAAGGACACTCCCACTTGGTGGTGAGGGCACAAAGAGAGGGTTGAAATGAAGCAGCATCCAAAGAAATTGAGAAGGGACAAATGGGAGACAAGAAGGAAGAGTATAAGTAGAGAACAGTGTTCCAGAATCCAAGGGGGGGAAGAAGGCAGTGTTCAATGGTGTAAAAAGCTGCATAAAGGTCAAAGAGAACAACCGAGTAAAGGCTATTGGATTTATCAATGAAGAGGTCATTGGTGACCTTTGACAGCCATTTCATCAGAATAGTAAAAGTAGAAGCTGATTATAAGGAAATGTGGAAAGAGTGGGTGATAGGGAAGTGGAAACAGTAAATGTGAAGGATGAATGATTATAATTGCCAAATCCAGTGGCCTTTTCTCAATTCTCATTCTTCTTGACTTCTTTGCAGCCTTTGGCAATACTGCTCACTCTCTTCTCTCTAAGTTTTCTGGATACCTTTCTTTCTAGGCTCTCCTCCTCTCAGACCACTCCTCAAGCTCCTTTGCTGGATTCTTGTTTAGGTCATACCCTCTAACCATAAGTGTTCTATAGGGCTCTGTTCTGGGCCCTCTTCTCCTCTCCTATGCTACTTCATTCTGCCTCTCGGCTATCTTCGAGTCCTAATTTAAACCCTATCTTCTACAAGAAGCCTTTCTCAATACCATGTTAATTTTAGTGCCTTCCTTCTTTTAATTACTTCCTATCAATTTAATGATTATCTTTATGCCAATGATTCTCAGATCTACCTATCCTGCCCTAACCTCTTTGTTGGCCTCCAGTCTCACATCTCCAACTGCCTTTCAGACATCTCAAACTGGATATCCAGTAGACATCTTATAATCAATGTGTCTGAAATTGAACCCATTATCTTTCATCTAAACCCTCTTCATCTCTTACCCCTTGGTTTCCTTGGCTTCCTTCAAGTTCTAAGTTAATTCTGTAGGAAACTTTTCTCAACACCATCTTACTTCTAGGGCATTCCCTCTTTTAATTCTATTCACTTATCTTGTACATAGCTTGTTTGTTCATATTTGCTTGTTTGTTGTCTCCCCCCCCCCCCAGATTGTGAGCTCTTTGAAGTCAGGGACTGTCTTTTACCTCTTTTTGTATTCCCAGCACTTAGCAGAGTACCTGGCACATAGGTGGTGCTTAATAAATATTTCTTGACTGAATTCATGAATGAACTTGGGCTACTCTATATAATGGTAAATGAGAAAGGGAGATTTAGGGTAAAATAGCTTAACAGTAAATGAGAGGGGTGGCTAGGTGGCTCAGTGAATAGAGCACTGGCCCTAGAGTCAGGAGCTCCTGAGTTCAAATCTGGCCTCAGGCACTTAACACAAAAACTAGCTGTGTGACCTTGTGCAAGTCACTTAACCCCAATCGCCTTCCAAAAAAGCAAAAAATAAATTAAAAAAAAAACAACAGTAAATGAGAAAGGGAGATTTAGGGTAATAGCTTAAGGAGATATAATGGTCAAGGAAATGGTATTTTGGTTTTGTTTTTTAATGATAAAGAAATCACAAATATGTTTTTAGGCATTCATTCAACATTCAACAAGTATTCACTAAGTGCTGAACAAAATGTACAGGGGAATTAAAGCCAGGTAAGGAACTTTTGGTCTGGGGAGTAATGGTGATGGTGAACACACCTAGAGGACAAATAATTGGCACACCCTTTCCAAAAGCAATGGCGCCGTGGATTTGATTACTGTGGTTAGAGTAACAAGAGGTAGAAAGGTAGTGGGGGTTGAGGTAAAGTATGCCAGTTGAGGTAGATGGTGAAATGGCTTGGGTGGATGGATGGCTGGTATGTGAAACATATTCTGAATTCCAGGCATGGAGGACAGTTATTGTGTAGGGAAATAGAATAGCATATGTGGAAACCATCAAATAGGTCATTTTGGCTTGAACATACAGTATGTGAAGGAGAGTAATATAGCAGGAGCTTGAAAATGGGTGTTTGAAGTAGAGTGAGGAAAGCTTTAAAAGCCAAATGGAGGAATTGATTTTTCATCTTAGAGACAAAAAGAAATCATTGGAACTTCTTGAGAAAGAGAGTGACAGAAACAAGACTGTGCTTTGGGAATTTCAGCCTGATCAAAAGGAAGGACTAGAGAGGGGAAGAGGATGGAGGTAAAGAAGCAAGGTCCTGAGGAAGGATGAGAACTGTGTGAGTGGGAGAGGGGACTGATGTGAGATAAAGGGTGGAGCTAGAATACACAATACTTGGCAACTATTGGAATATGTGGGGTAAGAATTAAGAATGACTCACAGGTTGCAAACCTTAGTGACTGGAAGTATGGTGGTGTCCTCAACAGAAATAGGAAAGTTTGGAAGAGGAATAGGTTAGCTCTTTTTCTGGACAGAGGGAAAAGTGCCAAGAGGGAAGGGAAGGGAAGGAGAGAGAAAGGAAAGAGAGAAGAGGAGAGGAGAGAAGAAGGAGAAGGGAAGGGGAAGGGAAAAGGAACTAGACGGGGGAGTGTTGGATGGAATACAGTCTGCAGGGAATAATAGGGGGATAGCATCAAGAGCATAGATGAATTTTTTAGCTTTGACAAGGAAAGAGACTATTTCATCCTGGAAGCACAGAATCTTAAAATCATAGATTTAGAGCTGAAGATCACCTAAAATGTCATCTAGCCTGACCCACTCATTTTACAGAAGAAGAAACTGAGGCCCAGGCAGGTTCATTGATTTGCCCTTGGCAACAGATAGTTAGTGGCAAAGCCAGGATATAAACCCAGGTCTTCGGACTCCAAATCCAACTATTTTTCCACTGTATCAACCCTACTCTGCTTTGAATCTAGGTGAATGGAAAAGATGCATCACAGTATAGTTTAAAAAGTGATGAATTTAGGGGTGGCTAGGTGGTGAAGTGAGTAGAGCACTGGCCCTGGAGTCAGGAGGACCTGAGTTCAAATCTGGCCTCAGACACTTCACACACTTACTAGCCGTGTGACTTTGGGCAAGTCACTTAACCCCAATTGCCCTCCAAAAAGCAAAAAAAAAAAAAAAAAAGTGATGAATTTGGAGTCAGAATCCCTGAGTTTGAATCCAGAGAAGGCCACTTACTCCCTATGTAATTATAGAGAAGTCACCCTCTTTGGATCTCAGTTTTGTCATCTGTAAAATGAGACTGGGTGACCTCTAAGTTTCCTTCTACTTCTAAAGCTATGATTCTAAAGATGAGATGTGGAGGAGAGGAGAATAGAAACTCAAGATGGATGGCCTCAATCTGCTCAGCAGTCATCAAAACCATCTGGTATTGGTTAAAGAACAGAAAGAATAGATCAATGGAAGACAGTAGACAAGGGAGATTAAGAAACAACAGAATTCAATAACCCAATGTTTGATAGAGTGAAAAATGCAAATTACCTTGAGAAAAGTCCCCTATTTGGTTTTTTTAAAAACTGCTGTGAAAACTGGAAAGCAGTCTGGCAAAAATTAGACTTAGACTAACACCCCCAAACTCCATGATACATTCTAGATGTATATACAACCTTAATATAAAATAAAAATTAGAAGAGAAACAGATCATATACCTTACACAGTTGTGGGTTGGAGATGTATTCTTACCAAGAAAGAGACAGAGATAATTACAAAAGATAAAATAGATAACTGATTACTTGAAACTGACAAGTTTCTGCGGAGAAAACATTAATGCATCTAGGATAAGTAGGGAAGGGGTCAAATAGGGAAAATATTTGCATCAAATTTCTCTGACTTCTGAAGGTTTTAGTATATAGCATATATAAATAATTAATAAATATAAATAAGACTAATAAATATTTCCCAAAAGCTACTCAAAGGACATTTAAAAAACAGTTCTCAAAAGAACTGCAAAATATTCACAACCACATGAAAAAATGCTCCAAATCACTAATAACAGGAGAAATGCAGATCAAAATCATCTTGAAATTTTACATCACACCCTGAAAAATTGTCAGAAATAACCCCAAAATGGCAACAGTCAACGTTGGAGGGGTTGTGAAAAGATGGGCATACTAATACATTGTTCATGGAACTATGAAATGGTACAACCATTTTGGAAATTTGGAATTATGCAAATGAGATTACTAAAATGTCCATACCCTTTGAACTGGAGATTCTATTACTGGACTTATATCCCCAGGAAGCCATTGAAAAGAACAAAGTTCCCATGTATTCCAAAATATTTTTAGCAACACTCTTTGTGATAATTAAAAGTTGGAAACATAGTAGAAGCCGATCAATTAAACAAATTACAGTACATAAATATAAAGGAATATTACTATTCTGTAAGAAATTATACATGTGGTGAATACAGAAAGGCATGGAAAGATGTACGTGAACTGATGAGAAGTGAAGTAAGCAAAACCAAGAAAACAATATACACATTAACTAAAACAATATAAATAGAAAGAATGACATGCTTAAAAAAAAAGGCAATGAAACAAAATTATAAAGATCAATGAATAGAAAGAAGACTCCTCCAACCTACCCCTTCAAGGAAGTAGGAGGGCCATAGGTGTGATATATTTTTCAATGTATTGATCAGTTGTGCTGACTTTTTTCCCCTCATTTTTTCCTCATTAAAAAATAACACTAAGGGGCAGCTAGGTGTCGCAGTGAGTAGAGTGTCGGCCCCGGATTCAGAAGGACCTGAGTTCGGATCCAACCTCAAACACTTAATGCACACACAGACAAAAACCTAGCCATGTGACCTTGGGCAAGTTACTTAACCCCAATTGCCCTCCAAAAAAAAAAGCAAAAAAAAAATAACACTATTTATTATGCAGGATGGAGCTCTGGAAGAAGAAAGGACACATGAGATAATTTGTGGAGTAAGAAACAGAAAATATAAATAAAAATCTTTTTTTAAAAAGAGAGAAAATCATGTTTATACCAGGGTTGGAGTTAAGGGTCTGAGGAGAAAGATTTGGAACAACAGCCAGTGGTGGTGATGGAGTGGGTAATGTGTGACAGGAAGTCCTGCTCTTCCTTCCAGAAAGTGAATCTGCTTAGGGACCTGCCATGTCTGTCTCTGAGTTTGGCAGATTTGCCCTCTTTCTCTTTGGTGACAATCATAGAGTCTAAGCCTAAACATCACCATCCTCCTGAGGTAGGTGGAGGGCACTTAACCGTGGCATTAGTGGAACAAGGGTAGGCTGAGAAAATCAGCTATTTGTTTTGAGTAATATAGGAGCCAGGACAGTCCAGTGCTAGAATTCCTGGGCTCAGATCCCACCCCAGACATTTACTCGTTTCATGATTCTGGATGACTGCTCTGAGTCTCAGATTCCCAATTTGTAAAATGAGAGATTTAGACTCAGTTTCTAAGGTCCCTTCCAGGTCTCTATCATTCTATGGGTCCATGTGCCTCAAGCGAGACTGACTTGAGGCCTAGGGAAAAGCTGATGCCCTAGGTCTGGGGAAAGGCCAGCATAAGGTCTGAAGAGTTAAACCAGAAAAGGGTGGATGGGTTGGGGGTGGGGGAGTGACTTTATCACCTCCGCCTCAGATGAAAGGAGGGACATACACATCAATACTGTGGGAGTTGTTTTGTTTGGGACTGGGTGGAGGCAGATTGGTGGCTCACACACATTCTGGGGCTGTGTTTGCCACCTGGGGTCGGGGAGAGGAGGCCAGGCACTCATTGGAAGGAAGCCCCATCCCCCTCCAGATCCCACCAGAACAAAGTCAAGTTTTGAGAAAATTCCATTGTCTGAGGCCACGTCTTTCCGTCCTCACATAAGCCAGGAAGCCGCTTCCTTTCCTCAATCAAGAGGTGCCCCCTGCCCAGAGGGATGGGGGGAGAAGGGTGGGACAGGCCTGCCTGAGAAGCTCTGGTGCAGAATTTTCTATGTGCCTTAAAACAATCTCCTCTTCCAGGCATCCCTGAGATTTTGCCCTTCCCCACTCCCCTAAGGCCTTCCCACTCCCTGAGGAGGAGGAACAGACAAACCTAAGAAGCATTCAGTTCAGTCTCCTGTCTCTAGCCATATGTCCCTCACTGTGGGCTAGGCTAAGCCCCCACAGAAGGATCATGAGGAGGAAAGGAAGGAGGAAAGGAGAAGAAAGCATGAGATAGAAAGAATACAAGATTTGGACACAAAGGTCCTGTGTTCAAATCCTAGCTCTGGCACTACCTTCATGATCTCGGACAAGATATTTCATCTTTCTGGGCCTCTGTTTTCTCATCTCACAGGGTCACACCACCTATCTCTCAGGATCATTGTGATAAAAACGCTGGGCAAAACTTGAAGGGCCACAGAGATGGGAATTGTTATCATTGTTATTGTGAATAATAAAGACTTTGAATGGCCACATCCCTATCCCAGAATTTCAGAGCTGAAATGGACCACAAGGGAAAACTATGAACTGGATAGGATCTCTTAGAGAGCACCACCCCTACCCCATCCCCACCCCCCACTCCCAAAGTGCACATCAAACCTGGGCTCTCTGGAAGGAAGTGCCCACCGCCGCCTGGGGCCTACCTACCTACCACAGGAGAGCTCCAGCTTTTAGGGAATTTCTCCCAACACAAATTCTAAATCGTTCTCTCTTAGTTCTTGCTCTCTGGAGCCACACTGAACATAACTAATCCTTGCTCTACATGTCAACCCTCAACTATCTGAAGACAGCTCTCTTTCTATTCCCCACAACCATGTCCAATCTCATTCAGATTCCTGTCCCTATGTGGGCTAGACTCAGGCTCCAGGGGCAGAAACTCCTCTGTGCCCAGGATGAGAGGAGTCTGAAAATAGGACCTGCTGTCTTACAGACCCAGGGAAGGGCACTAGAAGCCAAGAAAGCACACACACACACACACACACACACACACACACACACACACACACACACACACTCCAGTTAATTAACAAGCACTCTACATATATGTGAGTGTACATAAACATGTGTGTGGTTGTGCATGTGTGTACATATGTGCACATGCCTCACAGACAGGAACACACACAACATACTTATCAAACATAACACACTCACCATGCAGACATATACAAACGCCTGTGTTACACAGATTCACCTAACATGCTATCAGACAGACAGGCACACATACAACCCACCACATAACCCCTGCATCCCCCAGCCATGACCATGAGCACACTGACAGAAGCTGCCCTGCTGAGGGGACAGGCCCAGGACAGACATGCTGGGGCCTGCAGTGGAGTTTGGTGACTGCAGACTTGGGTGTGGGCAAGCTCTGAAGGGGCACTGGGAACCAGTGAAGATTCTCAGAGGTGGGGAGAATGAGGGGGGAGGGGGAATCCCCATCCAGATTCTGGCAGTCCAGGAAGTGTTCCTGGGTCAAGGGGACTTTGGAGAACCTCCCCAAGATGGGAATGAGAAGAGGCAGGTGGGGAATGAGGGCAGGGAGGGAAAGGAAGGCGAGCAAGAGGGCTCAAGCCCTCTCTGAGCTTTCCTGAGCACCAGCTCCTCCTCTTGGAGCCCATCCAGGGGACCTTTGCCTTTGGCCTCAGGGTTTTTACCTTTCACTTCTTTCTAAACTCTCCCTACCCCCAAAACCTTGGCACCAAGCCTCCTGGGCCTGTCCAATTTCTGAGCTCCCTGAAGTTAGAGACCTACTCCAAATAAACTCAACTTACTTTCCCCTTTCTTCTGCCTATCCCCACTCCCATCCCCTATCCCCCACAACTTCTGTGCTTCATTGGGTTAATGGTACCCACCATCCTCCCTGTCCCCCAGGCTGGAAACCTCAATCATCTCTGACTCTTCCCTCCCCCACAACTCCCAGATCTATTCAGGTGACAAATCCTGTAGATCCTGACTGCACTAAATCTCCCACACCACACCCTCCTTTCTACAGACATAGCCACAATCCTGGTTTAAGCCCTCATCTTTTCTCATCTATTCTATTAACTCTTCTCCCCTCCAGGCTCTCCCTGTCTCTCCAATCCACCCACACACTGTGAATAAATCTTTTTAAAAATGTTTAATTGATATCTTTTGTTTTAATATGACCTTCACTTACAGATATATCCCTTCTACCTCTTCCTTCCCAGAGAGCCATCCCTTGTAAATAAGGATAAAAAGAAGAGTGAAAAAAATCAATTCAGCAAAATACATCATTCAGTCCTGACAGTATATGCAAATGTTCCACTCCCATAGTAACATACTTCTGCAAAGACCAAACAAATTTTGTAAGGAATCACTCTAACTACATCACTCCTCCATTCAAAAACCTGTGATGGCTCCCCAGTGTCTACATCATAAGGCACAAACTCCTAACCCTGGCATTCAAGGTCAGCCACATTATAACTCCACCATGAACAGCCATCCTTTTCTTAGAACTATTATTCTTCACATGCTCTGGAATCCAGCCAAACAGAGGTGCCCTTGGTTCTCTATTCCCACATCTCTGAGTTCTGTCCTTTCTTATCTCTGGGACTTTGCTCGCATCATCTCTCATGCTTGGAATCGATTCCCTTGTCATCTCTGACTCTTAAATTTCTCCCCTTCCTTGAGGCCCAATTCAAAGGTCACCTCCTCCAATTCAGTCTCCCCCAACTTCCCCAGACAAAAGAGATCTTTTCTCCTGCTACACAGCACTTTTTGCCTGACTTTCCCAGAATTATAGAATCTCATGGCTTCAAGGAACCTTGAACACCATCTGGTCCAATCCATTAGAGGAACAAGAATCTCCCTCAACAACTTCACCAGCTAGCTAGTGGGCATCCAACATCTGTATGGAGGCCTCAAGAGGCAAGGATGTCAGAACTTTCCAAGTTAGCCCAGTCACATTCATGTAGCTCTTAGAGTTAGGAATTTTTTTCTTGATATCAAGAGTAAATTTGTCTCTTTTTAATTTCTATACATTGCTCCTGGTCCTACACACTGGGACCAAACCAAACAAGTCACATCCCTTCAAGTCTTTAAATATAGTCATGTTCTTCTGAGTCTTCTCTTCTCTAAGCCAAATAGGTCCAGTTCCTTCATTACATCTTCATAAACCATATTCTCTAGTTGCTTTGCCATTTTGGTCATTATCTTCTATAGGTTCAGGATTCACTCCCTGAAACATGGTACCCAGAGCTGAATGCAGTATCCCCAGTGTAGTCTGACCCAGGTAGAGGACATTAGAACTATTCCCCACCTTTTCTTTCTTTCTTTTTTCTCTCTTTTTAAAATATTTGTTTTTTAATTTTCAACATTCACTTTTATAAGATTTTGAGTTCCAAACTTTTCCCCCTCCTTCTCCATCCCCTTCCCCAAGATGGCATGCAATCTGATATAGGCTATACACATACAATCATATTAAACACAGTTCCACATTAGTCATGTTGCAATAGAAGAATCGGAACAAAAGGGAAAAACCATGAGGAAGAAGCAAAAAGAGAAAATACTATGCTTTGATCTGAATTTAGGCTCCATAGTTCTTTCTCTGGGTGTTCCCCCGTTTTCTTGATGCTACCTCTCTCTTTCTTTTTTAATTTATTTAATATTTTACTTTTCCCAAGTTACATGTAAAAACAATTCTCCCTCCCCACCCCCTGAGAAGGCAAGCAATTCAATATAGGTTATACATGTGTAGTCATGCAAAACATGTCCAAATTAGTCATGCTGTGAAAGAAAACACAGGCCAAAAAAAACCATCAAGAAAAGTAAAGTTTAAAAAGTATGCTTCTATCTGTATTCAGACATCATTAGTTCTTTCTCTGGGGATGGATAGCATTTCTCCTCACAAGTCCTTCAGAGCTGTCTTGGATTATTATATTGCTGAGAACAGCCGAGTCATTCACAGCTGAGCATTTTACAATATTGCTGTTACTTTGTACATAGTACGTTTCACTTTGCATCAGTTCACGTAAGTCTTTCCAGGTTTTTCTGAGAGCGTCCTGCTCATCATGTTCCATCATAACCATATACCACCATTTGTTCAGCCATTTCCCAATTGATGGCTATCTCCTCAATTTTCAATTCTTTGCCACAGAAAAGAGCTGCTATAAATAGCTACCTCTCTCTTAATGGGATTTAGGATAGTTTTAGTTTTCTTGGCTGCCATGTCATGCTGTGACATTGCAGCTCTTCACCAAATGGAAATCTCCAGATTGTTATAAGAGGAATTGTCTTAGCTATGTCTCCTTGTCCTGTGTGGGATGAGGTTGATTTTTTGGAACCAAAGGACAGAACTTTACCTTTAACTCTAATCCATGTCATTTTACCAGAACTGGCTTAGTGTTGTAGCCTGTCTGTGTCTTTTTTCCATCCTGGCACTGTTGTCTAATGTGTTAGCTGTATAAAAAGGACAGGAATTTTTTGTTGTTATGAAAAGATTTCAGGGAAAAGGCCCCCATCTTCATCCCTCCCCCTCCTAGTTTAGTGCTTCCTTGATGCTTATCGAGACTTCTAGGCAATTTGCATGACTCCTGAGCAAGCTTCCTCCAGGGCCACCACACAAACTGAATAGACAAATGAAAACAAGCAGAGATGTTTATTCCTGGCCCTAAGAAAAACCAGCAAGAAGTGTAGACTTCACAGAAGGAAACATAACCTGTGTTCTGAGTCATGAAAGATGTGAAAGGCATTTACAAAACCAGCTGGCTAGCATAGTGGATAGAGCATGGCCCTTGAGTAAGGAAGACTCGAGTTCAAATCCTTGACCCTGGTCAAGTCACTTAATTGCTGTCTGACTCAGTTTCTCATCTGTAAAATGAACATGATAATAGCACCTACCTCCTATATTGTTGTAAGGATAATATTTATAAAGTATTTTATAAACCTGAAAGCATTATATAAATGATAGCTTTTTCCCTTATTATCACTCACCCTAACCCAGGTATCAAGAGCCTTTTTTTAAATGGTGTTTTTCCCCAATTATAGGTAAAGACAACTTTTTTTTGCATTCATTTTTACAAAATTTTGAGTTCTAAATTTTTCTCCCTCTCTCCCTTCCCTCCCCTCTTCCTAAAACTGTAAGCAATTTGATATAAGTAACACATATGCAATCACATAAAACATATTTCTGTGTTAGTCACAATTGTGAAAGAAAAATACTAAAAGGGAAAAAACATGAAAAAAAAGTGCAAATAGCAGGCTTTGATCTGCATTCAGAGTTCATCGATTCTTTCTCTCCCTATGTGGATAGCATTTTCCATCATGGGTTCTTTGGCATTGTCTTGGATCATTGTATTGCTGAGGAGAGCTGAGTCGTTCAGAGTTGATCATCACACAAGGTTGCTGTTACTGTGTACAATGTTCTGGTTCTGAAGCACCTTTCCAATAGTGGGAGTCAAGTAAGCAAGGTCTTAGCAGCCCCTGGAATGTCTTTCAGCTGTGTGTAATGTTGAACTAATTAATAAAAGAACTGGGAATATGTTGATAAGTCCCAAATACATTGGCCAGTAATAACAGTCCCACAAGGAAGGAGAATTATGGGCACATAATAACTTCTGCAAGCAATAACACCTACCATGTGCTAGGGACTATGCCAGGCACTGTGCTAAGAGCTAAGGATACAAATGGAGGTAAAAGGCAGTCCTTCATGGAGCTCACAGTCTAGTGGGGAAGACAATATGCAAACAAATATATACAAACAAGATATCGACAGGATAAATAGGAAATGATTAACAGAGAGAAGGAACTAGAATAAAGAGGGGTTGGGAAAAACTTCTTGTAAAAAAAATTATATTAAAAAAATTTTTTTTTTTTTAATGAGATTTTCCTTAGGACTTACGGGAAGCTTGGGAAGTCAGGAAACAGACTAGTCAAAAAAGAACACGTTTAGACTAGTCTGGTATGACCTGTCCTTGGTGAAACCATAGCAGCTTTAAGTGATCTTTTTTGCCCCTAGGATAAAACACAAAAACCTCGGGTTAGCACTTAAAGCCTTGTACAATCTGGCTCCAACCTAACTTCTTGATTTATCTAACATTCTGGTCATATTCTTAACCTTATCCCGCCCAAGCTCTCTACATTTGAACCAAAGCACCTTTATAGTTATTCCCTAACTTGGTATTCCATCTCCCAGGTATTTCCCAAGAATGAAATACGTGTCTTCATTGTCAATCATTCAAGTCTTCTCTTTCTTTAAAGCTCTGTTATACGTGATCTCTTCCATGAAGCCTTCCTTGGTTCTTCCCTCCAATACCTTCCAATAGTTTCTTTCTCTTTCAACTGCCTTTTATTTACTATGTTGTTGTTGTTCAATCATTTCTGGTGTGTCCAACTCTTTGTGACCCCATTTGGGGTTTTCTTGACAAAGATACTGAAGTGGTTTACCATTTCCTTCTCCAGCTCATTTTACAGATGAGGGAACTGAGGCAAGCAGGGTTAAGTGATCTGCTCAGGGTCACACAGCTAGTAAATGTCTGAGGCTGGATTTGAACCCAGAAAAATGAGTCTTCCTGACTCCAAGACCATTTATTTTTCTCTGCATATTTTGTATGCTGCCCCCCATCCAATAAAATAAAAGGACAAGGACAGTTCCATTTTTGTCTTTGTAACTCCAGCAGTACTTGATGAGTGGTTATTGAATTGAATTGAATGGCCACTTTTCTTTCTAAATGCTCACAAGGCCCCATTTAATAATGTACTTTGGAGTTTTACCAAGATTTAAAGTCAAGCTGATTCCCTGCCCCTTTCCTTTGTCATAGTCCACATTGAACCACCCTTATTCATATGGATGTCATATCTCCTTGAACTCCTCGAAGCAGAGACATTTATTTTTTTCATGTTTGTAGCCCCAACACCTAGGAGGGTGATTTCCACATTTTTGTTGTTGTTCAAGTTATTTCAGTTGCAACTGACTCTTCATGACCCCCATTTGGGATTTTCTTGACAAAGATACTGGAGTGGTTTGCCATTTCCTTCTTCAGCTTGTTTTACAGATAAGAAAACTGAGGCAGCCAGGCTTAAGTAGGTCATGCCCAGGGTCACACAGCTAGTAAGTGTCAGAGGCCAGATTTGAACTGATGAAGATGAGTCTTCCTGACTCCAGGTCCAGCACTCTATCCACTATGGTACCACAGCCCATGCCTTGCACATAGTAGGCATTTAATGAATATTTACCGAATTTAATGGAGTTGCATGTCATGGAGAACAGAACTAGGACAAATAATCAATTTAATAAATTACATGGATAAAAGTGTACAGATCTGATTTGTCATACTTGCAAATGACTCAGAGGCTGGGAAGGATGACAAACTCATTGGAAAGCAGAGCTGGAAGAGGAAAAGATCCGACAGGCTAGAGAGGACAATGGACTGGATATAATAGAAGGAAATTCAATAATGTTAAATGTAAAATCTGTTATGGCTTCAAATAATCAACTGTCCCCCAAAGTGGGAAATAGGAAGATGACCCAAATGGTAGTTTGTGAGATAAAGATCTGAGTTGACAAGATGACTTGGCAGCCATAATACTAATAATCCTAATCATAGTAATGCGATAACGGGCGGCATTTAAAAAGACATACTGTGGTCTGATGTCCTACAGGAAGCATGTCTTGAAATCGGAAGACCCCACCATGGGAATTCAGCCTCCAGCATTTCCCAGCTATGTGACAAGGCCAAGTCACTTGACTTATTTAAGCTTCCTTATCTGTGAAATGGGAAAATAGTACCATTCCCACAGGGCTGAATGAAAATCAAATTACATAATGCCTATAAAGTACTTTGCAAATCTGAAGGGCTATCTGGATGGCAATGGTCTCCTATCTGCTCCCTTCTGTCCTCTGAGACTGCCTCCACCCTGGTGCATTTCCTCATCACCTCCTGCCTAGATTGTTGCAATAGCCTGCTGGTCTGTATGTATGTTTGCCCCCACACCATGACTCCAGTGCAGCCTCCATTCAGCCATGTCTGACCATGTCATCCCCCCTCACTCAATAAACTCCAGTGGCTCCCTATCACCTTCAGGATAAAATATAAAATCTCATTTGGCTTATATAATAATAATAGTAGCTCACTTTTATTTAGCACTATGACATGTGTAGTATATTGTATGTACCAGTCACTATGCTAAGTGCTTTACAATGAATGATCTCATTAGATTCTCACAACAGTCCTAGGAGGAAGATGCTCTTATTATCTACATTTTATAGATGAGGAAACTGTAGCTTTAAACAGAGGTTAAGTGACTTGCCCCGGATCACACAGATAGTAAGTGTCTGAGGCCAGGTTCATATAACTGTCCCCTCACCACCCCACTCCCCTACTTTTCTAGTCTTCTTTCTATTATTCTCTCCCACATATACTGTGACCCAATGACCCTGGCTTCCGTGCTATTTCTCAGGCGAGGTACCCCATCTCCCAACTCTGCTTTTTCATTGGCTGTCCCCCATGCCTGGAGTGTTCTTCAGTTTTCCTGGTTTCCTTCAAGTTGTAGCTAAAATTCCACCTTCTACAGCAGAGGTGTCCCATGAAACCTGGCCCAAATTGGATTAAAATGTAATTGGGAAATAGTTAACAAAATAACAATGGAATGGAAGATAAAAAATGTAAATGTGTGGTTATCTAAGTTCTGTATAGCCAGCAGGGATCCTTATATACAGCCTAGTGGCTCACATTTCTCTCTGAGTTGGACACCACTGTATTTGTTGGATGCCACTATGGATCTAGCAGGAAGCAAAATCCTTCTCAGCCAATCAGAAATCTTTCTTTTAAAAAAAAAAAATTTTTTTAAGCAATTGGGGTTAAGTAACTTGCTCAAGGTTACACGGCCAGTCATTATCTATGTGTGGGTGCTCATTTTCTGAGGCTGGATTTGATCCCGGGTCATCCCAACTCAGAGGCCAGTGCTCTTACTCACTGCACCACCTAACCACCCCGTAAACTTGGGAAATCTTTCTGATGACCTAAAACAAGTGTCCCCAAAATAAGAGCTGTGTGCCCTCAGGGGGCAGCACAGAAGCTATTGAATATTCCTTTAATAGTATTATTTATGAATAAAATGTGTAGTGTGAAGGTGAAAGAGGTAGATGTGGGGAAGAAGACAGAGAACAACTTCATAGCTCATCTGAAACATTCAAAATGAAGCAGGTGAAGGATGAATTTCATGTGACTGAAATAAAAGAAATGACGTTTGGATACAAAACCTTTTTCAGAGTGAGACAGAAAACAAATCATTAAGAACATCCCAGGGACTGAGGCACTAACTGATCTCTAAATTAACCCCAAGCTCCAAACTGATTTCCAGTCAATAGCATATCCCATTCTTACTAAATGAAGCATTAATTCCATTTGTAATACTGCTGTGAATCTCTATAAATCAGGATTCTCAGTCCTGTTCTCAATCAAATCCAAAACAAATGAGAGGTTAAACAGGTTATGTAAACTTCTTTTTCAAAAACAAGAGTAAAGCAGTGGCTTGATGAGAAACAAAATCAAGGGTCTCATGGGTGACTGTGTTCTGGTAGTTAATAAACATTTCTGGTGTCCAGTATGTGCCTGGCACTGTGCCAAGAACTGGGGCTACAAAGAAAGGCAAAAGATGCTCCCTGTTCTCGAGAAGCTCACAGTCTAATGGAGGAGGGGGGAAATTGCATGCAAACAACTATGTACAAACAAGATATAGATGGGATAAATGCAAGATAATCAACAGAGGGAAGGCATTGGAATTCAAGGGGATCAGGAAAAGCTTCCTGTAGAAGGTACAGTTTAGCTGGGACTTGAAGGAATCCAGGACAGAGATGAGGAAGGAGAGAATTTCAAGAATGGGGGACAGCTAGTGAAAATACCCAGGGTCTGGAGATAGAGTGTCTTGTTTTGAAGAATGCCAAAGATACCGGTGTCACTGGATCCAAAAGTACACGGGAATAGTATAAGACTAGAAAGGTCGGGGCAAGGGCAGGTTATGCTAAACATATAGCAACTTTATGACACTAAAAAGTGTTTTGTACTGCATAAAGTTTTCTCTATGAAAACTAGTCTGTGTTTTATTTCTTATATAGATACATATAGTAAACTCCAGAATTTACTTTTTTCCATACTAAATAGGGGATATAGGGACGTTTACTGAAAGTCAATGAATGTGGGGACTGAAAAAAAGGCCTGATCTTAAAAGGTCTGTGGTGCTTCCTTCACTCATACTCCTATAAATAAATCTCTCCCTCTGCATATAAGTTTAATGATTACAGATTACACAAGTAAAGTTTATCCCATCCATCTTCTTAAAAATCAGAGAAAGCCCCCTCAAGATGAGATGTTTGGTTATCAAGAATCCATCATTTCAAACCTAGGAGTCTATTCCTGTCCCCTTCCAAATTACCCAGAACCTAAAAGGTAGAAAGAGCACTAGGGTGGGAGTGGTCTTACCTTAATGTGTTGACCCAGAGAGAAGTGGACCTTTGTAGGCATCCTTAAAGTGTAGCAGCCCACTCAGCCCTGATGTTTTCAGGTTCTCTGATTCATTAGTTAGTTCTCTCACTCCAGTCATTCATTCAAAATAATTTATTTAGTGAGCAGAACAATTTCTACAATAATAGCAATACCATAAAAACAAACAACTTTGAAAACTGTAGGAACTATGATCAATACAGTACCCGTCTATGAATCCAAAGGATTGATGTTGAAATATGCTATCTACATCTTCTGACAGATAAATGACAAAATTGGGGTGCAGAATGAGACCTGCAGGGTATCCCAAAGGTCTTAACTCTAATAGCTTAATATGGCACTAAGACTTTGGGGATACCCTCTATTTTATCTACCCTCTTTGTATCTACCCAGTGAGAGAATTTGTTTTGCTGGACTATGCATATTTTTTTGTTACAAGGAATTTGTTTTTCTTTTTTTTTCTTTTCCCATTAGGGAAGAGGGGATAGGGAAGGAGAGAGAGAATTCTATTCATTTTTTTAATAAAAAAATTAATATATAGGTAGGGGATGCTACAGATGTAGAATGGTGCAGACACTATTAGATGACATTGTTAGTTTCCTAGGAGTTTTGTTTTTGGGATCTTTTTAAAGAGGCAATCAGTGAATTCTTTCCATTTCTATTTTGCCCTCTGGTTCTAGAATATCAGGGCAATTTTCCTTGAGAATTTCTTGAAGGATGGTTTCTGGGCTCTTTTTTTGATCATGGCTTTCAGGTAGTCCAATAATTTTTAAATTATCTCTCTTGGATCTGTTTTCCAGGTCAGTGGTTTTTCCAATGAGATTTTTCACATTGCCTTCCATTTTTTCATTTGTTTGGATCTGTTCTACAGTATCTTGATTTCTCATAAAATCATTAGCCTCCATTTGCACCAATCTAATTTTGAAGGAATTATTCTCTTCAGTGAGTTTTTGAAATTCCTTTTCCATCTTGCCAATTTGGTTTTTTTTAAGGTATTCTCTTCATTGGGTTTTTGGGCCTCTTTTGCCATTTGAGTTAGTCTATTTTTTTAAGGTGTTATTTTCTTCAGTATTTTGGGAGGTCTCCTTTATCAGGCTATTGACTCGTTTTTCATGATTTTCTTGCACCATTCTCATTTCTCTCCCCAATTTTTCTTCCAATTCTCTTACTTGATTTTCAAAATCCTTCTTGAGCTTCTCCATGGCCTGTAACCTATTCATATTTTTCTTGGAAGCTTTTGATGCAGGAGTTTTGACTTTGTTGACTTCTTCTGGTTCCATGTTTTGATCTTTTTTGTCCCCAAAAAAGAATTCTATGGTTTGTTTATGCTTCCTCTGCTTGCTCATCTTGCCAGCCAATTGCTTGACTTTTGAGCTCTTTGCCATGGTAGAACTCTGCTTCCAGAATGGAGAGAGCTATGTCCCATATTGCTGGGGTTTTTGCAGCTACCAGAGCTATGAGGAGGGCACCTCTCTACAGCCCCCACAAGCTCTGGCACACTGGCCAGACACCCCAGGACCACCACCCAAGATTGTGACCCAGATCCAAGCAGGTCAAAGCAAGAGGGATTACCCTCTGAATGGTGGCTTTATCCCCCTACCATCTGCAGACCAGGAGCTCTGGAGGCAGCCATGCAGCAGCAGTTGCAGCCACAGTGCCTCTACCACCTCTTGCCTCCTGGGGAGTAGGGGCCAGACCATGCTGTTCTGTTACCCAGTTCCAACAGAGTACTGCACTGACCATTTACTTTCCCTTTGGTGTTTATGGGTTGAGAAGTCTGGAAACCACCACAGCTACCGATGATTCACTCTTCTGAAGTCTGATCTGGCTGGTCTGTTCTGCTGGTCTGGGCCACCCCGGGTCTGCACCTGGTGGCTTATGCAGGACTGTACTTGGCTCTGACACTGTTAGTTTCACTTAATTGTTTTAGTTGCAAAAGACCTCTCTCTCTCTCATGGAGTGGGTGTGATCTGTAAATATCTGTAATGTAAAAATAAAACATATCAAGAAAACTTTTAAAAGCTAAGAATTGGAAGCAAAAAGCCATCCATTGGGGAATGGCTAAACAAAACATGGTACATAGAATATTATTGTGCTATAAGAAATGATGTGGGTAGTGAATACAGAGAAACAACAACTATTTGAATCAATGCAGAGGGCAATCACCAGAACCAAGAAAACAACATATACAGTAACTACAGTATCATAAATAGAAAGAACTATGATACACCAAGAAGTCAAAACTGAATGTAATAAAATTATAAAGATCCAATATGATTCAAATGAAGGACTTTGAGAGAACCCTCCTAACTCTCTCCTTCATGGAGGTGGGAGGTCCATGAAAGTTACACATTGCAGGGGTTTGTAGACTTTGTTAGTGTATCAAAAGGTTATGCTTATTTTTCTTCCTCTCTAAAAACTACTGTTCTGTCACATGGGATGACTCTCTGGGAGGGGGAGGGGGAGGAATTATTGGGGAAATTGTGGTAATACAAGAAACAGAAAATATTGATAAAAAATTTTAAATGATAAGGAAGATATAACATTAACATATGATAGTCACTCATGGAGCTCATTCTAGTAGGAGAATGTAAACACAGATAAGTAGGATATATATTATATGAAAAGAGAATTTTTCTCTTGGTCTAGACCTATGATTTCTTGGATCTACAGAACTCTGGGAATGTATAGTCTCTTTACTGAAGCAGATAAGCCACTCCTCTGTAACTTAGAAGATTTTAGTGACCTGAACTTCAGGTAGGTATAATCAACGGCTATATGGATTCTGTGGGAAATGGTAGCTATCCATATGAGGAAAAAAATGAGAGGAGCTTGTTGAGACTTTGTATAGCAGAAAACTTGGGAATTTACGCCTCCAAGATTTACAAACTAGAAACGTACACACACTCAAGAGTTCAGATACATGAGATACATTTCTAAGAAGTTATTAAAGCTTTGTTATTATTATTCAGCAGCTTCAGTCGTGTCTGACTCTTCATGGCCCCATTTAGGGTTTTTTTGGCAGAGATACTGGAGTGGTTTGCCATTTCCTCCTCCAGCTCATTTTTACAGATGAGGAAACTGAGACAAACAGGGTTAAGTGACTTGCCCATTGTCACACAGATAGTGTCTGAGGTCAGATTTGAACTCAGGAAGATGAGTTTTCCTGACTCTAGGCCTAGCACTCTATACAGGGCCCTAGGGTCATGGTGGGATAAAGGGGTGGAAAGATCAGGATGTCTTATGTAAACCCCAATTATCCATGTGGGAGTGTGCAGAATCCAGCTTTTACAGACCAGAGAGTCAAGCTGATTATTATAAAATTTTCAGTGTGAGTATTTACACCTTGGAAATTGGTAATTGCCACAATTCAGGCCTTGATTTATTATTCTGTTGATTGTCTAGGTTTTTTAAAAGGATGAAGAAGATGTTAATAATGTAGATCAAACTTAAAATTGTCTCACTGTACATTTTTTTTTACCAGGGGGACTGATTGTTAAGCATTTTACCAGCATGCCCCCGCCCCAGGCATTCTTCTGACATTCCAGGGGCAGAGGACAGATACCCAGGGAGGACACACATAACTATTGTCACAGAACTTAAAGGACCTAGCTAGTATCACCTTCCTGCCACTCCCTAGAGGAGGTGAGACATATCTGGAGAAGCAAAGCTAGAAATGGGCTGGAATTCAGCCCCTAGCTCCCCAGTAGGAAGGGGAGATTCACCAGCAGAGCTGAGACAAGAGAAGGGATTTGCAGAGAGTGAGCTTGGGCAGGAATATGAAGAGGATAGTCCCAGTACAAGTTGTGACAGGGAAAAAGAGGAGGAAGAGGAAGAGGAGGAGGAAGAGGCTAGAGGGCACAACTGGTTGTGGCCATTGTATGGCTCCTGGAGAGGAGACAGGCAGGACAACAGCCTGAAAGACTGTCAGAGCTCACAGTCCAGCTAATCCAATATCTTCATTTTGCACATGAGACAAATGAGATCCATAAAAGGTAAGGGATTTATGTAAAGTCATACAGAAAGTTAGTAGCAGAATCAGAACTAGAACCCACATCTCCTTCAAAATGCGAAGGTTCCCCCCAACCCTAGAGAGGACCCTGGCCTAGGTGTGAGGGGCAGAGGATCCCAAGACCAGATCTCCCTGGACCAATGACAACACAATAGTGGACACAAAATTAAACAATCATCAGCCTCATTTTCTCCTCCAAAGTCATTGGAGTCCAGGGGGAAGACAAAAGTCAAGATGAAGGGTGATGGCCCAGGATGCAGTGGGTATAAATTAAGGTCTTTCCCAGGTTTCAGTTTATCTGAGGCAACAGCCATTCAATGACTAAGGGCTAGGTAAGAATTGGAGGCAAAAGATAGGAAAGCACACCTTGATCAAGAGTCAGGTTAGAGAGGCATGGTGAGTCAAAGAATGCTCAGACATGAAGGATCCCAGACCCAGCCATAAAGCATCAGACAAATCGTAGCTCCAATTGTCAAGATTCAATGGGAAAAAAATTTCAGTGGAGCCCTAGCTGAAATAATGAGACGTTACAGCATTTTTAGGAGTGAGAAATCAGAGGGGCCAAGATATGAGGACCTGAATAGAGAAAAATGAGACAGAGAAGTGGCAAGATAGGGGGTATCTGAAACCTTATAAATGGAAAAAGAGAATAAGAAGTAGGAAAACATGTTAAGTGGCTGATAGATGGTTTCTGCTTGAGACCCTCTGACAGACAAAAGTGGAGGGTGGCTTTGGTTTGCATTAGGGTTCTGCCACGAATCTGATTGTCACCAATCAGAGAAAAGCTGGTCACATATAAATATTAATGATTCTCACTCATATAGTACCGTGAGTTCCTCACCATAACCTAGTTAGGGAGGTAGGATCTATTTATTTGTGGATGAACAAAGCTTTCTGGAGACTCCAGCAACTGAGTCTCCGACAAGGTCAACAGGTGTGTGAGACAAGCAGTTTACCTTCAGAACTGGCTGACTGAGCTATTCACAAGAACTACAGGAAACTGAAGACCTTGTTTACAGTCAGTCAGAAGTGGGAGGGGAATTGGGGAAGGACTGTGTTTGCTGTTGCCAATGACAATTAATAGGTATGTCTGAGGTACAAGTCGTTCTGCCTGCTACAAGAGATGGTGAATGAGCTGGAGGAATCTCTCTCTAGTAGCCTTTTGTTATCAGGGAAAATAAAATATTTCCTGAAATATTGAAAAAAAACGCTTCAAAGAGAAAACAGTGAAGGGAAAGAATCCAAGAGACCAAGTGAAATGATTAACCTCCTTCAGGAGAGCAGAAAAGCTTGACCCAGAAAAGAGAGAGATCACAGATTTGGGGACTGAAGGAAACTTGAAGGTTATTTAGTCCAACCTCCTGATTTTACAGATGAGGAAACTGAGGCCCAGAGAGGTCCAGTACCCAAGGTAGTAAGTGACCCAGGTCGGATTTGAACACAAGGTGATTTTCAGATCTAACACTCTTTCCACCATACTACACAGCCTGTTATGAAAGACTTAAATATTTGGACTGATGTAGAAAGATATGAGAATTTTCCCATAATGGAGAATAGTAATAATAGCTAACATTTCTATAGCACCTACTATGTGCCAGGTGCTGTGCTAAGCACTTTACAATTATTGTCATTTTTGACCTGGGAGGTACATGCTATTATTATCCCCATTTTAGAGATGGGGACAGAGGCAAATGGGGGTTAAGTGACCTGCCCAGGGTTATACAGGAGTAAGCTTCTTGTGTTCCAAATGATGATGATGATGATGATGATAGAGGTAGTATTTATATAACTTAAAAGCTTTCAAATCACTTTACATCCATTTTCTCACTTGAACCTCACAATAACCCTGAAAGGTAGGTACAATTATTATCCATAATTTATAGGTGGGGAAACTGAAGCTGTGACAAATTAAATGGTTTGTCCTGGGGTTACAGAGGTAATAAGTGGCTGAGACAGGATTTGAATTCTGGTCTTCCTGACTCAAGTCCAGTGCTTTTTTTTCAGTTTGTAAGTTCCTTATTGAATGAAAAAATACAAAAAGTAAGTACAATTTTAAAACACTCAATGTAACTTAGATTTTTGTGAAGTTTGCTTTATGTTTAAGAAAGTCAAATAGAGGTAGGGAAAGTCTTACAACAATGAAGCCCAAACCTTTTAACTGTTTAGCATGACAAGTTTTAACTGAAGTTCAAAATGTTCAGTACTATATAAAAATGCACTATAAGGTCATCACAATATAATTGAGGAATGTGAAATTCAGAAGTCAGTACTACATAGGCTTAAAGTGAAATAGTTACTTATACACTATGCCATGTAGTTGCCCTAATGCTGATCCTGTGATGTGGTCCCTCTGACCCTTCACATCCAGGCAACAAACACTATCAGAGAACAGCTTGTCTAGTAACAGACAAGAGGAAGAAGAGAGAAGTAGTGGGGGGTTTTTAATTCCCTGCTAAAGAGCCACCAAGGCAACCCTTGACAGGAACAATAAAAAGGTTCGCTCTCCTCAGAAGGCAAGAGTGTATCTAAGATGTAATGGAGAACTCATCACAATGGAAGACCAACTGCCTTTCCTGGTAATTAATTCAGGGACAAATCACATTGTCAAAAGGAAGTCCGGAGCCTTGCTAGGGAGCTCTGTGGGCAGGATTTCTAAATCTGGGGTCCAAAAAATTGGTGGTAGTGGTGGGGTTTTCTACTTTGATTACTGTATTTCAATACAGTTGATTTCCTAAGTGTTTTATTTTACAGATTTAAAAGCATGATTAAGAAGGAGTCCATAAGCTTCCCCAGATTGCCAGAGGGGTTCAAGATATATGTATGTATGTGTGGGTATATACATATAAGTGTGTGTACATGTGTGTATACATACATACATACACATGTACACACACACATGGGTTTAGAACCCCTGGTTTAGAGACACAGATGGTATTTTTACTGGTGCGGCCCATCAAAGGTGGAAGCTTCAGACAATAAAAATAGATTTGAAAATTTGAGCAGCTGGTTTAAAAAAGTGTCTGAGAACAGGGCAAGATAAAATATAAGATCAGCTGTTGGCCAATCAATTAACACGCATTTATTAAGCACCTATGATATACCAGGCACTGTGCCAATTGTGAGGGCTATAAACACAAAGAATAAAACAATCCTGATTCACACGGGGTTTATGTTCTAATGGGGAAGACAGCAAGTACAGATAAAGATGCATTTGGCTAAGTCTACATCTCCAAAGATATCAATAAAGGGGAGTAGGGGGCAGGCAAGGAAGAACCTATATTGACAAAAATATTTGTAGCAGCTCTTTCTGGGGTGGCTGAGAATCGGAGATTGAAGGGATGCCTTCAATTGGGAAATGGCTGAACAAGATTGTGGTATATGGTTATAATGGAATACTATTGTGCTGTACAAAATAAGTAGCAAGAGGAGTTCAGAAAAACTTACATGAACTGATGCATAGTGAAATGAACAGAAGCAGGAGAACATTGTACACAGTAACAGCAATACTGTACGATGAAGAATTGTGACAACCTAGTTATTCTCAGCAATATAATGATCTAAGACAATCCCAAAGGACTCATGATGAAGTGTAATATCTGCCTCCAGGGAAAGAACTGACATTGTTTGAATACAGACTGAAGCATGCTATTTTCCACATTCTTTCATTGTTTTTCTTTTATTTGAAACTACTTGTACAAAATGACTAATATGGAACTATTTTACATGATTACACATGTATAATCTATATCTGATTGCTTACTGCCTCAGGGAAAGGGGAGGAGAGGGAAGAAAGGTTAGAACACAGAACTCAAAACTTTTTTAAAAAGTATTTAAAAATTGTTTTAACAAGTAATTGGAGAAAAATGTAAAATGTTATATATTTTTAAAAAGAATGACTATAAAGAGAATAAACACAAAGCAGTTGAAAACATGGTAGTTTGTAAGGGAAGAACCCTCGTAGTTGGGGGCATCATGTAAAAGGTGGGGCTTAAAAAGAAGACAGAGATTCTATGAGATGGAGGTGAGGAGGAAGGGTATTCCAGGCATGGAGAAGGGAAATGGAATATCCTGTGTGAGGAACAGAGAGGCCAGTTTCACTGAAACACAGAGTATAGGAAGGCCATGTAATCCAATAGGACTGGAAGATAGGTCGATAGAAGGTTATGAAGGACTTTAAAAACTGAATTTATATTTGATCCTGGGAATTTATATTTGATCCTAAGGCACTAGGAAGCTACTAGACTAGAGTTAATTGAGTAGGAGAGTGACATACTCAGATCCATACTTAAGGAAAATCACTTTGGTAACTGCATAGGATGTAAAACCAATGAGACTGTAGGTGAGAGGTGACAAGATCCTGAACTAAAATGATCATATGAATAAATGTCATGAAGGCATCAATGGCAAGATTTGGAAACTGATTCGATATGTGGGACAAGGAAGAGTGAGGAATCAAGGATAGTGCCAAAATTACAAATCTGGAAGGATGGCAGTACCCTCCACAGAAATAGGGAAGTTTGAAAGAAAGAAAGGCATGAGGAAGAGAAATCATGAATTTGGTTTTGGCTATGTTGAGTTTGAGATGTCTCCAGGAAATCAAGTTTGAAACGTCCAGTAGGCAATTGGTGATATTGGACTGAAGCTGGGGGAGGTCAAAGGTGCCTAAAACTCAGGTGTAAAGGATCACAGGGGCCCCAGGCAGGGGTACAAGAGATCAAAGGGGCTCAATTCCCGGTGTAGGCTTCAAAGAGTATCAGACCCAGAGGCGAGAGGTCAGGAAGATCCCAGCTAAATTGTGAGAGATCATAGAGTCCCAAAGCCTAGGAATGTAGGATGCAGTGTGCCCCAAATCCTGGCATGAAAGGTCATAGGGCCCTAAGGCCAGATGTCAGGTCAAGGGACCTACAATCTGAGGGGCCAAGCCCAGGGGTGGGAGTAACAAGGACTCCATGCCCGTATTCCAAACATTCTCCTCTCCTCTCCTCAGTCTCCCAACTCCACAGCTTCCCCTCTACCTTTCAGAAGATAATTTTGGCTCTGTCTTTCCTGAAAAAGATTAAGACCATCATTGGACACTCTCCACTGCTCTTGCTCTGGTCCTTAAAAATCTATCTGTGTCCTTTCTTTTTTTTTTTTTTGAAGCAATTGGGGTTAAGTAACTTGCTAAAGGTTACACGGCTAGTCATTATTTATGTGTGGGTGCTCATTTTCTGAGGCCGGATTTGATCTCAGGTCATCCCAACTCCTAGGCTAGCGCTCTTACTCACTGCGCCACCTAGCCGCCCCTTTAGGGCAATTGGGGTTAAGTTACTTGCCCAAGGTTACACTGCTAGGTTTTTTGTTTGTGTGGATCAAGTGTCTGAGGCCGGCTTCGAACTCAGGTCCTTCTGACTCCAGGGCCAGCGCTCTATTCACTGCGCCACCTAGCCGCCCCTATCTGTGTCCTTTCTAATGCTTTCCTCTTTTGCTCCAGAATCAGTGGGTGACAGATATCTATTCTTTACAGAAGCTAAATTCTCCACCTATATCCTATCTCTATGTCTCCTTTCCTGCCTCCTCTGTGACATTGACCACCATTGCTGCCTTCTTTTCTCTTTCACGATTGAATGGTGACTGCATAGGTCCCAGCCTATTTACGTATTGTTATTCAGTCCTGTCCAACTCTTGGTGAACCCATTTGGGGGTTTCTTGGCAAGGATACTGGAGTAATTTTCCTTTTTTTTTTTTTTTACCATTTTACAGATGAGAAAACTGAGGCAAATCGGGTTAAGTGACTTATCTAGGGACATGTGACACTGGGAAAGCCAATTAACTGTAGAGTCTGAGTTTCCTCATTTATAAGAGGATAACAATGCTTGTAATATCTATCCCCCTTGAAGGGTTTTTTTGAGGTTTTAATGAGATAATGAATGGAAAAGACTTTATAAATTTTGTGTCAATATCAGCATCTATTAGTAATTACTAGTAGGCTGAAAAAATTAATAATGACAAAAAGCTGCCATCAACTCAGAATATTTGTAATGGATTTGTAAATTATTCATCAAGACAGCTTCTACATATATTTGAAAAAATAGGGTTTCCTGCCTTCAGCTCAATTTGATTTAAGAAGCATTCATTATACGCCTACAATGTGGGAGGCACCATGCTAGATGTTGGAGTCCAAGGACAAAAGACTGAATAGTTAGTGAGCTCAGGAACTGGCTTAGTGACAGTTAGGACAGACACACACATAGTTAAGTCAATGCCTGATAACTGAAGAGGAGAAAAGCCCTGGCAATTGTAGGGATTAGAGAGGGAAGGCTGCTTGGAAAAGATGGCACCTGGCCTGAGCTCTGGAGAAGGATAAGGATTAAGAAAGGCAGAGATAAGGAAGAACTACACATTCTTAGCGTTCTGTGCCAATGTATGAAGGCAAGAAATAGCAGGTCCAGATCAAGACATGGACTAGTCTCCCACAGTGCTGGAACGTCAAAAATGTGAAGGAAATGAACCTGGAGATGTCACCAGGTTATGGAGAACCTTAAATGCCAGGCTGAATCCTTCACATTTTATTCTGGAAACAAAAGGGAACTATGGAAGGTTTTTGAGCAGGAAAGTGGCCTGGGAAGACCCAGCTCTGGGAAGATTATTATGATGGCTGTGTGGAGAGTAGACCAGAGAAGAGAGAAAAGGGAAAGACAGAGGTTAATTAGGAAGCTACATCAATATAGTATAAAGAGGTAGAGTGGCATAGTGGATAGAGACTTGACTTTAGAGCCAGGAAGGTCTGAGTTCAAGTCAGACTTCTGACATATACTGGATGTGTGACCAAATCACTTAACCTCAAAGTGTTCTAGGCATTTCTATAAGAATATGTTGAAGGGGAGGCTGCCAACAGGCTTTTGTCTCCTAAAAATGTCCTCTATATCAATGAAATCATAAACCTAGTCCCTGTCCTTTATAATGTACTCCAGGTGAAAAGTGATGAGCACTGAAACTTAAGGTGTTGGCTACAAGCAGGTAGAAAAGGGAAAGGTAATGAGGCAGTAGTTCAAGGAGACCTGGCAATGGACTGAATGTGGGGGTGTCCTCCTGCCCCATTCAATAAACTCCCATGGCTCCCTATTACCATCAGGAAGAAATATAAAATCCTGTTTAGCTTTTAAAGTCCTTCTATAGGATCTCCTGCTACCTTTCCAGCCTTCTAACACTGTAATCTCCTCCACATATCCTACAATCTAGCAACACTGTTCTCCTTCCTGTTTCTCCAACAAGATACTCCATTTGCCAAATCTATCCCCCAAATTTTCACTGACTATCCCCCATATCTGGAGCTCTCCCTCCTCATCTCTGTCTCCTGGCTTCCTTGGGTTCCTCCAAATCTCCCTGAGACCCATCAGGAGGCTATTGAAATAAACGAGGTTAGAGGTGATGAGGGACCAAACTAAGACAGTGGAGCTGTGGGCATGAAAAGAAGAGATAGGATTCAGGGAATGTTGTGGAGGTAGAAACAGCAAGATTTAGCAGGTGATTGGATATGGGGGATGAGGAAGAGGAAGGAGTCAAGTCTAATGTCAAGTATGAACCTGGGAGACTCAAGTCTTCTCTCAACCAAAGTAAAACAAAGTTTATTAGAGATTCTCCATAGTAGGTAGGTAGACTCTTAAGGAGCTTAAATATCTGTGATGCTTATGTTGACAATGCAGCCAGAATAATCTGACACAGACTGAGTCTGCACTAGATTGAATTCTCAGCAACTTCCCGGAGTCAAGATGCATTTTAAAAATTGTGGGATGGTTCTAGGTGTGGTCTAGAGGAGGAGTTTGGGGAGAGGAATCAAATGAGGTCACACTCCAGTAATGAGAGTAAGAGTGGGAAATAGCTGAAGACTACCTGGAGATGACAGACAATGGAGGGCTAGGCTAGTTTAAGAGTAACAAATTTGGGTATAGAGTAAGATATTTGGGTCTAGCTATAATGAAAGACTTATGGCCTTAAACATCCTTAAGGTTTAAAGGAGTAAGGTCCCTAAGTAGGGGAGTGGATGAGATGAAAAAGGCTCGTGGCCTTATGTTAAAAAGTGAGAGGATAATGAGGAAATGGAAGCAATTTGGGTAGATAATTATCATTCAGCAGGACCCGGTGTGTTGGTATTTTGGGGTCTTGCGCACCCCTAAACCTTAAACCTCAACACATATACATCTGTGGTGTGTATATGCATGTATATGCACATATATAAGTATATGCATGTATATATATATACACACATACAGATACACACATAGATGTGTATATGTCTATGTATATATACAATATATCAGTATACATATATGCACACAAACGAACATACTTTGTATACAGTAGTTTGAATTTTGTCTCTTCTATTAGACTGTGATCTCCTTGAGCACTATTTTTGCCCTTCTTTGTATCTTTAGCACTTAGCACAATGCCTTGCATGTAGTAAACACAAGAAATGCTTGTTGAGTTGACTCACCTTGACTTGGGTGAGGGAAAGGAGTGAAGGAAGACTGAGCTTATAAACTTAAAGGACTGGAAGGATAGTATTGACCTTACCAGAAGAAATAAAAATTAAAGATTGGGCAAAAGATAATGAGTTCCATTTGCCAATGGTATACCTAAGTAGATATGGCTTCTGGGAAACTGATGATTTGGGGCTACCTGGTCAGAAAAGACATCAAAGCTGAATAAATAGATTGGAAAGTCACTTGCACCAAGATGATAACTGAACCCAGGGATTTGGGGAAAGTTGGAGAATGCTTTAGCAGATACCCATAACAAAGAGGTGATGAGATAAGGATGAGTGGCGAGTGGTGGGGGGGGGGGGGGGGCGTGAAGAGTAGAGAAGGAGCAATCAGATAAGTTAGAGGAGAAGGAAAGAGCAGTCTCTGAAGCCAAGTTGGGAAAAATATTGGAGAAGTGCAGGTGAGGGGTGTCAGAATCAGAAGCTGCTGAGACTGAATGAGGACTGAGAAAAGGCCCTGGATTTGTCAGCTAATTTTGGTAACTGTAGTTCTGATAATAATAAGGGCTTAGAAACCAGATCACAGGGTGTTAAAAAGGGAGAGGGTAATGAGGAAATGGAAGCAATTTGGGTAGATAATTGTCTCTAGGACAGGAGTTCTTTATCTGGGGTCCATGAACTTCCTTTAAAAAATTTTTTAAATACTTTTTTTAAAAATCGAATTTCAATATAATTGGTTTCCTTTTTCATCCTATGTATTTTATTTTATGCATTCAAAAACATTATTCTGAGAAGGGGTCTATCAGTTTCACCAGACCACTGAAGTGGAGTTAGGTGAAAAAGTTAAAGAATCCCCGGGACTAACAGTTTGGCAGTGAAAGGGAAAGAAGATAGACAGCAATTGTTTGAGGGGATGACTGGGTTTAGTGAAGGGTCTTTGTTTTTGTTGGTTTTTTAATTTGATTTTTAAGGATTGGGAGGAGTTGGGTATGTATGTAGGAAGGAGCCAGTAGGTAGGAAGAAATTGAAGCTGAAAGACGGGAGGTTTGAAGGAGTAAGGTCCCTGAGGAGGGGAATAGATGAGATGAAAAGGGTCATTTAGAGGGTTTGATTTTGGTCAGGTGTAGGGGCCCCCCTTTCTCAGAGACTGGAGTAATTAAGGAGACAAGGGGTGAAAACGTAGGTGGATTTTGGAATTGTAGAGTAGGAGAAAAGAGGAAACTCCCAACAGATGGGCTGTTTTCTCCAAAAAGCAGAGGCAAGGTCTTGTGTTGGTATGTAGAGGACAGCATAATAATGTAGAAGTCTTAAAGGGAAGGTGTGGAAAAACCAGCAAAACAACATCAAAGGTAATGAATGAACGAAGAGTCAAAGGCCTGCTCTGGGGCCCCAGCAGCAAGGACCCAGCTAAGACAAGAAAACATGAGTTTGTAGTGGGCCCAGGCTGCAAAGTTTGCGTGACTTCCTCAAGCAATGTTCTATTTATTCAGTCCACAGAAGGCATGTTTGCTTATTTATTATTCTGAGTCATTTAATGAGATGAGGATAACTCGCTGCAATGATTACAAGAGAACCTGGGTTCCTCAGCCCACAGGATAGGAAGCACCCGGCTTAGAGAAAGAGCCCTACATCTGGTCTCAGAGGGTTCCACGTCTATCATTGAAGCAAGTAATTTTCCCTCTGTAAGCCTCAGTTTCTTCACCTATAAAATGAGGATAAAAGAAATGACACTCCCTCTCTCCAACAGTTGCTATGTGGAATATGCTCTGTAAATCCTTTTTATAATCTGTATTAATATCATTTATTTTTACATCATGTTCATTTCCTTATGTATTTCTCTCTCTTCCCAATGCCAAAAACCACCCCTTATAATAGAGAATTTAAAAGGGGAGAAAGCAGATCAGTAAAATGGGCCCAAACAAGTCTGAGAGTAAATGGCGATATCTGTCCCCATTGTCCTCTGCCACTCTAACAAAGAGAGGAAGTACAGTTCTGATTGTAAATCTTAAAGCAGCAGATCAATATGAATTGTTTTCTTTTCTCTTCCTTTCTTTTTTCATTATTACTGGCTCCTTTTCTGAGCCTGAAAACAAACATGCTGCAGAAGTCACTTATCTTACTCAAATAAACATCCTTCGGCCCTTCTACCTCTGAAAGAAGTTACCCCCATTTCTCCCTTCCACTCCTACAGCCACCTAGATTCACTACTGCTTTCCAGTCATTGTTTGTTCTCTTGCAATCTGGCTTCTGCCCCCACCATTCTATAGTTAATCAACATACATTTATTCGCCAGGAACTGGGCTAGGTGCTAAGAATCCAAAGATCAAAACAAAAGTCCCAACCCTCAGGAAGATTATTTTCTATAAGGGAAGACAACATGTACATATACAAAAGTATACAAAATATATGTGAAACACCTGTTTCAAAATTCTGTCCTACAGAGGCTATACTTACTGCTACTGTAGCTTTAAAAGCCAAATGGAATGTTGTGGAAACAGAAGCTTTAAACTGTCATTTTGGAGAAGCTGTTGAGAGGAACAGCTTATGAGAATCTGGAGAGACTTTTCCAGTCATGACAAGTAGAAGCTGGAAATGAGAGAGAAAGCAGACAAGGGGATCTTCTTTCCCGGTGATACTATTCTAAGATACATCTTTTGAATAAAATTAAGGGGATTCTTGTAAAGAGACTTTCTTTATTATCCTGAACCAACTAAATGTGGGATTGTGTTCTCAGAAAATGAGAAGGCATCTGTAGTTACAATAAGAGTTTGAGGCAACCGCGGCTCTAATCTTTCTCACAGCTAAAATTTTGCAGATAATTAGCTATGTATGTTTTATTGATTCCAGAGTGTATGGAGGTATTCTGGAAGGATCAGTACCTCTGGTGTGAAGGCTTCTGGAGCCCTTTACAGGGCTGCTCATCTGTCTCTGTTCACCTTTCACCCAGCTCTGACCTGTGGCTCCAAGAAACTACAAGGTGCATAGCAGCCCCACCCCAGTGAAACCATCTAGGCAGATGAGCTAAGCCAGGTTGAAGGTAACCTGGCTTAGCTTCAAACCTATCAGTGAGTTAGGGGTATGTCTACTCCAAGCATGTGAAGAATTACCCCCACAGAATGGGTGGACAAGAACAATTTGTTCCAACAGCCACGAAGGTGGCTAAAGCAGAAACTGTAGCGCCCTTAGAGCTTGGGCAGACATCAAACTAGCCAAGGTCATCCATAGCATCCTGCCACCATTGTTGGTCATCTTGACTTTTGTCTTGCCACTGGACTTTAATGACTCTGGAAAAAGAGTGAGGCTGACAACTTTGTGCAACTCTCCCTCACTTGAATCCAACTCACAAACAAGTAAAAACATTACCTATGATGTCATTGGTCCTCTTTGAAAGAAAGAGCAAACAGCATTGTTGATTCCATTTTTAATAAATTACTTATTCAGTAACTTTAATATTTGTTTAATCATAGGAGACTGAGTATTTTAATGTAAAGAGATGAAAAACCACTATTAGGGGAGGAAATTTCTCTATATCATTAAATAATATTTCATTAACTGGGGTGGAGACTCAGAACCTAGTTGATTGGGAAATATGTTAAAATTTTATTAATTAATAAGAGATATACAAATATATCCCTAAATTATCCTATTGCTCAGGAGATTAAATATGGGAATTACTTAAGTAACAGGCTGAGAGATGACTAACAAATAATGTTAGTAATAAATACAAGGTTGTATCTTATATCTTATATCTAGGATCATAGGTTTAAAGCTGGAAGGTACCCTACAGGTTATCTAGTCTACCTCTACCTTATTTTACAGATGAAGATATTGAAGATCAGAGAGGTTAAGTAATTTGCCCAAGGTCACACAAATGGCAAGCAATAGGGCTGGAATTAAAACAAATCCTCTGATTCCAAATTCACCTCTTTTTCCACAAATACCACTTACACTATATTTTCATGGCTCTCCTCTGTTCCCTTTGATGACTCCTCATCCTTTTTCCATATCCCTTAAAAACGGGTTCTGTCCTTGGTCCATTCCCCTTCTCTTTTCCTTTCCCTTCCTTTCCCTTTCTTTCTCTTTTCTCTCGGTGTACTCACCTACTCATGGTTTCGATTATCACCTCTAAGCAAATGATTACCAAATCTCTATCTTTGACACCTCTCCTCAGCTCATCCCATATTTCCAGCTGCCCATCAACCACTCAAATTTGACATGTCCAGAACAGAATTCATCTCTTTTTGTCCCTAAACTTATTGGTCCCCCACTTTCTCTGTCTCTGTTATGGAGCAACCATCTTCCCTGTCATCCAACCTCAAAACCTTCAAGTGATGTTTAACTCTACCTTCCATTTTCTCACCAAAACATCTGTAGAAGTTCAGACTTGGAAGAGGCCCCAGAGGGCATCTAGTCTACATGAACAGGAATTCCCTCAATAATATCCATTTATATACCAGGGGGAACTCCACTCCTCATCCCCAACACATTGAGTAGGCCCCCTGAGGTTGATTCATGGAGGACATAGACAAAAGCTCCCAAAACTAGACTGGTAATACTCTCTACCCTGGAGGAAACATCCATATTAATGATATGACAGATGCATTAGGTATTGGAGTAAGATGTTCTGAAGTGTTGCAAATCACTTTGCACGTATATTAGGTATGAAATCCTCAGTTTAGTATTGGCAGGCCTCCAAAACCTAACTCCCATCTACCTTTCCAGTATTTTATTACATTATTCCCTTTTATAAAATACACTCCCTGTCAAACCCATCCCTCTTCTAAACTTCCCTATATCTGTCAAGGGTACCTCCAGCCTTCCAGTCTTCCAGGTTTGAAACCTCAATGTTTTCTTCAACTCCTTATTCTTTCTCACCCCACGTAGCCAATCAGTTGCCAAATGGATTGCTGTGTTATTTTTACCTCTGAAACATCTATCCCAACTCTCTCCTCTCTACTTCACAGGATCACCAAACCAGTTCAGGCCTCATCACTTCTTTCCTGTACTATTATAATAGCCTAAGATTTGTTCTATCTTAAGTCTCTCTCCACTTCCGTCGACACAGCTGTCAAAATGATTTTCCCAAAACACAGGATCTGACCATGTAGATAAATGGATGGATGGATGGTTAGATAGATTAGAGACAGAGATGGATGATGAATACATAGATAAATTAGAGAAAGAGAGAAATGAATAGAATGATAGACATGAATAGGTGGAGACAGATAGCTAGATAGCTAGCTAGCTAGCTAGCTAGCTAGATAGATAGATAGATAGATAGATAGATAGATAGATAGATAGATAGATAGTTCTTCATTCTTAAAGAAAACCAAAGTGATATCACTACATTGAAGTAAAGCTACAGTGTGTCTGACTGTGGTTGATCAGACCAATATGAGCTTTAAAGGCTCTACCACAGGTGAGGCACAAATAGTCCACATGAATATTTAGAGTGAAGGTGACTCTAAATTTGCACGTCTCGCGTTTATTTTGAGTTACTGCAATTCTGCTTTGCTCATAGAGCACAGAGCCTTCTTTGATGTAGGCATGCCATGCTGGCCAGTCCTTTGCCAGAGTCTCCCATGTCATGCAATTGATTCCAAAATTCTTCAGAGAGACTTTGAGAGCATCCCTGTATTGCTTCTTCTGACCTCCATGTGAGTGCTTGCCTTGTGTGAGTTCTCTGTAAAATAGTCTGGAAAGGGGTGACTAGGTGGTACAGTGAATAGAGCACTGGCCCTGGAGTCACTTAACCCCAACTGCCCTGCCTATCCCCCTCCAGAAAAAAATAATCTGGATACCTGGATGGACTAGATAAAGCACCTAGCTTCCTCACCTAGTATTCCACCTCCCAATTCCACACCTTTATGGAATGCTTTCCCTTTTCTCCTCCACCTCATGGAATCCCCAGCTTCCTGCAGAACACAACTCAGGTGCCATGTCCTATATGTGACTTTTCCAGATTTCCCCAGGTGCAGATTTCCTCCATTCCCCCACATTACCTTAGATTTCTTTTTACTGTATACTCTTGTATATTTGTATAAGTGTCTATCTGGTCTCCTTCAAAAAAATGTAAGACCTTAAAGGCAGGACCTGGTTCATTTTTGTCATTGCATTTCCAGTATGTTGGATGTAGTACCTACTAAGTGTGTTGAATTGAATTGAGGTTGATATTAAATGTATCTTTATTTGACTGAAGCTCAAAGATGCTCACACAGCTAAGTGTGTGGAGCTGAACCTGGGTCTATCTAGTGCCAGGTCCAGTGCCCTATTCATTCTAGAGCGATGCCTCTCTGGGTGTGCTTTCTATAGAATTAAGAGATGCAGTGAAAAGAGTACTATATTGGGAGGCAGGAGAACTGGGCCCCTGCTGCTGATTGCCACAGGCAAGCTCATTCCTATTATGGCCCTCAATAAACTGGGAGTGATAATTCCCCTGCCCTTTTCTCCTCCCAGGATGCTTGGGAGGATGGAATGAAAGGAGGAATGTGAAAGGGCTTTGAAAAGTAGAAGGTCAGGAAGTGATCATTAACTCAGCTCTGGGGAGAAATGCAATTGTAGAAACAAAACAATGGGCTGTTTTTCCACCAACCCCAGGTGCACAGCCAGCATCCCCAGATCTTTTTTACTGTATCCCCACAGAGGCCCCAGGACTCCTTCCTCCCTAGACTTTTACAAAGGAATCACAAAAGCAAAGGATCTAACAGGGGAGAGATGGGGTGGGACTGGAGGGTCAAGGGTTATCACTCTCAACCACTGAGCCTGGGGCTTCCCACCTCCTTCACAGATTTGTTTTGGTTCCTTTAAATCCTGAGTGCTTAACTTAACCAAGGCTCTGTGAACTTTAAACAATATATATTCTGATGATTGTATTTCAATATAATTGATTTCTTTTATAATCTGACATATTTTATTTTGTGCATTTAAAATTGCTTTTCAAAGGGTCCATAGACTTCACCAGGCTGCCAATAATATGGGGGTGGGAGTTAGGGTGGAAACCATGACACATAAAAAAGTTAAGACTTTCTGCTCTAAATCAAAGAATTCAGCAGATGGAATCCTAGAGTTAGAAGGGAAACTGAGACCAACAGTGCCTAGTATATGCCAAAAAAGGGATCCATTCTGTCACAACTCCAACAAAAGACCTCCAGGAAATGAGGAATTCATTCACTCACTCATTTTTGGACAGCTCCAGTAGGGGTGGGGTTGGGGAACTGGGTTTGGGTGAGGGGAGTTCAAGCAGCTGTGGAAAGAGGGCTGAATTTAGAATCACAGAACCTGGGTTTGAATCCCAACCTGTGTGACTTTGGGCAAGTTATTTGACAACTCTGAGTCTGGTTTGTTCCATCTGTTAAAAGAGGCTTCTGTTAAAAGTGGCTTCCAAGGTCTCTTCCAGCCCTAAATCTATGGCCCTTTGAGATCAATCAATCAACAAAGCATTTATTAATGATTTACTAGTGTCAGGGTTGGAGGGGAGAAAGGGAAAAGAGAAAATGCCAATATAACTCCTGTCCTTAAAGAGTTTACCTTCTAAAGGGGAAAATAACATACATAAATACAGAAGTAACCTTACAGGGGACGACATTAACCATCCACAGTCAAGAAAGGCTCTTGAAGGAAGTGGGGCCTGAACTGAGTCTTAAGCCTCAAAGGTCTCTTGCAGCTCCAAATTTAGGGTCTTATGATTCAAAAAAACTGGCAAATCAGCTTCAGCTTGAAGCTGCCCGTCCTTCTTCCTTCCTTATCTGGCATACACCTTGTCTGCAAATAGCTATTTGTATGATGCTTCCCCCATCAGTCTGAGAGCTCCTGGAGAGCAGGGACTCTGTTTTTCCCCAGAGCTTAGCACAGTGTGAGACACCTAATAGGAGTTTATTAACTGACTCCTCCTCTGAAAGGACCTTTTCAGTCTTCTCCTCTAGGCTCCAGGAGCCTAAAGCAGTTCGTTCCTAATTCACAAATTATCTCCACCCCCCAAGGCGTCTCCTTCACGTTTCCTTTGTTTTGCCTCCACTCCTAGGCTGGCTCCCTGACTGAGTGGCCATGGCTGACTAGGAAGGGAGAGGTAGGCAAGGTGTGGCACTATTCTAAACCTTAGCTTTGTATGTGGACTAATTTGTCTGTTACTGGAAGAGAGGGAAGACTGGAACGTTTTTTGCCTCCCATCCTGGGCTAGGCAAATTAACATTTTCAATCAAGTTCTAGGAGGAAATTGACAATTGTGTTTATACTGTTAAATGGTGTTATACAGTAAGGGCCTTTGGCTCTGAACCAAACCTGGAGCCCTGTGACGCACACACGGCAAAGCTGGCACAAACATGGTGCAGTAGCCCAAAAGAGGTTTCCAAGTAGACAGGTGGAAATAGGAAGCCATTTATTGACATTTGTGTCAGCTCATTCGCTTTACAGGAGGACCCAGCCTGTAGATCATCACATCACACATGCTGTAGTCTGGGGAACCCATCCTTTAAAAGCAGACACCAATGATCATCCATGGCTCCAGGAAAAGATACACACTAGCTGTTTGGGAAAAGTAGAAAGAAAGGGAGGGATTCTGCAAGGCATGATGCTTTGCAACTACCAATTCCCAACATGGGGCAGGGAGGAGGTCAGCCCAGGAATAGCAGAACGCTATTGTCAATATCCAATCTCAGAAGGGGTCACCCGAGGGAGAGGAGGGTATAGGCAAGAGGAAAGCAGGGTGGCAGGGTGAAAAGGGCCAGGAGAGACTAGGGCTCACATCCCACCTCCAACATTTAACTAGCTGTGTGACCATAGCTGTGTGAACCCCTGTTTCGTCATCTACAAAATAATATCTATAGCTCCTGCCTCATAGAATTGTCGTTAAAATCCACCAACAAAAATTTATTAAGCAAATTTACTATGTTCTAGACACATGGCTAAGCTGTGGATTCTGTGATCTCTTAAATGCCCAATGATTTCTTAATCACCAAGCCTCTTGGCTTCCCAGATGTCCTTCAGGTCCCTCTAAAATCCTTCTACAGAAAGCCTCTCAATGCACATGACTTCCTTTTGAGATCATTTCCAATTTTCTTCTATTTAGCTTGTTTGTACATAGTTGTCTGCATGTTTTCTCCCCATGAGCATCTTGAGGGCAGGGGCTGTCTTTTATTTCTTTGTATCCACAGCATTTGATACAAGGCTTCACACTAAATGCTTGTTGACTGACTGACTGACTGACTGATACAAAGAAGAAGCAAAACAGTTCCTGCTCTAGAGGAAATGATCTATATAAAATGTTTTGAAAGCCTTCAAGTGCTATCCATTGATCTATCTATCCATGTGTGTGTATGTATATATGTATATATACATATGTATCAGCAGTTACTATTGTTATTATTATTATTATTAAAATAACCCTGGGGGTCAGCCTGCCCTAACTCAATAGACCTCAATCACTTAGGATATATAACAAATGGAGTCAACAAACAGAAACAAGATGCCAGGTCCGCCCATTCTATGATTCAGCCAAATCAGTTTTCTTATTGTTCCTCACGTGCCTCACTCCAAACACTCCCTCTCCCATCTTTGTGACTTCTCACGAATTCTGACTCTTAGTACATGGTTTCTCCAAAGCTTCCCTCAAATGTGACCTCCTACACAAGACTTCTCCTGATCAGAGGTAAAGTTTTCCCTTGAGGGGCTGCTAGATGGCACAATGAAAAGAGCACCTGCCCTGGAGTCAGGAGGACCTGAGTTCAAATCCAACCTCAGATGCTTGACATACTTACTAGCTATGTGACTTTGGGCAAGTCACTTAACCTCAACTGCCCTACAAAAAGAAAAAAAAAAGCTTTCCCTTAAAATTACCTTTCATTTATCTTCTACATGCTTACACAGGCATGTCTCTCCCAGTCAAATGTAAGCTTGAGGGCAACCGCTTTTATTTTTGTCCCCAGTCCCCAGCACAGCACCTGGCACATAGTAGGCACTCAGTAAATGCTTTCTAATGGATTGGCCTGGGGGTGGTGTAGGCAGAGACCATCTCTTTCCAGTCCCCAACCTATTCTGTTATTTCTCCCTATTCCCACTCCCCCTTCAGACTCTCATTGTCCACCTACTTTCTCCTTCTCCTCTCTATCAAACCCTGCTCTCTCAAAGGGCCTAAGGAGTCATTTCTCCTACCTACACATTTAAGAGACTATGTCCCTTTACCCAGATAGATTTGTGTATTAAATATGAGCTATGAGGGTGAAGGAGGTAACAGGATGTGATATAGGGTAATGGGTAGCAAAACTCTGGCCTGAGAGTTGGGAGACTGGACTTTGAGTTCCATCCCTATGGGAGATCTCATCAAAATCAAAACTGACTGTGATCTTGGACTCATAAAGAGACATGACTGAAACCACCAAAGACCAGTAACAACACAGTGAAGGGTTGGATTCAATAACATCTAAGGTCCTTCTAGCCCTAGACCTAATATTATGTGATCTGAGGTCAAATCCATCTCTGCCTCAGATCATGATATCTATCATGCAAATCCCTTCCCCTCTATGGACCCGTTCGTTCATCTATAAAATCTGTGTCACTCTGTAAAATCTAAGTGTCAATCAGCCTCTAAATTCTATGATCCTACTCAGCTGATCCTCCTCTTCTCTGAATTTCTTTTGTCACCAGGGATCTCACTATCTTACTTTATTTTTCTGGGCCTCAATTTCCCCATCTGTAAAATGGGGATAATTACTCATGGGCAGCCAACCTCATAGGATCTTTGAGAAGATGAAACTTCAGAAGAGGCAGGAAATCACTTTGGTTTTTTGTTTTGTTGAGGGTTTTTTTGGTTGTTGTTTTTTTTTTTTTTGCTTTTTTGGAGTGGGGGAAGAGCAGGGCAATTGGGGTTAAGTGACTTGCCCAAGGTCACATGGCTAGTAAGTGTTAAGTGTCTGGGGTGGGATTTGAACTCAGGTCCTCCTGACTCCAGGGCCAGTGCTCTATTCACTGTGCCACCTAGCTGCCCTGTGAAATCACTTTGTAAACCATGAAGATATTAGGACCGAGTTGTGGGTGTGGAATAAAAGTATTTTCCTTGTTTTTAAGAATCTCAAGCTTCATTCAGCCAGCAAGTCAATGTAGGGGCTCATTGCAGAGAACTGAGAGACAACATCCCTTAAGTAGCTGGCTGTTTTCACCAGGCCAAAGAGCAGATGGTCTGGTTTGGCCCCAAGGCTCAAAGAAACCAGTTTCCCAGGCTCTGGAGTACTAAAGGGAAACCAAGGAATGTGAAAATGAGGCTGAGATTGACTGTGAGGGCTGACCTCTTGCACAAACAAACAGCTGGACCTCTCAGGAGCTCACAGCCTTTACTCAATAAGGAAGAACTTCAGCACTTATTCGGCACTCAGTTGGCAATGGATAAGTTACCAGCCTCCATCTGTTGAGGGAATTTCCACATCATAAATTTTGTGTATGACAGTGAGATTTCAAGTCCCAGGCAAAACAAGTAATAGTGATAACAAAAATAATGACTCTTACTTATCTAGCATATTCAGGTTTAAATGGGGCCTTATTCACAACAATGGTATGCTTTTGGCATAGAAGAGATGTGATCCCCCACTCTTCAGCTTCCTCTTATGTGTTGCCTTCCCCCATTAGATCATAAGCTTCCTGAAGCCAGGCACTCTTTCTTTTTCTTATTTGTATGTCCAAGCACTTAGCACACTGCCTGGCACGTAATGGGTATTTTATAAATGTTTACTGAATTGCACTGATCTTACCATTCTTCCAACTCTGAGATTCTTTGATTCTATGATTTCCTAGAATCATTCCACCCACACAGATGATGGCACCCTCCTTGAATTAGTAGGCAGTGTCATGAATTCCTAGGGTCAGAAAGTTTACTCTCCCTGGTAATGAACAGGTCTATACTCACAAGGACATCATAAAGTGTCATAGAATCCTAGTATTTCCACACTTAGAGGAACCTCAACAATCATAACTTTGGGTCCCAGTTTCTTCATCTATAAAATGAGGGATTGGGCAGGTAGGTAGTGTAGTGGATAGAGCCCTGGGCCTGAACTCAGGAAAACCTGAGTTCAGATCTGGCCTTCAGATACTTATAAGCTATGTGACCCTGGGAAAGTCACTTAACCCTGTTTGCCTCAGTTTCCTCATCTATAAAATGAACTGGAGAAGGAAATGGCAAACCAGTCCAGTGTCTTTGCTAAGAAAACTCCAGAAGGGGTCACAAAGAGTCAGACATGACTGAAACCACCACAGACCAATAACAAAGTGAAGGATTGGACTAGATAACATCTAAGGTCCCTTCTAGCCCTAGACTTAATATCATATTATCTGAGATTGAATCTATCTCTGCCTCAGACTTGCCTCCTGATACCATGAGACTCCCTTCCCCACTATGGACCTCTGTTTCTTCCTCCATAAAATCTAAGCGTCCATCTCTGAGGGCCAGTCAACCTCTTAAATTCTATGGTCCTACTCTGCTGATCTTCTTCTCTGAATTTCCTTTGTTACCAGGTATCTCCACCATGCAATTTAATCCTTCATTATGCCCTGCCTCTTCCGTCATTCTTTAATTCTATCATTCTCAGGGCAGCTAGGTGGCGAAGTGAGTAAGAGTGCCCGTCAGTTCCGGCTTCAGATACTTAACACCCACACAAAAATAACTGGCCGTGTAACCTTGAGCAAGTTACTTAACCCCAATTGCTTAAAAAAAAAAAATTCTATCATTCCCAACCTACAAGCCACAAAGTTATTGAAAAGGATCCTTGAATCCGTATAAGCCCTCAGTTCCATTTAGAATTCCATTCTGAAAGCTTCTAAACATAACCAGCTGCCATCTGACTAAATGACTCAGGATAATAAATAAGCAATCATACCTTCTGAAGAATGACTTCATCATATGTCCTACACATACAAGTACTGCTGCCCTTTAAATGGATGTAGATTCTGTTATCATGGAGAATAAAATACTTAAACTCCTTGGAAAACATCACTGAATTCAGGGAAGCTTTTTTCCCCCATTACATGTATTCTTTACACCTAGCTGTGTAACCTTGGGCAAGTTACTTAACCACAATTGCCCTCCAAAAAGGCAAAAAAACAAAAACAAAACATGTATTCTTTACTAGTGCCTTGTTATTGTTCAGTCATTTAGTTGTGTCTGACTCTTTGTAACCCCATGGATTATAGCCCACCAGGCCCTTCTATCCTCTGCTGTCTCCTGAAGTCTGTCCAAGTTCACGTTGCTGTTTCCATTACCCTAGCGATCCATCTCATCCTCTGCTGCCCCTTCTCTTTTTGCCTTCTATCTTTCCCAAAATCAGGTGTTTTCCAATGAGTCTTGTCTGCCCATTACATGGCCAAAGTGTTTAAGCTTTAACTTTAGCATTTGATCTTCCAGTGAATAGTCTGAATTAATTTCTTTATGTATTGATTGATTTGATCTTAAAACCTGATGCTGAATGAGAGGAGCAGACCCAGGAGAACATTGTACACAATTAGACACATCATATCTGTGATGACTGACTTTAATAGACTGGGCTCCTTTCAGCAATGCAAGGCTATACGACAACTCCAAAAGACTCATGATGGAAAGGGCTATCCACATCCAGAGAGAGAACTACAGAGGCTGAATGCAGATTGAAGCAAACTACTTGCTCAGTTTTCCTTGTAGGCCAGCTTTCACAGCCATGTATTGCTACGGGAAAAATCATAGCTCTGACCATATCGACCTTTGTCAGGAAGGCAATGACTCTGCTTTTGAATATGTTGTCCAGATTTGCCATAGATTCCCTTCCAGAAAGCAAGTGTCCTTTAATTTTGTGGCTGCAGTCACCATCTACAGTGACCTTTGAGCTCAAGAATATAAAATCTGACCCTATTTCCATTTCTTCTCCCTCTACTTGCCAGGAAGCTTGAGACAAGTAGCCAAGACCTTGGTTTTTTTTTAATCATAAGCTTCAAGCCAATTTTTACACTTCTCTTTCACCCTCATCAAGAGACTTCTTAATTCTTCTTTACTTTCTGCCATCAGAGTATTATCATCTGCATATCTCCTATTTCTCCTGGCAACCTTAATCCAGTTTTTGATTCATCCGGCCTGGCAATATAAGCTAAACAAATAAGCTGACATATACAGTCTTCTTGTACTCCTTTTCCAATCTTAAACCAATTGGTTGTTCCATGTTCACTTCTAATTGTTGCTTTTTTGGCCCACATACAGGTTCCTCAGGATACAAGCAAGATGATCTGGTAGTCCCATTTCTTTTAGAACTTGCTACGTTTTGTTGTGATCCACACAAAGACACTAGGGAAGCAGAAGTAAATGTTTTTTTCTGGAACGCCCTTGCTTTCTCCATAATCCAGAGAATGTTGGCAATTGGGTTCCTAGCTCCTTTGCCTCTTTGAAAACCAGTCTACTCTTCTGGTGATTCTTAGTTCCCATACTGCTGAAGCCTAACTTTGAGAATCTCAAGCATAACCTTGCTGGTGTGTGAAATGAGTGCAATTGTTTGGTAATTTCAACATTCTTTGGCATTGCTCTTCTTTAGAATTGGGATATAAACTGAACTTTTCCAATCCAGTGGCCACTGTTGAGTCTTCCAAATTTGCTGGCGTATTAAGTGCAACATTTTAACAGCATCATCTTTTAGGATTTTAAATAACTTAGCTAGAATTCCATCACCTCCACTAGTCTTGCTGTTGGCTACTAATGGCATAATTACTACCAGGTATTTAGTCTAAGAAAACTTCTGTCATCAAAAAGGGGTTCTTGTACTTGAAAAGAGGTTTTCATATACTGTTAAACACCCCCCCATTAAGTTGTAAATTCCTTGAGCGTAGAAACTGTGTTCAAATTCCATTGTATCCCACTAGTGTTCGAGCAACACAGTAGGTCCTTCATCCTTATTCATTTCAGCAGAAAATGAGGTGTTTGAATGTTAGAGTATGAGTCAATGACACCTGGATTCAAATCCCATCCTTGAACATTTACTAACAAGTCAACAAGTGAGGTCAACAAGCATTTATTAATCATTCACTGTGTGCCAGAAACAATGCTAAGCACTGGAAATAAAAATACAATCAAAAAGAACGACAGTCTCATCACTCAAGGAGTTTACATTCTAACAGAAGAAGACAACATATTAAAGGGAATGAAAAGCAGGAAGTAGGAGGAAAAAGTATTTGTGAGGGGACATGGTAGTAAAGTCAGTAAAATCAGAAGCCTGAGAGGAAAATGAATGAGAACAAGAGTTCAACAATGGCAGAAGGGGGCCACCACAACTAGGAAATGTTCCAGGATGAGAAGGCTTCAGGCACTGAAGGATATCTCAGGGTGAGAAAGTAGCTGAGCCATGGTGTCAAGGTGAGTAAAGTTAGAAGCATAGCAGGAGGAGAAGTTGTGCAAAATAGTATACAAGTAAGACTGGGGAGGAAAGGTGATAAATAAAAGCTGCCTCAAGAGTGATCGCAACTGATACCATATTGTTTTCCATTCTAGTCATTTACCATGGATTAAAGAATCAATTGCAATGGTACTATTAGAGATAGGAAGGTGGCACAGTGGATACAGTGCTGGACTTGGAGTCAGGAAGAATTGAGTTCAGATATTGCCTTAGACACATATTAGCTATGTAATCATGGGCAAATCATTTAAAACTCTCTCGGCTTCAATTTCCTTGGCTGTTAAAGATGAATAATGGTAACACCTACTCCACAAAATCATTATGAGGACCCAATGAGATAACTATGTAAAATATTTTGCAAACCTTAAAAATTTAGCTGTTAATTGTCATGTAATAGTCTAGGTTGCTATAATAAGATTTTGAGAACTGACTCAAATTCTGAGATTTGTGCTTGAGAGGGGCAAACATTTCTTCTCAGCCCTGAGAGTAACATAGACTATAACCATCTCTGAGCCAAAATGTAGACTCGAGTCATGTCTGGGAGTTTTGAAAAAGATACACTCAATCTTCAAGATGACAGACTGAGAGGAAGGGGCTGGGAGTGCATGAACTGAGCAACAGCAGCAATGGGGGAGATGGCATCATCAGCTCTTTGTCCAGGTTAAAATAAGTTGATATGGAGAGAAATGGGAGCAATGAAGAGAAAAAAGAAAGCAGTAGAAGAAGAGAAATGGGTGAGAGAAGGGGAGAGAGAGAGAGATGAAAAGTATTAGAGATGGGAAAGATTAAGTTAAGACATTTAGAACATTTCCTATACCCTAATTTGCTTCATATGTTAAAAAAAAAAAGGTCAATCATGAAGGCTTGATTATATACTTAAACAATGATGAAAAAAGAAGAAATTGAGGAAACCTTGAGTTAGCTGTAAATACACAAAATCCAAACTGGGTCATAGAGCAAAACCTTTATCCCAGTGAAATATTCCTAACTGGGGGCTCTGAGCTATTGTGATTTTATTAATATTTTTTCATCCAATATAAATTCCAAATAAAGAGACTAAGTGGCTATTTACATTGCCCTCAGGCTGAAAGTGATATTAATGACTGTAACAGAGTGTAGTTGATTAAATCTTCAGTTTTTCACTTGAATAAGAGGAGTAGATTAAAGCCTGGGAAGACTTAGCTCTATCCCTCTTCAAAATGTAGAAGGAAATAGAAAATGTCAATGCTATCCTTCATGGTCTCACAGACACACACATACACACACACACACACACACACACACACACAGTGTTAGATTGCAAAGAAGCAGTGTTTTGATATAACAATTAGATTTTTGATTAACAATTAGACCTATATCAAAATGGAATAGGCTATTTTGAGAAGTAGTGTGTTCCCCATAGTCACAAAAATATAGTAGCTTTTTTTGTTATAGCAGAGAACTGGAAACTAAGTGGGATATGCCCATCAACTGAGGAATAACCAGACAAATTATAGTGTTTGAAGGCAATGGAATATTATTTTGCTGTAAGATATAACAAAAGAGATAGTTTCAGAAAAACCTGGTAAGATTTATATGAATTAATCCAGAGTAAAGTAAGAACCAGGAGGACAATTTATACAATGACATTGTAAAGAAAAACAACTGTGAAAGAATTAAGAACTCTGATCAATGCAATGACCAACCATGGTTTCAGAGAACTGATGATGAAACATGCTATTCACTTACTTCCTAAGAGAGAGTTGATGGACTCAGGATGCAGATTGAGACATATATGCTCCAAAACAGCCACTGTGGGAAATTTTTTTGCTTGATTATGCATATTTTATGCAAGGATTTTATTTCCCCTTTTTTTTACAACAGGGGAGGAAAAGAAGCAAGAAGTTAGCAATAGGAATATCACCCCAAAAAAGGAAAAAAATAACTAAATAATGGGTTCCTCCTCACGGGAGATCTTGCAAAAGCAAGATGACCATTTGGGGAAAATATTGTAGGGGAGATCCTGTTCCAGGTATGAATATGACTAGATGGCCCCTGAAATTCGTTTTGACTCTGAGATTTGTGCTTCTGTGGCCATTGTATGAATTGCTCCTTTGCCTCTGTTTTCCTCATTCTTCATATGAATCTTCCCATGTTTCTCTGAAATCTTCATTTTTATCATTCTTTATGGCCCAGGAATTAATATTCCACTGCATTTGCCTCACTTCATGAATCTCAAGTTCAAAGGTGTTTCTAGGTTTGTTCTATTACAAATTACACTGCTATGGGTATTTTTACATATAGACCAAAGTGACATTTTGATGCTGGTGTTTCTATGAGAAAGTCATCACCCACTCAGTAGAAGTAGCCTATGAATTTTAGGATAAATCCTAATTTTCTTAAGATATCTTCCCCTTTAGACTTTAGGACCAAACAAGAACTAGAGAGCATTATAAAATGGAAAATGAATAATTTTGATTACATTAAATTGAAAAGTTTCTGTACAAACAAAGTCAATGTAACCAAGATCAAGAGGGAGGTGGGAAATTGGGAAAGAATTTTTACAACCTATGTCTCTGATAAAGGATTCATTTCTAAAATATACAGAGAATTGAGTCAAATCTATAAGAATACAAGTCATTCCCCAATTGATAAATGGTCAAAGTATATGAACAGGCAGTTTTCAGAGAAAGAAATTAAAGATATCTATAAGCATATGAAGAAATGCTATAAATCCCTATTGATTAGAGAAATGCAAATCAAAACAACTCTGAGGTACCACATCTCTCCAGTCAGATTGGCTAAGATGACAAAACAGGAAAATGACAAATGCTGGAGAGGATGTGGGCAAATTGGAACACTAATGCATTGCTGGTGGAGTTGTGATCTTATCCAACCATTCTGGAGAGCAATCTGGAATTACACCCAAAGGGCTATAAATAATTTCATACCCTTTGACCCAGCAATACCACTTCAAGGGTTATATCCCAAAGAGATCATAGAAGTGGGAGGAAGACCCATATGTACAAAAATATTTATAGCAGCTCTTTTCGTGGTTGCAAAGAATTGGAAATTAAATGGGTGCCCATCCATTGGGGAATGGCTAAACAAGTTGTGGTATATGCATGTAATGGAATCCTATTGTGCTGTAAGAAATAAGGAGGAGACAGATTTTATATTTACCTGGAGAGGCTTATACAAACTGATGCTGAGTGAGAAGAGTAGAACCAGGAGAAATTTGTATACAATCACAGACACAACATATGTGTGATGACTGACTATGACAGACTGGACTCTTCTCAGCAATGCAGTGATATAAGTCAATCCCGAAAGACTCATGAAGGAGAGAGATGTCTACATCCAGAGAAATAACTAGAATAGAACTGAGTTTGAATCCTGAAGGAAGCAAACTACTTGATCTTTTTCTTTTCATTGTTTGGTTTTATTTCCTCTTTACCATTGTTCATTCCATCTAGTACAATACACCTTTGTAACCTGACTAATGTCTAATGTGAAAGTATTTGCAGATCCTATACTGGACTATATGCCATCGTGGGGGGTGGGGGAAGGGAGGGAAGGGAAATTTGAAACTCAAGGAACTATGGAATTGAATCTTGTAAACTAAAAAAAAAAAATTAAAAAATAAAAAATAAATTTATAGATAAAAAAAAAGATACCTTCCCCTTTGTCACAACAATGCCTACTTCCATCCTCCACACTGCTGAGATTCAATTCAACTCAAAAAACATTGATTCAGTTCCTACTATGTCCAAGCCACTCTGCCAGGTGATGGAGGTAAAATGACAGAAAATGAAATAATCCCTTCTCTCAAGTCCCTAACATTCTGTGGGGAATATGTAATGTTCCTAAAGTCCAGGTCTGACCATATCACTCTCCTGCAAAGAAACCATCCATGGTCCTCTATATAGATAATATGTAGATAACACAAAGAAAATAAAGTCCAGTCTACTCAGCCTATCCATCATTCTAGACCCTTTTCTATATGGAGCACCCCACCCCCACCCTCAACCTCGTCAGCCTTACCTTCCATTCCTCCTCCGTAGTTCTCTATTTCTCACAAAACTGTACATCATTCCCGAAATGCACACCCTTGCTTCACTTTTTGATCTCTAGACCTTTGTACCTTTTACCCGAAATGACCTCCTGTCCCTATCTCTGCCTGTCAAAATGCTAACCATCCTTAAAGATCAGGAAGCCTTCCCTGATCCTGCCCTTCCTCCACCACCACCACCCTATCTCCCTTCTTTCCACTTTTACATTTTATCTTCCTTTAGTGATTTTATTTTCCTTTAGTGATTTATCCCCTTTTTAAGGCATTTTCTACATATGGTCAAATTTAAAGTCATATGTGTAATTGTCATCTCCCCCAGCAGAGTAAGTCCTTAAAAAGGGAACTAAGTATTCATCTGGGTTCTTATCCTACCTCTGGCACTTATTTTCCATGTGGGAAGTGACTTTGACCTGGGAAAGTCACTTACCTCTCTAGGCTTCAATTTCCTCATTTATAAAATGAAAGAAGTGGACTAAATAAACTCTAAGATGCCTTTCAATTCTAAATCAATGAATCTCTTAGTATCCTACTCTATGCCTTGTGCTGAATAGGCACTCAGTTACAATAATACATGCTTCAATGGTGCCTTACAAAACATTTTCCTTACAACAACCCTGTGAAGGAGGAAGTCCAAAGATTATTAATCCCCATTTTATAGTTGAGGAAATTGAGTCACACAGAAGGGAAGTGAGTTGCACAAGGTCACATAGTTAATAACAACATTTATATGGTATTTTCAGGTTTGCAGAGTGTTTTACATATGTGATCTTATTTGATCCCCACAATTACCCTGCAAGGTAAGTGAAGGGCTACAAATATTTACAGATTAGAAAACTGAAAATGCTGAAAACATAATGTGATTTGACCAGGATGGCATAGGTAATAAATGTCTGAGATAGCCTCTGAACCCAAGACCTCCTTACTCTGAAACCCCACATTCTGTCATGCCATAAAGTTCATATGGTGGTGCAAACAATGGATTTAGAGACAGATGGCATGGGTTCAGATCCAGAATCTGACATATATTACTTCTGTAATCTTGAGTAACTCTCTCTGGGCTTCAGTTTCCTCATTTGTAAAAGGATCAGGTTGGACTAAATGACATCTAGGGACCCTTCCAACCCTTAGGATCCAATGGCAGAGTCAGAATGTGAACCCAGACTTCATACCTAAAAGTCCATTCTGTAATAAAGCTCACAGATTTTGGGCCCTCCAGAGAGGTTATCTGCTGGGATAGGGTGGGGGGTGCTTCCCTGTGAGAGTCAGAGCTGGGCTTTTAGGACACAAAGCTAGACAGGAATACCATTGCATTAGTATATATAAGCATGGATATTTTGGGCAGGTGCTGCCAATAGTCAGGACACTAGAACCGAACTGAATAACAGGAAGAGAGTGGGCTGAAATGCATTTGGGAAATTGTGCAATGCTTCCTCAGAATCCCAGAATTAGAGATCTGAGAGGGAACTCTGCAGTCATCTAGTTCAAACCATACTCGGAAAGAATCCCCCCCACCACCACCTGTCCATAACATATCCAAGAAGTGCTTTTCTAGCCTCTGCTTGAAGACCTTCACAGGGAGGGAACTCACCCCATCTGGAGATGGCCCATTCCATCTCAGACAGTTCTGTTAGTAATCAACAAGAATTTTGTTCTTACTACTTTCACAATGCTAAGGACACAAGGAAAGGCAGAAACTAGATCCTTGCCCTCAAGTAACTTACTTATATTCAATGGGGAGTGATAACTTTTAAATAACTAGATACATAGAAGATATGTATAGAGTAGACAGAAGGAAATCTGAGAAGAGGAAAGTACTAGAAACTGGTGGGAAGTAAGGCAGGGTTAGGTTTCAGAAAGGAAAGGTCTTCTGAAAAAGGCAGGATATGAGCTGAACCTTAAAGTTTTTCATTGTATTGAGTGAAATCTTTCTTCCATCATTTCTCCAAATTCTGCCCTCAAGGGCCAACAGGGAGCAAATCTAATACCTCTTCCCCATGATGGTCCTTCACCCACTAAGTCTTGGTGGGATGGTAAATCCTGGTTGTCATCCTCTAAGCATGCTCTATTTCACTGATTCCTAAAACATGGAGGCCAAAATTAAAAACCATGCCCCAGGTGTGGTCTGACCAGGTATACTGAAGGATTATCCATCAGCAGCCTAGTCCTAGATCCAATGCTTCTCTTAAGAAAGTCTATATATTACAGTAGATATCCTCAATACCCTCTCATATTGAGCTACCAGTCTGCTGAAACCCTCAAATTTTTATGAGAAGAATAGCTGACTAATACAGCCTTCCAATCTTGTACTTATGAAATTAACATTCCTTAATTAAATCATCTCTCCCTTTGAATCTCAACTTTAAGATGAAGTCCACCATGTTCACCCATTGGGATCATTTAGACTCTATCATATGTTAGCGATCCCTCCTAGTTTCAAGTCATTTGCAAAATTAATAAGCATGTCATGTATGCCTTTATCCAAGTCATTAATAAAACCTTTAAATCACATTGAGCAGAGTATAGCTACCAGAGACATTCTACTGGACAACTTCTATAAAGCTAAGAATGGAATCATTAATGCCTATTCTTTACATAAAACCATTAAACAAATTCTGAACATACCCTAAAGATGCTATTGTCTAGTCCATATTCCTTCACCTTCTCTCAATCTATTCCAAGAATAACATGAGAGGTACATAATATGTTAAGAGGATACGGGCATATATAAAGTATATCTGTGATGCAAAGGAAGAAGTACTAGAATCAAAGGGGCCTAGATTCAAACCCCAGCATTTCCATTTACTCCCTGTGGGGGCCTGGGTGAGTTACTTCTTACTTACTCTCTTCAGATCTATAACATGAGGTCATTAGATGAGATGACCTCTAGTGTCTTTTCCAGTTCCAATTATCCTTGCATCATGTGAGAAAATCCAGGAACCAATAAAAGAAACATAGTGAAAAACATTTGGGTGAAGATCAATGGATATACAATCCTACAGTATATGTGAAGCATAGTATATGTGATGATGAGCCATGCTCCCCATCTTCTGACCAAGAGGTGAGGGACTCAAGTTGAGGACATGGGGCATGATGACCAGTGCAGAAATTTATTTTTGCTTTACTACCCATATTTGTTACAAGGGGTTTGTTTTTCTCTTTTTTCAATGGGGGTGTAAGAAGAAAAATAAACGTTAATTTTTTAAAGTATTTGTTACATTTAAAATTAATGGATGAAGAAATAGAATTGTTATTGTCTTTAGAATTTACTGCATACTTAGACAGAAAAAGGAAATAGATGAAGAGTTTGGAAGAGAAAGAGTTATGTAACCCACAACCCAAACTAAAGCCTAGGTCTTTACAGAAAAAGGTAAAAGAGCTTTACCCCTCATGCAGGCATTCAACAGAGAATACAATATAAAGTAAGTTTTATTTCAACCAATGGGAAATGCAAAATATGAAGGATTCTGACCTAAGCACACAAAAAAACAAAACAACTTTTCTTCCCTCTCTCATGGTTGTTCATATCCCCAGGGACATTGCTAGGACTGATCCACTCCCTTCTGTTGGGGAAAGTATTTGGGATCATGAGGCAACCCCCTTCTTTCCAATAAGCCCCAGCTTCCAAGAAATCTCTATCATCTCTTTCAGACTTACACATTCAGAATGTAAAGTAGAGAGAACCCACCCACAAGGGTAAAGCCTTCAGGTTTTCTGTAGGGTCAGCTCTCTTTCCTCACACTCATATATGAACTCATGTAAGTTCATATAACTCATAATTTCAGTGAAGGTCAAGTTCTGGCTTTGCTTCTCCACATCTAATTCTATTCCATTGTGTTTCTCCATCTTGTTCTCATCACTTCTCTGTTTAGAGCTCAGAGGTCTCCATGAACCCCTCCTGCCTGTGTCCAGAAGCCTTGGTCCTAAACTTCCCCTACTCATTCAGAAACCTCACTTTGGCCTCTATGACCTCACGAGCCCCCTGCTTCCAGATCTTTCACTACTTCTCATCACTGCATCTCCCCTGCCTCTGGCTGCTACCTCAGGTCACTGCCACCTCTGGGGCTGTGTGGTACCTTCCTCTCCTAGGACCATCTGGTTCCCTGGAGGAGTCTCACAGATGTCCAAGGGCTCCCTCCAAGGATACGAGTCTGAACTTCTGTGCCTCTCTTTTCTGCATTTCTCAGCTCTGTTGTCCCTTTTGAAGCCCAAACCCAGACTACGATTCAAGTATATTATTAGTCATAATTTGATCAATCCTCCTCCAGGAGGGTGCTCATGGGGAAATTTTCACTTCAAACAGGGAAGTGTCATCAATGCCAGAACAAAGTCTGAATTAGGGCGTGCCAATGACAATGTCCTGGGTGTGTGCCTACCATATACATGATGAAGGTGGGGAGGGTGGGTCATGGCTCAATTGCCCAGGTATTTGTTGGAGATCCAATAAAATAATTTCTTAATGAAATCTTAACTTGCCTTCATAATAATTTTATTTTCTAAAGGGTGCAGGAATCAGTGCAAGGGACTTCTATTCTGAACCTGACCCTCACCAAAGAAAAAGAAGACCTCGTGCAAAGGTGGAAATGATGGAAAACTCGGAGGAGAATTTGCAATAGAGAAGAAGAAAGTCAATTATAGTCTAACATGCACTTAGATTTGAGGAGTGCAGATTTCAAACAGTTCAAACAGCTTAGGTAGAATCTCCTTTTCAAGGCAACTCAGCCCAAGAAGAATGGGAAACCTTAAAGAACAAAATAGTGAAAGTCCCAGAGAAACAATACTGGTGAGGAGGAAATTGGGGGAAGGGAAGTATCTAGAGATACTAATGGAGAGGCCAAGAAACTCATCATCAGATCTGAATTTCTAAAAAAAAAAAAAAAAAGATGGAAGCAAGAACAGGAAACAGACGAATGCCAAAGCTGAGCACCATTCTGGAAAAATAGTGTCTGGAATGTTAAGCTCAGAATAAGCCTGCTAAGGAAGGCTAAAGACAATAAGAAGGCTTTGGTTGGTTGTGTTTATTCATGTTTTAGGCTATGTGGGGAAAGGGGAGAGGATCAAGGAAGAGATGGGACCCCCGTTCAGGTTGGATAGGATGATAAGAATAGATGATAAAAGGCAATAAGGGAGAAGGCAAAGGGGCCAAGCTCCCATTTTTCTTCTGCTTCTTCTCACGAAGAGAATGATCTTTTGACTGGAAGGGACAGAACCAAAATGACTGATAAGGGAGCGGACACCCAAGATCAATAGGGAGATAGTAGAGAAGCATCTGGCTACCCTTTAATGAGTTTAAGTGACCAGATTATCCACATATTTGAGAAGAGAAAGAACTGGACAATGTGATTGATGAGCCACTGTCAATGATCTGAGAAAGAATGCAGAGGAGGAGAGGAGAGGCTGCCCCAGGACTGGGGAAGGGCAGCTATTGTCCACTTCTTTAAAAAGAGAGAGAGAGAGAGAGAGAGAGAGAGAGAGAGAGAGAGAGAGAGAGAGAGAGAGAGAGAGAGAAAGCCTGAAAATTACAAACTAGTGAGAATGGCAAAATTCTCCAATGTATTATTCAAAGTAGAGCCAAGTTAATCTAAAAAAAGGAATCACACCAGACTAAGCTCATTTCTTTTCTAACTGGGATTGCTAAACTGTTATATCAGACAAAATGCTCTAGATCAGGGGTTCTTAAGCAAGGGGTCTATGGATAAATTTCAGAAGGATCATGAATTTGGACGGGAAAAAATATATCTTTATTTCAATAGAATTGGTTTCCTGTGTCAGCCCAAGTATTTTATTTTATGCATTTAAGAGCATAATTCTGTGAAAGGGAGTTGAATTTGTCTTCAGTGAAGCATTGGACAAAATTTCTCATGCCGCTCCTAGGGAAAAGATGGAGAGGGGTGGGCTAGATCATAGTTCAGTTAGGAGAGTTCAGAACTGAATGAATGAAAAGCAACCATGAATGGTTTGGTATCAACTTAGATTTCTCCAGGATAGACTTGCTTTAGCAGTGATTTGTGCACCTCACCCTCTACACCACTTGCTTACTAGATTTGCAATTGGCATAAAACTATGAGGGCACACTAACATACAAGATGACATGGGCAGGATCTGAAGAGGTCTTTACAAGTAAGAGTGGTGGATCTGATCTAATAGGCTAGAGTTAAATAGAGATAAATGTAAATTCTTATACTTGGGTTCAAAAAATCAATTTCACAATTTAAAAAAAATCAATAATTTCATAAGTACAAGATGAGGGAGAAATAATTCTTCTGGAAAATACATAGCTTTTAACAGATGACAAGCTCAATATGTGTCATCAATGTGACATAGCAAGCACAAAAAAATAACTCAATTGTAGGCAACACTAAGAGATGCCCAATATCCAGAATGAGAATGGTAATAGTACTCAGCTATGGTCAGGTCATACCTGGAATTCGGTTTTTTGTTCTAGGCTCCATATTTTTGCAAGGGAATGTATAAGTTATAGAGCAAACAAAAGATGGAAAAAGACTTGAGCCAAGGTCATTTTAAGGATTACTTGAAGGAACTAGAAATGTTAGCCTGAGGAAGAGAAGCAGGAAATATATATGCAGTGTCTTCAAATCTTTGAAGGGCTATCATGTGCAGGAGAAATTAAGTTTGTTCAAACTGGCCCCAGAAATCACAACTAGGGGCAGAGGGTGAAAGTTTCAGAAGCAGATTCAAGCTACTGCAGGAAAAAGCTTCCTAACAATTAGAAGAATGCAAAATTGCCTGGGAACTAGTAGGTTACCCCTCAACAAAAGTCTTCAAACAAAGGCTGGATGACCAGCTTTGAGATTTATAGTAGAAGGGGATTCTTATTCAAATGTGGGTCAGCCTAGATTGTTACTAAGGTCCCTTCCATGTCAGTGATCCTGTGAAAGGACCCAGGAGTCCCAATTTCCAGTGCTTTTCACTAGCCACTCAATCACTTGTATTCTGTGAGAAATACCAAGCCTTCTGACTTGATAGCACCTGCCAAAGTTTATTCCCTAAAGGCATGACCTTCAGAAGTCCAGAGTTTCCTCTGTGGCACTAAGGCATGGCGGGGCATCAGAGGACTTTGGGAGACAGATGCACAGAGTTCATTTTCTCCAAGGCTCAAAGAGTGTTGAAGAGGTTATGCCCTCCTGGGGCCCCAGAGGCTAGAGAGAGAGAGGCTTGCTGAAGGTTCCCAGAAAAGGTGGCTCTCCTAGTCCTAGAAATGGTGAACTATGAGCTGCTGAAGACTTGTCTGAACAGCAAATCACAGAGGCCTAGAAGAAGCTAAACATTAGTTCTAGGAGTGTTCCAAACTCAGTGACCTTGGTGGCATCAGACTTGACTGGCATGAAAGTCACAGTTACCTAGTGAGAGGGCAAGGGTCTAGCATTAGGGGATGCCAGGGCCTGTTCCCTAACCCACAATCAGGCAAGATAGGAACCAGCCATTGAACAGAGTTGAGGTGAACAGGTCAAGAGATTCTCAGACTTCTCCAGAGGCCCCATTGGAGCCTGACTGGGGATGGGGGGGAGGGGAAGGAAAGGGGAGTAAACAGGACCTGCCTGAGCTCCTGGCCATTCATTCAGCAATAGCATCATGGATTCTGGGCCCACCTTTCCCAGCTCCAGGCTCTGCCTTTCCCCTACACGCCCCCACCACCACTACCTCTAGCCAGGGCCAAACCCATCACACACATTGTTCCCAAGTCTTAAGAGCCCCCTTTCCGGGCAAACAAAGCCCCCAGCCCCCGCCTACCGCCCCACTGGCACCTGGGGGACTCCTGGGCCTGGGAATCAAAGATTGTTTTGCAAAGGAGGCCCCGTGTTTGGAGAAACACCCATCCCCTGCTGCCCCAGAGCTTCAAAGGGCCCACATTGTTCTTTCCTGAGAAGGCGCCTCTTGACGCTGGCCAATCTCTGACTGACGTGGACAGATCTCTGATCTTCAGCCAGGGTCCCCCTCCACCACCGGGAAAGAGGAGACAAGGGGGACCAGTTTGCAGAAACCCTTTTGGTGTGGGCACCGCGCCCATGAGCACCCCACACCCAGCCCAGCCCCCTGACCTGTGCCCATCCTGTGATGTTGTGAAACCTGGTCCCCTCAGGACCCCATTCCCAGAGCATTCTGTCCCCTTCTCCAGGCTTTCTGCGCCTTCAGGAGCTACTGTGTGCCCTCTCTCAGGTTCCTCAGAGGCCCCCCATCTCTCCCTCTGTCTCCCTCTTCTCCTCTGTTCTGGCCTCTTCCAGAAGCCCTCAGTGACCCTGTATATCCCCTTCCAGCCCACCCAATGTTCTGTGCAACTCACCCACAAGTTCCTCAGTGCCCTTCATGTGTCCCTTCACAGAGCCTTCAGAGATCCATCTATATCCTTTACCAGCTCCCTCAGTATCCCTTATGTGTCCCCTCACAGCACACTCAGAGAGCCAGGTATGTCCTTTCTCCACTCCCTCAGGACTCACTATGTGTCCCCCTACCCATGCTCCCTTAGTACTCCCTAGGCTCTGCCTCCTCTCAGCTCCCTCAGTACCCCTTCATGCCCCCTCCTAATTGTCTAAGTATTCCTATATATCACCTCCTATCTTCCTCAGGATCCCCTGTGCCCCCATGTTCCCTCAGTGTCTCCCGTGTCTCCCGTGTCTCCAGTGTCTTCCAGCTTCTTCGGCGCCCTCCATGCTCTCTCAGTATCCCCTATATTGTCTCTCCTCACTTCCTCAGTGCCCCCAGCATATCCCTTCTCAGTCTCCTCAGTAACCCTATGTACCCCCTCCTAAGTCTCTAAGGACCCTCTATGTTTCTGCTTCTAGCACACTCAGTACCCAGAGGCAGTTAGGTAGTCTGATGGATAGAGCACTGGACCTGGAATCCAGAGAACCTGAGTTCAAATCTGATCTTAGAAATTTGCTATTTGTTTAACTCTGGGCAAATTACTTGGCGTCTGTCTGCCTCAGTTTCCTCAACTGTCAAACAGGGATAATAAAGCATCTGCTTCAAAGGATTGTTGTGAGGATCAGATAAAATTAGCGTTTGTAAAGTGCCAGCACATAGGTGCTGTATAAAGGCTTATTCCTTCCCCCAGAAAATTAATTAGGCATCTAAGATGTCCAAAGTCCAGCACTCAATACTGGACATACAAAAAGTACAGAGAAATCGGACACAGACTGTGCTTCCATGAGTTTATAATCTAATGGGAAACAAGACAAGCAAATACCTAAGATATGTTGTATATTATATATGTGTGGCATGTATATACACTTGTGTGTTGTACACTGTGTACATATATGTATACATATGTATATATGTGTGTACATGTGCATATACATGTATACAAAAGAGTGAGATTAGTGCAAGGGAAGGGTACAGAGCAAATGCTAAGAGGGGAAGATGGTTTCTAGTTGGGGAATTAGGAAGGATCTCATAGAGGGCAATGTCACCTGAGTCTGACCTTGAAGGAAGGGAAGGTCTTTCACAGACAAAACCTCGAGCCAGGAATATTCTCTTCATGGGAGAGGCTGAGAAAAGGCATAAAGACAGAAGGGGGAGGAAGCAGAAGGCGGGCGGGGCATAGTGGACCCTCCACTTTAGTTGGAATGCCATTGATGTTAAGGCAGCAGCATGAGATAAGGTTAGAAGAGCCTTTAGGGCCCAATAGTGGAGTATCTTGAATGGCCAGGCTTGGGGTCTACTTCATTTCCTTACTTGGTAGGGAATGGAGAATTGCAGATGGCTTCACAGGGAGTGACAGGGTCAGCCTGCACCCTGAGATAATCTTGGCAGCCATGTAAAGAATAGGTTGATGAGGGGAGAGACGCAAGATCAGGAGACTAATTAAGGGACTGGAGCAGGAGTTCACATGAGAGATGATGAAGGCCTGTTGAGTGGAGAGTGAGGGAGGCTGGTGAGATTTTGGAAGTGGAAAATAAGGCAGGAGAGATTTGGAAAATGGTGGTTCCATCAACAGAAATAAGAAGTTACAGGGAATGGGAAGGTGACCTGAAGGTTAGGGGGAGAGATGATGACCCGGGGATGTGCTGAATCTGAGGTGCTCCTGGAACATCCAGATACGTGTCTGAGAGGTAGCTGGAGAAGCAGGTGGGGTTTGACTTGGAGGTCGATACAGATATAAATGACAGGGTCTGGAGCTGGAAGGGACCTCAAAGGCATCTAGTCCAATCCCCTTACTGTACAGGAGAGGCATGCCCAACGTCATAGAGCTAGTAAGTAGTGGAGACACAAATTGAATCCAGGTTCTTCAACTATAAATTCAGGGCTCTTTCCACTGGAATTTTTTCTTAATCACACTGACTTTCAAAACATAGAAATAAGTAATAATAATGGCTATCATTTCTATGCTTTAAGGTTTGCAAGGAGCTTTACAAATATTTCTTATTTGATTCTCACAACAACCCTCAGAAGTGGGTTATTATCCTCATGTTACAGATGAGGAAATGAGGCAGGCAGAGGTACAGTGACTTGCCCAGGGTCATACAACTACTAAGTGTCCGAGGTTGGCTTTGAACTCAGATCTTCCTGATTCCAGGTCTAGTGCTCTATCCTCTGTGCCACCTAATTGCCTCTAGATTGATGTGTAAATGTAGATATGGAGAGAGAGAGAGAGAGAGAGAGAGAGAGAGAGAGAGAGAGAGATGAAAAGCATAGGGGTATAGTGGATAAAGAACTGGCCTTGCAGCCAGAAGACCTAAAGTTAGATTGTGACTGTGATGTATATTGGCTGTGTGATACTTACCCTCTCAAGGCTATAGGAAACTAAGACTAAGTTTCAGAGAAAGGCTTCCTGGTTTGGGAGTTCCTTTACCAATGAAATCACAGGACTAATCCCTATCCCTAAAGACAGGTTCCTTCCTGCCATGATCCCCTTTCCAGAAAGCCCCTTGAATATGGCAGGACCAGCCACAAGTCAGTGAGGGAAAACAACCCATTTCTAGGCCCCTTGTTCCGCAAAAGGCCCCAAGAACACTGTAGGATGGCTTTGAGAGGCCAGACCTCTAGTATGATGTGTTGGGGGTGGGGGGGGGGGAGGATCATATCCAAAGTGGGATTGAGCTCAGATCTCTGACCCAGAGATCTCTATCTCCCTCCTCCTCCTCCTCCTGCTCCTTCTCCTCTTCTAATTCTTCTCCTTCTCCTCCTCCTCCTCCTTCTTCTCTCTCTTTCTCTCTCTCTCCCTCTCTCTCTCCATTCTAGGTACCTTTCATTGGTTCAGTAAATGTTCATTAAACTATCATATGCTGGCCTACCCTGAGAAGATACACCACTACCAGCCTTCCAGTAGATCAAAGTTAGACTGGGGAATAAGATCCATAGACCCAACACTCAAGAGAATGGATAAGCCAGGCATATAAGCATACAGGCACAGTACTTTGGAATCCCAGAGGAAGGAGGAATCATGGAAAGCTTCCTGAAGGAGGGAGCATTTGAGGTAGGCTCTAATGACAGCTAAGATTCTGATGGGCAGAGATATGACTGGAAGGCATGCCAGGAAGGGAGAATTGTATGAGAAAAGGCATTGCTGAAGGAAAGCATACAGGATCTAGAAAAGGAATAACTAAGTCTGATTGGTAGGTTGACTGCATAGAGTAGATAGGTTTCTCTAGCTATAAAATGAAAAAGTTGAATTAAAGGACCTCTAAAATTTTCTTAGCAGAGGACCACTGTGATCAGAGTGGGGCTTTAGGTATATTAATTTTAAACAAGCTTCTTCCCACACTCCCTAACACTACCCCCTCCAGAACGGAGCCCTGTTATTGTTCCTCCTTAAGATCAGGTAACTAGCCACCCTCATGCCTACTCCAGGGCTCTATATTATCAGCAATTTCCTGGTCCTGAAGAGGAAACTGAGACATGGAGTAGAGAGTCTGCCTGTTTCCTAGTAGGAAACCTGAATCCCCTGACCCACCATTCCATCTTAAACCACAGAGCTATGGGGAATCAGAATCAAATGAGAAATATTTTTAAAGCTCCTTGCAAACCTTAAACCATAGAAAACTTCCCATAGTCACAAAGTGAGATTATATGTCTCTCTCCTTTAAAACCTTCTCTCCAAAATCTAGCCCCACTATTCCCCTCCAGCTGATTCTTCTTTTCCAGAAGGTTTTGCTCTCCCTCTCCCTCCAAACAACCTCCACCTGCCATATGACTGCCACTGTCTAGTTCTCCAAATTCTATTCAGTCCTCAAGGCCCTGCTCAGGTGGCACCCTCTCCACAAAGCCTCCCCTAATCTTACCACCCCATATGCCCTCTACACATGCCATCAGTCTTTTGTGCCATATGCCAAGGTATTCTCAGGCAGCCTGAAAAGGCCAGGCAGATTCAGCATCTCCTTCCCCTCCCCTCCATCCCCATCCCACCTCTATACCCAGCATAGGGCCAGGTACCTAGGAGGGGATTAGTAAATAACTGAGAGATTTCTCCCAAGGGGTGGAACCCTAGGGTTGTCCTAAGAGCACAGAGCATTGAACCAACCCAGAAGTCCTATCAGGACCCAGGACAGAAGCCAACTGAGCTATATGACTTCTCCAAGAAACCAGGCCTTGTCCTTAGTACTAACCCATTAAATCAGGATCCCATTAAAACTTATATTATGATGACCTGGATACATGTTTTATCTTCCTTTACTATAAGCTCCATGAGGATAAAAACTATGACCTGGGTGTTTCAGCAAGCTCAATAAAAGCCTACAATACACTTCAGGATTTAAGGCTGGAAAGGAGGTTGGAGATCATCTAGTTCAGGGATAGGGAACCACACATGACCCTCTAGTTCCTCAAAGTGCAGCCCTTTGATTGAATCCAAACTTCACAGAACAAATCCCTTTAATAAAAATAATTGTTCTGTAAAACTTGAACGCAGTCAAAAGACTACAACCAAGCACCTAGAAGGCCACATGTGGCCTCAAGGCCACTGGTTCCCCAGCCTTGAGTGTAACTCTTTCATTTTACATATGAAGAAACTGAGGTATTAAGGAGACAAGGTCATCCATATTGTAAGAAGCAGAGCTAGAATAAAACCCTGTGTCATAACATGGCAACCAACAATGCCAACACCATCTTAGGTGGCCATCAAGAGAGGTGTAGCATCCAGAATGACAGAAATTATCATCCCAGAGTCCTTTGCACTGGTCAAAGAACATCTGGAGGACTGAGCAAAGGTTAGGGCACCATATTTTAGGAAAGATATCAACAAACTGGAATGGGCTAGAGAAAATCAACCAGAAAAAGGATGAAGAAGGGACTGGAAAACATGCCATTTCCAACTGAACTGGGATGTTTAGTCTAGAGAAAAGATGACTGGGGGAAGGGGATGGCACATTATTATTGCCTTTAAGTTTCGAAGGGCTGTCCATTGGAAGAGGGATAAGTCTTATTTTTGGTTGGCTCTAGAGAACTGGACTGGTAGCAATGGGTAGAAGGTACAGGGGGGAAGTTGGCTGCTTCCTAACAATTCTAACTTTTAAAGTAGACTGGGCTGCCTAGAGAGCTCCCTATCATTGGTGGTCTTCTTGCCAATGTTGGATGACCAATTGTTGAGGGGGCTCTTGTTCAGAGATATTGGCCATACTCTGAGGATCTCTGAGGGCCCCTCCATGTCTGAGATCTCTTTTAGCAGTCCTCCATTTGTCACAGGACCTTTCCCATAGCCCATGCTTCCTATACATGTATTAATTCAAATGGTTCTCAATTAAAGGGCTCTGGAATCAGGGGAAAGTTCTGTGCCAGAGGCTCACAGGAATTAGAACTAGGACTAACCTTAGAGTTCTGTTATCCATTCTCCATGTTTTTCAGAAGGAGAAAGTGAGGCCCAGACAGGGAAAGGGACTAGCCCAAGGTCACACAGTGAAATTAGTGAAGAGCTAAGATTCAAACCCAGGCCCTCTGATAAAATCCAGGGCTTTTGCCACTCCCATCTTATCAACTCCCTACATATTCACAATGCCTGGCTTGGCATTACTCTCTCCATTTTTCATAGAGTTCTCAGTAGTTCAGGAAGAAACTCTCTCACACACACACACACACACCAGCACAGCAGATAGAGCACTGGACCTGGAATAAGAAAGCTTGAGTTCAAATCTTGCCTCAGATACTTACTAGCTATGTGACACTGGGCAACTTACTGTTCGCCTCAGTTTCCTCAACTGGATAATGGGGATAATAACTGCATCTACCTTCCAGAGTTGTGAGATTCAAAAGAGATCATTTGTAAAGCACTTAGCACAGTGCCTGATAAGGTGCTTGTTTAATAAATGCCTATTCTTATCCCTCTCCCCTCAAATCTCCCTTTAGCCCTGCTTTGGAGAAGTTGAGGCATGGGGGTCATACTGAGGAGGGAAGCGGGGGGTACAGCCATCCTGACAGAATCCTGAGCCTGTAGACGGGCTGTAGCCTGAGCCTGTAGGGGGGCACTGTGCTGCATCTATGCAATGGTCAGGTCTGGAGTCCAGAGTCAAAGTGTTGGGTCCCAAGTCTAACAACACAATGAACAGATTCCATTTCTTGCAGTGGAAGTATAGTATAGTGTAGTTAGAAATAGCCCTGACTCCAGGCAGAGTACCTGTCACTTGGAACCTATGCACATTTAGCCAGGTTTCTTAATTTCCCTATGCCTTCAGCAATTCCTTCTGTAAAATGTGTATGGGAGCAGGGGGAGGGAAACACTAAATGATCTCTAAGTCACATGAAGGGGTCAGCTAGATGGCACAGTGGATAGAGCCCTGGGCCTGGAATCAGGAAGACCTGAGTTTAAATCCAGACTCAGACACTTACTAGCTGTGTGACCCTGGTCAAGTCACTTGTGTTTGCCCCAGTTTCCCCTTCTACAAAATAAGCTGGAGAAGGAAATGACCGTTCCAATATCTTTGCCAAGAAAATCCCAAATGGGGTCACAAAAAGAGTCAGACATGACTGAAATGACTCAACAACAATAAGTATTATGAAAATAGTTTACTATACTATAGACCTCCAGGGCCCCCTGAAAGGATCCCCAGCAGTCCCCAGTCCACACTTTAAGAATAATTTCTGTAGACTTGGTGATCTCATCAGCTCCCATAGATTCAATTATCATCTCTATGATTCCCCAACCTACCTATTCAGTCCTAAGCTCTTTCCTAACTCTAGTCTCACTTCTCCAACTGCTGATTGGTCATCTCAAGCTGGATGGCCCATAGACATCTTTAAAATCAACAGGTTCCAAACTGACTTCCTTATCTATTACCCTCAAAGCCCTCCCCCTTCCAAACTTTCCTCTTACTGTTGAGGGCACCTTCATCTTCTCAGTCACCTGGGCTGCACCCTCAGGGTCCTTCTCTTCTCTTCTCTCTCTCTCTATCCGAACATTTTTTTAAGTCCTGCTGAGTCTACCTTGGAAACATGTCTCAAACACATCTCCTTAATGCCCATCAAATGGGGAATGGCTAAACAAGTTGGGGTATATGAATATAACAGAACACTATTGTGCTATAAGAAATGAGGAGCAGACTTCTTAATAACCTAGAGAGTTATATGAACTGATGCTGAATGAGGAGAACAGAAGCAGGAGAACATTGTACACCATTACAGACACGTTGTGTCTGACGACTGACTTTGATAGACTGGGCCCTTCTCAGCAATGTAAGGTTCTAAGACAACTTTGAAAGGCTCATGATGGAAAATGCTATCCACATCCAGAGAAAGAATTCAAGTCTGAATGCAGATTGAAGCAAACTGTTTGAACACTCTTTTTTGTTTTGTTGGGTTTTGTTTCTTCTTTCTCATGGTTCATTCTGTTGGTTATAATTCTTCTTTGCAACTTGATTATTGTGAAAATGTGTTTAATGTGAAGGTATAGGTAGAACCTATATAGAATTGCATGCTGCCATGGGGGTAAGGCAGGGAGGAGAGGGAGAGGGGGAAAATTTGAAACTCAAAAATTTGTGTATTGTAAACTAAAAATAAATAAATTTAAAAGGAAAAAAACCCAACACAGCCCTTTCTCTCCTCTGATACCTGCATCCCCCTGGTACAGGGACTCATCACCTCATACCTGGACTATTCCAATAATGCCTACCTCAGCCTCTCCCTATTCCAGGCTAGCCTCCATTCAGTTTTCCAATTGATCTTCTTAAAAAGGAAGTCTGCCTATGTCCCTCTCCTGTTCACTAAACTCCTGTGGCTCCAGGTAATCTCCAAGATCAAACAGAAAATCCTTACTCCCTACTACCTGCTCTGTGATTCAGGGCCTCCTACCTTGTGAGAGCCATCTTGTAAGAGGCATTACACAGTTCTGTTTGGCCCAGAACCAGATGGAAGCAATGGGTGGGAAGTGCAGCCAGACAGAGTTCAGATCAACATAAAGAATGCCTACCTAGCAGTTGGAGCTATCCAAAAGCAGAGTGAGGTGCCTTAGGAAGGACTGAGCTTCCCTTCAGTTGAGGACTTAAAGACTAGTTAGTTCCTTTTAGAAAATGCTGTAAGAAAGATTCTTGGTCAGATATGAGGTAGATTACATGGATCTTCTATTTAGAGCTGGAAGAAACCTCAGAGGTCGTCAAATCCAATCTCCCTAATTCTATAAGGGAGGAAACTGAGGCACACAGAAATTAAGTGGCTTGCTTAGGGCCACACAGCCAGTAAATTTCCATGGAGGGGTATGAATCCAGATCTTACTGACACCAAGTCCTGTGTCTCACTCACTATACCACACTGCCTTCATGGCCTCTGAGGTCCCTTCCAAATGAGTCTAATTCTGTAAATCACACTACCTACCTTCTCATATTATGCACCTAATCCTACCTGGAAAGCTCTTCTTCATCCCTCATCCCAACCAATACTTTCCCTTGGGGGCTGGGGGGTGGGGGTGGGGGCAGGACTTAGGAGATACACTTCTGAGAATCTCAGTAGACTGCAGCATAACTAGATTAGTCTTTTAGCCAAGCGCTTTGACACTCAGTTTCCTCCTCTGTGAAATGGGAATACAAATCTAATACTACCTGTCTCACAGAGGTCTGGTGAGGGAAGCACTTTAGAAATGTGTTCTATTCTTATTGCCCTCCTGGGAGCATCCGGCCCAGGTTCCCTTTGTCACTCACACTTCCTGCAGAACCCCCGCACCCCCACCCTGGGCACCCCGTCAGAGGCTTTGAAAGAGACTTCCTTCCTTTCCTCCTTCCTGCCTTGGGGAGGAAAGGCATTCCTTGGGACATTCCAGCAGCCTGTGGTCACTTTCACTAGGACAGTAGGGTGGGGTGGGATGAGATGGGGCCCTTCCACCTTCCCTCTCATCGTCTGATCCTTGGTCTAAATCCTGGATGGGAAAATGCTTAGCTTTCTTTTATTAATGACTGGCACTTGTGTTGTGAAAATTATAAACTTTGCCAAGTAGTTCTTAGCATCCAAATCTCACAATCACCCTGTAGGATAGCTACTAGCAGGATTCATTCTCATGTCTGTGTTAAAGAAGAAGAAAATGAGACTGAAGAAATAAAGTGATTTCTAAGGTCCCAAAGCTAGTACATACCAAAGGTCTGACTTAAACTCAGGTCAATTGTACCTTTCGTATATATTGCCTACATTGCCACCACCTTGGTGCAGTCCCTTATCACATGTCATACCTAGACTATTTTAATACCGTCTCAAATATCTCTCCACTTGAATCAATTTTCCACTTAGCTGTCAATGTGATTTTACTAAATCAGAAACCTGACTGTGTCACTATCCTCCTCAATAAACTCCAATAGCTCCCTACTATCACTGATGAGGCAGGAAAGTGTTTGAGACAGATGAAGCAAGCAGGATACAGGATGTGAAACTGAGATAAGATACAGGATGTGACCAGTTGGAAAAGTGATCAAAGAAAACTGTGCAATGAAGCCTCCCACTGTAAATTTACCTGTGTGATTTCAGAAAGCACCCCTGGTTCCAATACAACTCTTCCCCTCCCCTCTCCTCTTTGCTTATCTGTATGATAAAGGCACCTCTGAACTACCTGATATCCCAGGCATTTTGGAGCTGGGTTTGCTCTTCCCATTCTCTTGTCCCCTTTCCCCCTATTCCATAAAATTGTATTTAAACCAGGCACTGAACCCCAATAACCACCATTGCCTCCTACAGGAAGCAGCTGTTGACCAGTCACCTATGTACTGGAGTAGAACCTACTGGGGCTCTGCCTCATGGGGAGCTGGCCTGGTTGGGTGCATCACCCCAATAAATGGCTTTCTTTAATTTGAAGACTGAATGAATTCTTTCAGGACAATAGGACCCTATTCCATCATTTCAGGTGGTACCCCAGCATTCTTTGGCTGCACCCTGAACTCATCACCAGCAGAATCAAGTATTAAATCCTTTGACTTTTAAACTCAATAACCTGGCCCCTTCCTACCTTTCTGGTCTTTTTATACTTTACTCCCCACCACAAACTCTATGATCCAGTGACATTGGCTTTCTTGATCTTCCTTACTCAACACTTCATGTTTTGGCTGTGTGTGTCTGTTTTTCCTACATGTCTCCAATGCTTGGAATACACCCCTTCCTCACTGCCTCTTGACTCACCTGATTTCTTCCAAGATTCCTTCTTGACACCCCCCCCCCCACTCACTGCCAGTGACTTCCCTTCGATTTTGCCTTCCATTGACATTGTGTGTATCTTAAATGTCTGTTGTTTTCATGTTGCCCCCCCTTCATGAGATTGTAAGCTCCTTGAGGGCAAGGGACTGCACTTTTTGCCTTTCTTTTATCTCACAGTAGGTGCTTGATAATATGAAGATAGGTTCACAATGAGAAGCAGTGTTGGGGGTGGGAGGAACACCAGGACTTGGGGGGATCAGGAAAAGTCACTTAGAAGAGGAGTCTCCAAGCAAAAAAGGGATCTAAGAGATGGAGGCCAAGAGGGATTGCAATTCAGGAATGAGAGAGAATCAAAGTAGTGGTTATTACTCCTACACTAGCAAATCTAACAGGGCTGGGCAAGAACAGTCACCAGGAATTCAGGGAGAGGAATCAAAACCAAGGAGCTAAGATTAGACAGTAGCTGGGTATATGTCCGGAGTAGGGTGCATGAAGCAGGAAGTGCCTGTAGACAAGGGAGTCGGCGGAGGTAACAATGTGCCACGAGAGTGTCACTTTCACTAGGATGGTGGGGCAGGGCCCTTCCACCTTCCCCCTGATCCTCTGATCAGTGGAATAGAGTGAAAAGACCACTGACTCTGATGCCAGGAGACCTGGCTTTTGAATCCTAGCTCTAATTCAGAACACCTGCATGATCTTGGGCAAACCACTCATTCTGAGCCTACATTTCCTTATCTGTAAAACAGGGATAATCATCCTTGCACTACCTGTCTCACAAGATTGTTGCAGGTGAGGTATTCTCTTTCCAGGGGTGGGGAACCTGAGGCCTCGAGGCCACCTGTGGCCCTCTGGGTCCTCAAGTGCAGCCCTTTGGCTGAATCCAAACTTCTCAGAACAAATCCCTTTAATAAAAGGATTTGTTCTGCACAACCCGGACTTAGTCAAAGGACTGCACCCCCTCCAGGACCTAGGCCACAAGTGGCCTCAAGGCTGCAGCTTCGAGTCTATACCTTAAAAGCCCAAGTGTGATGATGATGAGATTCAATAGAAGATAATCTGGGGGAGGGGGGCACTAGGAATTTGGGTCCACATTCCTGAAAGGCCTTATGCAGAAGGTAATTTGGGTTAAATCTTTAAGGAAAGTGAGACAGAGGTGAAAGGGGAGAACAATCCAGGAATGAGTAACAGCCAAAGCAAAGGGCCAGAGATGGGGGGTGGGGGGGGGGGGAAGACTGTGTAAGAGAGGCTGTGTAAGAGTTGGCACTTGAGAGGGGAAAGCTTTTCAGGCATCTGGGACAGCCGGTGCAAAGGCACCAAGGAAGGTGATTACAGCCGGCTGTGGAAGGCCAACAATTAGGAGGCCAGTGGAGCTGATGGTCAGCTGTGAGGCTGCCGCCCTTAGCCACAGGCTTCAGACTCAGACTCAGTCTGCACAATATCCGAGCGCCAGCCCAGGGCTCAGACTGAAGGCCCATCCATACAGCCCCCAATCCACATAACCTACGTGCCGGCTCTGCACAGACCCAGTTTGCCTAACCTGGGGAAAGGCTCCAGTGGGAAAAGAGAAGAAAGGGTTGGGGGAAGGGCTGGATCCAGCTGCCTCCCAGCTAATTCCCAATCAGTCTACCCATCAATCATGGTAATTAGTTAGCCGGAGTCCCTGGAAACTGTGAGGGCTCCTAGAGGGCAGGGAGATGGGGAGGGGGGAAGTGAAAGGGTCCGTGCCTGAGGTCACGTCGGCATCCTGGGCCTTACTGCTTCTATCTGAGCAGCATACTCTGGGGACCAGCCCGTAACGCTACGGGGATAGGCCCAGGAAACACTTCCGAGGGCTGAGCTGGTATAGGGGAGTCCCCTTACTCCTTGGTCCCCGCCCCCCTGCCAGCTGCGAGAGGAGCCTCTCCCCACCCCCCACCCCCAACTCCCTGCACGTAGCTAGCGTAGGCGCCAGCCCTAACAATGAGTCTTCTGTCAGTCCCGGTGTGTTCGGGAGGCAGGACCCTGGCTACCTGCGGAACCCCAGCCCCGAGGCCCCTTTTCCCTCCCCCCTCTCTCCTCTGTAGTCAAAGAATGCCCGATTTGAAATGTGGAAACCTGCGTCAGTATCACACAGCCCTATTGCTTTCTAGCTGTGTGACTAACCCTGAAATAGCCTTCCCTCTCTGATAGTATCATCTGAAAATGAGGGGTTCAGCTACCTGATCTTTAAGGCTCCCTTACAGCTATAAATCTTGTGATTTCCACATAGATCAAGTCTCTCATACCCTTCTAACACAGCTCTTAGCCAACTCAGCTGTTCATTTCCCCCACAGACCTGCCCCCTGCACCCCTACTCAGATCTCCACAGACCTGCCCCTGCACCTCTACCCAGGTCCCCATAAACCTGTCCCCTGCACCCCCACTTAGGTCCCCTCAGACCTGCCCCTGCACCCCCTCTCAGGTCCCCACAGACCTGCCCCTGAACCCCCACTCAGGTCCCCACAGATCTGCTCCTGCACCCCTACTCAGGTCCCCACAGACCTGCCCCTGAACCCCACTCAGGTCCCCACAGACCTGCCCCTGCACCCCCACTCAGGTCCCCACAGAGGCACCTCGCCCTTTCATCACTCCCCTACCCCCAAGGGAAGATATCAATATGATATCAATATAATGCCAGGAATCTCTATACACACACACACACACACACACACACACACACACACACACACACACACAGCCAAGGACTTGGGAACCCCAAGGACTCCCTGAGCTCAAACAATGCTTAGACAAAGATTGGGGGGGGGGGACACCAGGAAGGTGGCAGTAATCTCACATGCAAACACAGATGGATACACAGACATCCATGCACACATACTTCCAGAAACAGACACCAATAAAGATCACAATAAACATGTTACAGTTTATAAAGCACATTCCTCATAACAAGCCTGGAAGGCATCTGGAGCCTGTATTTATCCCCATTTTACTCATAATGGAACTGAGAATCAAAGAAACCAATCCATTCACCCAGGGTCCAGGAATTCAAGTCAATACCTGAACCGAGACTTAAATTTTTGTTGAATTCTTGAGGCCAGAACCAAAGAAGCTTACAGTTGGAAGGGGAATGGAAGAAACCATTTACACAAGTATCTTCTTTAACTCTGCTTTGCTTTATTGAACTTTGAAGATACTGGATTTTTTTTTCCGACAAATTGAAGGTTTGTGGCAACCCTGCACCAAGCAAATCTACAGTTGCCGTTCTTCCAATAGCATGTGCTCACATCATATCTGAATGTCATATTTTGGTAATTCTTGCAATATTTCAAACTTTTTCATTCTCATATCTGTTATGGTAATCTGTGATTGGTGATCTTTGATGTTACTAATTTGGGGTGCCCCCATATAAGACAGAGAACTTAATCAGTAAACATTGTGTGTATTCTGACTGCTCCACTGACCAGCCTTTCTCCATCTCTCTCCTCCTCCAGACTCTCTATTCCCTGAGACACAACAAAATTCAAATTAGGCCAATTAATAACCTTAAAACAGCCTGTAAGTGCTCAAGTGAAAGGAAGACTCAATCAGTGAGCAAACTTCATTGTTGTCTAATTTTAAGAAATTGTGACAGCCACCCCAGCCTTCAGCAGTCCCCACCCTGATCAGTCAGCAGCCATCAACATCGAGGCCAGACCCTCCACCAGCAAAAAGATCACAACTTGCTAAAGGCTCAGATGATGGTTAGTGTTTTTTTAGCAATAAAACATTTTTAAAGTATGTTAAAGCATTATAAAATATTTTTAAATTAAGGTATATAGACTGGCTTTTTAGACATAATACTATTGCAAACTTAATAGACTACAATATGGTGTAAGCATAACTTTTATATGTAGAGGGAAACGAAAAAAAAATTCATGTGATTCGTTTTATTGAACTATTTGCTTTATTGTGGTGGTCTGGAATCAAAGCCACAATATCTCCAAGGTATGGCTGTAATTGGAAGCAATACCTGAGTTATACAACAAGGCCTGTCCTCCAGTTTTTCAAGTGATGAGGAGCCTGGTACTTTTTTAGAGATCCCATTCCACTCGTCCCACTCGTGCAGTTAACAGGAAGCTTTTTCCTTACATCAATTCAAAATCTGCCATTCAGCACCTTCTTCTGCCCGTTGCTCCTCATTCTGCCTTCTGAAACCAAGCAGAGCATGTCTAACCCTTTTTCCAAGGGTCAGATAGCTCTCATGGGTACCAAAGCCTTCTCTTCTGGTTGAATGGACTCAGTTCTTTAAATGAGCCATCAAATGGAATTCTCTTCACTTGGACTAGGTCACCTCTGAGGTCATCCCTCCGAACTGCTCTAGGGCTTGGACCCTCTATGTTGTCTCAGTGTAATGTTTGCCAAGCTTTCTACTGATTATTATCTCATTTGATCCCCATAAGTACTCTGGGAGGTGAGTGCTATTTTTTTTAATAATTTGTTTGTTAATTTTAAGCATTCATTTTTAATTTTTTTAAAGAGTTCCAAATCCTCTCCCTCTCTCCCACCCTTCCTTTGAGCTGTTTGAGAAGGCAAGCAATATGATATCAGTTATATATGTGAAGTCATGCAGAATATATTTCTGTATTAGCCATGTCACCAAAAAAAGGCAAGAAAATATAGAAAGTTAAAAATGGATGCTTCCATCTGCACTCAGTTCATCAGTACTCTCTCTGGAGATGGGTAGTATTTTCATCATGAGTCCTTTGGAATTGTCTTGGATCATTGTATTGATCACAATAGCTAAGTCTTTCACAGTACTGAATTGCTATTATAGTGTATCTCCTGGTTCTGCTCACTTCACTTTGCATCAGTTCATATAAGTCTTCCCAGTTCTTTTTTTTCTGAAACCATCCCTCTCATCATTTCTTATAGTATAATAGTATTGCATCACAGTCATACCACGACTTGTTCAGTCATTCCCCAATTAATGGGCATCCCTTTAATGTCCAATTCTCTGCCACCACACACACACAAAAAGCAGCTATAAATATTTTTGTATATATAGGTCCTTTTTTATCTCTTTGGGATACAGACCTAGTAGTGGTATTGTTGGGTCAAAGGACATGCAGTTTTGTAACTCTTTGGGCATAGTTCCAAATTGTTCTCCAGAATGATTGGATCAATTCACAGCTCTATGCCTACAGTACAGTAGTATACCTAAGGTAGGTGCTATTGTTATAATCCCATTTTTAACCAAAGGAAAGTGAGACTGAGCAAGATTTGGTCATATTCCTAGGATGTATGTTGAGGTGAGATTCAAATTTTGGTCTTCCTTGTTTCTAAGTCCTGCACCCCCCGAGTTGCTTGCCAATTAAGCAGTCAGACTTCACAGAAGTTCTAGTGGGATGGATGCCTCCTCAGGGCACGGAGGTGACCCTATGTCCTCGAAGGCATTTCTAGTAGAGTGCAGATTTAAGTTGTGTCCAATATACTTGAACTTGGGCTTCAAACATGTGTGCTCTCCAAGGTCCAGCCTAGCTAACTGAAGGAGCCTGAAACTACAAAGTGTGACAGGTAATATAGCATAACATGGAGAGTGCTGACCTTGGGGTCAGGAAGACCAGGGTTCAAATACCCCCTCTGACACCAAGTCACTTAAACTTAACTTCTCTCAGCCTCAGTCTCCTCATCTGCAAAATGGGGGTTAAAATGACAGGAAGTCACATTGACTTCTTCCCTGCTTGCACAGGGAGCTTGACACATCTAATCTGCATTAAAAACACTTTTAGAACTTTAGAGTGCTATATAAATATCGATTATGAATCTCAAGCCATGAATTATGAGACCACTATAGCCCATTTGCCAGATAAAAATGCAAAGGTTAAAAAAATCCCAAAAGGCTTCAGTCCTTTCCTGAGCATATCAATTAAAGATAGTATTATTGTTGAGGTTTAGGGGTGCTCGAGACTCCAAAATATCAACACGCTGGGTCCTGCTGAATGAATTAGACTCGAGTCTTCTCTCAGTCAAAGTAAAGCAAAGTTTATTAAAGATTTGCCATATTGGGTAGACTCTGAAGGAGCCTGTGACATTGTGTCGGACAAGCAGACCAGATTAATCTGACACAGACCGAGCCTGCGCTAGATTGAATTCTCAGCAGCCTCATGGAAGGAAGATGGAGCTTATATACAGAAAGATTGTGGGAGGATCTAGGGCTGGTCTAGAGGAAGATTTGGGGAGGATCTTGAGGAAGAGTCTAAGGAGGATCTTGAGGGAACTGAGGTCAGACTCCAGGAATGGGATTAACGGTGGGAAATAGCTGAAGGCTACCTGGACATGACAGAAAATGGAGGGCTAGGCTAGTTTAAGGGTAACAGATTTGGGTATAGATATTTTGGTAGGATTAAGGGTGGGAAGTAGCTGGACAATGGAGGGCTAGGATAAATTAAGAATAAGAAATTTAGGCCTAGCTATACTGAAAGGTTTAATGGCCTCAGACAAATGTCTCATCAAGTGGGAAAATTCAATTAGAATTCAAGTATTCATTATTATTGGCTAACGTTTGTATAGTGCTTACTATGTGCCAGGTACTGTGCTAAGTGCTTAATCCTTACGATAACCCTAGAAAGTAGGTGGCATTATTATTTACATCTTACAATTGAGGAAACTGAGGCAGATTAGGCACCATCCACTCTCCTCACTCACCATCCACTAGCTGACTTCAGTGAAACATAAAGATCTGAAGGGAGTCTACAGGTTACAAGAAACGTCATTCTCAGAATAGATGCTCACATTCACCTTGACTGAACAGACTGTTGAGATTTAGGGGTCTATGGGTGCTCGAGACCCCAAAATACCAACACACCAGGTTTGCTGAATGAATTCCATTCAAGCCTTCTCTCAGCCAAAGAAAAGCAAAGTTTATTAAAGATTCACCATATTGGGTAGACTCTTAAGGAGTCTAAGCATTTATGATGCTTGGGAGCCAGATTAGATCTCAGCTAGATTAGCTAGACTGAATCCTAGCCCCTTCATGGAGGCAAGATGGATCTTATATACAGAAAGATTGTGGGAGGGATCTAGGGGTGGTCTAGTAGTCTGGGATGATGAGAGGAGAGGTCCAGGGAGGATCTTGAGGTGACTGGGGTCACTAGAGGGGAGATTGCCAGTAATTGGATTAAGGATGGCAAATAGCTAAAGGATACCTAGAGATGATAGACAATGGAGGGGTAGGCTAGTTTAAGGATAACAGATTTAGGTATAGATATTTTAAAAGGATCAAGGGTGAAAGTAGCCCAATAATGGAGGGCTAGGTTGGGTTAAGAGTAACTGAGATTTCATCCTAGATAATGAAAGACTTATGGTCTCAGGTAAATGCCTCATCAAGTGGGAAGAATCAAGGAGAGTTCGAGGGGGTTCCCAGAGCCTGTACCCCATCAAGACCACCTTGAAGAGAATCTCAGTTAACAAGTCAACATTTGTTACAGAGACCATAGGACCCTACATATGGAACTAGAATGGACCTCAGAGGCCATGTATACCAATCCCTTTATTTTACAGATGAGGAAACAGGAGCCTAGGAACTTGCCTTTGGCCACGCTACTTCCCCTACCATACTGGGCCATCACCAGTCCTCTTAACTTTTGTCTCACCACTGGACTCCAATGCCCAGGAGGAGAGGGTGAGGCTGATGACTGTGTGCAGCTCTGCCTTACTTAAATGCAATTCACTCACAAGTCATCACACTGATAATGATGTCATTGGTATTCTTGAAGCATGAATCTATGGACAACAATCTGTGAGTAATAGTAGCTGCTGTCTGGGGATCCTCCTCCATCCATTATATATGGTCCCTCTGTCCACATGGGGAGTCTACCCTTACATGTGGGTGTTTTCTCCAAAAGAATATAATTTTTGGTTTTTAATATCACTGTTTCTTTTTTCAAAAAACTGGGACAATTATCTCTTTGTTTTATGCAGTTTTCATGTATGAGTCCTTGAAATATAGCTCTGAAAAATACACTTTGAAAAAGCCAACTGTGATTCAAATGGAGCTACTTGACTAGACCTTTAAACCCAAGTCACTCTGGATTCCATTAAATGGCCAATAATAGTTTCCAAGCCCAAGCCTTTCTTTTCCATTGTTTGGGTTTTGATAGCTAAAAGTAAAGGTGAGTAGCAACTGTTTTTTGTTCAGGTTAGAAACTCTGAGGGTCTTCTACTCCTGGACTGACTTTTGTGATGGCAAACTAGGTCATTTTCTGTCTCAACTCTTACTAGCCCTTGACCACTGAATGGGTGTTGCCTCAGACAAACTAAGACCTGGGAAAGACCTTAGTTTAAAAAGGCCAAGGTCACCCACTATATCCTGAGCCATTGCCAACTGTCTTGACTTGTGTCTTGCCACTGAACACTGATGATTCTGGAGAAGACAGTGAGACTGACAACTTTGTACAACCCTGCCTCACTTAAATCCAATTCACTAGCAAGTCAAGACACTATCCTTATGATGTTATTGGTCCTCTTCAAGAAAAGAAGGATAAACGACAATCAGCTACCATAGCACAACCTCCCACTGTCATAAACTGAACACAAATATGAACCCTTATTTATGTGTTGTCTCCTTCCTAATTAGAATATAAATTCCTGAGGAGTAGGAAATGCTTCATGTTCACACTTCTTCAATATTTATCAATGCTTTGCATGTAGTAAGTATTTAAAATAAATGTCTTTCCACTCTGTTCCATGAAATGTCAGCAATGGAACTAGAACCTGGGTCCTCTTGGTTTCAGATCCTAATGAAGAATAGACAAATACTATTATAAGGGTGAAATTTGCAATTGTTCCCACAGAACTTCACTCAGATACTTTGAAATAAGAATTCATCTAAATTGAATCAATGAACATTTATTAAGTGCTTACTATATGTCAGACAATCAGTCAGAAATGTAAGTTAGATGGGAACAAAACCTGAACACCTCCTACATTTCCTATACAGGAATCAGATTAGTTAAGAGACTTGGTCATTAGTCTTCTGATAAAAACAGCAAACCAATCCAGAACCTAGGAGGATTGCATCTGGAAGCTTAGTGGTAGAAAACTAACCAAGGTGCTGAGATGGAAATTCTTTGCGGGGAAGAAATATCTCGTTTCTCCTCCCTAGAAGACAACCTTATAAATTTTAAAATTCTGGAATATTTGGACTTTTCATCAGCATCCTGGCAGCATCTCCCTACAGCAACACTTGGTTGCAGTATCTGCATCCAGAGTGAAAGACAGACTGGATGTGATGAGAAAAGACAGATTCAGGACTCTGCAAGGAACCCAACAGAGAAGCTACTGTATGCCTATGGAGAATTTCATGAGTAACCCACAAAGGGCAGAAAAAGACTTCTAACAACTGGGGACTGTGAAGCTTTGCCACACATGTTCTAGGCTGAACTCACTTTCCCCTAGATTCTATATATACTAGTGGGAGAGTATCACAGGGGTTTGGGGGATAGTGAAAGTGGAGGATGTATTATACCAATTGGGTTTTGTTTTTGGTTTTTTTTTACTATTTACCTTAGTAAATATCCCTTTCTCAAAGCTAATAAAGTCTGATTGACCAACTGATATCATTGAGAATCAAGGTGGGGAAGCACACTAGTGGGGGCTCATGAGCTACAGCATAGCACGGCTATCTCCCAATCCCTCAGCATTCCCTAGAATGGGAATCCACCCAAGAATGGGAGTTCAGTCACCCTCTGGGGAGCCAGCTTGCCCGTGTGAATAGAGGTTGGGAGACTTTCTATAATGGTAGAGATTCTTAACCTCAACTCTATAGAGGAGTCCATAAGTAGATTTCAGGGGATCCATGAACTTGGGTGGAGGAGGGGGAATGGCATCTTTCTTTATTTTCCCTAACTTCTAATTAAAATTGAGCATTTTATTCAATTATTAAAAAATATGATTCTAAGAAGGGGTCCAAGGACTTCACCAGACTACCAAAGGGGTCCAGGATTGGGGAGGGGAAAACTAGCTTAAAAACCCCTGCTTTAGTATATGTGACATATTACGGAAAATTTAGAGAGTTCCTCCAAGACAAATGAAAACATAACCTTCACACTTGGTGAATTCCATCCAAGGGCAGGTACAGTAAACAAGGATGGTGACAATTACATTGGAAAATATGGATTTGGATTCAGAAGTGAAAGAGGTGAAAAGATTTCTAGATGTAGCCTGGCACTACATCTATAGAAGGAAGACTGACGACTTAAAAAGGGAAATCAGCAGGTATTAGAGATTATAAACAACTTCAAACATACACCCAAAATGTAATTGTGTCAATCTGAACATCCAGGAAATGACCAAGTAATTTCAGAATGATCTGTGTGTAGTCAGAATGTCAATTGTTTAGGGTAAAGTTCAGGATCAACACCCAATTAGACAGATAAAGATAAGATAAACCTGGGTGTTATTACAGTAGCTCCAACTTGAACTGTTTAAGTGAGGTACTAATTCTGAAAAGTCGGAAATGAGTAGAAGACATTCACTCCAAAGACTTGTTTCTTAGACTAGAGGTCATCTCTTATGGGGTACAGGATCTGGGAAACCCCTTGAACTCTGATTGAATCTTCCCATTTGCTGAGGCATTCGCCTGAGGCCATAAGACTTTCATTATAGCTAGGCCCAAATCTTTGCTACTCTTGACCTAGCTTAGCCCTCCACTGTCCAGTTACTTCTCACCCATGATCCTATCAAAATATCTATACCCAAGTCTGTTACCCTTAAACTAGCCTAGCCCTCCATTGTCTGTCATCTCCAGGTAGCCTTCAGCTATTTCCCACCCTTAATCTCATTACTGGAGTCTGACCTCAGTCCCTGCAAGATACTTCTTAGATTCCTCCTCAAGATCCTCCCCAAACTCCTTCTCTAGAACACCCCTAGATCTATCCCACAATCTGTATATGATGCATTTTACCTCCATGAAGCTACTGAGGATTCAATCTAGTGAAGGCTCAATCTGTGTCAGATTATTCTGGCCTGCTTGCCCAATACAAGTGTCACAGATACTTAAGCTCCTTAAGAGTCTACCCACTGGGGGGCAGAGCCAAGACGGCATAGTAAAAGCATGAACCTGGCATGAGCTCCTGCTCCAACCACTTCCAATACCTGTAAAAAAAAATTGACTCTAAACAAATTTTAGAGCTACAGAACCCACAAAGTGACAGAGAGAAACAAATCTCCCACTGAAGCCAGCCTGGCAGGCTGACAGAAAGGGTCTATCATACCAGACTGGGAGCCAAACACAGTCCCACGTGAGCCATGTGGTTGTGACCCCAGGGCAGCCCCAACCAGCAGCCCAGACCAGCTGAAGCATACTACAGGAGAGTGAATTACCAGCAGCTGTGGCAGTTTCCAGACTTCTCAACCCATAAATGCCTAAGAGAAAGTAAAAGGTCAGTGTGGAACACTGTTGGAACTGAATGACTGGAGAGCATGGTCTGGCCCCTGCCCGCCACCCCCCTGCCCGCCACCCCCCCCCCCTCCACCAGGAGGCAAGAGGTGGCAGAGGTACTGAAGCTGCAGCTGCTGCTGCATGGCTGCCTCCAGAGCTCCTGACCTGCAGATCACAGGGGAACCAAGTGACCAGTCAGAGGGTAATAATCACTCTTGCTTTGACCTTCTTGGATCTGGGTCACAGTCTTGAGTGATGGTCCTGGGGTGTGTGGCCAGTGAGCCAGAGCTTGTGGGGGCTGTAGAGAGGGCACCCTTCTCATAGCTCTGGCAGCTGCAAAAACCCCAGCAATTTGGGACATAGCTCTCTTCACACTGGAAGCAGAGATCTACCATGGCAAAGAGCTCAAAAGTCAAGTAATTGGCTGGTAATATGAGCAAGCAGAGGAAGCACAAACAGACTATAGAATCCTTTTGGGGGGGACAAAAAAGATCAAAACACAGAACAGAAGAAGTCAACAAAGTCAAAACTCCTGCATCAAAAGCTTCCAAGAAAAATACAAACTGGTTATAGGCCATGGAGGAGCTCAAGAAGGATTTTGAAAATCAAGTAAGAGAAGTGGAGGAAAAATTGGGAAGAGAAATGAGAATGATGCAAGAAAATCGGGAAAAGCAAGTTAATAGCCTGCTAAAGGAGACCGCAAAAATACTGAAGAAAATAACACCTTAAAAAATAGACTAATTCAAATGGCAAAAGAGAGAAAAATGCCTTAAAAAACCAAATTGGCAAGATGGAAAAGGAATTTCAAAAACTCACTGAAGAGAATAACTCCTTCAAAATTAGATTGAAGCAATTGGAAGCTAATGACATTATGAGAAATGACATTATGAGAAATCAAAATACTATAAAAACAGATCCAAACAAATGAAAAAATAGAAGGCAATGTGAAATATCTCATTGGAAAAACTACTGACATGGAAAATAGATCCAGGAGAGAGAATTTAAAAATTATTGGACTACCTGAAAGCCATGATAAAAAAAAAAAAAGAGCCTAGACACCATCTTTCAAGAAATTCTCAAGGAAAATTGCCCTGATATTCTAGAACCAGAGGGCAAAATAGAAATTGAAAGAATTCACCAATCACCTCTTTAAAAAGATTCCAAAAAGAAAACTCCTAGGAATATCACAGCTAAATTCCAGAGTTCTCAGGTCAAGAAGAAAATACTGCAAGCAGTCAGGAAGAAACAATTTGAGTATTGTGGAAACACAATCAGAATAACACAAGATCTAGCAGCTTCTACATTAAGGGATTGAAGGGCTTGGAATGTGATATTCCAGAGGTCAAAGGAGCTAGGATTAAAACCAAGAATCACCTACCCAGAAATACTGAGTATAATGCTTCAGGGGAAAAGATGGTCATTCATTGAAACAGAGGATTTTCAAGCATTCTTGATGAAAAAAACCTGAGCTGAACAGAAAATTTTACTTTCAAATACAAGAAGAAAGAGAATCATGAGAAGGTAACCAGGAAAAAGAAATCATAAGTAATTTATTAAGGTTGAACTATTTATATTCCTACATGAAAAAACAATAACTGTAACTCATGAGACATCTCAGTATGAGGTTAGTTGAAGGGAATGTGTGTGTGTGTGTGTGTGTGTGTATAAGAAGGTGTATGTGTGAACAAATATATATGTGTGTGTGCATATGTGTGTACATGTATACATAGACAGAGGGCACAGGATGAGTTGAATATGAAGGGATGATATCTAAAAAATAAAATTAAGAGGTGAGACAGGAATATATTGGGAGAAGGAGAAAGGGAGAGATAGATTAGGGTAAATTATCTCATATAAAAGAAGCAAGAGAAAACTTATAATGGAGGGAAGAGCAGGAAGGTAAAAGGTCAACCCTACTCTCACTGAATTTGGCTTAAGGAAGGAATAACATACACATTCAACTGGGTATCTCATCCTACAGGAAAGTAGAGGGGGAGGGCATAAGAGGGGGAATGATACAAGAGAGGGCAGATTGGGGAAGAGGGTATTTAGAAGCAAACACTTTTGAAAAGGGTCAGGTCAAAGGAGAAATTAGAATAAGTGGGAGGTGGGATAGGATGGAGGGAACTATAGTTAGTCTTTCACAATCTAACTACTATGGAAATGTTTTGCATAACCACATATGTACAAATGATATTGAATTGCATGTCTTCCCAATGGGGGTGGGTGAAGAAGGGAAAGAATCTGGAAATTAAAGATTTAAAAATAAATGTTAAAAAATAAAAATAAAAATTTTTTTAAAAAAGAGTCTAGTCAATATGGCAAATCTCTAATAAACTTTGCTTTATTTTGGCTGAGAAAAGACTTGAATTCATAAAACAGGGCCTGTGTATTGGTGTTTTTGGGTCTCAAGCACTACTAAACCCCCAAACCTCAACAATCTCCCATTTTCCTGATCTATATCTTGCCACTGGACCCAAATGTCTCCAGAGGAGAAAGTGAGCCTAGTAACTTTGTACAGACCTCCCTCACTATAATCCATTTCACTTCCAAGTGATAGCATCACCTTCCTGATGTCATAGTCCTCTTGGAGAATGAAGAACAAACAACCCTACTCTTAGACTAGATCTCTAGCTAAAAGAGTAGATCTCCAGCTCCATTCTGTCCTGAAATACCACTTTCTATGCAAGGCCTTCCAGAGACCCAGAGGCATCCAGGTGTTAGGGTAGCTAGGGACTCATCTTTGTGAGTTCAAATCTGACCTCAAATACTTACTAGCTGTATGGCCCTGAGCAAGTCACTTACCCCTATTTGCCTCAGTTCTTCATCTGTAAAAGAGGGACACACCAGAGAAGGAAATGACAAACCACTACAGTATTTTTGCCAAGAAAAACATGGAAATAGATATGACTGAACAACAATAATGTGCTAGATAACTGTTCTAGATGCTGAGAATAAAAGACAAAGGAGTTTAAACTCTAATGGGAATTATGACAAGTAGATATTTAAATCTCTGCAGAATGAATATAAAGGAGAATAAATACAAAATAGTTGAATATAAGGAGGGAGGGCAAGTAGCAGTCGAGGATTTCCAGAAAGGCTTCATGTAGAAAGTTGTGTTTCTGACTCTGCAGATTTCAATACTGTACCTCAGTCTCACCCTGGAAAGTACTGATGGGGTACAGGCTCTGGGAAACCCCTTGAACTCTGATTGAATCTTCCCACTTGATGAGGCATTTGCCTGAGATCATAAGCCTTTCATTAGAGCTAGACCCAAATCTTTGTTACTCTTAACCTAGCCTAGTCCTCCATTGTCCAGCTACTTCCCACCCTTGATCCTACCAAAATATCTATACCCAAATCTGTTACCCTTAAACTAACCTAGCCCTCCATTGTCTGTCATCTCTGGGTAGCCTTCAGCTATTTCCCACCCTTAATCTCATTTCTGGAGTCTGACTTCAGTCCCCTCAAGATCTTCCTTAGATTCCTCAAGACCCTCCCCAAACTCCTCTAGATCACCCCTAGACCCTCCCACAATCTTTCTGTATAGGAGCTCCATCTTGCCTCCATGAGCTACTGAGAATTCAATCTAACCCAGACTCAGTGTCAGATTATTCTGGCCTGCTTGTCCTATACAAGCATCAGAGATACTTAGGCTCCTTCAGAGTCTACCCATTATGGTAAATCTTGAACAAACTTTCTTTTACTTTGGCTGAGAGAAGACTTGAGTAGAATTCATTCAGCAGGACTCGGGAGTGTTGGTTTTTTGGGGTCTCGAGCACCCTAACCCTAAACCTTAATAGTACCAGGGGCCTTCTTATGATGACACATTCATCCATCCTTGTGACATCCTTATGAGAACAACCCTCCACTATGCTGGCCCCCTCATCCCATGGGTGAATTCTTCCTGGAGCCTCCATTTTGGGGAGGAGCGTAGGCTACCCAAACTCCATTTCCTTTCTGTCTTGTGCTTCTAACTTTGGGGATTTTGACACCACTCTGAACAAGGACTTTTCCCTTCTCCCTCTGCCTTTTTCATGCTCCATTAGAGTATAAGCTCCTTGAGGACAGAGACTGTCATTTTGCTTGTATTTGTATCCTCAGTGATTGAAAAAGCCTGGGAATATGATAAATGCTTAATAAAATGCTTTTTGCCTTGCCTTGCCTATAGTATTTCCTTGATTTATCAGTCTAGCTTAATGATAGCAAATTAAAAATGAGTTTAGTCTAACAAAATTATTTTTGATGAATACATACTGGCTTGTATTCATTACCTCTTGCCTTCCTATTCCACCAGGCTATCTTTCTACAAGCAAAATCCATGCGTGAGCATTTAGAGACATTCAGTTATAGATATGTGAGCATACAAGTCCAAACACACCTCCAGAGACATATATAGACACACACACACACACACACACACACACACACACACACACACACACACACACACACCCCATAACCCCTCTGGGATTACACTTATTATGTGACCTTAGACAAGTCCCTTCCCTTCCCTAGGCTTCAGTGTCCCCATCTAAACAAAGGAAGACTTGGACTGGTCTCTGAAGCTTCTTCCCAGCTCTGACAGTCTGTGCCTCATCCTGGCTCAAGAAAGGGTTAAGGGTCTAGCATCCAGTTCCCACCAAGCGATATCCATGCCCCATCACACACTGTTCAGTATTTTGTCATTTCAAACTGGGAAGTGCAGGCAAGAAAAAAAAATTAATTTGGAGGGAAGGCAATCCCATCCCAATCTTCCCACAGTCTTTCTGCATAAAAGTATTGATCTTGACCCATTAAATTGCCCAGATTCTTAAAATCTGACCCAATTGTATTGGTATCACAAACAGCAGATTCACTAGGAGTCAGCCTCGCTTCTATTGGTGTTACAATAAACTTGCTACTTGGACTGAAATAAGGCTTGACTGGTCTAATTCTTTCAAGGCAGACCCCCACCCTGTACTCTTGCATTTCAGTGTTTCCAACAATGCCAAACCACAAAAAAAGATCTAAAGGACCTCTGAGAGCACCTGGTCCAACCTCCCAATTTCACAAAAGAGGAAACCAAGCCCTAGGAATGTTAAGTAAATTGCCTAAAATCACACAGGTAGAAAGCATCAAGGGCAATATCTGAACCAGGTCCTCTATTGCTGAGCCTGTGTTTTTCCCACCATGCCATGCAGTACGTACACATTCAGAAATAATGCACCAGGACGAGGGGATTGGAAATACATATGGAAGCCAGTATTTTTATTGACTAATTATGCTTGGACAAACTGTACAAAACTCAACAAACTCATGATTCAATCTCCTACAGGGTAAAATTCCTCGAAACTCTTTAGCAAAACAATTTTAAAAGAGTCTCAGAGTCTGATGATACATGTAACCTCACACTTCAGAAGTTTGTTAAAAGAAAGGAAGGGTGTGTGCATTTAAGTTTTAGTTAAGTCCCTACCAACATTGTCCATTGTTTTTGACTACAGTTTTGTTGTCTTTATAGCTATCTTCATGTAAAGGAGATTGTGGGCTGCGTTAAGATACTCACAGTTTCCAGGAACAGGGAGGTGACAGAACCTCTGTACTCTGACTTCTTCAGACCTCCTCTGGGGCATTATGTTCTCTTCTAGGAACTAGAATCTAGTAAGGACATTGTTAAGCTGGAGGCTGTCCAGAGGTGGGCAACCAAGATGGCAATGGGTCTTGAGTCCATGGTGCATGAGGATTGGTTGAAGGAACTTAGGGTGTTTAGCCTAAAGAAAAGAAGACTCCAGGAGAACAAGATAGCTATCTTCAAGCATTTGAAGGGCTGTGATGTAGGAAAGAGATTAGGCTAATTTTGTTTGGCCCTAGAGGACAAACCCGGGAGCAATAGGAGAAGCTGCCAAGAAGCAAATTAAGGCTAGATTGAAGGGGTGGGGGATGGGGGGGAAGGAATGGAAGAGGGAAACTTCCAACCAATCAGAGCTGTTCAAAAATAGAGGGGGGGGGGGGGAATCCTGGGAGATAATAACTCCCTCTCATTGTAGAGTCTTCAAGCAAAGAATGAATGGTCACTTATTGAATGTGCTGTAAAAGAGATTCTTTGGGGAAATGGATTGAATTAGATAGCTCCGGGGTGCAAATTGATTCTAAAATTCCATAATTAAAATATAGTTATGCTCAGGATATTCTATTTTGGTCCTGCTTTTTTCACTCTATATCACTTAATTTGTCTTCCTATATTTCCTCTAATCCATCATATTTGTCCTTCTTTATGATAGAAATATTCCATGGGAGTCATTAGTCACAATTTCTTCAGCCACTCCCTAGTAATTAAACACTCAGATTGTTTCCAATTTTTTTGATATTATAAATAGTGCTATTTATAAATGTGTGGGGGCAGACAGGTCTTTGCTTGGTATCAATAATATCCTTGGCGGGGGGGGGGACTGTAGACCAAGAGCTTATTGGATTTTGGGGTCAAAGGATATGAATAATTTTATGACTTTTCTTAAATAATTTCAAATCATTTCCCAAAATATTTAAATGAATTCAAACCTCCCCAACATTGGATTGGTGTCCCTGTTTCCTTATAATCCTGCCAGCATTTAAATTTTCATCTCTGCCAGATTGATATATGTCAAGTGATCTTAGAATCGTCTAAATTTGCATTTTTTCTGCTTAAGTGATTTTGAAAAATTTTGATGAGGGGAGTAAGGGGGGGGGTTGCTAACATCTTGTTTTGATTCTTCTCTTTTTTAATTGTTGTTATTACAAAGTGTTTTTATTTCCTTTGACCTTTCATGACAAACTTGTGGTCTGATATTTCTTTTGAAAATTGTGCACATCATATCCTAGCAATACCATTACTAGGTCTGTATCCCCAAAGAGATAGGAAAAAAAAAGGAAAAGGGCCTATATGTACAAAAATATTTATAGCAGTTCTTTTCTGGGGGCAAAGAATCAGAAATTGAGGGGATGCCCATCAATTGGGGAATGGCTGAATAAATTGTGGTATGTGATTATGATGGAATATTACTGTACTATAAGAAATGGTGAGCAGGATACTCTCAAGAAAACCTGGAAAGACTCACATGGGCTGATGCAAAGTGAAATGTACTGTGTACAAAGTAACAGCAATATTGTAAATGATCAGCTGTGAATGACTTGGCTATTCTCAGTAATGGCAACAATCCAAGGCAACTGAAGGAATTGTGATGAGAAATGCTATGCATCTCCAAAGAAAGAACTGATGGTATCTGAATCATACTTTTTAAAAAACTTTCTCTATTTTACTTGAGTTTTTCTGTGTTTTGCTGTCCATGTTTTCTTTCACAATATGACCATTATGGATATGTTTTGCATGACACTTATAACCTAAAAAAGAAAAAAAAACATAAGTGTGCATATCCTCTGACCAATATCAGTAGGAAAGCACCTAGATGTTCGAAATCACTCTGTCTACATTTCCCTAGGCTAGGTCACAAGAATCCAATTCTTTTATGATTGATAGAAAAGATTAGAATCTCCTGTGTCCAATTATTTTTTGAAGGCTGATTTGAGCAACTTCTTTTGGAGCTGTTCACTCACACCCCTAACCCTACTTCTGAAGGGAGGCAATTGGTGAAGCAATGGATGGAGTGCTAGGTCTGGAGTCTGTGAGACATGAGTTCAAATCTCATCTCAGATGCTTACTAGCAGTGTGACCCTGGGCAAGTCACTTAAATTCGTTTCCTCAATTGTAAAGTACTTACTCAAGGCCTGACACATAGTAAACACTATATATATGCTTATTCCCATCCTCTCTTGGACAGTAGTTTTCACCACCCTGGCTACTAGTGACCTTTGTGTATTCTACTCACATTCTTATCTAATCAATGGCTACCTAACTTTCCTCTAGGGTCAAAAACAAGAAAATGCAAACGGTAACCTTAACTAAGGAAAATTATTGTAGCTGCAAATTTTATAATAATTCAATCCCAAACATAGATCACTTTCAAAAGTTTGCAGAAGATAATTTTAGTGTCTCTCACCTACTGCCATTATTTAAGGTTACCAGTTTGCATTTTTCTTGTTTTTACCTGACCTGAGGGGGAAGTTAGGTAGCCAATAATTAGATAAAGTCCTGTCACCCTCTCCCTGATGTCAAGGTCCTCTTCAACAAGGAAGGACAAATACAAACTGTAAGTGAATAGTAGCTCCCCTTCCCTCCCATCCTTTCCTATCCACTCCTCTACTCTCCCCTTCCTCCTTTCTCCTTCCTTACCAGAGGGTGCTCTGCCCTGAGGAAGGTACATATCTATGGCCAAAAGCTGCCTTTTTTCCTTTGGGTTTATTGGCTAGATTTCTTTCTCAAAGACCAAGCCTAAAACCCAATCCATTCTGGAACTCATAGATTGGACACCCTCCTAGCACCTAGTGAATGTAAATACTAAATAGTAACTTTCTCTTCAGACCAGAAACCCTGCTGTCTTCCCCACCCAGTTTGAATTTTTTTTTAATTAAAGGGGCCATCCCTTGATTAACTACTTAAATAAGCCTATTCACTTAATGAGTGTTATCTCACTCAAAGTGAGAACCTGAAAAGACCTTAACCTAAAAGGGCCAGGGTCTCCCAGTGCATCCTGGGTCATCTCCAAACATCTTGATGAATATCTGGTCACTGGACCCTGATGGCTCTGGAGGAGAAAGTGAGGTTGGTGACCTTACACAGCCCTCCCTCACTCAAATCAAAGTCAACTTTAAGTCATGTCATCATCTCCCTGATGTCATGGTCCTCTTCCCAGAAGAAGGTCAAACACATTCTACTGCCAACACTATTCAGTTCTATTCAAAACCAATGCAAATATTTATTAAGTACCTACTGTATGTACTTGTTTACAGAATGTTCTGTTTAGTACTGGTGGGGAGATGCAAAGCCTAGCTAAGACTTAGTCCCTGCCTTTGAGGAGCTTAGTCTAGTAAGGATATCAGATGTTGACAGTTAAATTAGTCATATAATCTCTCAATGTTCCAGGCAAGTCTCAAACTCTAAATTAGGAAAAATTATCAATATGCATAATATGCATCGGTAAAGGGAATTTCCATATAACCTACTCCCAATCCCTACCCTTGACACATCAAAAATGTATAAGGTGTGTGTGGGGTGGGGGGGGGAAGCAGCTAGGTGGCAAAGTGAGTAAGAGCCCAGGCCCGGAGTTGGGAGTCGGGAAGACCCTGATTGGTGTTCCCACCTCAGAAAATTAGCAACCACACATAAATAACTAGCCATATAACCTTGAGCAAGTTACTTAACCCCAGCTGCTTTAAAAAAAAAAATGTATAACAGGGAAGTACAAACAAAGGTGAAGGTCAAGGGGCCAGGTAGATGAGGTAAAATCTCAGAAAAAAAATGGGACTCAAAAACAAAACAAAATGTAATTAAAAGTTTAGAGAAAAAAGAAAAACAGATAGGGTAGGGGATGGAATAAGCTTCTACCATGCACCAGGTTTTATGCTAAGAATTTTACAAATTCTTATCTCATTTGATCTTCACAATCCTGGGAAGTAGGTGCTATCATGACCCCCACTTTACAGTTGAGGAAACTAAGCCAAACAAAAGTTAAGTGATTTGCCCAGGGTCACACACCCAGTAAATATCTAAAGTAAGATTTGAACTCAAGTCCTTCAGACTCCAGGTTCAGTGGTCTATCCCCTGTGCTACCTAGGACATATTTGACTCATGCTGCTAGGAATACAATGCTGTCCATGCATCATGTCCCATCCATCCATCAACACAGGCTACTTCACCTTCTGCCTACCCCCACAAGTATAAGCCATCTTTCCCTGCCCCCATTTTCTATTTCTTAGGAACAAAACTCTCTTCACTGGTTACTTCTTCCCCTTTTCAGATTGTAAGCTCCTTGAGGGAAGAGACTTATCTCTTTTTTTAATCTTTGTATCACTAGTACTTAGTAAAGTACCTGGCATACAAGAGGTTATCCAGCCTTCACTGGAAGGCCTCCAGCATGGAGGGAAGACACCATCTTCCATGACAGGCACATCAAATAATAGCTATTCATTCATTCCATGGTCCCTTTTCTGGGAGCCCATGGATTTAAATCCTGCCCAGGTCAACTCAAGAGTAAGCAGCAGAAATTCAGGTTTAAGAAAAGCCTCTGGGGCAGGTAGGTGGTACAGTGGATAGAGTACCAGCCCTGAAGACAGGAGGACATGAGTTCAAATCCAGCTTCTGACCCTTGACACTTACTAGCTGTGTGACCCTGGGCAAGTCACTGAATCCCAAACAAAAAGAAACAAACAAACAAACAAACAAAAAACAGGATGTACTTTATTTAAAAAAAAAAAAAGGCCTCCATTTGAAGTCAGGGCAAGTGGGGATGCCCCAGGCACTGAAGTCTCTTGCAAGTATTTCTGGTGCTTCTGCTAAAAAGACTATTTTTTTTAAAGTTCTTAGATCCCAGGTTAAGAGACTCTGACTAGATAGTAGTAGTGAGTGCAGGTAAGGCATAGGACTGAAATGGCCTCAGTCCTCTAGGAAAGTCTACCACCCCTCAGTAGCTTGCTATGACTCCATTTCCAGAAGGTGAAGTGGCCTGGCCTTAATCTATCAATCTTGGGAGAGAGAGACTAACAGCCAACTTTAGCACCTGGGAAGGTAGGGCTCAAGGGATGGAGTCTGGGTCACAACTTTCACCTGAGGGAGTGGGTAATTGCCTTCCCTAGACAGGTACAAGCTTAGCTCAGCCCCAGTCTGCCCAAGGAACAACAGGCCACACCCAAACTTCCTTATCCGCATCCCTTCAAGTTCCTAGACCATAACTGGGACCTAGGCCAGCACCTTCCTCCACCCCTCAATCCCCATTGTGTGAGAGGAAGAAGAATTATTGCATATAGAAGAGAAAGAAAAAAGAGGGTGGGCACGCTAATGATCTTGCCTAAGTCATTGGCATTGGGACTATATCAAAAGGAGAATTTCTCTACCTTTGCTCCTTTTACCTCCAGATAATTTATTCTCCCCAGCTCTGGCCCAGAGTCAGTGAGGTAGAACACTAGAGCAACACAGGGAAGGAACTGTGGTATTGGGGTGGAAAGAGCACTGGATGTGGAGGCAGGAGAGCTAGGTCCATATCTAGCTTCCACTGCTTATTACCTATATGACCATCGGCAAATCACTTCACTTTTCTTGACTTCATTTTCCTGCTCTTTTAAGTGGGGAGTGTTTGGACTAAAATCGGGGGTTATTAGTGTGGATGGGAAAGGAGAGAAGGACTAGAAGGGAGCTAGAAACTTAGAAAAAAGGGGACACCCTTCAATGATCAAACACATTGTGGGATAGGAATGTAATAGAATATTTTTGTGATGTAAGAAATTATAAAAAAAAAAGATGATATCAGAGAATCCTGGGTAGTTTGAATTGATGTAGACTGAATGTGATTAGAGCCAGAAGAAAAATGTATACAGGAGAAACAACACCATAAAGATAAACAACTAAAAAAAAAAAAAAAGAAAGAAAATTGAGCTGTGCAATGACCAAGCATGATTTCAGAGGTCCTATGATAAAGCTTGGATGGATGCAGGGTGCAAAAAAGAATCATGCATTTTGGACATGGCCCCATACAGATTATTTTTTTGCTTGACTATGCTTATTTGTTGCAGGGGTCTTTTCCCCCTTTCAATTTTGTAATTGAGGTAGGGGATTGAAAGAGACAGAGAGGATTAGAAATAGTAATGCCAAAAATGAGGGCCACTGAAACATTTTTATAAATGCTTAGAAGAGAACTGAAGGAAATTCAAAAGGAAGCACCAATAATTGGGATAGTTTTGAAAGTGTATATACACACGCTAACATATCTACATACACACACAAACTAAAGCAAGAGATATGAATTAGTCATGTATGATTTATATACAATTCTCTATGTTCTGCTATGTATGTAGAAATGCTTTTTTTAATGTGTAAGTTCAGAATTTTTAAAAAGGTAATTTTGTTTTTTAAAAAAATGTTAAACACTTTGAAGGAATTTGGGACATATTTCTTTCCACACCTTCCCCATCCTCTATCTCTGTGCCCAGGCCAAGGGGGAGATGACAGCCCAACCATAGTGATCGTCATCTTATACTTCAAAAGTCAGAGGAAGTGAGATGGGGAACTGGTACTTTGGAGCCCATTCTAACCAAATAGAAGAAATGACTACTATAAAAAGAAATGACAGGAACCTAGGGGGAAGTGACCACTATCTGAGAAGTCTTGTAGGAGAAGAGGCAACTGGAGGTCAAAGATTCTTCAAGGAAACTGGAAGAAAGTTTCAAAGATGAAATTCTGATGACAGAAGTAGGTGTAATACCAATGAATAAAAAAAAGAGGAACTTCTATCATAGAGAAAAACATAGACATGCCAGACATGCAGGGAACTCAGTGCCAACTTTCATTTTTAAAGAATTATGTAAAAGAGAAGCAAAGTTTAGCAGTGGAGGATGGATTAAAAAAAAACAATGCAAAACTGACAGTACTGTGAGAATAACATCAAGAGTTGGATGTGATGGATCTTATTTGTGATCCCTGCTGCTGGGGAGGCTGAAGCTGGTAGTTTACTTGAGCTCAGGAGTTCTGAGCTTTAGTGGGTTAAATCAATAGGTTATCTGAACCAAGTTCAGCAGCAATATGATGAGCCCTCCAAGAACATGGGGTAGACAGGCTGCATAAGGAGGAGCAGGCAGACCTAGGTTGAAAATGGACCAGATCTGGGAGCAGCTAGGTGGCACAGTGAATAGAGCACTGGTGCTGGAGTCAGGAGGACCTGAGTTCAAATCTGGCCTCAGACATTTGACACACTAACTTCGTGACTTTGGGCAAGTCACTTAACCCCAATTGCCCTCCAAAAAGCAAAAAGAAAAAGAAAAAGAAAATGGACCAGATCAATGTTCCTATGTTAATGAGTAGTAGAATCAGACTTATGAGTGCCCACTGCATTTTCAGTCCTAGCAAGATAGGGATGATGATGATGATGATGATGATGATGATGATGATGATGATTATGGTGGTGGTGGTGGTGGTGGTGAGGATGATGATGAAACTCCAAAGAACCAAATCTGGAAAGGAATTTGAAGGACCACAAGATGGCTACATTTTTTAGTTTTTGAGGGGACAAAAAGATCAGACAGCTACTTCTGATGCAACAGTGACATCAGATGATGGAGAGAAAGCAAAATTACTAAACTCTTCTTTTGCTCCTGTCTTCCTTGACCAAAGAAAATCATCTTCATCTGAGGCAAATAGAATGGAAATTTGTTCCCAGGGAGTTGAAATCCAAGATAAGTGGGTAAGAGAGACTCAAGGAATTCAAGTCTCCAAGCCCAGATGAACTATGTCCCCATAATATGAAAAGAACAAAGAGGTGTAATTGCCAAGCCATCAGCAGTGCTATTCGAAAAATCATGGGGAATGGGAGAGTGGAGTGGGGACAAGCAAATGTTAACTTGATTTTCAGATAAAATTTTTGTAGGAGAGAACTGATTCTACAAGCTATTAGCTAGTAAGCTTGACCAATTTCTGAAATAATTCAGGAACATATGATTAAATGGATGGTTTGAGAGCATTCAGAAAAGGAAGACACGGTCATTAAGAGAAGCCAGCACGACTTCATCTAGAACAGGTCACACCAGGCTAAATTAATTTCTTTTTTTGGCAGGATGACTAGACTGTAATTCAAGGGAATACCTTAGGCTTATTATACCTAGCCTTTGGCAAAGCATTTGACCAAGCATTTCATGCTTCCCTTGCAGACAAACTAGAGAAAAATAATCTAGGTGATAATACAGTTGGAGGATTCAGAACTGAATATCTGGGCCCAAAAAATAGACTTATATGGATAGGTGTCAATCAGGAGAAAGGTGTCTAACAGCGTAGAAGGGATCTGTCCTTGGTCCTATGCTGTTCAGCATGTTTATCAATGACTGGGATAAAAACATAGTTGGCTTGTTCACCAAATTCACCAATGACATGGACTCATAAGACCACACCTGAACCTGAGAGGAAAAGCTAACATACTGGGCAGAAGAGTCAGGATCCAAAAAGATCTTGATGTGCTTAGAACAATGGGCCAAATTAACTGAAATGAAATTTAATAAACATTGTAAAGTACCCCAGAGGGCACTTAGTCCAACTTGTAACTGACCAAGAGTCCTTTCTACAAAAATTAATATAGAATAGTTTCCCAAAACTGAACACAGAACCCCAGGTATATCCTGGCCAGGATAGAGAGAGAGTATATCAGACTTCTCATTTATAATGAAGTTTAGCACAGTGGGTGCCTTTTGGGTTACCATGGAACACTATGGACTCATATTGAAGTTTGTAATTCACCTAGTGTTAGTAAGGTAGTCTAGTGGATAGAGTTCTAGACCTTGAGTCAGAAAGGTTTAAATTCAAATCTAGCCTCAGATACTTACAAACTGTGTGATCCTAAGTAAGTCACTTAACCTCCTTTTGTCTTAATTTACTCATCTGTAAAATGGAGATGATCACAGCGCCTACCTCCAAGCTTCTATTAGAATAAACTGAGATAATATTTAAGAAATATTTTTTCAAACATGAAAGTGTTATATAAGTTATTATTGGCAAAGTTCCCAGACATTTTTCAAGGGATCCCCTCTATCAAGGGAGCTATGTAACTCCTACCCCCCCCCCCATCTTATTTTTATAAAGTTGGTTTAAAAAATCCATAGTTAGATTTTCCATTTATTCCTATCTGGTTCCATCTTATTGGTAAAACCCAATATCCCAGTCTGGCCAGACCTTTTGAAATCCAGACTTGATCTGTTGGTTGGCTATCCAAGCCTTATGCACTTTGCAGATCTGATATAAGAGAAGTTGAAAAAAATAACACCCAACTTATTTTTATATTTTCTGAATTTTATTTTATTTGCTTTTTGAAGGGGGGAGGGCAATGTAATTGGGGTTAAGTGACATGCCCAAGGTCACACAGTTAGTAAATGCTAAGTGTCTGAGGCCAGATTTGAACTCAGGTCCTCCTGACTCCAGGGCCAGTGCTCTACTCACTTGGCCACCTAGCTGCCCTAGCCCAAATTACTTTTGTAATAGGATTCAGTTTCCCATCTGTAAAATGAGCATATTATTTGCAATATCCACGTCAACTGTAATGGACTATAGAAATAAGAGTTCTTGTTATTGTCATTTGCCTAAATTCTCTTTATGCACAAATATTGCAGGATGTGGTATCTAGGTCTACTAACAACCCTTTGCACTTCATTCTCTAGGGTTTGTACAGTAATAGTAATAATAATTATAATAATAAAACCTAACATTTTTATAGGGGCAAATTTATGACTCAGTGAATAGAGTGCCAGGCCTGGACTCAGGAAGACTTGAGTTCAAATCTGATCTCAGACACTTACTAGCTGTGTGACCTTGGGTAAGTCATTTCACCTCTGTTTGCCTTAGAAAAAGAAGTAGCAAACCAGGGGGCAGAGTCAAGATGGCGGAATAGAAACAGGACTTCATCACAACTCTAGCTTCTATCTTCACCAATCCATGTAAAAAAGGACTCTGGACAAACTTTGGAGCTACAGAACCCACAAAATGACACAGAGAAGCTAATCTCCCTCTGAGGATAGCCTGGCAGCCCAGCAGGGAGCAGCCAATGCAGCACTCTGGGAGCTGACTCCAGCCCTGCACGAGCCAGAGGTTTTAACCCCAGGGTGGTTAGACCAGCAGCTGAATGGAGGGACTTCAGAACACCAGCAGCTGTGGCCATTTCCAGAATTATCAACACATAGATGCCAAGGACAAAATGAGAGGTCAGTGCACTGTGGACTTTGGGACCAGTAGTGGGGAGTGCGTGGGCTTTTGCCCCCATAGCGAGAAGCCACTGAGACACTTAGGTGCAGCCTGCACCAAGTTGCAGCTTCAGCTCCTGGCCTGAGAATTGTAGGGGGACTGGGTGACCAGTCTGGGGGGTAATAGCTCTTGCTTTAACCTTCTTGGATCTGGATTATAGTCTGGCATAGAGGTCCTGGGGTGTGCGACCAGCTTGCCAGAGTGTGTGGAGGCTTCAGAGAGGGCACCCAACTAATACCTCCGGCAGCTGAGAAAACCCAAGCATTTGGGATGGAAGCTCCCCTCTCTGATGGCAGAGTCCTACTGTGGCAAAAAGCCCAAAAGTCAAGTAATTGAGTGGCAACATCCCTAGGCAAAGGAAACAAAACAAACAGAAAAATTCAACATTAGACTCCTATTTGGGGGGCAAAAAGGATCAAAGCATGGAACAGGAGGAAGACAGTGAAGTCAGAACTCCTGCACCAAAAGCTTCAAATGAAAATATGAGCTGGTTACAGGCCATAGAGGACCTTAAGAAGCAGATAAGAGAACTGGAGGAAAAATTGGGAAGAAAAATTAAGATGATGCAAGAAAATTATGAAAGGAGAGTCAACAGCCTGACTGAGGAAAATAACACCCTTAAAAATAGACTAACTCAGGGGCGGCTAGGTGGCGCAGTGAATAAAGCGCCGGCCCTGGAGTCAGAAGGACCTGAGTTCGAAGCCGGCCTCAGACACTTAATCCACACAAACAAAAACCTAGCTGTGTAACCTTGGGCAAGTTACTTAACCCCAACTGCCCTAAAGGGGCAGCTAGGTGGCGCAGTGAGTAAGAGCGCCGGCCTCGGAGTTGGGATGACCCGAGATCAGATCCGGCCTCAGAAAATGAGCACCCATGCATAAATAATGACTAACCGTGTAACCTTGAGCAAGTTACTTAACCCCAATTGCTTTTAATAAAAAAAAAAAATAGACTAACTCAAATGGCAAAAGAGGCTGAAAAATGCAACGAGAAGAGGAATGCCTTAAAAAGCCGAATTTGCCAGATGGAAAAAGAATCTCAAAAGTTCACTGAGGAGAATCTTTCCTTAAGATTTAGAATGAAGCAAATGGAAGCTAGTGAATTGATGAGAAATCAAGATTCTGTTGAGCAGATCCAAACAAATGAAAGAATAGAAGGCAACGTGAAATATCTCATGGGAAAAACCACTGGCCTGGAAAATAGATCCAGGAAAGATAATTTAAAAAGTATTGGACTACCTGAAAACCATGATCAAAGAAAGAACCTAGAAATCATCCTCCAAGAAATTCTCAAGGAAAACTGCCCTGATGTTTTAGAACCACAAGGCAAAATAGAGGTTGAAAGAATCCACCAATCACCTCCTGAAAAAGATCCCAAAAAGAAAACTCCTAGGAATATTATAGCCAGGTTCCAGAATTCCCAGATCAAGGAGAAAATATGACAAGCAGCCAGGAAGAAACAATTTGAATATTGTGGAAACACAATCAAGATAACACAGGATCTGGCAACTTCTACACTGAGGGATAGAAGGGCCTGGAATATGATATTCTGGAGGGCAAAGGACCTGGGATTAAAACCAAGAGTCACCTACCCAGCAAAACTGAGTATCATGTTTTAGGGGAAAATATGGTCATTCAGTGGAATAGAGGACTTTCAAGTATTTTTTTTTTTTTTGCTTTTTGGAGGGCAATTGGGGTTAAGTAACTTGCCCAAGGTCACACGGCTAGGTTTTTTTTGTTTGTGTGTGTTAAGTGTCTGAGGCCAGATCCGAACTCAGGTCCTTCTGACTCCAGGGCTGACGCTCTACTCACTGCGCCACCTAGCCTCCCCAACTTTCAAGTATTCTTGAAGAAAAAACCAGAGTTGAATAGAAAATTTGACATTCAGATACAAGAAGCAAGAGAGGCATGAGAAGGTAAACAGGGAAAAGAAAACATAAGGAACTTATCAAAGTTGAACTATTTACATTCCTACATGGAAAAACAATAATTGTAATTGATGAAACTTTTCTCAGTATGAAAATAGTTGAAGGGAATAGAAATATATATAGTCTTTATCGGAGGGCATATAGGCATAAGAATACATATGTGAATGTATATATACATATGTTTACAGGTATACATAGATAGAGGGCACAGGACCAATTTAATAGGAAGGGATGATATTTAAAAGGTAAAATCAAGAGGTGAGAGAGGAATATAGTGGGAGGAGATGGGGAGAGACAGAATGGGGCAAACTATTTCATATAGAAGAGGCAAGGGAGGGTGGGTAGAATGGAGGGGAAGAACAGGAAGGCATAAGGGAATAGGTCAACCTTATAATCATTGAATTTGGCTCAAGGAGGGAATGACATACACATGAAATAAGGTATCTCACCCTACAGGAGAGTGGGGGTAGGGGGGATGATGGAGGGGAGGGCAGGTTGGGAGGGAGGGAAGTTGGAAGCACCCACTTTTGAAAAGAGACAGGACCAAAGTAGAGAATAGAACAAGTAGGAGGTGGGATAGGAGGGAGGGAAATATAATCAGTCTTCTACAATATACTTACTATGATAATGTTTTGCATTAGCTACACATGTACAACCTATATTGAGCTGCTTATCTTCCCAGTAAGGGTGGGTGACAAGGGAGGAAGGGAAGGAATTTGAAATTCAAAGTTTTTTTTTTTTTTTGGAGGGCAATTGGGGTTAAGTAACTTGCCCAAGGTCGCAGGGCTAGGTTTTTTGTTTGTGTGTGTGTTAAGTGTCTGAGGCCGAATCCGAACTCAGGTCCTTCTGACTCCAGGACCGACGCTCTACTCACTGCGCCATCTAGCCGCCCCTGAAATTCAAAGTTTTAAAACCAAATGTTTAAATATATATATATATATATATATATATATATATATATATATATATATATATATATATATACTATTATTAATACTATTTTACATGTAATTGGGAAATAAGAGGAGGGTATATCCCGTGGGACTGCTGTTTTGGGGAGGTGGGTAGGGGAAAAATGGGGAGAAAATTTGTAACACAAAAACTGGCAGAAATGTATGAAGTAAAACAGAAGTTAATAAAGCATTTAAAAAAAAAAAAGAAGTAACTAGTATGTCTGCCAAGAAAACCTCATGGATGGTATGGTCTATGGGGTCATGAAGAGGCAGACAAAACTGAATAACAACAACCACATTTTTATAGAGCTTACTATGTGCCAGGCACTGTGCTAAGTGCTTTACGATTCCTCTCATTTGATCTTCATAACAATCCTTTGAGGTTGGTGCTATTATTATCCCCATTTTACAGAAAAAGTGAGGCAAAAGGCAGTTAAGTGACTTGCCCAGGGTCACACAGCTATTAAGTGCTTGAGGCTAGATTTGAATTCAGGTTTTCCTGACTCTGGGCCTCAGGGCTCTAGCCACTGCTTATGGTTTCTCAATAACCTCCTCAGGAGGCATTTTAACCAATTTTAATCTAATTTAATTCATTGGGTTTTTTTTTTTTGTCAGAGGATCTCTATAGGAGGCCTAGGAAGCAAAGTCACCCAGGTAAGAATTTAATAAAAATCAGAGCTGGGGTTTAAATCCAAGTTCTCTGACATTGAAGCTAGTCTTTTTTCTACTTGTACTAGAGAGAGGCTGATTTCAATTCAATCTATGGAGGAGGAAAACATAAAACTTCCCAGGAATTTAACTGCCCCAGAGAAGAATACACTGTTGCAGAAAGTTGTACAACCGCATTCAGTGGAGTCCTTCAAGCTGAGGCCAGATGGCTGCTGGTAGGCTTTGCTGTGGAAGAGATTTCTGTTCAGGCATAGGTCATTATATTAGGTAGTTTCTGGGGGCCTTGCCAGCTCCAGAGTGTGTGATTCTATTGGCTAGGTTTTGTAGGCTGAGAAGGATTTAAATTGGAGGAGACAGCCCTGGCTCAGGCCCACAGTTCTCAAGATAGCTACCATCTCAGAGCCATCTCCCTAAAGCCCCCCAGGAGGAAATGCTGAATCAAAAGGAAGATGCAGGGAGCTGTAAATTCAGCTGAAAGCATTTCATCATATAGCCCTTGCTTAAGACTTTTTACATTGTTTTATAATTATTAGTTAAACAAGTTCTAATCCAACTATTCACAGGGATCCCCACCCCCACCCCCCAACACACACACACTCCAGTACACAGGAATTCGGATGTTGACACCCTGTCCCTTAGTGAGTCACAGCCTGGCCAGAACTGGAACTCTTAGCCTGGGCCACCAGACTAGGACAGAGATACTAAATATAGTGAGACAGGCAAGAGTTGTTTAGGTTTTCTCTGACCAGCTGGGTCCCTCCTTGGACAAGAGGCTTCCTTGTTCCTGCTGAGTGTCTTCTGGGGCAAGAAACCTTGAGAACACTGATCTTTGGCCTAAACAAGCAAAGCCTGTCCTGACCAAGGGTGCAAGACACAACGACCTCATCTCTGCAGCCAGCCAGCTCAAGGGTTTTTTGGATCACCCTCAGAGCCCAGGAGCAGCCCTTTTAAAGGCTTTAGCCAATAGCACTAAAAAGGATACCCTACACTATGAGGGACTGAGGACCCTTCAATTATTATAGTCACATTGCCTAGACATAGAGACAAATGACAGGCAGTATCTCCTGCATACAAGCCCTATTCTCAGCCTCCTGCCCCAAGTCTCCCTTATAACCTATTCCACAGACCATGATCTGGAAGTGCTTCTGACCTGAGGTCCCACTCTCCTGCTTGGTGACTGACTTACCAGGTCTACTATTTCAGGAAAAGGTCACCCATACTTCTCTTCATTCCCTCTTCTCTAGCAACCTCCTCCAGGGCCTCCCTCCCAATTGCCTCATGCAACAAGTACCTCTTCCTTCACCATATCCCCTTCCCCGACACCAGTTCTGGAACCATGAACCAAGAGTAGATCAACTCAGCCACTGTTCCTGGATGGAGTGTATCAGTCTATATCCAGCACTGAAGGCAGAATTTGAAATGTCTAACTAAAGGCCCTATTCCTAAGGCCCCACTCACCATACCAGTAACTTTTGGGACCAAATTCAATAATCATTAAACATTTATTAAGTACCTACTATCTATCAGGCACTGTGTTAATCACTGGGCTTACAAATATGTAGAAGAAAGACAATTCCTGCCCTCAAGGAGCTTACAGTCTAATGGGATAAGACCATATACAAAAGGAAGCTAAAAATTTGGAAGGGAAGGAGGCAAAGAAGTCCTCCACGATGTTTTGAAAAGCTGAAGTAGTCCAAAATGAGTACAAATTTGTTCCTCCCTATCCACTCTCCTATGTGTATATATAAACATATACACACATAAACAAAGACAACTAAGCATGAGGTTCTTGAAGGCAAAGTCTGTCTTTGCTTTTATATTTGTAGTCTAAGAACTTAGGCTTGGCATCTAGTAAGCGTTTAATAAATTCTTTTTCATTCATTTATTCAAAAATACCCCCCAAAGACTAGTCTACCAGTTCCCCCCTGACTGGATGAGAAATTGACCCAAACTCCAGATTGGGGAGAACAAATGTTCAGGGCTTTTCCTGGCTTTCTGAAGAAGAACCTAGCCAAGTGACAGACATCTGACTACATGGCCCCTGCCCAAAATATGCTGCCATATGAAGAGAAGGTACAACAAGGGGGGAAAATGTTGGCCTGAGAGTCAGAAGACCCAAGTTTTGGACCAGGTTCTACCTTTGATCATATTCTCTCTCTCTCTCTCTCTCTCTCTCTCTCTCTCTCTCTCTCTCTCTCTCATTCTCTCTCTCTCTGTGTCTCACTGTCTCTGTCTCTGTCTGTCTCTCTCCTGTTTTTCACCTCACTGCTGAAAGCATGGAATAATGTAAAGAACACTGGCTTTGGAATCAGTTTTAATCTGTTACTGACTACCTGTGGAAACTTGGCTAAGTTAATTAAATTCTCTGTGCAGTGAGGGGTTTGGATAAAATGACCCCTCAACTCAAACTCTTCCAACACATCTCAAACCCAGCTCATAATTTTCCTCCTTATACCCACTCATGTATCGCTGTTACTCTATCTCTAGTCTATTATAATCTATCCTGGTTAACTATATATGTGTCTAACTTTGATTGTAAACTTCATCTGGGAAAACAGATACTAGGTCTTCTTTAAAACTTTGTATCTTCCCATTCTGCACAAAATCGATTCTTGATGAATGGGATCAGACCACATCTGGGGCAGAGTTGAGGTTGGCCATCTTAGAAGAAGAACCAAGGTATGTAGGAGCATATTCAGAACAGTGTTATATTAGGAAGAGGAGGAGGAGGAACAAATAGAGGAAGAAGAAGAAAAGGAGGAGGAGGCAGAGGAGAAAAAGAAGGAGGAGGAGGAGGAGAAAAGACTTCATGATAATAGCTGTTTTCAAGTATCGTCACATGGAAAAGGAATCAGCCCTGTTCTGCTTGGCCACATAGGACCAATGAACAGAAAGAAGTTGCAGAAAGGCAAATTGGTGGATTTGGACTCAATATAAGAAAAAAAATTTCTTATAATTAGAATTATTCAAATGTGGAATAAATAGGCTGCCTTGGGAGAGATTGTGGGGTCTTCTATCAGTGATGACCTTTATGCAAAAGCTAAATGGACATTTGTGTGGGAAGCAGAAGAAGGACTAAGCTCCTTGTGAGAAAGGTCTTTTTTCCTTTTCCTTTTTGTAACCTCAGCACCCACCACAGATCCTGGTATATAGTAGGCGCTTAATAAATACTTGTCAATCGATTCTTGCTCAGGTACCAATTGAATGTTGATGGTCTTCAGGGTCTCTTCCAATTCTAGAACCCTAGGGTTTCAGTTGTTAAGTTGAATTTCTTGAGTTAAAGGAAATAAGCTAGGTCCCAAGGATGATATGGAATATGGGGAGCCCCTGGCTGAGCTGTGAGAGTGAGAATCCCAGCCCCTACCTGGCTTCCTGAGCATTCCAACTGTTTTGCAGAGATCTGGGGAGGATGGAGTCAGGAGCCTGTCAGATGATGGTGTAATAGAAACCTCAGGATACTGGCTTTATACCTGGGGCTGGTGGAAAAACAGGCCTTTGTTTTGCTTCTGCAATCGAATTTCTCCCCAGAGCTGAGTTAATGATCTCTTCTGGAATTTTAAAAGTCCTTTTACATTCCTCCTTTCATTCCATCCTCCCAAGAATCCTGGGAGAGGGAAAGGGTGGGGATTATTACCTCCATTTTTTTTTTTTTGGAGGGCAATTGGTGTTAAGTGACTTGCCCAAAGTCACACAGCTAGTAATTGTGTCAAATGTCTGAGGTCGCATTTGAACTCAGGTCCTCCTGACTCCAGGGCTGGTGCTCTATTCACTGCACCACCTAGCCACCCGTCACCTCCATTTTATAGAGGATAAAACCAAGACCCAAAACAGGGATGGGATTTTTTCCAAAGAGAGGAGAGGAGAGATGAGGAGAGGAGAGGGCCCACTACTCTCAGTTTGTGGCTTGTCCTTTGTTCTCTAAGAAGACCAAGACAGCAGGGAGGTGATGCCATGATTTGCAAATGAATTGGATTTAAGTGAGGAAAGGCTGTGCAAAGTCACCAGCCTCACTTTCTCCTCTGGAGACAGCTGGGTTCAGTGGCCAGATATAGATCAGGATGACTGGAGATGATCCCTAAAAGGGTCATAGGCAATCACTATTTGTTAAGTGACTACTATGTGCTAAACAAAGTGCTAGATCCTAGGGGCATAAAGGCAAAAAGGAAAGGATGCCTGCCCTCAAGGAACTTATATTCTATTGGGGGAGACCACACTACACAGTGTAAAATAAAAACACAACTTGTTCATAGAAAACACTGCAGGAGGCGGTCGATGTTAATAGCCAGCACTTCAAGATTCGCAAAACTCTCTCCCTAAGTGGTCTAATTTGATTCTCCCCACAATTCTGGGAGATAGGTGCTATCATTATTATCCACATTTTACAAATGAGGAAACTGAGGCTGTGAAATGTTAAATGACTTGCCAAGAGTCACACAATAAATGTCAGAAGTGGAATTCAAACTCAGGTATCCCTGGCTCTGAGAATATTCTATCCATTGCCCCATCTAGATGCCCAGTTGAATTCCTTCCCAGAACTGAGCCCTCCCCCACCACACACACACACACACACACACACACACACACACACCTACTACCATCTGGGAAGAATAGGGAAAGAGTTCACGTAGGACATGGCACATGAACTGAGCTTTGAAGAATGATAGATTCTAAGAGACTGAAGGGGAGAAAGGAGAGGCTAGGTTATGTATGAGGAACAGGAAGAAGACCATTTTCTGGTCAATTCTCCCAAAGGGGATGAAAGGGAGTGATGTGTAATAAGCCCATTATGTGTAATGAATGATGAGGAGGAAGTGCATTCCAGTTCCAGAAGACCACTTGTCCAAAGACATAGAGGTGGTAGAAGCCATATCACAGGAGGGGCCTTGGAGAGTGTGTGAAGGTAGGCAATACAAAACAAGTCCAGAAAAGATTATTTTGGGGCTCCAATGTAAGTAAAACACTTTGTCAACATTAAAAGGGCTCTGGAATGTCTTACCTCAGTCCTCTGATTGACCAGTGATCTCCCTTATGTAGGTGGTCCCTCCAGTGTTAGAGATAGCAACCCATCCATGCCTGCCAGTCTTGTGCCATTCTTTGTCTACACCCTCCCACAAGTTTCCTACAGAGGGTTCACCCAATGTACAGGGTGGCATCTTCTAGCATGTGTATGTCATGTATTTTAAATAGAAAAGAAAGTAAAAGAAGAAGGGAAGGGAAAACAAAGCCAGAGGGCTCTTTCTCTAGTCCTCTTGTGGAAAGCCTCCTCCTCCCCCTCGCAGCCCAACCCTTGGTTCTATGACCTTGGGCATTTTTTCTGCACGCTCAAAATGGAATATTCTCCGATCTATAATATGGTGATATTTACCCTACCAACCTCCCTAAGATGTTGAAAAGATAAGTAAAAGAGGGGGCAAACAGAACCCATCTATGCCCACCTTGGTCTGTGTGTCTGACCAGGCACAAGGTCTTAACAGGTGACCATTTAGTGCCTAGTATAATGTTTAAAACACAGTAGGCTATTTTCAAAAAATTTGTCAAGTGGTTGAGAGGGCCCAGGTGGGGGGGGGGGAGGAGGGAGAGACAACTATGGCTGAATGCCAGTCATGCCCTCTTTCTGCCATGGTGCCAGGCTCCACCTGCCTGTCACATGAACAAGCAGGTGGCAGGGCTAGGTGACTCATTTCCCCCTTTCACCTTCTTAGTCTGACTCAGTCTTCCCTGGGGGAGCTTCTGTGAACCTAGCAGGACCTGGAGGCCTGTCAGGACCCACATCCCCTGCCTGTGTCTAGCCTGCTGGATTTCTAAGTGAATCCATTGGTTAGTTAACTAGGAAGTTGCTGATTTCCATGAATAACTTCCTTGAACTACTGCTCACTTAGCTACGTGAATAATTCACTTTCCCTCTCTGAACCTTTGTTTTCCCAAATATACTCACACATATATATCCCTCAACCTGTCTGGACTGAATTTTTCTCATCTGAAAAATGATGAAGTTAGACTACATGACCTCTAAGACCCATTCCAGCTCAAATGCTTATCATTCTATGAGGTAAGTCATGAAATTATTCTTCACAAAAGGGAATTACTTTCTCCTTCCTTAAAGGGAGCAGAAGAAATATCTAATTTTCAGACAGAAAGGGACACAGACTTCCAGTTAGAAAAGTGATTCAAGGAGTGGGACCTCTGGCAACAAAGAAGAGAGCCTCTTCTCCAGCCATTTCCTCCAAAGCCTTCTCATTACTGGCCATGTACAATTTCATGATATTTTAAATATATACTTTCTATCATATTAAAATGATTCTTTTATGCCTATGCTTGATAAAAGTTTTAATATAGATGAAGTAGACAGAGAGCTGGATTTGGAGCCAGGAAGACTTAAGTTCAAATCTGGCCTCAGATACTTACTAGCTATGAGACTCTGGGCAAGTCATTTAACCTCCATCTGCTTCAGTTTCATCATTTATAAAATGGGGATAATAATTCTACCTACCTCTCACAGGGTCTGTCCTAGGCCTTCTTCTTTTCTCCTACTATACAATTTCACTTGGTGATCTCATTAGCTCCCATGGATTTGAATATCATATCAGTACTAATGATTCTCAAATCTATGTGTCTAGGTCTAACCTCTCTGCTGACCCTCAGTCTGCATCTCCAGCTGCTTATTAGCCTGAATATGAACCCAGCTATTAGGGTAACTCAGCTCATCCTCTTCCTCTCCTTGTCCTCTCCAAAGGAAGGTAATATTTGATGACCAGAAGCTGCCCACTTAACTTGGAGTTCACTGATGGCTAGATTCCTTCCTTCCTTCCTTCCTTCCTTCCTTCCTTCCTTCCTTCCTTCCTTCCTTCCTTCCTTCCTTCCTTCCTTCCTTCCTTCCTTCCTTCCTTTCTTCCTTTCTTTCTTTCTTTCTTTCTTTCTTTCTTTCTTTCTTTCTTTCTTTCTTTCTTTCTTTCTTTCTTTCATCTTTCTTTCTTTCTTCTTTCACAAAACCCTGCCCAAGCTCCACTTAATAGCTGTATTCTGGGCCCTTCTGGCTTAGAGTGAATGTCAATGGTAACTATTTCTCTTTAGAACGTCATCCTGAGGGTCTTTTCCTTCCATCTTAATATTTTCTTTTTTCTAATTAAAGGGGCCATTCTTTCACTCATTTCTTTTTTTTTTTTAGCTAGCTATTCTTTATTATATTAAGGAAAAAACCTTTTATTATCAGACTTTTGAATTAAAAAAAAACCATAAATGGGGTATTGCATTTTGTCAAAGGCTTTTTCTGCACCTATTGAAATAATCATATGATTTTTTATTATTAATATGGTCTATGATGTTTATTGCTTTCCCAAAATGTATAAACTTTGTATACTTAGTATTAATCCAACTTGGTCATAGCGTATAATATTTTAAATATGTTGTTGTAATCTCTTTATATATATATATATATATATATATATATATTTGAAACATTTAATTTTAAGACCTCGAATTTCAGATCCATTTCCTTCCTCCCTTGTCACCCCTTCCCTCTGGGAAGATAAGTAATTCAGTGTATGGTGTACATGTCTAGCTATGCAAAACATTACCATGGTAGATATATTGTACGAGGCTGCTTATAATTCCCTCCCACTCATCCTACCCCCCTCCTGGTCCATTCCCTACTTGATCCTGTCCCTCTTCTATAGTGGGTACTTCCAACCTCCCCTCCCCCCAAGGATGCCCTCCCATCCATCATCCCTCCTCTCATCCCCCTTCCCCCTATTCTGCTGCAGGTTGAGATATCCCATTTAGTGTGTATGTCATTCTCTCCCTGAACCAAATTCAATGAGAATGTGGTTTTGCCTTTTTGCCCTCCTATTCTTCCCTTCCCTTGCAACCACTTCCCCTTGCTTCTTCTACATGAGATAGATTGCCCTACCCTGTCTTTCCCCATCTCCTCTTGCCACTTTCCTCTCTCACCTCATAATTTCGCCCCTTTAGTATCCTCCCTTCCCAACAAATTCACCCTATGCCCTCTATCCATATATAACTGTAAATATATATACACACATTCGCATATGTATTCATATGACCATACACCCTTCTTCCATTATTTTCATACTGAGAAAGATTTCATCAGTCACAATAATTGTTTTTCCATATAGGAATGTAAATAGTTCAATTTTGATAAGTTCCTTTTGATTTCTTTTCCCTGATTACCTTCTCAGGCATCTCTTGCTTCTTGCATCTGGATGTCAAATTTTCTATTCAATTCTGGTTTTTTCCTCAAGAATGCTTGAAAATCCTCTATTCCACTGAATGACCATATTTTCCCCTGAAACAAAATACTCAGTTTTGCTGGGTAGGTGACACTTGGGTTCATTCCCAGCTCTTTTGCCCTCTGGAATATCGTATTCCATGCCCTTCACTCCCTAAGTGTACAAGCTGCCAGGTCCTGTGCTATTCTGATTGTGTTTCCACAATATTGAAATTGTTTCTTCCTGGCTGCTTGGAGTATTTTCTCCTTGATCTGGGGATTCTGGAATCTGGCTATAATATTCCTGGGAGTTTTCTTTTTGGGATCTTTTTCAGGAGGTGATTGATGGATTCTTTCAACCTCTATTTTGCCCTCTGGATCTAAAACATCAGGGCAATTTTCCTTGAGAATTTCTTTTTTCTTTGAAAACCTTAAAGCACTTTATAAATACTGGCTACTATTTTTATTTTAATTAAATGAAGCTTGGCATAGTAGATAGCTAGCCCTGAAGCTCAGAAGGCCTGCCTTTGACACATACTGATGACCCTGGGCAGATCTTTTAACCTCTCAGTGCTATAAGCAACTCTCTAAGTTTATAAGTTTCAAAGAAGGTGCCAACTTGAATCAGCAGGGGTAACTTCCTCACCCTAGAGTTATCTATGCCAATGAAATTAGAAGTCTAATTCTATCTCTATTGATATAATCATATGGTTTCACCTTTTGGGGGGTTATGCAATTATATTGTTTTTGTAATATTGAACCATTCTCGTAATACTGGTATAAATCCAGTTTGATTCAGAATTTGCAATCTATGACTGAGGAGGCCATATTATCTTCCTCCTCCTTTTCTCCCTCTTCTTTTCTTCATTCTCATACTCCTCTTCCTCTTCCTCCTTCTGCTTCTTCTTCCTTTATCACATATGGTCCCTCTGTCCACATGGGGAGTCACATCCTTATATGTGGGTGTTTTGTCCAAAGGAATATAATTTCACTTATATTTTGTAAGACATCTTGGGGCTTGGAGACTAGAATTTTTTAAATTTCTTATTTATTTCATAATTTTTTTCTAAAAAGTTGGGACAATTAACTCTCTGTCTTATACAGTTTTCATCTATGATTTCTCGAAATATAGCTATGTGTAACAATAACTGCCTTCTGGGGACCCAACTTGTTAGTCAAGTTGGGCAATGCTTCTATTTCTCCTCCTCTTCCTTCTTCCTTTATCATATATGGTGCCTCTATCCACTGGGGAATCACACCCTTACATGTGAGTGTTCTGTCCAAAGGAATGTAATTTTTGGTTTCTTTACTCTTTTTTTTTTTCAGGAAGCTGGGACAGTTAACTCTTTGTCTTTTGCAGTTTTCATTTATGATTCCTTGAAATATAACTCTGAAAAAACAGGCTTTGAAAAAGCCCATTATGATTCAAATGGAGTTACCTGATTAGGTCTTTAAATCTAAATAACTCTGGGTCTTATTAACTGGCCAATAACTTCTCTTGCCCATTGTATGGGTTTTGATAGCTAAGAATGAATGTGTGTACCAATTGTTTTCTGTTCTGGGCAAGAACTCTAAGGGTCTTCCCCTCCCAGACTGATTCTTTTGTGATGGCAACCTAGGCTATCTTCTGTGTCTCAATTCTTACTTAGCCTTTGATCATTGAATGGGTGTTGCCTCAGATAAACTGAGACCTGGGAAAGACCTTAGTTTTAAAAGGCCAAAGTCCTCCATTGTATTCTAGGCCATTGCCAGTAGTCTTGACTTTTGTCTTGCCACTAAACTCTAGTGACTGGAGAAGAGTGATGTTGATAACTTTACACAGTTCTGCCTCTAACTCCAGTTCATTAGCAAGTTAAGACACCACCCTTGTGATGTTATTGGTCCTCTTCAAGAAGAAGGATAAACAACAATTTTGACTCAATTTCCTAGGGCCAGTTTTTCATTCCTCCTGGGAGAAACCAGTTTAGAATCATAGGAAGGCTGAGCAGGAATGGGACTTGATTCGTTTATTTAGTTAAAGATGTCAATCTGCCCCTTTCCTGGAGCTTTGACCAAAGGAGAATAATAATTACCTAAAATCTAGAATGGAGGGGGGGCAGGGTTCAGGAAGAAAAGGTGATGAGAGTGAGGATCACTGGTGACAAACACCAAGTTTCATTAAGGGCTGACCCCAGAGGTCATTCACCTGCAGAAGTTCTTCTTGCAGAATAGTTCTAAAAATATCCATTTTAGCTCTTTGTCATCTGGCTCCACCTTTCTAGGCTTATCACACTTTATTCCCCTTCACACATTACCAGTATTCTAGCTAAACTGACCTACTTGCTATTCCAGAATTCAGCATTCCATCCTCTCAGAAAGCTCTTTCCCTGACCAGTTGCACTCATTTTGGATTTCTTAGGCTTCTCTACCATGACCCTATAACCCCATCACTGGGAAATCAAATAACATGGCAAGATCCAATCAACCTTGGTATTCACACCTCATCGATACCCTCTGCCTTTCTGATTGAAGACTGGAGCCATAAACTCTTCTTAACACCCTCTCATTATCCTACATGTACTTGTGTCTGCTTACCTATTTTTCTCCCCACAAACCCATCTCTCTCATCCCAAATAAAACAAACTCCTTTATGGCAGGGAATGGTTTTTGTTTTGTCAGGTAGATTGTATATGGTAAATGCTTCTTGGATTAAAGCTATTATCAGAGTCCTCATTGTGGCAAAATTGAGGGTTAGTTAAAGCTGGGCAGCCAATCAAAATCTGAACACATTCTCTATACTAGACAGTAAACTCCCTGAGGAGCCCTGCCCCTGGCTTCTAGACTCCTCAAACCATGTATCTGCTGCTGCTGGCTTGTTCTGGAACTCCCTTAGAAGTTTGGGGCTTCCTCACCCTACCATCCTTGAAGCCTTCTCAAGCTGGAATATCCCTCTGGAAGGCCCATCCTTTCCTCTCTTTGATGAGCTCCTCTAGTACCCTCCATTTTGTGGAGGGTCCCAGGATGCCTTTCATTTCCCTCCTGGCCCTATTACTGGCTCCTAGACTTCAAAATCATGTCCCTCTACCAAATACCTTCATTCCCCACCACACATCTTTTCAGCTCCTTTGTATGTATCTTTCTGTATTAGAATATAAGTTCCCTGAGGACAAGGGCTCTTTCTTTTTGCTTATATTGGCACCAGCAGCACTTACTACAGTGCCTGGCACTATTGTGTATCCTTAATAAAAGCTATATAGAAGCTTAATAAATGTTTCTTTCCTTCCTTGAGGTTAAGAATCAGCCATTCATCTTTATTAACTCAGTATGTAACCTTGAGAAGTTATTTCCTTCCTCTAAATTTGTTTCCTCTTCTGTAAAATGAGGGAAATTAATAAGAAGGTGTCTAAGGCTCCCCCCACTTCTAGCATCTGTATTTTTTATGTTCTAAGTTTCCTTTCAACTCTGACATTTTGTGTTCTAAGATCTTTTCTAGTTCTATATTTTGCTAGGTAAGTCCTCTGCCAAGTGTGACATTTTATGGTTTCATGTGCTTCCTCTGTACAACTTCCCCAACACAGAACTCTATAGTGCTGCATATAGGCTTCATATGTTTTGGGTAAATAATGAAAGAGTGGAAGACTGATGATAAGCTTGAGGCAGTGGGACAAAGGGGACAGTAATTAGGCAAATCCAAAGAATAATGAACAGGCATCTTGGTCCCTGTCAGTCTATAAGATCTTTAATAGCCTTTATAAACCCATCTAATATCTTGTTTACTTGAAGCCTGGGAGGATTTGTATTGGAAAACACCCCTAAATCCCTAGCAGCTTGACTCTCCCCTCAGTCTCTGAGAGACCTCTCAAAGACACCTGCCAACCTCAGGTTATCAGAGGGTCCACTTTCTGATACTGACAGAAATTGGGGGGGAAGAAGAGAGAGGGAGAGAGACAGGAGAGACAGAGAGAGAGTAAGAAAGAGGAGAGGGAGAGAGAAAATGAGAGAGGGAGGGTGGAAGAGAGACAGGGAGATGGGGAGAGAGGGAGACAGAGAGAGAGAGAGAGAGAGAGGAGAGGAAGGAAAAGGAAAGGGAGAAAAAAGAGGAGGGAGAAGAGGAAAAAGAAAGAGAAAGGAGAGAAGAGATGATGAAGAGGAGAGGAAAAGGAAATGGAGGAGAGAAGGCAAGAGAGGGAGAGGAAAAAGGGAGGAAAAGGGAAAGGGAGAGAGGCAAAGGAAAAGGACTTTCCTTTAAAGGTAAAATAGGCTGCTCCAGGGACTTACTCATCAGACTCAGCTCAGCATGAGAGGCACACACCCAGCCCCTCCCTGCCTGCTCCCAGGCTCCAGAGAGTAAATCGCCTCTTTCCACACACATTTCCCGCCCCCCCCCCCTTTCCCCCATGACCCACGTGTGCTCACAGAGGCATCAGCATAGCATGGGCCTTTACTCTCCCTGTTTGCCACCAAGCTCTGATCCTCCAGCCCCAAATGTGCCCTCTCTTTGGTTGGTCTTTTGAAATCAACTGAATCTCTGGAAATAAATTCGGGTTCAAGCCACAGATAAACTCAGCTCTTCCAAGACAAAGCTCCCAGTGTGAGGCCAGCCAGTAGGAATGTTAGGAAGTTTCTGCATCTCAGCCTGCGCTTTCCTTGGGATCTCAAAGAGCTGTCTGGCTCCCCTCAACACATCCCTCCCACCATCCCCCAAGTCACAGAGGCAGCTCAAAGTTCATTGTTAGGGTTTGCAGAAGGGAGAGAGGGATGAGCCCCGGATGATTCTGTAAGAAGGGAGGATGATGCTACCAGGAAAAGAGATTTTGGCTGTGGTCCTGTCTGCCACTAACTCTCTGACCCAGATTAAGTCATCTCATAGTAAATTAGGGAGACCCACTCCCTGCTCTGGTAACCTTACAGACCGTCTCCATGAAATGTGATAGATGGAGGGAATTCCTTGATACATACTTTTTACTCATTTGTATATATATGTTGCTCAAACACACACACACACACACACACACACACACACACACACACACACACACACACACAAACGTAAGTAAGCTTCCTGAGGAGAGAGGCTTCGCCTTTTGTCTTTGTAGTTCCCCCAACTCCCATCTAGCACAGTAGCTGGGATAGACTCGGCACTTAAATAAATACTTTTTGATTTCACCTGAAAGGAAAAGTAATCTATAATAAAGCTGTAGAAAAAAGTAAGATATTTTAAGAGCAAGCCACTTCTCGCTGAATCTCAGTTTCCTCAGTTGTCAAATGGAGAGATTCGATGATCACAGGATCATAGATCCAGCGCTGGAAGGGACGTCAGAGGCCAGCTAATCCAAACTCATTTTACAACTAAGGAAACTGAGGCCCAAGATTTAGTGATTTACCCAAGTGAAAACACGGATAGTAAGCACTGGGGTTTGAATCCAGGTCCTCGAGCCACCTCTCTTCCCCCGAAGTTCTCTGGTGACCCTATATCCCCCATGTTTCCTTGCTGAGCTAGGGTCATACCCGAATAGTTACAACCCAGGGAGTAAATAGCTGTGCCCCTTCTTGTTTCTGCTATCATCCCAGTCCTTTCGTAGGGACGGCTTGGAAATGGTCTCTGAGTGTCTTAGGTAGCTCTTTCCGCGGGGTTATAGAAGAAGCAGGACTTCTCTTGGGCACCAAAAATGTATGGACTCCGAGACCCTGAGACCAGGGTGTTTCCTCTTCCTACGCAGACCGTGGCCGCATCCTAGGGTCTAGCAAATCCGGCCAGATCCCCCCCACCGAATCCCTCCCCCTCGGAGGAGGAGCCTAGAGCTGGGCCTCTTAGTTAACAGGCCAACACACCCCCAACACACCCCCTGCCTCTCACAACCAATCAGAGAAAGCGGGTCCCGGCCACACATTGCCTCTATAAACCACAGGCTCGGCATTCCCGGCAAGAGCGAGAGCGGGACGGCTCTGGTGGAGTGGACCGAGCGGCAAGGCCCGGGAGCGCAGTACCAGAGAGGGGAAAAGGGAAAAGTGAAGGAAAGGAGAAAAGATAGTTGAGGGAAAGGAGAGGAGAAAAGAAAAAGACAGAGGAAAGGGAAGAAAAGAGAGAAGAGGGAAAAAAAAGTATAGAAGAGAGGAGGGAGAAAAAGAGAGCAGAGCGCAGGGGAGCGCAGCGCGCCCCGGCTTCCCGCCCTAGAACCTGGGTATCGGAGCCGGAGCCCGAGCGCAGAGAGCGGTGGCAACATAGGCAGCGGAGCGGGGAGAGCGCACTGCGAGAAACATGGACTCCGGAGGCAAGGTAAGACCCGCGGTTCGGTCTGGTCCGCACTGAGAGGCAGCGGGCCATGCCGCCCTCCGGCCCCCAGCCCGGAGCCAGGCGAGCGGCGTGCTCTGTTAAGTGATGCGGAGGGGAGGGGCTGAGGCACCCGGCGGCTTCCGGCCCCGCGGGCTCAGGGCTCCGAGTGCCCAGTAGCTACTGCCACCCCCCCCCCCAGCCCGGGCCGCCGGGGGCCCCGGAAGGCTCTGGGGGTGGAGAAGGAGCATGGGGGGGCCTGCGCAGCAGGTGGCTGTGCCCCAGCCCAGCGGAACCTGGAGCTTTGGGGCATCGCCGAGGGAAGCGCGGTGCACCGCCCCCAGTCCGGCCCAGCCGCGTGGTGCGTGCGTAGAAGGCCCTCTTGGGCTCCTGGCGCCTAACGTCAGCCGGTGCTGAGACCTGAACGCTCAGGGAGCGTCCAGGGGAGTGAGGATTTGGGGTTGTGGCGGGGGCCAGAGGGCCTCCGGTTAGAAAGGTGCGGAGCGCGTTCCTTCCTTCGCTCTCCGAGGTGTGGTGCCTCCGCCCCTGTCCCCGCCTCTCCCGAACTGGCTTAGGGCCAGCCGCCGGCGGGAATTTGAGGGAATCTGCGCCCCCGGCCCAGCCTAACGGCTGCACTCCCTCTACTCTCAGGAAGCCACCAATTTGACCTCCAGGCCTCTTTAGGCACATTGGAGAGCTGAGGCCGTCATTCTGGGGTTGAGTTCTACCTCTGCTATTTCCCGGCCGTATGACTGTGGGCAAGTCACTTCCCCCTCTGTGGTCGTCAGTTTTCTTATATGTGAAATAAGGGAGCTAGAGTAGATCCTTTAGGTGCCTTACCCTTCTACTGCTGTGTGATCTGCGCAGGGCGCAAGCGCGCCAAGTGGGGGCCGGCTGGGTGGGCGAGGGCTGACACTAAACCTTGGAATGGAGGATCTTGTCCCGGAGTCAGCCCTGGGCAGAGGAGACCTGGGGCTGGGTGGGGGCCCTAGTGATGTCAGCTGGGCAAACAAGCCTCTCGTAAAGGCACATCTGGCGAGTGGAGTTTTATAAACTGATTTAAAGAAAGCAAATTACAGTTGGGAAAGGGGAGGACGCGTATGGGGCAGTGCGTACTAGCAGGGGAACAGTTCCAATACCTCTCGTTGGCACCCCCCAGTTTAAGGAGGTAGCGGGAAGTTTGGAGACCCTCATGGTCAGCAGGCAACAAAGCGTTCTATAGGGATTCCGAAGCGTGAGGCACACTCCCCCATCTCTAAGCTCGCTCGGTGGTCCAAGATTCCTGCCCAGCCAGACCCTCCTTGCTGGGCTGGGCCTTGGGGCTAGGGCTCCTGGCTTCCGCTCACCTCTCCCGCAGGAGCCGAAGAAGAAAAGATGCTCTGGGACCCCAGTCCTAGTCTCCAAGGGGAAGGACTCTTAGCTAATGTGGCTATGTCGGGAGGAGGGAGAGGGGGCGGGCGAGCAGAAGTCGCACGTTCCGCACGCACTAAGCCTTCTCTCTCTCTCTCTCTCTCTCTCTCTCTCTCTCTCTCTCTCTCTCTCTCTCTCTCGCTGGCCTCTCCCTGGCAGAGCCCTCCCCCAACTCTCCCACCCTCCTTTCCCTCCCGAGCTCAGTAGCTGCCGGAAATCGGGGTGAGGGGCTAGAGGGGAGGGGCTTCCCAGAGCTTGCTCCGGATTGGCCACACAGGCCGAGCCCCCTCTCCCATCTCCAACTACTGCCCCGAAGCTGGGTGAAGAAAAGGGGAGGCGGGGGGAACGGGGAGCCTTTGCAGATCCAGACATTCACAAGGCAGGGTGGTCTCTTGGGAGAAGGAATCATAGATCATAGTGAGGGGGAGGCAGGGACACACCCCAACTCCCTACCCCTATCCTTTTGCTTCTTGTCTGATGCACTGGAAAGATACAAAAAGAAAGTTGAAGGCTTGAGTGAGTTCTAGCTTCCTGGCAGAAGGGGAAGGGGGGATGGGAGAGGAATAAAGAGCCAATCTCTTACCTCTCTTCCCCAGGTCAGTCCTGGAGGGATCGGAACCTCATGCCAAACACAGCTCAGGCTGAGTGGGCACCCAGAGGGGCACCAGGGAGGCCAAAGTGTCCGGATCTGGTCTACCAAGGCCAGGACTCTGTCAGATTGAACCCCACCCATCTTAGGGAGAGCACTCCCGGCAACAAGACTGGCTTAGTTTTTCCTAGGGATACCTAGACTAATCTACCCTTCCAAATACTCATTACTCTGATGGTTCACCCTTCATAACCTCTCAGATTGGGGGGCGGGGTAGCACTGAAGAAAACCCTTTCAATTAGGAACAAATTACAGCCTAGGGCTTATCACTAGTGGAGAAAAGCTTTCCACAATGGTTTGTGGAGGGAACATTGGATTTAGAGACAGAACATCCGGAGTTCCTATCTGCCACTTACTGGCAATATAACCTTAGGGAAAACTTCTGAAGTTTCTTCCCGTAAAATGAAGGGAACAGGTGCTACTAAGGTACCTTCTTAGCTCTAACATTTTATGATCTATTTATCTTTTACATATTTGGGGAATTAGAGGCTCAGAGGAAGGAGAGAGGCTAGGATTAGAACCTAGATCTTCTGACTTCTAATTCAGCTATTCTTTCCCATGTGGCCTCTCACCCTACAATGCTGCCTCTCTGTACCATACTCTGCGTGTATCTCTGTTTCTGCATATATCCCTCTACTGAATAAGGTTACAGTGCCTTCCTCTTACTCAGTCCATAGGCTCTTCAATTTAGAAGGAAAATCCAAGTTCCAACACCCTCATTTTACAGATGGCTAAACTGAGGCACAGAGAGAGGGGAGGTATAACTTGCCCAAAATCACACAAGAGATTTAAAAGTTTCAGAGCCAGAATTTGAATCAGGACCTTTAACGCTAAATCTAGCCCTCTCTCCACTACACCATCCTGCTTTATTGTATTATCTCTAAACTTGACGGCTACTTTCAAATAAGAGACTCAAATATGGATTTTACATGTTTTTACATGTTTTACATGTTTACATGGGAAGATAACATGTAATTCCTAAGAACTTTATCATTATTAGGGCTGTTAGAAAGAGTATACTTTGAGGGTACCTGTGTAAGGTGACTATGGTGGGATGATTTGTAAAAAAAAAAATTAAGGAGTGAAATGAGTGCACTAGAAAGGGGAGAGGTAGAATAGGGTAAATTATCTCACATTAAATAGGTATGAGGAAGGCCTATAAACAGAACCTTACTCTTTGGAATTGGCTCAGAGAGAGAATAACATACACAGTTGGGTATAGAAAATTATCGTAACCCTCCAGGGAAGTAGGAGCAGAACGGGGGGATAATGTGAGGGACTGATTGAAGAGAGGATGGATTAAGGGGAGGCAGTCTTCAGAAGCAAAAGACTTGAGGAGGGATAGGGTAAAAAGAGAAAGATAACTGGGGGAAAGAGAAAAATACACAGTAATCATAACTGAATAGAATGAATTCACCCATAAAACAGACTGGATAGCTGAATGGATTAAAAACCAGAATCCAACAATGTTTACACGAATTTGAAACAAAGAAACACACAGTAAAAAAAGAGATAGAGCAGAATCTATTAAGCTTCAGATAAGGGGGTGAAACAATCTTGATCTCAAAGCAAAAGCAAAAAAAGAATCTAATTTTAAAAGATAAGCAGAAAAGCTGTATTTTGTTAAAAGGTACCATAGACAATTAAGTAATATTAATACTAAACATGTACCAAATGGCCTTGCATTCAAATTCTTAAAGGAAAAGTTAAATGAGTTACAGAAGGAAATTACTATTACTAGTTGGGGATCTCAACTTTCCCCTTTCAGAACTAGATAAATCTAACCACAAAGTAAACAAGATATTTAGGAGATGAATAGAATTTTAGAAAAGTTAGATATGATAGACCTCTGGAGTATACCTTCTCAGTTGTACATGGCACCTACACAAAAATTGACCTTGCATTAGGGCATAAATTTCACAACCAAATGTGGAAAAGCAAAACTATTAAATGTATCCTTTTTAGATCATAATGCAATAAAAATTACATTCAATGAGGGCCCCTGCAAACGTAGATTGAAAATTAATTGGAAACTAAATCTAACCCAAGTGGGTCAAAGAACAAATCATAGAAACAATCAATACTTTCATTAGAATGACAATGAGATAATATACCAAAATTTATGTGATTGCAGCAATACTTAGGGTAATTTTTTTAATCTCTAAATACATCAATAAAATAGAGAAAAAGCAGATTAGTTGAGTGTCTAATTTTTAAAAATAGAAAAAGAAAAAATTAAAAATTTGGTGTTTAAACACCAAAATGGAAATCCTAGAAAATCAAAGGAGAGATTAATAAAATTAAAAAAAAAAAACAAGCCTATTGAACTAAATTAAAATTGAGGAACTGGTTTTATTTGGGTGGGGGTACACAGCAGGCATAGATAAACTATTGGTTAATTTGATCTAAAAAATAAACTTGAAATCTTTTTAGGAAGTTGCAGGGAGTAGCTACTACCCTGAGAGGGCAGCTTCATCCAGAATAACTGACTGAACTATCTATACAGTGGCCCCCTTGGAATTTAAGTTTAGGGAAATAGTGAGTAGTGATTGAGGTGATTCAGTAGTTACTTAAGAAGTTAGGATTCTATGGGGAATGAGCCCTTCCTGAACCCATCTAGGGTTCAGAAGCTTATCCAGGATTCTACCAGAGATGCCCAGATAGGAAACTAGCAGCTTAGCTGGGGGAAAATGTTGGGGGCAAGACTATTTGTCATAAATGTTAGGGTTTTTGGTTTGTTTTTTTTGTTTTTTTGGAGGGGGAAAGATAAGGCAATTGGGGTTAAGTGACTTGCCCAGGGTCACACAGCTAGTAAGTGTCAGAGGCCCCATTTGAACTCAGGTTCTCCTGACTCCAGGAGGGCTCTATTCACTTCACTATCTAGCTGCCCCCACAAATGTTAGTTTTAACTTGAACTGTTAGTATCAGAGAAGCTGGTGTTAACTTTGAGACAGTAACTCCCTTGTTCCTTCCTGGTATTTGCCTTGTAGAATGATCCATACTTTTTGTTCTTTTTCAGGGACTAGTAATCAAATTAATCTCAGCTATCAGTAGAATCAGGAGACTAGGGTTCCTACCTCTGTCCTTATTCACTGTGTGACTTTGTCTATATCAGTTTCCCTCTCTGAACATGTTTTTCCACCTGTAAAGTAAGGGTTGCCCTGTCTCATACGGTGGTTCTGGGACTCAAATGAGAATACATACATGTAATCTGTAATAGAGAAAGAAAGGGTTTTAGAGAATTATCCAGTTTAACTCCTTCATTTCAGAGAAAGGGAAACTGAGACCTAGAGAAGAAATCAATCTGACATTCATTGGGGAAGGGAACCATAAGATCTTGACTACCTAGAACCCTGGCATACTGGGAATTTACCCAGCCTGCTTGACCTGGTAAATCATTTAATGTTCCGCTGCTGGGGAAATTCTCTCCTGCCCAGTTTCCCTGAAAGCCAGTCACATCCTTGCAGATGGCCTCCTGGGCTGCCTTTCCCTTGTTCACTTCTATATACCTGTTAAGGGAGAGAGAGAAAATTATATTTTAGCATTAGACTACCATTTTGACAGCTGCTTACTTTGTCCTATGGTTTATTGAAAGAAACACTCAATAAATACTTAGAACCTTAAGGTCATAAAATGTCAGGGCTGGGAGAGACTTTAAAATATACTGTGCCATTGCTGGAAGAGCCTTTAGAACATTATGTCAGAACTGAGAGGGACCAGAGAACATCCAGGGTTAAGATTGGGAGGGACCTGAGAACACCCAGTGCTCACACTGGGAGAGATCTTAGATTTAGAATGTTGCAGGTTGGGACGCAGACTCATACAAGGTCTGAGCTAGAAGGAACCTCATGACAAATACCCGATAAAATGAGCACTTCTAATATACACAGTACAAAATGAGAATTTTGAAACCATGAATTTCTCTCATACAATTTGCTTTTCCTTTTATGTATATAATTCAGCAGAGACATAGGGTTTCAGCAGAGAGGGCTGTTAGAACAGAGAACATCAGGGCTGGGAGGGAGGGACCTTAGAACATCCAAAGTTGGGAGAGACTTCATAGACTGGTAGAATCCAGAAGGGACTATAAAAACCATATGGTCCACCTACCTCATTTTTACTGATAGGAAAACGGAGACCCAGAAAAACCTCTATATCCCTTTTCTTTCCCTTGGTGCATCTTACCCCCACAGAACAGCCTGCCAGTACCACACACACACACACACACACACACACACACACACACACACACACACACACACACACACACACTGCTCACTGCCAAACATCACCCCTTCAGTCTGCTATCAAAGTAAAAAAAAGATCTGTAGATTTAGAAGTGGACCCTGAAGCAAAGTTGCTCATTTCAGGCTAAATGTAAAAAAATGTGGCCTTGTGCCTGCCTGGGACTGGGTCCTGCTCACCCCAAATCTGGACGAGTTCCAGATCCTTATTAATCAGATTGTAACTGCAGCTGATTCCAGCCTTTCCCAAGACACCTGGTCACAAGGCTTGAGCCCAGAGCTTCTTTTGAGCACCAAGGGGCCCTTTCTCTGGTGCTGGGGGAGAATACAAGGTTAGGTAGCCAGTGAAATGAACAGGGGAACACTGGGCTGGAAATGAAACCAATCCTGGCATGGTTCTATCAACCCATCTTCTGACAGTGTAGAAGCCACCAGGGGAAGGAACAGGAGAGTTGGAGTCTGGAGCTGGTCTGTTAACAAGAATATCAGGTGTTCGCTGACCTCCTGACTTGGGACTGAGCATCTGGAGATATTCCTGCCTCAGTAAAAAACCCCAACTCCTTACCTCCTATATCATTTAATACTAGTTATCGTTTAGGGAGTGTTTTACCTAGGTTATCTCCTTTGATCCACATGGCAATGTTAATGATGTAGGTAGCTGTTAGCATCCTTGTTTTACAAATGAGGAAATTGAAGACTTAAAAAAAAAATTGAGTGACTTACCCAGGTCACACAGCTATTAAATGCTTGGAGCTAGATTTAGACTCCAGCTCTTCCTGACTTTGTCAGGAAAGTCCTGCTTTCATCTCCTATCTCCCCTTCATAAGGGACTGTAGTGATTGAGCTACAGTATAGAGAAAGGCTTCCTTCCAGACCAAGCTGTCCTACTGTAGTTTAAAACAAGATCCCTATTCACACAAATCTATGTATACAAGAATATTCCAAAGGAGAACCCTTTGCTAGCCCTGAAGACAGGATCCATTAAATTTCTGTATCTCAGAGCTTCCTGAATCCCCAATCTCTGCATGTGTTGGCAGAAGGAAATACCTGGAAACATTTGACTCTTTGGTCTGTCTGCCTGTCTGTGGGCCTATGTGGAACTGAGAGCTCCCTGGAACAGAGGTAGAAGAATCAGTCAGAGCTAACCCTGAAGCCTAACACCAGAACCCAGGAGGAAGTAATTTGATTTCAGGATAATGAGAACCTAACACCCAGCGGTCACCTAAAGGTCATCCAGGTGTATGATGTCTGCCCTACAGGACCAACTCATGACTCAGGCTTTCTGATAGATTTAAGTTATAGACTGCTGCCCAAGACAGTGTTTGGAACTAGGAGTTAGGAAGCCTAGGTTCTAATCCTATATCTGCAACATGCTTGACCCAGGACAAGTCTCTTTTCTCTCTTTAAGCCTCAGTTTCCTTATCTGTAAAATGGGTGTCTGAGGTGAACTTCCCTCTTTGAAATTATGTGATTTTTTAAAAAAAAGTTTACAAATTCAGAAGGAAAAACATAATAGGCTTTTGGGGACCCCCCCCCCAGTTTTCTTTCTATCCCTTTATCTCTCTAAAATGCTTCTGCTCTGGGTCTAGGAGGTCTCTCAAGGGTCTATTAAATAAGGCATCATTCACTCAGAGATAAAAGAGACATCTGGTGCCATCAAGGCTAACTTGTACATGAGGTAGATGCTCTCTGCCTCATCCCACCTGACAAGTGGTCCATGTATCCCTCACTGGGCAAGTTCCCCAGGGGAGCTTCCCAAGGCCCCTAGATCCTGCCCCCTGGGGAAGTCTTCCCTGCTAGAAAGTCTTCCCTTCCTCATTTACTCCTGGTAATGCTGGGAGCCCTCAGGAGCAGAACAAGCCCATTCTCTCTTCCCCAAGACAGCCCTTCATATACAATATGTCTTTCCATCAATGACTTTACCAGCCATGGTGTCCTCCTCCTCCTCTCCCACTGTGCTTAGCTGGGGGATGGGGATGGGGATGGGGATGGGGATGGGGATGGGGAGGGAGTAGTCAGCCATACTGAGAAAGTTCTGTCTGAGTGAAACCAGACTCATACACTTACTAAAAGAACAATCCAAGACCTATCCCTGCCTTAGTGCTTTTCAGGACAAGGACCAGGGGAAGATTCCTGGCAAACCTCAGCTCTGGACAGCCCAGAATCAAGAAAAAGCATCCTTATCCTTAGGTGCAGAACTATGAAAACCTGGAATGAGGGGGAAGAGTTAAGGTTAATGTTTGTATGGGACTTTCACCTTTTAGGAGGGAAAGCAAGGCAATTGGGGTTAAGTGACTTGGCCCAAGGTCACACAGCTAGTAAGTGTCAAGTGTCTGAGGCCTGATTTGAACTCAGTTCCTCCTAAATCATTTCTAATGATTTCAGGCTCCCAACAATGGAGCAGACTGCTTGTGTTGTCAGGTAGTAGTAACCTTCTCGTCATTGGGAGGTATTCAGGTAAAGGCCAAATAACTATGTGACCAGGTTCCTGTGAAAAGGCAGCCTGCTTCCCCTAGGAGTTGGACTTTGAAAAATTCTTTCTACTTTTGGGATTCTATGATTTTCCAGTTAAGCAAGAAAAGAGAATTTGAGCTGGGCCATGACCCTGATGTTCTGATCTCTCCCATCTCAGGGGATGGTTCCCAGGAATTAGGCAGAAATGGGCAGGGTAAGCTGGGATCATAAATGACTCATATTTTGGCAGTACCTAAAGGTTTACAATGTGAGGTTTTATCATTATTTTCTAGATTAAGAAACTGAGGCTCAGAAGTTAACCCAAGTTAAGTGGTTAACCCAAGGTCACACAGAACAGACCAAATCTTGCAATGATCTTTTCTAGCTCACCGGATTACTGCCCTACAACTGGGCCAGAGATGCTTGCTACTCACGTCCTCCCCACTTTTTCTACCCCAAAGAGCTGCACCCCCAAGGAGTCCAGGGAGGACTTAGAAACACAACCCCTCTGTTTTTCAGAACTGGACGGTCCAGTTCAGCCCCACCCAGCTCCTCTCCCCTCCCCTCCACCTTCCCTCTGAATTCTGGTTGCTAAGGTTATCAGTTGAAGCTGATAAAATTCTGCCCAGTTGTTCCTAGCAGATAACCTTTCCTGGTAGGTTATCTACATTCCTCGGTGACATGGAGTAAGTTTTTTTGGTTTCCTCATCTGTGAAATGGGCCTTAATACCACTTACCACTGCTTGCCTTCTCAAGTTTGTATCAAATATGGCTTTTGGAAAAATGCCAATAGAGTAATTGTCCTCCTTGAGAAGGGTGACAACCCTGCTTTTCAGTCAGTCTTCAATCTGTGCTGTTTCAAAACCCAGCAGAGGTGGGGAACTTGTGGCCTGGGGTCACAGGTAGCTCTCTAGGTCTTCAAGTGCCCCCTTTGACTGAATCCAAACTTCACAGAACAAATCCTCTTAATAAAAGGATTTGTTCTGTAAAACTTGCACTCTGTCAAAAGACCAAACCCAAGACCCTAGAAGGCCACTTGTGGCCTTGAGGACCCCGCAGGTTCCTCACCCCTGCCCTAGGGACTGTCTTCCCTACTGGCCTGGGCCCTGCCCTCTGGGAGTTGAGAATTTAATTTGGGAGATAAGACCCACACTGCATAAAACAATTATGGGCAGATTGTTTGATACTAAGTGCTACTCTGAGATGTTTTGGAGGATCCAAGGAGGGCTCTTAGCCTGCTTGAAGCCTTCAGGGAAGATTTCCTGGAGGACTGGAGCTGAGCTAGAAGGTCCTAGAGCAGGAAGGGCCCTTTGGGTTTTACAGGTGAGGAAACTGTCTCCAGAAAAGTGGTGTCACCAGGGCCCAAGGACATAGGGAGTAAGGGATTTTATAAACCTAGGGGCCCAAACCAAAATCTATCCCTGGCCCCCAAGTTAGGCAAGACTCTTTAAGGTTTTCTAGGTGGGGGAGGTGGGAGTAGTGTAAGATGCTTGTAGGGAGGAAAGCTGCTGGCTGAAGCCCAAACCACAGCTCGAATTCAGGAGCTTAATAGAATGGAGACTTTCCAGGGTGGCACAGAGATTTAGTCTCAGGATATGTGAGCTCAAGGTCTGTCGTTCCCTTCCCCGCCCTCACCCACTGGGTTCTGTAAAATCCAGCTGAAAAGCCTATATGTGATTCCTCTTGGTTTAAGAAACTTATTGAGTTATTGTAGTACAGTAGAAAAGGTATTGATAATGACTTTGTGACCTTGGACAAAATCACTTTTCTGAGCCTCAGTTTCCTCATCTGTCAAATGGGGATCTCTCTTACCTCCTCATCCCCTTTGTGAGGGTGCCCTTTGTGCCCCTCAGAAAAATAAAGTGATTGAGCCTGGATTTGACCTGGGTCCAGCCCCTTTTCCACTATTTGTTTCTCTGCCTCCACCCCTAGCAAAGGAGAAAAGGAGTATCTTGGGTTTTTGAATTTAAAGGGTATACCAGTCCCTTTATTTTGCAAAAGGCCGTGATGAGTGTGCTTGGTAAACTTGTTCCCTGAGTGCAGTAGAACCATGAGAAAGTGGGGAGCAGTGGGGCAGGCCCACCCTACCTTGCCCTTTACGGGTACGGTACCAACAGTTAAGTGAAAATTGATCTTTCCTCATACTTTGCCAGGTTTGTTTCCGCAGCCCGGAAACAAAAGCTCTGCATTTCTCCAGAAAGATGTCCACAAGGTCAGGGCTTCCCTAGCCCTCCCTGTCCTCTCTCCTTCCTTTGTTCCTCTCCCCATACCCTTATCCCCTTGCTCCCTCTTTGGTGTTCCCACTGACAAACTCAGTTTACACTTGATCATGGAGTTGAGGCCATGAGGCTCTGTCCAAGGGACTATTTCTAGGCATGCAAATGGCAAGTGCCCTACTATGCCAATGCCAAGGAGAAAAAATTTAAGCTTTAATGATTATTGAGGAAGGAGAGGCCCGAAGTGGGTCGGGAAACACTTCTGTTCTAGTAGGTGACTCCTAGAACTAAGCCTTGAAGGAAGGGAAGAGAAAGGGCTTTTAAGAGGTGGAAGTTAGGAAGAAAAGAGTCCTTTCCATGTTGGAGCAGCATGTACAAAGGCTGGAGGTCTGGAAAGTGAGGAGTCAGCCAATTTGGCTGGAACGGCAAGTGCGTGAAGGGGAATAATAAAGTTGAGGCTTTGCCCTTGGCCTGGAGGCTCCTCCCGGGACACTGGCCCTGACTGTGCCTGGCATTGTCAGGCAGTGCCTCACCAGCTACTGCTTCTCCTATACAGACTGGGTTTGCGGGGAGAGATGCCCCCATCTGTTCTGCCTTTCCACTCCTATCCCAACCCAGGCAGTCTTAGCAAATGAGAAATGCTAGCACAGTCCCTTGCACACAGTGGGCAGTTAGTGAATGTTTTATGTGACTTCATACAAAGGGTAGTATCTCTTTCTTGCCTTGATAGTTGGGAGTAGAGGGAAGGAGACTATTTGGGACTGAAAATAAAAATTTTTTTTAAATGCCCATTCTTTCTCTATACACATACCCTTCCCCGGCAACCCCCTGGTTTTCTCTATCTTATACCTCTGAGTTTCCTCTGCATCTGCATCCCTGACTGAGAATATAAAAGGTTAAAGGGACAGTGGCCATTTTTGTTCTAATGACAACCTTTCCCCTCAGGGGCTCTGAATACAACCCAGAACCTCACTGACTGACTTCTCTGTCTGTTTCTCTCCCTACAGCGGGTTACAGCCTCCCTCATGCTGGCTGTGGGTGGTGCCGTACTGGGCTCCCTACAATTCGGCTACAACACTGGAGTCATCAATGCCCCACAGAAGGTAAGTACTGCCCCACTCACCACACACACACACACACACACACACACACACACACACACACACACACACACAAAAACACCCATCCATCTCCTTCTCCCTATCACCACCATCCCCTCACTACCACCAATACACTGTCTTCTCAGAAACCCCTGAAGTGGCTAACTCTCAAGTTTCTGATCTCTCACCCCCAACACAGTGGGATCCTGAGCTTTGGGCCAGACTTGAGCTGCAGAAGGGAAATGGGCAGTGCCCAGGGCCAATCTGTGTTTGGAATGTGGGTGCCTAGCAGGCCACACCCTCTGGGAGGGAGGCAGGTCACAAGCAGTCTGGGATGCTGAGTCATCTTCCATTAGCAGCGGGGATCTTTAGTGGGAGTGACAGTTCAGTCTAGTTCACCAAACATCTATTGGGCACCTCTGCACTGTTTGGCATCCGAACCAGCATTTAGGGAAAACATGGTCTTTGCCATCATGGAGCCTGCAGTCTGGGAGGGGGATAAGACACAGTCAGGCAACTGGAATGGACAAGACAAGGTCCAAGGAGGGGGCCATTTTGGAAGGTCATTACTGACAAAGGACCATGGAAGGTTCATAGGGATCTCAAGTCATCTAACTTCCTCATGGCAGATGAGGAACCAAGGCCCAGACTGGTTCAGGGACTTTCCTAGAAGAGAATTCACCAGGGTGAATTTCAGATATCAGATAATAAGGAACAGTGGAGACAAAGACCCAGCTTGTAAGCGTGGGCATGGGGTAGGCCACGGGTACCTCAAGTGGTTTCGTTTCCCTAGAATATAAACTGTGCAGGGGAAAAGAGGGTAAGGTTAGAAAGAAGAATGGTAGGTAGCACATCATAGAGGCCTTGAATGCCAGGAAGAGAAGCTCGGATTTTACTGTATAGGCAATAGGGATCCCCTGAAAGCTTTTGAGCAAAGGCCTGACATGACTAGCTTCAGGGATTCTGAAGATTAGTCTGACAGCACATGAACAAAGAATGGGTTTGTCCAGGGAAAAGAGAAGAGGCATTAGGAGGAATTGTCTTTCTTAGACCCAGCTGGAGTGACTAGGACCTATATACTATGCCAGTGGCCAAGGTATTAGAGCATATTTCTAGCCTATCTTGGGGTTAGGAATAGTTTTCCCTTTCTGTGGGAAATACCAGGACTTTCCAGGATTGTACTAGTCAAAAGGATCCATGGGGATGTGTCCACCTCTGCCATGTAAGGTTGAGTACCCCAAGACAAGTTATAGGAGGAATAATAACTTGGTTTTCTATAGTGCTTTCAGATTTATAAATCATATTCCTTGAAATAACCATAGAAGGTAGGTAGAACAAGCATTTTTGTCTCTTTTATAGAAAAGGAAACCGAGACTTGATCTTTTAACCAAGTGACTTGGCCACAGTGTTCAGCTAATAAACATTGGATTGTGGCCTCAGGCTGCTACCCCACCCTTTGTACCAGATCACATTACTTCTGAGGAACACTCCAGTCATATATGAGGACATTTTCCTAATTATGTATTAGAGATGCCTGGTCCCGCTCACCTACAACCTGGCTGAGAACCAGGAAGTAAGCTCAAGGATTCTGAAATAGACATCATAAAGTCCATTGATTCATTCATCCAGCATTCACTGAGCTTTCTAGAGCTGCCCATGTCTCCCACCTCTGTCCCAGATCAGCCCAAACCACAGAACTGAGCTTCCTTTGCAGACTTGGGTGTTACCTCAAAGGCAGACTTTAGAACAACAGTAACTGACACTCATACACAGCAACCCTGAGAGGGAAGGAGGCACTGCATAAATCATTACCTCCCATTTCACAGATGAAGAAATGAGGTTTACATAGTGGCCCATAATCATACTGAGTTAAGAATAACAGATGGGGGGCTGCTAGGTGGTGCAGTGAGTAAGAATAGAATGACCCAGGACCGGTCCTGGCCCCAGAAAATGAGCACCCACACTATATGACTGGCTGTGTAACCTTGAGCAAGTTACTTAACCCTAATTGCTTTAAAAAAAAAAATAGCAGACGGGACTTGTAACTTACAACTTGGAATTCATAACTCCAGGGGCAGCTAATTGGATAAGAGAGCCAGGCATCTTCCAAGAGTTCAAATCTGTCTTCAGACACTAGCTGTGTGACCCTGGGCAAGTCACATAACTGTTTTCCTCAATTTCTGAATCTGTAAAAGCTGGAGAAGGAAATGGCAAACTACTCTAGTATCTTTGCCGAGAAAACCCCAAGAGTCAGACACACTAAAAATGGCTCATCATAGGGGGTGGCTAGGTGGCTCAGTGAGTAGAGCACCTGCCCTGGAGTCAGAAGGACCTGAGTTAGGATCTAGCCTCAGACACTTAAAGCATACAAACAAAAACCCCAGTTGCCCTCCAAAAAGAAAAAAAAAGGCTCATCATTAGGCCTAACTGCTGACAAAGTTGGCATGCCTAATACAATTGGACAAAGAGTCAGGGGATCTGGATTCAAATCTTGTCTTAGAAATTTACTAGTAATTTGGCCTGAGATGAGTCACTTAGCCTCCCTAGAGTTCTTCATCTGTAAAATGAGGGGTCTAAGACTCTAGCTGTACAGCTATGATCCTCAGAACTAGTCACCAGAAGGTGTCGCAAGCACAGGCAGGTTTGTCCCCAGCCCAAGGCTCTTGCCCTACCTGAGCTGTCCTTGCACTGGGACTAGCTTAACCTGCCCTGATTCCCCCAAGGAGACCAATGAGACTACGGGGGAGGGGAGCACCAGACCCCATGGGAAAGAGCTCATTTTGGCTGACTCATCCCCTTTGAATCTTAAAGGGCACTGAACTCCCAACCAGAAAGCTTTGACCATTTCCCTAAGCTCTGTATCTGTCAAAGACACTAATACAGGGAACGGAGTCATGGGCCACATCCAGGTGGGACATGACTGGAGGTCCCTGGGTAGAAGAGGGCTCAGCTAAGGAGGATGAAAGGCATCACAGGGAGAAGGCATTAACAGTGTCACATTTGACAAAGGTCAAAAGAACAAGGACTGAGAAAGGCATGTTGGGTTTGGCACATAGGAAGCTGTTGGTGACCTCAGAACTGTTAGTGAATTGGTGGGGACAGAAGCCTGATTGTAGAGGATTTAGATGAGATGAACTCTTAGCTCCTCCCAAATTTTATGACCAAGTAATAGAGACATTCCCTTGTCCCTCTCACCTCCCATCCCCCAAGGCAGTGGTGTTGTCATTGGATGAATACTGGAGTCACAACTTGCTGTGTGGCCTTGATGAGTCCTTTTTCTCTTTCCATTGATTTCTTCTTCCATCTAATTGGAGAGATCAGATAAGATAGACAAATGGTCTTTGGGATGGCAGGAAGGGTCCCAGCTGGGGCCTGAAATCCTCTACTGCACATTTGGGCTCAGCCCTCAAAAGACTTCTTTTGAGACACCCCCCCCCCCGGAGGGCCCCCTTCATATACCTTCCTCCTGGTCCCCATCCCTCCTTTGTTGGGGCCTTAATCTGACCCCAAAGCTAAAGTCTTCCAAGTACAGGTTTGGAAATCTGCCAGTTTCTCTGGAGGCACCTCCCTTGGGCAAGGAACCCAGTACCTGCCTGTCTCCTTTGCCCACTCCACTCAGCCCCCCAGATCAGCTCGAAGGGGCCAATGCCCCCAGATAGGAATGGCCTTGGTCTCTGAGTCCATTCTGGTATCCACTCTATTACTGACTTTCTGGGTGCCCTTCCTACAGAAACACCTGCTGAGGAATGGGGATTAGAGTAGAGATTGATGGCTGTCTGCAAGTATGTGAAGGACTTTCATGGAGGGAGGGATGTGTCTTGCTTCTCCTTTGTTCCCCGAGAGCTGAACAAATTTAGTCAAATTCCTAACAATTTAGATTCATACCATGCAGAATGAGCTGCTTCTGGGGGCAGTGAGTTTTCAGGTGAAAGCTGGATGATTTGTCAGATATGTTGGGGTGGAAGGAACCCTGATTCTTGCTCAGATTTCATGTATGCTGGACCAAATGGCACCTCAAGGCCCTTTCAATTCCAGTCTCTGTGATTCTGATAGCGAGACTCAGTTTCATTATCTGTGAGACTGGAAGAACTCCAAACAGTCTCACTTAGCCAGTAGCTTCATCTATCCAAAGTGAAGCCAAGAACCAGGAAGGATTGCTTGCCTTTAGTTGCCCTGGTACAGTTGAATAAGCATTAATTCTGGGCTCCAGGGAGCTGGGTTCACTTCTTCCCTAGAACACTTACTACTACCTTCAGTGATCTTAGGTAAATCCCTTAGTCTCCACAGGGCTTATTTTCCTCACCTGTAAAATGAAGGGTCTTAAAGTAGATAACCTCTGAGACCCCTTCATGTCTAGATCTAGGATTCTAAGTCTCTGAGTAGCTCCCTCCTATAGCTATCCCTTAACTCCCAGCATAGTGCCTTTGATCTCAGTCTCTCCTAGTAAGACGTGGCTCAGCTAGACTTGTGTTTACCTGACTTTCAAGGCCAGGATGGATTAGGAAAAAACAGATTTAGAGTCTCTAAACCTAAGCCAGTGAGACCTAGTATTGGAGAAAGAGGAAGGAAAACATGAGATGTAAAAAAAAAAAAGCTGAGATGTAAAAGAAATTGCAAGGAGATATATCGCAAAAAGGGGCAGATGCATCCATACTCCCCACCCCATTCTCTGAAAAAGAAATGGGTATGCCCATGACTCCTGTTCATTTGCATTGTTAAAATATTTCTCCATCACTTTCTACAAACTCAGATTTGTAATTTGCCTAACAATAATAGGCTGCCTAGGCAGGTTTAAGCTGGCTCCAGCATACCCCACATCCCTATCCAAACATCTCCAGGCCCAGGGGAGTAACTCACTGGCTATTAATGAGCTTTAGTCTTTAAGAAATAGAAGATGGTAACCTGTCTGGAATCTTAGAGATACAGTTCAGTAAGGATTTCAACCTAAACAGCTACTGTCCTGCCATTTGACAGACTAAATGGCTCTCTGGAAATCTCACTTGTGCATTTCTGGGGATGCTGGGAAGAGGCATCATTGGGCTAGGCCTGCTTCGAACCCTCCTCTTTGATTGACTTAATGGCCCAGGGTAAAGGAAGAGAACAAGCCAAGAGAGCTGGGAGTGCAATGGGTATCTACCAGCCAACTCCAGACTCCAATTCTGATTTTGTGCCTCTTAGCCTGAGATTAGAATAACTTGTGGCAGTATCTTTTCCTATCCAAAGGGAAGCCAAGAACCTGGAAGGATTGGTACGGGTGACAATTTATCTCAGTGTAAGGGAAAGTGATTTCTGTATCAGAGGATCCAGAAGGAGGATGGGAGTTTATTAGGGATGTTTTTAGAAGAGATACCTGTTGGGGCAGCTAGGTGGTGCAGTGAATAGAGCACCCACCCTGGAGTCAGGAGGACCTGAGTTCAAATCTGGCCTTAAACACTTAACAGCCATGTGATCTTGGGCAAGTCACTTAACCCCAATTGCCAGTCCAAAAAGCAAAAAAAATATAGAAGAGATATCTGTGATTTTGAGTAGGTCATTTACATTCTCTTGTACTCAGTTATATTATCTGTGAATGAAAGACTTGGATTAGATGACCTCTGTGGTCCTTTATAGTCCTAAATCTTTGACTTTATGGACTAGAGGTCATACTGGAATCTGGAATTCTTCAAAGGAGGTAGCAGCTGAGTTGGGCACTGAAGGAAGGCTGTAATTAATAACAGGTAGTAGTAGCAGCAGAACTAGTAATAATAATTAGTTAAGATTTTTATATAGGGCTTTAAGGTTTACAAAGCACTTTCATGTTCTCTTATTTGATCCTAACAACCCTGGAAGTAGAGGGGAAACTGAGGCAGGCAGAGTTTTAAGAGATTTGCCCAGGGGGAAATAGGTATCTGAGTTTGAATTTCAACTTGGGTTGAATTCTGTCCATGACATCTAGCTGCCTCAGCTAGCCCCCCAGAAAGGACATTTCAAGCATAAAGGCCTTGGGAATGGTGAATTGGCCACTGTGCTTGGGCTTGATACATGTTTGTGGTACAGAGTGGATGCTGTTCAAGGCTTGACCCTAGGTAGGAATAAGCATTTATATACAGCCCAGTTGACCTATACAGATTTCCACTATGCAGTTCAGCCCTTTGGATCCAAGGGGATAGAAATGCATGGACATTTTCCTCCTTTGTGGATTCCTCTCTGTTCTGCATACAAGCAACCCCCTGGGAACCTCAAGCCCTATCTCCAACATAGACCTTCTGCCTCTCTCCCTCACCTTTCCATTCCCACCCCATGCCAGTTCTCCTTACAAACTTCACAGATATTGTAGAAGTGTTCACAATGTTTATGCTCCGATTATAGGTTGGCCCTAGTTGCCCTGAGATTCCACGTTTCTGTAAATGGCTTTTGGGAAGTGTTCAGTTAATCTCCGTATTTAGAGCCTGAAGAAATGACTGGCTGTAGACATAGGCACTGTGGATGGGAATGTTTCCTTGCTTCTGTGTGCACAAGAGGAGCCCATCCTTGACCACTGAATTCTCCTAGCATCCTCCTCACCCCCACTCTAGAGTGGCCTGGCTTAACAAGTCCAGTAAAGCCAAGGAGGTTGAATTATGAGCTCCTTTGAAGAGAAATGCCCCCAGGACTTACCTACTAGAGTATTAGACATGTCAGATCTTGAAGGGATTTAGAGATCAGAGTCTACCCCTTTGGACAGACAAGGAGACAAGGTGGAATGAGAGGTTGCTTGGTACATGGAAGTGGTCTTCAATGCCCCCCTCCTCCAAAAGCCCCCAGCATTGCTCCTGTTTGTCCCCACTCAATCCCAAGACCATCAAAGAGAAGTGGGAGGTGTATGTACAGGAGGAGAGGAATTGGTGAGCCACCTCCCAGTTGCAGCCCTGGGAAGGAGTGGGAACCATGCTGTAGTTTCTACTTCTAACCAGACCTAGGTGATGTCATAGGGAAGAGGCTGGGCTAGGCCAGGAACCAAGATATGTGGCTTAGTGCTTCCTTGTGTATCAGTCAGTCCTTAATTTAGAGCCCTCCTCAGTCAGTCAACAAGCATCACCTCCTGTATGCCAGACACAATTCCTGCCCTCAAGCAGCTTATAGTCTATCTTTCCTCCTCCTTGTGCCTCAGCTTCCCCACCTATGTCCAAATGGGTACAACTCAGCCATAACTTGAGCCTCTCAGCCCTCCTCAAATCCATTAGACTCCACCTCCCCAAAGGCTAAGGTGGGGAGGGGGGTGTGAGGGGTTTTCCAAGTAGCCTCAGCAACAAAGAGAAAAAGGTGTCCATTCTTAAAAGGCTGTGGCTGGGCTCCCCCCGCTACCTTTCCTCAGCAGCTGGATCCAGCTGACCCCAAGTCCCCTCTCTGATCCTCAGGATGTATGAATGTCTTTGTCCCTACAGGAAGGGTTTTCCAGTCACTCTCTTAAAAGTAGGTCCTTTGTGTCCAGTTGTCTGTCTGTCATGGCTTCCTGCATTCAGGACAGAACCAGGCACCACCTCCTCCATAGCACACTCTGCTCCTGCCAAACTCAGGTCCTAGCCTGGCCTCTCCTCACCTGGCTTGGTGGGGTGGCTGGGCCAGGGAGGGGCGTTACTATCTTGGAGGCTCAGCCCTGGGCTCAGGTGTTTGCATTTCCTGGAATCCTTCTTCCTTGTTCTACACCCACTCCTTTGTTCCCCTCCCCCACTCAGTGCAACTTCCATTCTCCATCCCCCAACTTTGAGCCAGGGCTCTCTTGCCTCCCCTTTACTATTCTTTGGAGGGGCAGGGAGAGTGTGCTGGTAGAGTGGAGAGAGGAAGCATTAGGAACCCAGGCTCTTGGGTTTCACTCCTATGTTGCAGGACCTGAAAACACACACTCACAACCCACACAACACTCACAACACACAACACTCACAACACACACATACACACACACACACACACACACACACACACACACACACACACACACACACCTTTTCCTCCCACCACCACCTCCCCCCCACCTGGCCTTGGGGGGAGCTGTCTGGATGGAAGAACCTGTCTTTCTGCATTACCTCTCAGCTGGACTGGCAAAGCTGCTGTCATTGCCAAAGCCCAGGTGGTGGGTGGGGCTATGAGCTCTGCCAGCTAAGTTAAGCGTCCAACCTATAAGACCTCCACCATGAGACAAATTCACGGGGGCTCCAACTCCCAGGCCACTTGGTCTGTGTCCCATCATATAATAGACACTTTCTTCCCATCAGTCACAAGAAGGGCCATTTCTTATAGGTCTTCCTCCCCCAGACTTCCCTGCTCTCTGAAGCTCAGACCCTGCTTTGCATGAAGAAAACCTCACTAAGTAAAATACTCTGGCAGGGGATGTCATTGCTGAAAGGGACCAATACTCTTACCTTACAGAAGATGAAAGAAACTTAGGGTCCTGGAGGGGGGCAGGGCTTACTAATTGCAGTTCCTAGTCAAGGCTCCCCCTTCAAAGCAGTGGCATGTTTTCTCCACAGGTGATAGAGGAGTTTTACAATGATACCTGGGTGAATCGATACAATGAACCCATATCACCCACCACCCTGACCACTTTGTGGTCCCTCTCGGTGGCCATCTTCTCCGTTGGTGGCATGATCGGCTCCTTCTCCGTCGGTCTCTTTGTCAATCGTTTTGGCCGGTAAGAAAAGAATTTCCACTGAATATGCCCCAATTCTGTCTCCTAGCTCTGTCTGCCTCTTGCTTTTTTTCTAAACCCTTTTTGATGTTCCCCAATCTCTTCTCTTTGTAACAAAGTAATAGCAGAGAAAAACAATAGAATGACCATGACTGATAACATATACCCCATTCCCCACCCATCTACTACCACCTCTGTGAGAACCACTCTCTGATGGCCTTTTGTCCCAGACTTTGTCTCTTTATGCCCCACAGCACCCCCACCACCACCCTCATAACCCCAGACCCCTGATATCTTGTTTCCTAGGCGGAACTCCATGCTAATGATGAACAGTCTGGCCTTTATTGCTGCTGTGCTCATGGGTTTCTCCAAAATGGCCAAGTCTTTTGAGATGCTGATCTTAGGGCGCTTCATTATTGGCTTGTACTGCGGCCTCACCACAGGCTTTGTGCCCATGTATGTGGGGGAAGTATCACCCACAGCCCTACGTGGAGCTTTGGGCACCCTTCACCAACTAGGCATTGTCATTGGCATCCTCATCGCCCAGGTAAGTCCTTCTGTGGTGGTATTACCTCTTCCCTATCCCTCCTTCTGCCTCCCAGCCTTCACTAGAAACACAATTCTGTCTCACCTAACCCCTAAAGCCAGGTAACTCTTGCAAATCATTCCAGTTCCATTTCAACCCTCTTGTCCTTTGAGAGTGATACTCTCAAAGTCCATATTCTAAGAGCAGTCTAGACCCAAGAGCTGGGACTGATCAGTGGGAGCTTCCTGAAAGTGGGACTGGGGCTGGGCCTTCAAAGGTAAGTAGGGTTTAGATATGTCAGAGAAAGGAATAAGGCCTTTTCTCAAGACAGAGCAGAGCTTGGGAGTTAGAATGTGTTCCCAGAAGGAAGGATGAAATGACCTGGTCAGAGCAGAGGAAACAGTGTAAAGCTAACAAAGGCCTTTCCTATCCTCCCCCAGCTCTTTCCAAGTGCTGTTACTTGGGAGTGGAGGGCAAGGTTTGCCCAGCAAGGACATTGACTCACTATATGACCCCAGGGAAGTGATTTCTCTGATTCATTTCCTCACCTGTATAAAGGGATGGGACCAGATGGTCTCTGGCTGGCCCTTCCAGCTAATGCTATGTCTCAGGTCTGAATCCTTGGCTCCCCTAGGTGTTTGGTCTGGACTCCATCATGGGGAATGAAGAACTGTGGCCCCTTCTCTTGGGTTTCATCTTTATCCCATCCTTGATCCAGTGTGCTGTGCTTCCCTTCTGTCCTGAGAGCCCTCGCTTCCTGCTTATCAACCGAAATGAAGAGAATAAGGCCAAGAGTGGTCAGTAGCCGCCTGCTGCATTCTTTCTCCTTTGCCTGCCCCCTTGGCCTTGCTTGTGTACTCATAGCTCTGTCCCCTTACCCTAGTACTGAAGAAACTTCGGGGAACTACTGATGTGAGTAGCGACCTTCAGGAGATGAAGGAGGAAAGTCGGCAGATGATGCGTGAGAAGAAGGTGACCATCCTGGAGTTGTTCCGCTCACCCATGTACCGTCAGCCGGTCCTCATAGCTGTGGTGCTCCAGCTGTCCCAGCAGCTGTCCGGGATCAATGCTGTGAGTGATCCCCCATCCTGAACACAGCTAGCCTCATAGACCTCTCCCAGACTCCTCTGCAGGGCCTTGAATACTACCATGAGCCCAACACCAGAACCCCAAACCCAACCACACTGATCCAACTTGGCCAGAAAGGATTCAAGTGCAACTTAAACCTGACTCCTTTCCTGGCAGCCTGGACTCCCCTTTTATTTTTGTGTGAGAGTCTCACACCCTGCTGTGCAGAGGCAGTGGACTAGAGTGGGATGACCTGATTTCTCCCCACCCCCCTTACATGGCTGCTCTGTCTTTCAGGTCTTCTATTACTCCACCAGTATCTTCGAGAAGTCTGGAGTGGAACAGCCAGTCTATGCCACCATTGGCTCCGGGGTGGTCAATACTGCATTCACTGTTGTGTCAGTAAGTATCTAGGCCACCCCAGGTTGGCCCCATAGGACCTGTTCCCCATTAAATATTTCTACTGGAGATCTTGCTTGTTCCAAGGAGAAGGGATCCTACTTCCCCATGCCCCTCCTCCATCTTCCTACCACCAGCCCAGAAGCCCAACATTCTCCCCGCCTCCCCAGCCCTGGGTAATCGGTGTCTGTCTCCCTGCACTATCTGGGGGTCCTGGACTTGGGATTAGTGGCCCCATTAGACTGGGGAGGTCAAGGGCTGTGGCTGATATGGATGCACAGAAGTGGGACAACATTCTGATGCCTCTACTTTGCCTACAGCTGTTTGTGGTGGAGCGGGCTGGACGCCGTACTTTGCACCTCATTGGCCTAGCAGGCATGGCAGGCTGTGCTGTGCTCATGACGATTGCCCTGGCCCTGCTGGTAAGTCAGACTCTGCCTACCCCTGAGGGATGGGAATCAAAGCCTCCAGATTCGAGTACCAGGTCAGGGCCCTGTTAAGAGATTAGGAGGGACCTCATTTTGCAGAGGCCTGGAGAAATTGCCTTGCCCAAGATTTCATGGATATCAAGTGTACTGCTGGTTGGCAGGGATTCCCCACCCCACAGACAACAGGAGTCCTCCCCAATAACAGCCTCAGGAAGGTCCTTCCCCATCTCTAAGGGATGGAGAGCCAGAAAGGCTGAGCCCCTGGGGCTGGGGAAATATGTTGACTGGACCATATCCTCAGCTAGTCCTTGGGTTAGGGTTTGAAAAGAAGCAGTTAAGCTTACCAGGCAACCACCCTCCAACCTCCCACATGGCCAGTGACCATAGAGAAAGGGGAGGTCTATGGAAGGTATCTTTAAATTACACAACCAGACATTTGGCTTGTACTGCCATAGGGACCAGGTACCTTCTCTATAGCCAGACTGGGAAGTCTGGGAACATGATTGGTGGGAATGGCAAGATGAAAGGAGTTTAGGAATGAAACTTCCTAACCCAGCTTGGGACAGGGAGGTCAGTCTCTGCAAAGTCTCCCAGCTCCAAAAGATCCTTCTATGTGGCAAATTGGAGGCAAGGTTCACTAGAGTGGCCTCTTTTCCCTCTTTTCCTAAACAGGACCAGCTCCCCTGGATGTCCTACATAAGCATCGTGGCTATCTTTGGCTTTGTGGCTTTCTTTGAGATTGGTCCTGGCCCCATCCCATGGTTCATAGTTGCTGAGCTCTTCAGTCAGGGCCCTCGCCCGGCTGCCTTTGCTGTGGCTGGCCTCTCTAATTGGTCCTCCAACTTTATTGTGGGAATGTGTTTCCAGTATGTAGAGGTGAGTCTTTTATGCCCTGTCACTTCCCCACCTCCTGCCATTATCCCATGCTTTCAGACATGGAGGTCAGAATTTTGTGCTTGGTTCTCTTCAAATCTGTGGCTGCATTCAGTCTTCCTATAACCAAGAAGTCAGGCAGCTAAGGCCAACAGAGGGGCCTTAGCTTGTGCAAGGTGACCCACTGAGCCAGAACAAGCATCTAGTCTGTCTGACCACCTGGGCAGCACTAGTCATGGCTACCCCTCTCCCCAGGGTGCTCTTCTCTTAGCTTATGGCCAAGCCTCCTTCTCCAAGGCCAGGTCTCTCACAGATTCCTTTTGTGCTTTTTCAGCAACTGTGTGGCCCCTACGTCTTCATCATCTTCACTGTGCTGCTCATCCTCTTCTTCATCTTCACCTACTTCAAAGTCCCTGAGACAAGGGGCCGGACCTTTGATGAAATTGCCTCTGGCTTCCGGCAAGGCGGAGCCAGCCAGAGTGACAAGACACCAGATGAGTTCCACAGCCTGGGAGCCGACTCCCAAGTGTGAGGAGTAGGACAATGGCCGAGGGCTTGCCTGCTGGACCTCCTGAGCCCCAGGATTCTTCTCTCTCCTCCCCATTCCTCTCCAGCCCTCCCCAGCCTCACCATCCTGGACAAGAACAGATTACTGGGACTCCTTTCTCTGCCCCCTACCCTGGATCTCCAGGCAGAAAGATCCAGCCAGAGGCACTGACCAAGGACAAGCTGGGGCTGGAGCTCTCTCCTTCAAGATTGTGCACAGGAGGAAAAGTCAGAGCTGAATCTTTAGCAAACATTTTTTTAAAAACTTTTTAATTTTTTAAAACATTAAATCAGCCTGAGTCCCCCACCCTAGCTGGGCCTCTCTGGGACATGTGAACCAGAGTGTCTGTGACAAGCAGGGTGGAGGAGACATTCTCAGACCTATTCCTTTCTTATCCACTACACTAATCATAGGGCTGGATCTACAACCAAGGACAGACACACTAACCCAGCATGAGTTGCCCCCTTCCCTGATACAGCCTTCCAATCAGGCTCTCTTCTCTCCATTCCCCATCTCCAAAAGAATCTCTGTCCAGGGGCTGGCTGGACACACTCTGGGGATCAGGGAAAGGTTGGGAGGAGGGACACAGGCTCCAAGGCTGCTATCTTGCCACCAACTGCCCCAAGCCTGGAGCTGGTTGCCAAACGGAACATTGGAGGGAGGGGTGAAATACAGGAGTAGCTGCCTGAGGGTGCTGAAAGTGTCAAGAGACATGGATATGTCTGGCCCAATGTGTATAGTTCAGAAAATATTTATATATATTATATATATATTTTGTTTGTTGTTAATAGCAGTAAGTTATAGCATATCTGAAGGACAGGACAACGTGTAAATAACCCTGCACATCCATTCCCAGTATCTTAAAGCTGAAAGGTGCACTTATAAAGCCCGATTTCTACATTGGCTGTCTGTCTGTCCGTCCATCAGTCCGGCAACACGCATGAAAACTGGTTTCCACAAGCGAAGCTGTTCTTTACCCTACCACTTGGGTCCCTTGCTTCAGTTGACTCTGGCTCTAGAAAACCAGGTCTCATATGGCATCAACCTGTGTGCCAGGTCTGGCATCTGAAGTCCAGAAGGCCTGGGTTCTAATCTCCACACTTCATTCAGCCTGCTACTGGTTATATCCCTTTCAATGCTTTCATTGAGGTTGAATCAGACTGTCCCAAGGTACCTTCCTGCTATATACTATGGTCCTTCCACCTCTATTATCCTATGCGATCCTTCACATACCATAGATTTTAATTTAATAATAATGGATAAGCCCAGTCTAAGGACTGGTCGCAGTATACTGGAAAGAGTACTGGTCTGGGGCTGCTAGGTGGCACAGTGAATGTAGCACCTGCCCTGGAGTCAGTATGACCTGAGTTCAAATGTGTCCTTAACATTTACTAGCCATGTGACCTTGGGCAAGTCACTTAACCCCAATTGCCCTGCCTTCCCCCCTCCAAAAAGCAAAAAAAGTACTGGTCAGAAAAGGACCTGGGCCCTTTTCAGTTTGAAAAACATGTGATTCTCTGAATCTTATTCCTTAGAGATCAATTTAGTTCAAATCAGTCATTCACGGATGAGATTTAAAGGTCCAGGAAGAGGAAAAGATGTGCCCAAGATCACAGAAGTAATAATGGCAGACTGAATTTGAATCCCAGGTCTTCTGACCCCAAACCCAGCTCCTTTGCCACTATTCTGTTGCCCACCTTTAACGTGGCTATCCCTGGTCCCATCCACTCTACACTGGGATCTGGCTGAGACATGCATTGCCCTTGAGCATTTGGGTAGCCCGACCTTGCCCGTTTTCTGGTGCTCATTCTGGCCTTGTGCCCAGGACACGGGAGGCGGGACCTCAGGGGAACGGGTGTGAGCAGGAAATGGTAACACTGTTACCTGGGCATGTGTATCACTGAGGGACCTGTTTTTATGCTGATTTCCCCAATTGCAAAGCACCCCGCTACCAGCGTCCTCATAAGGAGTAGGCATTAAGGGAGTGAAAAGGTCTCTGCACCATTTTCCGATGAAGCTGAGGCCACTTAAGTTGGAACAGGACCCGTTTTCCCCGGTGTCTCCCCACAGTCAGCAAGTTTAGGGCTCCCTTTTTAATCGAGGTTCTGTAGATGCCCCCATGTGGGAAGTGCACACGGAGGCGCTGTGCAGAGACCTTTACTTCTCCCTGACCTTAGGCATGTCGCCTAATTCTGTGAGTGTGTTTGGATAAAGCCCGTATCAAAGAAGTCTTTTGCAAACCTTAAACTGCTATAGAAATGTTAGCTACTGTCCCCAGGAAAGGAGACGGGCTCGCTGCCATCCAGCAGTGCCTAGGGGCTGGGATGCTTTCCAGTGGGAGACAGAAGCGGATCCACTTCCCACGTGGAACCGGAAATGGGTGTCCAGCCCAGTCTCCTCCCCCTACCAACGACCTACACAATGAGAAGCATCCAGCACTGCGCAAGCGCAGCGAAAGCCTGGGAACTTTGTTTCCCAAGAGGCATATCACTTCCGCTTTGGGGTTCCATCCCCCACCTCCGTGATAAGTAAGAGAAGTACCCAACCTGTTACAGAAACTTGCCAAGCATGGGGCTCCCCTACCCCTCCCCACACACTCTCCCAACGCATGTGCAAATACCACGTGGCGCGATCCCTCCACCAATCCCGTAGTTTATCAGATCCCACTCATGCGCAGACCAGGATCTGGAGAGCTAGATCCCTCCAATTCCGTAGTCCACCAACCCTTACGCATGTGCAGACGAGCCAGGACTCGGGAAACAAACGCACCTCTCCACCAATCCCTACTCAACGTTTCCTGACCACGTGACGAGCCCCGGTGGTTCCCGCTGCTATTAGCCCCCTCAAGCTTTCTGGGAGTTGTAGTTCGACTGGCTGGCTCTCGTAGTCCCGCCGAGTTAGGTTCCCTTTAGGGGTGACGTCAAGGGATCTAGTGGGAAGCTGCTAAGGCAGACTAAATGAACTTCACCTCTGTCGTTCGGAAGATTCCATGAGCGACTCCTTTACGAAGATAATACAGGGTCATTATAGCAGCTCGCATTTCCATGATGCTTAAAGCTTTAGGAAGCAATTTCCTCTCAGTAACCCTGAAATGGGAAGCGGTGCAGGGTGGAAAATGAGGCTCAGAGGTCGTGACTTGCTACGAGGTGAAGCTGAGAAGAGTTGGGTTTGGAATGAGAAGCCCCGCATTTAAATCCCATTTGTGCTCCTGGTGGGCACGGGAAGCCGCTTCGCCATCTCTGGGCTTCCGTTTCCTTCAGTGTAAAGTGACTGGAGTCAGACGCTAAGGTCCCTTCCAGAGCCTATGAAAGGGGAATGGTGTCCCGTGTGTCCGGCACTCTTGCCTCAGTGTCTTCTCTTCCATTTTCAGCTCTTTTTTGCCTACTCCGCACCCACCACCCACCAGTCCCTTCTTTGCATTTACTTCTAGTTTCTGTTATGTATACCAGTAAAATACGAAATCCCCACCTGTGTTCACTTCCTACTTTGCGTTTACTTCTTGTATGTACGTTATGTATCCTGGTAAAATATGAAATTCTTAAGGACAGAGGCAGTTTTTGTGTTTTGCCTTTGTATCAGTGCCTTGCATATAGTAAGTGTTTAATAAATGCTTGTTGAGTTAAATTCACTGTAGCGCGATGGTGTGGAAGTCTGCCAAATTGGGAATTAGAAGATATGTGATTCCAATTCAGGCTCTGACACTTAGTTCATCTCCCTAGGCCAATGTTTCTCCATCTGTAAAATGAAGTGGTTGAAATAAAGTATCCTTCCAGCTCTAAATACTGTAACACATGTAAAAAGACTTAGAAGAAAGTTAATTACCCACAGGAGAGGAGAATCACTGGCATCAAAATAAGTGCATTTTCAAAGATGGTTTTGTTTTTGGACTTTAACTTGGACACATATGAATGGAAAATATGAGAGTGAGGAAAAACAAGTGGGCAGCCCGAGTGAGCTAATATCCTAATATTCCACTAATAATCCACTAAATCCACAAAATATTTAAAACCACCACCACCAGACAAACTGTTCTGAAGGATTTGTAGAAAGATGGATGAAAAATCACAGAGGAGAAGGTATAATTGTGTCTTGACCTGCAAATGGGAAGGGAGGTTTCCCATGGGTGGATCAGCTGAAATGTAGAAAATATTGAAAAGCTTCTCTCATCATGCATAGTCATGCCTCTCCATAAGTGGTTGCCTACCCTGTCTACTTAGGTCAGGCAGTGCCCACTATCACATTAACAAGCCAGTAAGGGGCAGCACTCCAGAGCTCCAACCTAGTAAATGTTTAACAACAGCTTGGGTAGGAGTGGGAGTGGGGGGGGGTGGGAATGCATAAGCAAGATAAGCTTATAAGTTTAATCTGCATTATTGATATTTTCTTAGTTCCAGACAATCAACAAAACAATAAATCAAGCCTTGATTTGTAGTTGGCCAATTTCCCAGGTGTCAATGATCACACTGAAAATTAACAATCAGCTTTAAACTTCCTCTATCACAGGCTGGTTCCAACCCAGGATTTCTGATACACACACACACACACACACACACACACCCCATATATCTCACATCACACATCTCATGCGTGGCACAACACACGCACACTACTTCTTGAGGTTTCTAATAAGTATACTACTTCTCTGGGTCTCAATTTCCTTATCTGTAAAATGAGGGGGTTGGACAAATCAGTCTTTAAGGTTCCTTGCAGCTCTCTATCCATGAATAATGCTATAATTCAATGAACCCAGTGGAGGACTTAGTAACATCCTACTGAAATCACATTGGGGACATGCTCCTGAAAGAACAGGCCCCTAAGCCCTGTTCCCGCTGCAGAGGCAAAGCTATGATTATGTCCCTGGCAATGCTGGGGTTGGTTGATTTTCTTAGCTTCTGCCTCCTCTAGTCTCTCCCTGCCCTATGGCTAAGTCCTCCTAACTCCCTGATGTATTCCAGGGCACTATTGCCTCAGTGTCTTCAGTACCTGCCACACACCCTTCTACCCTATCATTTACCAACCTCCTGCTCCTCTGAATCTTGAGACTGGACATCTAAATATATATTCATTTCACTTGCCACCTCTTCGTCTCCTTACCTCTGTCTATCTCAGCTCTACCCCATCTATATCCCCCACTACCCTCTCCAACACAGCCCTATTCTTTAGCAAGTCCCTTCAGCCTGTCCCTGAATCCTCCTGCTCCCCTAATCTAAACAAATGACACTCCAGATGTAAACAAACACCTTCCCACTCTTACCTCCCCCCAATACTCTCATCCTTTCCAAGTTCAGAATCCCCTCTGCACCAATCACTGCCTGTCGTCCTCTGATCCCATCTCCGTTATGACTTTTGGAAAACCCACTATACTATCAAATGACATAATATTTATAAAGTGGTTAGCACAGCAACTAACACAGAATAAGAGCTATGTATATAAAATTCCTTTCTCCCTCCCTTCTCTCCCCTCCCCTACTGTTGAGAGGGTAGAGTGCTGGATTTGGAGTCAGCAAAATCCAGGTATAATGCCCAACATTCACAGTAAACAAAAAACACAAAATGCCCTGCTGTTGGGACAATTGCTTTATTAGGTCAGGGAGGAAAGAAATGTTTGGAAAATTAATTTGTTCACAACTTCTAGTATTTTAGTTTGCTTTGAAATTAAACCCAGCAGGATAAGAAAAATACTAATACTAAAACTGTAGTCTCTGATTTGGGTTCATCTTCCAGAAAAAAAATTAATTTTTCTAAACAAAATATCAGGAGGAGAATCAATAAATTGGCATATAATTATCTTACTTGGCTGTCTATTACATACCAAAGAGTAGAACCAAGTACAATTTAGAAAATGTTGATTTCAAAGAAACTGGTTCTTTTGTGGAGATGTAGGCTGACAGCTTCAGGTAGAGGTCCACTGATCACTTTAAACACAATCAAAAAAAGCTCGATTAAGTCTACCTGAAAAGGCAGAGTGAATTCATCAAATTATGGTCCTTTTCAAATATTATATTGTTATCTATAGCCAAGCCACTTCCATACTGGCATAGTTCCCCATGTCCTCTGACATGACTCTTTGCCCCAAGATTTCAGGTAACATTTATAGGAATCTCGAACAAGGAAATCACAATTTGTAACAATGATGTTCTTGGTTAACATTGTAGAAGTTGAACAACTGATTCACTAACCTATATCCCCTTCCAGGGATGGGGAACCTGAGATGTTGAGGCCACATGTGGCCCTCTAGGCCCTTAAATGCAGTCCTTTGGCTGAATCCAAACTTCATAGAACAAATCCTTTTATTAAGGGGATTTGGAAGGAAATCAAACGTCCATTACTCTAGGACCACATGAAGGCCACATATAGCCTTGAGGCCACCACAGGTTCCTCACCCCTGCATCTTGGACTATTATCCCCTGAGAAATCCATGCGATCCCTCCCAAAGATCTCTATCTTGGGGAGAGTTGTCTGATTTTGTGGCTTTCTGTGGCCAGATATACTCCAGAGAGTCTACTGTTAAATTTTCATTGTGAGCATTTACACCTCAGACATCAGTAAGCATTACAAATCAGGGCTTGAATTATTGTTTTATTGATTCCCTAGACTTAAGAAAGTGGTGGAGAAAATATTAATAATTCAGATTAAACAAAAAGTGGAAAGGAGTACCATATGATCATCTCAATGGATGCAGATAGTAGAGCTGTGAAGTGGTAAGATCATTTTGGAAAGCAATTTGGAATTATGCAAATAAAATAACTAAAATGTCCATACCCTTTGAACCAAAGAGTTCATTATTCGACTTATACCTGAAAGGAAGGAATCAATAGCAAGAAAGTCCCCATATACTCCAAAATATTTATAGCAGCACTTTTTGTGATAGCTAAGAACTGGAAACAAAGCAGATGCCCATCAATTTTGGGAATGGTGAAATAAATTGTGGAACATGCATGAATGTAATGGAATATTTCTGCTCTGTAAGAAACGATGTGTGATGAATACAGAGAAGCATGGAAAGAGCTACATAAACTGATGCTGAGCGAAGTAAGCAAAGCTGAGAAAACAATATACACAGTAATTGCAACAATGTAAATGGAAAGGACAATGACACCAAAAAAAATCAAAAGTAAATGTAACAAAATTATAAAGATCAAGTAGGACTCACATGAAGGGATATGAGGAGATATCCCCAATCTAACCTTTTGTAGAGGTGAGAGGTTCACAGGTGTTACACACTGCAGATATTTTCTGACTTTTTCAAATTATAGTTCAATTGTGCTGATTTTTTTTCTTCTCTAAAAAATTTTGTTTGTCATGTGGGCTGTCTCTTTGGGAAGGGGAAAAGGAGGGATATTTGGGATATTTATGGGGATGTAAGAAAGAGAATATAACAATAAAAATATATATTTTTAAAAAGTAAAAAGGCATTTTCTCCAGCTATCTCTCATACCTGGAATATTCTTCCTCCTCCCTGCCTCCTAGCTCCCTGGGCTTCCTTCAGGTTTCAGCTAGAGTGCTACCTTCTCCAAGGTTTTTCTTAGTCCTTAATCTCATCAGCTTCCCTCTGAAACCACCCCAGTTTATCCTGGATATCTCTTGTTTAAATAGTAACTCTTGGGTTGTCTTCCCCATTAGACAGTGAGCTCCTTGGGAGCAGAAATTATTTGTATTTGCTTGGGGTTTTTTTTGTCTTTCTTTTATTTCTAATAAATGCTTGTTGAGTGATTGACAACTTGTCCATTGATGCCTGTCTGTACTGGATAACTTTTGCTTGTGTCCCCCTGGAAGTTTACCAGAGGGGATCCACCAAATACTGGAAGTCTTCTTCAGTTCCTTCTGACAGAGAAGGTACTAGTGGAACATTTTGGCTATCCATCTCTTGAACTCCGTATGTGACCATCCCATCTTCTCTTCCTTTCTTACATTTCCTCAATTACATCTTTTATTCTTCTTTGAAGTTCCTCGTCTGTTATCTGTTGAAGGCTATTCATATCCACCATGCACCCATCTTTCCATTGCCCTCGGGATTCCATGTCTGGCTGCCATTCATAAAATATATTTATTACAAAATACATAAAGAGCAGAAATAGGATGTGGCTCCAAGACCAATTAGCAAAGGAGTAGGGCTGTTTTTCTTCCCTGCCCTCCTCCAGAAAGTTAATTGACATTCCAGTGGTATAATTGTGATCCCTTGGCCCCTTTCCTGGTGCCCTTGAGTCATGAGGCTACAGAAATGCCTTCCTGAAGGCCACGAGAAAATAGCTTGTCATTATGGTAATTATCCAATAAGGGCAGGCAAAATGTGTGTAGTACACCAGGTTATACTTTAGTTAAAGTAAGAGCCAGGGGTCTCTTCAGTTTCTCTCTGGCACAAGCATGGGATAGCCTTCCAAAGAGGCTGCAGTAGTAACCCTAAATAGTTCAGCCCACAAATATACAGACTGCTTCCCCACATAGCCAAGCCCACACTTGAATACCAGTGTTTAGCTACTTAGATGACCACCCACTGGTCAGATTCAAAAACTAATCTACTCTTTGAGTCCAACCATCCAACCAGTTCTGAAACCATCTGATTATTATTGCTAGTCCACACCTCCAGTGGAACTGTTAGGACACATTATCAACAGCTTTGCTAAAAATCAACCTAACTATATTCACAGCCTTTCCCTCATCCAAGGGTTTAGCAATCCTTTCAAAAATGGGATTGAGTTTAGTCTGGCATGACCTGTTCTCGATGAAGTCTCGCCAGTTCTTTGTAATCACTGCTTTCCTTTCTAGATGTTAATCAACCATCTCTTTAGTGATCTTTTTAAGAATTTCAATATGAAATCTACTGCCTGTACTTAGCTCAAGAATCCCCATTCTGTCTAGGCTTCCCTTTTTCTTTGTCTTTTTTTGGTCACATTAAATTTATTTATGTTTAGTTTAGTTTATAACATTCAGTTCCACAATCCTTTGAGTAACAAATTTTCTTCCCCCTTCCTCTCCTTTCCTCTTGCTCACCCCCTCCCCAAGGAGGCATATAGGTACTACAAATACCTTCACACTAAACATTAGTCTAGTTGTAAAGAAGTATAACCAATGGAATGAACAATGAGAAAGAAGGAACAAAACAAAAGAGAAAGACAGAAAATAGTTTGCTTCAATCTGTATTCAGACTCTGTAGTTCTTTCTTTGAGCATAGATAGCCCTTTCCATCATGAGTCTTTTGGAGTTGCCTTATAACCTTGTATTGCTGAGAGGAGCCCAGTCTATCAAAGTTAGTCATCACAGATACAACGTATTTGTAATTGTGTACAGAATTCTCCTGGTTCTGCTCTCCTCACTCAGCATCAGTTTATGTAAGTCTCTCCAGGTTATTATGAAGTCCGTCTGCTCCTCATTTTTTATACAAAATAGTATTCCATTACATTTATATTCCACAACTTGTTTAGCCATTCCACAATTGATGGGCATCCCCTTGAATTCCAATTCTTTGCCACCACAAAAAGAGGTGCTATAAATATTTTTGTACATACAGATCCTCCTTCCACTTGTATGATCTCTTTGGGATACAGCCCTGGAAATGGTATTGCTGGGTCAAAGGGTATACATATATTTATTGCTCTTCAGGCATAGTTCCAAATTGCTCTCCAGAATGGTTGGATCAGCTCACAACTCCACCAACGATGCATTAGTGTTCCAACTTTCCCCCATCTTCTCCAACATTTATCATTTTCCTGTTTTGTCTTCTTAGCCAATCTTATAGGTGAGATGTGGTATATCAAAGTTGTTTTGATCGGCATTTCTCTAGTCAATAGTGATTTAGAGCATTTTTTCATATGCTTATAATTATCTTTAATTTCTTCCTCTGAAAACTGCCTGTTCATATCCTTTGACTTTTTATCAATTAGGAAATGACTTTTAGCCTTATAGATTTGACTCAGTTCTCCATATATTTTAGAAATGAGGCCTTTATCAGAGATAGTGGTTGTAAAAATTCTTTCCCAATTTCCCATTTCCCTCTTAATCTTGGTTACATTGGCTTTATTTGTACAAAACCTTTTCAGTTTAATATAATTAAAGTTATCTATTTTGTGTTCTCTATCTTTTGTTTGGTCATAAATTCTTCCTTACTCCATAAATCTGACAGGTAAACTCTTCCTTGCTTTCCCAGACTGTTTAAGGTATCAGCCTTTATATCTATATACATCTATCTATATACATTGTGCACACATTTCAACTTGACTTTTGGTATGGGCTTCCCTTTTTTAATGTACTGTATTTCTCAGATTCAATTAGCCTTCTTTAACAATATCGTTTATTTTATATTCAACAAAATAGAAAGGAAATAGATGGAACGTTTCTATATGGAAGCACCCACATCTAACCATTTCCTAAATCACTTGGTTGTGGACTTCTCAGATCTTTGGGTGAGGCTAGTGAAGTCTCCTGACTGTATACACTCATAGCTCATGGGAAGTGACTAAAAGAAAGGGGAATATGTCCCATCTGTGGTTCTCAGATTAAAAATAGGGGAAATCAATAAAAATTATGAAAAAATACTTGTTCTAGCATCTGTGCGCCCTTGATGGGAAACCAATTCTATTGAAATACACTTAACAAAATATTTCAGAAAATAGGCTCACAAGACCCCATCACACAGCACTCTCCCCTCTTCTGTTAAGGATTCTAGCAAGAAAGAAAAAAAGTTCTTCCTTAACAGTCCAGGGGTGGGGAACCTGTGGCATCAAGGCCACATGTGGTCTTCTAGGTCCTTGGGTGTGTTCTTTTGACTGAGTCCAAGTTTTACCAAACAAATCATTTAATTAAGGGGATTGGTTTTGTGAGGTTTGGATTCAGTCAAAGGGTTGCACTTGAGGACCTAGAGGGTCACATGTGGCCTCGAGGTCTGGGGTTCCCCACCCCTGGTTCCTACTAGAAGTTCTCTCCACCTTCTTTTCCTACTTCTTCAAACTAACTTAAATCTGTCGGTTTCTTGAGGATGCTCATTCCTCAATACCCCATCTCCAGGGCCAGAAGGATGTGATGGAATGCCTCCTGCTTCCTACTGCCAATTCAAGCCCGTGCCCAGCTTGCCAGCACTCAACAACCTGAAGTTGTCTTCATGGGATTGATGATAGGACCCTCCCCCATCCTCAATGACACTCTACTGGCCTCACAACCTTCAATAGTTGTTCTCTGCATCTCTTCTTCCAGGATTATTTTTTTTGTTTTGGGGTTTTTTTTTGCTTTTTGGAGGGCAATTGGGATTAAGTAACTTGCCCAAGGTCACACGGCTAGATTTTTGGTTTTGTGCGCATTAAGTGTCTGAGGCCAGATCCGAACTCAGGTCCTTCTGACTCCAGGGCCGGCACTCTACTCACTGCGCCACCTAGCCACCCCCAGGATTATTTTTTGGCAACTTCATCATTCACACCGATCATCCTTTCCAACAGCCGTCCTTAGCCTCTCTGCAGGGGCAGTTAGATGGCACAGGGGCCAGAGGGCTAGGCCTGGAGTCAGTAAGACTTGACTTCGAATCCAGTCTGTAATATTTACTAGTTGGGTGACCTGGACAAGCCACTCAACTAAACATCTGCCTCCGTTTCTTCATTCGTAAAATGGAGATAATCAGAGCACCTCCCTCTCAGGGTAAACTGAGGAATATTTGTAAAGCGCTTTGCAAACCTCCAAACAAAATACAAGTGCTAGTCATTTGTATTATTCGTCCCACTGTCCCCTGGAGTGTGCTTAGGCCTGTCAAGGTACCAGGCCTGTCAAGCATGAAGGAACTTTGGGGATCAGCTTCTGGCCCCTCCAACTCATTCACTGAGAGTTTTCCTAACTGACTTCTGAAACAGAAGAGCTGAAGACCCAGGGGACCTTTACAAAAGGCCATGTCCTAAATGGCCAGCTTCTTGGTTCTTGGTTCTCAAGATGACAGACAAGATGTGACTCTAGCTGGGGCATACTTTGGGGAACTGTTCAGATCCCACTTACATAGCAAGTAGGGTTGGGAAACTTAACTAGGCAAGCCTGCACCAGGGCCCCTGGCTATCTGCTTTTTTTTTTATGGTTCTATACCTTTGATAAGCGGCCTGGTGAGCTGGAAAGGCCTGGAGGTTTGCTAGCAGCAAGGGGCAGCACCCATTTAAATGGTTTCAGGGGCTGCAGATAAGGCAATGCTACCTGAGATGTTGAAGAACAGGTATTAATACTCATTTCTGTGATCTAGGCACAAATCTTCCAGAAATAATTTTATTTAATGTTAATAGCCAATCTAAGCTGTTTCTCATTTAAAGAGAAAGATGTCCAAACTAACAGTCTTCCCTCTTTCCCAAGATCATTTAGGTAACATTTATTGGAATCCTGCAAGAAAACAATCACAATATGTAAAAATACAGTTTGGGGTTAATATTACAGAACAGGTTAGTAATTCAAGTCACCTTCCCATTCCCTCCAGGACACTTTCTTCCTACCCCAGGTCTCTTAATTTCTACCCAGAGATACCTGTGGAGAATTCTTTTAAATAATAGGTCCCTCCCTTTGAATGGAATTCCAGTGGGTATTTCATAGGCCAGTCCCTTGTGGGATAAAGTAGTTGCCTGCCTTTAGATAAGTTAATAAGCCAATAATTTCTGGGGTCCAGAAAGTTAGGATCTTATTTGCCCAGACATCTTATTATTATGGGGTAGTTAGATGGTGTAGTGGATAGAGTATGGGTCTTGAAGTCGGGAAAGATCATCTTCCTGAGTTCAAATCTAGCCTCAGACACTTACTAGCTGGGTGACTCCAGACAAGCCACTTTACCCTGTTTGCCTCAGTTTCCTCACCTGTAAAATGATGTGGAGAAGGAAATAACAAATCATTCCAGTATCTCTACCAAGAAAAATCCAAATGGGGTCACAAAGAGTCAGACATAACAGAGCAACAACTTGTTATAACCCTTAATACATTTCACTAAGAAAGGCTTTATCTTTTCTTCTACCCTCTTTCCTAAAAAGCTCAGAAGGTTTTAAGCTAGAAAATATGTTATTTATTAATATTTTCAGTTTTATTTAAAAGGAAGTTTTAAATGTGCTTTTACAGAGATGAAATGTTAAATGGCTAATTAGTAGAACTACTGTTTTATGTTTTGATAATATGACTTTATAGCAAAAGTAGCTATGGATTAAGCTGCTGAACTTTTTTATGGAACTTTAAAAATAATTTTTAAGAAATTTATTTGTTTTTACATTCATATATATGCAGAGTGGATCATAAGTGCATACTCTATATAAACATTTTGAGGTAGAAGTAATTTAAATTTTTTTGTTTATCTTTCCCTCCCATTACTCTCCAATAGAACAATTACAAACAAATCTTCACAATAAATACATATAATCCAGTAAAACAAACTCCTAACCGCTCATGTCTCATTCAGGATTTTAAGTCGATCACCTCTCCAGCAGGAGATAAATGGTGTGATTCGTTTTCAGTAATCTGGATTTATCTTGGCATTTGGGCTCAAAAGTCCTTCGAGTTATCTTTTCCTGCAAGGTGGTTATCATTGTGCAAATTCTGGCCATCTGCAGTCCTCCTGATCTATATCTAGTCACTAGACCCAGATGACTCGGCAGGAGAAAGTAAGACTGGTGACTTTGCACAGCCCTCCTTCACTTAAATCCAATCACTTGCACATCACTACAATAAACCCCCTATTTCTACTCCCTTTACTTTGCATGAAATAATAGAGATATTCTCAATTTTCTGTGAAATTATCCATTTTGTCATTTCTTATGACAAATAATATTCCATCATGTTCACATGCCACAGTTTGTTTAGCCATTTCCCAATAGAACCATGCCCCATCCCCAACACTTAGATGCCACTTTTTGACTACTACAAAAACAGCTCCTATAAATATTTTTGTATATATGGGTGTTTTGCCTCTTTCTCCGATTTCTTTAGGTCATAGAGGCAGCTTGGTGACACAGTGAATAGACACTAGACTTGGAGTTGGGAAGACTGGAGTTCAAATCCAGCCTCAGACACTTATTAGCTGTGTGACCTTAGGCAAGTCACTTTATCTCGATACCTGCATCAGTTTCTTCAACTGTAAAATGACAATAAGAGCATTTACCTCACAAGGTTGTTATGAAGATCAAATGAGATAAAATCTGTGAAGTGTTAGAGCCTATTCATGAATAAATGCTCATTTCCTTCCTTCATAGGCCCAGTAATGGCATAATTAGGTCAAAGGGTATTCACAGTGTAGTTACCTTTGGGCGTAGTTCCAAATTGCTTTCCGGAATGGCTAGACCAATTTACAGCTCTACCAGCGATTCATTTAAGCTACTGAATTTCTGTTCTAATTATTCTATAATTCCCACTGTGACTCCATTATAGTTATAATTGCTTTCTATGTGGGAATAAATAACCTGCGCCATCCTTAAATCATATTGGGCATTGAATATCTCTTTGGCTTTTCCCTTTGGTGGGAGAAAGTCTAGACAAGAATTAAAAGTAAATGTGTCTCTCAGGTAGCTAGAGTAGGAGTGATGAGCCCACAAATACGGGAACAGGAAGCCAGTCTCCTAAGGAACTGTCAAGCTTTCTTTACCATTGAACCTAGTACAGGACAAAATGGTTTGATAAATGACAGGAACAGGTAGGTACCCTCACCCCTGGGAATCCCAAGTAGTGGCTTCTAAATGCTAAACTCTTACCTTGTTTGTTTTTTTTTGTTTGTTTGTTTTGTTTTTTGTTTTTAAGCAATTGGGGTTAAGTAACTTGCTCAAGGTTACACGGCTAGTCATTATTTATGCGTGGGTGCTCATTTTCTGAGGCCGGATCTGATCTCGGGTCATCCAAACTCCGAGGCCGGCGCTCTTACTCACTGCGCCACCTAGCCGCCCCTTTAGGGCAATTGGGGTTAAGTAACTTGCCCAAGGTTACACGGCTAGGTTTTTGTTTGTGCGGATTAGGTGTCGGAGGCCGGCTCCGAACTCAGGTCCTTCTGATTCCAGGGCCGGCGCTCTATTCACTGCGCCACCTAGCTGCCCCTGTTTTTTTAATTTTAATTTAATTTTCTACCCTTTAATCAAGTTGGCTAAAATTTTATGAATTTTATTCTTTTTCAAAGAATCAAATTTTAGGGTTATATGTTCTAGTCTTTTGGCTTCTCAATTTATCTATTTTTCCTTGAATTTTCAATATTTTCTCTTGGGCTTATTTTGTTGGGTTTTTAAAAAATTTTATATCTTGTGCTTATTATTGACTTTCTAAATTTTTTATTAATAATAAAAATAACTAAAATTGTTATAGCAGTTTCAGGTTTGCAAAGTACTTTATACTTTTTACAAAATATTTCTGTTTATCTTCACATCTTTTATCTCATTTCATCCTCACAACAACCAAGGGAAGTAGGTGATATTATAAGCTCCATTTTACAAGTGGGGAAACCAAGTCTAAGAGTAGTGACTTACTCAGGATCACAGAGCTAGTAAGTGTCTGAGGTAAGAATCAAATTCACATCTTCCTAACTCCAAATCCCATGCTCTGTCCATTATGTCATCTGGCTGTCTTTATTTTTTTAAATGCCCATTCAGCTCATTAATCTTTTTTTTTTCTACTTCATTATTGTATCTTTTCAGGAAAATACTTTTTCCTCCAAAGGCTGGTTTAGTTACATCCCAGAAATGTTGGTTCATTCAGAAGATACCATTAATCTTTTAGCTCTAAATTTTCCAACTCCTTTTCTCTATTTTCCCTTCTGTTAATTTTTTTTTTGCACTCTACTAAGTTTTCCCTTTATAGATTTAGATGCTGTGGCATTCAGAGCATATAAGTTTGCTATTAATGTTGGATTTCATTGTCTATAGTTCTTTTAAGCATAATGTAATTTACTTGTATATCTTAATAGTGTACATTGTTATTTATTTTGTTTAGTGGCATAATTTTAAATCTTACTTTTTTGGTTTCATCCAATGAGGAATAAATTTTGTTCCAGCCTCCTTATCTTTTTTTATAGATGTGTTTCTTTTAAACAACAAATTGTAGAATTTTGTTTTCTTTTTCTACATTCTTGCCACTTTAATTTTATTGCCACTCTCATTTATTTTATATATAAAGTCACTAGAACTAAGTCTGTGTTTTCCTCCATTTGTGTCTCTAGTGTTGCTTTTTAAAAGGATTTATTGTTTTTATTTCCCCTATGATTAGTTTTGCTTAAATTACTTTGGGTTTTTTTTCCTTTTAAAAAATTATTTTATTTTCAATTCTGGGAACAAAACAAGCATTTCCATAACACAGCATAATAAAAAAGATGATTCCACATGAAACTGCAAATCTACCATGAACAAATTGCTATTCCCTCCAAATATACAACAGTTATCATGTAAATTTCTTTTTTTTTACAAGACTCAAGAAAGACATAAAAAGGTAAACAAGAGAAACACAGACTCACACATACATAAGTGCACACACCCACACCCAAAAACACACGCTCATTACTTGGGATGCAACAAGAGCAAAATGTTCACATCCCTATATGTGGAGCTGATAACTGTCAATATTCAAAATCTTTATGATTATCATGACCTTCAAAAGGGTTATACTTAGATAGAGGGTGTGGGTATGAATGCACTAACCTGATGTCTAAAAAAACAAAACAAAACTATTAAGGGGATCAAAGAGACTGTAATGGGAAAAAGGAAAGGATTAGATAGGAAAAGGTAAAATATGCCATCTGAAGAGACATTAAAACACACTATAGAAGAGGGGAAAGAAAGAGGGAGGGGAACATCATTTAAACACTATTCTCACTGGTTCTGGTTCAAAGAGGGATCAACTTAAATCAGTGACATTTAAGATTTTAATGTGAATAGACACATAAATTTATTAAATAGAGGAAAAGGAGGGAGGGAGAGGAGCAATGTTTGAAATTTACTCTCATTGGTTTGGAATCAAACGGGGAGTAATTCACTCTGATAACTATAAAAACTTATTTCGTCCTATAGAAAGCAGAAGGGTAAGGGGGGTGAAAAAGAGGAGACTAAAGGGGGGGATTAGAAGGGAGGGAAACAGTAATAAGGGGAGAGGGTAGGTTAAGAAGAGGGTTCACTGGGTGGGAACACTGAGGGAGGGGGCGGTCAAAAGGGAAAACTTCAAGGAGGGGAAGGGAGAAGGAAGAAACAAAAACATAACCAGGGGAGGGAATAGGATGGAGGGGAAGAGACAGATAGTCATTATTACTGTGAATGTGAATGGGATGAACTCTCCCATAAAACAGAGGCGGATAGCAGAATGGATTAAAAACCATAATCCTACAATATGCTGTCTACAAGAAACACATTTGAAATAAAGGGATACCCACAGGGTAAGGGTAAAAGGTTGGAGTAAAATTTATTATGCCTCAGCTAAAGTAAAAAAAGCAGGGGTAGCAATACTTATCTCAGATAAAGCAAAAGCAAAAATAGATCTAATTAAAAGAGATAAGGAAGGAAACTATATCCTACTAAAAGGCACCATCAAGAATGAAGCAATATCATTACTTAATATATATGCACCAAGTGGTATAGCATCCAAATTCCTAGAGGAGAAGTTAAAGGAATTAGAGGAAGAAATAGATAGCAAAACTATACTAGTGGGGGACCTTAATCTTCCCCTCTCTGAACTCAATAAATCTAACCTCAAAATAAACAAGAAAGAAGTTAAGGAGGTGAATAGAATCCTAGAGAGACTAGATATGATGGATCTCTGGAGAAAACTGAATGGGGATAAAAAGGAATTTGCTTTCTTCTCAGCAGTGCATGGTACATACTCAAAAATAGACCATGTACTAGGGCATAAAAACCTCACAATCCAGTGCAGAAAGGCAGAAATATTAAGCACATCATTCTCAGATCATGATGCAATAAAAATTATGTGCAATAAAGGGCCATGGAAAGATAGACTAACAACTAATTGGAAATTAAACAATTTAATCCTAAAAAATTGGTGGCTCAAACAAGAAATTATAGAAACAATCAATAATTTCATTCAAGAGAATGATAATAATGAAAAAACATACCAAAATTTGTGGGATGCACTAAAGGCAGTTCTCAGGGGAAGTTTTATATCCCTGAGTGCATACTTAATTAAAGCAGAGAGAAGGGGGGTCAATGAATTGGACATGCAATTGAAAAAGCTAGAAAAAGAACAAATTGAAAATCCCCAATTTAGTATTAAATTAGAAATATTGAAAACCAAAAGTGAGATTAATAAAATTGAAATTAAGAAAACCATTGAATTAATAAATAAAATTAAGAGCTGGTTTTATGAAAAAAATCAACAAAATTGATAGACCCTTAGTCAATATGATAAAAAAAAGAAAGAAGAAAACCAAATTATGAGTATCAAAAATAAAAGGGGTGAATCTACCTCCAATGAAGAGGAAATCAAAAAAATAATGAGGAGTTATTTTTCCCAATTGTATGCACATAAATATGACAATCTTAGTGAAATGGATGAATATTTACAAAATCACAAGTTGCCCAGATTAACTGAAGAGGATGTGAATTACCTAAATAACCCCATCTCAGAAAAAGAAATCAAACAAGCCATCAAAGAACTCCCTAGGAAAAAATCTCCAGGGCCAGATGGGTTTACTAGTGAATTCCATCAAACATTTAAAGAACAATTGATTCCAATACTCTACAAACTATTTGGGAAAATTAGTGAAGAAGGAGTCCTACCAAACTCTTTCTATGACACAAATATGGTACTGATTCCTAAATCAGGGAGAGATAAAACAGAGAAAGAAAAGTATAGACCAATTTCCCTCATGAATTTAGATGCAAAAATTCTAAATAAAATATTAGCCAAAAGACTCCAACAACTTGTCACAAAAATAATACACTCTGATCAGGTAGGATTCATTCCAGGAATGCAAGGATGGTTTAATATTAGGAAAACCATTAGTATAATTGAGCACATCAACAATAAAACTAGCAGAAACCACATGATCATCTCAATAGATGCAGAAAAGGCTTTTGACAAAGTACAACACCCATTCCTATTAAAAACACTAGAAAGTATAGGAATAAATGGAACCTTCCTCAAAATAGTTGATAGCATCTATTTAAAACCATCAGCAAGTAGTATATGCAATGGGGATAAACTAGAAGCCTTTCCAATAAGATCAGGAGTGAAACAAGGGTGTCCACTATCACCCCTCTTATTCAATCTGGTACTAGAAACACTAGCAGTAGCAATTAGAGAAGAAAAAGAAATCAAAGGAATCAAATTAGGTAAAGAAGTGACCAAGCTATCACTCTTCACAGATGATATGATGATATACTTAGGGAATCCTAGAGAATCAAGTAAAAAACTACTAGAAACAATAAATAAATTTGGCAAAGTTGCAGGATATAAATAAACCCACATAAATCCTCAGCATTCCTGTACATCTCTAATGAAACTCAACAGCAAGAGATAGAAAGAGAAATCCCATTTAAAGTCACTGTAGACATTATAAAATATTTGGGAATCTACTTGCCAAAACAAACCTAGAATCTATATGATCACAACTACAAAACACTTCTCACACAAATAAAAACAGATCTAAATAGTTGGAAAAATATCAATTGCTCATGGCTGGGTCAAGCTAATATAATAAAAATGACAATTTTACCCAAACTAAACTATACATTTAGTGCCATACCAATCAATTTACCAAAAAACTACTTTCTAGAGTTAGACAAAATAATAACAAAATTTATTTGGAAAAACAAACAGTCTAGAATATCAAGGGAATTAATGAAAAGAAACGCTAGGGAAGGTGGACTAGCTATGCCAGATCTTAATCTGTATTATACAGCAGCAGTCATCAAAACTGCTTGGTACTGGCAGAGATGTAGAGTAGTGGATCAATGGAATAGATTAGGTGCAGGAGACCCAGCAGTTAATGAATATAGCAATCTATTGTTCGATAAACCCAAAGACCCCAGTCTTTGGGATAAGAATGCACTATTTGACAAAAACTGCTGGGAAAACTGGAATACAGTATGGCAGAAACTGGGCATAGACCATTACCTAACACCATATACCAAAATCAAGTCCAAATGGGTGCATGATCTAGGTGTAAAGGATGATACTGTAAGCAATTTGGGAAAGCAAGGAATAATTTACCTGACAGATTTGTGGAGAGGGGAAGATTTTAGGACCAAACAAGAATTAGAGAGCATTATAAAATGCAAATGGATAATTTTGATTACATTAAATTGAAAAGCTTCTGCACAAACAAAGCCAATGTAACCAAGATCAAGAGGGAGGTGGGAAATTGGGAAAGAATTTTTACAACTTGTGTCTCTGATAAAGGACTCATTTCTAAAATTTATAGAGAATTGAGCCAAATCTATATGAATACAAGTCATTCCCCAATTGATAAGTGGTCAAAGGATATGAACAGGAAATTTTCAGAGAAAGAAATCAAAGATATCTATAAACATATGAAGAAATGCTCTAAATCACTATTAATTAGAGAAATGCAAATCAAAACAACTCTGAGATACTACATCCCTCCAGTCAGATTGGCTAAGATGACAAAACAAGAAAGTGACAAATGCTGGAGAGGATGTGGACAAATTGGAACACTAATACATTGCTGGTGGAGTTGTGAACTTATCCAACCATTCTGGAGAGCAATCTGGAATTATGCCTAAAGGATTATAAATAATTTCATACCCTTTGACCCAGCCATACCACTTCTAGGGTTATATCCCAAAGAGATCATAGAAGTGGGAGGAAGACCCATATGTACAAAAATATTTATAGCAGCCCTTTTGTGGTTGCAAAGAATTGGAAACTAAAGGGGTGCCCATCAATTGGGGAATGGCTAAACAAGTTGTGGTATATGAATGTAATGGAATATTATTGTGCTATAAGAAACGAAGAGGTGACAGATTTCATAATTACCTGGAGAGACTTATACAAACTGATGCTGAGCGAGAAGAGTAGAATCAGAAGAAATTTGTATACAATCACACACATACCATATCTGTGATGACCAACTATGACAGACTGGACTTTTTTCAGCAATGCAGTGATATAAGTTAATCCTGAAAGACTCAAGAAAGTGAGAAATGCGTCATCCAGAGATATAACTAGAAAGAACTGAGCCTGAATCCTGATGGAAGCAAACTAAATGATCTTGTTCTTTTCATTGTTTGGTTTTATTTCTTCCTTACCATCTTTCATCCCACCTAGTACAATTCGGCTTTGTAATTGGAATAATGTCTAATATGAATGCATTTGCAGATCCTATACTGGACTATATGCTGTCATGTGGGGAGGGGGGAGGGAAGTAAAGGAAATTTGAAAATCAAGGAACTATGGAATTGAATCTTGTTAACTGAAACTAAACTAATAAATTAATTAAAAAAAAAAAGAAAGACAGATGTTCTGATCAAGACAAGGATCTAAAACATTTCCAAAGGACTCATGATGAAAAATGCTTTGAATGCAGATTCAGGCATACTTTTTATTTTCTCGCCTTTTTTGTTTGTTTTCTTTTCCAATATGGTTAATATGGAAATATGTTTTGCATGATTTCACATGTATAATTAATATCATATTGCTTGCCTTCTCAAGGGGTGAGGGAGGACAGGAAGGAGGGAGAGAATTTGTAATTCAAATTAAAAAAAGCAAATGTTAATTTTTTTACATATAATTGGGAAATATTTAATGAAATAAATAAAAATATTTTTAAAAAACAAAAAAAATTATTTTATTTTCAATTCTGGGAACAAAACAAGCATTTCCATAACACAGTATAATAAAAAAGATGATTCCACATGAAACTGCAAATCTACCATGAACAAATTGCTATTCCCTCCAAATATACAACAATTATCATGTAAATTTCTTTTTTTCCCTTTTTTCTTCCTTCCCTCCCTCCCCCATGGCTACCAGTAGACACAAATAGCTCCTCCTGAGGAGGGCTCATCCTGTAACTTGAGAACATCCTAAAGTCCTTTCCTTCTTATCTTGAAACACCATAAAATTCCTCCTTATCCTGTTCTTCTTATCCTGTACCAGAATTTGTGGATAATAATATTTTCTCTTTAAAGTACTAAGAGTATTGGGCCTTAAAAATTAAAATATTACCATTAGGGATTATGAATCCAGATTTGATTTGCTCATCCAACTAAATTAAGGTCATCTGATTGATAATTGGATTTTTTTCAAGTTTTAAAGACATGATAGTTGCTTATGGCATGTTTATGTTTCTAAATTTTCTTATATTGTGTAATTTGTATCACCTGTGTTGTTAGAAAAGCAATCTTTAATATTCTCCTTAACCCCTAGGGTACCATATGCTATATCCACATCATATGTGTGTGTATGTACATAAAAATAAAATTATCCTATACATACTTCTATCTGTCAGTTCTTTCTCTGGATGCAGATGGCATCCCTCTTTGTATGTCCTTTATTTTTAATTTGTATATTTATAATAGTCAAAATGACTTAGCTGCTCAAAGTCATTCTTAAAACAGTACTGCTGTTACTGTATACAATGTTCTCTTGGTTCTGTTCAATCGGTTCTTCATCATTTCTAAGATCAATGAACTCCTAGTTTCTTAAAGCACAATAGTATTACATCACAGCTATACATAAGAACTTGTTCAGTCATTCCCCAATTAATGGGGATCCCTACAATCTCCAGTTCTTTGGCACCACACAGAGAACTGCTATAAATATCACATTCAAATTCAAAATTATAATTATCATTTGTGAATTTCTCTCTGATGTGGATACAGCATATGGTACCCTAGGGGTTAAGGAGAATATTAAGGATTGCTTTTCTAACAACACAGGTGATACAAATTACACAATATAAGAAAATTTAGAAATATAACCATACCATAAACAAATTTTCATGTATTTAAAACTTGAAACAAAACTAATTAATTACCAGTTCAGGTGACCTTAATTTAGTTAGATGAGCAAATCAAATCTGGATTCATAATCACTAATGGTAACATTTTAATTTCAAAGGTCCAATACTCTTAGCACTTTAAAAGAAAATATTATTATTCTGGCACAGGATACAGAGGAAAGGAAGAATTTTATGGTACAGAATAAGGAGGACAGGATAAGGAGAAATTTTACTGTGTTTCAAGATAAGGAGAAAAGCACTTTAGGATGCTCTCAAATTATAGAATAAATCCCCTTCAAGAGGTGCCTCACAAAGCACTGGAAAAGCAACCCTTAATATTCTCTTTAATCCCTAGGGAGCTGCATGCTGTATCCATATCACCTCCATCTGATTTTTACTCGCTGTTTTCTTTCTCAGCCTCTCTTTTTACCCTGTCCTTCTTACCTGTCTTCTTCCTGCATCCTCCCATCCCCCCTTCACCCACTGCCTTAAGAGTCCCTCCCATCCCCTTCCCCTACTCAACAATCTCAATCCATTTACCCCCTCCAAAAGATCCCCTCTCATTTCCCCCACCCTCCTAAATCCCAATTCACACACACCCACTAAAAGTTTCTCCCCCCCCCGCCCTGTCCCCCAGTTTTTCTCACCTCTCTACATATTCAGAAGACTTCTACACCCTTCTAGATGTACATGTTGTTTCCTCTTCAACTCAGATGAGAGTAAGGTTCCAGCATTACCAGCTGGAACCATCTGGTTACCAGCATTACCATCTCCACTTGCGTCCTCTACTTGTTCTTCCTTTCATGCCTCATATTTATAATATAATTGCTGCATTTTACCTTTTCCAATACAATTTTGTTTTTTTTAGAATCATTTTATCACGTACAATTCAACTCCAACCTTTCTTTCAAACTACCTTAGTAATGATGACAATTTTAAGAATACTGATAACATTTTCGTATGTAATAAATAAACATTTTGACCTTAATTAATGCCTTATAGTTAGTCTTTAATGTTTTCTTATATTTCTTCTGGATCTTTTATGTAAAACTTTCTATTGAGTTCTGCTCTTTTTGTTAGAAATGCCTGAAAGTCTTTCAGCTTGTCGATGTCCATTTTTTTCATTCATGATTATACTCAACTTTACTGTGTAAATTATTCTTGGACATAATCCCAGCTCTTTTGCTCCTTTAAATATAATGTTCTAAGACCTATGATCTTTTAGAGTAGAAGCTGCTAGGTCTTGTGAAATACTGACTCTATTTCTGAAGTATTTAAATGTTTTTTCCCCCTTGTTACTCTCAGTATTTTCTCCTTAAGCTGGGAATTTTGAAATTTGGCTGTGACATTCCTATAAGTCTTCCTCCTAGGATCTCTTTCAGATGGTGATAGATTTTTTTTTTCTATTTCTACTTTACCCTCTTGTTCAAGAACTTCAGGACAATTTTCCTTAGTAATTTCCTGTAATATTGTATCCAGATTATTTTTTTTAATAACTTTCAGGTAGTCAGATAATTCTTATATTGTCTGTCTTTGATCTGTCATCCAAATCAGTTGTTTTTCTAATGAGGTTTCATATTGTCTTCTATTTTTTCTAGTGTCTTATACTATCATTTGGTTTCTCTTGCCCAGTTCTAGTTTTCAAGAAGTTATTTTCTTCCTTAAGATTCTAGACCTCTTTTTCCAATTAGCTTTCTATTCATAATTTCCTTGGAATGTTTTTTTTCCTAATTTTTTCCTTGATCTTTCTTATTTGATTTTTTAATTCCTTTTTGAGCTCGTGGCCATTTGATGTTACTTTTTGGGGTAGGAATAGCTTTTTTGACCTCACTAGCTTCCTCTGAATATGAATCAATCCTATTCTCATATGCTGTTCCTCACCTCAGCTCCCTCCTCCTCTTTCTATTTGTGAACCCTTTCTCTAATTTGGGAATTTTATCTGAATTAATGATTTTTCTTTCTTTCACTTGGTTATCTTCCTCCCTTTTCTCACCTTTTTCCCATCTCAGCAAATGTTAAATGAAAAATCCCCCTCCTTTCCTTAATTTTTTAATGCATCTTTTTAAAAGAAGGATTTCTTTACCTTGCTTTCTTCATCTATTCTCTTCCTCATTAATTCTGTACTCTCTCTTAAAATTATCAATTCATAAGAAAAGTAATGTGGATAGTATGAATGTCCTATGGTAGAAACTACCCCGAATCCCAAAGCTTGATGTCCAATTCTTCCCTACAATTATTCTCATTCCCATTGATCATGTGATCTCTTCTCTGGCTCCAAGTTTTCCGGTTGCCCTGAGGAGCTACAATTCCCTTTTTCCTGAGGCAGGATGTTTTTTTGTCCATGGAATCAAAGCACTATGCCAGAGGAGGTGATCCCCTGGTGCACTGATGTCTCTCACATTAAATCCATTGCAAGATACCCATCTCCCAATGAATTAATCTACCTCTTCTGTCATGGAAGTGCTCTTCAAGGGAACCTCCTTCCCTCTTTGGGTTGAGATCTCCCTTCTCATTGCATTTTTAGTCTCTCCCTTCTGTTACTATTCCCATTCTCCTGCCACCTTTACTAAAAGACTATTGAAATTATCTTCCATTTGGTATCTAACCATGGGTTTTATAAGGACATATCACACATTCATTCCCTGTCATCCTTCACCCTCCTCTCCATTTATGTACCCACCAATTCTACAATTTTGTCCTATAAAGCACATTGATTTGCCTATCACTTGACTATGGGGTTTAGTCCACGGGACTAAAGTTCTTTACTTTCACACCTACTATTTCTTTAAATTCTGCTTTCATCTTTATCCTCTTGGGTACTTTTTAAAATAATGTTTTATTTTTTTCCCCAATTACAGGCAAAAAAATTTTTTTTTTAATTTTGAGTTCCAAATTCTCTCCCTCCCTCCCTTCTCTCCTTCCTCCCCAAGCAATCTGATATATGTTCTACAGGTAAAACTTATTTGCATGTTAGTAATTTTGTAGAAGAAAACAAGCAAGGAAGGAAGGAAGGAAGGAGAGAGAGGGAGAGGAAGAGAGAGAAAGTATAGCTCCTGGGGACAATTGCCACCCAGATGTTTGGGAAAACATGGAACCAGAGAAGAGATAACAAGGTAAATGGGAAAGAGAATAATTATAGGAAAGGCAGGGGACAGAATTTGACTTCAAGTTTTGGGATTCAGGGTAGTTTCCACCACGTAGCACTACCATGCTAAAATAGGGATAATAACATCTACTAGGAGGTAGAGTCAAGATGACAGAGTAGGAGGAAGAAGTAGGGTGAACTCTCCCACCTCAAAACTCCTACAAAGGTTAAGAAAACTCACCAGACTGAATTACTGAATTCTGATGGGGAAATCCAAGGGAAAAAGTCACAGTGAGTCATTTGTCCAGCCCAGGTGAACAGAGACAGACAGAGAGGTCTATGGATACCAGGGACCAGGCCTGGCACTGAGCACACTGCATGGAATGCTCCAGCACCTAGGGAGAGACTGTGCACCAAGGCAAGAGGAGGCCCCAGACCCATACTGGGGCACATATACAAGGTGAGGGATCAACTGCCAGCTGGCTGCTTCATCTTCCATCTCCCAGTCCTGAGTCACAGACCTAGTATGGATTGAGAAGGAGATCTTCACCTGGAGATGATGTTTTGTAGTAAGGAACAGCTTAGGCAAATTCAGAAATGATCAACAGCTGTTGCATGTCTCAGACCCAGGAAACAGAGCGTGTTCTCAGGTCTAACTTCCAGCCCAGTCTGAAATCTGCAGAGGAATAACCAGGGTAGGAATCCTAGACCCAAAGGGAGCCTGCAGGCCTGTCACTCTGAATCAGCAGAGATTCCCAGCTGGCTGAAAATGGTTGAGTCCAGCAGCATCTTCTCTTTCTCTGACCCAAATCCAGGTCAAGTACTTACAAAGGCAAGACCAGGGGATCCGCAATGAGACTTTGGGCGCCCTAAAAGCTCCAAGGTCTCTAGCCCCAACCTGAAATTCTGGTGCAACACAATATTCAGTACCACAAGAAAGCATCAACAGGACCAGCCCAGATCTTCCTTCCACCACTGTATAGAGTTCAGCCCTAACATCAAGTCCAAAGTCAGGAAATGGGCTTGAAGAACTATATATCCTACCACCTGTCATGGTATTAGGGATGCTCAAGACCCAAATTCAGAGGAAGAGAATGTCTCCAAAACACCTTCAAGTAAAGTCTAAGAGAAAAACATGGTTTGGGAACAAATTCAACTTGAATTACTGGAAGAAATGAAGCAAGTATTATAAAAAGAAATTTTAAAATATTTTAAAAGTGAAACGAGAGTACTATTAGAAAAAAATGGAAACTAAATTAGTTATAGAACAAAGAATTGGAAAGAGCATTAATAGCTTGGAACAAGAGGTACAAAACTTTGCCAAAACACCAAACTTTCTGAAAATTAAGATGGATCAAACGGAAGCCAATGACTCCATGAAATAAAAAGAAATGTTAAAACAAAATTAAAAGGCTGAAAACAATAGAATAAAATGTAATGTATCTCATAGCAAAAGCAATTGACCTAGAAAACATTGAGTGGGAAAAAATTAAGACTTGTAAAAGCCTGGAGATCATATTTAAGGAAATATTAAATGAAAACTGCCATGATCTCTTAGAACCAGAGGACAAAGTGAAATTAGAATTCACTAGTCACCTCCTGAAGAAAACCCCAAAACACAAAAACTAGCTGTATGACCTTGGGCAAGTCAATTAACTCCAATTGCCCTACCTTCCCCCCTCCAAAAAGCCAAAAAAGAAAGCCCCCCAAATGAAAACTCCCAGAAACATGACCAAAACCAGATCATCATAACCATCATAAATAAGTATCATGACCAAAAACCTGAGCTTTCAAGTCAAAGAAAAAATATTACAAACAGCCATAAGAAAGAATAGAAGTATTGTGGAACAATAGTCAGAATCCCCATGACTTAGCAGCCAACTTGTAATATGATATTCCAGAAAGCAAAGAATTTAGGCTTATAGCCAAGAATAACACACCTGGAAAAACTGAGTATAATTCTACAGGGTAAAAAAAATGGCTTTTTAATGAAATAGAGGATTTCCAAGCATTCTTGATGAAAAGGCCAGAGCTATGTAGAAATTTTCAAGGTCAAACACAGGAATTAAGAAAAGAATGAAAAGGTAGAGATGAATGAACAATCATAAAGGACTGTCAAGAAACTGCATATATGGAAACATGAGGAAATGATACATATCCCTTCTGAATCCTATCATCATCAAGGGTCCAAAAGGGAATCTAATAAGACCAGGCCTCAGAGTGATTCTGTTATGTCTTGGTAATCTCAAGTAAAGAATCAAAAGAGAGGAGAAGGAATACACTGGAGGTAGGGATGGAGTGGGACAAGAAAGGAAGGTTAGGGAATATAATTGGGGTACACAAGTAGACATCTATACAAACAAGGAGTAGAGGTAGCAAGTGACACTTAAACCTCGTTCTCATCTGAACTGATCCAAGGGGGAGGGAAATATGCACACACAAAGAATTGGGTACAGAAATACATTTTACTCAATAGGGAAACGGGGAAAGGAGAAAAGAGGGAGGGGAGAAATAGAGGGAGGATACTTCAAAGGAGGGATTAGTTCTAAGCAGAATGAACTCTGAGGATATATAAAAATATTTATAGCTCTTTTGCGGTGACTCTTAAGGTTTTCTCTGAGCAGTGTCCTTCTGATACTATAGTTCACAGTCTCCCAGCAATGATTATCAGTGATCTCAATTGGGTAGACTTAATTAGCTTTTAGAAAGTAGTATTTATTAAGGTGGTGTAGGAAGAACACTAGGTATAAAACATACCTGCAAAAGCCTATTAAACACTCTCAATAAGTACTCATGGAGACCAGAGGAAAGTAGGTTTAAGCTTGGAGAGTACATGCAGCCAAGGGTTAATTTATAGCTCCTAAAATTTCCTTCCTTAGAGTTCTCAGGATGGTCTCTATAGGTACAAAGGTTTTCTGCTAGGCTCTTTGCAGTGCCATGAATCTGCTTCAATTTTGTCTGTCTTTGACTGCTATGTAGACATCGCCATCAGCTGATAGATAAATGCTGCTGTGATACTGAGGAGAAAATGGGGAGACCAAAAATGGTCCTCCAGACCTTTTAAAGTTCACAGGGTCCTCCTCTGCCCAGGCAGTAGAGGAAAGACAATGTCATAACCAAGGCTGTGGCATTCTTCCTGCCCCCTCACCCAAATGACTCCTTCTCAAGGGTTCAGCTAGAACACTGTCTCCTGGCTCACATCCTGCCTGAGATCTTCCACCATTTATTCAAATCTCTCTGGACCAAACTGGCTTGATATTTTACAGATGATCCAAGTTTCCTCAACTAATCAAAACATGCTTCCTATGCAACATCACTGCAGTTAATCAAGGATTTTTTTTTTTCTGTACTTAGTCTAAAGGCTATAATGACTAACCCAACACAGAAGTGTCCTATCAGGGCTTTACATCTTAACACTTTAAATGAGTTGGGATGATTTGGTTGATTTACTCAAAGGACTTCCTGACCCTTTCAGAGTCATGTATTCATGCATACCTTCTCCAGAAATCAATAACTAGGGGTGGCTAGGTGGCACAGTGAATAGAGCACCAATCCTGGAGCCAGGAGGACCTGCGTTCAAATCTGGCCTCAGACACTTAACACAAAAACTAGCTGTGTGACCTTGGGCAAGTCACTTAACCCCAATTGTCCTACCTTCTCCCCTCCAAAAAGAAAAAAAAAGAAAAAGAAAGAAAAGAAATCAATATCCATTTATTTCCACAGAGAAAAGTTGAGAATTGCAGTTACAAAATTCCTAAATAACAATCAATCAACCTTAATTAGGCACTATGTTAAGGGCTAGGTATACAAAGAGAGGAAAGAGACTGTTCCTGACCTCAGGGAGTTCACAATCTAATGTGTGAAACAACAGGCAAACAAATATACACACATAATTTATGTACATAATAAGAGATGGAAGGCATTGGAATTTAGAGGAGTTGGAGCTTTCTACAAAATCAGAAAATGTAGTTGAGACGTTAAGGAAGCCAAGGAAGTCAGTAGACAGAGTTGAAGAGTTAACATAATGCTCCCTACAACCTTACATGAACCATATAGGGTAGTGTGGGATAACGTATGGAGAGCTGGTCTTTAAACCAGGAAGACATGGATTCAAATCCAGTGCCTGACATGTACTGGGTCCAGCATATCATACCAATTACTATATCTTCAGTCCTTTAGGCAACTCTTGAAACTGCAGAGAAAATGCCGACCTAAGAGCTTCTTCATCTAGAAGTTCACTTGGCTGATGAAATCACAGGTCCAGTCCCTATTTTATCAAATGATAGAGATCAGGCATTATGAAAAGCATTATGGGAATTAAACTTTTGTTGACTCTGCTACGATTCACCCCCTTTGGAATCTTATATAATATAAAATTTGATGATCATTGAATGGATAGACAACTAGGGCCACCTTTGGGTACTATGAGAGAGTAGCAGTGTCATTATGGGAGGGTAGGGGCATGGATGCTGATGAATTAGTTGGGGTGCTCTGAATTAATTCAGAGACCAAAGCTCATCACTATTTTCTTTGCTTATACTATATACTAGAGGTGTCAAACACCCAATGCAACCCACAACATTTCAGAGTGGATCTGAACCAGATTAAAATGTAACTGGAAAATATTTAATAAAATACAATGCAATTTTAATTATTAAATTTAATTATTAATAGTCATTTAATAATTAATCCCATGGTTCAATTATTTAATAATTAATTAAGAAACTTAATAAAATTAAAACCAATAATTTAATTAATTATTAATTATTAAATTAAATATTTAATAATTCATGAGCTTAATTATTCTATATTCATTGAACTTAATTATTTAATAATTAGTTGTTGCACATGATTGTTTAAGAATTAATTGTTGAATTTAATAATTTAACAAAGATATAATAACACATAGATGATACTACTAATTAAATCTAAATCAGTATGTGGCCCATAGGGTTCCTTATTCCTGGTTTAGTGGCTTCATTTCTATTTGAATTTGACACCGCTACTCTACCCCACCATAGTAACAAAGAGAATCAATGAAGCATTTATACATATATCCATTTGTAACTAGCTCTTATAGAAAGGACACCTCCACCCCTTTACCCCTATCATTCTCCATCCACAGATGGATGCACAGGGACACTGAGGTTCATTAAGAGGCATTGGGTATGTTTCCTGCATTAGAAACATTTACTGGGAGGCATTTCTCTGGGGAGTAGGACATAGTGGTAATAACATTAAATCTATTCTATCAGGTCTGGGTCTGAAAATTATCAACTTGCTTTTTAATGCTAGAACAAAACCCTCCTCTGTTCTATTTGATCTTGGGTAAAGACCAAGATTTTTGGAATGGCTAATTTGTACATTGAAAACTTGGTAATATTCAGCCATAGTCCAACAGGTGAGAGGAGGGGGCAGGTTTTCCTATTCAGAGAAGATAAAAACAATAGAGAAAGAGGTCAGAGAGAGCATCATTGCCTTTATAGGAGAACCCCACCCCCAACTTTACCCAGCAGTCCAATACATACAGGCAGAAGAAGTTTGCAATGTTGTATGTGCTACTCAGCACTTGGTTCAGAACCTGCTAACCCTTTCCCATGATGAGTCGATGATTCATCAGTCAAGTGCCCAAACTGGAGAGGAAGAGGAAAGAAGAGGTACGAAGCAGTATCAGAAGCCTGAACTAGAGCTGGGACGAGGCCAGACAAGCCAGTAGGGCTGTACAACAACTGGTGAGAGGGAAGTCCAGTCAGAAGCTCCATTCCCTCCTCTACCCGCCCCCCTCCACACCACAACCCTTCCTCGTTCTTCCATAACACAATACTGGGGGAATTTTCACTCCAAAATGAAAATTCAATCCTTTTCCTCAGCAAACTCCTCAGATCAGATGGAAGGGTGATGGAGGAGGAGAGAAAAGTATCTATGGACCCTATTACAGCCTTCTATATTTCGTTTCCATAGTTATCAACTTGCTCTTTTATGCTAGAACAAAACCCTCCTTGGTTCTGTTTGATCTTGGGTAAAGACCAAGATTTTTTTGGAATGGCTAATTTGTACATTGAAAACTTGGTAATATTCAGCCATAGTCCAACAGGTGAGATGAGGGGGCAGGATTTCCTATTCAGAGAAGACAAAAACAATAGGGAAAGAGGTCAGAGAGAGCATCATTGCCTTTATAGGAGAGCCCCCCACAACTTTCCCCGGCAGTCCAATACATATTGTTTTGTATTACTAGATATAGCTAATAAATTAGATCACCCTTAGCAGTGATTCTAAGCCTCCAAGTTAATGGTTCAGAATTGAGAAGGGGCAAGCTAACCCATGCAAAAAGATATTTTGTTGTTTCCCTTAGGGTCAGGGCTAAGCCAAGTACAGATCTTCCTCAATTTTATTAATTTCTTATTACAGAATAGGAGTTCTTAGCTTTTTGTGTGTCGTGGACCCCTCTGGGAGTCTGGTGAAACTTATGAACCCTTTCTTAGAATCATATCTTAAGAGTTATTCCCAGGGCAGAGCTAAGATGGCAGTGTAAAAGCACAAACTTGGCATGGGAGCTGGCTTCAACCATCTCCAAAACCTGTAAAAAAAATGACTCCAAACAAATATTAAAGCTACAGAACCCACAAAGAGATAGACAGAAACAAATCTCCCACTGAAGACAGCTTAGCAGGCCAACAGGAAAGGTCTATCTCACTGAGCTGGAAGCCAAGTGCAGTCTCCAGTGAACCATGGTTCCAGCCCCAGGGCAGCCCTGACCAGAGGCCCAGACCAGGCCAGAGCAGACTTCAGGAGAGTGAATCACCAGCAGCTGAGGTGGTTTCCAGACTCCTTTACTCATAAGTGCCAAAGAGAAAATGAAAGGTCAGTCGGGAATTCTGTTGTAAGGGTGAAAGAACAGTGTGGTCTGGCCCCTGCACCCAGTGCAAGAAGCCACAGAAGCCCAGCCACATGGCGGTTTTCAGAGCTCCTAAGCTGCAGATTGTAGGGGGGCCAAGTGACCATTCAGAGGGTATTCACTCTTGCTTTGACCTGCCTGGATCTGAATTGTGGTCTTGGGTGGTGGTCTTGGGGTGTGTGGCCAGTGAGCTAGAACTTGTGGGAGCTGTAGAGAGGGCACCCAACTAATAGTTCTGGAAGCTGTGAAAACCCCAGTAATTTGGGACAAAGCTCTCTCCATCCTGTAAACAGAGTTCTATCATGGCAAAGAGCTTAAAAGTCAAGTAATTGGCAAGATGAGGAAGTGCAATCAGACCATACAATCTTTTTGGGGGGGACAAAAAGGATCAAAGCATGGAACTGGAGGAGGACAATGAAGTCAGATCTCCTGTATCAAAAGCTTCCAAGAAAAATATGAATTGGTTACAGGTCATGGAGGAGCTCAAGAAGGATTCTGAAAATCCAGTAAGAGAAGTGGAGGAAAAACTGGGGAGAGAAATGAGAATGATGCAAAAAAAATTGTGAAAAGCAAGTCAAAAGCCTGCTAAAGGAGACCCAAAAAATGCTGAAGAAAGTAACACCTTAAAAAGTAGACTAACTCAAATGGCAAAAGAGGTACAAAAAGCCAATGAGGAGAAGAATGCCTTAAAAAGCTGAATTGCCCGGATGGAAAAGGAATTTCAAAAACTCACTAAAGAGAGAAATCATTCCTTCAAAATTAGATTGGAGCAATTGGAAGCTAATGACATTATAAGAAATCAAGATACTATAAAACTGATCCAAACAAATGAAAAAATGGAAGGCAATGTGAAATCTCATTGGAAAAACCACTGACCTGGAAAATAGATCCAGAAAAGATAATTTAAAAATTATTGGACTACCTGAAAGCCATATCAAAAAAAGAACCTAGAAATCATCTCTCAAGAAATTCTCAAGGAAAATTGCCCTGATATTCTAGAACCAGAGAACCAGAGAAATTGAAAGAATTTACCTCTTGAAAAAGATCCCCAAAAGAAAACACCTAGAAATATCATAGCCAAATTCCAGAGTTCCCAGGTCAAGGAGAAATATTAGAAGCAGCTAGAAAGAAACAATTTGAGTATTGTGGAAACACAATCAGGATAACACAGGATCTGGCAGCTTCTACATTGAGGGATAGAAGGGCTTGGAATATGATATTCTGGCGGTCAAAGGAGCTAGGATTAAAACCAAGAATCACTTACCCAGCAAAACTAAGAATAATGCTTCAGGGGAAAATATAGTCATTCAATGAAATAGAGGACTTTCAGGCATTCTTGATGAAAAAACCAGAGTTGAACAGAAAATCTGACTTTCAATTACAAGAAGCAAGAGAAGCATGAGAAGGTAAACAGGAAAAAGAAATCATAAGGAACTTATTACACTTTATTTACATTCCTACATGGAAAAACACTAATTGTAACTCATGAGACTTTTCTCAGGATAGTTGAAGGGAACATATATGTATATATGTATACATACATATGTATGTATGTATAGGAGGGTGTATGTGTTTATGAATATATATGTGAGTATGTGCATATGTATGTACATGTATACATAGACAAAGGGCACAGGATGGGTTGAATATGAAAGGATGACATCTTAAAAATAAAATAAAGAGGTGAGAGACGAATATAATGGGAGAAGGAAAAAGTGAGAGATAGATATGGGTAAATTATCTCATATAAAGGAACCAAGAGAACACTATTACAATGGAGGGGAAGAGCATGAAGGTGAAAGGGAATGGGTCATCTTTACTCTCACTGAATTTTGCTTAAGGAGGGAATAAAGGAGAAAATAACATCCACATTCAATTGGGTATCTTACCCTACAGGAAAGCAGGGGGAAAGGGGATAAGGGAGGGTGATAGAAGGGAGGGCAGATTGGGGGAGAGGATAGTTAGAAGCACATACTTATGAAAAGGGTCAAGGTCAAAGTAGAAAATAGAGTAAGTGGGGGGCAGGATAGGATAGAAGGAAATATAGTTACTCTTTCACAATATAACTACTATGGAAATGTTTTGCATAATTACACATGTACAACCTTTGTTGAATTGCTTGTCCTCCCAGTGGGGGTGGGTGAGGAGGGAAGAAGGGAAAGACTCTGGAACTCAAAGTTTCAAATACAAATGTTAATGCATGTTACATGCAACTGGGAAATAAGATATACAGGCACTGGGGTATAGAAATCCATCTTGCCCTACTAGAAAGTTGGGGGGGGTGGGGGAGGATATAAGAGAGAACAGATTGGGGGAAGGGGTATTCAGTAGGCTTGTTATTTTGGGGTGGGGGTGGGGGTAGGGGAGAGACAGGAAGAAAAATTTGTAACTCAAAATCTTGTGGAAATGAATGTTGAAAACTAAAATTAAACAGGAAAAAAGGATTATTCCCCAATTGATAAATGATCAAAGGGAATAAATAGGCCGTTTTTCAATAAAAAAAAATCAAAACTACATATAGTTATATGAAAAAATGCTCTAAATCAGTCTTGATTAGAGAAATGCAATTAAAACAACTTTGAAATATCATCTTCAATCTATCTGATTAGTTGAAGTGTTAGGTGCCCTTCAATTGGGACTGGCTAAACAAGTTGTGGTATATGATTGTGATGGAATCCTACTGTGATATAAGAAATGATGAGATGGTTGATTTTAGAAAAACCAGTTATGAAAGAAGATGCTACCCATCTCCAGAGAAAGAACTGACAAAAAGAAATATGTATAGTATTGTTGTACATATATGTATAGGAGTGTGCATATATATATGTATATAAAGATATGCTTATGTGTGTATACATATGCTCATGTTTATATATATGTTCATGTTTATATATACATATACATACATTCACACACATGTTGATGTTTAATTGTGTCCTCTAGTGTGGGGTAGGGAGGATGGGGGAAAAATTAAAAAGTTCACAGAAAGAACAAAAGAAAACTTAGAGGGAAGCACAGAAAATCTGGGTAGCTTCGAAAGCAATGTTTAGTATTTATTAAATAGATTTTCAAAAAAAGGTAAAGAGCTTGAAATGAAATTTATTGTTTTATATTTAATCCTCTCTTTATGTTCTGCTGTGTACATGGAAATGTTCTTTTTTTCTTTTTGTATTTTGTACTTAAGCTTAAAAGGAATAAACAAAAACATTTTTAAAAAATGATAAAAAGAATCATATCTTTAAATAATTGAAGGAAAGCTAAGTTTCAGTTAGGAGTTAGTGAAAATAAAATTGTAATTTTCCCCATCCCCTAGTTCATGAACTTTGTGAAATCTATTTATAAACCCCCTTGGGGTCTATGGACCTTAAATTAAGTACCATTGTTCTAGAGCATACCCACTAAGATGGTTTCGAATCGAGAGAGAATAAATAAGATGAACCAATAGCAGATAAGGAGTGGGGATTGATATAGCTGTCCCAATGGACCTGAGAGGCATCCTGCATACTCATCCTCCATACCCATACCCCATTATCTCTACACTGTAAAGAGTTGTGGGTTGGTTGGTTGTTGTCTTTGTTCTCGAAGAGGACCAAAATGGCATCATTCTGTTGGGGTCAAGGTACAGTGTGTCCAACTGTGGCTAACCAGATTAATAGCAGCTTGGAAGGTTCTATCACAGATCAGGCATTTTATGGTTATGATAAACATTGCTCCCTTGAAGGACTATGCAAAGTTCTTAGTTTGCTCTAATCCTATATTACATGTTCTCAGAATATTCTAATTGCATATAACTCTGCATCATCCTCATTTGTCTTTCAACGTTGTGCTCCCTCATTTATGTTCCAACTCTGTGTGAATCTCACTTATATATGTATCTTGTCAATCCATTGTGAAAGACTACTGGAAGATCTCTCTTTCTCTCTCTCTCTCTCTCTCTCTCTCTCTCTCTCACACACACACACACACACACACACACACACACACACACTCACACACATTCACACTCACACAGTTTAGTGGAAAATTTCCTGATAGCACCCATCCTTGTCTTTGGTTGGACTTTTCCCTTTCATCTGTAAGAAACAAGAGAATATCATGAACATACCTCAAGCAATGATTCATAGAGTGCTGGGTCCATTCTACAACAATTCTGGTCCCACTTCTTAGATTGTTGCTCTCTCCAAACCTGGTGAGTCTGGTTTTCTCTGACAACCCAATCCCCACCCCTATGTAAGAGCATTTTTGAAAAATTTAAGTAGGAGCTCAGGGAAGATTAGATTCCTACCTAGACTTCCTGTGTCAGAAGACACAATAGACTAAAAATGAAAATTAGACTTGGTGAATTCATTCTTCTGGAAGTTGAGTGGGTGTTAATGTTGATTGTCTTGGTTAAGGCACTCAGGGTCAGTTGCCTTTGGTTTTGACAGTTGTCCTAGTTGGAAATCTGATCCTTCCTGCTTTAGGTGCTTTTTTCCCAGGTTGAGATTGGCTTAGTTAAACTAGTTTCTGCCATCAATCAGCACCTTGTATGTATGTGACTGTATGTCTCTGATAGTCTATACCTGAGTATAGAGAAGCTTCTAGAACTGTAGATGCAAGGAGTCTTCTTAAGGAATTTGGCACCCAGTTTTAACAAAGCTCCCTACTCAAAGACTAAGAAAGAAATAGACGAAGTGGGTTTGGCTTGAAGGGGTCTTTAAACCTGTTTGTATGCATCTATGTGTGCACCCATGAGCATCTGTCTCTGTTATATGATGTAAAAACTTAGACGTTCCAGATGTGAAAGGGCCTTGGAACTTCCTTTTTGCCCACTTCGTGTAAGTAGGTTCTGATTGTAATGACTGAAAGTCAGGGACTTTCCTGGTTGAACCAGAGATCTGTTAGTCAACTATGGCCATCTGACAGTTCTTTTGTAGTTTCCTAGTTCTGGTTGCTGTGTATGGATGCCTGACATTTCTACTGCTTCTGTTTGCCAGTTATCATTGTCTATTGTGTTTTTTGCCTGTCCTCCCCGGTTAGAAGGGGATTGTAGGGGACCCATCATGAGTTCTGAATGTTCTTAGACTCTAGAGAAGTCCAGAGTGAGGGCATGGCTGCCTGAGTTGGGCAGCATCTTCCAGACCTCCACCTTCCATACCCTTTAGATGAATGAGAAGTGGAGACTTTGTCTGGGGCTAGCAGTTGTGCAAACACTGAGACTGATCATTTCAGACCCTTCATGGACCAGGCAGCATCTATTTGTGATGTGTTCTGCATTCTATCTCTGGTTTTATCTGTTGGATTTTTTCTGAAGGTCTGAGATTTTCAGAGGTAAAACAGTTTATTTTATACATAACCGTTATAGTCCTAAGACTTGTCTTTTGTTTTGAGAAAAGTCAAATTTTATTACCCAAATGACTCAAGAAGATTCCAAATCTACATAAAATAATACCTTAAAAAAGAAACAGAGAAGCAAAGACATTAAAGGGAAAAATGTGAATTAATTTTGTACCAGTTCCAGAAGAAAGTTAACTATCATACTGTCTTTGTGTTCATATGGCTAAAGTAATGCCAACAGGGGTGTTTGTTTTTTAATGTATATATGTATCTAACCCTTAAGTTAAAAGAGATAAGATTGAGTCCATTTAGAAAAGTTTAGGTTTTAGTTTCTAATTTAGAAAGAAAATAAGGGTATATAACAGCTGAGGCAGAAAAAAAGCAGCTTAAAAAAATGATTGAAGGCCTCTTATGGCTTCTATAGTTGACTGGCTAGCTATGAGTTTGAATCATAGAGAACAGAGGGATGCTTTCAAAGAACTGAGATGCCTCCCCATTTAGAAAAACAAAAACACATCCCAGTTCTAAGTCAAGCAAATCAGTGAGTGGGGCCAGAGTAGAGACTCAGAAAAGAGCAGGTCAGCAGAGACAACAGATGACAGTGGAGACGATAAGCCAGCATAGGACCTAAGCAGGCAAACAGCACAGAATAGAAAGGAAGAGAAGAGGGCTGTGACCCTCAGAGTGTGATCTGGGGGCTCTTGGGGACCCTATGACCCTTTCCAGAGGTCCATGAAGTCAAAGCTATTTTTATAGATATTTTAATTTCTAATGCAGGAAATAGCAATAGACATAACCTAGATGAGCAAAAGCTCTTTGTGAGGGGTCCTCAATCATTTCTAAATGTATAAATGGTTCCTAAGACCAAAAGGTGTGAGAATTGCTGAAGTGGAATGGAATGATATAGATAGGTAGGTAGGAAGGCAGGTAAGTGAGTAGATAGATAGAGATAGAAGGATAAATGGAGAGACAGATGGACAGATAGAAAGACAGACAGGCAGGGATATGGATGGATAGAGAGATAAACAGATAGGCAGACAGATAGATATGGATGGATTAATGGACAGACAGGCAGACAGATAAATGGATTGATAGAAATGGATGAATGGACAAACAGAGAGAGATGGACATAGAGACAGATGGGCAGACAGATGGATAGACAGGGAGAGTGGGAGAGAGACAGAGAGGCAGATAGAGATGGATGGATGGATGGATGGATGGATGGATGGATGGATGGATGGACAGAGACAAAGTATTTATTAAGCTCTTACTATGTGTCAGGTACTATATTAAGCACTGGGAGTGCAAATGCAAGAAATGTTCTTTCTCTCTAAGAGCTTCCAATCTAATCCAGGAAGACAAAACATAAAGGGGGAAGGCAGTTAATGAGGAAGTAGAGTAACAGGGAGATGAATTGAGCTGGGAGTAGAGTGAACGTCCTGACTGGGGACCCCTCCAGAGATGGTTATCCTGGCCAGAGACTCACCAATCAGGAAAGCAAGCCTCAGAGAATTGTCCAGAGGTGGACGAGGCAGCTGGTGGGGAAGTGGAGAATCTGGAGAATGAGCACTGGAACAAAAAGGCATAGAAAAGAATGGGAGTGAACGGCTTAGAGGGAATTAGAGAAAGATTTTATAAAACTGAGTGTAATAGAGTGGAAAAAGCACAGAATGGAGTAGAATTGTGTGGAGGGGAATTATAGGCAGCTGGGTGGTGCAGTGGATAGGGCATGGGGCCTGAAGTCAAAAAGATCTCAGTTCAAATCCGGTCTGAAACCAGATTACTAGTTGTGCGACCCTGGGCAAGTCACTTCACCCTGTTTGCCTCAGTTTCCTCATCTGTAAAACGAGCTGGAGAAGGAAATGGCAAAACACTCCAGGATCTTTGTCGAGAAAACCCCTTCGGGGATCACGAAGAGTAGGGCATGACTGAAACGAACAAACAACAAATAGCCATTTAAAATTACTCTGAGCCCTGTCCGTTGGTAAGAGCCCATCTGGAAGAATAGAGCTCGAGAAAGAGGGAGGAAAAGAGAAGGAGCCACACAATACTGATGACTTGATAACAGCATCCGATGGCCCTTTAAGGCTTACAACGAGCTGAACACAATATTTCATGGAGGGGAGGAGACTCAGAAAGGGTCGAGGGCTTGGGGAGGGGGCACAAGAGGACACGGAGACGGGATCCAGACTGGCAGACAAAACAAAGAAATTCTGTTTGACAAGAGTCTGAGATTTCCAGGCCACACGTTGGCCTCCCACAGTCGTCCAGTAGGTGGCAGGGTTTGCCCGATGTCTTCTCAAACCTTCTAAAATGGCCCCGTACTGTTGAGAGTAAAGAATTTGGCTGATAGAGAGCAGGACAGGAATTCTCTTTGGCAAAGGTGATTCTTTAGACCCAGAAGGGCCCTTTGGATCATTTAAGCCAATGCCTTTTTTTTTTTTAAACCAAAGGAGAAATTGAGCCTAGGGCTATGCTGCTTAACTTGCCCAAGGTCACAAGGCTAGTGAGTGAGGCAACCCAAGACTCAAACCTTAATCAGTTTGCCAAACATTAACCAAATGCTTACATGAGCCCGGAGCTGGGGACACAAAACTAAAAATGAAATCACTCTGCCCGCTGAAATTACATTCCATGGGTATTCCAGGACTTTTAACTCCAAGTGTTCATATCAATACACTGCTACCTGTTTCTGTGAAGTTTCCTAATGGGTCAGAGAAGGCAGGAAGGAAAATATAGGGAGGAGAAGGGGCTCATAGACTGAGGGAGAGACAGGCACATTAAACAAAATCATGCTTGAATTATTTACAAATCTATCTCAAGTTCCCAAGGCAGCCACGGAGGGGCAGCAGAGGGCTGCTAAAAATCACACTTCATCCCTCTCCTATCGGTCCCAGCAAGATACCCAAGAACCCTAGACCAGGCTTCCCCACCTCTTGCCTGGAGTACCGAAGACAGGCCTTCCCATCTCCACTCTCTTCATTGTGTGCTAGAATGAAGGATCCAACCACCACCTCGAACACCCCCTCCCTACCCCTAAGACACAATGACCTTGGATTGGATTGAGCCTCAGACCCTCTGCTCCCTAGTCCCTCACACTAGGATTCTACCTTCAAAGTGGAATTAACCTCATTATTTCTTCCACTCATTCCTTTCCCTCTTTCTGCAATTACCACTCATCTATACGTTAAAAAAAATTTTTTTTAGATTCTAAACTCAAACACCAAAGGAGCATTTCTATGTTCTGTATATTTGGAAACAAATACATAACAGAGCACAAAAAGAGGATAATATATGAAACTTAATCTCCATTTCATGTCACTTGTTTTTTTAAAGTATTAAAAACTTTCCACACCTTACATTTAAGACAATCCTGCTTATCTGTGCTTCCTTCTGAACTTGCTTCTGATCTTTTAAAAATGTTTCAATGGCCTTCTTTTTTGACAGAACCCACCCAATAGTCCACCCACTTAAAAAGAAAAAAGAAAAAACCCTGTAACAAATAAGTATAATCAAACAAAACTAATCTACACAATTATGTCTCAATCTATATCTCTGAGTCAATCACCTCTGTCAGGAAGTGGCTTCATCATAGGTCCCCCAGAGACATTTTTGGTCATTTTATTTATCAGTGTTCTGATATCTTTTCTTTTTTTTTTAGGCAATAGGGGTTAAATGACTTGCCCAGGGACACACAGCTAGTAAGTGTCTGAGACCATATTTCAACTCTGGTCCTGTTGACTCAAGGGTCAGTGTTCTATCCACTATATCACCTAGATGCCCTTGTTCTAGTGTCTTTTTAACGTTGTCATTGCAATATCGTTGTCCTTGTAAGAATTGCTCCCCTGGTTCTGCTCACTTCACTCTGTATTGGTTCTTACTACCCAGGATTCTCATATTCTCATCACTCATTACATTTATTTAATTATACTCAAATGCCATATTTTCTAGCCACTCCCCAATTGATGGATACCTCTGTATATTCTAGTGCCTTTTTAAATCCCCTCTTCAAGATCAAGAAGTTTGTTTAACTTCCCCTCCTCACATTATCCTTCCCCCATGAACCCCAACCCTTATTTCATTTCTTCCCACTCTCTGGACTTTCTCAACCATACCACAAAAGCCTTCTCACCCTGGAAGTCTACTCTAGTACTGGCCTTTTCATAGTCATTGTGTCTTCGAGGTGGTATATTTGAGGAATATTCGAGGTGGTTTTTGAATCTTTCATTCTAGTACACAATGAAGAGAGTGGAGATGGGAAGACCTGTCTCTAACATTGTCTTTCTGTCTCTGTTTCTGTCTCACCTACACACAAGGATGAGATCCTTAATGACTTATTAAGAAAAACTGGGGAATTTGAGGTCTATTCCCAAACTTAAGAGATTGACTTAAAAGGAGCCCTAGCCAAGCTTCTCTTGCAACACTTACTTTAGAGCCCCGATCAGATACAAAATAGGGGTGGTCCCTAAGAACCTCAAGGGTTGTGATAAAGTAGAAAGAGCACGCTGGCTTTGGAGTCAGAGAAGTGGGTACATACACATCTTGTCTCTGATGGTTACTGCCCACGTGAATACAGACAAAGCATTTGACCTCAGATTCATCCTCTGTAAAAGCAGAGAGTTGGACTAGGGACGATCCTAGGACTTAGCTTACAACACTGCTATCTAGTGCACATGCACATCTCAAAAGTCTATAGCAATATATATCTCCCCTCCTAGTTAAATACTTTTCTTTAACCACTAGTGTTCAATTGTAAAAAAAAAAAATAAAAATAACAAAATACCCTCTCGTTCAGTTTCATTTTTCTCTCGTTTTCTATTATTTTTCATTACAAACATAGCTTAATACTTCAAGAAAAAAATTTTTTTTTGCTTTTTGGAAGGCAATTGGGGTTAAGTGATCAAAGTCACACAGCTAGTATCTGTGTTAAGTGTCTGAGGCTAGATTTGAACTCACATCCTCCTGACTCTAGGGCCAGTGCTAGCCACCCCAAGAAATATTTTTAAAAAGATTTCTTTTTATATAGGATTCAGAACTAGAATAGACCTTAGAGATATAGTCCCATTCCTTTATTTTACAGAAGAAACTAAGGCAGGGGCCTTGCCCTAGTTACTTGTCCAGACTTACACAGCTACAAAGAGCCAGAGCCAGGCCTAAAACCCAAGTCTTGACAACCAGACCAGAGATCTTTTCACTACATCCAGTTAATTGCCCAAGATGTCTTGATTTTCATTGGATGAATGAACATAAACAGGGCAACACTAATAAGGTTGCCAGAAAAATCCAGGTTTAGGGGAGAGAAAGGCTTTTATTATTTCACAAATAATCTCATAAAATTTAAATGATTTGAAACAGTATTGCTAGGATAAAATTCTGAAATAGAATCTTCTTTCTGCTTATTTTTGTTGTTGTTATCCAAAGGATCATCAGCCATTTGTACCAGCGTTGGGGAAGCTTTTCCAAATCAAGAAAGAATGTGGGGAAAGTGAGAATGTGGGTAAGAGAGAAAGAAGCACCTTAGTGAATTATAGTTCACAACCTTATGTGAATCTGACACTGAGAATACAGAAATGAAACAGTTCCAGGCACATTGAATCTTGTCTGGGAGGCATTTCAGGCTTTGAGAAAACAAATTCTATGATGTGTTTCCCCCTTTCCCCCCAAACAGTCCAGTCTTTCCCAGCTGACTTCCCAATCTGAAAAGAGAAAGGGGAGGAAAAGCAAGATACCAACAATATCAAACTTTACTCAATATTTTCAAAGATTACAAAAAGCATTGGCTTTGACACTGACATGGTCATCTGCCAACTTGTGTTAGGAATTGAGGGCTTGTGGAACTCTTCTAATTTGCAGAGATGGCCTGAAGAGGCCTGTACCACACTTTCAACGGGACTACAAAGGGATAGGACCAGTCTCCATAAGCCCCACGAAGTCAGCCTTGCTTCAGACTTGTCCTTTATATTTAAAAGCGAGCCCACTGACCGTGGGCAGGGTATTTGATACTTTCAGTCATTGATATGCAGGCTTTGCTAAAAAGTCTGTTGCCTGACCAGTGATCTTGTCTGCTCCCACGCCCTCCACAAACTACTCCTTGATCAAACAAATTAATTCTGTTCATAGTTTGCAAAGGGGTTACAATTCTTGACTTTATCTCTTGGAATTCTTGCGGACCCCAGGCTTTTACTCAGGGATGGCCCTATATTCAAGTACACACGCACACATCTGCCAGATTTTTCCCCAGCTATCCACATCTGGGTCCTACCGTTCAGTTAATCCCATTGTTTAAAAGTCTTCTTCTTAGGGTAGTCAAAGTGTTTCTTATATTCCAAATGCTTGCATTTTAGCAGGAATAAACGCGCTTCTGCATGAATCACATAGCACAGAGGTTCAAATACTGTACCTGGAGTCAGGATCAAATCCTGGTTGATACTTAGTAGCTATAAGACATTGGGCAAATGACACTCTCTCAGCCTCCATTTTCTTATCTTTAAAATGAGGATGAGAATATCTACAGCACCTATCTAATGAGATTGTTGAGGCTCAAATGAGACTGTGTATAATATAAGACAGCTACTCTTGTTGCAATCCTTCAGGCTCTATGTCTTTTAGCGGTTAAATTTATCAACCTAATTTTTTATAAACAGCATTACATAAAATATAAGTCCACATTATAGAGAATACCCAGGGTAATGGCAATGCCACAGAGCCATAGCTAGTGGTCATTGAACCTGGGGCAGACGCAGTTGTGGGAAGGAATAGTATGGTACAGAGGACAGTCATCTTGAAAGTTTAGTCATAGCAGGAGAAGGCAGCCCATTCCCCAGACAGAGTGACTATTGCTTCCACCAGGATCAGAAAAGGGAGGAATCTGGGAAAGAGGTGACTCCTGGGGTTGTTGTGCCATAAGCCACCAGAGGACCACGAGGTGAGCCATGGGGATGGTGGGTGCCCCCACCACCACCACAAAAAAGGAAGTGTTTTCCCATAGGGAGGAAGAGCATACCTCAAGGGAACAATCATGACCTCTCAGATATAAGCACCTTGGGGCAAAATCCCACATCCCCAGTATTCTTCAATACTACATAAGGAGGAAAGGATGCCAAGGCCTTCTTATTTCCCTTTTTATCTCCTGAAAGAGGTAGACTGGGATGAAAGATGAATTGATGAGTTAAGCAAATGCTCACTATTTTTCTACAGAGTTGATCTGATTGGCCTCTTGTCAAGGCAAGGACCTGAATTCTTGAGATTGTGGCCTATAAGGAAAGACAATCTTGGTGAGGTTAAGAAAAGAATAGGCATTTAATCTTAGATGGCAGAAAATCCTTTTCCTTTCTGGTTAAATTCCTGATTCAAGCTGTGGTAAAAGTACTCCTGAGAATATAATGGCTTGTGTCTAAGTTTACAGCCATACTATGCTTGGTATCTCCACCTAAGCCACTCAATGGCTGGTCCATTTGGTTTCCTTCTGACATTTTGACATGGCCATAGGTGGTTCCCAAAGGTCTCCTACCTTTGCTACAGAAACATAGTATTAACAATTTTGTAAATCACCTTGCATGTGTTAACTCATTTGATCATAATAACTCTATGAGGTGTGTGCTCTTATGGTCCCCATTTCATGGATAAAGAAACTGAGGCTGAGAGGGTACATCACTTTCCCAGGGTCACATAGCTAACAAGAGCCTGAGGCACAGTTCAAATTCAGGTCTTCCTGACTCCATATCCAGTACCTCCTCTATTACACCATGTAGCTGCCTATCATCAAAATGCCCAGGAGGAGATCAAACCTCCCTTTGCGTAATTTATTTCTAGTACTTTTCTTTGGAAGAGTTAGGAGCTGGGGCAGCTGGCTGGCAATGAATAAAGCCCGCCCTGGAGTCAGGAGGCCTCGAGTTCCAATCCAGCCTCTAACCCCTACTAGCTGTGTGACCTTATTTTTTATAAACAGCATTACATCAACCTAACTTTTTACAAACTGCATTACATAAGATAACCCCAGTTGCCCAGCCTTCCCCACTCCAAAAAAAAAAAAAAGCAAAAAAAGTCAAGAGTTGGTGGAAATTGGTAACATGGAGAATTTTAGTCCCAAGGTAAAGGTATTGACAATTTCATAAAGAGTCCTGCCTTAAAATGCTTAAATGCTTCACCATTGCATGGAGGGGACCCTGGGCTCTTGAAGGCCAAGCTGAAAAGGATTTGAATATAGTCCCATTGATGGGCTATGTCTGTCATTAAAGACCAGCCTAGGTGACCTGCCCGGCTGAGGGGAGGCTCCACAGAGACTTAGGTGGATCTTTGAGGTATTTTTTTTTTTTTTGCTTTTTGGAGGGCAATTGGGGTTAAGTGACTTGCCCAAGGTCACACGGTGTTAAGTGTCTGAAGCCGGATTTGAACTCAGTCCTCGTGATGCCAGGGCCGGTGCTCTATTCACTGCGCTACCTAGCCGCCCCAATCTTTGAGGTATTGATGTATATACAAAGTACACAGTGGAAGGTAACAAGACACCCACAATTAATGTCCTGACAAACTTGGATGCCGAGGCTGGACTGAGGTGGGGTAGAAGAGAGATGATGAGACACATCTCGCTAAAAGAATGGGGCCTTGAGCCCCTCGAGGGCTGGGGTGGCATCAGAGGGCCAGGAGGAGATGATGTCCTGGAATGGGTAAAGATCCCGTGGCCGGCCTGCCTTCGTGGGTATGCGCCCGTTACCCATGCCTGAAGCGGGTTTGTCTCCTTTGGAATCAGAAGATAGGTCAGAGTGAATGAATTCCTCCGAGCTCTGTGATCCTGAACAAATGATTAAAGGAGCCACATTTCTCCCTTCGTCATGTAGACACGGCTCAAAGAAAGGGCGCAGCGGCCCGGAGAAAGCGTGGGTGAACGTATAGACGTGAGATTTGTTGGTCGCGTTGTAAAAAGAGACAAACCCAGCGTCGTAGTCCAGGAAGATCCCCACGCGGCGGGGGCTCTCCTTGAGGCGGAAGGAAATCGGCGGCGACGTTAGGGCTTCATACTCATTCATCCGGCTCTGGCGCAGCAGCCAGTGGCCATTGGAAGGGGAGGCTGTGATCTTGCCCTTCCTACTCACTGACTCACTGCACACCCCAAGGACCCACTTGGTTTTGTCTCCTACGCACACCTCCCAGTAATGGCAGCCAGACGTAAAGCTGGGAGACCCCAGGACACTGACGACAAAGTCGAATCTCTTGGGGTTGTCAGGAACATCTTGCCGTTTGTCCCCAAGCCTCACACTTCTCAGATCCGCAGAGAGGAGGAGTTTGGGATGAGCTGTATCTGGATCCAAAGTCACCTCCACTGCAGAGAGAGCAAGGTGAGAATACAGTCTGGGCCAAACCCCTCCTAGGGCTCAGGGACCTTGGGGAAGCCTCCCAAAATATCTGCAGGCCCCTCTCGTGTGACTGGTCCCAGCAAAGGAATGCTACTTCTAACTCTGCCGTGGCTATTGCTAAGACACTGGAAAGGGATGAAATATTCTGAGTGATCTATCTGTAAGGCTGCCCGACTCTTCAAGGAAATGCTACCTTTATCTCTTGACTGAAAGAATGAGGCAAGACTGGGGGGCTTTAAATAAGCAGCAGAACATTATACAGATCAGTGTCACTTACCTGGGTGGAGTCTGGCTCTTCTCCAGCCTGCAAGGGGATACAAGCAAGACAGTGGTTAGCATTTCAGGCAAGGACTAAAGAATGCCAGGAAACTCCCAGAGGAGACGAGGGAGAGACATCAGAAATGGCATCTCACCTGCATCTGCTGCACTTCTTTTCAGCTCTGTAACAGATCAAATAGGGAAATGAGCAAATAATGCCTGGAAATATAGGCCCCATAGGGCACAAGTTGGAATTGACAGTATTAGGGAAAAACAGAACTTACTGAGCTCAGCCCGATGTTTCTCTAAAACATAAAAAGTGTGAGAAATCAGTATAGGAACTTCTGCTCCAGAGAATCCAGCCCAACTAAATTTCATTCCCCTTCTAAATTCTTCTAAGTAATACACTGCCAGGCAACTAGCTACTTTGCCATAAGACAGGATCCACTCTTAGATGTTGTCCACCTGAGGGCTCTTACCTAAGGTGGTTTGGCTGCCCAAGGATCAATCGGACCTTTTTATGCAGTGATTTCATTGAGGAGAGGATTTGTTGAATAAACCCAGTGTATAAACCCAACTTAGCTAATGATTACTAAGTTTCCCATTTATGAGGGGGAAAAAGTGGGTTTTCCTAGATCAGGTGTTCTTAACCTATAGTTATGGACCTTCCGGATAGATTTCAGGGAATCTGTGAATTTGGATGAGAAAAGCTACGTTTTAATTTCAGTATAACTGGTTTCCTTTGTAATCCTATGCATTTTTTTTTTGCATTTAGAAACATGATTCTGAGAAGAGTTTCATAGGTTTCCCCAGACTATAATAGAGAAAAGATTGAGAATCCCTAGAACTCTAGAGAATCTCTGAGGTCTTTCTAGATCTGATAGTCTAAGATTCTATAATAGTTGTAGAGGAAAAAAGGAAACCCAGGAAATCTGCATTCCCATAGACATAATTCCACCCTTCTGCCCTTAAGGAACTGAAACCTAGACATGTGAACTTTCTGAGAAGCCTTGTCAGCAGAAAATAATGTGTACCGACACTTGGGGGAGGGGCAAAACTTACTGAGTCCTTTATGAAGTCTCCCTAGGGAGAAAAAACAAACAAGCAAAGATTGGTGAGTAACATCACTTTTTCTCTTAGATAAATGTCAGGACTCCCAGACACAAGAAGCCCATCCTAGAATGGCCATTACATAACTAACCCTGTTCCCCAAAGAATCCTGGGATATTGTATCCTAACCTCTTTGTAACAAATGGACAGGGGGGAGTTTCTTGTTTATACTTTATCAAGCAGCATCTCCCAAAGATGGGAATTTTGGAATTACATTATTCTCTAGCCATTTCACTGATGGCCTTTTCTATGAGACCTTCCTAATTTCTTCTAATCTTTACATTTTTTTCTATTCTATTTCACTTTAGTTGGCCTTTATGGGTGTATATATGCATGTGTGTGCATATATGTTGGTGTGTGTCTCCATTTACACAAAAATGTGAATGTGCCTACATGTGAGTTCCATCAGCATCATGAGAGAGAAATGTGACTGATGATAGTCTAGTAAGCTAAATTAAGAACTACTTAAATAACTAGACCCCAAAGAGGTGCTTAATGGATTGTTGTCAGTTGGTTAGCAGTCTCTGGCGTAGTTCTGGTGTAGCACATGGTTCTGTGCTTGGCCCTGTTCTGTTCGACATTTTTAGCAATGCTCTGAATAAAAGCATAGATGGCAAGGTTATCACATTTCTGATTAATGAATCTGGAGAGAGTGAATAACTAATGCACCATTACAGAATAAAAATTCTAAAACATACCAACAGGCTGAATCTCATAATATTTAGTTGAGATAAATATCAAGTCCTATACTGGGGATTCCCGCCCCCCAAATTAATTGTACAAGTACAAGATAATCTTTTAAAAAAAAGATGTGAAGAAGCTTTCATTTACCACAAGCCAATGTGAATAAACCAGTTGGAGCTGAAAGTTACCTCAGAGATCTCCTACTTCATCCCCTTCATTTTTTATTAACGAGGAAACTCAGGCCCAGAGATGTCAAATAACTTGCCTGTGGTCACATAGGCAATGAGGGGAGGGAAGGGGGGGAGAGGGGAAGGATGGAAAGGAAAGGAGAGAAGAGGAGAAAAGAAGACAGGAGAGAAGTCTTCCTGACTCAAAGCTTAGCACTCTATTAGATCAGAAAGAACATTCATTTTAGAAATTAATGGGGACACTAGTATAGGTGTGTAGTTGGTAACCAAAAACCAAGTTCTGATCATGGTCATCACTCTATCCTCTAGTGCTAATTCCATCATCTTCTCACAATTTCTTTATCACTAAACATTTTATTCAATTAGTATTCATGGAGCATTTCTAGTCATTGCAACTAAATGCATCTTTGTTTATAGGAAAAGAAAAATTAACCCATCTCTCCATTCCAGATAATTACCTTTCTCTTTCCCATGGTCTGAGAGAAGAGCTTCTAGAAAGAAAGGAAAAAAAAGAAATGAGATGTGGTCCTATCACTTTAATGGTTATATCTCTACAGGGTTTATCTTGTTTTATGGAAACTACATCTTGATCAAATTAATTGTAAAGTGGATTTGATGTAAAGCAAATCTTATTTTCCCCATTTCTACTACATATACTGTTAATTTGAATATAGGTCATACTTTCTCTCCCCCCTCTCCCCATTGGCATGCATAAAATCTGAGTAACTGAATGGTTATAACATGGAAAAATTAGATTTGTTGTACTTAGCAGAGGCCAGAACCAAAAGCAATGTAAAGAAAAATTTACTAAGAGTAAGAGCTATTGAAATGGAATGGTCTGCCTTGGGAGTTGGAAAGTGCACTCTTATCTGAGGTCTTCAAGCAAAGGTCAGATCACTATTTGTTGGGGGTATTGCTGAGGGAAATCCTTTCCAGGTATGGATTGAACTGTATCATCCTTAAGATTCCTTCCAACTCTAAGATTCTGTGGGTCTATGATAGCACACATGACCACATATGAGCAGAGAAATTGTTTTTGCCTAAGGATTCCTCAATTCTATTCTCACATCACTCAAGAGAATTACAGAATCTTTTGTGTTACATGTAGATATAAAATATGCGATCACTTTCTGTAATCAGATAAAAGTATCAAGATGTAAGCTAATCCTCTGTAGGCTCACTGAAAGCATTCTCTTTCCAACTCCTATAGCTAAGTAGACAATAGATACTTTATCCTGTTCCCATATGGTTTTGATTTCCTCTGCCAGTTTTCCACATTTTAACAGGGTTTTTTTGTTCCATGTAGCTTGAAATTTATGAATATTAGGTATAATAAAATCTATTTAAAATTATGTTCTTTAGTTTTTATAGATCAATGTTACAACCAGGTGATTATGAGAAATGTTTTGGTCTGTAATGATGGTCTAGTTCCAATATAATTTATTGACTGAATTATCCAGGATAGTTTAAGGCCTGTCTTTGTTGCATGTATATTTGTTGTTTCTTATTTTATGACAAATAACAAGTTTCTGATATATAATTCTAGTAAACAGATCATGTTATGCTAGGTATTTGGTAGTTATTAAATTTATAGCCTGAAATGCTATCTTGCACAGTTTCTACAGTTTGCTAGAAGAGCTACATTGATCACTGTCTAGGTTCCTTAAACATTTCTGGTGGAAATGAGCTCGTCCAGAATTGCAATCATAAACCCCTCCATTTCTACAAACAAATTCATGTGACTCAGACATTTGTTTGACACTTTTTTGTCAACATATTATTGCCTGAGTTCATGAGGATGCCAACCACAATCTTTTTATTCCATTCTTGGATCATAGCTATTTGATAAATTCCATCTAGAGGTAAACCACTTTGGGCTGTACACAACAAATCCAAAGACACGTGCCCGTGGAGTGAAGCAATATCTTTTTATTCCAAAAATATTTCATCTGATTATCCTGTGCTCTAAGAAAGTTTATCGATCCTCTTCCTCTTTTTTTTTTTTTTTTGCTTTTTGGAGGACAGTTGGGGTTAAGTGACTTGCCCAAGGTCACAGGGCTATATTTTTCTCTTCCTCCTTTTTTGACAAAGAAGTATTAATCTTTCTATAGATGCCTTACAGTGATTGGTCCTATATTTCACTAATGTTTTGCAGAGTTTTGCTAAGATAATTTTCCAAATATGTTGTTATTGTTTTATTATTGTCCTAATCCATCTCCTTGATTTGGGTATCAAGATCATATTTGTATCATAGAAAGAGATTGGGATAATGCCTTCTTTTCCTGTTATTGCAAATAGTTTGCATAACATTGGAAATAATTGTTATGAAAATTTCTTTGAACCCACTTGCAAATCTACACAGTTCTGGATTTTTTAATCAGTTTGGAAGTTCATGTATGTATTGCCCAATTCATTTATCTGATAGTGAGTTAGTCTATTTCTTCTTTTGTTAAGCAGGGTACTTTATATTTTTGTAAGTATTTATCCATTTAATTATCAGTTTTGTTAACAAAATAGTATATGATAAGTTCTTTTAAATTTTTTTAATTCTCCTTTTTCACTTTGAATGGAACAATTTAGTTTTCCTCCCTTAAAAATCATACTAGCTGTTTACCTACTTTATTCACTAAAAAACAGTTCTGATGCTCATTTGTTGGTTCAATAGTTTTTGGCTTTTAATTTTATTAATCTTTTCTTAATTTTTGGAATTTCTACATTGTTGCTTAGTTGGAGTTTTCTGATTTATTTTTGTTAAAGTATTTTTAGTTGTATTAATAATTAACTGATTGGGTTTTTTCTCTTTTAGTTGATGAAAGCATTTAGAGATATAAATTTTCCCCTCAGAACTGCTTTAGCTTCATTCCCAAAGCTTTGCTATGTTATCTCATTATTGCAGTTTTTAAAATAAGATTTTCTATTCTTTCTATATTTTGTCCTTTGACCAAATCGTAAAGTATGTTTAGTTTCTAATTACTTTTTAATTCTTTCAAGGGTCCTTCAATAAAAAAAATTTGGGGGGTGGCTAGGTGGCACAGTGAGTAGAGCGTTGGCCCTGGAGTCAGAAGGACCTGAGTTTGGATCCAACCTCAGACACTTAACGCACACACAAACAAAAACCTAGCCCTCCAAAAATAAATAAATAAATAAAATAAAAATAATTTTTATTGCATTGTAATCAGTAGATGTTATGTTTAGAATTTCTGCTTTTCTAGATTTTTATGAGGTCTTTATTCCTCAAAACGTGGTCAGTTTTTGCAAAGGTGATATATAAAGCTGAGAAGTACGTAAATGGTTTTCTATTCTCATTCAGTATTCACCATAGATTGATCATCTCTAATTTCTCCAAAGTTCTCTTTGAGTACTTAGTTTCTTTCTTGATTATCTTTTGGTTAGATTTATCTAGGTCCTCTACTATTATTATTTTACTATTTTCTCTCTCCAATTTGATTAATTTTTTCTTTAAGTATTTAGGTGCTAAGTCATTTGGTGCACATATTAAGTACTGATACTGATTCATTATCAAGGGTGCCTTTATGCATAATTTAATTTCTCTATTTATCTCTTTTTTAATCATGTCTATATTTATTGTAGCCTTATCCGAAATCTTAATTATCACTGATTTTTTCTTTTAGTCAGCTGAAACATAATGAGTTTTTCTCTGGTACCTTATTTTCACTCCTTATATGAATCCTTATGTTTCAAGTGTGTTTTTTGTAAATAACATATTATTGGATTATGTTTTCTAATCCATTCAGGTAGTCTCTCCCATTTTATAGATGAACTTATCAAAAATCCTACTCCAGCACCTCATCATGTCATGGAGATAACCCTGGGCTCCCAAAGGCTAAAATAACAGAATAGTACAAACATTGGCAGGTCCTACCAAACCAAAGAAATTCTAAGTATGGTCTTAGTGATGAACTATAAATCTCTTCTATGAAGACCAGTCTAATCCTAAGTTCACTGAGACTCATTATCAGGTTGGCTGGAGTATGATTTTTTGTTTTGTTTTGTTTTGTTTTTCTGTAGCAATTCTTGAAGATCGTCTATCAGATCATGTGATTTGGATCAGAGAATGGAATACCTTCCCAGACAATAATTATAATTCTTTGAAGTATCAGCATAAGTATTATCATCAATCATTATTTCTTGAAATAAGAATAGTTCCAGAAATTCTGTTATAAGAATTCACAGTTATAAGAAACAAAATCCAAGAACAAAAGAGAGATTTCAGCACGTTTATGGAGAAAAATCAGAGAACACTACTAAAAAACAGAAATAAATGAGATTAATCTGCTATAGTTCTTTCTATTACAGAAGTTCTGCTTCTTATTCAAATTAATTAAGAATTACATTCACCCTGAATCATTAATTACAAAAGCCAAACACAGAGGAATAAGAAATTCAGGAAGGTTTAGAGTTTGGCTTTATTAGAAGCCCAACGAGGGTAATGAAAGAATTTACCCAGCAGCTAGCCATCTTGTTTCTATCACTTATATTAGGAGAATCAGCAGTGACTGGTCACCATGTTCTGCTCCTGATCCATGATACTTACCTATCTCTACCACTTGTTGATAAAGAAGCTTCTCTAGAGGAAGGAAAAAAGAAACAAATTAGATTGATGCTTTATATGACATTTCTCTGTCTAGTTGATAGGACTGGACTCCTATTTCTGTTAGGAGATTTAAAAATGAGGGGAAGAAGAAAATAACATTCCTAAAAATACAGAGAATAAGCTTCTACAGTTGATCTCAAGGACCATTTCAGTCTCATATTCCTATTACCATAGCCCAGGGGCATGACTCCAGGCCTCATGTCAATTTCCACTTTAGCCTTCCATTTTTCCCACAAAGTCCCCTTCCCTCTGGCTACCAGTGTCCCTTAGGACTCTCACTCCACAACCCACCAATTAGCCCTCCCACTCCCACATTTTATCATATTACCTCTAGATCTTCGTTGCTTCCATATGATATAAATACCCAATGCAATGAGGAGCCCCAAGAAAGGCAGAATCACAGCCAGAACCACTGTTGAGGGGATGATATACAAGGGAGGAAAAGCTGAAACAGAAACCCCCAGTGTCATGAGGAAAGAGTAGGGAAATAACAATGAAGACAGTAATAATTCTAATGGTTATTCATAAGAACATCAGGCTTTAAAGTTTTCAAAGGCCCTGGCAAACTGTTTAGACGCCATAGCTATCCACAGGTGTGACAGAGACTCCAGTTTTCTCCTGTTCTGTCTCAGTTCCTTCTGGAGAGTGAACTCTGCCTAACTGCTAAAAGGGTCTGTTGATTCTCAGGATCCAAAATGTTGAATGGCCCAACATTTAGTGAAATTTCTTTCACTAAAGCAGAGGGTTTTTTTTTTAATGTAAGGTCCCTGATTTTTTCTTTAATATTTTGAAAATTATATTTCAATATCATTTGTTTCCTTTGTAATCTTTTATATTTTACCTTATGCATTCAAAAACATTATTCTGATTTTCATTATCCTAGTCTTATTTCATTATCCCTAGTCTTCACCAGACTGCCACAGGGGTCTATGACACATAAAAGATTTAAAACCCCTACCCTAAAGTATTTTAGAAACAGGATAGAGTCTCTTCTGTCTGAGATGGCTTCAGTAGTCCTACCTTCAGTCAGTAAGATGTACTAAAATGATTTCTCAAAGGTCCTTCTTGTCCTACAATGCTATAGACCTAAGGACCTTCTGAAAGATGGGAGAGAGCTCCTTAGTCACCAAGGAATCAGTACTTTCTCATCAGAACTATATTGTCTTCCTCCTCACAAAATCATCTTGAGTGAGCTCTTTCTCTTCCAGTGTGGGTCCCATACTCTTTAGTCCTGAGGTCCATAAATGGGAGTAAGCAGTATCTGTCTGTGCCACTGGCCAAAGATTTAGGCAAGGGAAGAATGGAAAAGTGAGAAAAGAAAAGAGAAAACTAGAACACAGGAGAAGGAGGAACAGAGAAAGCAATGAAGATAATGAGAACTTGGACCTGGCCAGGGTGGCCAAGTACTTTGAACTATTGCTTTCAGTGCTTCTCAGTGGTGCTCATACCATGGATCAGGCCCACATTCCCATCCCTGTACTAGAGTCCTGGGTTTTCTTTGGAGACACATGTCTCATTAAGCACCCATTCTGAGTCAAGCAAGTTCTCAGGGTCCCTACTTGATAAGAATATGTAACAACAATCTTCATAGCTGATATTTACAAAGTGCTTTAAGGTTTGCAAAGAGCTTTACAAAAACTGTCTAATATGATTGAAGGTTTACCTGCTATGAATAGAGTTGTTTCCTTCTCTTGGCCAAGAGCAGCACTCCAAATAGAGCAGGTCATGTTCCCTGGAGATCCATCTCTCACAGTAATAGAAGCCTCCATTTGGAATAGCCCCTCCTTATCCTGGTATTGGGTTTCTGATGGAAGTATCTCCCCATGAGTATCTCTCCATTCAATCTGAGGCTTTGGGAACCATCCCAGGGATCTGCACACCAGCTGAATCTGTCCAGCTTCATAGCTTTTCATATGAATATAAGGATCCAAGCCCAGTGCTGGCAAAGAAAGATCTGCTTGAACCAGCAATGAATCTCCCTCCGTTTTCCTCCTTACCCAAAACACTGCCTTCTTGTCCCTTCTGTCACCATCACTATATATGCATTCCTTTTACAGTCAGCAGGAATTGTGACACTCTTTTTTGTAGTCTTCCCTGTAGTCTACAGTAGTACCTGGGTTAACAAGACCCTGCCCATGTTGGGTGACATACCAGTTCAACCTTTATTTCCATTGGGGTTTCTGGACCACTGATCCAAGAGTTAAGATTGTCCAATTAAGGGGATGATGCAAGATGACCCAGAGATGTTTGCATTCCTAGCTTAGCTAGAGTCCTGAAAGACAGGGATCTAGGGCCAAGCTGTGTGGCAAAATGGCATTTTTTGGAGGAGGGAAAGCAAGGCAATTAGGGTTAAATGACTTGCTCAAGGTCACACAGCTAGTAAGTGTGTCAAGTGTATAATGTTGGATTTGAACTCAGGTCCTTCTGATTCCAGGGCCAGTGTTCTATTCACTGTGTCACCTAGCTGCCCTGAAAATGGCATTTTAAAAAGATTCCTCTGCACTTATTATTATAGTGCTGATCACTGCCCACAAAGACTTCTATAAAAGATCAGTGATCATAAGAGAGGTAAAGCAGCATGTTGGATAGTGCTGGATTTGGGATTAGGAAGACCTAGACTCAAATCCCATTTCTGACACTATGCAACCATTGAGGAATCTATGAGAATCATAGATTGAGAGCTGGAAGAAACCTCAGAGGTCAATCTAGTCCAATCCCCTCCTCGTTTTACCAATGAGAAATATGAAGATCAGAGTGGTAGAGTGACTTGCCCAAGGTCACAGAGCTAATATCTGAGTTAAGATCTGAACCCAAATCTTCCTAACTTCAAGTCCAATGTGTATCCACTACATTCTAATTCTCTACTTCTGCCACTACTCTGGGAAAGTCATTTAAACTCTGAGTCTCCAGCAAGTCTTTAAGATGTAACAGTAACAGCAAAATATACTTTCCTCTTCCTCTTACCCCCACCCCAATTCACACCCAGAAAGGCTTGCTACTTCCATTCAAGTATTTGGTGGAGTTTCAATAAGCCTTTACCATAAACAAGACAGGTAATCACCGGAAAAGAGTTTTGAAGATAAAGGAAAATTCATTATCATGACACGTCTCAGTGTGCACCACTCTGCCTCCCTCATATCCCATTCTAACCTGCAACCTCCAGTGTCACAGTAGCGTTTCTGCTCAGAGAGCCAGCCCGGATCTGACAAGAGTACTCTCCTTGGTCTTCAAGTCTGACGTTATAGATCTCCAGAATGAAATTGTCTTCTTGGCTGTCCTTCACCAAGGCTGTTCTCCCTTTGAATTGTGGTATCTGCTCTCCATATAAATCTTGCCCTTTCTGATATACGTGAACAACCTGGGAAGCCTGGGACTTCCATAGCCATTTCACCTCTACAGACTCAGGGACCAACCAGATGTATAGAGGACAGCGCAGCTCAGCCTTTGTCCCCAGCATGACCAAGTTCCCTTTTTCAACTTTTCCTGTGTCACAACCCAGAGAAATAGTGTACATGAGTATAAAAACCACAAATTAAGAAAGGGACAAGAATGATACAGACTGGGGATGAGATAGAGGAGGTAAACTGGGGAAGGGTATGCAGAAAGATAGTTCCCAAGAAAAGGAAAGGGAAGGGTGGTCTCTTAATCTTTAGATCCGTAGATGCCCTGGGCAGTAGAATACAGGCAGAAACACTTACCTGATCCCTCTGTGAGCAGCTGGAGGGAGAGAAAGGCGACGAGAGGGAAACTGGTGCAACTTGCCATCTCTACCAGAGCTAAGAAAGGTACAAACAAGTGCAGGATTAGTGAGTGTGATATACAGGTGACATAAGGAAAAGCCTGGAAGAATGGAAACTAAAACTACATACTGACCACAAAAATAAAAGGCAATAATACTGATCCTCCTTCAAGTGTGAGTGTTCTGAGCCAGTCTTTGAAAATACACACATTTATGCAGAGTAAAAAAACCAACCAAACAATATACAAATTGGCTACTACTATGTAAGAAAAAATAAAATAGTAGCAATGAAGGTCAGAAAAAGACATTTTAAGAAGAGTTCAGAAGGGGAAACAGAAGCAAAAAGGATTATTTTTTGCTACTTTTAAAGGAAATGACCTCGTGATAAAAAAGAAACAAAACAACAAAACAGTCTCACAAGAGTCTCAATTCAGTGATTGCTGGAGAGGATGTAGAAAGACCAAAGGTTCATTGGATCACACGTGGTAGTTGTAACCAAGATAACTCAGTTGTGCACACAGTCCTTCACTCTGTTAAATATGTTATAGGAACAGGTTAGTCTCTCATGCTTCCATGACCTGCAGAGTAACTTGAACATTTTATGGTGTAAGTAACTGATATAAATTTATTTGCAATCTATATATAGCTCAAAAGTGAGTGGGTCAATGTATATTCTGAGCCTCACTCAACTTTAGTGCAAAGATCCCATATGACATTAAATATCACATTCAAGTACATAAGCAAGCAACTTTGTCCTATCTACCTATTCCCTTTGTCTCAGTTATCAACTAGGCAGTCCTAGTTCTCTATACTGTAAACTTAAGGTCCAATTTGTTGTAAAAGTACTCCTAGTCCTATCCTTCCAATAAAATTCATCAAGGTCCGAGGTCCAAATTACAAAATCTTAAGTGTTAGAAGTGATCTATCAAAGCCGCCATTTTGCAACTTCAGTTGCAGCTTCAGCTCCTGGCCTATGGACTGTAGGAGGATCTGGTGATCAGTCTTGGGGGTAATTGCTCTTGCTTTAACTTTCTTGGATCTGGATTGTGGTCTGGGATGGAGGTCTTGGGGTGTGTGACCAGCTTGTCAGAGTGTGTGGGGGGTTCAGGGAGGGCACCCAACTAATACCTCCAGCAATTGAGAAGAACCCAATGTTTGGGACGGAAGCTCCCCTGTCTGGTGGCAGAATGCTACTGTGGCAACAAGCCCAAAAGTCAAGTAATTAAGTGGCAACATGCCTAGGCAAAGGAAACAAAATAAACAGAAAAATTCAACATTAGACTCCTATTTTGGGGGCAAAAAGGATTGAAGCATGGAACAGGAAGAGGACTGGGAGGTCAGAACTCCTGCACCAAAAGCCCCAAATGAAAATATGAGCTGGTTACAGGCCATAGAGGACCTTAAGAAGGATCTTAAAAACCAAATAAGAGAAGTGGAGGAAAAATTGGGAAGAGAAATGAGAAGGATGCTGGAAAAGTATGAAATGAGAATCAACAGACTGACTGAGGAAAATAACACCTTAAAAATAGACTAACTCAAATGGCAAAAGAGGCTCAAAAAGGCAATGAGGAGAAGAATGCCTTAAAAAGACAACTTTGCCAGATGGAAAAAGAATCTCAAAAGCTCACTGAGGAAATTTATTCCTTCAGGATAAGACTGGAGCAAGTGGAAGCTAGTGACTTTATGAGAAATCAAGATGCTGTTAAACAGATCCAAGCAACTGAAAGAATAGAAGGCAATGTGAAATATCTCATGGGAAAAACCACTGACCTGGAAAATAGATCCAGGAGAGATAATTTTAAAATTATTGGACTACCTGAAAGCCATGATCAAAGAAAGAACCTAGAAATCACCCTTCAAGAAATTCTCAAGGAAAATTGCCCTGATGTTTTAGACCCAGAGGTCAAAATAGAGGTTGAAAGAATCCATCGATCACCTCCTGAAAAAGATCTGAAAAAGAAAACTCCTAGGAATATTATAGCCAGGTTCCAGAATTCCCAGATCAAGGGGAAAATACTACAAGCAGCCAGGAAGAAACAATTTCAATATTGTGGAAACACAATCAGAATAGCACAGGACCTGGCAGCTTCTACACTGAGGGACTGAAGGGCATGGAATATGATATTCCACAGGGCAAAGGAGCTGGGATTAAAACCAAGAATCACCTACCCAGCAAAACTGAGTATCTTGTTTCAGGAGAAAATATGGTCATTCAGTGGAATAGAAGACTTTCAAGCATTCTTGAGGAAAAAACCAGAGTTGAATAGAAAATTTGACATTCAGACACAAGAAATAAGTGATGCTTGAGAAGGTAAACAGGGAAAAGAAATCAAAAGGAACTTATCAAAGTTGATCTACTTACATTCCTACATGGAAAAACAATAACTGTAACTGATGAAACCTTTCTCAGTATGAAAATAGTTGGAGAAGGGTATATGGGCATATGAATACATATGTGATTGTGTGTATATATGTTTACAGATATACATGGATAGAGGACACAGGTTGAATTAGGTGGGAAGGGATGATACCTAAGGGGTGAAGTTAAGAGGTGAGAGAGGAATGTGTCGAGAGGAGATGGGGAGAGAGGGGGGGATAAACTATCTCATGTAGAAGGGGCAAGGGGAGGTGGTTGCAGGGGAGGGGAAGAACAGGAAGGCAAAAAGGCAAAACCATATTCTCATTGAATTTGGCTCAGGGAGAGAATGACATACATACTAAATGGGATATCTTACTCTGTAGGAGAATAGGGGGGAGGGGGATGAGAGGGGAAGGCATGCTAGGGGGAGGGGAGATTGGAAGCACTCACTTTTGAAGAGGGACAGAATCAAAGTAGGGAATGGACCAGGTGGGGGGTGGGATGGGTGGGAGGGAAATACAGCCAGTCTTTTATAATATGTCTACTATGGTAATGTTTTGCATAGCTATACATGTACAACACATACTGAATTGCTTATCTTCCCAGAGGGAGTGGGTGACAAGGGAGAAAGGGAATGGATCTGGAATTCGAAGCTTTAAAATTAAATATTTCAAATATATATAAATACTATTATTAATACTATTTTACATGTAATTGGGAAATAAGATGTGCAGGCACTGGGGCACAGAGATTCACCTTGCCCTAATGGAAAAGTCGAAGGGGGTATGGGAGAAGATATGGGAGAGAGCAGATTGGATGAGGGGATATCCTGTGAGACTGCTATTCTGGGGTGGTGGGTAGGGGAAAAATGGGGAAAAAATTGTAGCTCAAAATCTGGCAGAAATGAATGATGTAAACCAGAAGTTAATAAAGCATTTGGAAAAAAAAAGTGATCTGTCAAAAAAGAAAAGAAAGAAATGAGATCAGTCTGGCATGACCTATCCTCTATGATATCATTCTGATTCTGTGTGGTCACTGCTTCCATTTCTAAAATTTCACTAAGCAACCCTTTAACATATTTTAGAATCTTGCCAGGAAATGACACTTAGTTCACTAGCATACAGTGTGCAGATTCCATTATCTCCCCCTCTACCTTTTTTTTTTTTAACAGAACAACATTTGTACAAGTAATAATAATAATAGCTAACATTTATATAGCATTTACTATGTGCCAGGCAATATGACAAATGCTTGACAATTATTATTCTCGTTTGAGCCTCAGAACCCTGTGAGGTAGTGCTATTGTTACATAGAGGTCAAATGACATGCCTAGGGTCACATAGCTAATAAGTATCTGAGGTCACATTTGAACTCAAGTCTTTCTGACTCTGGGCACAGTACTTTATCCACAATGTTACTTCAATGCCCAGGTAATCAAAAAGTGATTTCAGCTGTCTAAGCCTTTTGTTTTCTGAGCTAGCCTAGTTTTAAGCCTGATGCCAATATCTTTAAAGGAAAAAGTAGCCCAATTTGTATGTAATAGTGGTTAGGACATTGCTTCTGCCGCACCTTCATAGCTTTAAGTTTCCTTACAACACTAAGTCTATGATCTATGAACCTGAACCTTCATCTCCTCATCTGCAAAATGGGGATAACAATATCTATTACACATGTCTCAAGATTGTTGAGATCAAATGAGAGAAGAATATAGATCCCTGCAAACTTTAGAGCTGTATCTAAATGTATCATCTTCCTCATTAATGTCTGCAGTGCAATTTGGAAGCCAAATAAGGTGATGAAATGTTACAGGAGGGGCGGCTAGGTGATGCAGTGAATAAAGCACCAGCCCTGAAGTTAGGAGGACCTGAGTTCAAATTCAGCCTCAGACACTTAACACTTACTGGCTGTGTGACCTTGGGCAAGTCACTTACCCCCAATTGCCCTCCAAAAAGCAAATACATAAAGAAGCACGCAAACAAATAAATGAAATGTTACAGGGAGAAAAGTGCAGTGCCCAGGACAAGAGCAGTGACAGTGGGGCTATATTTGGCCCTCGTGGGGGACCATTTTTAGTTCTGCATGCTATATTATAGAAAAGACCTTGACAAATTGTTGAGCATCCAGGGCAACTGGGATGGGGAAGGGCTTCAAAGTCATACCATGTAAAGATCATTGAAAGAATTTATGGGGCAGTTACGTGGCTCAGTGGAGTCAGGAGGACCCGAGTGAAATCCTGCCCCAGACACTTGATACTACCTGTGTGACCTTGGGCAAATCACTTAACCCCAATTGCCCTGCCTTACCCCCTCAAAAAAAAAAAAAAAGAATTTATGTGGGATGCTCTCTGGGAGATTGTTGGAGGAGGAAACAAGGGAAATTTAGGCAATATCAAAACAAAAGGTATCAATAAAAAAGAACTGAGAATCTTTAGTCTTGTAAAGAGAAGACTTATGGGCCATGATAGATATCTTCCAGTGTCTTAAGGGCTGGTTGCCTGTGGAAGAGGAATTGGACTATTCTAGTTGACTCCTCAGGCTAGAACTACATTGTTATGTGAATTACCTCGAACAAGCAATAATTTTTATATACATAGTTTCATTTTGTGACAGCAATGTTTATGTGTGTTTGCTTCTACTAACATTAAGCTGACTCAGAACATCTGACTAACTAAATGCGACTGGATTGAGCTGATTCTCTACCTTTAATTAATTCTCTATCAGTTGAGCAATATATTTCACAGCATACACAGATATTTTACTGCACTCGCTTTTGTTGTGTTTTTTATTCTGTGGTTTTTAAGAGCGGATATCATTCCAAAGAAACATACAAATGTTGTGTCGCTTAAAGATCATCTTTCAATGACTGTTAGAAATACTGCAGTAGCTCTTGGTGTTGAAGTCAATCAAGTCAAGGTTCACATAATGAAACAAGATCAGTTATACCAAAGCAAATGCAATGCCAAGAACTGACCAACTATTTTTGCAAAAGAACCAAATAATCCTCAGAAAACAACTTTCTAGGAGGCAGGTAGGTGGTGCAATAAATGGAGCACTGGCCCTGGAGTCAGAAGGACCTAAATTCAAATTCAGCCTTGGACACTTAACACTAGCTGTGTGACCTTGGGCAACTCACTTAACCTCAATTGCTCAGCCTTCCCCCCTCCAAAAAAAAAAAAGAAAAAGAAAAAAAACAAGCAAACAGAAAAAGAAAACAGCTTTCTGAGGGCTTTGGCAACTGGAGGGGTTATTATTGTTTACAGTGCAATATAGACTTCTCGATGTTGGAAGAATGCCAATAAGACCAGTTTAAAAAAAAGAAAAAGCTGTGAACCCTTGCTCTGATGAAAAAACCCTAGTCCTAGTCAAGACAACACAAAAACTGGAGTACTAAAGATGGGAAAAGGGTAATTTTTACTGCTAAAAACTGATTTTTTCATTCAAGGCTATAGCAAAACCATTGCTACAAATCCATATGAGCCTATAAGATCTGGAAATCTTCATCAGACTGTAAAACATCCAGCAAAAAAAATGTGTGGGGAAAATTTCCAGTGGGCCTAGAATTCTTGTCCTTGTCATTGAGGAAATGATGAAGTCTAATAAGTATATTGATATACTATAGCAGAATTATTTCACTACTACAGAAATTCCCAAATGAAGATGAAATATTGCAACATGATCTTATACCACACCACACATTATGAAAGGTTAAAAAATATGTCTGGGGCGGCCAGGTGGTGAAGTGAATAGAGCACCAGCCCTGGAGTCAGGAAGACCTGAGTTCAAATCCAGCCTCAGACACTTAAAATAGTTACTAGCCATTTGACCTTGGGCAAGTCACTTAACCCCAATTTCCCTGCCCTGCCCCTTCCAAAAAGAAAAAAAAAAGCCCAAAAGAAGGAGTTAAATATGTCTCAATAACCAGAAAATTAACTTGATTTAAATCCCATTGAAAAGCAGTGGGCTATAATCAAGACTAGCATTAGAAAAAGAGGCTATTGCTCAAAAGTACACTTAATAACCAATGTGGCAAATGTGCAGATTCACGATGAATTAAAGAATATATGTCAAAATCTGAATTCACTGCCAAATCATGTAAAATAAGTGACTGCAGCAACAGGACATAGTACATAGTAAAAGTTTTTTTTTAGTGTAAAAAGTTATGAACTATATTGTATAAATCAATATATTTCATTTTACTCTGGCTCAATTACTTCATATACCTCTATAGAGAACAACGAATAGGAGTCATAGAGGGGGAGATTTTTGTTCCATGTAATTAAAAACTTCTCCAAAATTAGAGTGATTCAAAACCATAATGGGAGGCCTCGGGAGAGACTGAGTTATCACTTACTAGACAGCTTTAAGTAGGGGCTCATGGACTACTTACCAATTATGCTATAAAAGAGACTTCCACAAGGTATGGGTTAAATTAGATTACTTTTTAACTCTGAGATTATAACCTGTTCTAATTCGAATCTAAGAAGGAGTATAACTTAAGTAGTGTTGTTAAAGAACAGACAAAACAATATATTCTATGAAAAATGACCTCAAATTTCACAAGGAACACCACGTCATTTAACATAGCTTCGAACTCTCTATTAACAAATAACTTACTTTGTAAAAACTAGATTTATAAATAATATATGGGGCAGGCATAAGCAACCTATTTAGCTGTGGGCATACACTCCCCCTCCCCCCCAAAGGAGCTTGGCTGGGCTTATTAGTGCTCATGATTGTCACTGAGAGGTTCAAGACATTCAGGGAAAAGGCAAATGAGGAAAGTGAAAAGGGACATCAGAAAAAGTAGGAGAAAATATAGGAAGGAGTGTATACAGTGGAGAGTGAATGCCCTTCAGCAATAAATGTCTATCTCAGCCAGTGCCTATTCCAAACCTCTTTCCTCTTCCAGTCCTCATTACCTCTTCCATTACACCATCCTCTCAGGAGACACTCTCAATTCCTACTTTTCTGAGAAAATAGAGGGTATTATTAATGAATCCTCTTTCCTTATAATTCTATGCCACCAAACCCATAGATATCTTCACTCATCCTCTCCTTCTTTACTCCTTTTTTGTAAGGGCCCTTTAAGACTTTACCCGAACTCTGAGAACTCACAGAGAACTCAGGATGGCAGTGCTACTCAGGCTGGGTCTTAGAGGCACCTGAGTGTGTGTTTCTGCACCCCCCCCCCCCCTTGGACCAACACAGGTTCAAGGATTACGGGTATTGAGCATGCGCTGCTAACAGAGGAGCACTCCCCTCCCGTGAGGAGCCTGTTGCTGAGGCACGTGAGAAAGCAGGGCCAGGAAAAGGGGATAAAAGGAGGGAGGTGAGGTGAAAGGGGGGGAGATAGAGAAGAGGGGGTTGTGAACGAGAAAGAGAATAAACGGCAAAATACACTACACCTTGGTGTTGGACTCCTTTGTCTATTCGGGAGGAGCAGGCTCTCCTGGGGGCCATGGGGGCAACCAGAGTCATAGAGGCGGCTGGAAAGGAACTCTCCAAGGGGTTTGTGGAGGCAACCGGTTGTGGGGGCGACCAGAATCATGGAGGTAATTGGAGAGGTAAGTATAGGTGCCAGCCCGGTACAGCAGGATCTGTACACTATTTCTTTTTTCCTTTTTAAACATTTTTATATAAAGCTTTGAGTTCCAAATTCTATCCCTCCCTCTCTCCCTTCACCCCTCCCTGAGACAGTAAGCAATTGGATATAGGGGATACATGTGCAATTATGTAAAACATTTCCATATCAGTCATTTTGTACAAGAAGTCTAATAAAAGAAAAAAGTGAAAGAAAGAAAGTGAAAAATAGCGTGCTTCAGTCTATATTCAGTCAATATCAGTTCTTTCTATGGAGGTGGATGGTATATTTCATCATTAGTCCTTTGGGATTGTCTTGGATCATTGTATTGTTGAGAATAGCTGTCATTCACAGTTCTTCATCAAATAATGTTGTTACCGTGTACAACGTGTACAACACTCTTCTGTTTCTGTTCACTTTGCTATGCATCAGTTCATGTAAGACTTTCCAGGATTTTCCATTGACCACTTATCAGATGGGGAATGGCTTTACCAAATCACTTCTAATTCTTATATCCAGTGACCTTTTCTCATTCTTCATCCTCCCTGACCTGTTTGAGTCTTTTGTTACTCTTAACCAACCTGGGATATTCTCATCTCTTGTGTCTTTTGTTGCATTGTGCTTTCCAGATTCTTTTCTTACCTATTAAACCACCTCTATCTCTGCTGCTGGATAAGCATGCATCTTCTGCCCTCGTGGAGTGGGTGTCCCCCAGGACTGTCCTGAGTTCACTTTTCTCTTCACATGTATTCTCTTAGAGATTGAATCAGCTACCATCAGTTCAGGTATCATCCCCATGGAGCTGACTCCTAAATCTATATATCCAAAGAGCCCTAAATTCAGCCCTGAACTTCAGTCACAATCACCCACTGACTGCAGGATACCTTCTCTTAAATGTTCTCACACTCAACACATTCAAACCAGAGCTCATTGTCTTCTCCTAGAAACCCTCCAGACTTACAGTTGCTTTAAGGGCACTACCACTCTCTCAGTATCACAGAACCTGTGAATACAGGTTCACAATTTTGGAATCATCCTTGACTCTTCTCCTTTACTCAAGCCCAATATGAGTCTATATATAGTATATCTGGAAGTTCTCTCCTTGCTTTCTTTTCTTTCTTTCTTTTTTTTTTCTTTTTTGGAGAGGGGAAGGCTGGGCAATTGGGGTTAAGTGACTTGCCCAAGGTCACAAGGCTAGTAAGTGTTAAGTGTCTGAGACCGGATTTGAACTCGGGTCCTCCTGGCTCCAGGGCCAGTGCTCTATTCTCTTCACCACCTAGACGCCCCTGAAAGTTCTCTCCTTCTCTCCAATGAGCTACCACTCCAGTCCAAGCCCTCATCATCTGAACTATTATTATACTAGTTTCCTAACTGATATCCCTGCTTCTAATCTCTTCCATCTCTAATCAATCCATTACCTATTTGCCAAAATAACCATTCCATTCCCCCCACCCCAAAAAAAATCCTTCGAGGATTCCCTATTGCCTTTAGGATAAAATAAAGATTTCTTAGTCGGACATGTAAGGTCTTCTATAGTCTGGCTTCCACTTACCATTCAAGCATTATTTCAACCACTCCCCTTCATAGCCTCTAAGTCCCAGTCAAACTGGACCAATAGTTGTACTTTTCAGTAAGTCAGCACACACATGAGCTGTTCCCCTGACCAGACCCTTTCTCACCTCTTGTTGGTGAGAAAGGAACTTGGAATCCTTGCTTTCTTTCTGGGCTGATGTCAGGGGATGTCTCTTCTGTTCAGCCCTCCCCACCCCAGCCAGCTGTCAGTCCTTTCTTCCCCCTCAATTCTCCTCATCCTATGCTTATTTTTGTTCATGTTGTATATGTGCCCTTCTCCCCACAGTAGACTGTAAGCTCCTTGAGGACAAGAACTGTTTTGTTTTTGTGTTTCTATCACCAGCATAGTGCCTTTCACAGAGAAGGCACTTACAAAATTTTTGTTGAATTTAATTGAAGTAGTTGATGGATTTCCAGTTGGAAGAGAGATTATTTTTGTTCAACTTGAGAAGATAGAAATGGGAAAATAGGATAGCAGTTACAAAGAGACGTATATACCTCAACTGAAGGAAAAACATCCTAAGAATCAGAGATGTCAAAAATGGAATGGGCTGGCTCAGGGGTATTGAGCTCGATCTAAGAAAAAGTCACCTGATCCTTTGTCATATCTTCAAGTGACTGCTATTCAATGAATAGACTACATGACATTCTCACTCTAAGATTCTATGATTTTAAGACAGCAAACACAACATATTAATATGAGTGGTTTTTACTAATATACATATACCAGATTGCAATTTTCATTTCTATAAAAGTAGTGCCTAACTAAATTAAAGAAACTTAAAAGTCTTTTTCTCTCCCACTCACTCTTTGTCTCTGACCTCCAAATCCTTCAGTCTATCAGCCACTGGCTTTCTTTTAGTTCTGGGATTACCTAAAGTCCCTGGGCAGTCTGCTCCAAGATTCTTATTTGGTCTCTCAGGTAACTTATTTTTGAAAAATTCTAAACCAGAGCAAAAATTACAGTAGACTATTCCTTTCAGGTAGTGAGGGATTAAAAGTGGTGACAGGGGGCAAGGGGAGTGGGTACAATTATATTCATGAATGAAGGTAAAATAAAAACAAAAGATGCTAATAAAAATTCCCTTTATAACTTTTTAACTTGAACCTCAATACCAACAGTCACCCTGCCCGGCAAATCCAGACCATGAAAATTGTATTAAGAGTCTCTGGACACTTCATATTAGGCTACACTCTCAGCTGACCCCTTTTGTGCTACGTGGGTACAACTACTATACACCTCACATTTCCCAGATCCACCCTGATTTTAAGAAAAGAATGACTGCCTTAAATGAGACTTGGTAAAAGGGATATCCACTGTCAGGCCATGTCAGATGACCACTACACACAAAAGGTAGAGGCATCCTTTCTCCCCTTTGAAACTAGAGAGAAGAGTGCTGATTCCTTTTTCAGGTCCAAAGATTCTGGGAATTGATTATCCCAGGTTGGAACCAAGTTGGAGATAAAGAGAAAAGCCAGGTCAGACCCATTGGGAAAGGGAAAAGAGGGTACTCACCTTACTTTGAATCCAGAAGATTTTTCCACAGTAATATAGCAGGGATTCCTAAGTTGAGAATTTTTTTCTCAGCCCATCCAGAGGTTAGAAGTAAAGCTCTAGCATCAGAGAAACAGAAGGTGCATTCAAGAAATGTATAGTTTTTAATCCCAGGGCAAAAGCCCCTAAACTGGGAGCTCTGTCTGCCCAGGAGATTCTCCATCTCAGACTGTCCCTATAAAATAAACAAACCACACCCTGTCTGCCTGTTGCTGATAAAGCAATAGGGCAAAGTAAAGAAGAAACTCCCTATACAACAGGGGAACCACAGAGTAACTCTAAGGGAGGGAACTTCACCTCTTGATTCAAATACTCCCACATTTTCAAATGTTAATCATTCATTCCCCATTATATCACACCCCTTCCGCAGCATCTCTAACAGTTCCTAATTACCTTTCAAGACAATTTAAAATTAATGATTGTCTTCCATAGCATCCACCAATAGCCAAGTTTATTGGCTAAATGACTCTCATCTCCAGCTACACCTTGGTTCCTGCTCTCTGCCAAGCAAACCTGCTTACTTATTCACGTACCTGAGAAACACATTCCCACTCTCCCAAACCGTATACATGCTAGTCATTCTACCTGTGATGGTCTCTCCTCTTTGTTCTGCTAAACATATCCTTCCTTTTCCTTTTTCCACATTGACTAAAGTCTTGCTGCTTGCTTCCGCTCCATTTTAGGCCCTTTGGGAGCACAGAAGCATATAAGACATATAATGCCTGCCCTTGAAAATTGGCTAATGTTGAAATTTTAAAATAAATTAATTTTAAAAATAAAGGAAGGGAACAAAAAAAGAAAAGATATTTTCAGGGGAATTAGAAAGACCAGCCATACATACAAAGGACAAAACATCCCATCTACCCACTCTGGGAATGTACTCTGCTTAGAATGCTTTCCCTCCTCATTTCTGCCTCCCGGCATTCCTGGCCTCCTTCACGTCCTAGTTAAAATCTACAACAACCCTTTCCCAGTACACCTTAATGTCAGTGCATTCTCTCACAGATTATCTTCAGTTTACCCTGCCTACATCTTACTTATGTATAGCCGTTTGCATGTTGTTTCCCCCACTAGACTGTAAGTTCCTTGGGAGCAAGGATTGGGTTTTTTGCCTTTGTTTGTAGCTCTAGCACTCAGCATAGTGGCTGGCACATAGTAGATTCTTAATAAATGCTTGCTGACTTGACATAAGATAAATAAGGAACAGTTAAAAGTAACATGTGAGGAATGGAAAAACTATGCTGAAGGTACTGCTCAGATCTACCTTGGATTTCATCAGTGTGGAGAATGGTAGTCTTGGCAAACTAGCCATTTCAGGCAAAATTTCATATTGTACATTGATAGGTTTACAGGGACATAGGATTTAGAACTGAAAGGAGACTTAGAGATCATTGAATCCAAACCTCTCAGTTTACAGATAAAGACCCTGAAAAGTTAAACACTTTCCTAAAGTCACAGAAGTAGAAGGTAAGTAACAGTGACCAAGGTCATCCAACTCCATATACAATGCTTTATCCATTATATCATGCTGCTTTTCTTTCTGATCTTCACTTAGTCAATCAACTAGCATTTATTAAGCACCCACTATGTGCCAGGCTATGTTAGAAATACTGGGGATACAAAGAAAACTAAAAGACAGTCCCTGCCCTCCAGGAGCTCACAGTCTAAAGTTTGGGAACTTCAGGAGAATGAAGTTGAGGAGAATATAAAGTCTTTGAATGTAGGGCCTTATTGTGGTTTTGTCTTTGTGATCCCAGCACTTACCACAATGCCTATGACTAAGTCCCTAATCGATGCTGGCTAAATTGAGCTGAACTGAATTTAGAAACTTAATTTTATCAGTTTGTGCAGGTATGATGTTTTCCCTACCTTACCCTTTTGTTTTCCCAGTTTTTCTGTGTGCCAGATAGAATGTATTTGTTGTCAGGTTATTTTGCCTTGTTTGAATGTCCAGTCTAGTTCTTTGGCATGCCTCTCTAGGCTTCTTGCAATCATTATTCCCTTTCAATTTTTCTCCAAATTTTCCAAAGTTTGCTTCACTTTTCAGTTCTAAAATGGAATTTTCTTTCCTACCAAACTACTACATGGAAATGTACTGAAATTACCATTCCAGAACATTGACTCAGAACTCCTTCTGGCTAAATACTGAAGTTCCTATTCTCTACCAAGTCCAGGCTATTTTCCATGTGGCTTTCCAAATTCCCCATTCTAGAAAGCAGGCATCTTTCCAAACCAAAAACTTTACCTTATCTCTGTATTTCATCTTAGCTCAGTGCCTAGTACAGGGTACAATATAGCCTTCATAAATCCTTGAACCTAATGAGACTTTCTGCCAGACTGTATTTGGATTGGGTTTCTACCTAATGGAATTCCCCAATCTTATTCAAAATCAAAAGACAGCTATTCCAATAGTTTTGCAGACTTGGCTAATAGGATTTATACTATCATAATGTCTTAAAACCACCATATTCTAAGCAATAAAAATAAGTCAGGGGCTTACTGTGTGCCTGGCACTGGCTGGTTGTTGTTTTTCGTTCTCAAAGAGGACCAAAATGACATCACTAGACTAAAGTCAAGTTTCAATGTGTTGGACTGTGGCTGATCAGAGCAATACAAGCTCAGAATGCTCTACCACAGGTCAGGCACAAATAGTCCATGTGAACATTTGGGGTGGATAATCTAAATCTGTCCATCCTGCATTTCCTTTGAGCTGTTTCCAGGGATACAAATAAAAGTAAAACAGTGCCTGCCCTAGAGGAGCCTACAGTTTAAAGGGGGAAATAATATGCAAATAACCATGTACAAACAAGATACATAGACAGGATAAACTGGTGATAATCTCAAAGGAAAGGCACTAGAATGCGAATCAGGGAAAATTTCTTGTAGAAGATGGAATTTTAGCTAGGACTTGAAGGAAGCCAGAGAAGCTAGGAGGTAGGCATAAGGAGGGAAAAAAGGTTAGGCATGGTGGACAAGCCAATGGAAACAAGGGAAACTCATGCTACTCTTTCAACTCCATGAAGCTTTCTACTTCAGCCTACATTGATCTTTTCCTTCCTCTGTTGAATAATAACCCAAGAGATTTGGGTTCATGGTATAGAAATATCATTCCATTTTAAAAATTGATGCTATATTAGTAGAATGTGAGCTCTAGTGGTCCCTACTAACCTGAGAAAGCTTCAAATCTGCTCATCTCAGTACTTGTCTTAGACACAAAGGATAGGCTTACTAATCTGAACTAGGCTCATTTCCAAAATGCTGCCAATAAAAGATTGCTCCTTTTTTTTTCCTCTTCATGGCATCTAATAAAATGACTTGCTGAGATATATAATAGTTGTGGTCTGCATTGTTGGACTGAAGTGCCCACATCCATGAAATCACATTTTTAAAAATTATTATTGTTAACTAATGGCTTGTGCATACTAGTTTTTTTTCCATTTGCTCCTCTGTTGGCCCTTTTTAGAAAATGAGAATGATCTTGGTATCTATTTGGTAAATGGATGTGCAGAGACACAAGAAAGAAGACAGGCAGATTTTTTTTTTGAACCTGTCCAAATGGGGGGAAGGGCTCATTATTAAAAGCTAGGGCTAAATTGAGTAAAATAGAAGTTCTATTTTGGGGAGCAGAAGGTTGTAAGAGCAGGTTAGGTCAAATTTAGATTTGTAGGGACAGTAGGGAATAGTTTCTTGAATAGTGGAGGAACCCTTTCAAGGAAACTGAGCCTGACTGTGCAAAAGCTTTATCAGTGTTACAAAAGTAGCAGCAGAAGTATCAAAAGAGATACACGGAGGAGGAAAGGAAGGTAGGGAAGAGTGAGAAAAAAAGCAGTTTTGGATTGGGGTGAGGGATGTGGAATAGTAGCAAGAAGAAAATTGCAAAAGATCTGGGCTAAGGTTGTTTGGTGACCAGGATAGGGAGAAACCTGGAAATTATAGGAGGATAGACGGAAGGAATAGGAGACAGTCAGGATTTAGCCTGGAGAAATTAAGGTATGTTAACTGTCTTCGTGAGGCTGAAGGGCTTCGATGGGGAAGAGAGACGATCTGTTCTGCTGGTCCAATAGCAGGTCAAGGTCCTCGAAGGAGCAGGACCTAGTATTCCCAGACTATGGCACGTAAGCCACTGAATTGCTTGGGCCCACAAAGCAGAAAAGGAAACAATGAATAAATTTCAGAAAGGTTGATTTGGGCTTCATTTAAGGAAAAATTTCATAATGACGAAGTTTTCCAAAAGTGGAAAGAAGGGGTTTCATAGACAGAACTGCAGATTCTGAGCTGGACGGGCCCATCCAACCCACCCCCACCCCCATTTTACAGATTAGGAAACTGAGGCCAAGGGTAAGTGACATGCCCAGGGTTGCACTGCTAGTGTTTGGGTCAGTATGCAAACTCAGGTCTTCCTGACTCCCAGACAGCCTCTAAAGGTAGAGAGTTTCCGGTCATTAAAGGTCTTCAAGCCAAGGCTGTGTAACAGCTAGTCAGGCACACAAAGAAGCCCGGACAGGTACAGCTCGAGCTGGATGACCTGAAGGGCCTCTTCTGGCTTTGAGAGTCTGTGATTATTGGCTTGACCCCTCCCCTCCCGCGCCTCCTCCACGTGTCCTCTCTTCGGTAGTTTCCTCAAAGGCTTGCACAAGATCTTTACAAACGTTTGGTCCCTCCACGGTCCTACCCCCGCCCCCCCCCGCACTAGCTCAGTGCGCATGCTTCCCTCCCTCTGCGGGAGCGCGCGCGCGCGCCCTCTCCTTGTCCCTTCCCCCAGTCAGCTCGGGACTGCGCGTGCCAGTTTCTTCCCCTCCCCCACGCCCCTTGTTCCCTTCTTTCTTCTCCAGGCAGGGGAAAGAAATCGAATTCCGAATTCGCGATCGGATCGAGTGCCCCGCCCCTCTCCTCGACATTTTGCCCAGGGAGGGAGGTAGGAGTTGCCCCAGGGGTGGCCCGGGGCGGGGAGGGCGGGGAGAGCGTGTGACCCAGCATTGTAATGGAGGGGGAGACTCCTGCGGCGAGGGCGGGAGTGGGGAGGGCGTTGTCTTCGCCCCTCCTGTCCGACCAAAGCCGGCCAGACTCGAACAAAGAGCCCGAGAACCATTGTCCCTAGCCCTGTACGAAAGGCAGCGCTGGAGGCCGGGGGGATGGTGGGGGGAGGGAGGATACCTGCGTGGGGGGGGAGGGAGGGGAGCGATGGGAGAACAGCGGCGGGAGGGAGGGAGGGAAGAGAGAACAGCGCCAGAGAGAGGAAGGCAAGTGGAGAACAGCCTAGGGGGAAAAGTGGAATGGAGAGAACAGCTGGGGGGAGGGAGGGGCAGAGAGAACAGCCGGCGGCGGAGGGAGGGGCTGGGAGTAGTAGCACCGCGGGAGGTGGGGATAGACTTGGAAGAACGGCCGCCCCTCGCGGGGAGGGATTGAATGGAGAGAACAGCTGGAAGAGAAGGGGGCTGTGGGAGAGCAGAAGAGGACAGCGGGGAGGGGTAATTGCAGACCCCAGGGGGGCTCCGGGGATGGGGGTATCCCGGAAAGGGGAAGGCAGGAGCGGGACCAAGGGGCCCATGCTGGTCCGAGGGCCCCGAGCCTGCCTCGGAGATGCCGGACGTGGAAGATGCTGGATTTGAATTCAGAGGATCCGGGTGGCCAGTGCCGGACCTTAGAAACCCTGAGCGAGTCCCTCCCGAGACAAGTTTCCCCACCTGCCAAATGAGGGGCTTTGGACAGCTGACGCCCCTAACGTTCTTTCTGATCCCCAGCCTGTGATCTTAGGAGAGTTTGCTGGTGTTTGGGTGGGAGGTGGGGTCGGGCTTCCCAGGAGGATAGCGTTCAAGGGGCTTGTCTTTCCTTCCCCCCACTTTCCCCCCAAAAAAAGTTCAGCACAAGACGGCTCCATTCTCATTCCGGTCAGAGCTGTGCTTGAATTACAGAGAAAGTAAGGCATGGAGCCTTCTGGTCGGAAAGAAAAACCCAAGGTGAAGGAGCCTGTGAACCGAGTAGAGAAAGCCAGGCAGAGATCAGCTCAGCAGGAACTGAAGCAAAGACAAAGGGCAGAGGTGAGCCCCAGCAGTTCTTGGGTGGTTCTTGTTCAGTCCTTTCAGGCACCCCGTCTGGGGTTTCTTGGCAAAGATGCTGGAGTGGCTGGCCGTTTCCTTTTCCAGCTTGTTTTACATGTGAGGAAACTGAGGCAAACAGGGTGAAGTGACTTGCCCAGGGTCATCCAGCTAGTAAGTGTCTGAGGCTGGACTTGAACTCAGGTGTTCCTGATTCAAGGCCCAGTGCTCTATCCTGAAGAGCAGGTCTTACCATTTCACTCCCCTACTCAGTAAACTCCAGGGGCTCCCTGTTTGTTATCTCTAGGATCATATAAACCCTCTCTTTCTAGCCCATTACATATAATTCCCTTTCATGAATTCCAGGATCCTGGCAAACTCCTCCTACATCTTTCATTTCTATGTGTTTTCACTACTGTTTTCCATACCCAGAGTGCTTTCTCCTTGCTCCACCTCTTAAAATCACTGGTTGCTTGGTCAGTTTCTCTTTTCCTCCATCCCTTCCTTTTCATTCTGCCTACCATCCCTAGTCCTATCCAGAGGCATTGCTGCCCCATGGGAGCAACTTATGAAGTTGAGTGTCGCAGCCCCAGCTATGTTCAGATCCTGGTTCTGGAAGCCTCCTCCCTGGGGAGCTCACTGCCCTGGAGAATAGTTGCACCTGCTCTCATCTGAGTTACTGTATGTGCACCATAGCCCTCCACTACCAACAATTTTTCAGCCCTTCATTATTCTTCATCTTGGATGAAGAAAGGAAGTGCTCCTGTCCCTGCCCCAAGCAGATACTGAGTCAGAGGCCTCCTTGCCTCAGTATCATCTGCCCTCTGTCCTCACTTTGGTTCTCCGTTTCCTCCCAAGGGCCCAGGCATGAAGGTCTGCCATTAGCAGGAACATGGGCTTCTGCCTATACACCTCTTCTTCTGTTCCCCATTTCTGGCCTAAGGAGTTGGGATTCACAGTTGGCACTGCCCTTCTCAAGGGTGGGAGTTGGTAGTGAAGGCTGGCACTCCAGGGCTTTCTGCCTCCGAACCAATACTGCAGCCCTTCCTTACCACCAGGCACCCACACACTGGAATGGGAAGGTTTCTCTGCGCTGGAACAGCCATGGGTGGGGCTGGATCACCTATAGCCAGGGCCAGCATAGGGTCTTACTCACAGTAAGGAGTTCACAAAGGTTTGTTAATATATGAATGAATGAATTAATTATATTTAATTAATACATGGAGCCCTCATGCCCTTTGTGAATTTGCCACCTCCCTACTTCAGTGACATCAAGGCATGGATCAGACACCTGAGCTCTTTTAATGTTGTTTTCCTTTAGGATCACTTTATATATTGTTTTTGTTCTACTCATTTCACTAAGCATCAGTTCATACAGATCTAACTAGGTTACTCTGAAATCAACCCTTGTGTCATTTTGGGCAGCAAAATAATTTTCCATTATATTTGTAAAAGATGAATTCTTCACCCATTCCCAAATTGATGGCCTTTGAAAGTCAGTGAGTTCTGTTTGACCCAAACATTTTGCCCTTTGGGAGTCATCTCTGGCCAATGACCTTGTGATCTATTGTTTCAGTTTCATGTTGTGTTCTGCTGGAACCATCTCAAAGAATTCAGAGTCAAATCACCTCCAATCCAAATATAGGCTTACCCCATCAATGGTAGGTAGGCAGTCAGGAGGGTACCAAATTTAGATCATAGGAGAAAGACAAATGTAGTTGATGTGTAACAGATTTTTGCTGTTATGGTACCTCAAACCATTTAAAAAACTTATCAAAAACAAACTTAAAGAATGTAACATAAACTCCTAACAGTTTGCTTCAAAGGAGATATTTTAATAATATCATACAAATAGCAATTTCTTTGTTCAGTTTCCCCATCTGTTTTCTGTCTGTACTGATCAGATTGTCTTGCCTCCTTTTTTTGCATAGTTATGGTCACTGCAGGCCAGCTCTGCTTTCTTTCCCCTGTCTCATATCATGTCTATTTGTAATTTGTACAGTTCAGTGAGCATGTTATATCAGGCCCATTTATTCAGCCCTTCCCCAGTAGTCATATATACATGTGTGTATACATACATACAGACATACATATATTTACCGTTTTCACTCTTGTTATTATAAACAATGCTGCTTTGAATGTGTTTGCAAAATTAAGTCTTTTTTCCTTTTAAATAAAATCCTTAGGCTTTGGTCCTGATAGTGCAGTCCCTAGGTCAGGTGATAAGATCTGTTTTATAAATCTTTTTGTACATTGTCAGATCATTCTCTTTAAAAATCCCCCAGTGCTGCCTTTTCCCTTGTCCTCCTTTTCTCCCTCGATGTTCAGTTTTGTTATTTTTGACTACTGTTGCCAATTGGGTGCTTTCTGCATATTCCTCAAGTAGCTGTGGAGCCTTCCTTTATAACTCCTTGCCTTTGATCCCTCCTTGTAGAATCTCTGGGCTGTCCATTCTGAGCTTCAGGTTCTTCCTGTGTAACACGGGAATAACAGCATCAGCAATCCCAGAGTAACTGCTCTCACCAAAAAGCGATTTCATCTTTTTTCCCTTCATGTCAGCCTGATTGGTAAACAGGCCCTTTCACAAAGCCCTCCCTGGTCCTGTGCTGAGCACCTTCCATCTTTCATCTCTGCCGTGTCTTTCTCTCTCCTTCAGATTTATGCTCTCAACAGGGTCATGACAGAACTGGAGCAGCAGCAGTTTGACGAGTTCTGTAAGCAGATGCAGCCTCCAAGAGAATGAGCTCTCCCCGGCATTGGGACCAGGTGGGGCCCTTGAGCCTTCGGTCATGACCTTTGTAACCAGCCCTTCCAAGGTGGCTCATTTTGGGCCATACAGATGTAGAGACAGAGATTTATGTACTTCCTAAAACTGGATAAATCTGAATTTACTACTCTTTGTGCCTGCCTCTTCACCCATCCCTCTCTTCCTCAGGTCAGCGTCAGCTTTCTAAAGACTTTTTTTCTAGATTTTTTTTTTCAATTTCAGTTGTTTGAGCTGAGGTGGGGGGGGGGTGGGAGGGAGCAGGAATGGAGAAGAAAATCATTGTTTCTAGTGGGACTTTCTCACTTCTCGAAGAAAACAAACTACAAATTCAAGGCCTGTTTGTCCAAGCCTTACCTTGGATGTCTGAGTCCTAGAGGCTGGAGTTTTGGTGGGTAAAAAAGTGGAGATGAACAAAGAAAACCTGGAGTGCTCAGTATCCCAGAGAAAAAGGCTACATGGCATGTTGGTGGACCTTTCTTCCTGCTTCCTGCCTTATCCATCCATTGCTTCTCATCTGCAGCTCCTTCCAGCTGTTAGGCTTTTGGAGGTAATGAGAGGGAGAAAGGTGTCAGATGATTGAAAAGATATGGGTCATTGGCCCAGATCTGTGGGAATCCCATAATCCCAACTAGAAACCTCAAAACCATGTTTCTTCTGTTGCCCTCACAAATGGACACCAAACAGATGGACCACAAAAGGTGGGTGGGTTTTAGGTGCTATTCTCTTTCCTTTGGGAGCCAGGGTAGCAGCTCTAGAAACTAAGCATCGAGAGGAGGGCCCTGACCTGCCCCTCCAGAGTCAGCCAGCCACCTGTCCGGATCTTGGGGGACCATCCCTTCAATTTCTCATCTCATTTGTTTCTAACAGATGTCACAGAAATGGTCATTTCTACCTAAACCCTTGTAGATGAGGCTATATCACCTCAGGTTAATCTATTTTCTGACATTGGGGAGAAGGAAACACCTTTTTCAGGGAAAATGTTTAGTCTGCTATAGAAATGGTTTAGGAAATGATTTGTGAAACCAGCTAAGAAAAAGATCATTGAGAGAAATAAGATGGGAATATGTGGGTGTGTCCTAGTGTCCTCCAAAGAGTCCCCTTCCTGGTGAGGTCATCAAGACATGTTCTGAGCTGCCCTGGAACTACTCCTTCCCCTTTTTTCTCCTTTCCTATTTCCTCTGCCCCTGCTGGAGCTTCCAGAGTCCCAGTCCTGAGAGAGGGCAGGAGAGTCTCAGCTATATTCCCCCTCTGCCAAGGTTGTGCCATGGGGAGATGTGGTCCAGCAAGTTGGAACTTGGAATAAATTTACACGTAAAAATAATGTCATAAAGGATAGGCAGCTTCTGTTTTACTTTATAGTTCAGCTAATTATAGATTGAATGGGTCTTTGTAGGATCTCTTAGGAATACAACATGACTTTTGTGGGCAATGTGCCAAGTTCCAAATAGCCAGATTGTAGACCTGTGGAGTCTTTGTCAGTTTCTCTTCCACAGCCTGGCCTGTAGCTGTGATGAGCTGGGCATTGGTATTCTTTCAGTGTTAGAAGGTGCTGCTCTGAAGCAGAGACTTAGGTCTCTGCATGTGGGACTGAACCTCCTCTGCTCCTCCAGGGATTCCCTTCTTTGGATTCCCTTCTTTGTACTCCTTTTCTCTTGGCTGGGGTGCTGAGCAGTCAGCCATGTGGCAAAATTATTCACACACTCCTGCTTGGGAGCCTCCTGAGCCCAGGGTGTTCTGTTTTTAGTTTTTCATGGGCTCCAAGGAGGTCAGAGCTGCTGCTGCTATGAATTTTAAAAGTTCAGCTAAAATGGGTCCATTTTAAGTATAAGCATTTGCTCTGCCAGTTATAGGCTAGGTAGCCAGCAAGATTACCTACAGAGGAAGCTTGCTTTTCTCAGGATAGATGGGAGTGGAGATGGGTTAATAAGAGGAGGATTCAGCTGGAAGAGAGAAGGCCCATTCCTAGTTCAGCAAGCCACTGATATACCTATAACCAATCAGTCCCCAAACTATTAGAGTCAAATTCCTTCATCTATGGAATGGGTACAGTAGTCCCAGCCCTCTCACTTTCTTTTGAGAGAGAGCCCAAAGGAATCACGTTTTAGAAAACACTGGACCCTAAGAAACAGTATCAGATAATGATTGAAACATACTTGAAACTGTGTCCAGCCTCAGTAGACTCAGCTGTAAGAAGAGTTGGGGACAAGGGTGTGACTTCCTTAGGTTCATGAAGGCCACTTCATTTTTTAACCTTGGAAGGCAGGTGCTCATTTCTAAATTTAGAGACTCAGCTGCATTTTCATTAGAGTCATTCTTCAGTAAGTATTGGACAGTATGGGTGGAAAATAATAATTTTTTTTTAGCATCCTGGAACTTATACATCCAAATGGGTGTTGTCACCTTTAGAGTGGTTTGCTTGGAAAGCTGTATTTCACGCAGCCCTAACTCAGAACCCTTGTAGAACTTCTCTTAGAATTGTCTTCACAACCCCAGCCATGTTTTCCCAGAACTCCTCAGTGGTAGCAAGCATTTGTCCTTTGAGGGTAGATTTAGTTGATGATGTAGGCAACTTGGAGAAGTTATTTGGGACCCTAAGTAGTAAATAGGGAAAACAAGCAGGCTGAACCCCAGAATTGACTGAAAAACAGGATGTTCTCTATAAAGGGATGTGGCCACCTTTAGGTGGTTCATAAGGCAAGTCCAAAAGAAGAGCTGAGCTTGGGTTGTTCCTTTTTCTAGGGCTCTAAGGAGAAAAAAAGATAATTACAAGTTGGAGGCAACCTGAGGGTTTTGGAGCCTTCATAGTGAGGATTTCCTCTGGCAAAGGGCAGGGCTGGAATTCCAGCTAGGAAGGCTAGGTTCTGCTTCTGGTCAGAATGAAGCCGACAAAACTTTCTAATTTGGTAGTTTCTGAGAATTTGGCAAATGACAGGTTTTACTGTTGTGGGATGGTAAAGAGATGGTTAAAAAAAAAAAAAAAACACTTTCCATAGCTGAGACTCCACAATTTTATCATGGGGGTAGAAGGCACTATGAAAAATCATCATTAGGATAATCGGGTTGTAAGAAGGAGCCTTTGGTTGGGAGGAAAGTAGAGGCCAGACTTTGAGGTACTTACTGGGTTGGAGTATCTGATTTCTGCAATAACTGAGGGCTTAGACTACCTGGATTTCTATGATCACAGCTCTGAGAACCAAAACTGTTTTCAGCAATGCTAGTATCAAAGTAGCTAGTGGGCTGCTTTGGGAACCGCTTATTTGGATGGATAAGTTCTATCAAACCTGTCTCATTCATAATTATATTTTATATATATGTTCCTATAACTAAGACATTTCTAGGATGCCAAATTGATGTAAAATCCTGCAGTGACATTGAGAGTTAGGTATTTTGGAACATCTCCTGGATTTCTAGAGTTTAGGATGAAAATAGCATGTGTATGTGGCCCCAGAATCCATAGATAATGGACTCATGCTGCCATTTTGTCCATTCACATTACAACTTTCAGAGAAGCCAGAGGGATAATCTTGGAACTGTGTTTTTTAAAAGGGGAAAAATTTTGAGTAGCAATATTCCAAACTTGACCTTGTGATTTAGCATTTTTAAATAATATGAACATATCCTTCTCAACACTAACAGTGCCAGGCTCATAAATCACTCAGTCACTTCTGGACTAACCACGTCCTTTTTGCCTCTCCTCTCCACTTGTTAACAAGGAACAAACACCAAGTGAGACCAAAACCACAACTGTAATGATTGTATGGTGGGAGAGGGAACAGGGCTTTAAAACAACTGACTTTACACCTTTCCAAGTGGTTTAGATTACCAGTGTTCTTTTCCCAGCCTAGCCCTCCCATGTAAATAAAGGAAATTCTTCTTAAAGTACAGACTATCAATGCTCCTCAAAGTTTTCTGAAGTAGTAGGGGATGGGATGGATAATCCTGATGGAAAGCAAAATCTTGAAGTCCATTACTCTGATTTGTGATCCCATACACAGCTCACCTAAGTCATGGTAAAAAAAAAAAAAAAAAAAGAAAGGTTTATTAAGGATTAGGTGCAACAGGATGGAACATACTGGCTTGTGCTCTGAGAGCAAAGGGAGTGTCTGGTGAATGAGTTGTCCCTGGTGCTTGGGGTCAAGCCAAGCTAAGCTACCTTGTTCCATATGGTAGTTGGGAAGAAGATGTAAAAGGTGGCCCAAACCAAGTGGAAGAAAGGATTCATAGAGAATGAACACCAGGATAATATCTGAAAGAGGAAACCCATGTCTAGAGGGACTAGGACCTATTTGGCTACCACTCCCAGAGCCCTCACCCCCCCAGCTTTTTCATTTTAATTTCCTAAAAGGTTCAAGATTATCAGGGATCAAATTATGATTATAGCTTCACTCTCTTTCCATGAAATCCCAACAAACCTGGAGGGAAAGGGAGGAGGCAGGAGTGGCTATGAAAACCAGCACCAAGATCCATGAGTAATGATCTCCTGTGGTTGGTGATCTACTACTTAGGAGCTTAAAGAAGATTAAGTAAGGTCAGTCTTATGATGCTAATCTTAGTTAGACCTTCAGTCACACTTCCACCTAGAGAAAGTTTCACATGCTCACTGTCTAGTCCATAATGAATAGGGAAGGCAAACGGGGCTATTGGCAACACAGGCAGGAGGGAGATCCCAGTGGGGTTCTGGGGTAGGGGAAGGTGCCTCCTCACCCCTGGGTACACAGAAGAAGCCATCAATTAGATAAACATGTGGATGCTGATGCCAGGTATATGAGTGGTGGAGAGGAAGGAGAGAGGACTAGAATAAGAGAAGAGCCATTGGGGGACAATGATAATACTGAGAAGCTAAATTGACCTGGTTCTACTGCCTAACCCCAACCCTAACCCTAACCCCACTAACCCTAACCCCAACCCTAACCCTAACCCTAATTCAGTGAGATCTTAGTACCAGTCACTCCTGGCACAGAATGGATTATTCAAAGTCTCAAAGAACAACTGTTTCATTTTATTAAAACCCAGATTTCCACTCACTCTTCGAAAACTGGGATTCCAGGATTTTGTTCTGGGGGTAGGAGCATTGGTCCAGCATGAAGCCCATCATCAGGATGGCCAGGCTTTGAAGAAGGAGCTTGTTGCCTTTGGTTAGAGGGAAGGTACAGGGCAGCAAGGAGGAAGCATATGGGCAGGGTAGTCCCTGGTATACGAAGGGGATTCCTATGAAGGATATAATCATCAGGATTACCTTGCCCTTAGTACTTTGAATTCCTTTAAATGAGGGGGTCTACCCAAGAACATGCTTTTCTCTCCCCTGAAACCAATGTCTCTCTCCAGAACATCAGCCCTATGAAGGCTGGGTCTCAGGGGCTGTAAAACTTGCCTATTGGGTAGGAAGGAAGTTGCCTATCCCATCAGAAGAGCATGTGCTTGGAATGGTGTTTGTGGCAGTGGGGATGGCTTGGTCTAAGTCATCTTCTTACTGGTTGGCCAGGGTTAGGGGGCCTGCCAGAAAAGCGAACTGATGGTGGCCCCAGCCTGGGAATGAACAGTTCTACGTCCTCACAAACCAGGGCAGTGGGCTAGACACTGAGGTTGGGCAGCACTGTAGACCCTGGGGAAACTCAGAGATGGAGTTAAATGCAAGAGTGAACATGTGCAGCTAGATAGTTTCCTTGGACAGTCACCATCGGGGGCCCTTTGCCTTCTCCACAGAGCTCCACAGCAGACAAATGATACACCCAGCTATAGATGTGTCCCCCAGTGAAGGCCCAGGGAAAAATCATTAGGTAGCTACTTGTCCCTGTAAAGACTGAAGGGTGCTGGGGAACCCTGCTTGCCTCCAAATCTCCTGTCTGTTTTTTGGGGACACCTGAAGTTTTGACACAGCTTGAGGTGTTTTATTTAAGTGTCCCTATGCAAATGTCCCAGGAAGCATAACACATTACTGTTAGCATCAGTAAAATGAATTGGTTTGTCCAGAGCCTGTGGAATCCTCTGTCTAGACCCAGGGTTCTTCAGTTTTTCTGTATCATGGACCCCCTAGTCCACCATCTGGTGAAGTCAAGGACTCCTCTCGAATAAGGTAAAGTACATAGGATTACAAAGGAAACCAGTTATATTGAAATACAGTAATCAAAAAATATCTTTAAAATGTTCACAGACCCCACCTTAAGAACCCCTCACCTAGGGACACCCTCAGTCTCCAGGAAGTCATATCACAATGAGGTCTAGATCTCTCCAGCCTGGGAGGTGTTTATAATGTCTATATATGAGTATAGGTAGGTAGTGGGGTGGATAGAATGTAGGGCCTAGAGTCAAGAAATCTTCCTGGTACAAATCTGACCTTAGAAACTTACTATGTACCTTGAGCAAGTCACTTAACCCTGTTTGCCTCAGTTTCCTCATCTGTAAAATAATCTGGAGAAAGAAATGGCAAACGTCTCCAGTATCTTTGCCAAGAAAACGGTGGTTTCACAGAGAGACAGACACAACTGGGACAAATGAACACAACATACAGGGATCTGAAACCTATCCCTAAACCGACATTGTGCCATCAGTCTTGACCTCTGAGCAATATCAAGCCCAACATTCTGCCTGCATCTCAGTTTCTACCACGTGAACCTTACTCTGTCAAACAGTTATGGTTCCAAATCCCACTCCTGTCCCTTCTCTCCTATCAGCTGGCACACAAATGGGCTAGGGGTCAGTTCTTGCTAGGTGCAGGTCTTTATAGCATTTCACCAGTCAGGAAAAGGCCATAGCAGGTGTGAGAACAAAGCTAACCATTTGGTCCCAGCTCTGAAGTGATTGCTGGACCAGACCAGGCCAGTCCCATAGTTCCTAGAGAAACTAAGGTCAAGAAGGGGCCTCAGGGATCATCCTAGCATGGCTGTCTGTGGAGGACCATAAGGGGCCAACAGCTTCAAGAATCTTAGTTTGTGAATGTGAATCTGGAAGTTTTTGTTTTCACTGGTGCAATTTTTCTAAGAAAAGAGACAGTGCTCTCTGGTGGTGGAAGTGTGGGTTCTGTTCTCAAGCTCAAAGGCCCTTCTAGGAGATGGGGAGCCCTTGGTAAGACCTTAAGAGCTAGAAGTGACCATATAAGTCATTTAGCCCATTCTCTGACCCCCTCGCCTCTGCCACGTCCTGCCACCATTTTACAGATGGGAAAATTGGGGCCCAGAGAGGGAAAGAGCCAAAATTTGAAGCCAGGTTGCATGGCTTTCAACCCATTCTGTATCATAATGAAAGTGTGAAGTCAGTAGATACTCCTATTCATCTCTTCCTTGCCCTCTCCCCCATGTAGGAGCATAGAACCTCATTTTGGCCTTAGACACGAATTTCTCTCCAACCCTTGGAAACCATTTTGTTCCACCCTAAGATGACTGTGCCTAGGCTTCAATATTTTCCAGGATAGAAGTAATATGACAAAGCAATTCATATGATGGTGATGTTTTACTATCAGATAAACATTCTAAAGAACAGGGGTCTAGCTGTCCATTATGGGATTAGGTCAACACTTTGCCATCTTTCCTTGTCCATCCTAATCCTTTCTGCATTCTATCCTAACATCTCTATTCCCTAATCTAGATTGGGTCTGCCTGGCTCCCTTCCAAGAAGGTTGGGGCCCAGGTATAATCCAGCCATTCCCTAGGAAACTAACATGAGAATGGTACTTGATATTTCTTATGAAAGGTAAGTCAGGAGGCCAAGTTGGCCCTTCTTCCTCCGAGTTCTTCCAGCCACATACACTTGACTATTTCCCCTACTGCCTGTCACAACACCTTAAATTCCACCATTAGAGTTGCTTTTTTTTTTTTGAGTCTTCAATATTCACTTCTTGGAAGGCAAACAAGTCTTGGAGAGGCAGCACATTGTCACTCATATTCATATAATGGTCAAAGGGACTAGGCCCTGTGCAACTTGTTTGGAAAGAGGCTAGGTGCTGGGAATGGGGAAGAGGGGTCCTTAGAGAAGAGATGTCAAAGACAAACTCCTGGATACTTCCGTTTTACTTGGAAATGCCCCCTTAGGCAAGTTCTACTGAGTTATTTCCACCACTGGGCAGACCCCAAGCTCTCCCATCTCCAGAGACCTGTTAAGGCCTTCTGACTCTTGGGGATTCCAGTTCAATGTGAGGAAGAATCCCCTTTACAGCCCTCTTAATAAGTCACATAGTCATTTCAGCTCTGGCCAAAGACCTCTAGGGTCTGGGCACTTTAAACCTCAAGAAGCAGGCCACTCAAACTTTATCTTCAAGTTGTTGTTTTTTTTGATGGGGGGAAGGCAGGGCAGTTGGGATTAAGTGACATGCCCAAGTGTAAGTGGCTGCTAACTTTACTAACCTAAGGGCCAGCATTAGGTTGTGTTCTCAGGAGGGAATGACGAGACCAGAGACGAGAGAGAGAAAACTTGCAGTTTATTCCAACATGGCGGCACGCACTGGTGGGGGATGGGAGGCAGGGGGGCGGGGAGAAGAAAACTGGCTCCTTATATAGAGCAAGATTCAAGCATGATCTCCTTGTGCATAGGGAGTGTGAACCAATGGAGGGGGGTCGGTACCTGGACTGTGGCCCTCAGCACTTCCTTATCTCCAATGAGTACAGAGCAGCCTTGGAACCCAGAGGCCCTGAAGCAGCTCCTGAATTCCCGAAGGACAGAAAGCACTTTGAACTTACATTGTTCTGTACACCCAAGGTCACATGGCTAGTAAACATTAAATGTATGGGTTTGGATTTGAACGGGTCCTCCTGACTCCAGGGCTGGTGCTCTATTCACTGTGCCACCTCACTGCCCCTATCTTCAAATTTTTGAAGAGGTAGGAGGTAGGATTGTGAACATGGGATGCTGAAGGGGTGCTGGACTTGGAGTTAGAGATCTGGGATTAAATCCCAGCTATTACACTTTCTAGCTGTAGGACCCTAAACAAGTCATTTCAGATCAGTTTCATCATTTGTAGAATGGAGATAATACCCTACCCCTGAAGGGTGGAGAGCACTCAGAGTTGTGTGTATGTTTAGGGTGTGTGTGTGTGTGTGTGTGTGTGCGCATGTGATCCATTGTGAATTCTGAATTTGGATTTGAGAGGACCTGGGCAGCCATCTGAGTGCCGTGTCACTAGCTCTGTGACTTTGGCCAGATCACTTCCCTGCTCTAGAACTGTTTCCTCCTCTATAAAATCTGATGATCCCTGGGATCCTGTCCAGCTTTAAATCTAGGACCCTAAAATCTTTCTCTGTAACATACCACAGCTGTTCTCAGCTCTGCTCTTTGGGGCCAAGTAAAAGAAAAGTCAAGGCAGCTGGGTGGAGTTGGGCCTGGAGTCAGGAGGATCTGAACACAAATATGGTCTCAGATGTTTACTAACCATGTGACCCTGTGTGCCTCAGTTTCCTCATCTGTGAAGTGAGCTGGAGAAGGAAATGATAAACCACTCCAGCGTCTATGCCAAGAAAACCCCAAATGAGGTCAGCTTATCAAGGTTCTTTCCCTAAAATGTCTTGCCCAAAATTAAACATGATACTCCAGATGTGACCTAGCTAGGGAAGAGGCCAGGAGGACTGTCACTTCTTTTGGACACTATGCTTATTAATGCAGCCTAAGCTTGTATTCTTTCTCCAACTTTCCTATCATGCTGTTGAGTCACTGAGTCACTGGGCTCATCCTTTTCTATGCACTGCTGTCGAGCTTTATTTCCCCCATCCTGAGTATGCAGTTAATTTTTTTAACCCAATTGTAAGATTTGACATTTTTCCCTACCAAAGCATGCTGTTGGATCTGGACCATCCTAGCCTCCTGACAAGTACTCGGGCTCTAGTATAGGGGACTTGAAGCGTCAAGCCTCCTTGATCTCTTGCTTAGTTCTCTGGCTGCCCTGGCCCACGCTCACCAGTTGAATAGAAGCACAAGTGGAGGAAGACAACCAGCACATCAAAGATGTTGAATATTGCACTCAGGGGCCCGTCCATCATCAGAAGCAGGGCAGTGTTGAGGAGGAGGTGAAGTCAGCAAAGTTAATCAGCTTGACCCCTGTTCAGCAGGATAATCTGGCACATGGGGGGAAAGCAACGGGGAGGTAAGCAGATAGCAACAGGTGACACCAATGACAAAAGTGGGAGACTGGGGAGAAAAGGCAAATGAAGCCTTGAGTGACTTCAAGCATTTTCCCAGTGGTCCCTACAGTGTAGATAGGATCCTCATTTCCCAGGCTCATGGGACCACTAGCCATTATACCCACCTCTGAAGAGACACACGGGAACTGTTTTGGCTGCACAGAATTTCTCCCCGCACCAGACTCTAGGACAAAGATGTAGATTCTCCACAATTCTAGGGACAACTCCCCATTCCCAATTCCCAGACTACTGACACAATGCTCTACTTTGAGCTGGAGATGAGAAAGATGGGGAGCACCACACCTAGAATCCAAACCTTTTGGCTCCCAGTCCAGTGTTTACATTACCAACCACTTGCTCCAGCTTTGTAAAGAGTCAGCAAGAGCCCATGTCCTCCAGGGGAATAAGGAGCTGGAACCAGGCCAACACTGTCTCCAAGAGACCACTCCTAAAAGGCAGTGTCTCCCAGGAGCAAGTCATCTAGCCCTAAGTTTGACTCTGGATTCAGGGTGATGTTCCTCTGGAGGAGTCACTCAAGCTTTCTGAAACGTCTCTGAACCACATGTCCTGGCATATGATGGACCAGGAAATGTGCCCACCCTTGGCCCCTGACCTCAGCTCCTTAGTCACCTTAACCCCTGGACCATGCCAACCAGTTGAAACTGCAGAAGATGGAAGACAACCCCAGGACTGTGTTTCCCAAGGACAGGATGTTAGCAGCATTCTTCCAGGCAAACCTGGCCAGCAGGTTTCTGTTCTTTGCTCAGTCCTTGAAGAGCTTGATGTAATCAAAGAAACCTAGAATAAACATGAAAAGTGCCCCAGGACCTTGAACTGCTGGGCCTTCAGGCCTTTCCACCAGCCTGGGGACTTGTTTTCCTAGAGTAAGGAGTCTTTAGAGAAGTAGGTAGCTTCTCTACGGGATCTTCAGCCCTGTCTCTGCTCATCAGACAGGTAGTGGGTGGGAGAATAATGGCAGGTGTACAGAGAGCTGAGGGAGGCACTTATGGTGATAGAGGATGGGACCAGATGTGGGGATAAATCATGGGAGTAGTGGTAGGATGGAGAATGAAGTCAGGTGTGATTACAGAGGCTAGAGGCTGGTATACAGGAGATTAGAGGACCAAAGTAGAAGGCAGGGCAGAGGACAGAGTAATAAGGAGCCCACGGTTTGCATTCAGTGCAGTGTCTCTGGGGCACGCTAGTTTAGAGCCCTGCAGGAATCAGAATCTGGAGTTCTTACTCAAACCCTCACTGAGCCCCTCTAGGGGGTCCTCCCCCATCCTTTGTACTCCTTCTTCCCATGCATATTCACTCCTCAGTGGAAACGAGAGGACATCATCATCATCATCATTTTTTTTTTAACTTCATTTATAAGGCAAGGTTAGGAAATGTTTTCCTCATAATAATCCTGTTGGAAGGCAATGCATCATAGCCATTTTTCAATTGAATAAAATGAGTCTCAAATAAGTTGATTGCCTTGCTAAGGCTCACACAGTAAATGTAAGAGCTGGGATTTAATCCAATCTCTAAACACCAAGTCTTAACCATGACACCACACTAAGTGGGGGGCAGTTCCAAGCTTAGCCCTGGCCCTAAATATAATATTCTCATTCCACCAGGAAATGGAATGCCCATTATGATGACCTCTGAGTTGAGCCGGAACAAGGTTGAAGAGAGATTATATCCCCAGCCAGGCTGAAGCCTGCAGAAAGAGTGGAAAGAAGAAAGAAGAAGATAGAATGATGATGACAAAGTGGACCTTTCCATTTAAAGAGAGAGGTTAAATGACTTCCTCAAAGTCACATTGAAGCAGGTAGACAATGGCACTGGGGGAAGACCTCTCCCAGCTCTTCTAACCTTGAATCTACCCTTGTTGCCCTTTCTTTGCCCCAGACTCACCAACGGGCACCACCAACATCTTTCGCTACTTAGCATTCTGGGGGTTCTTAGAATCTTCCCCTACTAGGACCTCCAAACCCAAGAAAGACGCATCAACAACGCAACAACGCAAGAAAGATCATCAACAGCTCCAGAAAGACTGAAAAGCAGTAAGTTGGTCAGAGCTTGCCTGCCTGTGACATCAAACATCTGGGTGCCCTTCTGGTGAGCAGGACATCCCTACAGAGGGGCATCAAGGAGTTCTTACCCACGTTGGGGTGCTTAGGCCAGAGATAAATGCCTTATACTCTCCAGTTACTTGGGAGGTATGACTTTTGGGCAAGTTCCTTTCTTGGTCTCAGTTTTCTAATCTATAAAGGAGTGAGGTGAGTAGGAGATCTTCCTAGCAGTTTATAAAGGACACCCTAGGGAGAAAGCCTGGGGCTTCAGGGGGTCCTGGTGTTTCCAGAGTAGGTAGAAACACTGTATGTTCAGATTGCTGCTGCCCAGAGCCTTCTTTCTCTAAGTAAAGAACAGAGGGTTGGTAGAGAATGACATACAACCAGAATCCTGCCACATCCCATGTTCCCCAGCACTTGCTGGCTGAGCACCAAGCTATTCAGTGGATATGGAGGCATGCATGTGTGCATGGGTTGGGTGATACATTGAGAACTGGGACATGCTCAAAGGCAGCCAATAGGGAGGGGGAGGGAGAAGTGGACACAATGCCATTTGAGGACTGGATAAAAGAACTAGAGATGTTTGCAATTTCTACTGCAAGTGGGTTGGGAGTCAGAAGACAATATGATGGCAGGAACCTTAGGGGCTATCTAGCATTCTTCATTCTACAGAGAAGAAACAGGCCAAGAGAGGTTCAGTGACTTGCCCAAGGACACATGGATAGTAAGAAGCCTCATAGGTTTGCAGATACAAAGCTGGGAGGGACCTTAGAGTCCATCTGGTAAAATGCCCACATTTTACAGATTAGGAACTGAGGCCCAGAAAGGTAAGGTAACTTGCCCAAGGTCACATTTGTGGCAAATGACAGAGCCAGGATCAGGGTCCAAGTCTTGCTGCTTACTAACTAGATGATGCTGGGCAGATCATTTAGCTTTCCAAACTTCCAATGTCTTCTCTCTATAATGAGGGGCTTCCCTATGTACAAAAATATGTATAGCTGTTCTTTTTGTGGTGGCAAAGAAGTGGATATTAAGGGGGTGCCCATTTATTGATTGGGTCATGTCTGAACAAATTGTGATATATGAATGTAATAGGACCCTATTTTGTTGTCAAGACTGTTGGAGACAGTTTCTGGGATGACTGGTACATGGCCCTGATACAGAATGAAGTAAGCAGAACCAGCAGAACAATGTATACAATAATAACAACACTGTAAACACAAACAATTTTGAAAGACTAAAGAACTGTGATCAATGCAATGATCAACTATGACTCCAGAGGACTCATGATGAAGCATGCTGTTCACCTCCTAACAGGGAGGGAGGTCACAGACTCAAGGTATAGACTGAGGTCGACATGTTTTGGACAAGGCCAATGCAGGAATTTCTTTTGTTATGTTTTTTTTTTTTCAGCAGGAGTAAGAGAAGGCAAGAGGGAGAGGTAAATTTTTGTTTTGAAAAAAATCCTTAAAAAAAAATGAGGGGGGTTATGCCGATGATCTCTAAGGCCTCTTCCAACTCTAAATACTATCATCCTATGGATTTATTCTGGATGAGAGTACTTAAGGACAAGACTTCAGCATTTAAGTATTTGAAGGGCTCTCATGTAAAAGGGAGAATGGTCAGGAGGACTTCAAACCCAGGATGGATGATCTCTTGGCCAAGACATTTAGACCTGTTGTGGTTGGCCCTAGGGAGTAGAACTGGGAGCCACGAGTGAAAGCTGCAAAAGGCAGATTTTGACTGTTTATAAGCCAAACAATCAGAGCTACCCAACAACAAGAGCTACCCTCAGAGGTAGTAGACCAGTTCCACCTCAGTGGAGGTCTTTAAGTGGAATCAGACAGTGTCTTGTTGGGGGATGTAATGGTAATGGGGATTTGAAGATCTTCCCTGCCCCTTAATAGGCTTAGGTGAATTTGAGGACCTTTCCTGAAAACTCTGCCCCCTAATAGGCTGAATGTGGCCACATGGAGCCTGTGATGGGAGGCTTGTTTTTCAGGAAGGCACAACTTTTGTTACTTTGTATTCAAGTGGGTCACAAGGATTATGATGTTCTCTGATCCTGGAGAAGGCTATATATACCCCTGAGGTAAGTTTTTGCTTTGGAGGTTGCTCATGGGAAGAGTTGTGTGATTTGGCCAGATGAGACTCTGGGCAGCTATTGAGCCCCCTGGCTTTGAAAACCCAGATGTTGGTGCTTCTCTCTCTAGTAACTAACTAGGTATGGAGGTAATGGTCAGACAGCTAGAAGCCTTGTCTGTTGGGCTGCTCAATTGTTATTTTCTGTCTTATTTTTTTTTTGTCTGCTTGTCACTTCTGTTTATATTTTCTCTGGAGTTCAGGGTGCTAACTTTTCCCCCTGAACTAGGTAAATGATATAGATGTTTGATTAAAGTAAGATTGTTGACCCCTTTTGAGTTGCTTTCCTTTGAAAAGCAGACCAAAGAACCTGTGCTAACAGCTATTCTGGGTATGCTAGGGTGTTTGCTATTACATGACACCATTGAATGACAGGACTTCACAGCCAGAAGGGGTATCAGAGGCCATTTAGTCCAACCTACACCTGAATCAGAATGTCCTCTCCACAGTGTAGATGACAAGGAGCCATCTTGGCTCTGCTCAATGACCTCCACTGAAGGGGAACCTATCACTATAAGGCAATCTGTTCCACTATAGGAAATTCTTTTCTAATCAGTCCTAAATATCAACTCTTTTCTTCCTCTCATACTCCTAGATTTGACCCTATCAACAGTCAGAACATATCTAATCAATTTCCACACGACAGCCCCTCAAATTCAAATGTATGGGAAAGATCTTCCCATTAAGCAAAAATACATTAACAATACAACTGTCTGTTGACCAAGGATCAGCCAGTCTAAGTGAGGAGATGCTCATCATGACAGAGTTGGCTGCCAAGTGATTTTTTTATTGTGGCTGTAGAAATTCACATAAACTAATGGGCTGCAGAGGGTCTAAGAACTGTGTTAGTGGAAGAATGCCTCTCCCTAATGAAGTCACTGATCTTTGAAGTGTTGAAGAACCAGTTGTTGCTGTTGTTGTTTGTCCTTAGTTCTCGGAGAGGACCGTGGCATCAGAGAAACGCAAGTGAATTGCATTTAAGTGAAGGAAGGCTGGGCAAAATCACTAGCCTCACTTTCTTTTCTTGAGTCATCTGGGCCCACTGGCAAAATATAGATAAGGATGACTGGAGATGGCCCCAAATGCAACAAAGCACCAGTATATACTTGTCAGAATTAATGCACTTGCTATGTGTAGAACCCTCTGCTGGGCCCTGAGGGCAAAGGAGAGATAAAGTTTAAAGAAAACATGTTCTTTCTACTTGTGGGAAGGCCCTAGCAGGGGGAAGGCTTGGGGATGGTGGTACCCACTGCATTGTTATCATATATAGATTTCTTTGTTGCTATGATGAATATCATGTTGGTGCTACATTTGGCCATGAGAATGGAATCACCTGGAAGCCTGAGTCACATGAGTCTGTGGTGGGAAGAGCTTGGAGAATGGGTGGGGCAGGAAGGGATGGAGAAGGAAGGGTGGAGCAGAGCCCAGAGGAAATTGGTCAGAGTAGTTAGAGCTGAGAGAGATAAAGGAAGCAGCAGGGGGCTGTTAGTGTTTGTTTGTGGGAAGGCCTAGTAGGGGGAAGGCTTGGGGATGGCAGTGCCCTCTGCATTGTTATCCTGTATAGATTTCTTTGTTGCTATGATGGATTCGGCTTTCTGGTATTTGAATAAATATTTTGGTTCTGTCTTCCCTGGGAAGAGTCTGCTATGTTTTGCAATTCAGAATTATGGGTGTATATTCATAGCCGCCATAGGAGCTGTGAATATCACACTGGCCCTACAACAGCCCATGGTTGGGATGGTTTTCCAAGCCTTCCCAGAGCTTGTACTCTATAAGCTCAGCCTTTTTGAGAAGCCATGGTCACCTCCAAGCCAGGTTGAGGTGGTGGACATCAGTGGAAGACTAAGTGTAGAGCAGAAAACGAATGAAAACATTGATTAAGGTCATAAGAATTCAAACTGGAAAGGACCTTATTAGTCAACAAGTTCAAGCCCCTTATTTTACAGAGGAACAAATAGGAACCAGAGAATGGAAGTGACTTGCTCAAGGTCACATGGGGACAAGTAACAAAGCTGAGATTTGAACCCAGATCCTCTGACTCCAAGTGCAGAGCTTTCCTCCCTTACTGCTCTCCAGAGCTGCTAAAAAAAAAATGTATCTCCCTGCAGCCAAAATATCATCATTGAATCTACAGACTGTTAAAGCTGGTAAGAACATTAGAAATCATTTAATCCAATTGCCCAGGTGGGGTGGAGTGCAGTGGGGGTGTGGTTTCAAGGACGGAGTAGAGTGACTTTCCTGATGGCACAGCCACAGTCACAGTCACAGGAAATGGGACTGAATTTTTATGTGTGGGAATAGCTGTAGAGGGAAAACTGTATAAAGGAAAGGGCCCTGTACTGATTCTGGCAATGGTCTCCTTAGATCCTTCACTTCCCCATTCGTGTATCTGTTACCTATGAACCAGCCTAGCTAAGCTTGGGGAGAAACTCACTGCAAATTAGCTACCAGAGGTGCAACATAAAGATGTCTGCCTTTGAACTCACAAGTCTAAGGTTCAGAGCCCAGCTCTTCCCATTGGACCTAGATGACCTCAGACAAAGCGTTTCATCTCTATTGGTCTCCATTTTCTTATAAAATGGGAATGGGGGTAGAGTGAGCACCCCTTCATTTCCACACCTAATATCCACTAATAATTTTCTAGAAGCCTAGTTACTTGCTTCCCCTAGAGTTGAGGATCAACCTGCCCCCATACTTTAGTCGGGTTTTATGCTGGACTCTGAATACTTTGGGGAGGACCCCAACCCGCCTTATTCTGGGGCTTAGACTATCCCTTCTAGCGCAACCAAAAAAGACCCAGAGACTACCACGCTATTTCCTATACCTGGGTTCTAAGCCCTCCCCATAGTAGTATCACCAGCTCAGTTACGATCCCTTCTGAAACCTGACTCATCCTGAGAAGTCCCCCAACCTTACTTCACTAGCCCCCTAGTCCTAGAAGGAGCTGAGGCTGAGAAAGAGGAAATCAGGACTTTGAAGCACTCTTGTTTTCCGGAGGCTAAAAGGAAGCTGCTCCTCCGGGATTACCTGGGGACACCCCCAGCTAGGGCACTGGCTTCCCTATCTACTCCCACATACCACTGAGTTTACAATCCCGGAGGGCGGAGGGGTCCTGGGAGTGGGGGCCGCAGAGAGGGGCAGTTATTAACCTGTTGGAGAACTAGCACTTAGATGTGCTCATTTTTCCTTCCTTCCTTCCTTCCTTCCTTCCTTCCTTCCTTCCTTCCTTCCTTCCTTCCTTCCTTCCTTCCTTCCTTCCTTCCTTCCTTCCTTCCTTCCTTCCCTTCCTCCCTCCTCTTCTCTTCCTTCTTTTTCATTGTATTCTCTCTTTCTTTTCTTTCTTGTCTCTCTTCCTTCCCTCCTTTCTTCCTCCTACAGTTTGGCAAGACAATCATGTCTTGAGACGGTCTACTGGAGTCTACCCATTTCAGAGATTTACAAACCAAGGCTTATTTGGGACGCCCTTCCCATTACATATATGCCTCCCAGCCTAGGGAGAGTCCTTTAAACCTGTTTTGGAGCTCCAAGTGGACCAACAGACATGGGCCGTCAGCGGAAATTGAGACAAGTTCCCTGGATTTGGGATTCTTCTTTCTACTTCTGATTCCAAGACCCTGAAAAACTGCAGTCCTCTGCCCTTCTGATGTGAACAAGTCCACAGATAAGTAAAGTACCAGGTGGTACTAGTACTGGGGGAAAAGGAGTGGAGGACGCTTTCATCTAGGGGAAATAGGCGTGTTGACTGAGTCCTGAAAACAGAAAGAAGACAATGTATCTAAGACTCGTGGCAGCAGCTAGTGCAACTGCATGGAGGCAGGAGATGGAATATGGGGACACTGAGGTAAAATAAACAAACAAAAAAACCCCTAATAGCGCAGTTTAGCGGAAACTTGAATGTGTGGAAGTGTAAGCGATTGGGCTGAGGCTGGTAAAACACATTGTAGTCACACTGTGAAAAGTCTCATCCCCAAGAGGCAGCATTCTATCCTGAAAACTTTTGAACTGGAGCTTGCCATGATCAGTTTTGTACACTGAAAATATGTCGGTAGCTGTGTAAAGGAAGACACTGGAGACAAGGAAATAAATTAGGAGGCAACTTTCTAAAATTATATTTTATTTTTGTCAATCAGCAAAAACTCACTTTCTCTTCCTCCCACTTACCCACCCCAAATCCCGAACACAATAATGAAGAATAAAGAAAAAACTCCTGCTACAAGCGTGTATAGAATCAAGCAAGAGAGATTACTATAATACAATAGTTTTGACTATTGGGAATGGAGGTCTGAACTAAGATAGCGACCCTGTGAGTGGATTAAAGGGGAAGGAAATGAGATGTGAATTCAGAATTGATCAGACCATTTGTCTGGCTGGATGTTAGGGAGAAGGAAAAGCTCAAAGATAAACCAAAGATTTCTACCCAGGATGAGAGGATTCCACCAACAGAAATGGGGAAGTGGGGAGGAAGCATGTGAGTATGGAAGGGGAAATGATGAAACCATAGGATACTTTTGTTTTTATCCTCACTTACCTGCTTGTTTCCATTTTCAAAAATCCTGAGTTAGTTTCCTGTTCAGTCACATTGTTCTCTTTAAGAAGTGTCTTCCTTCCCACCATATTTCCTCACTGCAATGATCTCGGTGTCTTCAAACATGTCGAGAAGCGTTTCCCCTCTCTTCAGATGACTTCCTGGAGTACAATTTTCTCCTTCCTTCATCCTTTTCATTTATGGTCAGATTGATAAAAATCCAAGCAAAGATATTAGCCTCTGTTAGGTAGAGCTCTATGCCTTCCATCTATTGTATACACATCTTTATGTCCCTAGTTTTTTACATGCTGTCTCCTCTGTTAGAATGTGAATTTCTTGAGGGCAAGTGCTATGTTTTTGCCTTTCTTTGTATCCTCAGTATTCAGCAGTGACTGGCACATAGTAAATACTCTTAACAATGCTTACTGACTGCCTGGCTAAGAGCCCCTCATTCCTATACTTTAAGCTTCGTCCAGACACTCAAATATAGTTTTCAGATACCATCCTCTTATCCAGTTGTCACATGTGGCATCCTTCCTTACCTTTCTATGAATACTTTGTAATCTACTCTCTCAAGCGTCTAGGGCCCATGACAAATTTTGCCTAGTTCATAAACTCCATAATGATCATTTGCTCCTAAGGTACCTATCATTTCTATTTCAATAATTAATATTCCTCTTTATTGATCAGAACTGAGTTGAGAATACCTATTTCCCCTTTGGCTTCCTTCTTTTATTGGATGAAAATATTGATAAGACAAGCCAAGAATTTTATTTATTCTACTTTAATATTCTTTTTAAAAAATTTATTCTACTTTAAGCAGAAAAATAACTCCAGCAGTCATTTGCATAAAGTACCTTCCATACAGGCTTGTAATCTGCTGATCCTTGAGAAAGCCATCCTTACTAGCTGTCTGATTCCTCTCTTCTCACTTTCTTCTAAACCTTTGCAGTATGGCAACTAACCTCATCATTCAAGCGATGAGATATCAACTCTCCTCTCCAGAGGTACCAATGATCTAACTGCCAAATATAATGGCCCTTTTCCCAAGTCTTCATCTTCCTTGACTTTTCTTCAGCATCTGACACTGCTGATGATTTTCTCCTTCTGGATCCCCTCTTTTCTGAGTTCTTATGACACTGTGTTCTCCTAATTGTCCTTCCATCTATCTTATCTGGCTACTCTTCAGTCTCCCTTGCTAGTTCTTTCTCCATGTCATGTTCTCTCCCCACTGCTCCCCTCCCACCCCAGTTGTCACCTAATGTTCTGCCCTGGGCCTGGTCTTTTCATACTATAGTATCTGAGTGATCTCACCAGCTCCCTTAGGTTTAATTACCATATGCATGCAAGATGATTCCCAGAATTCCAGCCCCAGTCTCTCCAGCGAAGTCTCCTGAGCTACAGCCAATCACCAAAACTCTCTTAGATAACATGAACTGGATGACCCAAAGGCATCTCAAATTCAACACGTACAAAACGAAACTCATTGTTACCGCCGAAGTTCCCTGTTACTATCAAGGGCACCACCATCTTCCTAGTCATTCAGCTAGGTGGCACAATGGATACTGGTGTATATGGAGTCAAAATCCTGCCTCAGACACATAGTAGCTGTGGACTCTGGGCTAGTGGCTTTCTTCATACCTCCTGCCCCCAGGGTAATTGTGAAGATAATTCCTTTATAATTGCAAACTCAAGTGCTACACAAATGCTATTAATTGTTCAGGGTCACAGCCTTGGTGTCATTCTAAACTTCTCACGCTTATCTCAGCTATCCAATCCATTGCTGAATCTTACTGTTTATGCCTTCACAATCTCCCTCCTATAGATCCTTTTCTCTCCACTTATAGAGAAAGCCACTATCCTAGGTTGGACACTCATAACCTCTTTTCTGGACTATTGAGATAGCCTTCTGATCAGGCACCTTGCCTCATCTTTTCTTCCTCCAAATCATCTTCTATTATCTCCAGGATTAAATGTAATTTTAAAGTCCTTCACAACCTGGCCCTTTCCTATCAGGGCAGTCTTAGATTTTATCTCTCTCCATGTACTGGGAGGCAGTTAAGGAGGGCTGGGCCTGGAGTCAGGAAGGCCTGAAAATCTAGCCTCAGACAGGTACTAGCCATGTGACCTGGGGCACTTAACCCCTGCTTCAGTTTCCTTAGCTGTAATAACATTACTATAAATAAAAACAGCACCTACCTCCCAGGGTTGTGACAAATATTATTGTGCCTGGCACATAGTAAGCACTTATTAAATGCTCATTCCCTTCCATCCCTGTTTACAATGCCTCTGAACACAAGCCTCTGCTGCTCATCTCCATGTGTTTGCACTGGCTTTCTCCTACACTTGCAATCCTCTTGCCCCCTCAACCCCACCCTCTGATTTCCCTAGTTTCCTCCTTCCTCCTCAGATCAATTCGCATTTACTCCTAAGTCTTGTATGTACCTCGTCATTGACATATTTATTACAATGGGAGTAACCTGAGGCCTATTAGTTTTATAGTTTTTCAGATACAGTCTCCTATGGATTACTGGTTTCCTCTTCTATTCTTGTAGGGACTTTCTATAGCATCAAGCTTGGTGGCTAACTTTGCCATGTTTTTTCCCTTCTCTGTAAAGCCATCTTGGTCAGATTCAAGACTCCAGACAAAGAAATCCATTTTAATTAGCTCTTTTTAGATGTATTTCATCTCTGGCTAAGGGTCTATTATTCCTAAATTTTCTTGCCCTGTTCCTAATCCTTCTTTTCTGAGTCCCCTCCCTTCCGTCAGTAATAGGAATAAATTTGGCTGTAATGTTTATTTCAGTGATGTCTTCTCTTTCTTGATAAAACATCTAATCCCTGTCTATCCCAGAGCCTTGCACAGTGCTCTAGAAGTCAGCACCTAGTAAACACCAAATTTCTCTGGCTGGTTCCATGCTCAAATTCTTATGGTAGATAGAATGGCCCAAGAGGTTAATCAGAGAAAGGCACAGCCTTTGTCATAATAGAAAGTCCAGGTGTTCTCTTAATTTTATACAATACCCAGAGCAGGGAGATATATCTGTCAATGAACCATGTATGCCATCTGAGAAGAGTAAACTCACTGCATTTCCTTAGATACAAAATAGTTCCCACTTCCTACTATGATAGCCTTTGCTCCAAGTTCCCAGAAACTAAGCCTGTTGAACAAAACTATTTTCAAAAAGTCCTTCCCCCAGATTTGATTCTAGACCTAAAATCAACAGTAGACACAGCATTATGCCAAGTGGCACTCCTCCCACTGGTATGTTAAATGGGATTCCAAGCTAGCTCCATTAGTCTTTACCTATGGGATCTGAGGAATGAAAATATCTCTTCTCTACCACTCTGGCTCTCTGCCCATGTTTTCATCCTATCCCATGCTTCCCCCTCGGTTTCTTCCAGTCCCAACTCTGATTGGTGTACCTTCCTTTTACCAAAATCCCAGATGAATCTGTTAGGCTTTGGCTGGCCACGTGTGACTCACTGGCCAAGACAGCTCAATAGGAAAGACCCTAAAGTCCAAGATGGGTTTAGGAGTATAGGTTCTATTCCCCAAGGAGTTGTGGCAGCTCTTGTGGCTAAACACAGCCTAGTCTCTTGACAGCAAACCACGTCACACAGGATAGTATGGAAGTTTATCTGTGCTTTGCCCCCTGTAGGCACTTAACAATTACCAAATGAACATAAATTGAATCAGGGACTCATGGGGACTTTTAGCCAGGGATAAGCCCAGGAGAATCCTATTTGCAAAACAAGTTTGGAGTTTTTCTGGAAAAAACAATTAATTGGGACAATTAGTTGGGTAATTTACAGAAAAGAATATCCTACCTCACCACTACATTTCTGCATACTTCACAATTTATCTGAATTACACATATAATTGCTATGTGGCTGAAGATAAGTGAAGGCAATTGGCTCCCTACTTCGGGAATTCGTTTGTTGTTTACTGTCATCAATACAAGAGGAAGTTTGGTATAACATCAAAAAGTACTGGACCAGAAGTTAGGGGTCCTGGGTTGGAATTCTGGTTTTGCTACTTGTGTAGCTGGTCATTGGGCTGGTCACATAACAACCACTAGCCTTAGTTTCCCCATGTATAAACAAATAAGAATGGACTAGATGACTTCTTGGGCCCCTCCAGGCTCTCAATCTGATGAGGCCATGATACGGACAGTCAGGAGGCCCATGATCTATAAAATAAGGGAGTCAGACTGGATGTTCTGAATTCTATGAAAAAAGCAAAATAAATTCTATGCAATCAGAACTGAGTTCTCATTCCCATTGTATTGTTTCAACCCTCTTTCATATTTTGAAATAGCTATTTAAATTAGGACTCATGCTACTGATATGATGGCTTAGCCCTAGACCTTTTCCCCAAACCAGGCTAACACAAATTCAATTATCTTCTTCCATGAAGCAGTAAGGCTTCATGGAGGATGTGGGTTCAAGGCCTGCCTCAGACATTTAACAGCTATGGAACCCCAGGCAAGTCACTTCACATCTCAGGCTCTCCCTCATCTGTAAAAGAAGGGGGTTGGGGGGGCGGCTAGGCGGCGCAGTGAATAGAGCGCCGGCCCTGGAATCAGAAGGACCTGAGTTCGGAGCCGGCCTCCGACACCTAATCCGCACAAACAAAAACCCGAGATCAGATCCGGCCTCAGAAAATGAGCGGCCTCGGAGTTTGGATGACCCGAGATCAGATCCGGCCTCAGAAAATGAGCACCCACGCATAAATCAAATGACTAGCCGTGTAACCTTGAGCAAGTTACTTAACCCCAATTGCTTTTAAAAAAAAAAAAAAGAAGGGGGTTGGATTCAATGCCTTCTCACAGGCCCTTCTAGCTCTAAATCTACAATCCTAAAACTCTGATTAGGAACTGGAGGCAAGGAATTTAAGGGAAGATCATCACTCTTCTCTTCCGAATGTCTCCATTTTCCAGCCAAATGAGAAGGGCTTGAGGAGCTAGAGAAAATCCAGCTCAGACAGCCCTTTAAGGAAACTAGAATCACTTCCCTAGTCAGCCACATTACTCTATTTGCCATTCTGCACAGTACATATTCCTAACACTTTGGATGACAATTCTGAGCCTAAAGTTCTTTGGAACAGGGAAGAATCACTTATAGAAGCAGAAGAGCCAGGCCCTTTGCTTGGCCCTAGTCACATTTCCAAACTTCTTGAGTTAAAAAGAGGTGACAGTACAGATTCCTGTGTATAAACAGTAGTCTACAACCTTTTCAGAGAAGAGACATTTCCTCTCTTTCCTATAGTCTCTAGTTCAGCTATGGTGGTGGATTTTGTCCATCTGGGTGAGCTGTGATGTGTAATAATGGTTACTGGCCCGTGTTTGTTTAGTTGGGGATTCTCTGAAGCAGGGAATGTGGAGCCCAAAATGGAGTTGATAAATATACTTCAATTCATCTCCATCCAAGGTACTGATATGTGTACATCATATCTCACTTCTCACAACTCCTACAAAGTAGGGCGTAGGGAAACTAAGGAGACAAAACATCCAGGCCCATGTTCTATTTGGCATTGTCCATGGTCACTAAGTGAGGCCCTGGAAATTGGGCTCTGCACATTGGGGCAAAGCCATCTGCTGGCTCAAAACTTTGTCCATGATGCTGATTTCAGCATCTTGCTTCCCGATGCTGTCAAATGGAGTCCAGGAGAGGTCATGCTGAAGCTTGTAGGCACCAAGGAAAGCATGTGGACAACTTTTCCCCCATTCCTAGAGAAGGCAAAAAAGCCAGATAAATATACTACATATTTCTATGTTAAAAAACCCCCACCCCACTACATTCTCATGTTGTGAATTCTACTGTAGTTGTAAAAGTCCATTACCTAGGAAGTTGTCCAAGTCTGATACTTATATGCTAAGGTATGAGAATCATTTATTTGTCTCTTTAAGGCAGAAAGACTAGAATTCAAGAATCCCCCAGGACTAGTCGGGCATGGCTCATTAAATAGGGGATGAATTAAATTAATAACAAGTTATAACACTGAAATTATATGTATATAGATATAAATGTGCAATGTATGCATGTGTAGACATACCCACATATATACACACATGGATATATGTATGTATAAAACTAAACTCTGAACCTTCCCCTAGATCTCTTGACAAGGCATAGGTACCAATGCAGCACACAGGTTGCCCATAAGTTATCTTTTGCTTTCTGTAAACTTGTTTCTCTCATCACTGCTTCTATTCTTGAGATCATACAATTCATCATCTCCCACAATCCTCAACAAAATTTTACAAATGAGTTTATGCCCTAAACTAGTGTTGTCCTTGGCTAATATATCTACCTGGTAAGATCCAGGGTTTGCTGGGTAAAGTGGTTTCTGGGTTTCTTTTGGTCTCTTATGACAACTGATTTACATATTAGTCAAATTTCCTTAGGAAATGGTGATAGTTTCTATCAATGTCTGGTCTTTTATCCATTTCCCATGTTTTATCATCATTAGGTTACCTAAAAATGTCAGACTAAAATTGCTTTAATGGCACCAAATCCCTACTTACTTTTGTTACTCTAATTTGCTGTTGATTTTGATCTACCAAGTCAACAGTCTGACATAGACAGTTGCTTTGGAATTCTCCTAGTTATTTCCTGTCTATTAATACGTAATCAATTTCATTTTCCAAAATGTAATTCTGTGACGCCATGGTCTGTGCCCTCTGATTCTCCCCTTAAACAAAATATTCATGATATAGGTATGTAGTCTGCATGCCTTTGGCCTCCTTCCTTCCTCTCTTACTCCTGAGGCATATATTTTCCAACATATTTTCATCACCTTCCTTTACTGCCCACCTTCACATGAAAGTCACTGAGTTAGGAGAGTCTTATTGGGTTCTCTACCTTCTTATTCTCTTCAAAAGATACTGACACGTAAGCTACAATTCCTTTTGTGGTGTTTTTACAAATGTTCATGAGCATTTCAACAGATGACCAAATGTTCCAGGAAATGATACTTCTTGCTGCCTTTGAATGAACCATAAAACCAACTCTGCTGATGCCTTCTCTGAGTAGGGAGGTCTTATAAACTGGAAAGACAGCATGGCATTTGTGCAGAGTGCGGGTTCTATAGTCACAACTCCACCTCTGATGCTTATTACCCTGTGTGATCTTGGGTAAATCACATATTCTTCCTGGGTCTGAGTTTCCTCATCTTTAAAGTAAGGGGGCTGGACTTGATGGGCTTTGTGCTCTCTTCCAGCTCAGCAGCTATGACCCTATGATCATTCCATTTAGTTGCCATTTCTTTCTATCTCCTGGTTTTATTTATAGAAAGAATAAATACTGATATGATTTTCTTCCTCCAGTACTAGATCCATTTGTTGGTCACTGGATCTCATACTTTATCCATGCTTAATGTTTACAGATGGTCTAAAAACTGATTCTCTTAGTACCTGGCTCCCACCCCACCCTCCCCCCCAGCCACCATTACTACAAAAGCAGAAAAGGGGCCACATAAGACTCGGGCCACATTTGAACTCAGGTCCTCCTGACTCCAGGGCCAGTGCCATCTAGCTGTCTCCTATGAAGAACACCCTTTGCCTGCTCCATAAATGCATTCTTGTGGACTTTACAAAGAGATATCTTTTTTTTGAGACAAAGATTTCTTAAAGGGTAAATTGGTTTAATTGTTAGCTCAGCAGGATCCTGTCTCACACTGACATGCAGTCCTACCTTTGGTGAAATGATGGAAAAATACTGCTGTCCATTGTCCCGTTTATAGAGGTAGTAAATATTTCCAGGCTTTTTCACCATATTACAAGCCACATGGTGCAATTCAGCATCTTTTTGAGCATCTTCCAATACCTGGGTACCACAAAAAAACAACAAATGAAACATGGACAGAATCTGTACTCACAGTCATCCAGTTAAAATTCTAGATTATTTTTCTATCTGAAGGTGCTTTGGTTTTCTGGCTTTTTCCACAATACTGAATATCAAACTGAAATATTTGGGCAATTTTGAAGAAATGAAAACTAGACTATTTTTAATACATAGCACTACCCTGAGTTTTCTCTTAATCAGATACTACCTTATTCTCAATTCTGTCTTCTATGGTCCCTTGGCTTCCACTGGTCTTTCTTTTTTTCATTATACATGCCTCCAATTACATACCTCCCAGGAGGATTCTTCTGGTGTTTGTATCCCCTATCTGGTCCAAATAAGTCTCCCTGCATCCCCACAGATTGTGCTTACCTTGCCTTGAGAGAGATGAGCTATGACCAACCTACATGTTTATATTCTAACTAGATTGTTAGCAAATATAACTGCAAGAGCATGCCCTAATATGGGAAACCCTATTAGAGAATTGTGCAATAGTTGCCCTTGATTAGAAAAATATTTTGTAACACTTAAGGCTTTACTTTGTAATGCTGAGGACTAAATAGTTCAGGACTGAGATTTTTGCTGGTTTCAGTTAGCAGAAACCGTATCAAAATCTATATCCTTTGGGTCATTTTTCTTCTTCCTAAGAGCTTCCCAAACTGGATTAAGGCCTGAGAAGAATGCCCTCCAGGCCTGAACTGTGAACTGACTATTCCACAATTTCTCCCCATCTCACCCCCACTCCACTGCCTATTGATCTGACAGAGCTACATGGTTAACACTTTGCTTGCTCAAACAGATTGGCCGTTATATATTAGAAAAAAAAAATTCCAGCTTGGGCCTGGAAAATAAACATAAAAAATTAAGAAGCCTGTACCCAAACCCTGGGAACAAGAGCAATATTTTCCTTACCTTCCTGGCCTGTGTTTGCAAATGCCGGATTTGCTCAGCTATAACTAACAGCTTGTTGGTAGCATTTGCTCTGATGAATTCATCAGCCTATGAAAGAGAAGAAAAATCACTGAAGGCTTGAAAGGGCTAAGCCTTTTTATGAGCTAAACTCATAGAGAACCTTTATATAAGCATACATCTATTCAGGCAGGCAGGTAGTTATTAAGTCCTTACTATGTGCCAGCCACTGTACTAAGAATGGGAGATACGAAGAATGGCAGAAAAAAAACCAAATCAAACCAAACCAAACCATGGTCTCTGCCTTAGAGGAGTTCACATTTTAATGGGAGATACGATATGCAAAAAAAAAAAAAATGAACATGAAAGATGTACACAGTAAATAGAAAGTAATCTCACAGGGAAGGCAGTAGCAGTTGGGGATTGGGGAGAGGGGATAGGAAGGAGAGAGAATGGATCACTAGGAAAGACCTCCTGCAGAAGGTGGGATTTGAACTGTCTTAAAGAAGTGAAGAGAGGGAGGAACAAAGAGTCATAGCATTCTAGGAATGGCAGATTATCACTGAAAAGGCATGAAGCTAGGAGATGGAGTGCCATGTTCATGGAACAGCAAGTATGTGGAGGGGAGAAAAGTATAAGAAGATTGGAAACACAGGAAGGAGATATGTTATGAATAGTTTGAAAAGAAAACATTAGATTTTATATTTGATCCTGGTGATAATAGGGAGTCACTAAAGTTAACTGAGTAGGGGAGTGATATGGTCAGACCTGCACTTTAGGAAAATTACTTTTTTTTTTTTTTTGAGGGCAATTGGGGCTAAGTAACTTGCCCAAGGTCACATGGCTAGGTTTTTGTTTGTGTGTGCATTAAGTGTCTGAGGCCGGATCTGAACTCAGGTCCTTCTGACTCCAGGGCCGGCGCTCTACTCACTGTGCCACCTAGCCGCCCCTAGGAAAATTACTTTGGCAGCTGAGTGGAGAATAGACTGGAGTGGGGAGACTTGAGACAGGAAGATCAACTAGAAGGTTACTGTAATAGTTCAAGTATAAGGTGATAAAGGAATAAGGAATAATAAGGGGGCCCGTTACCAGGGTCACATCTGTGTGAGTGGCAAGGAGGAAGAGCCATTACAGTGATAGGGAAGTTGGGGAGGATAGTATGTTAGATGATAAGAAAGATAGAAAAATAATTACAGTTCATACCCTCAAGGTTCTTACAGCTTGAAGTTATCCTAATGATTCACTAGTGGAAAGAATAATAGCCACAGGAGTCAGATCTGTGCTCTAATCCTGGCTATGTCACTTATCAGTCAGTAAACATTTAGTACATTATTAAGTGCCAGCATGGTGCTAATAAGTATTTTACAAATATTATCTCATTTGATCCTCACAACAACCCTGAGAGGTAAGTATTCTTATTATCCTCCATAATGCTGAAAAAAAACTGAGGCAGACAGAGGTTAAGTGACTTACCCAAGGTCAGAACTCAGGTTTTCTTAACTAACTTCCAGACCCCACTGCTCAATTTGACCTAGCAGCCAGAGGAATGCCATATCCCTACCAAACTACCTACTCTGCATTTTTTTTTAAATGATAAAAATAGATGTGTAATGGAAATGCAAATTTAAAGATCTTCCCTGCCCCAAGGCCGTTTGATGGGCTTAAGAGACTGAGAACCTTCCTAGATTTGAAAATATACTCTGCCTCCTAATAGGCTGAATGTTATCACATGGAGCCTGTGGCAGGAGGCTTGGTTTTCAGGAATGCCTACACCTTGATGCTGTGTGATTGGGCAGTGGGTCAAGAGGGTAGCTACACTCTCAGAGACAGGTGAAGGCTATATAATCCCTGATGTGAGGCTTTGCTTTGGGGCTTACTTTGAGAAATGCTGTGTGATCTGACCAGCTGTTGAGTCCCCCCCCCACCCGCTTTGAAAAACCCAGAAGTTGATGCTTCCCTCTTTGGTAACTGTGATTTGGTACTGCAGTAACTGTTGGACAGTTTGGAGGCCTGTCTGCTTGATCTGTTTCTCTGTTTTGTAAGTTCTATCTGTATACTTTGTGAAGTTCGGGGTGCTGACCTTTTTCCCCTGAACTAGGTAAATGATATATGTTTGATTGATTAAAGTAAGCTTGTTAACCCATTTTGAGTTGCTTTCCTTTAGAAAAAGAAGATCTAAGAACCTGTGTTGACAGCCACCCTGGGGATGCTGGGGTGCTTGCTGCTACAAATGGAAGGATTGGACCTAGCACAGAGCTACTGGGGAGCTCTTAACAAATTCGGTATAGCTATCAGTGGAAACTCCAATAGGGTCAGATCCCTTGACATTCTATACACATTCAAAGTAAGCAAGAAGAAGAAAGAACTTTGAAGCATTCCCATGTAATCTGAATTCCCCAATACAGTTTCCTCAGCAGTTATGTTCCTAAGTCATGTAATTCAATCCTTTTATCATTTCATCACCTACTACATGCAATGCACTGTGCTAGGAAAGAGAGATGAATAAAAACACTAGCCTCTACTTACAATCTAGTAGGATCCATTTGATGTTCTAGAGACCTCCCTCTAAAGATGTAAATGTAAAGATCTACTGGGTACCAGTGGGTTACTCAGGCTGTTATCTTCTCTAACTCCTGCCATATAATCAGCCTAATTCCTTTTCTAATCTTACATTTCTTTGATGATATCCCTTATAACTACTCCTTGTATGCAGGCCATTACTGGTATAAAGGCATATTACAAATTAGAATATAGGCACACAAGGAATATGAAGTACTAGCTTAACTTGTTCATGTACTCTACACATATACATGTATACACAAGCACACATACATGTTACATGCCACTCAATGTTACCTAATTGTTTCTTGCATATTTTTTGTATGTGTCTTATCTCCCCAACTAACCCCCCCCATAAAAGAACCAAGTCTTATATTCTCTATTTCTGCCCTGCCCTATGCCCTACAAGTAGTATCTAAGACAGTTCTAAGAATATAGTAGACACTCAGTAATTGCCTTTGACTGTCCATGGAATATTTACATAATTAGCATGTAAGTTTGGGAAGTAAAAACTGTGCCTCTATATTCTAGGCCAGTTTTCTGTACAGTAGTCTGATACTACACCACTGAATATGAATTTTTCCTTCACTGGAAAAAGAGGTCAAGAAATATATCAAAGGTGCAAGTGGAGAAATTGGCTCCCTGTATTTACCATCATTAAGGTTCTGTAAAGGCAGATGAAAAAAATGGGAACATTTTTCATAACCATCGTCAAATATCACAGTGTTTATAAAACACAAGTAATCTTTAGAGGTAAAGTGCAGAAGAAACACTATGTTGATAAAATTTTCAATGCAAATCAAATCCATGTAAGACTGAAAACTGAGGGCATTTGGGAAAATTACATATTGTACTGTTATCCATTGGTATAGGTAGCCCCATACTAAGACATTTCATAGAATTTTTGAATGAGATCATCCAGATCAATCCACAACTGAAGACAGCATGATACTGGAAAGAGCATTGGCTCTAGTCAAAAAAGGATTCAGATTTCATTTCTGATAACTTCTATCAGTGCAACCTTAGGCAAGCCACTTAACCTTTCAGTTTCCTACCTATAAAATGCAAGGAGTTGGGCTTGAAGGCCTTTGAGGTCCCTTCCAGCTCAGATCACTAGCAACAAACATTTATTAAGCACCTACTACGTACCCGGCACAGGAGATACAAAGAAAGGCAAAACTAGTCCCTCTGCCCTGTAAAGGGGAAAACGTGCAAACAACTAAGTATAAACAAGATGTATAAATATCTAAAGTCAGCTACCATCATCAGGTAATAGACAACGGTCCCCCCCACCCTCCCAAGGGCAGATTCTCCTTAATCTGATCAAAGGTTAGGACGCCTCCCTCCTCCCTTCTCCCCTCCTCTAAAGGGCTGACAGATACTCCCCATCTCCCCCGGGGGTCCCCCTCACCTTCTGCACCTGCTGAGCAAGCTCCACGAGGTCTTCGGGGTTCCCCACGCGGCGGGTGCGGTAGGGGCTTACCAGGCCGAGGAAATCGGGGCCGGCCGGGTTGACGGGGCCAGGCTCGGCGGCTTCGGGGTCGGCCGGGTTGACCGGACCAGGGTCGGGGTGGTACCCTGCAAGCGAAACCTGGGCCCTGAGCACATGGGCGGCTGACATCTGGCACACCCCTTGACTTAGCTGCCCCGAGACCTCCTCACCCGGCAGCGGCTCCTGCCTCCTGCCCCCCTCGGCTCCCACGTCGTCCTTGTGCCAGACCGCCGCATCAAAAGCCGCCATGTTGCTCGCCCAACTCTACAGAAGCCAGACGGGAGACGCATGCGCAGTGAGGAAGAGGCGGGCTGCGGTCTAATGTCAGGGGCGTGGCTTTGAGTTGTGGCCGCGCCCCCAAAGGGGGCGGGGCAGACGAGACAGTTCCCTGCCTCCTGGAAAGGAAGTTGGGCTTCGATGAAAAGTGCCATTTAGGCAAGCCCTCAGAGGCAGAGTTCTGTTCTGCAGGTGCCCCTCCATTCCGACCAGCCGAGAGGATTAGAGGGATAGTCTTTCTATCTAGGGCCGGGGTGGGATTCTACCATGGGGGAGGGCCTGCGTTCTGAGAGTTCAGGTCAGAAGGCTTACCAGTAACCTGAGAGGCAGGGGCGGGGACATAACTTCGCCCTAGGTTGGGGAGGGCCTCTGCCCTGGAGAAAAACTGGCAATGGGGCTCTAGTCTAAGATTTCATCTCGATCCTGAGGGTATGGAAGAAAGGCAAGGGGAACCTAGCGGTGATGAATCAGTCTAGGGGCGGGGATAGTTATGTGTGTGGTGCTGTGTTTCCTAGGTCCGTGAGGGTGTGGTCTAGGGGCGGGGCTTCACCCTGGTGGCCGTCGTAGGTCCAGAGGTGCGCCTCACCTTTTGGGGAGATCTAAGGACAAAACTCATCCATCTTTTAGGGGCGGAGCTTCACTCTTTGGGGGCGGTGCATAGGTCTAGGGGCGGGGCTCATTCTCCGGGGCTGACTAAGGGCGAGGTTTCACCCTGTAGGGGCAGGGCGTGGGTTTAGGGGTGGGTATTAATCCTTTGGGGGAGGTGCGTAGTTCTGGGGGCGGGGCTCACTCTCTGGGAGATCTAAGGGTTTCTCCTGTGGGGGCGGGGCGGGAGTCTAGGGGCGGGGTTAATATTCTGGGGTGGAGCCCCTGACGGGCCGAGAGTAACTGCCGGCCGGCCCGTTAGGTGTGCACCGTCGGCTATGGGCTGGCACGCTCTGTGGCTGTGGCTCTCTGTGGCCTGGGCCGGAGCTGAGGCCTGGTTCTGGACTGCGGCAGACCCGGGGACGGCGGCTGCGGCGGCGGGGCTGGAGTCGCCCGAGGCCCCGGACGGGCTGTTCGCGGCGGGCGCCGCGGCCTACGCGCGCGGGGACTGGGCGGCGGTGGTGCTGCACATGGAGCGCGCGCTGCGCTCCCGGGCCGCGCTCCGCTCCCTGCGCCTGCGCTGCCGCTCTCAGTGCGCGGCCCAGCACCCCTGGGAGCCCGAGCCGGGGCCGGGGCCGGGGGCCGAGGCCGAGGGGGGCCGGGCCGCGGCCGCCCTGCACGACCTGCGCTTCTTCGGGCGGCTGCTGCGGCGTGCCGCCTGCCTCCGAGGCTGCCTGGGCCCGCCCGCCGCGCACACCCTCAGCGAGGAGCTGGAGCTGGAGTTCCGCAAGCGGAGCCCCTACAACTACCTACAAGTGGCCTACTTCAAGGTGCGGTGGCGGCGGGGGGCTGGCGGGGGGCCACGGTCGGGCCCGGGTGAGAAGGAGCTTCCCAGCTCTTGAGAGAGCCGCTCCAAAATGAATGCGCCGGCCTTGTAGGTAGTGAGCTCCCCATCACTGGAAGTCTTCAAGCAAAACTACATAACCGCTTGGGCATATTACCGAGGCGACTCCCGTTCAGATACACGATGGACCCTGTCTCCAGGCTCCTTTCCACTCTGAGGTTCTGTGGGATTAGCTGATGGGATCCCCCGTCCCCTCCAGGCTACCCTGGAGAACTGGCCGTATCGGAGGCTGAATGATGAAATGCAAGTGCGCCCCAGACTTAAGTCTCTAGAGCTTGGAGGGGCATCTTCCCTTAAAGCTCCTGCCCCAACCCCCGGATCCTGGCTGAGCTGGGAGCCAGCTGCCTACTGGCCCAAAAGCTAGTTCAGGGGATGAAGTTGCAGCGCTTGGTGTCTGGTCAGTGCTTCCCTCTAAGTTTCTCACCCCCATCTCTTTGCAAGCCTAGAAGACTGTAAAGAGGACCCGCAAGAACAGTAACTTGCAGGCCTTTTCTTGATTGGCATCCTTTTCCTACGAACTCCAGCGCCTTCCGTTTCAGGGCCTGGAATGCCACGTAGCAGGCAGGGGGCCCCAGACTCCTCCCCACTGCGGACCCTCTCAAGTTTCTGAGCAAAGTTAGAACAGTTAGAAATTACAGGCTACTACTAGCCCTGTTCCTGGCCCTTAGTATTGTTTATTTCTTTCCCTATTTACTCAGACGGCTTTGCTTTCACTAGGCTAGCCCTTAAAGGTTTCAGTAGTGCCAACTCTTCAGTTTAGTTCTGCAGAATATTAGGAGTGGTTCTGTGAGGAGGGAACAAAAAACCTGGGAGGTTTGGGGCTCTAGACAAGAGCTAACAGTACTGCTTATTTGTTTTTCAAAAGTTCGTCTTTAAAGAACAGACTTTTAACTCAACCTGCAGATAAGGCACAAAAAATTGGACTCAAATGTCTATCTTTCCCACAACATTTACCCTGGAAAAAATACCTTTCTTTTTCTGGATTCCACCCTCCCCCCATATTATAGATAAGGGAATACAAAACTCTGCAAGATATACAGAATTCCTCTCCAAACTCACATCCCTTCGAAAATCTAATGATGAAACAACATAACCATAGGGAGAAAGGATAGCTACTGCCTCATGGGGGGGGCAAGGGAGGAGGGAGATATTTCAGTGCACAAGAGAGAGACTGGAAGAAAATCAAACACAAATTCATTATATCTGGAAGGCTTTATCAGTTACTTCTAATCCTAGCCCTGCAGAGAGAAGCCTTAGATGTCATATTTAGTCCAACCCCTTCATTTGGCATGTGGGCACATGGGGAAACTGAGGCCTGAAGAATTGAAGTTTTTTTTCCAAGATCACACAGCTTGTTAGTGATGGAGCTGGAACTAGAATTTCTCTCCAGAAGGGATTTTGGGGTAGGAACCAATTGAACCAAGTAAGCATCAAGTGCCAGGCACCAGGCTCGGTACTAGAGGTACAAACATGAAATCATAGTGATACCTTAGGTGGATATAAGACTTTAAGCTTCACAAAGTACTTTAAAGTTATCTCATTCGATCTTCACCACTACCCTATTATGCCTATTTTGCAGATGAGATAACTGAGATAGACCGTGATAAAGTGACTTGGTCACCTGTCACACAGCTAGTAAGTGTCTGAGGCTGGGTTTGAACTTGCGTCCTCCTGATTCTGGGCCTTGTGCTCTAGTCCCACTGTGCCACTAGCCACCCTTAATTTTGTGAAGGTGCTTAATATTGTACTAATGTACAATAATGTATACAGTACTGTACTCTGTTTTTAGATATACCCTGAACATTTTATTCTGCCCCCCCCCATTTGTTTTTCAAAGTATTAAGCCCAATGTCATTCCTTAAGGTCTTACACCCATCCTTAGTTCTTTCAGTGTTTTCTATTCTTGTTCATCTCAGTTCCTGATTAGAATCTTGGATTGAGCAGTTATAAATGTAACCTTTGTTTATTTATTTGTTTGTTTGTTTGCTTTTTGGAGGGGCAATTGGGTTTAAAAGACTTGCCCAGAGTCAATATGGCTAGTTTTGTGTTAAGTGTCTGAGGCAAAATTTAAACTCAGGTCCTCCTGACTCTAGGGCCGGCTCTATTCACTGCACCACCTAGCTGCCCTGATGTAACCTTTATTAAAAAAAAAAAAATGAAACATGCCCTACTGAGTGAAGCATTACCCCTTTTAAAGTAGTGTTAAAGGCCTTATCAGAGAAACATCCATTTATTGTTCAATATCTGCCTCCTTATGTTTGTCCCAGAGAAATTGCTCTTCTTTCTAGTTCCTTTCCACCAGAGGCATGTAGAATAGGGCTGGCCAGAGTTAGCTCATACTTTTAGAAGGAAATATCTGGGCCCATTTGGCTAGAAAGGGCCTGAGAATTTCTGCTCACCATTGGCTTTCCTCTTGGATTATCGTTTTCTGTGCCCCCAAAATATCAATCAATCATTGGTCAGTAAGGATTTACTAACAGAGCCATGTACTCAGGTAAGCACTGAGATGCAAAGAAAGGCAGAGAAATAGTCCCTGCTTTCTAGGGGCTTGTATTATAATGGGCATACCAACACAAACTGCTAGGCATGTGCAAGCTATACGATAGAAATGGGAGTAATCCCAGAGAGGACTAGGAAAGATCTTTTGAAGAAAGGGGGTTTTGAGTTCAATCTTCAAGAAAATCTGGGAAGCCAGGAGGAATGAGGAGGTGAGGAGAATGTCCCAGGCTTGGGCAATGATTGAGTCTCAGGATGGAGTGTGTTGTGCATGGATAGGCACATGATGCTTGATTGTTAAATGGTGTCAGGGAGGAAAGCTTGGCAGACTTGGAAGGTAGGAAGGACTGAGCTGTATAGGGTTTCTAATACAAAGCAGAGCTGTTCATATTGAACTCTGGAGGCCATAGGGAGCCACTGGCATTTGGACAGGAGTTATCATGGTCAGGCCTGCCCTCGATGACAGCCCAGGGGGCTGGAGGGCAGAGTTGGAGGCAGGGACTCTCATCAGAATAGAGGCTGTCTGTTTGGCACAAACTTGAGAACTGCTTCCTTTTGCTTCGCTTCCAGATTAACAAGCTGGAGAAGGCCGTTGCAGCTGCAAACACCTTCTTTGTGGGGAACCCTGAGCACCTGGAGATGCGCCAGAACTTGGACTATTATCAAACAATGTCGGGGGTCAAGGAGGAGGACTTCAAGGACCTTGAGGCCAAACCCCACATGGTGAACAAGGGTCCCCCTTTCCCTGTACCCTTTCTGTCTTGCCCCCTCAGTCAACAGGGAAGGCCCCCCCACTCCTGAGAAGGGCCGAGAGGCCTTACAAAAGTCCTTGTGTACTTGTAAACTGGGAAATCTTCGGTTTTAGATACATTAGAAACTGCCTGCAAACAGCACCTCAAAGTTAGTTTATTTGAATTTGTTCTAGGGGGGCATAGATCTGACGCACAGGACAGTGAGTTCTGATTTCAGATCCTGTGGCTAAGGGGAAAGACCTCCCTCAGTCAGTGGTGTCCTGGGGCAGCCTACACTGCTTCTTACCAGACCAGGTACAAGTTGTTTCTCTCAAATTGGCAGCCTAAATTTTGAAAGCTGAAGAGTAAAAAGTTTAAGGCTGCACGGGGACTTTCTGAAGACCCTTCTCCGTTTTGTAAAGTGGGGCATGGCTTTAGGCTAATTGATGAACCTCCCTGAGCCTCAGTTTCATCATCTGCAAAATGGAGGTCATGATGCCCAGTGCTTTATTTTTATGTAAAAGGATCTTATGGGAGCTTTTTGTAACTCTCAATCAACAAGTCTTTGTTTTTCCTCCTAATTTCCCTGCTAGGCACACTTCATTCATTCTGTGAGCATTTGTTAGGACTCAGCTCTGTGGGGGCAGGAGTTTGTGAACCTCATAGCAGTGGCCAGAGGGGAAGGAATGAGCCTTGCTTAGCTCACGGTCTGGCAAGCTGAATCCCCTGTCCTCCCTCAAGCACGAGTTCCGACTGGGCGTGCGGCTCTACTCGGAGGAACAGCCCCAGGAAGCTGTGCCCCACCTGGAGGCAGCCCTGCAAGAGTATTTTGTGGCAGATGAGGAGTGCCGTGCCCTCTGTGAGGGACCCTATGACTACGACGGCTACAACTACCTCGATTACAATGCTGACCTCTTCCAGGCCATCACAGGTGAGCATTGCTCTTCTCTACTCAACAGCATCTTGTCCTCATCTTTTTCTCTGGAGAGATTTGGTTGCTAACCTAAGGAGGGTCTGTATCCTGGAATGATGCCCGTGCAGCCTAGTGGGGGATGGGGCTCTGGGCTCAGCCCTAGCCTAGGGGAAGGCAGAACCTTCCACTGCCTGTGCTCAGTGTGGCAGAAACCCACATTGTAACTCTCTGCTCCAGACTCTGCCTCCGTGTCTGATGGCTTGTGTCCTTTTGCTTGATTTTGTTTATCTGGTCCACGGCTTTCAATGTTCCAGATTAATTGATGTTCATTCCCCTCTCTTGATTCCCTTCAGACCATTATATCCAGGTGCTCAGCTGTAAACAGAGCTGTGTGACTGAGCTTGCCTCCCATCCCAGCCGAGAGAAGCCCTTTGAAGATTTCCTGCCATCACACTATAATTATCTGCAGTTTGCCTACTACAACAGTAAGAGCTGCCTTCCTCCTCTGTCTCTGCTCCTTTCATCAAAGCAATAGACAAAACAAAGAAGGACTGGCTCCTCTTCGTTAAGAATATATTTGATTTCTAGCTTGTCTAGCACTCTCTGGGATTCTCAAGCATGCTCTTCGTAGTATGTAGAGTTCCTACTTATGATCTTGTAGGTTTCACAGAATCTTAGAATTTTATAATTACAAAGCACCTTAGAGATCCTCTGGTAAACCCCATTTTACAGATGAGGAAGCTGAGGCCCAGAGAAGCACCTGCCCAGGGTCACACAAGTAGGTTGTCAAGTGAGCAGGGTTTGTTGAAGCCAGATGCTCTCAATCCTATCCCATGGTTCTCTCTGCTTTTCTTTGTACCTGGCCTCAGAAGCACCTCCTGAAGCCCTAGGAGGGGAGGGGCCTAGGCTTCCGGGGCCTTTCTGCAGTTCTTTCTATAGCATTTAATTAGAGTTTGCCCTGGAACCAAAACAAAACAAAGCTACACATAAAGGCCCAGTGTCTTTGGCAGCCCACAGACCAGACAGCAGGCCTGCCCATTGTCATAATGGCAGGGTTTTTGATGACTGACTTTCAGAAGCCAGAACAGCTATTACGTAACAACTCTCTAGAACCCACTGTGTGTCCATCCCTGCCTGAGGGATGGCCTTCAAGAAACCGTGAGTCTGCTGAGGGGGCCTTAACATATAACAATGATGACTTTTTGATTTACCAAGAGCTCTTCCACACAATAGTCTTGCAGAGCAAATGGGGAAAGATCCCTGAACCCAGAGTGAGTTAACAACCCACGTCTGAGATTTTGTGGGGTATGGATGTGCTTTGTCAGCTCAAAAGCACTATGGACATGTAAGTAATACTAGCAGTCATTATTGTCCGGTCACCTGCGTTCTAGGCCCAGGCTCTGCTACTAACCAGTTCTGTGATCCTGGACAAATAACTTTACCCCTCTGACCCCCCAGTCTCCTCGTTTGTAAGCCCTGAATCAGCCTGCAGTAAGTACTAGGTTGGGTGGGGGGCCCTATGAATGTGAGAGGGGATCAGAGACAGGATGAGGAAAGGCTGGAAGAGCCTGGAAAGGCTTCCTAGAAAGGATAGGGCTTGAGTCATAAACAGTCTGGTCCAGAAGTGTGGAGTGCTAGATCAGGGAGAGACTGGGACCAGAAAGATTCACTGAGAGCCATCTACATGGAGGACTGAGAGTACAGGGGGACCAGAAAGAAGACGAAGAGGGAATCAAGAAGGAAATGCACGAGGAGTTAATGGTCAGGTCAGAGGGGGACCAAGATTAGAATAGTGTCACTCAGTCAACAAGCATTTACTAAGTGCTGACTGTATGCCAGATACTGTGCTCAATACCAAGAGAAAACTAATACCTGCCAAAAGAAAGACAGCCCCTGCCCTTGAGAAACTTACCTCATATGGGGAGAAGACAGCACATAAGAGGAAGCCAAGGGAGGCCCCCAACTTGAGGGCCTGGTAGAGAAAAGGGTGGCCAAGGCCAGTGGAGATAGTTGTGGTAGGAATCAGCAGCTGATGGGCCTGCTTGTTAAGAGGGTCATCTGCCATCAAAGTTACCATCAGTGTCACTGAGGATGACAGAAGGGGATGGAGTCATTAAGAAAGTGGGAGAGGAAGCACTGCCAGGGGACGGGGGTGGGGTGGGGGTGGGGTTGGAGGGAACGTGCCAGGAACAAAGGTGAGAGTCAGAAGCACCATTAGGGTACATGCATGAGGTCTGCTCCTTTCCCCGTGTTGAGAGCCTCACCCTCTTATTCACATTCTGGCCCTCTAGGAGCAGATCAAGGACTCTGAACAGCCAGGGAATTTTAACAGGAGAGTGGAGGGTATTGGTGACTAGAGGAGGGTAGGACCTGGGCAGGGAGAGTTGAGGCAGAGAGTGGTTCTGGCTCAGCTCTGTTCTGGAGTGCCCGGCACTGTGCTAGGTACCTGAAATGCAAAGGTGACTAGACTGGCCCCTGTGTTCTAGGGGCTTGCATTCTGTGGGGTAACAGGAGGGAGGGTGGGAACAACTTATGCACACCAGGAAATACAAAGCATGTGCAAAATGATTTTGGGATGGGAGGGGAAGTAACAGTGGGGGAATCTGGAAAAGCCTTCTGGGGGAAGGCTCACATGGCTTGGGCTTTGAAAGGAGCCAGGGATTTCCAGAGGCAGAGGTAAGGAGGAGAGGATCCTGGAAACAAGAGACAGGCTGAACAAAGGCAGGGACATCAGAGATGGGGGGCATGATGGGGAGGGGGGAGCTTAAGGGACAAACTTGAGGAATTTGCTAACCTTCTACTGGGAGCCCCATCTCCCTTTGGGGGGCAGATCCTACTCTGAGCTGTTCTCTAAGAAAAGCTCATAGAAATCGTCATCCTCAAGGTTCCAAATGGAACAGTTGGATCCTTCCTAGGGTATTTCCAGGGAGCTCAGTTGTAACCAGGGAACAGGCTGTCCCAGTGATTTGAGGGCATTGCCCAAGGGATGCCTTTCTGGTCCTTCACTCCCTGCCACAAAAAGAGGATGTCAAGGGCCTCTGTTGGCAGGGGACAGAGCACGTCTAAGTGTGTGTAGTGCTTTCCAATACAGCTGCATTTAAATGGTGAAGGACAAGCCTGGGATTGTCTTTTTATTCTGCTGTCATCAGTGTCAGAACAGGGGGAAATGCTGATCATAGAGGCAGTGGCAACAACAGTGATAGTAATGGAGAGTAGCACAGACCTGGCTTCTTGTAAAATTGCCTGGTCTTTGGCCTCTTCTAGGCAGCCCAGACTTGAGGGGTAGGTGGGCAAAGGTGAGGTCAAGTCAGTGAGCAGTCAGGTACCTTCTATGAGCCAGGCACTGAGAGTACAAAGAGAGACAAAAGCCCGCCCTCAGGGAGCTGCCAGTCTAACAGGGGAGACATCATCCAAACAACTCCCTACCAAGAAGCGATAGACAGGCTGGACTGGAGATACTCAGCAGGGGTGTCTTTCAGTCCTTAGTGACAAGCTGATAAGTAGAAATGTCAAGCTCTGGAGAGACTTTGGGAATCTGTCTTTTGTTGTTCGGTAGGAACCTGGTGTGATGAGCTTATCAACTGTGTGAGGAAGACCCGCCCTTTTAGGTTAAACCCCCACTCCTCTCTGAGCAGGAATGACCAGAAGGGATGACATTTCATTACCGTAACAGTGTGTGGTGCAGGGGAAAGGGTGCTGGACATGGGACAGGAAACTGGGAATGAGTCCTGGCTCTGAGCTTTCCTGGCTGTATAGTCATAGGCGAGGCCTCAGCCCTGAGCCTCAGTCTCTTTATCTGTAAAGTGGAGAAAATCCTCGCTTTCTCTCTGCCTCACACTACTGGGGAGAGGAAAGCATTTTGTAAACTAAAATATTAGAGGAACATGAGCTTTATCCTGTCTTCACCCTCTCTCTTACCATTTGTAAATAATTTGTATTTTCTACTAACAAAGCATGGATACTATTAATAACTGATCCAGAAGGCTGTTCCCAGTGAAGCCAGATGCATGTCAGACAGCAAGGCCAGCAGGCCCCGAGTCCTCATGTGGTCATGACAGTGGGCCCCAGCTGAGACGTGGGTCCTGATGAGACATGCCCTGAGGGCTGGGGGGGTCCTCCTTTGTAATCATCTTTCTCTTTACAGTTGGAAATTATACCCAAGCTGTTGAATGTGCCAAGACGTACCTGCTCTTCTTTCCCAATGACGAGGTGATGAACCAGAACCTGGCCTATTACATAGCTATGCTAGGAGAAGAGTCGGCAAAGCGCCTAAGCCCCCGGGAGGTGAGTGGCTTCCATTTGTCATGGTGGTGGCTGGCCAGGTAGATCCAGGCCCTGAGATGGGGCTGGGGAGAGAGGGGATCCTGTGGCAGGTCATCAGTTCTTAGAATAAAAGGGACTAGGCCAAACCAAATCTGAAAAAATTCCCTACTATAACCTAGTCTCCAAGTAGTTGTCTAAACTTTGTGCAAAGATCTTCAGGAAGAGGTGAAGACCTCCCTACCTTCCAAGGCAGCCCATTCCACTCTTGGGCAGCTTATCCTGATATTAAGCCTAAGTTTGCTTCTTGGTGGCTTTCATCCACCTTTCCTGATTCTGCCTGTTAGGCCAAAAAGAATGTTTCTCACCCCTCATCAAGTGAATCTTTCAGATACTTGAAAACAGTCCTCATGGTCCCCTCAAGTCTTCTCCAAACTGTATACACACCCCCTAGTTCCTTTGACAGAGCCTCCCAAGGCATGAGCTCAGACCCTTCGCTATCCAGCTCACCCTCCAGGATGCTGTCCTGAGATGGTAATGGTGGAAGGGTTGGCCTTGGGCCAGGCAAAAGAGCATAGGTTCTGGCTAGATGGGATCAGCCAGCTTGAAGAAGCTGGGAGGACCATGTGCAGTAGAGCCGATGCCTTGCTATGGGATAGAGTCCATTCCTCACCAGAGACAGACTTGGCATCATGATGTGGCTAAAGCTGACCATTCTCATCCTTCTATAAGAGCTCCTCTCTTTGGCAGTTTATGCTAACATTTTTCTTTTCCCTCTTCCCCTCCATCTCATTCTGGCTTGTCTCTCATTTCTGCTTTTCTCTCCCCACCCAAAGGACATTTCTATAAACTGGCCACCCTACCCTTTATGTCTGAGTTGTAGAATCCTGAGCCCACTGAGTCTGACCAGGAATTCCTTCTGCACGGTCAGTTAGGAGGTCATGCAGCCTCTCCCACTCTTGCCTGGACTTCTTGCTTCACTTTTGAACACCTTGAATTGTTAAGAAGTTTTTCTTAAATCAAGTCATAATTGGCTTCTTTGTACTTCTTCCCTCTGCTGCTGGTGATGCCCTGTGTGGCAAGTAGGACCATTTTAATCCCTCTTCCACATAACAGCCCTTCAGTGTTGGAGGCAGCTATCATTTCCTCCGGAGTCTTGCATGGCCTAGATTATAGGCTCTTGCACAAGAAGACGGTGCTCCCAAGAAGGGCTGATAAGGGGGCATTTGCCTGGCGTGCTGCAATTCTGATTACTCAGGCTTTAAAAATGGAGAGAGGAGAACTGCTTTTTTACATCCCCCAGCCTAGAAAATAGACTCTAATAGCAGTAGAGACCAGTCAGAAGGTCAGAGGACCCCAAATCCAGATACACACACATGCCTAGAGTGTGACTGACAAGCAAGATGAATGAGTGAGCCTAGCACTAGGAGGCCTTGTGGTGTAATGGAGAGAAAGGTGGCCTCTGGGGTCAGCAAGACACAGATTCAGATCCTACCTCCAGAACTCCTGGCCTTGTGACTTTGGGTAGGTCACTTACTCCCAGAGCCCCAAGCCCCTTTCTAAGTTGCAGAGCAGTTATCAGTCTGCATTGTTGGGGAGAGTTCAAGGATATCTCTAAACTGATGAAAGCACAGGTTTAGTTTTTTGGGTTTTTTTTTTTAAGTCTCTTAAAAGTTTGGTGAATGGAGAGAGACTTGTGATTTCCTAAAAGGAAATTCTTTTTGGGACTGACATAGAAATGATGAGACCCTTGGGAAAAAAGCAACCACTCTCTCTTAGAATTTGTGACAAAAAAGATAAGAAACCCAGTCTGCTGTATACCCTAGATTTCTGGGAGAGCCTAAGAGGATTCAGAGAGCCTATCGATTAAAATTCTGCAGAAGTCAATCCAAAAGGAGTGGGAAACCATGAAGAATGAAATTTTAAGACAAAGGAACAATTCTGACCAGGAATAAAAAAGGAATTTAAATTCTAACATTAAAGAATCTGATATCTGTGCGCAGGGAGTTCCCAACCTTCAGTTGAGACAAGAGGCAGAGCATTCAGGTGGGCAGTAAAGGACAAATACAAAAGTGCAGCTCAGTCCCCTGGTCTTAGGGGCCAGAGCCCAGAATCCCAGGAGCCAAGACCAGCAAGGAAAGTTGAGGACCAAAGGAGTAAAGACAAGCAGATGGAACAGTAAGAACATTGATGGCAATTGATAGAGTTGTTCCATTTACATTGCTTCCGTGTGCCCAGGAGAATGACTTCTAGAAACAAAAATGACTAATGGGGAGTTGATACTCGAGATAATAAGAGAACAGTTCATGAGTTCAAGTCACCCTGTGGCCCCGAGGCTGAAGGAAGTGGTGCATGTGATGATTGAGACCCTGTCAGTGGTCTTTAAATGATTGTGGAGAAGAGGGATCCACACCACAGGACTAGAGAACTTAAGACCAAAAAAAGGGAGTTTACACACTCTAGGCTGGGGAGCTTGATTCTAGTTCCTAAAAAAAAAAAACAAAACTTCTAGAGCAGATTCTTAAAGGGACGCTTAATAAGCATCTCTCTAGAAAAGGAGGCAGAGATCTCAGAGCTAGCTTGGCTTCATCAAGAATATGTCCTACCAAACTGATCTTATTTCTCTTTTTGACAGGGCTGCCAAACTAATAGATCAGTGGAAAGTCATTAAAGTATTTAGCAAAACGCTTCTAAGTAGCATCTTATGCTACTCTTGGGGAAAAGCTGGAGAAAGGTGGGTCAGTGATGATGTAGTTTCAAAACTGGCTGAGTGATGGGGCCTGAAGACTGCTCATAGAGATTCAGCATCAGCTGGGGAAATTTTGAGGTATGCCCCCATAGACTTATGCTGTTTACATCGTCATCAGAACAGAGGCATAGGTGGCATGCCAGGGAAGCAAGCCTGGGGACGATGACTGACATCAGCCAACATTGGGTGCAGTCAGGTTTTGACGGGCTAGAATGTTGGACTTAATGGAATATGGTGATATTGAACCTAGGCCTGTGATCTCAGCATTATGGGAAGCTCCTGGAGAGGAATTCCGCCTACCAGTGCAGGCTGGCGTCTTCTCTGCAGCTTACAGTCTGAAAGAAATCCCTAGAGCACAGAGCAGTTCAGAGATTTATCCAGGGTCACACAGCCAAGTTGTATGAAAGGTGGTACCTGACTGAGGCCAGCAACACATTGCCTCTTACAAGGTGAAATTTAATACAGATAAAATATAAATAAATCTATCGCTTAGGTTCAGAAAACAATTTTTCCGGGTATAAAATGGGAGACATTTGGCTAGGTAATAGTTCTGAAAAAGATCTAGGGGTTATAGTGGATTGCAAGCTTAATATGAGTGTGATATGGCAGCCAAGAAAGCTCACACAATCAAAGATCATTCTGCTGGCCCATGCCCCACTGAGACCACAGCTAGAGTTTTATTTAGTTCTGAATGCCACACTTGAGAAAGAACATTGACAAGCTGGAGGGTATCCAGACCAAGGCAAGAGAATGGAGGCTTTGGGTTCCCACCATATGAACAGTGGAAGGAACTGGGGCTGTTCCAGTGCAATGAAGAAGATCAGCTATCTTAAAGAGGCAGAAGGGCTATCGTGGAAGAGGGAATGGACTGCTTCTATCTCCTAGGGTCACTCACAACTCAGAGATTCACTCATTCTCCAGGCTCAATATCCCTTTGCTTATATTCTTCCCTTTACCTGAAATGTCCTTCCTTTCCTTGAACTCTTACACATCTTTTAAAAAATATATTTTTACATGTAAAAACAATTTTTAACCTTTAAAAAAAATTTGGGGATCCAGATTCTCTCCTTCCTGCCTCATTGAGGAGGCAAACAATTTAATATAGAGTATACATGTGCAGTCATGTAAAACACAATTTCATATTGATCAAGTTGTGAAAGATTCCCCCTGTTCTCCCAAAAAAGTTTTTAAAAGTATGCTTTGATCTTCATTCAGACTCCGTCAGTTCTTTCTCTGGAGGTGGATAGCATTTTCCATCATGAGTCTTTTGGAATTATCTTGAATTGTTGTATTATTGAAAATAGCCATTCACTGTTGATCTTTGTACAGTATTGCTATTACTGTGTACAATGTCCTTTCTGCTCATATCACTTTGTATCGTTTCATGTAAGTCCAGGTTTTTTGGAGGGCGTTTTGCTCATCATTTTTTTCTTTTTTTTTTTTAATTTTTTAGTTTACATCATTCATTTCCACAAGATTTTGAGTTACAAATTTTCTCCCCAATTTCCCCTACCCACCACCGGTGGATCTCTATGCCTCAGTGCCTGTATATCTCCTTTCTGAGTTACATGTAAAATATTAATAATCATATGTATGTATATTTTTAAACATTTTAAAACTTTGGATTTCAGATTCTTTCCCTTCCTCCCTTATCACCCACCTTCACTGGGAAGATAAGCAATTCAATATAGGTTGTACATGAGTAGCTAAGCAAAACATTTACATTGTGGATATATTGTGGAAGACTGATTGTATTTTCCTCTATCCTATCCCACCCCCGACTTGTTCTATTCTCTACTTTGATCCTTTCCCTTTTCAAAAGTAGGTGCTTCCAACTTCCCTCCCCCCCAGCCTGCCCTCCCCTCCATCATCCCCCCTCTCTCATCCCCTTCCCCCCTACTCTCCTATAGGGTGAGATACCCTATTTAGTGTGTATGCCATTCTCTCCCTAAGCCACATTCAATGAGAATAAAGTTGACTCATTCCCTTTTGCCTTCCTGTTCTTCTCCTCCATTGTAACAATTTTCCCTTGCCTCTTCCATATGAGATAATTTACCCCATTCTGTCTCTCCCCATCTCTTCTCATTATATTCCTCGATGACCTCTTAATTTCACCTTTTAAGTATCATCCTTTCCTATTCAATTGGACCTGTGCACTCTGTCTATGTATACCTGTAGACATATATACACACACACACACACACACATATGTATTCATACACCTATATACCCTCCTATATAGACATATATATGTAAGTATATACACATATACATATACATATATATATACACACATACACACACACATGCATTTCTATTCCCTTTATCTATTTTCATACTGAGAAAAATTTCATAAATTACAATTATCATTTTTCCATGTAGGGATATAAGTAGTTCGACTTTGATAAGTTCCTTATGATTTCTTTTCCCTGTTTACCTTCTCAAGCTTCTCTTGCTTCTTCTATCTAAATGTCAAATTTTCTATTCAATTCTGGTTTTTACGTCAAGAATGCTTGAAAGTCCTCTATTCCACTGAATGACCATATTTTCCCCTGGAACATGATACTCAGTTTTGCTAAGTAGGTGATTCTTGATTTTAACCCCAGCTCCTTTGACCTCCAGAATATCATATTCCAAGCCCTTCTATCCCTCAATGTAGAAGCTGCCAGGTCCTGAGTTATCCTTATTGTGTTTCCACAATATTGAAATTGTTTCTTCCTGGCTGCTTGTAATATTTTCTCCTTGATCTGGGAACTGTGGAACCTGGCTATAATATTTCTAAGAGTTTTCTTTTGGGGATCTTTTTCAGGAGGTGATTGGTGGATTCTTTCAACCTTTATTTTGCCCTCTGGTTCTAAAACATCAGGGCAATTTTCCTGGAGAATTTCTTGAAAGATGATTTCTAGGTTCTTTTTTTGATCATGGCCTTCAGGTAGTCCAGTAATTTTAAAATTATCTCTCCTGGATCTATTTTCCAGGTCAATGGTTTTTCCAATGAGATATTTCATATTGCCTTCTATTTTTTCATTTGCTTGGATATGTTTAATAATATCTTGATTTCTCATCGTCACTACCTTCCATTTGTTCCAGTCTAATTCTGAAGGAATGATTCTCTTCAGTGAACTTTTGAGATTCTTTTTCCATCTGGCAAAGTTGTCTTTTTAAGGCATTCTTCTCCTCATTGCCTTTTTGAGCCTCTCTTACCATTTGAGTTAGTCTATTTTTTAAGTTGTTATTTTCTTCAGTCAGGTTGTTGACTCATTTCATAATTTTCTTGCATCATTCTTTTGTCTCTTCTCAATTTTCCTCCACTTCTTTTTTTTTTTTTTATACTTTTTTTTTTTTTTAAGCAATTGGGGTTAAGTAACTTGCTCAAGGTTACACGGCTAGTCATTATTTATGCGTGGGTGCTCATTTTCTGAGGCCGGATTCGATCTCGGGTCATCCCAACTCCGAGGCCGGCGCTCTTACTCACTGCGCCACCTAGCCGCCCCTCCTCCACTTCTTTTATTTGATTTTCAAAATCCTTTTCAAGTTCCTCTATGGCCTATAACCAGCTCACATTTTTCTTGGAAGCTTTTGGTGGGGGAGTTCTGACTTCACTGTCTTCCATACTTTTCATTGTGTTCCATGCTTTGATCCTTTTTGTCCCCAAAATAGGAGTGTAAAGTTGGGTTGCTGTGTTTGCTTCCTTTGCCTGCTCATGTTGCCACTCAATTACTTGACTTTTGGGCTTTTTGCCATAGTAGAACTCTGCCACCAGAAACGGGAGCTTTATCCCAAACACTGGGGTTTTCTGTAGCTGCCAAAGCTATTAGTTGGGTGCCCTCTCTGAAGCCTCCATACACTCTAGCAGCCTGCTCACGCATTCCAGGACTTCTACCCTAGATAGCAATTCAGATCCAAGCAGGTTAGAGCAAGAGCAATTCCCCCTCAGACTGGTTGCTTGGTCCCCCTACAGTCTGTAGACTAGGTGCTGAAGCTGCCACATGGCTGCGGCTGTATGTCGGCTTCGCCTCAGCAGCTTCTCTCCCCAGGGGTGAGATTGCACTCCGAATTCCCAGGTCCCAAAGTCCACTCTACACTGACCTCTCACTTTGTCTTTGGCATCTGTGTGTTGATAATTCTGGAACCTGCCATAGCTGCTGTTGATCTGAAGTCCCTCTAGCCAGGGGCTGGTCAGGCCATCCTGGGGCTGAGACCTCTGGCTTGAGCAGGGCTGGGCTTGGCTTCCAGAGCACTGCCCTGGCTGCTGGCCGCTGGCCTGCCAGGCTGTCTTCAGCATGAGGTTAGCTTCTCTGTGTCATTTTGTGGGTTCTGTAGCTCCAAAGTTTGTCTAGAGACATGTTTTACATGAATTGGGGGAGGTGGGAGCCGGAGCTGCGTGGAAGTCCTGTTTCTACTCTGCCATCTTGACTCTGCCCCCCTGCTCATCATTTCTTATGGCACAATAGATTCCATCTCCATCCTGTACCACAGCATGTTCAGCCATTCCCCGGTTGATAGATATCCCCTTGATTTCCAATTCTTTGCCACCAGAAAAAAGCTACTACAAATGTTTATGTATATAGGTCCTTTCCCTTTTTTATTTTTTATCTGTTTGAGTTGCAGACCTGGTAGTGGCATTGCTGAGTCAAAGGGTATGCCTGGTTTTATAGACCTTTTAGCATAGTTACAAATTGTTCTACACTTGGGTTAATTCACAATTCCATCAGCAATGCATTTGTGTCTCTGTTTTCCTACATTCCCTCCTGTCATATTAGACATTCTGATAGTTATGAGGGTTTCCTTTAGTTGCTTTAATTTGCATTTCTCTAATCAATATAATGATTCAGAGCATTTTTTTCATGACCATGGATAGCTTTGATTACTTTGTCTGAGAACTGCCTGTTCACATCCTCTGAAAATGTATCGAGGAATGGCTCTTATTTTTATAAATTTGACTCAGTTCACTATATATTTGAGAAATGAGGCCTTTGTCAGAAAAACTTGCTGTAAAAATTTTTCATAGTTACGATTACTTGTATTTCCCTCGATCCTGTTTTCCACATTTATCATCTCCCTCTCCTTTCACCCTGTCCTTTGTCCTTGCTTGTTTTGCTTCTGCCTCCCCCAATCTGCCCTCCTTCCTTCTTTTATCCCCTTCCCCTCCTACTTTCCTGTAGAGTAAGATAGATTTCCATACCCAACTGAGTGAGTGTATCTGCACATCTTTTAGACTCGATTTAAATGCTGCCTTCTCAGATTGCCCCTTCTCCTCTTCCCCCTTTTAAGCACCTTCCTTCCCAGACCTCACATAGCCCTTCACTCTTAAGTATTTGGGTTATTTCTGTCCTTCACCTTAACTTCATACATGGTGTGAGCTCCAGAAGGACAGGGACTGTGTCTTATTGAAGATCTGTATCTTCTCCCCCAGAATCTAGTAGTGTTTTGCATGCAGTAAGTATTTAGTAACGTTTTTATTGCCTTCCTTCCTCAGAATGCCCAGAGATATAGACACCGAAGCCTGTTGGAGAAGGAGCTGCTTTTCTTTGCTTATGATGTATTTGGAATTCCCTTTGTGGACCCAGTAAGCAGTGACTCAGGATAGCCTGGGAAGTCTGAGGTTGGAATGATCCTGGGACTAGAGGGTGTTCAGGAGAAGGGTGGAAGGAAGCTGATTGTTAGGGGTGGAAGGCAAGGACGAGAAGATAGGGATGGACGTGTGAATGGGTCATTCTTGATAACTGGATGGAGCTTAGGAGAGCATCATTAGCCTTTTTTCCCTGCTGGAACATATCTTAACCCTACTTTTTAAGCTGAGATATGGGTTATGTGGTTAACAAGCCTTTCCTAACATTTTCCTATGTCTTTTAGGACACGTGGACCCCAGAGGAAGTGATACCCAAGAGATTGCAAGAAAAGCAGAAGTGAGGACTATGGGTGGAGTCTTTGGTTGGGTTTGGGCCCTTGGATGGCTCCTGATGTGCCAGGGTTCCTCTGGCCCTGCCAGATTTGGATTCCATCCAGGGATGGACAGGTTGTTAGGGGGGTGGGCCCAGGATGTTAGGGTTAGGCATTAGCCTTTGCCATGGAGTTCCTCAAAGGACTTGTCCCAACAGGACAGAACGAGAGACAGCTGTGCGCATTTCTCAAGAGATTGGAAACCTCATGAAGGAGATTGAAACTCTGGTGGAAGAGAAGACAAAGGAGGCTGTGGATGTGAGCCTGCTGGCCCGGGAAGGTGAGAGGGCCATGGTGACCAAACAGGCATGGGGCGTCAGGCTCCAGGAGTTGATGGAGACTGGCAGGCCCAGAGGGCTTTACTCCCTGACAGTAAAGTAGCCAAAGTAGCATTGGGCCCAGCAGGAGTGAGGCAGGCCCAGGAGACCTGAGGGAGCCCAGGGGAGGACCGAAGCCTGACCCCAAGCCCTGGTCATTTCCGGCTCGTAGAGGTCTTGAGTGGTGTGCACTGTCATCTTCAGACCAGTGAAAACAAGGTGTCTAAGTGTCTAACAGCCGCTCAGTTCATCAAGGCCTTATTGGCACTGTGGAGAGCCCAGGAGGGAGGAGACATGATCTCTGTCCTCCCCTCCGTTATCATCTGCTTGGGGGAACAAGACAGACCCTCAGAATGGAGGATGCCTGTCAGGGGCCTGAGGTGGTCTGATGTAGTCACAAGCCCTGGCCTCAGACTGTGAGTTCTCTGCTTACTTGCTTCAAGGCCTTGGGGTCAGGTCACTTTTTTCAAAGCAGCTTATCTCTGTTCCACAACCACCAAGTGCCCTGTGGAGGCTCAGTCTGTGCTCTCCTGGAGTAGCCCCCTGCTAGAGCCTCACCCACTGGCATGTGGGGCACACATGGATGACCTGCCTCCTAGGGTTGTTGGGAAAGCCTCTCTGAGCGTCAGTGCTCCTTAAATGATAGGAGTTACTCCTGTTTGACACTTTTGGAAACATTTCTCTGCAGGCTGTAATAGCCCAAAGCCATCAGGCAGCTGTTAGGGGCAGAACTGGGAGGAGGGCCTGGGTCTCCAACCTTTCAGAGGTTCATTCTTCCCTCAGAGCCACACTGCCGTCAGGGGTGGTGGGGAGGGAAGTATCCCCAGTGAGCAGGCCCTGCTGGGCCTTGGTGGCCGTGGGCCCTGAGAAGCAGCTGGATGGAGGTGCAGCTCGATCCCAGCTGGGTTCCATCCACTCCAGGCGGCCCCCTGCTCTATGATGGAATCAGCCTCACCATGAACTCCAGGGTGCTGAATGGCTCCCAGCGGGTGGTGATGGATGGAGTCATTTCTGCTGACGAGTGCCGGGAGCTGCAGAGGCTTACCAACGTGAGTGGGAAGCTGGTCATTATGGCTTTGCCAGAGGGATCCAAGCTCTGTCCCCTCCCCAAGAGGCCGGTGTTCCTCCCTTTAGTTTGCGGCTGTGGGGTGGGAAAGTCCGGTGACCCATTCCTAATGTTGTGGGGTTCTGTCCTCTAGGCAGCGGCAACTGCAGGGGATGGGTACCGTGGCCATACCTCCCCCCACACCAAAAGCGAGAAGTTCTATGGGGTCACTGTCTTCAAAGCCCTCAAGGTGAGTGTGATGGGGACAGGGGAAGAGAATGACAGACTGGCTCAAAGGAAGCTTCCTCTCCCCCTCCTCTGGAGAGAAGGAGCTTTGTTTTGGGGGTCCTCTTCCTGGGCATTGGGCCATGTGCTGTCAGAAGAGGGAGGACAAGATTGGGACACCCCCAGCGTTAGGACAAGATTATTTTCTGAGGAGAAACCTAAGGGGGCCCCAGGGGAGGAACTGAAAGCCACCCAAAGATGGGGTTAAAGGAGCTAAGTCCTGAGGAGGTGCTGTGTGTGATAGGAAACAGGGAAGAGGGCTGAGGACTAGGTGCACCTGGGGACTACCTGGGAAGGCCAAGACATGTTGGGCACTAACCTGCTATGGACCTTCTGGGCAGCTGGGCCAGGAGGGGAAGGTGCCCCTGCAGAGCGCCCATCTCTACTACAACGTGACTGAAAAGGTGAGGCGAGTCATGGAGTCCTACTTCCGGCTGGACACGCCCCTCTACTTCTCCTACTCCCACCTGGTGTGCCGCACGGCCATCGAAGGTAGGCCCCACTGCTAGAGCCCCTTCTTCCCTGCCTCCTTTTCCAGGAGGAGGCCTTGGGCCCCTGCTGTGGGACAGGGGAAAGGCTTGGGCCCCTGCTGTGGGGCAGGAGGAGGCCTTGGGCCCCAGTATGGGCAGGGGGAGGGCTTGGGCCCCAGTGCGGGGCAGAGGGAGGGCTTGGGCCCCTGCTGTGGGGCAGGAGGAGGCCTTGGGCCCCAGTGTGGGCAGGGGGAGGGCTTGTACCCCAGTGTGGGGCAGAGGGGAGTCTCTGCAGCATCACTGATGTGCTTGGGTTGCAGAAGCACAGGAAGACAGGAAGGACAGCAGCCATCCAGTGCATGTAGACAACTGCATCCTGAATGCTGAAGCCCTGGTGTGCATCAAGGAGCCCCCCGCCTACACCTTCCGGGACTACAGGTATCCCACCTATCTCCAGGCCCCCTCGGGGCCATCTCTCTCCTCGGAGAGCCTGCTGGCTTCAGGAGCCAGAAGTACGGGGCTGCATCAGCCTTGAGGAGCCTGAGGAAGGGCCTATAGTCAGGGCTGGTTTGTATCTTTTCCAGTGCTATTCTTTACCTAAATGGGGACTTTGATGGTGGAAACTTTTATTTCACTGAACTAGATGCCAAGACCGTGACGGTGAGTGTCCTTCTGCCCAGAGCCCAGGCAGGTATAGGGGAGCGGGGCTGAGCTGAGGTCCCTGGAGGCTGCCTCTCCTTTCATTCCCCTCCCTCCAGGAACACACCAGGCCTGGGAGCCCTGGGTTAGCTGGAATACCTCTAGCAACTGCCTGCTGTAGCACTGTTGGGTCCCTGGGCCCTCTGAGCTTGGCATCCCTGCCATCTGCCCTGGTTCTCAGCTCTGACCCCAGACACCCAGTCTGAGTAGGACCACTTTCCTTGTTTCCTTTCCCTAGGCAGAGGTGCAGCCCCAGTGTGGCAGGGCGGTGGGCTTCACCTCTGGGGCCGAGAACCCCCATGGCGTAAGGGCCGTCACCAGAGGGCAGCGCTGTGCCATCGCTCTGTGGTTCACCCTGGACCCCAGGCATAGTGAGCGGGTGAGTGCAGAATGGATGCCTCTGGGGCTCCTTTCTCAGAAGCCCCTCATCTTTCTGCTGCCACCATCTTTCCCTTGTTCCCTTGACCTGGGTGTGGTGAGGGGCCACCAGAGATGGGCTTAGGTCTTAATGGCCTGTGACCTGGAGCCCCCTTCAGGCCTTCATTTCCTTATCTGTAAGGGGACCAGATTGATTGGTGAGTCAGGCCCCTTCACACCCCTGGGATCCTGTTTATTTCACCAGACCAGATACAATGACAGTGATTTTAAGTGACTCCTTATCTTCAGCCCCAGAATGCCAAGGGCAGACAGAACTGTGGGTTGGGGTCCCTTGACTTCCCCTGCTTCCAAAGCAGGAGATGACTCTGGAGAGAATGACTCCCCAGGTTATTGAGAGAGACCAAGAGCCCCTGACCACTAGGAAAGGTTGTGGGGGGCTTCTTCTCTACCAGAGGAAAGAGAACATCATGCCCCTGTGTGCCCACAGGATCGGGTGCAGGCAGATGACCTGGTGAAAATGCTCTTCAGCCCTGAAGAATCAGACCTGTCCCAGGAACAGCCCCATCCTGAATCTCAGCAGGACTCACCCACATCTCCCAAGGAGCCTCCCCCAGTGACCAAGTCAGGGAACAAGGATGAGTTATGACAGTGTCCAGGAGGAAGGACACTGGCTGCACACGGATTGATGGGGAGAGTGGGGGGGCGGGCGGCCTACAATGAGCGCCTTCTGGCCCTCTCAAGTGCCTTGGAGCTGGACGATTGGGGGGTGACATCTGTCCGCTGCCCTGCACTAGTCTGCAGAACCAAGGTGACTGGACACGTCCCCCAAACTTGGTGCTACTGCTTGAGTGGCTGACAGGAAGGGCTGGCCTGCTGCTGCTCTGGCCTGGAGGCTCAGGGCTCCCCATGCTGGGGGATCCCCATTCTGCCAGGAGTCATGGTGCAGGCCGGCTTACAAGGCCATCAACACTACAGTATTTGGGTACCTTATATAGACAACCAAAGAATAAAAATTTTCTTTTCTATATCATGGCTTGTTCTTTGGAGGGTGGAAATCTCTTCTACCTCCCCACCCCCACCCCATGAGAGGCCCCATTTGGTAAGGATTATCCTAATCCTGGCCCGGCATGGGGGAAGCAGCCATCAGTGTCCCTGGCGCTGGCTCTCTGATGCCATCCACGTGCTTTCATCCCTGCTGTCAGAGAGCATTGCCAAAGTCCCCTGGAGGCTCCTGGCAATTCCACTCCTCTGGGGGGCAGCAGCTTCCAAAAAGAATGGACCTGGAGATCTTAAGCCTGCTTCTGCCATCTGGCTTGCCCATCTGGGCCATTTGTCTGTTTCTTGACTAGCAGAGCAGCTGGCAACCCTCATCCTCACTAAGCTGGTGTAGGGCCCACAACCCCCGAGAAAAGGCGTGTGGACACCTTTACCCTCCAGGAGACTTTGCAGCTGGCTGTGGACTATCCCTGGGTCTGGCCTCAAGGCAGCAGCAGTTGTCTGTGGTGCTATGTTAGTGTCTGCCCAGAGATGTGCCTGGACCTGGGCGCATCCCAGGACCTCCCTGTGTAAAGGCAGACTGCATTTCAGTGGGCACGTGAGCACAGTAGAGTCAGCCAGACAGACATGCAAGAAAAGAGAAGCTTTTGCATCAGGTACAGGCCATTCTTGGGTAAGTCCTTAGCTGTGCTGGGGAGAGAAGCCCCCAGTGTTGGAGGCCAGGACCGGACAGGGCCAGAAGTGGTCAGTCTTCCTCAGAGCAGTCTGTGCAAGTGGAATTTTGGGAGCAGTTTGAATGAAAGGAGGAGAGTCTGTGTTTTAGGGGGAGGTTGCTGTTCCAGCAAGGGACGGACGTGAGCTCAATCAACATTTAGTTGTTTATTGTATTTTGGAGGATTGCTCTCACTCACATGATGCCTTAAGATCCACAGACTCTTTCCCTCACTGCCCTGTGATGTAGGTAAGGCAAGTGGTAAGGAAACCGAGGCTTATCAAGATGAAGAAGGTTGAAGAGCTGGTGTCTTAAGGACTCAAGCCCAGCTTGAACTCCCTAGTCCAGCACTCAGTGCGTCATTTGACCTCTGGGCCTCAGTTCCCTCATTAAAATGGGTCAGACTCAACCTCTGAGGCTAGAGGTGCCAGAGCCCAGACTTGGGCAGAATACAGGACCCCAGAGCACTCACTGAAGCTTTTTGGGTGGTGGCAGTAGATGGTGCGTATCAGAAGGGGCATTAGGGGAAGAGACTGTCACCAAAGGATAAATGTCAAAGGAACTTAGGAGTGGTGAGAAGCAAGAGCAAGAAGCAAAGACCTTTCCTACTGGTTCACCTCCACCTTTCCGTTCGGCTCTTTGGCTCTGTTCTCACCACTTTGGGGATGGAGCACCCAGCCTGGAGTCAGGAAGACTTGAGTTCAAATCTGGCCTCAGACAGCTGTGTGACCCTGGGCAAGTCCCTTCACCGCTTCCTGAGTCAGTTTCCTCATTTGTGAAATGAGAATAACAGCACCTACTTCCTCAGGTTGTTGTGAGGCCCAAACAAGATCATGTTGTAAAGTGATTGGCAGTGCCTGGCACATGGTAGACACTATATAAACATTAGCTGTCATTATTGTTATTATATATAATATTATGTATATTATATATAATATATTATATAAAATATTATGTATATTATATATAATATATTATATAAACCATAATATTACATATATATTATGGTTTGTTTTGTTTTCAACAAATCTTGCCAGCAGTTCGAGTTTGCAGAACTTTCTGCTTCTCAAAATGCTTTCAATATCCATGACCTTTGGATCCTCAGAACATGCCTGCAGGTAAAATCTCCAGCAGAGCAACTGAGACCCAGGGACAGAAGGGTCTTTCACACACATAGGAAGTGGCAGATCCAGGATTAGAACTCAGCTCTAACTTCCGGTCCTGGGTTCTCCCATCCACCCTGGTCTAGATGCAGCCTTGAGGGTGTCCAGAGAAAAGACAGTTCTAGGCAGGGCCAAGATAGCAGTAAAGAAATTCCTCCAAACCTAATGAGAAAATGCACCAGACCAAATCCTACCTTCAGTACCTTTTTGTGCCTCCTTTAGCAAGCTGTTGACTCTTTTTTCATGATTTTCTTGTGTCACTATCATTTCTCTTCCCAATTTTTTTCTCTACCTCTCTTACTTGATTTTAAGAATCCTTTTTGAGCCCTTCCATGGCCTGGGACCAATTCATATTGTTCTTTGAGGCTTTGGATGTAGGAGTTTTGACTATTGTCTTCTTCAGAGTATGTGTTTTGATCTTCCCTGTCACCGTAGTAACTCTACAGTCAGGATTTTTTCTGCTGTTTGCTCATTTTCCAGCCTTTCTTGACTTTTATCTCTATGCTAAAGTGGGGCTCTGCTGGACAGAGAACCCTCTCAAGCTTCAAAGTTTTTTGTGCACTTGTTTTCAGAGGTAATTTGGGGGGCCTATAAGTTTGTGGTTCTTCCAAAGTGGTATGATCCAGGGAGTGGCATGTACTCTCCCGTACTGTGCACTGGTCCGTAGATGAGCACACGCTCTCTTTTCCACCCTGGAACTGTGAATAGGGTCCCCAGTTCCCTGTGGCCACAAGCTCTAGTGTGCTAGTGCTCTTCCTGACCCAAGACTGTGATGCAGATGCAAATATCAGCAATGCAACACAATCCTGCCCTCAGTGCCAACAAAGGGACCCCTCTACTCTCCTTTTGACCAGTTATCTGACCCTTTTAGCGTCTGTGGGCTGAGAGGTCTAGCAATTGCCACTGCCACCACTGATTCAAATAGCCACCAAGGACTATTGCTGGTTTGCTGGGGCATGGGCTGCACTAGACTGCACTCCACTCTCACCCTGGTGTAACAGACCTATCCTGCCCAACTTCTAAGTTGTCTTGGGCTGGAAAATTATTTCACTCTGACCTTTCATGGGCACTGCCACTCTAGAATTTGCTTTAAGGCATTATTTAAAGGTGTTTGTAGTGTTTGGGGGAGAACTCAGGTGAGTCCCCTGCCTTTTCTCCATCATGTTGGCTCCCAAAGCAAGAGTTTTAAAAAGACTTTAAAATGGTTTTTATAAATGGAATGAGAGCACTTGAGGGGAAAAATTGGCAAAGAAATGAGAGCTATGGAAGAAAGAATTGGAAAAGGAATGCGTATCTTGGTACAAGAAGTAGAAAACCTTGCCCAAGCACAAACTCCTTGAAAATCAGAATGTAACAAAGAGAAGCTAATGACTCCATGAAACAATAAGAAACATTAAAACAAAGTCAAAAGTCTGAAAAAATTAAATTATCTCTTAGCAAAAATAACTGACCTAGAAAATAGGTCAAGGAGAAAAAAAATTAAGAATCATTGGACTATATGAACATCACAACTGAAAAAAAGAGCCTAGGTATCCTAGAGCCTAGAAATCACAAAAGAAAACTGCCCAGATCAATAGACTTCACTTTTCACCTCCTGAAAGAAACCCCAAAATGAAAGCTTCCAGGAACATAATCAAAATTCAGAGCTTTCATGTCAAAGGAAAAATATTGCAAGCAGCCAGAAAGAAAGAATTCACGTATCAAGGAGCCACAGTCAGGATCACACACAATTTAGCAGCCACCACTATAAAGGAACAGAGAAGTTGGAATTTGATATTCCATAAGGCAAAGGACATGGGCTTTAGTCAAGAAAAGCTTGCCCAGCAAAACTAAGTATAATGCTATGGTGGGATTTCTAAGCATTCCTGATGAGTAGATCAGAGCTGCAAAGAATTTACAAAGCTCAAATACAAAAGTTAAGAGAAAGATTTTTAAAAATGAATGAACAATGATAAAGGATTAAACCAGGATAAGTAGCTTAAGTTCAAATAAAGGGAGTTGATACATGTGTCCCCTTAGAACCCTATTTATCATAGAGGGAGGCTAATTAGATGAGGCCTGGGAATGTTCTATCTTTAAGATTTATGTCTTGATGCTCTCAATCTTTTTCTTTTCTTTTCTTTTTTTAAGCAATTGGGGTTAAGTAACTTGCTCAAGGTTACACGGCTAGTCATTATTTGTGTGTGGGTGCTCATTTTCTGAGGCCGGATTCGATCTCGGGTCATCCCAACTCCGAGGCCAGCGCTCTTACTCAGTGCGCCACCGAGCCACCCCGATGATCTCAATCTTATGAAAAGAATAGAAAGAGAAATGGTGGAGGTTGGGTGAAAGGGAGTTTAGGGAAAATTATCTCACATTATTAGGATCTAAATAAACAAAAAAGAGGAGTGGGTTAATGGCTAACACTTGAACTGGTCAAAAGAAGGAAGGATACACATACACACACACACAGTTGGGTACAGAAATACATTCCATCCAAATGTTAATCCTAAATGACAGGTCTGACCATATTGCCCACTCCCCTATTCAATTAACTCCAATGGTTTTCTATTACCTCTAAGATCAAATATCCTATGAGTTCAATCTTCAGATACTTCACTCCTATCCATATATCATCAAGTAACACCAACCTTGCTATTATCCTTCAATCATCCCATCCCCCAACTCTGCATTTTTACTGAATGTCTCTCTCCCCCACCCATGTCTGAAATGCTCTCTGTCCTTTCACCCCTACTTGCCTGCTCCAGCTTGTTTGAGCCTTTCCTCAAATATGGCACCCAAAATGAACTGAGAACTCTAGGTGGGCTGTGACCACAGCAAAGGGCAGCAGGACCACCATCACCTTTTTAAAAACAATTCTATGGTTTCTATTAATGTAGCCTACAATTGCACTTTCTTCAGTAGCTCTATTCCACTGGTGATTCCTTGGGCTTGCAGGCCACTAAAACCCCCAGATCTTTTTCACAGAAATCGTTGTTTAGCTATATGCTTTATCCTGTGCTTGTACAGTTAATTTTTTGGACCCAAGTATAAGATTAATATGAGTTTCTTTTAAATTGCTTATCTAATTAGATTTATTCTAATTAGTCTTCACCAATTGTGCTCACCTGCCGAGATATTTGTGGTTCTCCATTCTGTTATGAATTTCATTGGCCATCCCTCCCAGATTCACATGATCTGCAGTTTGGATAACCATGCTTTCTGTGTCTTCATCTAAGTCATTGATGACTTAAGGGCTGGATCTAGGATTTTGCTGGTATAGGGAATCCCCTGATGAGGAAACCCCTTTAACCAGTGCAGATCAAACACTTTCTCTAAAACTTACAGTCTTAGAGAGTTCTCTAGCACAAGCAGCATGGGACAGAGGTGAGATCTGAACCCAGGTCTTCCTGGCTTTGGGGCCAGCTCTCCTTTCATGACACCATGCTGCTTCTCAAGTCAATATAGATGTCAACTAGAACATTTCCCCTAGAGACCTTACTCTAGATTAACATTAATTCAGAGTCTGGTGGTCCTCATCCAGTTCCTACTGTGCCCTACCATGCCCATGTCTCTCCTTCTCAACAAGGATATTGTAAGAAATTTTGTGAAATGCTTTGCCAAAATCCAGGCAAAGTGGATACAATGGAAAGAGTGCTAACTTTGCAGTCAGGAGGATCTGAGTTCAAATCTTGCATCAGATGCTTAATAGCTGTGTGACCCTGGCCAAGTCACTTAACCCCCATCTCCCTCAACTTTTCTCATTTGTTATCTAGATAATATCAAATGAGATAAAATTTGTAAAGTACTTTGCAAAGCTGAAATCACTATATAAATGCTACTTATGATGATGATATCTAATCTGTCAGTTTAGTAATATCAGAAAGGAGACTGGGTAAGCATGGCATGATTGATAAGCCCATTCCCATTCTTAGTGATCACTGCTTCCCCCTGTAAGTTCAGAATGACTTCGGTCAGAAGTGATGATACTAACAACTAGCATTTCTGTAACTTCAAGGTTTGTAAAGCAGCTCTACAAATATTACTTATTTGATCCTCCCAACAACACTGGGAATTAGGTTATTATCCCTATGTTATAGATGAGGAAACTGAAGCAAACAGAGGTTAAGTGACTTCCCCAAGGTCACACAGCTAGTTAAGTATCTGAGGCTAAATTTGAACTCAGGTCTTTCTGACTCCAGCATTCTATCCACTGTGCCACCTACCTGTTCCCATATACATTAATAGATATGCATATGCATATATGTATATATGTATGTGTGTGTATATATGTGTATGCATATATATATATATATATATATATACACACATGCACACACATATACAGAGGCAAGTTGTATGGAGGACAGGTATTTTACATTTACATAGGACAAGCTACAAGGATATCTAGTCCATGAACATTAAAAGTCCCTATTCTGTGCCATGCACTGTCTGAGCACTGGACAGAATGGATGGTTGCGCACAAAGAAGAGCTGATTTGAGGGTACAGAAGCAGGATTTGGGGATGTATAAATCCAAGTGCAGAATGTAGGCTCCATGAGGTCCCACCTTCATGACCTACAGGACTGAGGGACATGTAGCAGAACCAGCCCTGGTACTAGGAATTGGGAGAAGCCAGACTGTAGTTCTTCCAACACGAAGGCAGCTTTGAGGGTGCGTTTGGGTCTGTGACTTTCACCCAGCCTCCCTGTGCCTCAGTTCCTAATCCATGAAGGAGAGAAGAGTGCTCGACACTCCTGCTCCCTCAGAGTGGATTCCACTCAGACCCTATAGGTTTGGCCTTAGTGTTTGCAGTGGCTGGGTCTTAGAATTCAGTATTCCTTGAGCCTGCTTGTTCTCTCACTTTGTCTTTTGAGAACCTCCAAGACCCACATTTGTATAGTTTTCTGTTGCCTGGGCAGGGAATCTGCCTTGGGGCCATCCTGGATTGGGATATGGAGGCTGTGGAAGGCCTGGGGAGCTGGCAGACAAACAGCCCCTGATCTTGTGGGTGGTGGGCCGCTCTCGGTGCCTGCTGGGCCAGAGTGCTGGACCATACCACAAGGCCCACGCCTGGGTCCTGGGCACACAGATGCTATTGTCTGGCAAGAGCCTGGCACCCTCCTCTTTTGCATAGTCATGTGAGGAATGTAAGGGAGCAGGCCCTGTAGACAAGCACTCTGTGGACCCAGAGCTCCTGGGGTGGGGGTAGGGAGGAAGCTCTGGAGCCTCTCTCAACCCCTCAGGTAGAAATATCCAGGACCTCTATCCCCCCACCCTCCTGCCCCCAATACAAGGTGGGAAGAGCCTATCTCCCCTGCTCTCCAGTTGGCACTGGCAAGGTGAGGTGGGCAGCTGATAGAAACTTTGGTGAATGAAATGAAGCCAAGAGGTGGCCAGTGTCAGAACCAGGCTGTTGGTAGAAGCTGTCCAGAATGGGTGGCAGGGTGTGGGACCCACATTTCAACCCCCAACTGCAGGGACATAGAGCCTCTGAGTCTGAGCGTGAGGGGATTTCTAATGAGGTCCAGGGCAGTTAAACATTCCCCTGCTGTGGGAGGAAAGAAGGGGGGGTAGGATTGCTGAGTTTCCAACCTAGGCTCCAGGGGCCTGAGAGGGTGTGGCTGCCCCTTCTTCTCCTCCTCCAAGCCCAGGCTAGTTGTGGGGTCCTCAACTCCAAATATTCTGGATCAGGGCAAATCTCTGGCTGGGAGTATGATGCCCAAACTGGGGGTGGGGTGGGAGGAGTGTTGAGGACGAAACCCCACTCTCGTCAAGATTCCCTTGGTTGTCTCTCCGGTCTGAGGAATTACTATGGTTGTTTATCACAGTCAGGGCTCCCCTTCCCCCAGGCCATCCCTGGATTGCTGAGCAGGAGCAGCTTGGGCCTGGGTCCCAGCAGGAGCTGCTAATCCAGCTGCTGGGGAGGGGATTAGGGGGCTGGAACAATCCACCTTCAGGCTAATGCCAGGAAGGACTGGTGCTGCCTCCTTGCCCGCCCCCCAACACCAGGCCCCAAGCTGGCTGAGAGCCAAGCCTCAGGCCATCCCCCTTCCTGGCTGCTCAGGGGGGCCCCCTCCTCTTCAATGCACCTCGGTTTCTCCAGTTTATAGTCTCAGAGGGATCGGGCCCCTCCTAGATGGATTCCTGTAACCAAAGAATAGGGAGCAAAGGTTTAGAGGTCTCCAAGCAGTCTGTGATTCAGGGAAGTTCTGCATGGTACCTATGTTCAGTTCTTCCCCTAGATTTGGAGGATAGGAAACCCCAAAGGTCAGAGAGTTCTAGGACCAGGAATCATTGGCAGCATAGTGTGGTGTGGTGGAAAAAAACCCACTGGATTTGGAGTCCCAAGACCTGTGTTCAAATCACTAGCTATGTGACCTTGGATAAGTCATTCCCCTTGGGAGACTTCATCTGTATACCACTGGGTTTGTACTAGATGGTTCCAAAGTCATTCTCTTCCATTCTAGAAACGTGAACTAAGATAGTATAATGGATTTAGGGCCAGAAGACTTGGGTTTCAATCTACTCTTTCCCATTTACTATCATTCTAACAAGGCACAACCTCTCTGAGCTTCAGATCTTCTTCTATAAAATCAGGGGATTGGACTCTAAGGGCTCTCCCAGCTCCAAATGCATGGTCTTGTGAAACCCAGTGTGGTTTCCCTCTGGGTAGGGGAGGATGGATGGTGCATTGGGCCCCTACCTCTCCTTCAGTGCCTGGGGGTGGGGGCTTAGGATTGCCTCCTTTGGAAGCTTCCTATGGCTACATGTTTCATCCCATCCCCCTGCTCAGGGACCTGGGGCAGTTCTCCACTTTGATTCCAGACTCAGCTATGTCCCAGGCAGGCTGCAGTGGGCGGTGCCTCAGCATTGCCAGCCCCTCACCTCCCCCTGCATTCTGGAGCCAGAGTCCGGAACAGCTACTGCTGTTGCCACCGCTGCCCTCCACCCCCTGCCCCCTTCCCTCACTGGCGTCTAAGTGTTTTCGAGTCCCTCAGCTGTCCTCCAGGAGAGAAGCCCCGGGGGGCCATGCCCCCAGGCCCCACAAGGACCCCAACCCTGCTCTGAGCTATCACCTGGGGCTGCTGGGCGATCTGGGCCATGGCCAACTCTGGCTTCCAGCTCCTGGGTTACTTCCTGGCGCTGGGGGGTTGGGTGGGCATCATTGCCAGCACAGCCCTGCCCCAGTGGAAACAGTCCTCATATGCAGGAGATGCCATCATCACAGCAGTGGGCCTCTACGAGGGACTCTGGATGTCCTGTGCCTCTCAGAGCACCGGCCAGGTGCAATGCAAGCTCTACGACTCTCTGCTCGCCCTGGACGGTAGGACCTGCTCCCTCCCCTGCTCCCCCTGCTCTTTCCCCTGTTCCTCCTGCTCCCTTCTTCCTCTGGACCCCCAAGCAGTTGTTCTGTGTCACTTGGGGTACCTGATGGGGTTCACTGGGATGGGATGGGAGGAAGTCCTGGTGCCTCTGAAGCTGTGTGCCCCAAGCCCCCTGCTGTATCTCTGCTCCAGTCAGAGCTCCAATATCAGGCACTCCTGCCCCGCCTCCAGATCCATAATCCTTACATATATAGGATTCATAATCCTACATATTCCTAGCTGGAGAATGTTAGTGTGGGAAGGGCCCTCAGAACATAGAAAGCCAGGGTTGAAATGACCTTAGGATAGAAAATATTAGAGCTAGGAAGGCCATAATTAAAAAAGATTAGAACCACAAGTGACCCTAGCACACAAAACATAGAAAGTAAGAGTGTAAAATTTTGGAGCCTTTGAAGGGGCCTTAGATCATAGAACCTCAGACCTTAGAGCCCAGAATGTCAGAGCTGGGAGGGCCCTTAGAACACAGAATATGAGAGCTGGGAGGACCTTTAGAATCTAGAATGTCAGAGCTGGGAGGGAACTAGAACCCAGAATGTCAGAGCTAGAAGAGCCCTTAGAATTTAGAAGGTCAGAGCTGGAAAGTGGTTTATTCCAACCTAGTTTATTTTAACAAGAAGGAAACCAAGGCATGGTTTGGGCAAGTGATTTCTTTGGTCGAGCACAGAGCAGCTCAGAGGCAAAGCAAAGAGGGGGGATCCCCAATTTGTTTCTCCCCTAGTACTCCTGGCAGCTACTCCCTAACTCTACACACCCTAGGGCAGGGGGGCTCTAAGGGAAGGAATAGGGATCCCAGTGGCTGCAGTTTTGTCAGTCAGGATAAGGGCAGGCTCCCAGTATCTGATCCTAGGGCATCCTCAGCTTTTCCCAGCTTGGGCCCAAGGTAGCTTTCTTCCCCTTGGGATCAGTTTCCTCTGGGGAGGTGGGGTTGGGTGCTGACCCTCCCTCCTGGGAGGCACCCACCTGAGGGCTGACTTCCCTTTCATCTTCACCCACCACACATGATGCTAGTGCGCAGGCCTGGGTGTGGCCCTTGTGCTCTGAACAAAGACCCAGATTGACCACCATCGGTTTGTTTTTTTAGTCCCAGTGAAGTGAGCACAGCTAGAGAGTATATACAAACAGCCCTGTTAAAGGGCAGGGATATTTTGGTGAGAGGCAGGGCCATGGTGGTCCTCTTGTCCTCATAGTGCTAGGGCAGGAAAATCTGTCTGCTTCATCTATATAGATTAGGAAGGTTTCCTGGAAAAGTGGTGGCCACTCTAAGTGGGGGAGTGACAGGATGGGGTATGGGGGGAAATAGGACCGGCGTTTAAAGGATCGTGGGTTTAGAGGAGCTGGGGGCATCAGAGGCCTTAGTCCAACCCCCTACAGATGAGGAAACTGAGCCCCAGAGGACTGACTAATTTGCCCATGGTCACACATGGAGTCAATGGCAGAGGTAGGATTCAAACCCCTGTCCTTGGGCTGCAAACTCAATGCCCTTCCCAGGCCTCTGACAGCTGACATCAAAATCAAAAGGAGGCAGAGGGTAGAAAGGCCCATTAGTGTGTGTGTGTGTGTGTGTGTGTGTGTGTGTGTGTGTGTATGTCTCAGTTTTTACCCCTATCACCACTAGCTCTGCCACTCGGGGCTAGCCACTTAACTGTCCAGTATTTGTGTGTCCAATACAAATGTGTTCATGTCACTGGGACCTTTAAAAAGCCTTTGGTGGTCATTCTGGGCCTCAGTTTTTACAGCTCTAATTTGGGGATAAGAATGCCCTATCTGACAGGCTTGCTGTGATGATCCATTGAGATAATAAAGGTAAAGAGCTTTGTAGACCTTAGTGTGTTCTAGCCATCTCAGCCGTCCTTGTTGAGGGCAGAGCTATCAGCCAAAGAGGGTGATTCCAAGAGTCAGGTGTGTGAGACTGAACAGATGGAGTTAAAAAAGAGGGAAAGGAGAGAAGAAAAAGAAAATCCTAACATAGCATGTGTGACACCACATCCATGAGCATGGCATCACCGTGACTCCTTGTCCCCCGTGTTCTTTACTGGGCTGTGTCCTAACCCAGAGAGTTCAGAGCAGAAGCAGAGAGCTAGAGGGTGCTTACCTCCAGAGGCCCCATTTCTCTAGGACTTGGGAGGAAATTGGGAAGGTTACTGTATTTAAGAGTCTGGAGAACTGGGCTCAAATCTCCACTGCCCGATTACTCACTGTGTGTCCTTGAGTAAGTCACGTCCCTCCTGGGGGACCTCAGTTTTCTCATCTATAAAATGAGGAGTGGGATTAGATGACCTTTAAACTGCCCTCCAGCTCTGGCATGATATTTTTTTTAATTTCTGATACTGGACCAGTGTTAGGATTGAGGGAATGAAACAGAGCAGAGGATGGGAGCAGCAGACCCTGGAAGGGAAGCAGGGCTACAGAGGGCATGGGTAGGGCTAGGGGATGGGCTCGGGCTGGAAGGGGGGCATGGGAAGTGGGCCCCTCCAGCATCATTGATTTTTCTCCCTTACAGCTCACATCCAGACTTCTCGAGCTCTCATGGTGGTCTCTGTGCTCCTGGGCTTCATTGGGGTGGTTGTCAGCGTGGTGGGCATGAAATGCACCCGGGTAGGAGACAGTAACCCTGTGACAAAGAGCCGGGTGGCTATCTCAGGCGGTGCCCTCTTCCTCCTGTCAGGTAAGTCCTGCTTTCCCAAGGTCCGGCCCCATGCCCAACATTGGCCAATGGCTCCCTCCTGAACTTTACACCTTCTCTCTGCCCCCACTAGAGAGGGGAGAGACACACAGTCTCTGGACTGTATTTGGCACACTATGTCATACCTGGAGGCCGACAGGGAGGAGGGGGGTGGGGGAGGGGAAAGCGACTTGACCTGTGAGCCAGGAGACCAGAACAGGACTGAGCTGGGCCTTTCTGTCCCCAGGGCTTTGCACATTGACTGCAGTCTCCTGGTACGCCACTCTGGTAACCCAGGAGTTCTTCAATCCCAACACACCTGTCAATGCCAGGTAAGGAAGCCTGGAGGGTGGAGGGAATTGGGTAGACTGGGTGGGGTGGAGGGTGGAGGAGGAGAACATGCTTGCTCAGGATCCTGTTGGCCTCACAGGAGTCTGTGCCCACCTAGAACCCACTGTCCTTTGCTTCTCAGTCCCTATGTTAACTCTTTTCTATTCCTAGGACTGGTCAAGGCTGTGGGTCCTGACCTATCTCCATTCTAGGCAGTTCTTCTATTCAATCTATCAAGTAGTCTGGATTTACCAGATGAAAACAAGAAAATATAGCAGGAATTCAGTTTCCCTGGGGAGACCAGACTAACACACACAAAGCTTCTGTCCTCTCCCCACCCCCCAGGATTCCCTAGGCCACTGTCCCATCTCCCTCATCTTTTTCTTTCCTTCTCTCCCCAAGTCTCAGGCTGCTGGCCCCCACTCCTGGATTTCTGCTACTCTCATCCCTCCCTCTTTCTGGCCCTACCTTCTTTCCCAGGGAAGGACGCCTGGTCGCCACCTCTCCCCCACTTCAACACACAACCTTTCCTAAGGTTTTAAGAGGTTTTACTGCTAATCGCTGAGACAGGGAGGGAGACAGGCAGGGCTGGAAAAGGAACAAACACTGGGAAAAAGTCACTGAGAAGGAGTTCTCAGCACTAATCCTGGCCTCCCCTCAATAGTAATCACAGCTCACTTCTCTATAGTGCTTTCAGGATTGCTAAGCACTCCCCCTCAAAATAACCCTGTGGGACTGAACAAGTATTATTCCCTTTTTGTGGATGGGAAAACTGAGGCTTGGAGAGGAAAGAGGGCTTGCTCAGGGTCACATAGATTAATAGGTCTGATCCAGAATTCTAACTCAGGTTTTCTTTTCTTTTCTTTTTAAAGGAGATTTTTCTCTTGTTTTTTATTTTTTAGTTTACATCATTCATTTTCACAAAATTTTGAGTTACAAATTTTCCCCACTTTTCCCCTAACCATCACCCTAAAATAGTGATCCCACTGAATATCCCCTCCCCCAAACTGCTCTCTCCCATATCTTCCCCCATTGCCCCTCCAAGTTTCCAGTAGGGCAGGATGGATCTCTATGCCCCAGTGCCTGTATACCTTATAGGATATATATATTTAAATATTTCATTTTAAAACTTTGAATTCCAGATTCTTTCCCTTCCTCCCTTGTCACCTACCCTTACTGGGAAGATAAGCAATTCAATATAGGTTGTACATGTGTAGCTAAGCAAAACATTTCCATAATGGATATATTGTGAAAGACTGACTATATTTCCTTCCATCCTATCCCACCTCCCACTTGTTCTATTCTCTACTTTGATCCTTTCCTTTTCAAAAATAGGTGCTTCCAACTTCCCTCCCCCCCAGCCTGCCCTCCCTTCCATTATCCCCTCTCTCATCCCCTTCCCCCCTACTCTCCTGTAGGGTGAGATACCCTAATTAGTGTGTATGTCATTCCCTCCCTAAGCCACATTCAATGAGAATAAAGTTGACTCATTCCCTTTTGCCTTCCTGTTCTTCTCCTCCATTGTAACAATTTTCCCTTGTTCTTCTATATGAGATAATTTACCCCATTGTCTCTCCACATCTCTTCTCATTATATTCCTCTCTCACCTCTTAATTTCACCTTTTAAGTATCATCCCTTTCTATTCAATTGGTCCTGTGCACACTGTCTGTGTATACCTGTAGATATATATACACACACTCACATATGTATTCATATGCCTATATACCCTCCTATATATACATATATATATACATATATATGTATATATATACACATATATATGTATATATATATACACACATTTATTTATATATATATACACATTTCTATTCCCTTCAACTATTCTCATACTAAGAAAAGTTTCATAAGTTACAATTATCATTTTTTCCATGTAGGAATATAAATAGTTCAGTTTTGATAAGTTCCTTATGATTTCTTTTCCCTGTTTACCTTCTCAAGGTTCTCTTACTTCTTCTATCTAAATGTCAAATTTTCTGTTCAACTCTGGTTTTTTTCATCAAGAATGCTTGAAAGTCCTCTATTCCACTGAATGACCTTATTTTCCCCTGGAACATGATACTCAGTTTTGCTGGGTAAGTGATTCTTGGTTTTAATCCCAGCTCCTTTGACCTCCAGAATATCATATTCCAAGCCCTTCTATCTCTCAGTGTAGAAGCTGCCAGATCCTGTGTTTCCACAATATTGAAATTATTTCTTCCTGGCTGCTTGTAATATTTTCTCCTTGATCTGGGAATTCCAGAACCTGGCTATAATATTTCTAAGAGTTTTCTTTTTGGGATTTTTTTCAGGAGGTGATTGGTGGAGTCTTTCAACCTCTATTTTGCCCTCTGGTTCAAAAACACCAGGGCAATTTTCCTGGAGAATTTCTTGAAGGATGATTTCTAGGTTCTTTTTTTTTATCATGGCTTTCAGGTAGTCCAATAATTTTTAAATTATCTCTCCTGGATCTATTTTCCAGGTCAGTGGTTTTTCCAATGAGATATTTCACATTGCCTTCTATTTTTTATTTGTTTGGATCTGTTTAATAATATCTTGGTTTCTCATAAAGTCACTAGCTTCCAATCTAATTCTGAAGGAATGAATCTCCTCAGTGAGCTTTTGAGATTCTTTTTCCATCTGGCAAACTTGGCTTTTTAAGGCATTCTTCTGCTCATTGCCTTTTTGAGCCTCTTTTGCCATCTGAGTTAATTTTTTAAGGTGTTATTTTCCTCAGTCAGGTTGTTGACTCATTTCATACTTTTCCTGCATCCTTCTCATTTCTCTTCCCAATTTTTCCTCCACTTCTCTTATTTGGTTTTCAAAATCCTTTTTAAGCTCCTCTATGGCCTGTAACCAGCTCATATTTTTCTTGGAAGCTTTTGGTGCAGGAGTTCTGACTTCACTGTCTTCTTCCTGTTCCATGCTTTGGTCATTTTTGTCTCCAAAATAGGAATCTAATGTCATATTGCTCTGTTTGCTTTGCTTCCTTTGCTTGTTCATGTTGCCACTCAATTACTTGGCTTTTGAGCCTTTTGCCACAGTAGAACTCTGCTACCAGACAGGGGAGCTTTATCCCAAACACTGGGGTTTTTGCAGCTGCTGAAGGTATTAGTTGGGTGCCCTCTCTGAAGCCTCAACATACTCTAGCAAACTGGTCTCAAATCCCAGGACTTCCACCCTAGACAGTAATCCAGATCCAAACAGATTAGAGCAAGAGCAATTTCCCCTCAGACTGGTTGCTTGGTCCCCCTACAATCTGCAGGCCAGGAGTTTTGAGGCAGCATAGCCAAGGAGCCTCAGCTGATTATCGCCCCAGGGGCAAAGGCCAGATTGCCCTCCCAAACTCCCTGTTCCCTCAAAGTCTAAACTGACCTCTCACTTTGTCTTTGGCATCTATGGGTTGATAATTCTGGAAACTGACACAGCACCTGGTGATCTGAGGTCTCTCCAGCCAGGTGCTGGTCAGGCTGCCCTGAGGCTAAAACCTCGGGCTCACTCAGGGCTGGGCTCAGCTCCCAGAGCACTGCGCTGGCCCCTTCCTGCCAGCCTGCTGGGCTGTCTTCAGCAGAAGGTTAGCTTCTCTCTGTCATTTTGTGGGTTCTGTAGCTCCAAAGTTTGTCTAGAGTAATTTTTTACATGAATTGGAGGAGGTAGAAGCCGGAGCCACAAGGAAGTCCTGTTTCTACTCCTCCATCTTGACTCTGCCCTCCCCAACCCAGGTTTTCTAATAATAAATTCTATGATTTAAAATATATGTATGCACTCTGCTGCCTCCCTCATATAGTCTGAATGACTGTTGCTGTCCTATAGATCTTGTCCCTAATTCAGCCAGCCCAGTCTTTCCTGAGTTAATTGATTGACTCAACAAGCATTTATTAAGCTCCTATTCTGTGCTAGCCAGGGGTGGGGAACCTCCAGCCTCAAGGCCACATGTGGCTTTCTAGGTCCTTGGGTGCAGCCTTTCAACTGAGCCCAAGCTTTACAGAACAAATCATTCTATTAAGGGGATTTATTCTGTGAAGTTTAGATTCAGTCAAAGGGCCGCACTTGAGGACCTAGAGGACCACATGTGGCCTTGAGGTTGAAGCTTCCCCGCCCCTGGCCTTGGGAATACAGACAAAAGTGAGACAGTCCCCACTTTCAAGGAGTTTATATTTGATTAGGGGAGGGAGAGAAGCATTAAAAACTAGGGGAATCAGGAAACATCTCATATTCTCAAATAAATGACATTATGGCTGAGTCTTGAAAGGAGTTAATGGTTACAAGAAGCTGAGGTGAATAGGGTGCAGATTCTGGTCTTAGGGGATAGATTGTTCAAAGGCCTGTGGTGGGAGATGGAATGTTGTATATGGGAAACAGTCAGCAGGCCAGTTTTGCTAGGGTGTGGGATCTGTAAGGGGGAGCAATGTATAATTTGTATGATAAGATAAACTGTAGCAGGGCTGTAAAGGGGTTTGAATGCCAGACGTAGGAATGGGCATTTTATCCAGGAGGCAAGAGGGGGCCACAGGAACTTCCTGAGCAGGAGAATGAAAAATCCATTACAGGCAGTGGACCTAGGAAATGATATATGAGAAATTATGTCTGGAGCCTTCCACCAAATTGTTCCTGAGATCACTTTCTACCTAAAGATTTCTTTTTTTCTTTTTGGAGGGGGAAGAAGGGCAGTTGGGGTTAAGTGACTTGCCCAGGGTTACAAGGCTAATAAGTGTGTCAAGTGTCTGAGGTTAGATTTGAACTCAAGTCCTTCTGACTCCAGGGCTAGTGGTCTATTCACTGTGCCACCTAGCCACCTCAAAAGATTTCTTTAGACAATGGGCTGGATAGGCTAAAATTCACCTAATAAAAATGTAGATGAAAAATCGACAGGTCACTACAATGGGGAAAATTAAGCAAGTGGACAGTTTAGGCTCCTAAACTGAGATTTTCTTTCTTTTCTTTTTTTTTTGAGAGGGGAAGGTAGGGCAATTGGTGTTAAGTGACTTGCCCAAGGTCACACAGTAGGTTTTTTTTTTTGTGTGTTAACTGTCTGAGGTTGGATTTGAACTCAGGTCCTCCTGACTCCAGGGCCAGTGCTCTAGGATTTTCAAGGTTGCTACCATTCTTAGCCCTTCTATAACTTTCTTAGTTCACAGTTCATTGAATTTCTTTTTTTCTTTTGAAAATCATTCCTTCATATCTCTTGACCATTGAGGGGAAGCAGATGGTTAGAGCCAGCAGAGACTCGAGAGATCCTCTAGTTCAGGAGTCCTTAAACTTTTTTGTGTCATGGATCCCCTTGAAAATCTGGACCCCTGTTGAGAATAAGATTTTAAACTGCATAAAATAAAATATACAGAATTACAAAGGAAATCAATTATATTGATATCATTATTAAATTAGTTTTTAAAAAAGATTCCCAATCCCCGATCTAGTACAACCCCCCTCATTGTACAGATGGAGAAACTGAGGCCCAGAGAGGGGAAAAGACTTATCAAAGGTCACAGAAGTGATAAGATGGCAAAGACAGGAATCTTCCCAATCTCATTTCTGAAAAAGGGATTTCTAGATTCCCAGAATGTGCTTTTGAGCCTCACAACAGTACCTCCAATGGGCTTCAGACCATCCTATAAGGATGTGGCTGTCAGGTGGCTGCTTGACTCTAAGACCCTTTGAATCTCTTCCTCCTAGCTTCCTGGATGCCTACGGTCTTTCTCAACTTGACATTGAGTATTTCCTTTTTTAAAAAAAATCCATACTTTTAAAAATCAATCAATTAATAGACATTTATTAAATACACGTTTTTATGGCAGGCACCGTATTAAATAACGGGGAAACAAAAACAGGCAAAAGACAGTCCCTGCCCTCAAGGAGCTTCAAATTTAATGGGAGAGACAACATGAAACAAGTATGTACAGATCTAGCTATATACAGAATAAGTAGGAAATGAGTAACAGGGAAGGCACTAGAATTAAGAGGGGCTTGGGAAGGATTCCAGTAAAAGATAGGATTTTAAATACTGAGAATTTCCTTAGAAAAATACAGACAACAATCCAGGATAGAATAGAACCAAGTGTATGATGATGTGTTTCAGAGTTTTAGGTTTATCAGAGGACAAAGAAGGTCATGATCTTTGATCGCTGTGGGCCAGATCAATTAGGAAAGGCTCATGGAAGGGGTTGGATTTGAGTTGGGTCTTGAAGTCAATAAGCAAATTCTCAGTTCATTTGAAAAAGATCTAGGAGGGGTGGCTAGGTGGCGCAGTGAGTAGAGCGCTGGCCCTGGAGCCAGAAGGACCTGAGTTTGGATCCGGCCTCAGACACTTAAACCACACAAACAAAAAACCTAGCCATGTGACCTTGGGCAAGTTACTTAACCCCAATTGCCCTCCAAAAAGCAAAAAAGAAAGAAAGAAAGAAAGAAAGAAAGAAAGAAAGAAAGAAAGAAAGAAAGAAAGAAAGAAAGAAAGAAAGAAAGAAAGAAAGAAAGAAAGAAAGAAAGAAAGAAAGAAAGAAAGAAAGAAAGAAAGAAAGAAAGAAAAGAAAGAAAGAAAGAAAGAAAGAAAGAAAGAAAGAAAGAAAGAAAGAAAGAAAGAAAGAAAGAAAGAAAGAAAGAAAGAAAGATAGAAAGAAAAAGATCTGGGAGATATAAAGGGACTAGAAGCTCCATGTGAATTGACAATGTGGTCCCATGGCCATGACATCTGACGAAGCCTATGTTACAGGAGGTACAGTGCCTGGGATTTGGGAAGTGACCGTCGAGGGGTACTCTGCCTTGAGTCAGATCACACTAAAGTATAGTGACTAGGTCTGGCTGTTCCTCTGGCCAATTTCTTAGCTATCAGACTGAGAGATGCAGAGCTTCTAGGAAGAAGGAGATGGGAAGCCCTGCTGTCCCCTGCCCTGGTCAGACCCCATTTGAAGTGTTCAGTTCTGAGAACAGTTGAGTGAGGACAATGATAATCCAGAAAGCAGCCCTGAAGAGGGCAGCCAGAATGGTAGCATTCTAGTCAATGCCATAGAAAGGAAGACTATCTACAGGAGGGGTGGGGAACCTTCAGCCTTGAGGCCACGTGTGGCCTTCTAGGTCCTCAAGTCAGAGGGCTCCACTTCAGGGCCTCAAGGCTACAGATTCCTCACTCCCTCTCTAAAGGAATAGGGGATATGCCTGCACAAGAGAAGACCCAAGGGGGACGTGAGAACCATCTGCAAATGGGCTATCAGATGGAAGACACTTTAAATTTATTCTATTTGCCCCAGAGGGGAGAAATAGGAGCAGTGGACAAAAGTGATAAATAAGAGTGACAAGTTTCAATGTAAGGAAAAAATTCCTAACAATGAACGGTATCCAGATGTGGAATGGGCTATTTGGGCATGGAGATCACGGGTTATATGGATGAAGCATTTAGTACGTATTTATTTATTAATACATATAACTTATTAATTACTTATGTGTCATGCACTCAACTATATTTTTGCTCAACAAGAGAAAAAAAAAACTCTCAAAGACCTTCTGTTCTGCAGAACCAGTTAGGGAACAGGAAGACTTGAGTGTAAATGTAGCCTCAGATACTGAGTCTGAGCATGTTACTTAACTGCTCCAGGCCTGTTTCCTTATCTGTAAAATGCAGGCAATATAGCATCCACCTCCTAAGGTTTTTGTGAGGATAAAATTGGTCTATATTTATAAATAGGGCAGCTAGGCCATGTAATACATAGATTGCCAGGCCTGAAGTCAGGAAGATTCATCTTTGTGAGTTCAAATCTGGCCTCAGGCATTTACTAGCTGTGTGACCCTGGACAAGTCACTTAACCCTGTTTGCCTCAGTTTCCTCATCTGTAAAATGAGATGAAGAAGGAAATGGCAAACCACTCCAGTATCTTTGCCAAGAAAATCCTAAATGGGGTCATGAAGAGTCAGATGTGACTGAAAATGACTGAATGACAACAAGCATGTGTAATGTGCTTTGCAAATCTAACTATGATTGTTATTATCAGTTTATTTGGTCCTCACAACAGCCCAGTAAGGAGTGTGCTATTACTATTCCTATTTGACAGATGAGGAAATGAGAGTATGAGAAGTTAAATTACATGTCCAGTATCAAACAAAAAGCATGTGTCTGAGGCAGAATTTGAACTCAGATCTTTTGGACTTCAAGTTCAGCACTCTACCTGTCATGCCAATCCTTGGGAGTCTTCCCATCCCTCTTGGCTTTACTTTCCTTCCAGAACTTTTAGGTCTATTGGATCCTAGTCTTTTTTCTGAATCTTTTCTAAAAATGGAGGGTTCATTTCAGTCTGTGCATTTCAGTCTCTCCTCTCTTTCTCTTTCACAAATTCTAGGATGGCCACTCATTTCCCTCAAAAGTCCTGCATCCAATGTGCACTGCTACTTTGAGAACTAGTACAGGATCTGGAAACTTTTTATTCACATCTGGAGGAAGACTTGGATACAAGTTCTATTCTGAGATTCCCAGAAGAAACTAAGTAGGAAATAAACAACCAAAAAACCCCAAAAGATATGATTTTGGAGAAGCACCTGAGATTGAGCCACATCCATGTAATGCAGAGTTGAGGGGACTGAAGCAAGGATTATATTTCTGTATATAGTATTCGTTTAGTAAAATGTAAGAAATAATATAATTAAGAACAGGGACTATCTCATTTTTGTCTTTGTACCCCAAACAGTGACTTGTAACACAGTAGGCACTTAATAAATGTTTATTGACTTGAATTGAAAAGATCATAGGTCTATTCAGACCTAGGAGTTTAGCTAGTCTAGAGTCTTCATTTTACAGATGAGGAAGCTGAGACCCAGAGAGGGGAAGGGATTTGCCCAAGGCCACACAAGTAGTAAGTGACAAATTCAGGATTCAAACTCAGGACCTCTGATTCTAAATTCAGCTCTCCATCCACTTTGCCATACTGCTTCCCAAAGGCTGGATGACCACTTTGTTGGATATGTTATGGAGGGGACTCTTGCTCAAGTACAGATTGGATTAAACCATCTCTTTGAAGATCTTCCAACTAAGAGTTTCTATGAAGTGAAAGGAAGCTTGGTTCTCCCATTTCTAATGACTGTCTTCAGTGTGGGGACCTTCTCAGAGATTTGAGGCAAGATCAATGGACCTCTAAGGGATCTCTTAACATCCCAAGCATTCCAGAAAGAAAGATTCAGAAATATTTCTCTATTTCCTATAATTCTTACTCCAGGAGACTGAAAAGAATCTCAGTTGGTTCTGGGCAGCATGATGTGGTGAAAAGAACCCTGAACCTTACTGTAAAAAGACCTGGGTTCAAGTTATGTCAGGTCCTTACCAGGTGTGATCTTGGGCAACTCACTGGGCCTCAGTTTACTTCTTTGCAAACTGAGGATGAACTAGACAATCATTAAGGTCCCTTCTGCCTCTATCATTCTATGAGTCTATGAGAATGTATAGAGTTAGTTGTGAGGTTCATGTCAGGTAGAAGAAATAGAAAGACTGGGTTCATAGGATCAAAGATTTAGAACCAGAAGAGACTTAGATAATTTAGCCCAACTCTCATTTTTCAGATCAAGAAACTAAGACCAGAAAGGGACAGTGAGTTGGGTGATAGTCAAATAGAGCCAGAATTTGAACCCAGGTCCCAAATCTAAATACAGAAGACTTTCCAGGGGCAGCTAGTTGGCGCACCAGCCCTGGAGTCAGGAGGACCTCAGTTCAAATCTGGCCTCAGACACTTAACACTTACTAGCTGTGTGACTTTGGGCAAGTCACTTAACCCCAATTGCCCTGCCCTCCCCCCTCCAAAAAAAAAGCAACAAAATAATAAAAAAGAAGACTTTCCATTTTACCATGCTGCCTCTTCAATTCAGCAAATACATACTAAAACTCTGCCATATATAGCAGAAAAGATGGGTTGGTTATGGAGCAACAGTGAGGGATAACCAATAGAGAACCTGGTATGGAGGCAGGAATGAGCTTGGCAAAGGCACATACTTGAACTGGCCTTGGGGACTCCAGGAGATCATGTTGTATCTCTCAGGGACTGTGCCCCAAAATAAGAGATGGAGACCATAGCAAGGGAGTGCTTTAGCACTTGGACCAGAATTGGTGAATGGAGAGCACAGGGGTCTTATCAAAGAGGGTATTGATAGCACCAAAAATACAGAGAAGAGGAGTAAGTTTTTACCCTAATCATTCCTCCTCAGAATTTTGCCCCCAAATAAGACAGGAGGAATTCCTCATTTGGGAGAGTGATTACAGCCCAAGGATCCTGTAGGGGCCTTACACATTGTTCTCCATCAATCAACCTGGAGAGAGCAGGGAGACTATTTCTGGGGCCACTCCCCTCATTCTGGAACTCACTCATCCTTGTTGCTGTTAGCTAGAATTTTAGGCCCCTAAAAATGTGATTGGCTGGTGGGAGAGAGACTTTCCAGCAAGCAGAGCCTAGGCATCTTTTACGTTTAACAAATTCACTAACTGTTTATAAAGTGCCTTCCATATGCAGAGCACTGAGCCTGGTGGGGAGGGGGTGCAAAGATTTTAAAATGACATAGCTCCTACCTTCAGGAAGCTTCTAGTCTATTAAAATGAATAAAGCATGTGTACATAGAAATCTGCTATAACACAGAGTGGGACAGGGACAGGGACAAAAATATTACAAAAGGAGTGGGGATGGGAGGCACCAGAGAAGGCTTCTTCCATCAGGTAGAAATGGAGAAAAGAGGGTATTCTAGGCCTGGGAGATGGCCTGCATTTATGCACTTAGATGGGTGAAAGTGGGATGAAATGGAGGAATTGTGCAATCTGGCCATGTGACATGAGGCTGGGAAAATCTATTGATTTAGACTGCAGAGGACCTTGAATTCTGAGCTAAGGAATTTGAAATTTCTTCTATAGGCAATAAGGAGTCACTAGAAATTTTCCACTTGGGAGTGGCATGGTCAGATTTATATATGCAGAAATTATTACATACAAGCACATACAGAGTTTTCAATTCTATTCAATTCAATAGCATTTCAGCTATCCACCAGTTGTCACTTGCTTAGGGTACATGGCAGGGCTGCCATTTTTTCCCCCACATACACATGGAAAAATAAATATATGACTGGTAGCCAATGAAGGGTCTAGGCAGGAGTTCAGAGTTGGGGAAAATATGTTTAGCTAGTATTAGTCACAGAAATCTTCGTGAAAGAGATGATATTAAACTAGGCCCCAAAGGGTGGGAATAATTTTGGCAAGACCTTATGAATCATCCATAATGGAGCCTTGTCTAACCTGATTTTTCTTTCTCTCCTTCCCTCCCTCCCAGGTATGAGTTTGGGCCAGCACTGTTTGTGGGCTGGGCATCTGCCAGCCTCATTATGCTGGGGGGTTCCTTCCTCTGCTGCACCTGTCCTGAAGGAGAGAGACTCAGTCCCCAGCAACCCTATCGAGCTGGGCCTGCCTCTGCGGCTGCTCGGGAGTATGTCTGAGCCCCTGGCCCATCCCTGGGCCTATTGTTCCTGTCCCCAACTCCCACATCCTCTGTGCCCCTGTCAGCCCCAAGGCAGGTGAAGAGGCAAGCCCTCAGCCTGCCCCTATGACTTGGGCTGAGGGAGAGGGTGGTCCCTATGGCCCACCAGGTATCTCCCAATAGCATTCATTCTTTGGTTCACACATACCAACACAGGAAAAGGCACTCTCATAGGCACACATAGACAGTGGTACATTGGCTTCCACTCCGAGAAATAAAGACACCCCACACCGCCAGAAATACCTGGACACAGGTGCTTACTGTCTCTGTCTGTCACACACACATTTAGAGAAATGTACACAGAACTCCTCAAGGGGCTCAAGAATCTGCCTCCTGTCATATGGACAGGGAAGGAGGATTGTGTGGGCCAAGGCCACTGCTAATCTCTGAATATGCTGGTGGGCTGTGGGTTGGGTGTGTGTGGATGCTGGGGACAGTGACCTCTACTTGGATCCCTGGAGCCCAGGGTTCTCTCAGCAGAACTAACGTCCATTTTTTTCTTTTGAATTTCAGACAAATTGTAAAAGTGCCTTCACCCATGAGGGGAGACCCAGGCTTGTAACCTAGCTGCCCCCATCCCTGGCTCCCTCCCAGGCCCCAGACACTCCCCTTCCTTACTCTTCCATTCCTTCTCCTCCACCCTGGGGAAAGCTGTGCTTCTGTGACTGGCCCATATGCAAAAAGAAATCCTGATTTGTTTTTCTTGAGTTTGGTGTCTTTCATTCATTTGGGGGCAGGAGGTGGTGGTGATGAGTGAGTGTGATGGGGACAGAGACAAGCAACAGGCAAGAGTGACCCCTCCTTCCTTCTGTCCAACTCGATCCTGAGAACTGTCACTAGCTTTGCAATCTCATGTGACCTCTTTGGGACTCAGTTTCCTCAACAATAAAATGAGGATTCAATTAATGATCTCTAAGTTCTAAGTCCTATGAACAGGGATGACTGGCCCCTGCCTTGCTCCCTGGGATCAGTGCACAAGAGAAGTCTCAGCCCTAATAACTGCAGGGAAACAGGCAGGAGTTTGAGAACAGACCCAGAGAAAGTCCCACAGTTTTCACTTAAATTCTGGCTCCTCTTCCTCTCATGGAGAATTTGACTTAACATCTCCTTGATGTCCACTGTCTAGAGCCCAGCTCACCCTTTTCTGCAGAACTGCCTGAATTGAGACTAAAAGTAGAGCCTATATAGGTCTTTAGAATTTCTGCTCTGACATTATTCACTAAGGAGGAGACGTGCCCTCTTCCCACTCCATTTCCCTTAGAACAAGGCCTAGGAGTTTACCCCACAGTTCTGAAGACCAAGACTCTTGCAAGGCTTGGGGTCGGGGGCTGGGACATGGGGAAGGAGACTGCAGCAGAGCCCCTGGTCCGATGGTCTGACAAGCGGTCCCAGGAGAGAATTCACAAAAGCCCCTCTTCCTACATCGCTCTCGAGGGGCACTTTTAGGGGCTGGAGGGGTGGGGAAAGGGTGGTGTGGAGCTTTTGTCCCTCAGGAAAGGGGGCCAAAACTGCTTTCGTGGGCTGGACAGGTTCCCAGGGCTTGGCTTGGAATGTGAAGGAAACCTGGATCCTCATGTGACTCGTCCTGGTCCTCGCCCCCGCCCCCACCAGTAACCCCTCACTGTGCCCCCTCCCACGATCCTGCCCCTCCCTTCGGTTCTCCACCCCCTCCTCCCCTCAGAACCCCTGGCCGCGCCCCTTAGACCTGCCCCAGAGCTCCAGTCCGAGCTTTGCGACCCGCAGGACTCCACCAGGCGAAGCCCCGGCTAGGACTGGGTGACGAGGTCCTAACGGGCTGTGGCGCGGGGTGCGGAGCTGGGCGGCGGCAGCAGCAACTCCAGCTCCAGCTCTGTCTCCAGGGACACGACCTCGAGACCGAAGACCCTCCAGGCCCTGGTCCAGGAGCCCTCTTGCGCAGGTCGGCCGCTCGGGTAGTTCAGGGTGGGGAGGTGGAGTAGGGCGGGTTGAGGGATTAGAGAAAGATGGATGAGTCCAGACCCAAATCATCCAAATGGGGACTCACTCCAGTATTCGCTATTATCAAAACCCGGACAGATGGCAGTCCGCCAAGACGCGATCAATGACCGCGTCCATGACTAACCCGGGTCGATGTCTAATACTTTAGTGGTTAACTCTTGTGGACCGTGTCCGCTGTCTAACTCTCATAGGCGGCCCAGGGCCGTCTATGAGAGGTATGCCCACGTAGGCTGTGTCAGTTACTGACCTGGGTAGATGTCAAGTGCCTAATGCTTGTAGAAGGCATCAGCGACTAACCCTCCGAGACTGCATCAATGAATACCCTACAGACTGTGTCTGGGAATAATTTGCCATAGACTGCATCCGTGTCTGCCTCACATAGGTAGCCAGTGACTTTCCCCAACCCTAGAGCCCGGCTCCTCTCCTGCCTCTCAGGGGAGTTATAGATATATCCTGGGACTGAGGGACAGAATTAGAGGAACCTCAGAGACCCTACTCCCGGACATCCTGAAGCTTCACTGCATGAGATGAGGGGAAGGAGTCGGGGACCGTGATCTACTCCAGTATCAACTCCTACACCCTTCGGAATCGTGAAAGCCTCCAGCAAAGTCAATTTCAGTGTTTCTGGTTATAAAATTCAGGTTCTGCTCACAGGATTTTGTCTTGTGGTTCCCCCGGTAGACAGAGGTTTCTGTGAGTGCGAGGACCGTCTGGGAGGGAGGATTGGAGGTGGGAAATGGTGCCACCTGGACGTCCCGTTGGACATCTGGGTTGCTGTCGCCTGCAGGCCCCAATGCCAGGACCCAGTCTCTTGCCGATGGCCTGCCTGGCCCTGCTCTCCACGGCCTTGCTGCTCACGGCCACCTGGACCGACTGCTGGGTGGTTAACTCCGACGATAGTCTGGAGGTGAGAGGGTGAGAGTTAGGCCGTCTTCTTTACCCAACTTCTCATTTCCACCCTGTCCCCGTCCCAGGCACTTTGAGTGCAGTAAAGTTCGGTTGATAGAACCTCGCCCTAGCACAGTATAGGACCCTCCCCTCCACTGAGGCCACACCCCTTGCAAATTCTGGCCTGGTCCAAAAAAACCTCAGGATCTTGGCCCTAGCTCTAACCCCGCCCAGTCCCTCCCCAGCCCCCTATTGGTCTTTCTAGGACCTACTCTGCCCCCGACTCCCTTCCCCATCCTAGCCCAGTACAGATCCCATTCAGGCCTGCCCCTTCCCAATGCTCCTCCCGGCCCCAGTCCTAGCCCTCCCCCTACGTCCTGAACTAGTCCTAGTTCACCTCCCGACCAGTCCTTCCTTGCCCAAGTCCGGCAAGAGGACTCAGTGGAAAGCAATGCGTCTCATTCATTAACGCTATACTTAGTGGATAATTTAGCACCTTTTTGTCCTCTCCTGCAGTGCAAAGAGAAATGAGAGGTAACAGAAATCCGGAACTCTCCTTGGTGCTGAGGCTCAGTGTAGGGGGATATGGGGAGAAAAGAATAATGCGAGACTTGAGGCTGGACCCCAAGAAACCTGGGAGGGTGACACAAAGAAAGATGTGACACAGACCCTGTCCTCAATGAGCTTACAGGCTTACACTAAAACCTGAGTGGAAACGGAGCTTCAGACTCCCTCCAGTCTGTCTTCCCCCTTCCTCCCTGCCCAGGTGAGCCACAAGTGCCAGGGGCTGTGGCGGGCGTGTGTCACCAATCTACTGGATGGGATCCGGACCTGTGACCAGTACGATTCCATCCTGGCCTCCCATCCACGTGAGACCTCCACCCCTACCCCGCCTGCAGGGCCCTGCCCAAGCCCTGGGTCTTCCTTTCCTAACCCAGAACCCACGGTGACAGTTACCCTTCTCCTCACATACACGCTTTGGGCCACAGGGATTTCCACCCTGTTTCCCTTCCAGCTGTTCTGTAATTTCCCTGCCACACTACCCCTGAGCTCTCCCCTCAGGGACTATGCCTCTAAAATGTTCCCCAAATTCCCTTTTCTCCCAAGCTCTTCCCTAGTAAATGAAACCCTGCCCCTGAGGCCTTCTCCAGTTTTCCGCTAGCTCCCTTCTCCCTTGTGCTGCCTGTGCCCATTTCCCCAATCCTTTCTCCCTATGCATTGCAACTCTCTTAGTGTTCCCTGATCCCTTCTCAGTGCCCCCTGAGCATCCTTGATGATACTCTCCATGCCCCCTTTCCAAATGCTCCTTGTGCCCCTCCCTTCAGCTAGTCCTAACTGGGTTTACTCACCCCAGTGTTCCCTGAGCCTTACTCCTTGGTGGTCCCTATGCCCCTTCTCTGGTGCTCCCCCCTCACCGTCCTCAGGGCGGCGGGTGCTGACCAGGTCCCTTTTGCTCGTGGCTGGGCTGCTGTGTAGCTGTGGGTTGGTGGCCCTGCTCCTCACTCTGACCCAGGCGCAGCTCCTGGGGACTAACCCCAGGACGAGGATTCGACTGGCCTGGGCAGCAGGCTGCCTCTTAGGTGCTGGAGGTGAGGTGGGAGGGTAACAGCAACTCAGGGTTGAGGCTGGGGACTGGGGAGGTGAGAAGCTACAGGAAAGGAAGGAGGGCAGGATGGTTCAGCACCCAGAAACTAGGGAAGGAGTTGGTCCAGGCTGGGGCTTCTGAGGTGGCTGCTGAACTCCAGGGCAAGGTGATCAGCCCACTCACCTTTGCTCTAGGGTTCCCTGGAGCACTGGGCTCACTCTGGTTTGCTGTGGAGGTGGCTATGGAAAGAACTCTACCTACTCAGCCCCGAGGACCCCTTACTGGCTACTATGAATGGGGCTGGTCATGCTGGTTAGGCATTGTGGGATCTGCTGGCTGCATGGCTGCTGCCTTGGGCCTGGCTTGCTGTCTTCCAGGTCTCTGGGTCCCAGGTCAGTGTGTTCCCTCCTCAAGTTCTGCCCTCCTTTCAAGCAAGTAGGCATTTGAGGGGGAGGTCCTGTCCTTGCTTCCATCCCCCTAGTCCCAGGGTCCCCAGTTAGAGTTAATGGTGAGACTTGATGGAATCTCCTATCCCTGATTCTCCTCTGCTCTGTTCCACAGGAAGGAGAAGCCATGGGCACCAAATCAGAAGCCGGCTGCACCCACAGGCCATATATATCCTGGACTCCAGTGTCTAAGGGCATAGCCACCTCAATCCCATCAGCACTGCCATGGTTTAGTCTCAGATTCTTAGAGCCAGAGGAGAGATTAGCGGTCATCAGGGCCCATCTCAAGATTCAGTTTGATATTTAAAAGTTTTGACAATATCCTTTGTTTTTATACTACATTCATTTCCCAATTTATCTCTTCCCTGCCCCCCTCCCCTGCAAGACTTCCCTCATAACAAAGATTTTTTTTTAGAAATACACCCATTCAGCAGAACCAACTAAACCTTGTTTAGCCACATATGCAATTAAGTGCCTACTATGTGCTGGGCCTACTATGTGCTGAGGGATACAAAGAAAGGCAAAAGTAGTCCCTGTTCTCAGTGAGTTTATAGACTAATGGGGGAGAAAACATGCAAACAAATATATAGGAACAAGATATAGTGATCATTAATTGGAGATAATTTCGGGGAGGGGGGAAGCACATATTCCCCATGCATAATCCCTTGCCTCCTCATTGAAAAGAGGGAGGTACACCAAGTCATCTCATCTCCAGGGCCAAAGCTGATCATTATAATTGTGCAGTTGTGGTAAATAAAATTAATAATGGTAAACTGAGGTACAGAACTCCAAGCAAAATCAGTTTATTAATAGTGATGGGTATAACTGTTAACAAAGCAGGTCAGCAACCCCAGTGAAGCTAACAACTCCAATGAGATGGAGAGAATTCTCCTTACTGATACACAACAAAGAAGGAATCTTGGCAGGTGTGGAGAAAAAAATGATATAGCTATGGGGTTTGGGTTTGAGTAGGAACATTGTGATTTGACTATTCTAAGAAAGGTGGGTTGACATTCATGTGAGGCTAGTCATCACCTCTGACAATTAAGAAATGTTCATTGTTTTAGGGGACCCATTTGCAACTCGTAATCTTTGCTAGGGGATCAAAACTACCACACTTGCTGTCTCCTTGGAAGTGATTTAAAAGCTCCCTTAATTGTACAAGGACAGGCAAGGACAGACAATATATCTTTTGAGGAGTAGTAGCAATTTGTGGGGCTTAAAGATAACAAATATATCCTGTAAGTATCCCAGGGGATACCAGTAGGAGAGATAACAACTTTTCTTGTAATTATAACTTCAAACTAACTCAGAAGGAAATAGAAATTCCTGTACTCAAAGACATAAAGAAGAAACTTTTAGGAATCAAAGTAGTATTCATTTTCTTCACAATGTTCAGATCAAAGTTTTGTTCTTCCCACTTACATTGTTGTAGTCAGTGTGAATACTAATGCACAAAGGTTCTTAAGTAGAACTCAATCTTCATGAGTTTATATGAATTTTCACAGTATTCTCCAAATTCATCATATTTGTCATTTCTTATGGGATTGTAATATTGTACTATATTCATGTACCATAATTTAGGCAATTCCTAATCAGTGGGCATTTTGTTTCCAGTTTTCTTCTTCAACTACAGAAGGTGTTTCCATGAACATTTTGGTACACATGGGACTTTTTTTTTGTCTATGACATCCTTGGGATATACTCATAACCATGGAATCTCTTGGTCAAAGGACCAACTTCCAATTTTAAAGAGACCAAGGAAAGGGAAGTGATTTGATAAAAGTCACACAGAGAACACGACAGACCTTTCTTGCACCATGAGACCTTTATTATAGGTATAGTGTATGGCTTGTTATATGAAATCTACCACTCTTGGTCTGTCTTGGAGTTTGTGGCTCTCCATCCCACAGAGTTACTTCTGCTGCCATTTTCTGCTCCAACCTTCTGCCATTGGCCCCAGATCCATCTTGGAAACCAGTGGGATCCTTTTTTGTCTGTCTGTCTCTGGTAGGAGCTCAGTAAATAATCACCCAGAAGCCTGAGTTATGGCACCTTTTCTCTTCTCTTGAGAGGACTCTGGGGCAGAAGAGTCACTCCCATGGACCAAAAGTAGAGATCTGGCTTCTATCTCATGCCATCCTATTCATTGAATATTTTCTAATATGCTCAGAGTTAAGGAGGCAGACAGGTAAAGAAGACACAGTCTCTGCCCTAAGGAGGTTAATGGGGGAAGAAGACAGAGATTAGACAAAGTCTCTTGCAGCCAAGTTGGAGAGGTATGAGCTGTGAGGTGAGCTTGGAATGGGTTCTCCCAGACCTCAAGAGATGTCATCAGTAAGTTCATATCTCCTGTAGGAAGGCCACTAATGAATGTATCATAAGATCATGGATTTAGGACTGGAAGGGAAATTAGAAGTTATCTAATCCAACCCCATCATTCTAAGATAAGGAAGTTACAGTCCTGAGAGGTTAAGGGATTTTGTCCAGCATCATATAGTATGTTATAAGTAAATAGAAAACCACAGATTTGAATGCTGGTCTAACTCCAAATCTAGGGCTCTTTTCGCTACACCACAGAGTGAGCTTGGGAGATGTCTTTGGACCTATGTTGTTCAACATTTTTATCATTTGCTTAGGTGATGGCACAGATGATCAGAATTAGGGTGAGGGTTAGGCATATTTATCAAATTTGAGGATGACATTGAAGTTGGAAGAGTTGGACAATAGAGTTGGGATTCCCCAAAGATACTGGCTGGCTAGCATGAGGAGCTGAATCAAATAAGGGACCATTGTTGCTCCCTCCATAAGGGTCTTCTTCCAGTGTTTCAGCTTGGCTTGGAAGTGACCATAACTTCTTGAAAACAATGCCAACTTAGTACAAGTTTTTGTTGGAAAGATTTTAACTATAGTCTTAGTAACAGACAATTCAAAGATCAAATTAACTAGTCAAACTAATCAAATATATATGTACGTGTATATATATATGTATGTATATATATATATATATATGTATATATATGAATGCACTTATACACATGAGTACTTCTATAAATCCTGGTAAAGAATTCCCTTTCCCAATGCAGCTCAGCTCAACACCTTCTCATTTAGAATCTTAGAAAGTTGCTTAGAACACTGAGATCTTAAGTGATTTGCCCAGTTAACACAGCAACTACGTGTCAAAGGTAGGATCTGAATCCAAGTCTTCCTGACTCCTAGGCCAGTTCTCTATGCACCATACAATGCTAATAGTAATATCTCCCATATGTGTAACACCTTAAAGTTAACAAAGGACTTGTATGTTTTTATTTTTTTTTAATTTAGTCTCATTTGATCCTCATCCTTGAATCCTTTGCTTTTACCCCCATTTTACAGATGAGGAAATTGATTTTTCAGAGAGTCTAAGTGTCTTGTCCCTTGTTACAAAGCTAGTTAGATATCAAAGGAAGGAATGAAACCCAGGTCTTGGGGGTGGAGCCAAGATGGCAGAGAAAAGGCGGGGATTCCCCTGAACTCTCCCAAATTCTCCAAACAACTTTAAATAATGCTTCAGAACAAATTTGGAGTGGCAGAATTCACAAAAAGATAGGGTGAAGCAATTTTCCACGTTGGCAGGAAAGGTCTATTGCACCTGGGTAGACCTTGGGGAGAGAGACCAGTGTAGGCCTTGAGGACTACCAAGTCAGCTGTGGCAGTGGCTTCTTCCAGAACTCTCAGTCCCTGGATGGTAAGGAGTTTGGACAACTATTGAGAAGGAAATTATAGGGGACCCTTTGTTGGCACTGGGTGCAGGACTCTCTTACACTGCTCATATTCATATATGGTTCATAGTCCTGAGTCACAGTCCCGGGGCAAGAAAGAACACTATTATGCTAGATCTTGTGGTCCCAGGGGAGTAGGGTCTCTGGTTACTGTTCCAGGGTAGAAAAGAGTGCTTATGGTCACTCACAGACCAGAGCACAGGCCAGGAGAGTTGTAAACACATATCCTTAGATCATATCACCTTGGAAGAACTGAAAACTTACACACACCCCAAATTAGCTGGACAAAAAAAACTAAAGCTTGGGACAGTGCCCACTTCATCCCAGGAGCAGAGCCCAACTGTATTATAAAGTTAAAAGTCAAGAAATGGGCAGGAAAATGAGAAAACAGAAAAAAAAATTCCTGACCATAGAAAGTTACTATGGTGACAGGGAAGATCAAAACACAAACTCAGAAGAACACAAGTCAAAACTGCTTTATCCAAAGGTCCAAAGAAAAATGTGAATTGGTCTCAGGCCCAAAAAGAATTCCTGGAAGAGCTAAAAAATAATTTTTAACAATAAAATAAGAGAGAAAGAGGGAAAATGTGGGAAGAAATGAGAGTGATGCAAGAAAATCATGAAAAAGTCAACAGGTACGGAGGCACACACACAAATACTGTGGAAAATAACACCTTAAAAAACAGTATTAGCCAAATGGTAAAAGAAACAAAAATTCACTGAAGAGAAGAATGCCTTAAAAAGAATAATTATTCAAATGGGAAAAGATATACAAAAATTCTCTGAAGAAAAAGTAGAATTGGCTAATTGGAAAAAGAGGTACAAAAACTTGCTGAAGAAAATAATTCCTTAAAAATTAGAATTGAGCAAATAGAAGCTAATGACTCTATTAGACATCAAGAAATAATAAAATTAAATCAAAAGAATGAAAAAAGAAAATGTGAAATATCATTGGAAAAACTGATCTGAAAAATAAATCCTTACTTTCCTCTTCCCTTTCTCCCTCCCTCCTTCCCTCCTTCTTTCCTTCCTTCTTTCCTTCCTCCCTTCCTTCCTCCCTCCCCCTCTCCTTCCCTCTCTTCCTTCTTTCCTTCCTTCTTTCCTTCCTTCCTTCCTTTCTTTTTTCCTTCCTTCCTTCCTTCTTTCCTTCCTCCCTTCCTTCCTTCCTCTCTCCCTCCCTCCTTCCTTCCTTCCTTCCTTCCTTCCTTCCTTCCTTCCTTCCTTCCTTCCTTCCTTCCTTCCTTCCTTCTTTCTTTTCTTCTCACCACCCTACTTACCACCATCCCTGGGGACTTCCCTGTTTGAAGTATTTATTTTTGCTTAATCTGGTCAGTTCTCACCTTCTACTCCCAGCCCAGTGAGCTACTTCTATGTAAATCATCATGTGTTGTAAATCATCATGTATTGTCATGGTAAGAGATGTGGCGGTAAGTAACACTTACTACCGATAACAATCAATGCATTTCCTGGATCCCTGCTATCTGTGCCACTATTTGGCCAATGTTATCATAGATTGAAACTCCATAAATTTGGGTTAATGGAATATAGTTGGCCAATAATACTAAACCTAACTCTAACCCTAACCCTAACCCACTTTGTCCATCATCCTAGTCACAAAACAAATGAATTCTTTTATTGTCATTTTAGAACTTTAATGTCTTTTAAAATTTATTTTAAACATTCTTCTCTTTTTAAATTTTAAGTTCCAGGTTCTCTCACTCCCTTCTTATCCTTCCTCCACCCACTGAGAAGGCAAATAATATAATATCAATTATACATATGAAGATATGCAAAACATATCTCCATATTATCCATATTGCAAAACAAAAAGCAAAAAAAATAAAGCAAGAAAATTATACTTTAATTTTTATTTAGAGTTTATCAGTTTTCTCTCTGGAGTTGGATAGCATTTTTTCATTATGAGTTCTTTGGAATTTTCTTTAATCACAGTATTGATCAGAGTAATCAAGTCTCACAGTTGTTCCTCATTACAACATTGCTGTTACTGTACACAATGATCTCCTGGGTATTCCTACTTCACTTTGCATCAGCTCATCTATAGACCTTGCCATGTTTTATTCTGTCTTTTTTTTTTTTCTGAAAACACCTCCCTCCTCATTTCTTACAGCACAATAGCACTCCATCACAATCATATACCATATGAACAACCTGTTCAGCCATTCCTTAATCAATGCCACCATAAAAAGAGCAGCTATAAATATTTTTGTACATATAGGTCCTTTTCCTTTTTAAAATCTTTTTGGGATACAGTAATGGTATATCTGGGTCAAAGGGTATGCATAGTTTTATAACCCTTTTCATATAGTTCCAAATTGTTTTCTCGAGCTTCTAGAGGACTAGTTCACTACACCAACAGTTCATTAATGTATCTATTTTCCCTCATCCCCTTCAGCTTTTTAAACATTTCTGATAGCTATGAGGTAGTACAGAGTTGTTTTAATTTGCCTTTCTCTAAGAAATAGTGATTTAGAGTATTTTTTCATATGATAATAGATAGCTTTGATTTCTTCTTCTGAAAACTTCCTGTTCATATACTTTGACTTTTTAGCTTTTATTTTTCTAAATTTGACTCAGTTCCCTATGTATTTGAGAAATGAGGCCTTTATCAGAGAAACATGCTGTACATTTTTTGTATTATTTCATTGTCTATGCTACCTTTTAGCAAAATGCAATTTCCCTGCTTATCTCTTCCAATTAGATCTATTTTTTCTTTTGCTTTGTCTGAGATAATGACTGCTACCCTAACCGTAACCCTCTTCACTTTGGGTGAAGCATAATAGACTATGCTCCAGCCCTTCATTTCGACTTTATGTGTATCATTCTGTCCTAAGTGTATCTCTTGTACACAACATATTATTGGATTCTGGTTTCTAAGTCATTCTGCTATCTTCTTCCATTCTATGGGTTAGCTCATCCCATTCACATTTACAGTTATGATCACTCACTGTGCATTTCCCTCCATCCTATTCTCTTCTGCTTATCTTTCTCTTTTTATCCCATCCCTCCTCAAAAGCCTGTCTTACTTCCAGTCACTGCATATGCCAAACCACCTCCCCTCCTAATCTCCCTATTGTGTAAGATAGATTGCTATACTCAACTAGATAAACACATGTTTATATACATATGTGTGTATGTATAAGTATATACAAACATGTATATAGGTATACACATACATGCACTCTATTGCATATCTCTTTTCTGTGAGAAAGTTTACCCTAGTCTACCTCTCCCTTCCCCAATACATCCCTTTTGCTAATACCTACATTCTTTTTTTTAAGACAATCGCAACTCACACTTGTGCCCTTTGTCTATGCAGACTCCTTCTAACTGCCCTAATAATGAGAAGGTTCTTAGGAGATACACATATCCTCTTCCTACATAGGAATGTAAAAAGTTTAACCTTATTGAGTCCCTTATGATTAGTTTTTCATGTTTTCCTTCTTATGCTTCTCTAGAGTCTTCTGTTTCTGTTTCAAATTTTCTATTCATCTCAGGTCTTTTCATCAGAATTGCTTAAAAGTCCTCTATTTCAATAAATGTCCATTTACCCTTTCAAAGGATTATATTCAGTTTTGCTGGGGAGGCAATTCTTAGTTGTAATCCTAGCTCCTTTGCACTCTGAAATATCATATTCCAGGTCCTTCATGTGGAAACTGATAAATCTTGGGTTATTCTGATTGTGGCTCCACAATATTTGAACTGTTTCTTTCTGACTGCTTGCAATATTTCCTCCTTGATTTAGGAGCTCTAAAACTTGACTATGATATTCCTAGGAGTTTTCATTTTGAGGTCTCTTTCAGGAGGTGATGGGGTGGATTCTTTCCAGTTCAATCTTACCCTCTGGTTCTAAGATCTCAGGGCAGTTTTTGTTTACAGTTTCTTGAAATATGATGTCTAGGCTTTTTTTTTATGACTTTCAGGTAGTCTAATAAATTTTCAATTATCTCTCCTCAACCTATTTTCCAGTCAGTTGTTTTTCCAATGAAATATTTTACATTTTCTTCTATTTTTCCCCATTCCTTTGACTTTGTTTAATTGTTTCTTGATGTCTCATGGTGTCATTAGCTTCCAGTTGCCCATTCTAATTTTTAAGGAATTATTTTATTCAGTGAGCTTTTGTACCTTTTTTTCTATTTGGCCAATTCCACTTTTTAGGGAGTTCTTTTCTTCAGTAAATTTTTGTGCTCTTTTTAACATTAGGCCAATTCTGTTTTTTAAGGTGATATTTTCTTCAACATTTTTTGTGTTCCTCTTTTATCAAGCTGTTAATGGTCTTTTCATAATTTTCTTGCAATTATTCTCATTCCTGTTTCCAATTTTTTCTCTAAATCTCTTTCTTTAACTCTTCCAGAAATTGTTTCCAAGAATTTTTGCTGGCCTTAGAATCAAGCATTTTTCTCTGAGGCTTTGCTTGTAGTTGTATTTGCATTGTTAGCTTCTTCTAAGTTTATGTCTTGGCTATACCTCCTATCATAGTGGCTTTTATGTCAAGTTCTTTTTTGTTGTTTGCTCATTTTCTCAGCCTATTTCTTCACTTTGGATGTTTTGTTAAAGTTTCCTTGGGGGAGGGGAGACACTGAGTCAAGCTTCAGACTTTTTTGTGCTGCTGTTTTCAGAGCTAGTTCTATGGGTTTGCAAGTTTTCAGAGCTTCCAACATGGTATATTGGGAGAGCTGTGGTTGCTGCTCTCCTGGTCTATTCACTGGTCTTTACCCAGAAAGGTAACCTGCTCCCCTGTAGCCACAAGTACTAATGATCCTCTTGGCCCTGGAACTGTGATTGAGTCCCCTGCTCCCTCTCCTTCCTGTAACTACAATTCAGATCTGCTTAGGGGCAATAGAATTGCCAATTGGTTCCAGTTGCACCCAGTGCAAGCCTGGGTAATATCTCTCTGACTAGTTGTCTGACCCCCTTACCATCTCTTGGCTGAGAGTTCTCCAAGCAGTTGCTGTTGTCATGGCCACCTCCAAGGCCCACTGGGGCCTTATTCCTTCTAAGCTCTGAGCCTGTGCCCCCCTGGTGTTAAAGAACTCTCCTGCAGACCTAAGTTATTTTAGACTGAAAAAAATGTCTTCCTCTGACTTTTTGTTGGCCCTGCCACTCCAAAATTTTATTTGAGGCATGATTTTATAGTGGTTTGGAAGGGAAGGTCAGGAGAGTTCATACAGGTCCTGGCCTGTACTCTGTCATCTTGGCTCTGCCCTCTGTATTATCTTAAATTCAATTTTATCTGTTTTCAGCTCTGAATCCTTTTCCTCCCATCTTTCCCTCATCTCCATTGAGAAAGCAAGAAAAATCCATTACAAGTATAGACATGTGTAATCATGTACATCATATATGTGTATGTGTATATGTATATACGTATATATGTATAATCAAGTAAAACAAATTACATATTTTTAAAAAATTTCCAAAATAACTCAGTCTGCACTCTGAGTCCATCACCTTTTTCTACTGGAATTGTGGTTAATCTTTGTGTTGATAACAGTTCCTAAATCTTTCCTTTAAATAATATATATGTATATATATTTTCCCCAATTACATGTAAAAAACAATTCTTAACTTTCAGATTTTTAAAGTTTTGAGTTCCAAATTTTAGATTTCCCTCTCTCTCTTCACCCCTCTCTGAGATGGTAAGCAATCTGATATAGGTTATACATGAGCAATTATGTAAAACGCATTTCCATATTAGTCATTTGGTGGAAGAAAACTTGAGCCAAAAGAATAAAAATTTTAAAAGGATAGAAAGTGAAAAATAGTATGTGTTTATCTGTATTCAGACACCATCAGTTCTTTCTCTTGAGGAGAATAGCATTTTTCATCATGAATCCTTTTGGGTTGTCTTGAATCATAATATTGATGCTAAATTTTTCAAAGCTGTTAATCATTACAATACTGTTGTTACTGTATGAATTTTGTTTCTGGTTTTTCTCATTTCACTTTGTACCTAGTTCATACCAGGCTTTCTGAAACCACTTGTTTTTATCATTTTGTAAACCACAATAACATTCCATCAATTTCATATACCAAAATTATTCAGCCATTCCGTATCTGATGGGCACTCTCAGTTTCCAACTCTGACACCTTAAAATAAAGAGCTTCTATAAATATGTTTGTACATATTTGTATATTTGTTCTTCTCTTTCTTTGATTTCTCCAATGTAGAGGACTAGAAGCCACATTGTTGAGTCAAAGGTTATATACAGTTTAATAGATTTTTGAGCATAAATCCAAATTGGTTTCCAGAATAACTGAACTTATTAGCAATTCCATTAGCAATGCATTAAAGCATCTGTTTTCCCACAGTCCCTCTAGCATTCACCGTTTTCCCTTTCTGCCAGTTTTGCCAATCTTATGTGTAAGGTGGTATGTCAGAGTAATTTTAATTTGCATTTCTCTAATTGTTAGTGATTTAGAGTATTTTTCACATGGCTATTGATAGCTTGGATATTTTCCTCTGAAAATTGTCTATTCAAGTCCTTTGATGATTTATTAATTGGGGACTTGTTCTTCTTCTTATAAATTTGACTCCGTTTCCTACATATCTTAGAAATTATGCCTTTATTAGGGAAACTTGCTAGCATCCTGCTTTTAAATTTTAGCTCCATTGGTTTTGTTTATGCAAAACCTTTTTAATTGTACATAACCAAATTGTCCATTTTTACCTCCTGTGAATCTGTCTCTTGATTGATAATGAACTCTTTTTCTATGTCTAGATGTAACAAATTATTTCTTTCAAGCTCCTCTAACTTGCTTATGATATTACAGTTTATGCCTAAATCATATATTCATTTTGAGTTTATCTTAATATATGGTGTGAGATGTTGGTCAATGGCTACAGAGAAAGAAAATGATAGAAAATCATTTCCTAATGAATATTGATTCAAAAAGTTTTAAATAAAATATTAGCAAAGAAATCACTGCAGTTCATCACAAAGATCATATACTATGGCCAGGTGGGATTTATATCAGAAATACAGGGCTAGTTCAATATTTGGAAAACTATCAGCATAATTGACTACATTAATAACAAACCCAACAGAAATATCATTATCTCAATAGATCCAGACAAAGCCTTTGACAAAATACAACACTCATTTCTATTAAAAAAAAAAAAACCAAAACACTAGAGGGGCCTCTAGGTGGTTCAGTGAATAGAGCACTGGCCCTGGAGGTAGGAGGACCCGGGTTCGGATCCGGCCTCAGACACTTAACACACACAAAAAAACCTAGCCATGTGACCTTGGGCAAGTCACTTAACCCCAATTGCCCTCCAAAAAGCAAAACAAAACAAAACACTAGAGAGCATAAGAATAAATGGAGCATTCCCTAAAATGATAAGTAATATTTATGTAAAATCATCAACTCATATTATATGTAATGGGAAAAAGCTAGAAGCCTTCCAAATACAGTCATGGGTGAAGCAAAGATGGCCATTATCATCTCTCTTATTCACTATTATACTGGAAATGTTAGTTATAGCAATAAGAGAAGAAAAAGAAATTGACGGAATTAGAATAAGCCTTGTCCATGGAACTGCTAGCTTATCTAGGGGGTTGCTGGCTTACAGAGGGTAGGGCCTCCCTGGTGGATTGCCCCAGCTTTGGATCCCTGCTGTGGGCACCCTGCTGTGAAACTGGCAGCTCTTAGATCTTGTCCCCTTCCCACCCCAGTGAGACAGATTTTTCCTGCTGTGCTAGTAAATGGGTTCCCTGCTCCTAGATCAGTTCTGAAGTGTTTTTCAAGTTGTTTGGAGGGGAGTTTTGGAAGGCCTTAGAGGATTCCCTCCTTGCCGTACCAACTTGGCACCAGGAGTCCTTGAATTATTGTTCTTTAAATATTTAGAAGAATTTGCTTGTAAATCCATCAGGTCCTGAGGTTTTTCTTTAGGGAGGGGGATTAATTTATGGCTTATTATGTTTCTTTTTCTAATTTTTAAAATTTTTCTATTTTTCTAGTTATTTAAGGACTTCTTTTTCTGTTCTGTTAATTTGAGCAATTTGTATTTTTGTAAATATTCACCCATTTAATTTAGATTGTCCATTTTATTAGTGTATAGTTGGCCAAAATAGTTCAGTTGATGGAGTCTGAATAGAGCTGTCCCCAGCCCCAATATTCTAACTTCCTTATGGGCTGAACAGCAGACCTATTGTCCCTACCTAGCCACTCACCCAGCCCCCTCCCCATATCCTAACTTCTTCCTATGTGCCTCACTGCTCACTAGAACAGCAGGTGTGTCCATGTGATGGGATCCCAGCCACTGTCTCTAGCTAGCCACTGCCCTGAGACCATTCTTCAGCAGGTGTGTCCATGCTGTGGTCCACAACCACATCCATCTGACAGACAGGACTACAATAGCCAGAAAGCAGCACAACCAGGATGCTTGAGTAGGGTGTAGACCCTCTAAAACAATAAAAGGGACTTTCCCTAAGTAGGGACCTGAGCAGTAATAGCAAAAGCTGTCCTTTAGGTAAACTTATGACATAGAGAGGCTTAGTATGATAACATCATTATCATATGTACCTACACACCCCACCATGGATTTTTCTGTATGCGTTGTGGGTAATCACATGTGCAGTTCCACTGAAGCTGGGACCTCTCCCCTATTACCTAATCCCTTCTGCCTTTTAAATAGTCATAATTTCTGTTATGTAATTGCATCTTTACCCTATAAAAACACACCTTGCTTTCTCTGAAGTTGTTGGTTCCTCTTGGAATTTAGCCTGCTTCATGAGAGACATCAATCCCAATCAATGCCTATGCTTGGATTAGAGGTTGTCTGACTCTGAATTCTTCAAGAAAGTTCTGCTACAACACATCATGAAACTGCAACACAATGATTTCTTTTATTTCTTCTTTACTGGTTGTGAATTTACCTTTTTCATTTAATTTTTTTTTTTTTTTGCTTTTTAGAGGGGAGAAGGCAGGGCAATTGGGGTTAAGTGACTTGCCCAAGGTCACACAGCTAGTAAGTGTTAAGTGTCTGCATCCAGATTTAAACTCAGGTCCTTTTGACTCCAGGTCTGGTGCTCTACTCACTGTGCCACCTAGCCTCCCTAATTGATAAATTGTTATTATTATGCTTCTGATTTTGTTAATTTCTCCTTTGATTTTTAGGCTTTTTTCTTTAGTGTTTAATTGGAGGTGTCTAAATTTGTTGGTTTCCTAGGTGTTTTTTTTTTCAGTTTGCATACCCATTCTTTGATCTTTTCTTTATTTCTTTTATTGATAAAAGTGTTTATAGGGATATTAAATTTCCCCTAAGTACTGCTTTTTCTGTATCCCCCAAATTTTGGTATATTGTCTCATTTTTGGCATTATTTTTAATGAAATTATTGATCAGTTCTATGATTTGTTCTTTGGGCCACCCATTCTTTAGGATTAAATTATGTAGTTTACAATTAATTTTTAATCTTTGCTTCAAAGGTTCTGTATTGAATAAAATTTGTATTATATTACAGTCAGTAAAAGATATATTTAGTATTTTTGTTTCTCTAAATTCCTGAGGTTTTTATGCTTTAATATATAGTGATTTTTTTGTGAAGGCACCATGCACATATGAGAAAAAGGCATACTACTTTCTATTTCCATTCAATATTCTCCAGAGGTCTAGCATATCTAACTTAAAAAATCCTATTCAGACACAATTTCTTTTTATGTTAATTTTTTTGGTTAGATTTATCTAGATCAAAGAGGGGTAAACTGGTCTCATACTTTTATTGTCTATTTCTCTCTCTAACTCATTTAACTTTTCCTTTAAGAATTGAAATGCTGCCATTTGGTATATATATTTAATATTACATTAATTTATTACCTATGGTATCTTTCAGAAACAAATGTAAGTTTTTTTCTCTTTTAATTTGGTCCTTTTTTTTTTTTTTTGCTGTTGCTTTGTCTGATATCATGATTGTTACTTCATCTGAGGCATAACAGTTCTGGGTCCAGTCCCTTACTTTAACTATGTCTACATTTCTATTTCAAGTGTATTTCTTGTAAACAACATATTGTTGGATTCTGGTTTCTATTGCATTCTAATACCTTGCTTCCATTTTATGGATTAGTTCCTCCCATTCATGTTCACGGTTATTATTGCTAATTGCTTATTTCCCTTCATCCTATGCTCTTATTCTTTTCCTTCTCTGTTTCCTGTCCTCTCTTTATTTTGCTTCTGACTAATCTCCCTTAATCTAAACTACTCCTTGTTTTTTTCATTCACTTAATTATTTTCCTCCTTTTCCCCAATGAAATGCATTTTTTTAACCCAACTATTCATATGTGTATTTTCTTTTCTCTTTTGACCAGTTCAGATTAGAGCAAAGCTTGTGTTACTTCCCCCCTCCCTCACAACTTCCTCCTCTTTAGGGTATGTATTTCTACTTGCACAACTCATTTATGTGAAATAATTGTCCCTCTTCTACCTCTCCCTTTACCTTGTAGGGAATTCCTTTCCCCCTCCATTTCCATTCTTCTCTTAATATCATCAAAACATAACAGAATCAATCCTGGGATTTTATCTAATTAGACTTTCTCTAAGAGTCCTGATAATGATGAGTTCTGAGGGTAAATATGTATCATCTCCTCATATAAGAATGTCAACAGTTTAACCTTGTTTGGTCTCTTATCATTGCTCAATCATGTTTACCTTTTATGTTTCTCTTGACTCTTGTGTTTATATGTCAAATTTTTTACTCAGCTCTTATTTTTTTCATTATGCATGCTTGGAAGTCTCATTTTCCCCTGGTAGGATTACATTCATTTTTGCTGGTAAATTATTCTGGGTTGTAAGCCTAGCTCTTTTGCCTTTTGGAATATCATATTCCAAGGTCTCTGCTCCTTTATAGTAGTGATGGCTAAATTGTGTGTAATCCTGACTGCGGCTCCTTGGTACTTGAATTCTTTCTTTCTGGCTGCTTGCAGTATACACACATCTATATATCTATGCATAGGTGTGTGTATATAGCTATATCTATATATGCATGTGTGTATATATGTACATGTGTGTATACATATATATAATCTGAGATTGACCTGTTTTCCTCCTGATTTTGGCTATAATATTCTGTGGAATTTTCATTTTTGAGGTGACCAACGGATTCTTTCAATTCTTATTTTGCTTTCTGCTCTAAGATATCTGTTGAAACTGCAATCAGGAATACCTTAGTTCGGATCCTTCCCCAGTCACTTAACTAGATGTGTGACCCTTGGCATGTTACTTAACCTGTCTTGGCCTTAGTGCCCTCATCAGTAGAATGGAGATGATAATAGCATCTACCTCCCAAGGTTGTAAGGCTCAAATGAAATAGCATATATAACAAACTTTGCAAGCCATAAAGGGATCTATAAGTGCTATTATGTTATTATCTCTTATGATATTTATAATATATAAATCGCAATATTATGTCTTATGTTAATATTATGTGTTATTTCTAGCCCAGAACCTCATAATCCATAGGAATACTTTCTGGGTTCCTTCTGGTTAACTTCTCAAGTGGATTACCAATAGTGGTGAGTGCTCCTCAGCTTTTTCCAATTCTCAGAAATTCTCTGCCATTTCCTATTGACTTGAGAAGGCAATATACATATGGTTCACGTCAGGTCATTTCTTCTTGGCATGGAGCCACCAACCACTACTCCTCATTTCTTTTTTCTTTGACCATTACTAGATGGCCTTTTTTCTAATCACCCAGGAGTGTATAAGCTCCTTGAGGAAGAGGAGCTTTTGTCTGTGTATCTTGTCTTTCACATAGTGCTTGGCATGCTGTAAGCTTAATACATATTGGATTGAATTACAAGCTGCTGCTTCCTTCAGAGGACCCATCCCATTCTCTAGAGCAGGGCTTCTTAACCTGTGGTCCACAAATAGATTTTTTCCTTCAAGGCTTTTGACAATTTTCCTTTTAATATGATTAATTATATTCACCATTTCCCTAATGTCAAACCATCCTTGTATTCTTGGTATAAATCCAACTTAGTCATAATCAAATTTTTTTTAAAGAAGTGCTGTAGTCTGACAGAATTTTAATTTTTTGGGGAATCAATATTCATTAATGATATTGGTCTATAGGTTTTTCTTCCCTCTTTAGGTACTAGAATGCTAGTTGGTCTCACAAAGGGAATATGGTAGAGTGCTTTCTCCATTATTTTTCAGAATAATTTATGTAGTATTGTTAGTAATTTTTCTTAGAAGGATCTGGAGCATCAATTGATGTAAGCAAAAATTTGCTTGGTTCTTTGAGGTATTCTTAAATTTCAGAGTTTTTCTAGCATTACAATTTTGATAGAATTTTCCTTTGAATCTTTTGGTATCAGGAATTTTTTCCTTTGGCAGTTGCTTTAAGTTTTATTATTTATTTTTAACATTCTTTTTTTTTTTCAATTGAGTTCCAAATTCTCTCATTTCCTCCTACCCCCTCCCCCACTTACTGAGAAGGAAAGCAATGATATCAATTATACATATGAAATCACACTAAATATATTCCCATATTAGTCATTTCTTTTTTTAAAAAAGCAAAGAAAATAAAGACAATAAGAATATTATACTTCAATTTGCATTCAAGAGTTGATCCGTTTTCTCTCTGGAGGTGAGAAACATTTTTTTCACCATGATTCCTGTGGAATTGTCTTGGATTATTATATTGATCAGAGTAGCCAAGTCTTTTGCAGTTGTTCATCATTACAACATTGATGTTACTGTGCACAAGAATCTAGTTCTCACTTCAGTTCACATAGGTCTTACCATGTTTTTCTGACACCACCCCTCCTCCCCCATAAGTATTTCTTTTCTTTTTGGAGGTGCAATTGTGGTTAAGTGACTTATCCACTGTCACACGGCTAGTGTTAAGTGTGAGGCCAAATTTGAACTCAGGTCCTCCTGACTCCAGGGCCAGTGGTCTATTCATTGTGCCACCTAGCCACCCCTCCTCAATCATTTTTTATAGCACAATAGTATTCCATCACAGTCATATACGTAATTCAGCCATTCCCCAACTGATGGGCATTCCCTCAATTTCCAATTCTTGGCTACCACAAAAAGAGCTAGGTTTTTTCCCCCCTATATATATGTTTCCCCCTTTTTCTCTTTGGGATACAGACACTAGCAGTAGTGTTGTTGGGTCAAAGAGTATGCAGCATTTTATAGCCCTTCGGGAATAATTCCAAATTATTTTTTTAAATGGTTGGACCAGTTCACTACTCCGCCAATGCTTTAGTGTACCAATTTTTCCCTTATCCCTTTCAGTATTTGTCATTTCTGAAGATGTGAGGTGGTACATCGGAGTTGTTTTAATATGCATTTCTATAATCATGGTAATTGCTTTAAAAATAGTCCTATTTCCTTTTCTAAGAATGTATTATTTAACATATTATTTGGTCTTCCGTTAGTTTGAGCACTTCATATTTTAAAAGTAATTCATCTATTTGTTGGCATATAACTGCATAGTTGGTTTCAATGTTCATTTCTTCTGATGTTGTGATTTCACTGTTTGCTATTTTGATGATTCGATTTTCTGTCCTTTCTAGGTAGATGTTTGAAGGTTCGTCAATTTTATTTTCAAAGAAGCTAACTTTTATTTTTATATTTTTTGGTTTCTGGTTTACCTATTCTCTAATTCTCAACGTTTTTATTTTGTGCTTCTTTTGGTTTTCTCTATTTTGTTAGTGTATGTTTCTAGGGATATATTATTTTTGTCCTTGAGAACTGTTTTAGCTTCAACCCAGAAATTTTGGTGTATCTCTGATTATACAGTTCATTACTACTCGTGTTCTCTTCATGATGAATTTTTCCTATTTGCCAATCCTCTCTGAATCCAGGCCACCTAGCCTTCTGGAGGTCAGGTATCCCCAGAAAGTCAGATTCTTTTGTGGTAGGATGCTGTCCATGGAGGCAAAACACAATCTCAGAGGTAGTGGTCTCTTTGAACACCAAATCTCTGAAGACTATATGCATTTTTCACCTCTGTCCTTTGGAATTGTCTTGGATTATTTTATCAGAGTAGGTAAATTCATTTAAGTTTTCCCATGATTTTGCAAATTTTCCCACTTATGATTCCTTAAGTCACAATATTACTTAACAAAGTTTAGTTGCTTTTAAAAAAAAAGTGTAATTCTGAAATCCTTGGACAAATCAGTTCCACCAACAGTATGTATTAGCATGCCTATCTTTCTATAGTCCCTCAACACTAAACTATTTTCATCTTTTGTCATTTCTGCCAAGTTGCTGGGTGTGAGATGAGTTACTCTTATTTGCATCTCTTATTAATGATTTGGAGCAATCTTGCATGATAGTTAATAGTTCTCTGAAGAACTGTTTGCTCATAGTCTGACCATATCCATTGAGGCAGCCTGGTGGAACAGTGGGCCTGGAGTTAGAAGACCAGAATTCAAATTTAGCCTCAGACACTGTGTGATGTTGGGCAAGTCACTGCTTTGCTGCATCTCTCCAAGCTGTTGCTAAATGGACAGTTCTAAAGCATCAGTCCAACCATGGCCCTCCCTTCCCTAAGTGTTAGTGTTCACAACAATCTGGTCCCAGTCTTCTTTACAAGGCTCATTACTCTTCCCCATACACTCTAGTCCAGCCTAATGAGTCAATTTGTGTTCCCACAAACGCACCAGGCACTACACAAACTATCCTGAGCCCCTCCCCCACCCCATGCCGTGAATGCTGTTCCTCCTGCCACCTTTTCTAATCTCCGGTTCCCTCTAACTCCCTTTGAAACAGACCCTCAAGTCCTTCCTTATTGTCAGTCATTGGTTCACACCCTCCCCTCCCTCTCCCCACTCACTGGTTAAAATGTTCCCACTCTTACAGAAAACAGGATCCTTGAAGAGGACTGTCTCACTTTTATCTGGGTCCCTGTGCAAATACTGTGTCTAGATACCACACACAGAAGGGAATAAATGTCTGGCCATTTATGGTTCTGAAGCTATCTTTATGGCAACACCATTTATCCAACATCACTCTTATGTTTTCCTTCATCAAAAAAGAAAACAAGGTTAGTCTGCTTGGTACTGATGAATTTGGACTGCCCCTACCCACCTGATTTTTGGGGAAACTGCCAGGAATTATTGGCATAACTTCCTCCATTAATTTCTGCAATAATTTCTTTAAGGGTCGGTGGTAATACTGGGTTAAGGCTTTTGAAATTTTGAAAGCCTCACTCATTTTAGGTGCTTAATTTTTATAAATTGAACTTGTTTTCCCCACTTTTAGAGGGAAATGATTTTACTTAGCCATTCCATGACAGGTCCCTGCCGAGTTCCCTGCGGTAACTAGATTCAAAATGGTTAAGCACACAATGTCATTCCCATTCCCAAGACAAGTCAACCACAAGTATGAATGCCAGTCTGAGAAACAACTGAAAACTTTCCTATCAACAATCTTGTGCATTATAAAGTGCTTTCCTCACTCACCTTGTGCAGTCAGTAGTCCAAGTGTTGTCACCATTTTAGAGACCCAGATTACTAATCATAGCCAAGAGCCAGGCACTGTGCCAAGTACTTTCCAGATCTCATTTATTCCTGCAACCCTGGGAGGTAGGTGCCATTATCCCCATTTTGCAGAGGAAATTGAGGCTAACAAATTAAGTGACTTGCCCAGGGTCACAAAGTGTTTGGGGTTGGATTTGAAATTAGGTCTTCCTGACTCCAGACAAGTCATACATGCCAGTTCCTGATGCAAAATCCAGCATTCTTTCTCTTCACCATACTACCCACCCCCCCTCAAACCAATCAGTATCCAGTTAATCTGTAACCAAGGTTACATTTCCCTAAAGAAAGCATTAATAAGAACGCTTTTTCTTCACATAGTGGGCATTTCAAGACAGCTGTCCATTTTAACTCAAGAGTAGCTGTTGGCAGATCCAGTGTATTCAGCCTGGGCCACTGGGAATGAATATCTCTCAGAATTGGGACAATTCCCCACCTCTACCAGTTACCTTTAATTCTTCCAGTGACTTAAGCTGCTATCCAAATTTCCATTCCTCAGGATTTCTCTCCTTGAGTCTCACATAGAAAATAAAATCATCTTAGGAGCCCTTCCTCTTCAATTTTTTTTTTTTTTTGGAGGGGGAAGGCAGAGCAATTGGGGTTAAGTGACTTGACCAAGGTCAAATGACTAATATTAAGTGTCTAAGGCTGGATTTGAACTCAGGTTCTCTTGACTCCAGGGCTGGTGCTCTATTCATTGTGCCACCTAGCCGCCCCTCTCTTCAATTCTTACAGCAAGCAACTACAGATTCCTTGGAGTTTTCTTAAGGTTTTTTACAGCAATTCAGATAGGTAAACGGTTTCTTCCAATGTGCTTCTTGCAGCCCCACCATCCTTTAAGACAGCCCTTCAAATAGATTTCAAGATAAGTAATTATGTCCTTCCCCTCTTCCCAGTTCCCATGGAAGCCTCTTCTTTAGGATGAAACTCTCTAAACCAACCAGTTCTTATCTATCATCGCTTCCCCATATCCTGGACCACTCACCTCCACATGGCCTCTCCTAAATCATAGCACCTAAAACTGAATGCTTCTGATTCAAGAAGAAATTCTCTCCTCTCAACTCAAGACACTGTACTCCTATTAACCATGATTAAGTTAAATTTTCTTTCACTACCAAATAGACTAGGGGCTGACTGGTCATTTCCGGTCTCCTTTTGCCACCTGACTTTGCTTTAGGGTAGATGATGAAAGAGGGGTAAAAGAATTGAGATCCAATTCATTTTATCATCCTATTTTTAGAATTTCAACATTATTTAGAATACTACTCAAAGCTACCAGCAGTCATCAGATGAAGCTCCATCTTTCTGGTGTTCTCCACTATATTCTACAATCAGGATGAGGATCCAGACACAATGTAGGAAAAGATATGCATTTAACTTACCAAGGTTAGAGACAGGTAGGTAGTACAATGGATAGAACACTGGAATGAAGTAAGACAAGTTCAAATCAGGCCTCAGACAATCAATAGCTGTGTGACCCTGGGCAAGTCACTAACTCTGTTTACTTCAGTTACCTCATCTATAAAATGGGCTGAAGCCAGAAATAGAAAATCACTCCAGTATCCTTGCTGACAAAACCCCAGAATCAAACACAACTGAAATGACTGAACAAAAATGTAGATACTGAAAAGAGTAATTCTGTCAGGAAGACCTTCCCTCTGCACCCCCTACAACAGACCTGTCTCAAAATGTTTTTAAAATGCATAAATAGATTTACAAAATAAAACAATTATTCTTAAATACAGCTATCAAAATGTAATAAAAAGTTTCACCAGGTTAATATCTTCTATGTACAATGGCCTGAAGGAGTCATCTGCAACATAACTTGATACATACAACACATGGCTGTGAACACTGCATCAGCATCATTAGAAGAAACCAGAAACATGCAAAGAGAATTATTTAAAGACCTTTATTAACAGGTGCTTGCAGTTTGTGGATTTTTGAAAAAATCAGGTGTACTTTTATACAAATTAAAAATGAGGTTCTTAAAAATCTCAACTTGACCAGATATGAAACAATTTAAAAACCTTTAAAGGTGTATTGAGAAAACCAGGCTTTTTAAAAAACATGTTTGTCATTCCCAAAAAGAGACTTCTTTAGGTAAAAATAATAAAAACCCCATGCTGCATAGATAATGCAGAGAGTTCTAGTTATCTGGTCAACAGCAAAAAGCAAGCACTTAGGTCTTCCGTTCCAAATCTTTTGTTCATTTCTTATTATTGCTGGAATTTCATATTCTTTCTTCTTGTATGATGACTAAACTAGAAAAGAAGAAACAAATGTCAGATGACGTATGAGAACATTATTATGAGAACATGACACTGATAAAAAGTGAATTCCTTATCCCAGTCCAATCTCACCTAATACTGTGTTATCTAAACATCCCCTAAGAGAAAGCTGCAGGTCATTCATTTCCTAATTCTACCACAATGTTCTTCCCACTAGAGAGCAATCTTTTCTGAGTAGCAGCCTTAGAAGATAAGTTCACAGCAAAAACAGAGGTCTACACATTATGCTAGGCCACCTTTTCACCAGACCAAATGCCTTCTTTCCCTATTTATAAAGTAAAGAGAATGAAGCAGCAAAACCCCCTTCAGAATGCTGGTTTCAAGGGACATTTAAACTGGCAAATCGCATGGGTCACCATTTGAACAACAGTACAACTGAATCCATGGTAAGGCAACAGAACAATGGAATGATTCAACCCTACAGAATCCATGGTGCTAAGGTACTTCAAGGAACCATATACTCACTTTAACTTTTTCCTGAAAGACATGGCCTGCTACTCAAATTAGCAACTGGGTCTCCCATCAGCATATACAAAAACAAAAAAGTTGGAATCTCCAAGTTTCAGTATCTCATCAGTTTTACAAATAGAATACGAACAGGCTACCTTCCCAATGTTTGGGTTGATTAGACCATGTGGGCTTTTACCCACCACCCAAGGCCTTATATGTGCTTTTCTTAAGTTTTTAGGCAACACATACAAACACTTCTAATATACTGAGAGGAATATACATAGGAGACTACCTGACCAGACCTCAAAATGGGGGCCAAATTGAATTTGCAAGGCTGTTCTTTGCTATGCTCAGATTTCCCAAAGCACCAAAACAAATTACCCGGATGATGGTAGAGATGGTAAGCCGGCATTTACTCAGCCCCGCCCTGCTCAGCCTCGGGAGCGGACGTATTCTCAGCTGGTGGTTCGGCTGCTTTTGTCTCTTTGCCATCTTGTGGTTTAGGGTTCTCTGGGCGTCTGCGTCGGTAATTGAAGTTACGGCGGTACCGACGTTGAGGTGGCTGCTGACCCTGGGTCTCATCTCCTTGGTTCTCTTTGTCTTCTTCATTACCTTCCTCTCTAGGCTGTCTTTGACGAGGAGGGCCCCTGAAATCAAGTTAGTAACAGTTGGAAGGATGCAACCAATTTAGTTCAAACCATCTCAAAGCGAGTCAACTATAACAGGAGGCTACTTCCTGGAGGAAAGTTAGTAAATCCGGTATTTTAATTTCAATTAGATTTCAATTCTTGTCATTTTGCATACCCAACTGAACTTAACTGATTTCAAGTTTTTGCTATCTTCTGCTAATTTTTCAATGAGATTAAACACTTTCATATTATACCTTCAGTATTTCTTTAAAGGAAAAAAAATCCTACTTTTCCCCAATTGTGACTTGCATGGAAAGTGTCCTAGCCTTCAATTTCAAGGGGGGGGGGGGGAGGAAAGAAAAATCCTTTTTAATCTGAGATAATAAGCAGTTGCATCTGACCTGACCCAGCTTAATTTTACTACAGCAGAGGTGTTATGGAGAAAACATAGATGAATACTGCTGTAAGACCTAGGAAAATGGAAACTCTTTTTAAATTCCACCTCCTGAAAACCAATCTCTAGCTACACTGCACAGAATGCTGAATTTAACTTGACAGAACCACATAATATGCTGGAAGAGTGCAGCAGGGGAGAGTGGTGGTTATTCAAGCATACTTTTATTTGGGGAGAAACCAAGAAGACTGAGGAAGGTCAAGAACTAGGGAAAACACTACTAAAGGTGAACAATCTCCTATGGAAGCAACATTGAGTAAAATAAAGCTCTGAACGTAGCAATCCTGGGTTCAATCGGAAACACCTTAACAGTCACCAGAAATTCCCATCAGAATAATTTTCTACTCAGAGGTACCACCCACACTTTTCTCCCCTTCATATAAATCTGACCATTGAGTTCAAAACTTTTACACTGTTTTCTACAACACAATGCCCTCTGCAGCAGTGATGTCTCTCACTAGAGGGGAAAAAAGGGATATCCCAGTTTTGAGAGCCCCAACTGTCTCCAACGTGAATTTCATTAACAAGGGATAGGAATTGTGGGCTGGGGGGATAAGAATAAAGCAGGATAGAGAAGTAAAAAGCAAGGAATTTATGAATTCTCTAGAATAGAACCACCAAAGAATTTGTCTAGTTAGTACCCTGTAGTAACCTTTTCACGTTCTTTCAAATCCCTAAAGCTTTCTTCCCTAAATCCTCTCATCAAATTCAACATCATTCACGTGTCATCTGACCTCTTTTCTGAGTATCAGCTTCATTCCTTTACCAACCCACATAATTTATTAGCTTCTTCTTATTTAGGCCTACTCAATATAGTTAATAGATATTCTTCATAATATTACTGGTGGTAATCTTTGCTGAAACTTACAATATCTTCTTAATTGTTTTCCTTCCCAAAGACTTGATTAGTCCAGACAATGTGATTCAATAGTAAAGATCAAGACCACATCTCAAAACAAAATCATGTCAATTATACATTCAGGAATCCCTTGCTGCTTAATTTTAAAAAAATATTTACAAAAATAATTATACTTTAATAACAATATGTCTAACCTAGACGTTTCTACTGAATGGTCATTGTCCTAAAAGTCCCAACCAATGTTCTCTTTTCTCCTCTTCTGGTCACCTGTGATTTCAGAGAAACACTGCCCATTCTAACTCATGCACCATGATGACTCCAAGTGCATATCCATGGACCTCACACACCAGCCTCTACAAAACACAGCCTATCTTGTAGGAACAGTACACTACTATAAATATACTATTTATCAAAAGTATTGCCATTTCACTCTTTGGCTTTCTATAGATTAAGGCGATAGCAACCTTGGTTTCTCCTTACATTTGCCCCTATCTCCACATTTATGTTCCATTCAACACGCTCCTAAACTAACATATCCTTTCTCCCAATATGAACTTCTTTGGACTTTTCCTTCTTCCTTTTTTCACAATCCTTTAAGATTTGTTACCATTTATAACTTAGAAGCCCCTCTTATATCCCTATCCCTTCCCATGATATTAGCTCTCATTACTAACAACTTGAGTCTCTGGCTCTTTACACTTTTAATTTCTCCACAATTCTTCCTTTATTCTGTTGCTTGAATAATGTTTCACATGTAGATTTAGTCATGTTGCTCTTCTGAGCAAAAATCTGTTTATGAAACAATGGCCATACAAAATCTGGTTCCCTACCCTTTCCACATTTATTTCTTCTGCCAAACCCCAAACTCTAATCAAAATGGATGACTGCTTCTCAAGCATACTGTACTCTGCTCATCTGTTCACAGTATGATTTTATTACTTCCCTTTCTTCACCTCTTGAATATATCCAATAAAATGCCATTTTCTCCATGAAGATTCTGCATCACATTTCATTTTTCAACTCTAAAAATGCCTTACTGAAAAATCCTTTGCAAATTAAATCACTGAGCCTACCTTGATAATGAGCATCTCCAAACATATAGCTAGACATGCATGAATTAATGCCCTGTCACCATGTAATAACATATTTCAGTTAGCTGACAGTGTCCTTTGCTATACCAAATTCCATCTCTTATCTAAAATTTGTGTCTCCCTAATATCTCTGCAGAGTAAATACTTAATATAATTACTAAAGACAAAAAAACTTACATAGTCTGTCCTTATCCTATGGTAAGAGATGACTACTAAAACTCATGAAGACAGATCTAGCTGCGAGACAAGTCAACTACACGCTTGCTTTCTCAAATTCACTTCAGTTTTTGTCCAAACAGTCTGAAGGACAATAATGACTTTTCAAAGGCTATTAATGAAAACATTTTCAGAAGTATCTCATAAAAAGGCTACCTTGGGGGCAAGCATACTTCATGAAATACATAACCAGTTTTATTGATGAAAGTGGGAGAGAAAAGAGTAAAGAAAGGATACAGGCCATCTGGAGACCTGTGTAGGACAAGAGGCACCTCCTTCTCCCTTTGAGTGTGCCCTAAGCCTACTATACAATCTCAAGGCTGGGATAGTTTGCCAAAATTCACCCAAGTCTGTGAACAACATACTAAATACAAAAGATGCAGAGTTTTCCAATATCAAATCAACCTATTATCTTTATAATTAACAGAAAAATACAGCATCACTGCATTGTAGAGCTATAAATTCATGTAGTACAACTTCCTCATTTTACAGGAGAGGAAACAGGCTTAGAATTTAAATGCCTTGCAGTAAATCAGCTAATGCCTTTCAAACAAGAATATGTATCTCCAAACTCCCAGTTAAGTGCTCATTTTCTTTCCAGTTTCTCAAAAGTTTATTAAGCAAAACTGCAAGTTGACTCTAAAGTCCTTTTATAACACTTTTACTTTCACCCCCAACCAGTGAGGACTAAAAATAGAAAGGAATACACTCATGTGAGTTTATATAATTGCAAGTGTTCAAGTGTTAAGTGAGATGACCATTTTGAGAATACTGTAGCAGGGATTCAGCTATCAAGCAATAAATGGGATTAAAAACCTTCGAAAATCCTCTTTCAGCTTTAGTGTTCTAGGATTCTGTCTAGGATACTCTCAGCTCCATACCTATGCACTGGCCACCTCCCTTGCTTGGAATTCAATCTAACTTCATTTTCAAGTCATAGAATCCCTTACTTCCTCCAAGACACAAACTTGGATAAACTTAATTCTTTCTTGAACCCAATTGCTGGTTCTCTTTCACTAGTGACTCTGTATTTATATTGTATTTTTGTATGATATATTTGTATACTTATGCAGACATATATCCAAGTCTCTCAGATAAAAAAAATACAAGTTCTCCGAGAGCAAAATGTTTCATTTTTTCCCCTTTATATCTCCTAAGTGCCTACCATTTAGAAAGCATTTCATAAATGTTTGCTGATTAAATAACTGTCCTAACAACATACTTTAACTCTAACAGAGAAGTCCTTTTGAAATAGTCAATTTTTTATATGGTCTGTAGTTATGTACATAAAAAAAATTAAGTACAGCTTATCCATGAGAAAAAGACTGACCAACAGGAAGAGAAGGCAATGGAAAGGAAATGTCAATAGGTAAGGCAAATTCAGATGATGGGGAAAACTGACTTCTAAATAAGGAGATACACACTAAAGCTAAGAGTTTTGAGATCTTGACTATCTGACAAACCTTATCTGTAACTTTATGGTCTTTATAAAATTCATCTCTTTAACATTAACCCTTGAATTTTCAGATGACCTGGAAGAAATTCTCTTCTGTTACTAACACTGTCTGAAAAGCAGGCTCAATCAAAGTATGATCCCAAGACAGTGATATACAGGCCACCATGCTAAAAGATCAAACTTTTTGGCCACTTTGATTAAAAGAGGAAGGGAGAGAAAGGAAAATAAAATATTTGTTCTTGCTCAATGACTCTCCCAACACTCATGGCACTCTAATGTTATAAATCCCAGAATGAGGTGTTTCCCACAGACCAAGAGGATATGTTCTAGCAAAAGTGGTTTCCCTGGAGAAACCAGGATCCATCTTCAAGTTTGAGCCTCTTGGCCCCTCCCATATTAACATACTAATAAGACTTGTTGCTTTCAGGGGCTCATCTACATAGTATAGATATTCACATTTTTCCTTACCTTAATGAATGGCTCATAAAGAATGATTCATCTGATCAAGCCAGGAAGGATTTGACAATCACCATGGAGTCTGGGACTTCAACTTCAGAAAGCCTATCCCTTACCTTCCCCAAGGCTTCTGAGGAGCTACCTTAGACACCAAAAAGATGTTAGCTTTCCTGTATACATCTCAGCTTTCCACTGTAGTCCTGACTGCAAAAACCACCAAGGAACCGCTGTGACAGGGGATCTTTTTCATACATCTGCTGGGACTTAGAGATTCATAATTTCTCTCCCGAGAAAAGTTAATATAGAGCAATTTCTGTGCCATCTGGGATCATACCTGGGCTAGGGAAACAAGGAGATACCCACTTAGAATTAATCTGGGAGCTTGTTGGGAATGTCAGCAAGGAAACTGCCTCAGTGGTTTTGCTTCTATATCCAAGGGTAATGGGGAAAAAAAGGCACAAAGATTGTCACAGAGTCATTTAGTGCCTTCCACCCCAAGGTAAAAAAATTAATTTCTTCGAAGGTACTTCAGCAAGAAGATCAACACAATATTAAGTACTGACCTCTACTCATTCTCACAGGGGTCAAGTTCTGAATGAAAATTTAGTAGGTTTGACCCAAAAAAAGCACTTCTATGTTAATAGTTTCATTATTATTCATTCTTTGTTTCAACAATGCAGTACAGTGGGTAAGAGTAGAGAGTCTGGAGTTAGCAAGGCCTGAGTTCAAATCCAGCCTCAGACTGGGGCTATATGATTCTGGGTTTAAGGTCACTTAGCCGCTGTCTGCCTCAGTTTTCTCAACTGGAAAATGGAATAATAACAGCATATACCTCACAGGGACTTGTGAGGGTTAAATAATATATTTACAAAGTGCCTGGACACATAGAAGGCAAAGTAAATAGTAAGTAAAGGTTTATTCCTTTTTCTGTTAAGGAGAGAAAAATTTAGATTGAGAAGCAGTACAAAGACAGTAAGTAAGGAATGAGATAAGCCATAGATTCAAGTCCTCCAAAGAAACCCCCCACAAATTTTAGTCATTAGTCTTAGCCACCGTTGCCCCCCGATTCTGCCAAAGTTGCTGACAAGTAACAAACTAAAAGGGTTAATTTCACCTTTTTTCTCTATGAATTTTCCTTGGAACCAATAGTGATTAACATTTACAGCTAAGCTTAAAAGGTCATCTAGACTCAGATCCTTCTCATTTTATAGATGAGGAAAATGAGACCTAGAGGCTAAGTGCTTTTCCCAATGCCCTACAGGTAGTATGTAAAACCAGGATGGAGCACCATCTTTTAACTCCAACCCAGTGCCCTTTCCACTGAACCATGCTGAGAAAAAGCCAGAATGCCACGAGGTAAAAACAAAAGGTTTAAATAATTCACATAGTGATTACAAGGATCAAAGGATGCATTTTTTTCAAACTGCTATAATTTAGCCCTTGACCTTTTTCTATTTATCCAAGGGGGGAAAAAAAGTCGAGTTCAGGTAAAATTAGTCCAAAAAAGAACCCCAAAGTTCAGGGGTCAGGTTATTACACAACCAAGAATAAAGCCCATTATCTAATTAGTAGTTCTTTTTAGACTGTGTATGTGTGTGTGTGGAAAGAGAGACGGAAAGAGAGAAAGAGATGGTATAGAAAAGTACCCATTTTTCAGAGAATATTCTAGTTTTTTGCTACTATAAGGCTAAATTAACCTCAGTGTTACTCTGGACAAGACACAGAATTTTGTTTTTAAGCACTCTTGGTGAAATAATGCAAAAGGTTTAAAGCAACTCCATTAATACAGAAATGTTCAACTTTAAAAGCAAATTAATTATAACATCTTTACCAAAACACAGACACTGATAACTTTAAAACATGCTTCATTTTCTTTTCTTTTTAACTGGGCTCACATTTAGTATTTTAGAGAGAATTCCCAAGGCAGACATTTTCTCTACTAATGCAGATTAGTGCCACTTTTGACACCGTTTCTGGTATAACAGAGTTGCTAGGAACACTTAAGTAGATAAGGATGTGCCCAGGATTACACAAGTTACCCTTCAGTTCCAGATAAAAATCCTATCTTCTATTAATTCTAGTGCTTTCTCTCTGATATTTTTACCAATTTATCCTATATAGAACTTTTTTGGATAGTAACTGGCATATTGTTTCTATCGACAGATTGTGAGCTCCTCGGGAGCAGGGACTTTAAAAAAAAAAAAAACAAAAAACAAAAACAAACAAAAAAAAAAACACCTTTCTCTGTATCCCCCAGTCTTAGCACAATGCTTGGCACATAGTAAGTTTCCTAATAAAGTTTTGACTGACAGTCAGCATGTGCCAAGAAAAGAACTTGAAGCTAGGCAATACTACTGCAAGGTTACCCACCTCTCAGAGGTTATGGTTATCTTCATATAACCTGGCTACACCCTCAAGATAAAAAAAAAAGTGACACGGGCAACTGTAATCCAGAGACCTGTCAAACTGAGATACTAACAGTGTGACCCAACATGGGAGAAGGGTAAAAGAAGTAAGAGAGTGGGCTATGGTGAGTGAGATTCAGTATTTCTCAGCATGTCACAGACCTCTATCTATGCCGGTCTCTAGAAAACAATGACAAATTTATTTGGACTTCAGCACACACTCTCAGTACTATAGAGGAAGACAGAATACATACTAAGGACGCTGAAGGCAGAGAATTTTAAGGATTTTTTTTTGGGGGGGGGAGGGGGATTGGAGGAACATGGGTAAATGTGGTATGGAAAGATAGTCAAGAATGGGGACTAGGACCTGGGCCTGTGATTCCATCAATGAAAGGAGTTTCAGGTAAAGAAACTCCCTTACTACTTCTGATTGGCATCAGCCAGATCTCCCAGGCTCTAGGGTAGCTCTCTATCCACCCACTCTGCTACTTAATCACTGTACTGTATGCTTATGTTTAAACTATCAAAGCCTTTAGGTTCTACCAGCCCAAAGCCAAAATCATAATAAAAAGACTTATTTAAGAAAAGAACGATTGACATAACTTCATGGCTGGTACTGATAAAATGAAAAGCCTTTGCTTGATAATCCACCCCCAACATTACTGTAGGATTTGTGAAAGCAGAACCTTCTACATATTGTAAAGTATTTGCTATGTACACAGGGGTACATTAAACTGTAATAACTTACTTGGTTTTCTGAAAGCTTAGAAGCTGATACAAAGAAGGATTCTGGTGCTTACACCAGCTAGATATGGTTATGGTGAAGATTTAAGCCCAACACCACCTAAACTGCACAGTGCAATAGAGAACTTACCTTTCCAGAAAAAGAGAGCCCACCTGCACCTGCAAACATTGCACGGACACAATGCTCTGGGGGTCCCATACTGTCAAGGAACCATCACCTCCACTGCTTCAAGCAGTCTACCTCTACAGTCTAGGCAATTCAGCTTAACACACATTAAGGGTCTGCTATGTACATGATGCCAAAGATACAAAGGCGAAGATTGATTCAAAGTTTCTTAGAAATAGAAACTAAGGAAATGAAAAGATAACTGCTCATTTAGAGTGGGAAACTTCAGGGAACTCCAGGAAAAGGCTTGGCTAATACATAGCAAAAAAAAAAAAGTAAAAAATGAAAGAACCTTTCCCTCCTTATGCAGAAGGGATATGTAGAGAATATTAGTTACATGAGGTGATCCTTAAAAGTCCCAAGTGAAAAAAAAAAAAGCCCCAAGTAATCCAGAACTTTTTTTTTTATAATCGCTTACATTTTTTAGAACCAATGCTATAAAAAATTATAGTATCCCATAGGGAGAAAAAAGAATAGCAAAATATACTGAAATGAACTAGTTTACTATCTATTATCAATCACTTAGGGTTTGTATCCATCCTCCTCAGTCCTGAGCTAACCCCACTAGTTCTCCCTTGCTAACACTACTTTATCACCTCCAAATTCCTACTGAGAAGGAACATAAATGGCTTGCTACCTCAAGAGTTTTAAAAACGTTACGCTGTGTCAGACTGGTCTTTCTCTAATATAAGTTCCCAGTGGGTTTTATGTATACACAATACTGCCCCCAACCCAATGCAGATGTTACCCCAATCTTGCTGTTGAATCTTCACATCAAGTCACAGTTCACAGATGTCCATTATCATTTTTAAAAGCCATCAATATTAACCCTATGTCTTAATATGCCACCTAAGCTGTTATATTTAAAAATTATATCCTCTCCCTCTAAATACGGAAATATAGATTAACAGCACCCCCTTACTATTTCTCATAAGTGGGGTGCAGGACAAGAAGAATATACAAACACATAGGAAGGAGGGGGTGGGGGAATGGCTGCCATGAAACAAATTATTATTTAAAATGGGACAAAGGAGAGTTGAGCATATCTCCAACACACATACACACAATTCAGTGCAGAAATATGTCAACCCAACAGGGAAACAAATGGTGAGAAGAGAAAGAGCTTTGTAGGCCTAGGCAAACTTATAGGGTAATCCACCTGCGTGCCTTAAGTATAGAAATCTTACCATTTTTCAACTTCTATTTTTATTTTGCTTTAGTAAAATAATGTCAACCTGTTTATAAAGGAGTTTGTAACCAATGTAAAAGAAGGCAAATAATACAAAACCTACCTTAAATATAACGAGAAGGAAATTACACCTGCTCATCAACTGATACAAGCCAAAGGATAAAAGAAATTTTTAGGTCAATTTTTACTTTGCTGTCTGGATCAAAGGAAATAAATGTTAATAGTGAAATAACCAAAAAGAAGGATTTTCTTCTGGACAGATTTAGAAAAGGCCTTATGCAGAAAATACTGTGTTCCTAACAAGTGTGACCTGGCATAATATATTTGGGGCAGCATTTCAATACAGAAGACACATCATTATAGAGCATACCTGCGGAATCGTGGTCTATAACCCCGATACATATTCTGTCTCACTGGTCTACCTTGTTCTCCTGCACCCTGGTTGTCAGCACCCTGAAGAAAAAAAAAAAAAAGCACATCAAATCCACTAAAACCAGTAATGGAAGCTTAAAACCCCATGATTCCAGAGAGGCAAGAGGATAAAGCAAATCACCTGGTAACCTTAATTCACCTAATAAAAAGCGCAGTTATAAGTATGATCTCTAAAGCCAGTAGGCAATACTTACACAGCACTTTAAATTTTCTAAAGTGTTTTATTATACACTATCACATTTGATTCTTAACATTACCCTAGGAGATAGATGCTATTATTATCCCCATTTTATAGAAGAGGAAACTGAGCTAGAGGTTAAGGAACTTACCCAGGGTCACTTGGCTATTTGAAGCAGGATATGAACTCAGGTCTTCTTAGTTCTAAGTCCACTACTCTACTCATCTATCACTAACCTTTAATCCAGTATAGGTAATGGATATACTAATTTCATTAAGAATTGTTAACTGGTCCTATCTTCTTAGAATTTAGTGTTTCCTTATCTCAAGTAAGAAAAATTATTATACATTCATTTTACAGTGTTTATGAGAAAGAGTTTTAAAATAAAAGAATCAACCTCAAAGACAGGAAGAAGATCCTCAAAACTTAAGTCTCAGAGAAAGAGAAGCTTTACATTACTGTCAATTCTGTGTGATCTCCATAGTTCATGTCTTTCCCATAACATTACCTCCATTACTTCTCCCTGCACGGGAGGGTTGGAATACTGTGGTCGACGCCCATAGGGTCTCCGCATGTAGTAAGGTGGGAACCGCCGCCTGCGGTAGGGACGGCGCTGTTGGGGCTGGCCTTCTGGAGCACTCTCTGATCCCTCGTTCTTTTCCCCACTCTCACTATTCTGGTAATTCTGCTGGTAGTTCCGTGGAGGACCCCTACGACGTGGATAACGTCTGTAATGGTTACGGTCGGCTGCATATTTACTGCCTTGAACTGGAACACCACCAGGTCCTGTAACGTTAGCTGCCTCCGCACCCTACAAAAGCCATTACAAGTTGATAGTGACACTCAAAGGAAATCAAACAACTGTATTCACAAAATTACAGTTAAAAAAAACAAACAAAAAAAAGGTTTGCTGTGGCCAGGGGGTGCATACACACACCACGTGACTGAAATGTATCAGTTCATCACGGCTCTGAAGAGATTGCACACTAACTGCAGCCAGCACACAGTAGGGAAGCTATAAAGCTTGATGAACCTGTATTTGTGGTCATCTGACCCATCTACATTAGAGTCACCATCAAAACTCATTATTTCTGGACTGAAGTCAAACCTTTACACAGAAAACATCCTCACCTTTTCTCCTTCAACAACATCAAACTCCACAGTCTCTCCATCTCCTACACTGCGAAGGTACTTCCTGGGGTTATTCTTCTTTATGGCAGTCTAGTAATATCACATTCCAAAATTAGATTAACAGGGGTGAATAATGTGCTTTTTCATTTAAAATGTACCAGAGTTAATTATTATGTTGAATATACTTGGATATACATTTGACCTAAAGATGAATTGAAATTAAACCAGAAGTTCATTAAATTTAGAAAGGTAGGGACAACAAAAGACCTATATCCACAGACTATATTTAGATGCTATAATCTTACACGTGTTTTACCCCTAATTTACCCAGTGCTTACCACTAATTTTAAGTTGTTTTTTTCTTCCTGTTTTTTTTTTAAACCAGACTTGCGATTTCATTGTGTAATGAGTTCCTGGGAAAATTCCTTCTACCAATTAAGGTAGAGACCTTCTTTGCAAATTAGTATTAGAGTGACCTGGGCACTGAGGAGTTAAGTGACTTGCTAAGTCACACAGCCAGTACACAGTCAGGGGCAGGACTTGAACCTAGGGCTTCCTGACTCCAAGGCTATTTCTCTATCAGCTATGACATGCTGTCTCTCAGCTTTCCTACTAATTCATATCAAAAATAGCTGTCATGTTCAAGAAAGACATGAGATCTGTACCCTTGTGTTTGTTTCTTACAAATCAAGTTCAATTATACAATGTTTGTAAAGAAAACAATGTTATACTGTACCTCCCTATGCCTGTCCCTAACAGTGGAAGCTATCTAACCCCACTCAGGGCTGGTTTAGATGACAGGCAAATTTGGTGTATTCACTTATAAACTGACCAAGTCTCAACTCAGTCCTCAGTTTTATCCTACCAAGCCATCACAAATGTCAGTTGAAACCTCTCTCTTCCTGCCTTTCTGGGGGCACTGCAGAGAATGCTCTCAATATGCCTGGCATTAATGAATTATTCTTTTCATTATTTAATAATATCATCAGGCAACTTGGTTATTTCCTTCCCTGAAATCCACTCCAACCTTTTCAGTCTACTTGGTCCATCATAATTCGTTAATGTGCAACTCAAACCTACTCTAAGAAGCAGTCCTAACCACCTCATTCCAGAATAATATAAGGACTGTGAATGAGGATTCCATTCCCTGGGCTCCAAAACTGAGTCAAGAGCACCAAGGAGTTAGGCCATGGGAAAAAACCCCAAAATATCTAGCCCCCGTGAAATGAGTTTTTGTCTTCATTACATGATTAAAATGTTGCCCGCAGAGAGGTTGGCTTTGTAAAAAGAATAACACTATCTAGAACCTTTGAAAGCCAAACTTTGTATGTTCATCTTGGACTTCCACCCCTAAAACCTAGAATCCAGAAAAAAATCAAGCCAAGAGTTAATGGCTGAAACAATCAACTGAGAGTGAAAAAAACCCACCAGACAACACGTAGATCAGTACAACTGAATATCATGACAGCAAATACAATCAGCTCAAACAATGTGTCATCTAAACCATCCCGAGCTTTTAACCCTTTCACACACAGCTAACTACATTTCCTAAACCTGTGTGAGATTAACAATTGTATGGATAACATATCCACAAATAACGGTGAAGCCCTTATGTTTGGTCAACAGTCCCAACCTCTTCCCTTAAGTTTTTCAGCAAAGCTGCCAATAAGTAGCAAAACAGACCAGTTTTTACTATTGCCTTTCCATTAATTTGCATATTATTATAAAGAGACTAATGACTATAAGGACTATAGATGGGAGGAGTAGTAAGGAAATCAGATAACCCAGAATAGGCTATATTCAAACAAGACTGCTTACAAGTCTATAAAATGAGATTTTGTTCTAAAATGAGTCAAACCCTCAATTATTTACAGTCAACTTGACTGTGGCCATGGATAGAAGCAATGATTATGAATTAAAAAACTACTAACATTTGGTTTCGGCATATGTTTTTGTACTTACATTTGGTCATGGGCACACCTGATGCTTTGAGAATTCATATCCTATCATTCTGTGAAGATACTTCTGGAGGTGTTGGAAATTGACCTCACCTCTCCATCCTGCCCCTTCCTTCCCAATTCCATACTAAATACAGAGATCCCTATTCTTATTACTACAAAGCAGCAAGCTAAATAAAACTGTCTATTCTCCTTCTCTAAGTCCGCTAGCCTTTTTGGCTCACACATTCCCTGGCATTGGGAAGAAGAGAGATAATTTATTAAGTGTTGTAGTTTATGCTAAGGTTATAGGCTATAAACACAAGAGTAAGATCAAACGATTTAAGCAAAGTAGGTGATATAAAGATAAACAATAAAAACTGTTGGGCTCTAAGCTACAAAATCCAGAGTAATTCCATTGCCTGTCAGTGTGTGCACATGCAAAACACAATCTAGTCTTTCAAGGCTTATTTATACATGTGGCTGTAGCCCTCAGGAAAAGCCTCAAGTTCAATAGCAAACTGCAACTATAGCATTATGCTTTAATTTGAGATGCTTGCTCTACTCCAAAGGTATTTCTAATCTATCTAAAAATGTTACCTGAGTAAAAGTTCAGCAAACTACATCTACCTTGAATGTAATTTTTCTTTCTTAAATATGACTACCTAATCTAAAAGTTATTAAACTATTATCCATCTCACTTCTTTCTTTTCCACTTTACTTACCTTCAGGTGATGAAAATTTCTTTTAATTTTCTAACTCATACACTCAACAATTACATAGCCTCCTATGTATGGACTCTTCAGAAAGCTTTTAAAAGTTTGTTGCCATACCTAATTCAATATTAACCCAAGTTCTTTGGAAGACAATTTGTCTATCAATTAAAACATCCATTTTAAAGTGAACTGACCCTATCCAAGGTTTCAAACACTAAAAAGCACACTTGACTATGGAATATTGTCCTATGTCTTCCAAGTCCCCATCTTCAGTTTATACTAGAATATGATGTCTCTTACCACAGATATTGTTCTAATGGTATTTTGAATGAAAAATGAATGAATGAGGAAGCATTTATTAAGCATTTACTATGTGCCAAGCACTGTGCTAAGCGCTGGGGATACAAATACAAAAGCAAAGACAAAGCATGCTTCAAAATACCCATGTATTTATACCAAATACATTACTATAACTTCAGAAAACAAGGAAGTAGGAGTCAGTTTGGAGGTTATTTACCAATCCAGGATTTCAGGTTATAGCACTTCAGGCAGAAGTGTAGATGTCTGCACAATCACTCACCTGGTGTACAAATACATCTTCCTTGGTGTCATTCCTGTAAGACAAAATCCAATTTTGATGAGTCAGAAAAGCACTATGATGAAAAAAAGTTGTATTTTGGAGTAATTTGCAACTTCTATTTCCATGGAGAAGTGCCTCCTTCATGCTTAGGAGTCTAAGCTTAAAAAAGGACCAGGAAAGTTCAGGGAATAAACCAGAGCTCAAACAGGCTTGAGCCACCTCCCCTAAAAAAGCCCAGTCAAGTGAGAGATAATAAGATCCACTAGGAGGGATCAGACCCATGAGGTTCATGAGCCCGCATTATGCGAGGAGCCTCATTTGCTTACCCAGCCAGGATTCTTCATTATGGGGGCCTGGCTTTCCCCTGGCTTTCCACCTTTCCTTGATCAAGCCACCCAAAGGTACCAACACAAAATAAATGTGTAGTCTCTTTCAGTAAAACAACCCAATCCTCATCTGTTTGCTTGAAAATTAAGTCAAAATAATATGGAAAATGACTGTCACAAAGGTTGAAAATTAGATGAACTAACCTTTCAAAGTGGAAGGGAATAAAAAACAGTATAAATAATTGCCTTAAATCACAGAAGAAACCAGAAACCAGAATGAGGAACCTTGACTTGCAGAGATAAGTCAGAAGGATTGACTGAGGCAGCTCTGAAAGATTAGATCCAAGGTATGTCCCATCAGTTCAACATTTATTACATACCATACCAAAGCGACAGTCTCTGACCTCTAGAAGATTACTGCCGACATGGGGAAACTACATATATGAGGAATAAGTATTTGGATTAATTGGAAATACAAACAAACTTTAACTTGATTTGAATCTCATAACATTCAGTGAAGCAGTCAAGTGAAGTGTAGATAATGGTTGCCTACCCTGAATTATAAATAAACATATTAGTAAAAAAAAAATTTCTCCTACTAAAGCATCTTCACAAGTACACAAAATAAGAATTATTCCTATTTTATGGATTAGGAAGCTGAGGAACACAGACTAAAGTAACAACTAACTGGAGTAGAATACAATTCTCTTGATTTCCTATGTACTGCTCTTTCCAATGCCACTGTGCCTTTTCAATGCACACACACTACTTAAATTGTTCCAATACTGATGCCAAAAGCTATGTCAAGTTGGATGACCACTCAGGTCAGGCATGTTGAATGAGCTCCCAATAAGGAACATAGCTGTGTCTTCTCCAAGTTAGAGGACTTGCTCAGGGTTATGCAGCTGCCTGTATTTAAGGGGGGACTGGGGAAAGGAGTAATTTGAACACAGGTCATATTGACTTGCAAGGCCAGATCTTTTATCTACTACATATACATCATACATCACCCTGCCTTATATGTCAGTGTCAATTCTTTTGGGGACGTGAACTGAACAATCTTGGTTGCTGAGCTCCCTTTCCTAACATTCTTGTGTTTTAAAACCAATCAAATATGACAACACTGAAGTAAGGCCGGACCAAAGGAAGGAGAAGACCTAAAATCAGTCCAGCTCTGCCACTAATCTGCTGTGAGTTTCATCATGTTACTTCAACTCTACACCTTAACTTCCCCATTCACAGAATAAGAGTTTTATACTAGACCAGAAAATGCCACATCTCAAAGTGTGTAACCAATGGTGGCACAGTGGATGGAGCACTAGGCTGGGAATCAGGAAGATTTATCTTCATGAAGTCAAATCTGGCCTCAGACACTTAGCAGCTGTGTGACCTCGGGCAAGTCACTTAACCCTGTTTGCCTCAGTTTCCTCGGCTGTAAAATGAGCCAGAGAAAGAAACCACTCCAGTATCTCTGCCGACAAAACCCCAAATGGGGTCAAAGAGTCAGATAACTGAAAAAAACAACTGAACCACCAATAACTAAAATCAAAACACCGCTTTCATCGTCCATGTTAAAATTTTTTTTTAAAAAGCAATTGGGGTTAAGTAACTTGTTCAAGGTTACATGGCTAGTTATTTATGTGTGGGTGCTAAGTAATTGAGGCCGGAACTGATCCCGGGTCCTCCCAATTCACTGGGCCACCTAGCCACCCCTCGTCCATGTTAATTTTAAAATTTCCCTACAGGACTTTAAACTCACCTAAGAGTTTGGTATACAAACTTTTCATTATTTAGAATGGATTCATTAGTTAGCTGTCCTCACATACCTAGCAGGTACTAAATTGGGCATATTCTAGTGAAGAATTTGTTACAAAGGCAGAAATAAAAAGCAACATATTCAATATAATGAGAGACAAGTGATGCCGAGGCAGTGTGTGCAAAGTAAAGTCCCGAGATGGGGCATGTGGAGACAAAGAAGAGAAGTTCTTTGCACTAAGAGGGGAACGTCTCAATTATTAGCCTTCATCTAAATAACTCACACAACCTATGAGGCACTATATCCCCAGAAAACAAAAAGCCTACAGTTGATAGTAAAATCACAATTTCTGAGTTGAGAACCATTTAAGCCTAACTCAAACTTAAAAAATTTGGCAAAAGAACAAAGTCTGTGTATTTCCAAAGAATAAATTAGGAGTAATAGGGAAGTATCAGGAAGGCAAAATGTGGCTAAGTATGATGAAGAATATCCTAAGAATTGTTCCTGTTACAAAATGGAAAAGAATGTCTTATAAAATAGTACATTTCTTATTACTGGAAGTGTCTAAGGAAAGGATGAACAAATATCTCTCAATGGATGCTGTCAAAAAAATCCTCGTATTGCTTCTAAGAGAAGGTGGGAATAGAGGTCTACAGACTCTTAGGCTCCTACAGTTTACTGCTCTGCACACATGGAACATGAGAGGCCTCTATACTATATGACAGATGGACAAGCAATCAAATAACAGATACTCATGAATATTTTCCCCAAAGTTATAATTTGCAGGTCAGAGATGAGGTAGAGTCAAAAGTAAGATAGCTCTGAATTTATGGTGATTGAAAAGCATTAAAAGGGAGGTTAATGGAGGATCTTTAACCTCCCCCCTTGTGTCTCTGAAGGTTAGTAGTGAGTTCCATAAGGGTGAAATAAAGCAATCAGGCTCATTACTAAGCATAATTGTTTTAAGCTACTTGGAAACAATAGGAACAGACTTTTTATGTTTTGTTACTATGTAAATGCAGTAGATTATCAGTTACTCCAGAGAATAATGTAATAATGATGGCTAACAGAACAACTACAAATAACATAAAGCTGACAAATGTTATAAGCATGAGGTAATGTTTATGTCCTTCATTTGCTTCTCTGCTCTCCAACTTCCAATCTAACTTATCTTCCAAAAAGCTTCCCTTCACAAGTCTAACCCATCATTACCCCTTTCTTGACTATCTGACACTTGTCTGTTAAAAAGGCCAAGGTCTATCACTGTACTCAGGGCTACCTTCAGTCATCCTGATCTTGCCACTAGACCCAGATGGTTCTGGAGGAGAGAGCAAGGCTGGTGACCTTGCATATCCCTGCCTCACTTAAATCCAATTCACTTGCAAGTCATGACATCACTTTCCTGATGTCACAGTCCTCTTTGAGAATGAAAGACAAACAACACTTGTCAGTAACACCTTGGCATCTAATTATAACTCTGTTCCACCTATTTAGAATTTCACTACCCCATCTAAAATGTTTCTGTCAATGGCACCAATCTCATTCACCATTTCTTTTCAATCCTTACCTTCCTCAAATTCACCTTCTCTATCCCCACAAACACTATCCTAGTCAGTATCTCCATGCCTTCTTTCTGGATTTTGATTACAACAGTTTTCTAATTTGACCAATTTCTACTAAGGGTCTCCTCTATTCCTAAACATTGCCTTCTGAACTAATCTCCTTTGATGTCATCATTTCTCTAGTTTAAAAAAACCTTTCAATGTTTCTCCATCAGGTAATTGAAAACTACCCAGTCTTTCATTCAAGGCCCTCCCTCCACTGCTTGGCCCAGATTGCTATTGTATTTCTTCTATCTCATTACCCAACCACCAACTCTCTAGGTTCAAGCAAATCTGTCTATTCATGACTCTCAATAATGCATCCTTGCCCCTTACAACCTCAGCAGCAACCTAAGCTGTTCAGGGAATCTCTACCACCACAGAACACTCCACTTCAAAACCTCCTTACTATGAAAGTCTAGCACAAAACCAACCATCTTTGTGACCACCAAACAGTGGTCTCAGCACTGACAGCACTTTCTTATACCACTCATTTTGTAACTATATTCACTTACTGTATTGGCTGAATGACAAAGGAAAAATTGTTTGGAATTGAAATGTCATCAGATAATACATAGATTAGTACACATATATGCTTAATGTATGTACAGAAAAGGATATTTTTCACTAACTATAATTCTAAAATGTAAACAAACAGCTTTTAACTTAGTCAAAATCCAACTAAAGGATTGGGGGGAGGGAGGAATTTCGTGCAGTAAGGGGTCTGGAAGCCAATACAACTTCAACTACATGATCTCTGTAACAAATCTGTTCATTGTTTTTAAAAAAAGGTTGAGGGGGAGAAGAGGGTTATGGAATAGGGAAATGGTGCAAGCACTTTGCCACTTACAATTTTATAGCAATTAATTGCTCATTTTCTTAGTCTCCTAAAGAAGATTTAAAACATTAACATACTTTAATAGACATCCTATATTATCAAGCTTTACAACTTATTTCCAATAAATCAAGCAGTTAAATAAATTTAGCTTAACTGCTTAAACAGACTACACATGATTCCTATATAAATGTTTTAATACACACATTTAAAAATATACCTCATCTAGATTACTTCAGTTTTAGAAACTTCAAAAAGTTTAATGTTTTGTCTTTTTCTTAAATCACTAAATTTCATTGTGACAAAGACATTTCCCAAAATTTCCTAAAAGAATGCTGACAGAGCACACTACCATAAATTTACTCTTCTGCCACCAATCTTTACAATGGTTTCCTGTTACCATTTGAGAATAAAATTCTAATAAATCACTATTTGGGCCACCATTACTCTACATAATTTCCTACCCTCCATATATCATTGTATACCTAGGGTTACATCTAAATGATTTCTAAATCAACATTTTACATTTGAGGATAAATATGCAGAGCCAGATGAAAGCAACTTGCCCAAATACCTGAAATGGACTGAAGAGGTTATATTATGGTTTCCTTTACATTATCTCTGCTGACTGCCACTAAAACTTTTCAAGTCACAAGGCTTGTTTGAAAATCCTTTGTGCAGCCTCAGCACTTAAACTATCAGAGCAGGAAAAGTTGTCACTACAGTATCTGATCTACAATTTGTCAAGTATGTAGCTTGCTCAATCCTTCCCAGTTGAGGGCAATTGTGTTCCATCTACTAAAATGCAGTTGAGAAAGATTCCAGAAACCCTTTGATTAAACAATTTCACACCCAGAAACCTACTATACAACACTTGCTTTCAAGATGTTCTTGACTGGTGCCTAGATGTTGTTTTACTAGCTCTCACTGTTCCTCTTCAGAGACACTCTGGTAGTAACATCACTCATTTCTAGCTTCCCAAAAGGGTGTCTTGATCTAGACTGGAAACCCAGTTATGGTTCTGACCACCACTAGTAATAAGCTCCATTTTCCAACTCCCTGGGGGCAATTTACTTATCAGAGGAAGGAGGGGTTTAGACTAACAGCCACCCCCCACCAAAATCTGTTTTAACATTCTGTTCTCAGAAAGGCAGAGTACCAACAATGAATGTGCCAGGCTCTGCGCTTCACAAACATTATCTTCTTTGATCTTGGGAGTTAAGTCCTGTTATGATCCCCATTTTACAACTAACACCACTGAGGCTTAGAGAGATGAATTGCTAATGGTAACAAGTACACAACTCAGAAAGAGGACTGGCTGGTCATGAAGATAAAAATTAGGAACACCTGAGTGAGGTACCGAACTTTAAAAAACCTTCTACATAATTAAGACTCTCTGAAGTTAGATCTTTGTCTTAGATAGAGAGATGAGCCAGTCAGAAGGCTCAGGAATGTATCATGGCTTGCCCAGGGTAACAAAACTAGCAAATGTTAGAGGTAAGCCTGAAATCTAGTGCTCAAGCTAACAAAGGCAGGCCTCCAGATCCTTAGTAAAATCATTTTCCCACTGTGCTTTGCTTCCAATACCCCTCTCACTGACTATTCCCTGTCCTGGTTTCCCCTTGTCAACAATTTATCCTTAACTATATTTAAAATAATCCCAATAGTTAAAAGGAAAAAAAACCCCAAACCTTCCATACTTCTTCCTATCAGCTCCCTAACCCTTCCTTGATTTCCTCCTGTTTCCATCTGAGGTACAATCTTCCCATACTCTGTAGGTTTCTTCTCTTGGTAGGCAGGATGAATACAGGACATAGTAGTATAATATGTAGAAACCTCTCCCTCATAATCCAGGCTCTGAAAGGTGCAGTAATCCATCACCTTCACATTTATTCAGCAGTGGCCCAGTTAGGCAAGTAATATTTTTTATTTTTTTCAAGCGGGAAAACAATGCTGGTAATAACAGTAAGAATATCACTGTAAAATTTTAAGAATAAAAGAAAAATTTGGAGGATTTAGGAAGGTAGGAGTTTAACCTCTTTCAAAAGAGCATAGACGTAACAGCTACTCTAGTGATCTAAGCACAGAGGTTCCTCAAGGTAGCGATTATGCATGTTTTTCTGATACTGTGCAATACCAGTTCTGTTAATATCCAGGCCTTGTGAAACAGACAAAGGTATCTACATTGTTACAAACGCATAAAGAAAACTTGGCTGAAAAATCTTCTGGTTAACTCATAGAAGATTTCTCCCTCTCTCACATCCACTCACCCACCAAACACTAGATAAACTTAAAAGGAAGAATATTCCTTGGACATAGAACAAAGAGGTAGTCTTCAAAGACATAGAGGCCAAATCATCACTATGGTGGGTCTCTTAAAGATCACAAAGCTTTGAAAATATATGTAATTCTATAATCCTCTTTACTATCTTACTACTATAACAAAATCATACTTGATTAAAAACAAAACAAAACCCTTACTCTAACCTAACCTTTGAAGCAATCAGATTGCTAAATGTACTGAATTGCCCTTTAAAAACTCAAGTTTCTGAAATGCCAATTCCATGAAGCCCAAGATTGATCAGAAAAGTATCTTTGTTCAGTCCAAACCAATTGCTAGGGATAATAATACCCTGATCTCTATGCTCCAATTCTGACACTCTTGATAAACAAAAGTATACTCCCACAGGTATTCTAGGATGCTGCATATACACCTAATGACTCAAAATACATTAAGAACATTTATTGAAGCCACATTAATGTTTCTAATGAGCAACCTCCTTTCATATACTGCTGTGAGGAACAGTATACCACATTATCTCAGTTCAATAACTCGAAACTACACTGCAGGAACAATCTAATCTGCTGAGATTAACCTGATTTTCATTTTAAAAATTGAGATCTAGTCTCTATTTAGGATACAGTTCCCGAGTCCAAATTTACTTTCAGACACTGGGGTGCAGGGTGTGTTCCAGGAGGTCTAGCATCTTTGGTGTGAGGGTTTGCTGTCCTCTAGAGGGCTGCTCATTTGCCTTTAGTGTCCACCTAATTCATCTGACTTTCTTTCACCTGTGGCTTCAAGAATCTGTAGCGTGCTCAACAGCCACAATTCAGTAAAGCATCTCAGCACAGGCTGAACCCGGTGCAGGGTTAAGTCATGGGCCTCAAACTCACTGGTGAGTTAAGGGGATATCTACCCAAAGCATGTGAAGACTTCCCCAGGCCATGGCCAGTTTGTCTTGACTTATCTTGCCTCTGGACTTTGATGACTCTGGAAGAGTGAGGCTGACAGCTTTGTGCAACTCTGCCTCACTTAAATCCATTCATATCCAAGTCAAGACACCACCTGTGATTGTCACTGGTCCTCTTCAAAAACAAAAGACAACCTAACCTCTGTCGGCCTCAGTTTCTTGATCTATAAAATAGGGATGATAGCACCTACCTTATAGGGTTGTTTCGAGGATCAAATTAGACTAATTATAAAGTACTAAACTTATAAAATTATAAAGTCAGGCACTGGCCTGACACATAGTAAGGGCTATATGTCATCTATTCCTATTTTTACTCACCTTGCTTTCCCTTTCTGTCACCTATGCTTCACTGCTCAGAAGTTACAAACAGGGTGCAAAACTATCTTGTTTCTTCTTTCTGTTCTAGCACACTCTACAGTACTGCCCACTCTATAATAGTACTATCAAGGTTAAGTCAATTCAAGCCCAACAATGGTTAACTGCCAGATTCATATGAATGGTAAGTTTATTCAGCACTTATGGCAACAGATGGGGGAGCCAAGAGATTCTCAGAAAAGCTGGTCAACTTTAAATATTTTGCTGTGGATCCACAAAATATTCTGTAACTCGAGTAGTGTACAGACACTTAACTGTATGTAGGAGGAAACTTATGAAAGATCTGTGTTCATTTTCACAGGGCTCTTGGAAAATCAAATGAAGTAATGTATTCAAAAATATTTTGTAAACTAAAGCACCCTGCTTCCTCCCATTTACAGAAGAAATTTACAAATAAGGAAACAGAGGCTCACAGTCCAAAGTGCTTTCTATTATACCACAAAGTTTTCTTGAAGGATGGCCAGGTTAACTAGAGGACACAGAGTTCACAGGAACACAGATGGTAGCAGTGATTCTGTTCTATGCCACACCAATATATCCCCAGGAAAAATAAAGTAACTTGGCCCACGGATTAGGGGACTCTCAGCAAATCCATGCTTATGCTTAGGTCAAGGAATGGCCAAAACATGTCAAATGCCAGTAAGTCACATCCAAACTGGTGCTGTCTAACCATCTATGAATCTACTACAACATCTGTGGTCATTTTGTGATCATTCAGTCACATAGGGAATGAATGAAGTAGGATTTCAATCCAGCTTTGACTCAAATCCAGTGCATCTTCTACTATGCCATACTGCCACTGAGTCACAAATTTACTAATTAAAATGCAAAGTTAAGAGCTTACTATTTGAAAGCTCTAATATCCTGGATTATTTGGCAACTTAGTTAATGAAAGCTTTATTAATATTTTGTCCCTAACAAAATGCAATTCCAACTGAAAAAGGAAGGAGCTGCATTAATATCATGAATCCTATTAGCTCACATGCCAGTTCAGAAGTTGAGGTGACAGACTTGGAATAAGGGCACTTATGAGGAGTGTAATAATGGACAAAGTATTATTCCCCACTTCCCAGTTAGGAAGGCTCAAATAAGATAATGTTCATAAAGTACCCGACAAACTTTATTCATCACCATCATCTGAATTGAACTTTAATGAGCAAATGATTCTTTGTAAAGTGTTTATTATTGGTTATAATCAAAAGGTTTACTTTTCTTTCCCCCCACTGAACTCAAGTTTATTAAGAGCAAGAAGGGTCCTTTCCATCTCTGTAGTCATAGTGCACTGGTACACCGTAGATGCTTAAAACATTAAGTCCCCTCTCAAGCTCTTTAGAAGTGTTAATTTGATGTATAAGCATTGTGCTTATTATCAATAGTCCTAAAGATCTATCATTGAGAAAATAATCTCCTCATCCTAAAGAGCCGAGGCCTAGAAAATAGAAATGACTTTGTACACAGCTAATTAGAAACTAACTCAGTGCTCTTACTAAGTACCGTTTTTATGGCCTTAAGATTTAAAAGGCACTTTATTCACAAGCCTATACTATGTAATTAATAGTTACAGTTGAAGAACCTGAGCCTCAGGGTTAGCTTCCTTATAGTCAAATATAGTATCAGAGTCAGAATTTGAACTTCTCTAGTCTTCCTGAGTCCAGATTCAGTATTCTTTTCACCATGCCATAGTCCCCCTCTCTAAATTAGTAATGGATGAAATCGTGAAACTCTGTACATTTAAGAAAAAATGCAAACCCTAATTTGGACTGACTCTTCAAATAAATAATTTGATTATAGGAGTCAAAACAAAAAACACTGGGGGAAAATGAAGGCCTTAGTAGCAGAGGTCCAACTAATCCAAATAAAAGGATCAAGAGATTGTTTTATATTTGGCTTTCTAATGCTTTGAAATAGTTTCCTCCATTTGTATCTATCTAGGCTGGAGTCAGTTGGGTAGCAGAAGAGAAAATAATTGAGTCAGAAGTCAACTTGCAGGCAGGCTAGGGAAGTGATTTTCAAAGTAAGTTTCAAAGTTGGTCTCATTTGTTTATAATTAGAAAAAGGCTTCTTATTTCAGGGATGAGTTAATAGTTTATATATGATATAAAGTTCTCCTGCAAAGGAATATGACAGATAAAAGGTAGGTGCCAAAGGTTTGGAGTTTTTTTGGGGGGAGGCAACTGTGGTCAAATAACTTGCTCCGGGTTACACAACTAGTTAAGTGCCTGAGGCCACATTTGAACTCAGTCCTCCTGACTCCAGGGCCAGTGGTCTAATGGTCTATCCACTTCACCTAACTGTCCCAGTGCCATAGCTTGCTCCCTGGAAGCAGTTAAAAGGACAAAAAAACCCTGACCTATCCCCCACCCCTAAAAAACCTTTAGGATTGGAATAAATGCAAAAAAAGAATACTCTAATTGTTTTAGTTATCAAATAGCTGTAGTAAAAAATAAAGAAGGAAAATACCCAAACATGTAAAGATAAGCCAGGGGACATCACTGGCACATTTTGAGGAACGCTGATCCCAAAAATTGAAAAAAAAAAAAAAAGTACCAGAGACATTAGATCCTGCAACAACTGATAAAAGTGTAACCATTGATAAGTGGTGAACTATCTAGCAAAAAAGCTTCAAGAGGGTATGTAAGGAATATAATTAGGGCAAAACAGGAAGATATCACCAGGAGAGATTCAGGAAAAGCCCCTAAAACTGAAGTTTAAGCCAGACTGCCCTTTGGATTCAAATTCATTCAGAAATGTTATAACCCATATAATAAGATCAGCAAAATAGAAATCCCAACCAAGTAAAATGTCAAAACATCCTGAAAGGCCTAGTAGCAGGAAAATAGAGGTCGAATAACACTTGCTATAAGTACACTAAACTAGAATGTCTAGCACTATGGGATAGTTAGTCCCAAATGAAAAATGTTAGAAATGGACTCAGTCAAGCTATATTACATCAGTGTGGTTTGGTTACAACATAGTCATTGAAGCTACTGTACCCTGGGTTGGAACTACCCTATATAGGTGTATCTGTAATTATGATATATTGTAGCTTTCAGAGCTAAATTGTAGGGAGTTAAAGCTAAGTTAGACAGGCACCTGAAATACAGATTTAAAGAAAAAAAAATCAAGCCCTCAGAACAAAACCTTGGTACATTACCTGTAGTTTGTGGTTAATTAAACAGTTCCTTTTCTAGCCTATCACATGATCTGAAATTTTACCTGGAATTTATCAAAATATTTCCCAAGAGTTATATATCCTGCAGATTATGTCTCAAGTTCTTTTGGCTACATCCTTGCTACCAGGGCAAAAAAAGGGACCTGGGAAGCACTAATTTGCCAAGTCTATAATACAGATTTATTATCTTCTATCAGTGACCAGTCAAAAATAAACCAAGACTCTGTTGGTTTCAAGGCTATTTTACTAGCCCTGGCAGCTATCTTGAAAATGCTTCCATTGATTACAACAGAAACTGTAAAAGACACTTCAACTGACAATGAGAAACAATTCATGAGGGGAAATTACAGAGGCACCTTAGAAATCAAATACAACCCCATCATTTTACACATGAAGAAATAAAGAGACCTAGAAAGGAGATTGGTCCCCAAATCAAACTGCTACACAGTAGCAAAGATGGCATTTGAATCTAACCCCCTTCTACTACTTAATACTTGCCTCCATTACTAGAAAATATTCAAGGGAGATCCTCTACATTCATAGCAATAATAAAAATAATAATAGTTAACATTTATTTAGTGCTTACTATATATATGCCAAGGGCTGTGAAAGGGCTTTACAATTATCTCACTTGATCCTCATAGTAATCTTGAGGTACAAGCTACTATATTATTCCCATTTGTAGATTAAAAAAACTGAGGTCAACAGGCCTTAAGTGACTTGCTCAGGGTTATTCAACTATTAAATGTCTGAGGTCAGATTTTAACTGTCTTCCTGACTCCAAGCCTGATGCTCTATTCACTGTGCCACCTAGCTACCCCCAAAGAGGTCAATCCCTTCATCTTTGTGTACATTGCCTCAGACCAAAATTTTATTGCCCCATCCCCTAACCTCCCCAAGCTGCAAAATTGTTAAAGCCCTACTGTTGCTGAAGATTTACAATAAAAGTTAGAAGACTAAAACCTGTAGTTTGGGAAAGAAAGAATATTTTGCCATTTTTCTTAGCAATTTCACACTGCTGCTTGTTCTAGAGGCAGACAAAGAAAGTGAACAAGAGCAGCAGCAACGTATGCTGCTGCTACAGTAGGGGAAACAAATGTCAACTGGAAAAACCAAAAAAAAAATTTTTTTTAAAAAGAAAACTTTCCATATTACAGTTGGCTAGCCTCAATCTGAATTCTCCCCAGACTATGCAGACAGAAGAACCTGTTGTAATACAGTTCACTACATTACTGTACCACAAACCCGACGACACCCCCCCCCCCCAGGTTAATTGGATGCAATGTTATAGTTTGGTCTCTGAACACCATCCTCACCTAACAACGGTTACTTCTTCATTTAAATCAAAACAATAGAGATTCCTTAAGGAAGGCATTTCAGGACGTTTAGACATTTCAACTGGGTGGGATTTCTATTGTGCAGATTTTGTTTTATGTGATATAATAAAAAATAAGCCTCTTTAATTTGCCAACTACTCTCCTTAAATGAGGGCTCATTTAACTGCCATCGACTCTAATTGCAAAACACTGAGACTGTTACAGGCGGCGTTAAGATTGGAACTTAGTTATAAAAGCCTGTTTAAGCATGGCTGTGCTGAGTGCACGCCGGCAGACAGCTGCTCTCCCTCCGGAGTGACCATTGTGACAAACAGACCGCTTCCACATCAGGCCTCGGCAGGGCTGGAAAGCGTGGGCCAGGACACATGCAAGGGGGCAGGGTGGGGGCTGCTCTAGCTCATTCTCTCACCTGTTGATGAAACCATAGCCGTTTCTTACATTGAACCATTTTACTGTTCCCAAAACCTTCGTTGCTGGGAGAAAAAAATAATCCAAGATTACCAAAAAAAAAAAAAATCCCAGAGCCCCGCCGAGGCCGGACCCCACCCCCTCCCCGCAGGCCTTGGGGGCAGCCGCCGGGGCCCGGGGAAGGCGGTGACCACGGCGCGGCCCGGGGAGGGAGGCGCCCGGGCAGCCGCCGGGAAGGCCGCAGGATCCCTCCGAGCACGTGAGGGGAAGGCGCGCGGCGGCCCCCGCCCGGCCTGCGGAGGCAGGCGGCGGGAGGGGCGGGCACCGCGCCCTCGGTCTACACGCGGAAGGAAGGGAGTGCGTGCAGGAAGGGGAGGGGACCCACACAACAGCGCTCGCCCGCTCGCCCGTGGGGCGCGTGGCCGCCCGCGAGGGCCCGAAGCCGGGAAACCGTTACACACGCGGCGGGCAGCGCGCGAGAGGAAGGAGGCAGGGGGCGACGGGTGGGCGCGCGGCGGCGGCGCGCGGGGGTCCATAGGGGGCGCGGGAGGCGGCGCGCGGGCGCGTCGCCCTGGGCACGAGGACACTCGGCCGGCGCGCGCAGAGGGGAGGGAGAAGGGGAGGAGATGAGGGCGGCGGCGGCGGCAGCGCGCGGAATCCACGCCGCGCGCCGCACCCCCCTCGGCTAACGGTCCCCCCCACGGTTCCCCCCCCACCCCGGACCCCGGCTCGGCCTGGCCCAGCCATGCCCCTCACCGATGACCTTCTTGTCCCCGCCGGCGGGCGCCGCCGATGTGAGGCCGCCGGGACCGCCGCTCCCTCCGCCGCTGCCGGTGATGCCGGGCTTGGTATCGGCGGTGCTGAGGGCGGGGGCGGCGGGGGGGGCGGCGGGCGGCTGCTGGGTCTCGGCCTCGCTGCTCATTGTTGCGGTGATGGTGACTGGGGCCTGCTGCGGCAGCGGCGGCTCCTCCCGGGGTGTGATGGTGACTAGGCCGGCGGCGGCGGTGGGGCTGCTCTCAGGGCTCTCTGGGGTCCGCTCTCCGCTCCCGCTACCGATCGAACTAGCGAGAATGGCGGGACGGGCGGGATAAGCCCTCCGAGCGACCCGCCTTATGCTCCGCTCATTGGCTCAAAATGCCATCAATCCGCCGCCTGACCAGAAATGCTAGCTCTCATTGGCTGGAGGCGCATCACTCCCCCGCTCTCATTGGCTCTTGTAAGAGTAATTTGCCCGACTTACTAGCAATTCCAGCCTCCGCCGCCGCCACCGAGACCGGAACTAGAACTAGAGTGAAGCCACTGCTGAACCATAGAGTACCCGAAAGGGCGGGCAGAGGGAACGTGACTTGGGAGTCCACTCTAGTGCGAGCCCAGCCCCGGTCCCGAGCGCCTAGGTCGGCGAGCTGGGGCGAGGTTGGTTGACTGGGCCGGGATTGAGTGCTTGGAATCGTCTAGGGAAAAGAGGAGAGGGTTGCCTTGGGTTCACGCCCCACTCTCCCCGGAAGTGTGTGTGAATAGGGGGGTGGTGGTGGTTGTAAAATTGACTAAATGACACCCTAGCTGTCCCCGCCTCCGGAGTCCACATGGTCCCACACCGGCTGCAGGCACCCCAGGGGCCCCTGATTGTTGGTCTGAATTCCTTTTCTAATTCGAGCATTCATTTTTTGTTCTTCGAACAAGGGGGCTTGCTAGACACCGAACCGTTTCCTATGAAGTGTCACGCAGCAGTTTTCCTTTTTTAATTACATTACGGAAATACTCAAATATAAGGATCGACATGGTCGGAGAGAAATCCCACGAGCTTAATTTTTGAAAATGGCCAAAATGAAGAGAAAGGTGATTGCCTTCTCGGCTGTCACGTGGAGGAACGGGATTTGTTCTGCTTAGCCCAGCATGGCAGGAGGGTGGAAGGTGCAGTGGCAGATTTAAGGGGACAATTTCCCAATAATCAATGGTCTAGCAGATGAAAGGGCCGCCCCTCGGGGTCGTGGGCGCAGCCACAGTGGAGCTCCAATATGTCGTAGAAACAATGGCAGACCTCTTTCCGTTGGTTATTGGAAGCCCCCAACCCTAATAGTCTTTGGCATAAAAACTGAATGAGGGGGGCGTGGCAGGGCAATGCTGTTTTTGTTCACGTACAAGGTGTATCCATAGATTTTTGTGTGGTTCAAAAACTGGTCCTCAAGGCAATTCTTAAGAGAGCCAAACTAGTTTTGAACAAAGGGAAGCCTTGTTGGACTAGGCACACTCATCACCAAAGTAACTTGCTTTGAAAGCCATTTTATTTACAAATGGCCTACTGGTTTAAATCTAGCTCCTACCTTTTGGAAACAGGAACCCAAACACCGACCCAGAGGCAGGGTTGGCCACTGCTGGTGCTGCTGATAGGATGGAGGAAAGTAAGCAGGTTCCCTTGCCCCCAGCAAGGCCTGGAGGGGCAGGTGTAAAGGTGGGTAGTTAAAATCCCTTGATTTTTAACTGCCCAAGCTTTGACACTGCCAGCCACTGGTTATTTGGCAAATTACACCAAGTACAGCAGCAGCCCAATGCATAAGTTTTGACCTAGTTCTTTTATTGCAGACTGCTGGCCTTCCAAACTACTCTAGCTAATTTTCATCCTATCACCTGCAGCTTCTTTACTCAGACTCTGGCTCTTTCCCTTGGTGGTCTTAAAGGGAGCCTTAGAGAGAAATTGCTTCTCTTCTGCCTGAAGGACAACTGCAGACTTGATACAACTTCTTAAAACCCTAAGCCTTCTTTTGGAATTCCTCTCTTGAATCCTCCTCTATTATTCTCATAGTTCCTTATCTAAAGGATCAAACAGGAGAAACTTGGTAGGAATGGAAGAAAACTGAAAACCTTATGCCTGGAACACACATTTCTACCAGCTGTCTTCTTTCTCCGTTCAGCTATGTTGCATAGCTATGGCAGCATCGCCTAGGAAAGAGAGACAAAGATGCTGGCTAGGAGGTGAAACCACAGTTAGTCCAGCAGATCTAGCTTAGTTTGAGTAAACAGACTGAAGGCTCCCCTTAAGAGTTAAAAATAAAAGACAACCAAAACACAAGCTTTATTTACAGTTGAAAACTTAAAAAAATAAAAGGCTTGGGATCCTGAATCCATGACAGGTCCTATCTCTTGATCACAAAGGCAGGCAGTTACCAAGGAAGCAAGGTGGGAGGCCCCATCTTCTCAGGAGCATCGCTGGGGCAAAAGGAACCCTAAAAGAAGAGAAACAGGACTTCTGTGGGGGCCAGTGGAAAGAAACAACTCTCAACAAATAAGATGAACCTGGCCAGCTCTGAGGTCTGTGCTTATGGGAAGCAGTGTAAAAGAAAGAATACTGACCTTGGGAGTCACTATGGGCCCCTGGGCAAATCAAACTTTTCTGAGTTTAGTTTCTTCATCTACAAAATGGGGACACCGCTATCTGCTGTGGGTGACTCCATGGGATAATGCATGATGTTAGAGTCCTTTTTTAAGAGCCCCAACTATTATTAACAGCTATTATCAAGGCAGCTCTTAAAGACCTGCCTGAAGAGGGGAAATAAATAATAGAAAATAGGGGAAGTATTCCTGCCAGAAGGAAATCCTAGGGTGAGGCAGAGCCTAATTAGGGGTAAAGCTTGGCAGGGCTTAGGATAAGAACTTCAGCAAACTAGCAAAAAGCCCCAGGACTGGAGTCAGAGTTTGATCCCAGGGGAGGGGCAGGAAAAGAGAAAGGAATAGCCCCACCCTTCCCTTCCCTAACCCCAGGTGGCCACGCACCCAGCAATTGCTCAATCAAGGCAGACTGCCTGAATCAGTTCCTTCTTACCTAAACACAACTTCTAACAGCTTTGGCATAATACTGGAGGTTCAGGTTTGAATTCTGGAACCCAGCTAGTGGGCCATAAAGCGGCCCTTTAGCCTTTATAAAATGCAGAACAAACATCTCCCGCCCCACAGTAATGGCTACTATTTACACTGCAGGCAGTCTCTTGGGTGGGGCTGGCTGGATCTGGGGCACAGGCTAGGCCTGACTGTGTCAGGATCCAAATCCCTGCGCTTGCTTCACAATTTTGAAAATATTTGTTGACTTTGATGCCTAAAGTGAGGTCAGGCTAAACCCACTTGGATCCTATCCCACCCAGCAGGCCTGGCCTGAACCCAAAATAACCTCTGGGAACAGACCCTGACCTCAGGGTCTCCAGTAAACCAGAGCTTCCAACATGTGGTGGTACAGTTTATCGTAAACAATATTCTTCCAGGAGACCTGGGCTCAAACCTTGTCCCCGCTTAAGTAATTGATCTTGGAAAAGTCATTGCCTATTTCTGGGCTTCAATTTACCCATTTGCACAACAAAGGCCAAGATCAGATGACCTTTCTTCCTGTTTTATTTTACATTCTAGAATTGCTACATCTCACAAACAAGTGTTTATTTGTTGAACAAATGCCAACCTCCAGTGTGCCCTGGACCCCTATTTTCACATGAAACCCCCACCACCCCAGGCCTGATATCCACCTTCACATTCTCCCCAAGGAGGAGGAGGAGGAGGAGGAGGAGGCAGGTGCAGAAAGGTTAAAGGAAAGGAATCTGCCCAGACTGGCAGCATAAGGGAACATTGCTACCATCACCCCAAAGGCTGCTTGTTTTCTTGTTCTTCCAGCCCTCAAAACAAGGTGCTGCAGGCGTTAGTTCTGTTCTTGTAGCAACTCAGGCTGCCAACTGAGAGCAGCCAGAACCTCCATGCCTCTGGCAAGCTTTTTCATTTTTGGAAAAATGAAGGATTCCTTATATCCCACAGCCTAAGGACTCAGATCTGCTGAGTCTTGCAGGTATGGCCTTTATAATGGGCCCAAGATAGGAGATGAGCCTCTACGTTTAAGAATGGTCAAAAGCGGGGCGGCTAGGTGCCGCATTAAGAGCAATGGCCCTGGAGTCAGGAGGACCCAGGATGGGTTCTGGCCTCAGATACTTGACACCCACACAAAAAATCTGGCCATGTAACCTTGGGCAAGTGACTTAACCCCAATAGCTTAAAAAAAAAGAATGGTTAAAAGCCCATGTAGAGAACAATCAGGCTATCATAGGCTCCTAGGATCCAGAGCCAAAGTCTATCTGAGAGATCATCTATTCCCAACCCCTGCTTCTAACAGAGAAAGAAGCTGAGTCCTATAGAGGGAAAGGGACCTGCTTTGTAGAAGTCTTTTATCAAATGAATCCACACTGGACTGGGGTTCCAAACCCACTTCAACACTTACTAGTTCTGTGATCATGGGCCAGTCACTTAACTCACTCAGAACTTATACATTTATCTATAAAACGGACCTTAATACTTGTAAAACTTAGTACAGCTATTGTGACACTCAAATATGAAGTATGTGAAGTACATATGTCAATGTCATCCATTTTATTGCCCAAGGTCTCCCTGTCCCTTCATGGCCCAACCAAGGCCAATCAATAAGCATTTTATTAAGCTCTAGGGATACAAAGACAGACAAAAGACAGTCCCCTGCCCTCCTAGAGTTCATAATGTCACAGGAGAGCCAAGCAACATACAAGAACAGGAAATAAAGTGAGAAGACACAAAAATAAGGGGTTCAGAAGATCTTCCTAGAAGTTGGGAATGTAGCTGGAGCTCACAAGAAGGCAGGGAAGGCAGGAAGGTGGATATGAGGAGGGAGGATATTCCAGGCATCAAGAAAAAGCCCAAAGTTAAGAGATGAAGCATCTTGTTTGAGGAACATCCAGGAGGCCAATGGCATGGGACTGAAGAATACATGTTGGGGTGTGTAAGAAGACGACTGGAAAAATGGGGGAAGGGCTGGGTTAGAAAGGACTCTGAATACCAGGGGATTCTGTATTTGATCTGGAGATGATGGAATCACTGGAGTTTTCGAAGAATGAGGGTGACATGATCAGAACTGAGCTTTAGGAAAATCATGCTTGTGGCTGAATGGAGGATGGATTGGCATGGGAAGAGACCTGAGGCAGACCCACCAGCAGCTAGAGCAGTAGTCCAGGTGAGCTGATGAGGGCCTGCACTAGAAGGGATACAGTGTCAGAGGAGAGAAAAGGAGGCATATTCAAAGAGGCTGCAAAGGTGAAATCCAAAAGCCTTGGAAACAGCTTGGATATGGAGGAGGACAGTGAGAGATGGTCCAGGATGACTCCTGGGTTGGAAGTCTGAAGGACTGCAAGGATGGTGGTGTCCTCAGGTTAGTCTGGAACTCAGCATGTCCAAAACAGAATTCATTATCTTCTTCCCTAAAACAAGGGTGGGGAACCTGCCGCCTAGGCCACACGTGGCCTTCTAGGTCCTTGGGTACAGTCTTTTGACTGAGTCCATGTTTTACAGAACAAATTCTTTTATTGAGGGAATTTGTTCTGTGAAGTTTGGATTCAGTCAAAGGGCCACATTTGAGGACCTAGAGGGCCATATGTAGCCTCAAGGCTACATATGCCCTACATAGTTGTCTTCCAGGCAGTTCAAGAAACAATACTTACCTTCCTACACCAGACTACATGACCCCCTTTTGTATCTGATCCTGGAGATGACAGGGAGTCACTGGAGTTTCCTCCAGAGTGTGGCCTCAAGGCCACATGTGGCTCTCTAGGCCCTCAAGTGTAGCCCTTTGTTTGAATCCAAACTTCACAGAAGAAATCCCTTAATAAAAAGATTTGTTCTGTATGACTTAGACTCAGTCCAAGGACCTGAATCCAAGGATCTAGAAGGCCACATACAGCCTTGAAGCTGAAGGTTCCTCACCCCTGATTTAGGGGAAAAGATAATGAATTTTGTCTTGGACATGTTGAGTTTAAGACATCTACTGGACATATGATTCCAGATTTTCGGGAAGTTAAAGAAGCAAGAAAGGAAGCCAGCAGAGAGGTCAGTAGCTGGATAGGAATATTAGCAACTACTGAGAGAATTAAAGGTGCAGGTTCCCCTCTGGAACCTTCCCTTGGTATCTCCCCAATACCCAGACACATGAACACACGAATGATGTCTCCCTTCTCACATTTCTCCCATTCTCCCTGGACTTGGACACCTATCTCTTTCCCCTCTGTGCCATCACTGTGTGTGTATTTGTCTTTCTCATCCTGACCTCTGTTCAAGGCAACCATCTACCTCTCCAGTCCTGAGCACAGGACACTGCAGGTAGCAATGCATCAGTGAACTAGCATTTATTAAGCATCTACTATGTGTCAGGCACTGTGCTAACAGTCAAGGATACAAAGAAAGGTAAAAGACAGTCCCTGCCCTCAAGTAGGCCACAATCTAATGGAGAAGATTAAATACAAACAGCCATGTACAATGAGCTACATACAGGATAAACAAAATCACCTGAGGGAAGGCACCAGAATGAAGATGGGTCAGCAGTCTTCCTGTAGAAGGTGGGATTTTAGCTGAGACTTGCAGGAAGTTCAGAGGTGGAGATGAAGAGAGGGACTGTTCCAGGCATGGGAAAAACCAGTGAAAACACTAGCACTCAGGGGATGGAAAGTCTCATTTGAGAAACAGCCAGAGGCCTGGTGTCACTGGATCCAAGGTTAAATGGAAAGGGTGGGGGAGGGAGGAAGTGTAAGAAGGGTGGAAAGGCAGGTAGGGGTCAAGTAATCAAGTGATTTTAAAGCCAAACAGTGGATCCTATATTTGATCCTAGAGACAGTAGGGAGCCAGAGAAGTTAACATGGTCAGACCTGTGCTTTAGGGAGGTCAACTGGACAGCTGAGTTTAAGATGGAATGGAATTGGTGACTTGAGGTAGGGAAACTCAACAGCAGCTACTGCAAGAGTCCAGGTGTGAGATGATGGAGGTTTGCCCCAGGGAGGCAGCAGTGTCAGAGGAGTGAAGGGAGCATATATGAGAACCCTTAGAAAGGTGTAAACAACACGACCTGACTACTCACTGCATATGGGGGATGAAAGGGACTAAGGCGTCAGGAAAGACACCTCGGTTGCAAGCTGGGGTAACTGGGGAGATGACCGTACCCAGGGGAGGGGGGGGGGAAGTTCGGGGGAGAAAGAGAACAAGTTCAGTTTTGGACACGTTGAGTTTTGGATGCCTAAAGAACATCCAGTCTGAGATGCCTAAAAGGCAGCTGAAGATGTGAGACTAGAGGCTAGAGACAGGTTAGAAACGGAAAAGGAGCTGAGAATCGTTAGCACAGGGATGATAATTAAATCACCAAATGCAACAGGCACAGAGAGAGAAGAGCACCCAGGACAGAGAAGCAGAGTGATCAGGAGTGACCTGGATGAAGAGCCAGCAAAAAGAGGAACGGGCAGAAAGCTAGGAGGAAAGAATAATGTCACAGAAACCTAGAGAAAAAAAAGCATCCACAAGAAGATGGGGGTGGACAGCCTCAGAGGCTACAGAGGAGTCAAGGAGTCTGAAAAAGACTGAGAAAACAGATCTACAAATACTCGTTCACCCGCTTCCTGACATGATGATCTGCTCTATGGCATTAGAAGAATACCAGAGGTCCTGCAAGACTGGACCAAGGCTGCCGAGCCCACCTACCTAGAACATGAAGCCCTGTTCCAGTAGTCAGATAAGTAGGAGCCATCCATCCTCCTGAGACCGTGTGCCTTCTCCCTACCTATTTCAAAGGTCTAGCTAATCTTTGGCTTGACTTTCCTTCTATTTTCCTAGACACTGAATTGAGAACAGGAGTAAAGAGTCCTAGAGATCACCTAGTCTATCCCATACTCTCAAGTCCAGAGAAGGAAAGAATTTACCCAAGTTGACACTGGGGGCAAGCAGCAGTGCTACATTCAGTCCATACCCAGGTCCTTCCAGAATGGCTCTCCCCCCAGAATTTGCTTCCCACAGGTTAACACTCAACTATCCTGTTAATCTGCCCCTTAGTCCTCAGGTCTCCTTATTCCAACCAGTACTAAATAAGTAAAAACCTGTGTACCCAGCAGTCAGGATAGAGCTTCTGTCTCCAATTAGCCATAGCAACTTAACGGACAAGGTTTTCTTATGGACACTTGTTGGGCAGAGGAGCCGGCCTGAGGAGGGGAAGAGGAGCAGAGCACACACCCCAAGGCACATGTCCAAGATCCCAGGCTAGAAAGGCAAGGCTACAGCCCAGCTCTACCAGGAGGGCACACTGGCACCTGCCATTCAGCTCATCTCCTCCAACTGGGGCTCCGCGTCCACCTCACGACTCCTTCCCTGTGCACCCCGGTGCATGCTGGTCCACCTGCCAGGAACATTCCCTTTCGCTGTGAATCTAGCAGACTACTTCCATCCCTTTAATACCCAGCTCCCACTCCCCTGTCACCACAAAGGCCTGTATAATGATTTAATGGAGTTATATGGGAGGGCAGGGAACAGAGTGTTAAGAGAGCATCTGGATCTATGATGTCAGCGGTGTAAGAAGAAAGCCTCTTGTGGAGAAATGCTCTGAGGGGTTGAGGGACCTTCCAGGGTCAGAGAGCAAGAATGGGTCCAATCAGAACCTGAACTCAGGCTTTCTTAACCCCGGGGCAGACCGAGCCTCCCTCACCTACACTGTGCATCTTTTTACCCTAATTACTCAAGAAATTCCTTGAGGGCCAAACTTTGATGCTTGCACTTCTGTGTGTCTTATGGTGTGGCCAAACAGAACACCATGTGTATGGCAGGCAGTCAATACAGAATTATGGATTGGAATAGCTGAATAAACTCATAAGAACTGGGAGGAAAGCTTGGTTCTTATTGCAAGGTTGGACTTAATCAATAAGCATTAATTAAGCACCTACTATATGCCAGGCACTGTGCTAGGTTCTGGGAAATACAATGACAAAAATAAAAATAGTCCCTGCCCTCAGGGGCTTACATTCTTTCAAAGGAGAGTACTCCAAATTCCCAGTATACTTATATCTGGAGGAGGAGCAAGAGGACCCATAACATTTCCTATGCAGGGTTAGAGCAATATAATGGAAACATCAGTAAGCTGGAAATTCACTTGTAGACAATGCAAAACCAGACAAAATAAAACAGGTTACTACATGAGTTAGAGAAAGACATAACAAAATTCATATAGAAAAACAGAAGGGCAGGACTAGGAAGAGGAACTATGCAAAAGAACTACCTACCAATTTTCAGTATATATTATAGAAAAATAATTACAAAAACTAGCACTGGACATAAAAACCTACCATATGAACAGAGAAAAGAAGTCTGGTGTGGAGCTGAATGTCAATGATTCTACTTACCAATGTTTGATAAACAAATCAATGGCAAAAACTTAGAAACATAATAATCGTCCAATGAATTAAGCTGGAAAACCTGTTTATGTGCAAGATGGAAAGGGGCTCAGGGCACTACCTTAAACCATACACCACAATAAATTCTAATTTTGGCTAAGTCAATCAATAAGCATGTATTAAGTGTGTATTGTATGGCAGGCACTGTGTTAAGTACTGGCAATGCAAAAAGAGGCAAAAACCTGGTGTCTTCCCCCAAGGTCACACTCTCACCTCAAGACATACAGTGTAAATGGAAAGTAATCTCAGAGAGGAGGACCCAGAGGGGGGGGTGGGAGTGGTAACCAGGATACTTCTCTTACATAGGATGGAACTTGAGTCAAACTAAGATGTGGAGGTGAAGGTGTAGAGCATCCTAGGCCTGAGGGACAGCTAACAGCATGGCACGGAGTCAGGAGATGGAGTATCTCATTCAAGAAACAGCAAGGAGGCTGGTGTAGCTAGATCCAAGAGTAGAACAAAGTGCAGAAAGACTAGGAAAGTAGGAAGAAGCCAGATTTGAAGGATTTTCTATTAGATCCTAGAGGTAATGGGGAGTAATGAGGTGAAATTGTCAGACCTATACTTTAGAAAGATCTTTTTTGGAGGATGGAATACAGTGGGGAGAGGCCGACAATAATACTAGGCATGAGGCAAAGATGTTCTACACAGTGGTGTCAGCTGTGAGTAGACAGAAGCAGACATCAGGGATAGAGGTTTTGAAGGTAGAAACTGCAGGACTTGGTAATAGGTTCAATATACTGGTTAAATGCAAATGAGGAGTCGAGGATGGTGCTGCGGTTGTGGGCCTGGATAACTAGTGGAATGGGTAACTACCTAGATCAGGGGTCAGTAGTCTGTGGTCCATGGGTCAAATCTGGTTTGTTGCCTGGTTCCAGATGGCTCGTTGCTCATTACTGACCTACACAGTAATAGGGAAGTTCTAAAGAAGGCAGTATTTGAGAGATAATGCTTTCTGTTCTGGACATTCTGATTATGGGATGTCTACAGGTCAGGATGTACACGTGACAGGTCCAACAGGCAGCTGGTGAGGGGAAACTGTAGATCAGCAAAGAGGTCAGGGACAAACAGCTGGGAGGATTACCTGCTGAGAAATGATAAATGAAGCCAAGGGAACTGATATTATTAAACAAGATAGGTTAGAGGGAAAAGAGAAGAGAGCCTAGTTCAGATCCTTGAGGAACATCCATGGCTAGTGGGCATGACCTGGATAAAGATCCCACAATAGTCTGAGAAATGGTCAGACAGGTGGGAGAAGAAAAAGGAAAGATCACTGTCAGGAAAAGCTAAAAAGAAAGGCATATCAAGGAGGTGATGACAAACAGCATCAAAGGCTGAAGAGAGGTCAGAAAAGGATGGGATTGAGAAAAGGCCACTGGAAGTTTTGGTAGAATGATGAGGTTAGAAGTCAGACTGCAGAAAGAGTGAGAAGAAAGAAGTGGAGGCACCAATTGTAGTTAGCCTTTTTAAGAATGTTAGCCACCAAAGGGAGAAGAAACATAAGGAGACAGCTAGTGAGGATGGAAGGCTGGGGAGTGTTAAGGAGAGGGAGACACGGGTGTGTTTGTAGGCAACAGACAGGGAAGATCAGTGAAAGACTGGGGGTGCTACAGTGGACCATCTGTTAGAAAAGGCAGGACAGAATTAGATCAAAGACGTGCATAGAGATGTTTTCCTTGGCAAGGAGAAAGGCCTCTTCTTGAGCAAATGAAGGAGAAAAGAGTGGGAGAAGATCTCTGAGTGAGATGAGATGAGATGCAAGGGACAAGAGAGGTTGGTAAAGGGATTCAAATTTTTTATGAATTATGAGGCAAGGTTCTCAGCTAAAAGGGTTATGAAAGGCAGGTACCATGGAGGGCTAAAGAAGACATGAAAAGGTCTGGAATGGCCTCAGTGATAAGTGGGATAGTGGACTGATTAGAGGTATAACACAACTTCCTTGCTGCAGTAAGGGCTCAGTTGAGATGAAGTAACCAATTCCCAGTGAAACTGAGCTTCATGATCTTCTCCAGCTCCATTCAGCAGCATGCACATAGGAGCATGTGGGAATAACCCAAGTCTGGGGTCTAGCAAGTCATAGCTGGTGATGGGAGTAGAGGATAGTGGAGAGCTAAGCTGGGAAGAGACTAGAGCCAATGCAGGAGGGAGGACAGAAAATTCTGGGGGCCCAGAGATCAGGTAGGTATAGGGGATGCCAGGCAAAGAGAAAGATGGAAGAAAAAAGGATCGGAAAAAGGAACTCTACGTCTGTAAAACAGTCAAAATTAGGAACAACCTCTACTTGTAGCATTCTAGCAACTGGGGAATGACTGCATAACCATCTATTCACATATAACTATGATTAAAACATTAAAAATGGGAAGAACAATGAAGAGGACAAGGAAATATGGAAGACATAGATGGAATAACATGAAATGAAACCAGTGGAATAAGAAAAGCACAAACTTCTTTTGTTGCTGTTGGTTTTCTGTCTGGATAGTTTAGCCAAAGGCATGGACTACCAAGAAAGAGAGAGGAAAAACCAAAGGTGCGTGTGCAGGGGGAGAACACCACGTCATGCTGACTCTGGCTCGGGCTGACTCGGTTGCCTGTGCATGAATCCAGGTTTTTCAATTGACTGATTGGCTTTATTGATTTTTTTTATTGACTGAACCTTCTTTTTCTTCTTCTTGTCTTTAAAAAAAAAATACTGTTTGTTATTATGGAATAGCTCTGTATGTTATATGGAACAGTTATATGGGAGGGGTACTAGGAAAAAGTAGGACAATATTAAAAAAAAAGTGATGAATTTGTAATCAGGAAAACCTGAATTTGCAACCTACTTCTGAAACTCACTAAGCTGTGTGAGCCTGCATAAGATAAGTTCTTGGTCTCAAATGCCTCATCTGGGCAGCTGGGGAGCCATGGACAAAGCACCTGGCCTGGAGTCAGGAAAACCTGAGTTCAAATTAGGCCTCACTTACTAGCTGTGTCACCCTGTGCAAAGCACATCACTGCTGGCTGCCTCAGTTTCCTCCTCTATAAGATGGGGATAACAGTACCTGCCTGGAAGGGTTGTTGTGAAGATCAAATGAGATATTATCTGTAAAACTTTTCATCACTGTGCCTGGCACAAAGCAATAAATAAATGTGAGTTTATTAATAATTATTATTATTTTTAAAGCACTTTACAAACCTTAAAGCACTGTACAAATGCTAGTTATTATTTTCCAGATGAAGATAATTCCTGTAGCCTCCCAGAGCTGTTCTAAGACCCAGATAAGATAATGTATTATTCAATCTGAAAACGTTGCATAAAGGTCAACTACTCTAGTGATCATTTCAAAGACCAGGGGCAAGGGAGAGTCCCAAGAAGCCTTGGCTTCCCCCTCCTAAGAGACAACAGCATTGAAGGCCTTCTCTTCTCAACAGTCTCATCCATTCTTGGGCTTGTGGTGGTTCCCAGTTTATCTCCTGTGGGTTCTAAGCTCCACGGGGGTGGAAGAGGGGGGTGTTCAACCTTCTTGGTTAAGTCTAGCTAAGGTGGAAAAAAAAAGTGCTATTTACCTGATTCAGCAGTGACCGCCATTACATCTCCCCACACTGGGAGATGACCACAGGAAGCTTGGGCTTGTTGTTGGGTCCAGTGGGAACATTCTAGGGGAAAGGAAGCATAGTCCAAATGAGCCAATACCTGCCGCACTGTGGTTCTGGTCCTAAGGACACTATGAACTGTTCCATACAGTGTATACCCTCACATTCACTGTGGGTGTCTCAGAAAGACAATGGAGGCTGGAAGCCTCAACTAGGAAGATGTAAACTTCCCTTTTTACAGATGAGGAAACTGAGGCACTCTGGGATCAGCTTTAAAACACAAGGGATCCTGACAGTGTCCTTAAATACACTCACCTCAATTTTTCTCATCACTAGAAGTCCATCAATTATTTTTCCTGCGGAAAGAATCAGAGCTAAAAGATATTGTTTCTTGTGCGCTCTCTCCGAGTCTCTCCCCCCATTCTGCAGCTGGCTCCGAAGAAGCCCAGTGGCTCCATGGCAGAGGGGCCATATCCAGAAGAGAGCCAACTCTGCATTTCAGGCCCCTTCAGGACCTGGAGGTGGAGACAGCCCATCAATAGAGGAGGTGGCAGATGACAGCTCCAGGAACAGCCCCCTCCCTGGAAGCCCAAGCCAGCAGGCGGCTAGGTGCGCAACCTGAACTCACCAAACACCACGTGCTTCCCATCCAGCCAGTCACACTTTGAGCAGGTGATAAAGAACTGGCAGCCATTGGTACTGGGGCCGCTGTTTGCCTGATTTAAATTAAGGAAAGCTGTAGTGAGAAGCCAAAGGAGAACAGGGCCACCTCTGTCCTACAAGGAGGGCTGGGCACCTGTGGACCTAAGGCCCAAGAAAGGAACTCTGGTGATTTATTCAGGCCCTGATGTCTCAACTAGACTGTAAGCTCTTGGAAGGCAGAGGTCACACATTCTGCTTTCTCTTTATGCTTCATGCTAATAGCCTGAGGTCACTAGATAGGCTACCTCAACTCCCTTCTCCCACTCCTCAGAATTTCCCAGCCTCATCACCCATTCTTTTGTTTCAAAGAATGGGCTCTTCCTACCCATGGCTCTGGATAATACCTAGGTCCTTAGTCTTGCTTCTTGTCTCCACCAGGACCTTCCTCTAGTAATCCTTCCCTCTCCAACTATTCCTTCCTATCAGCTTATTAACACTGACAGGTCTCCAAAGATTTCTCTTGATCCTTCCTTTATGGCTAGCTACTAACTGCTCCATCTCTTTCTTCCTCTTTACCACTGAACTTCTTGATAAAGTTGCTTATACTAAGAAACTTCACTTCCTCCCCACCCACTCTCTCCTCAACCCCTTGTAGACTGGCTTCCTCTGTCACAAATCTGTTGAAATACTCTCTCAAAGGTCACCAGGAATGCCTTCGTCAGCAGATGCAAGAGCCATTCAAGGCCTTCTCAGATGCCGTGGCTCCTGACCCTGTTCCACTAACCTACTTTGGATAGCTCCTCCTACCTTGGCTTTCAAGACACTACAGATCTCCTTGGTTCTAGTCCTTTCCTTCTGTTGTTCGGGCTCTTCTTGGCATCTTCAAGTCAGTGCTTCCCGAGATCCTGTCTCCTCATTTCTGTCTCCATAACTTTTAAATCTGTCCCCTTCTCTCCACCCAATAGCCAGAACCACAATTTAGGTGCCCCCTAGTACAACAGGCCTAGACTTACTACTGCTGCCTGGTCTCCCTACATTCGTCCATTCTCTATTCAGCTGCCAAAGGGATATTCTAAAACACGAGTCTGACCAGGTCATTCACCTACTTAGTAAACCTCAATGGCTCCTTCTAGGACCAACTATCAACTTCTGTTTGGCTAAGACCTTCACAATCTGGCCTCTCTCCCCACTTTCCAGCCTTCACAGAGATCCCCTCCCAGACACACTCCAGGGTGCAGCAATGCTAGCCTCCTAGTTATTCCTCCCACATGATGTTCTCTGTCATCTGTGTCTTTGCTCTGGCTGCCCAAGTGTGTAGAATGCTCCCCATCCTAACCTCTTAGAACCCCTGATTTTCTTCAAAATGCAGCCAAGAACCAACTTCTACAGGTGATTTTTCCTAGGTTCTCCTCTGCTCCCCCCAGCTGTCAATGACTTCTCCTCTAAGGCCACCTTCTGTCTCCTCTGGGTCTTGTATTTGCTGTTGTATATAAGTCTTCTTGGCCATTAGAACATAAGCTCTTTGCAGGCAGGTGCTACTTTTTGCTTCTTCTCTACCCCTTGACCCACAGGAGGCACTTAATAAACATTTTTTGGTTAATTGATTATACCCCTGGCCTTCTTTCCATCTCTCTCTACACTCTGTCCCTTGATAAATCTCATTCACTCTTTGGACCTCAGTAGACAATTACCAAATGGATTATCAGCCTAGACTCTCTCCTGAGCTCCAGATTTCCATACCCAGCTGCCTAAAGGTAATAAAAGGATGCCCCCACTGGCACTTCAACCTCAATACGTCCAAAATGGAGTTTGTCATCTTCCCCTCTAAACCTGCTTATCTGTCAGTGTCACAGATGGCACTGACACTCGGTTTCCCATGTCTTCAATTCTGGGATTCTCCTTGCTCCTTTCCTCTTTCTCACCCCACATGGTCAATCAATAACCAAATCCTATTGACTATTTCCCCATTCTCTTCTCTTCTCTGCCCAATCCTTTCCATTCCCACTGGCAGCACTGTCATACAGGCCTTCACCACCACCATCTTTCCCATGGTAACCACTTCCCCCTGGGGCTCTCTCCTGGCCTCCTGTCTATCCTTATTTTGCCATCAGACTTATGACTTACCTACTTTTGGTCATTCAACTTCTCCACCCAAAACCCCTCACTAGTTCCCTGGGACCTGTGGTACCAAGTTCAAGCTTCCTAACCTGGCTTTGATACTACTCTCCTGAGTTCATAACACAAGCCTTCACACAGTCGACACTCCAACTCGTCTGGACCACTCACTGTCTACTGTATGTGTCCCACACTTTCCCGATGCTCAAAACTCTTAGCCTAAAATGTCCTTCTCCCCACTCTAATGATCAAAATCTCCATTAATCTTTTTTTTTTTTTTTTTAGGGCAATTGGGGTTAAGTAATTTGCCCAAGGTCACACGGCTAGGTTTTTTGTTTGTGTGTGTGTTAACTGTCTGAGACCGGATCTGAACTCAGGTCCTTCTGACTCCAGGGCCCACGCTCTACTCACTGTGCCACCTAGCCGCCCCTCCATTAATCTTTTAAGCCCTGGTCAAATGCTATCTCTTCTAAGATACCTCGCTGATTCCCACCCCCTTAACTTCAGAGGCAGCACAGTGGGTGGAATGCTGGACTTTATGTCAGGAAGACCTAAATTAAAATACTGCTCTAGACATTTAACTATACCCTGGGAAAGTCATTTAATCTGCTGGATTGAACTGCTATTTTCCATAGCTCTAGACCCAGGGCTTGGCAAACAGTAGGTGCTCATTAGGTAGCCACTATTTAGCCAATACTCAAGACAGGGTCTAGACCCATCTTTGGGTTTTATCTGTTGGCATCACTAGCACCTGACCTCTACAGAGGCACTGCCAGGACAACCTCCACCCAACTCCACAAAGGGAAAGTTGGCAGGTTGTTGCTATGCTTGGCTACTACGGAGCTCTTACAGATATGCCACTGGGGACAGTGTGAGCAGGGGTGGGCCTAAGGATATCCTTTCCTACTAGGAGACTCCAAGTGACAGAACGAACGGCATGTTCTGACTCAAAGAAAGCACATGGGAGAACAACGGAGAAAACTGATCTTGGCCATAACTTTTTCAAGGCCACCTTACTCAGATGAGTTTGAGCTCAGGTCCAAACAACACAGAACTGCCCATGTAGAGGGTTAGCTTGTCCCCAAGGACAAGAGGCAGCTGAGTGGCACAGTGGGTTGAGAGCTGGTCCCGGAGTCAGGAAGACCAGACACTTATGAGCATTTAACAACGCCCCCCGCCCCCCCCCCCCCAACACCTTTACTAGATCTACATACCATGGAAAGCAGACCTGGAGCTGAGTGCCTCAATTTGAAGTTTTCATCTGCAAATGGTCCCCGGTAAATGCTTGCAACTCCAGTGCCATCTCCCTAAGCAGAAAGAGAAAAGAGAAAGAAGATCTCAAGGGAAGAATACCAAATTCCATCTAAAAGGAACATTCTGAAGTTACCACCTCCCTGCTCTCAGAAGACATGGGAGATAACGGGTAGGGAATGCTGCATACACAGTCAAACTACATAAAGTGACTAGAACTCTACTTCTCTGCTACAAGGCAGGGCTCAATCTGGGGTGGAGAATGAAACAAACCAGAGGCATCAATAAGACTTTTTAAAGTCCACTGGATGCTTTCACTTTAGAAATTCTTCAATGATCAGTTTCTACCTAACACAGTCCATTCTAGTACAGGGTGCCAATGGCCAGGGCACCAACCACACAGAATCACAGATAAAAAGTATGTGGGTCACAGTCAAGCTTCTAATCTGATGGATCCAAGGATATGTGAAGCAGGGAAGATAGAGTGTCTGGGTTAGGAGCTTGGGTCCTAGAGGCAATGAGAACCCCACCAGGAATATAGATAGAATAGGCCTCCCAAATGCTGGGGAGGAGAGGAGATTGGGTCCTACATACACATCTGAAAGGGTCACCACAGACCTCAAGCCAGAATGAAGTGTGCCCCTCTGACAGAGACAAGAAGTACTCATCTTTTAAAGCTCAACTCAAATGCACACACAACCCAGGTTAGCACTTGGTGTGCCACACTTCTACTGCACATCAGGCCATAGTGACTATGACAATTATGTGTTGGTGTGTGTGTGTGTGTTTTACCTACCACTAGACTGTGAGCTCTACCAGGGCAGTGACCATGTCTTAGCTTGTCACACAACTTAAGTTTGTCAATGAATATGAGGGCACCTGGATTAAAGCCAGAGCAGTACAACAGCCATTTGGGTTTAAAACTCCCTGTGCATTTGGTTAAAACCCAGCAAATAAAACCATCTCCACTCTGGCTCCTGGCTACTCTCACATTACATTACACTTGCTCTTATCTGGGATAAAGAGGAGAGAAAAATCAGCTCGTCACCATTATTTCCTCAGTTTCCTCCCATACCCCTCCATCCCTGCAGTTGCATATTCCATTCCTCTACAGAAGTGAGGGCAGAGAAGGCAACCACACAAATCATTCTCATCCTAGACTCTGGAAAGCATCCACTCAACCTTGCCTCCCTTCTAGGACTTCCCCATGCCATTCTATCCTGTTCTATAGCAGAGTTGAGGGTAGGGAGAGGCAGGGGTAGGGGGAGGTCTGCTTGAGGGCAACTCAGAGCCAAAGCTTAATGCTATGGGTTCTGTGGATTACTGTAGAGAAAGAGAAATGATTGAGAGGACTAATATGCATCAGAACACTAAACAAATGCGATTAAGAGAAACAGACTCAGTATGTCCTCAGAGCTTCTCACTCACTAGGTAAGGAAGTGAACAGCACAGAAAGTCCCCACCTCTACCACCCTTCCCCCAAATCACTCTTTTCATAACTGCCTCTCTAGCATATCAGATAGTAAGTCACAGAGGGGGTAAAGCAAAACTCTGGCAAAGCTGGAACAAGGCAAACTTACACGGTACCTACATTTACAAAGTCTCCTCCTTGGATCATGAAATCTTTTATAACCCTAAAAAACAGGACAAAAAAAGGATCAGAAAGGAGAAAGTGATGCATGGTACACAGGGAGGTGTCCCTGGCATACCCAAGGAGGGGGGGACTGGCATCCCCAAACCTTACCTGTGAAAAGTGCTCCCCTTGTATCCAATAGGGACTCCATCTTTCCTACAACCAAGGAGAAGGATGAGAAATGGAGGGACTGCAGGCAATCATAGGCCCATCTGTAAAGCACCTCGGAGTTGGAGAAAGACCCACCACACTAACTCCCCAAACTGCCTCTGGGGAAATAGAAAGATAGGGTGACTGACTAAGAGAAGAGTGACAGGAAGGGCCTCCATCCCTCATTCCAGCAGCTCTCCTAGGCCTTGATGGCAGCTTCCCAAAAGAAATGACTCCAGCTTTGGGCAGGAGGCTCCCACCCACTCCATGACTGAGGGAAATAAACATTTTGTAGACCAACCTGAATTCTCCTGTGCAGAATTGCCTGAAAGAAAGAACAAAATATGTGTGTGTGTGTGTGTACGTGTGTGTGTGTGTGTGTGTGTGTACACACAACCAGACACTGTTTACAGGCAATCACATATAGAGATCACAGTAACAAACTAATCACAAATATTAGAGACAGGTACACAACAATAGGGACTCTGTTCTTCCCTCCCTGCCCCCAGGTACTGTGAACAGAAAGACAGACAGACAAGCACACAGATGCTCTTCCCACCTCAAGAACAAAATAAAATAAAACAAAAAACACCATCTTGGAGTAAAATGGAAAGGAGGAGGAGTGAAGGGTATTTGACATAACTAGGTTTCAAGTTAAGTTATACAAAGCAGTAACCATCAGAACTATGTGGTCCTAGAAAATATAAAAAAACAGAATGAAAAAGCTTAGGTCAGCAAAACCTAGAATCCCATCAGTACAGCATCTGATGTTTAACAAATCCAAGTACACAAATTACTGGACTCTTTATTTGATAGGAAGCACTGAGAAAACAGGACAGTAGTCTGGTAAGAAAGATCACTAGCTATCAAGTCAGAGGACATGTGTTCAAATTCTGCCTCAGATACTTATTACCTGAGATACAAAACCTCCCTACAGATAATGTTCTTATTCTGCAAAATGAGGGGGTTGGAACACATGGTCCTTGATGTTTCTTTCAAGTCAAAAACTTGATCCTAAAAAACAATCTAAATATAAAATGTTGCACAAAAAAGAAATTAGAGGGGCATGGAGGGTCATCTTTCACAAATGTGGATTAAAGAAACAATCTGTAACCAGCTGCAACATATACAGACAGAATATTAAAGAAAACAAAATGGACAATTTCAACTATAAAATTATGCAAAAATAATGCAAATAGAAAAAGGAAAATATATGAATGAGAAAAACATTTTCATTAAACCTATCATTTGAGAATCTAACATCCAAAATCTATAGAGAATTACTGCAAACCTCTAATACTGAGTCATCAAGGCTCTGGAATCGTAATCCTAAAAGAAATCTCTAAGATTATGGAGCCACATATCTATGACTCCCAACAGATAAAAATAAGCAGATGGAAAGACAGCATTGATTAAGCGCTTCCTTACTATGTGCCAGTATTCAAAGACATGTAAGTCATCGACACCTCATCTGGAAAACTGCCCCAAATTACTATCAGACGAGACAAAGTGAGATCGATCACACTAGCAAGTGCGCAGATGCCTGTTAGACAGATCCTAACATGAGTTGGACCAACTTGTTCGGAATTATGCAAGAAAAGCGGCAGAACTAGTGATGCCCTTTGACCCAGAAACCCCATTACTGGGCTTATACCCTAATGCAGGCTACGGGCAAAAAAGGCACCATAGGGGAGAGATGCTTCGTCCTCCCAGACAGAGACTGAACAGACCAGACACTGAAAGGTTAAGGACACAGTCACATGGTCTTAGACTCCTTCCTTCGCCCACCTCCCCACGCCCTGCCCTTCCCACGGAACTCGGGGATGGAGGGTGGGGGTAGTTCCCGGACCTGAAATTCTCCGCTGTCTTGGGCACGATGTCCGCGAAGAGCTCAATCTTCATTCGGCCAACCTCCTGCAGGGCGGGGCAATGCCAGGGCGTGTCGGTGACGTCATCCCCCTTTTTTCCTCCCCGAGCACTGGTCTCTCCCGTTAGGGCCGGTCCCATTTTCCCCCTCCCCCATATTGGTTCTACCAATTTATTCTGCCCAGGCTCAAGAGTGTAGGTCGCGGCCAGTCTGACCCATCCTGGATTCTGACCCCTCTCCATCTTCAAGTCGCTTGGTCCCGCCCGCTCTCCCACCTAACCCCATCCCATCCTCGAGCTTCTCGGTCCCGCCCGTAGTCCTGCCCGTGGTCCCACCCATTCCTCTGCCCTCTCCCCCCATCTTCCGGATACATAGGTCCCGCCCGCTTTTGAGACTTCACCCCCTTCGCCATGCGGTTCCCGAGGTTCTACTTGCTTCGCCCGCGCTCCCAAAGCAGCGGGCAGTAATCCCCTTCAGCCCTTTCCCCAGCCATCCTTGACTGCCTGGATCCACCCCTGTCCCACCTGGCCACCGATGCTAACATCAAAGAAGACGATGGGGTTGACGGGGCTTGAATTTGCCACGGCCATAATCTCGACTCGGAAGCGGAAGCCGGCTGGTGTAGCTCCTAAGGTCACTGAGTTGCTCCGGCAGCGGCGCAGGCGCGCTGGATGCTGAGCGCCCGGCTCCTCCCCTTAGGCTGAGGTCGGGCTGGGCGTCGAGTCTCCGAGAAGAAGGGGCGGAGCTACGGAGGCCCGGTAGCCCAGTGGCCACGGGGACCCAGGACTTAGGAAGGAGGAATCCTGTACACGTGTCTCACATTTCTTTTGTGATTGTCCGAGCCTCTGCTGCCATCTTGGTTTTTTTCCTCCGCCCCACCCCCACACATATGCATTCTCAAACCTTAAAACAACTCATAAAAACATCTATTACTTGCCTATTGTGTGCAAAGTACTCGACACAAACCCTTAAAATGAAGTCCCTGGCATGTTATCTGCAGCCTTGGAGAAGGTGCGGGGTCCTCATGTTTAGAGGGAATTTACACCTATGCAGATGGAGAGTTTGGATGTATAATACAAGGTTAGGTGCATTAGAGGGGTCAATTTCTCAGTCTTTGCTGCTTCCAAAGGCCTTTTTTTTCTCTTTCCAATGGAGAATATCCAATATCCAATGATATTGGTCTCAAAGAGTGTCTGGAACCACACTTCTTTTCCCTAAATGGATAAAGACAGTTATTCCCCTCCAAAACTGTCAAACCAAATCTGCCCTTCAAGTCATCATGGAGGGTCACATTAGCATTCTTTCTACCATTCTAGAACCACATTCTACAGGAAGCATGGAATAAAGCTCTTTTCTAACACAGCTTGATTGGAATTTGAGTTACATATGATAATCAATTCTAGTCTCTCTCGTTCTTTCTCTGGTCTCCTTGTTATATTACTCATCTCTCGCCAAACCATAGCCCTGGATTATTCCCACCATCTGCCTCCTCTACTCCTGGTCACCAGGAAGTCAAAACTGTGCTTTCTGGGTATGTTAACAAATTAAGTTTATCCAACCTAAACTACACCCTCATTTTAGCAAGGCAGTCCTTATTTTTTTCTAAGTTAAGGAACTTGCCTTTACTAAAAATAAAGAGGTGATTTGATATGAGATCTTTCTTCTCATATTCTCATCTCAAAACACTTTGATACCATTTTCCATCCTCCCTTGTTTCCCCCCAAAACTCTGACAAAGAAGTGTCCCCTCTTGCTAAGGCTAATCATTTTTGTGTAAGTCAGTTCTGGGCAACCCTTGTTTTGAAAATTCAAATTTGTAAAAATGCCATTGACATTATTAGGTAACAATTTGAGCTTTCAGTTTTACTTATATGCAGTTTTATGCAGTCTTATCCATGAGAAACAGAATGCAGAAAACTATACCACTTCACAATAATGCACAAGCAGAAATCTTTCTGATGCTTACTTCCTCTACCAAACTTCAGGTCTTTTTCAAAGCAAAGTTTCATGTTTATTGTATATTTTCTGGTGAAGGAGGAACTGTGGTCAGAGGAAAGCTGATCTGAACCCCACCACTACTCCCCTTCATCTTCTGCTGGCCCCTCACATCTGAAATTGCAGCCTTCCAAGCCATTCTCTTGGCCATAGCCATTGACTTTGCTGGCCTGTGTCCAATGGGAAAAAAAGTCCAGGTTATGGACACTATTTATTGTAGTATTTAAGTGTTTATTTTTAAACATGTGAAGCTTTTCTATTTTTAATAGGTTCTTTTTTTATGTCACTGATGAAGTTTTTGAATATTCCTAATTCCACTTCCTCCATAAGTCTTGTGGTTTTTATTGCATGATTTTGCATATTATGGTAATTTTAAAAAATGCATAGGTCACATTATAGCAGAACTAGAAGTATATTTGACCCCATTTTCTCCAGCAGATTGTGTCTCTTCTCTCCTGTAATCTTCAATTTCTCCCTAATTACTTGTTTCTTTCCCTACTGCTTTGAAACACTCCCAAGGATCCTCTACCTACAAAAACTTTCATTACACCCTACCATCTCCTCATGCTATCATCCTATATTCCTCCTCCCTTTCTAAGCCAAACTCCTTGAAAAACCATCCTATACTTGCTTCTTCTGACTCAAGTTTCCCCCCACTCCTATTTTCCACTCAGTCATCAAAGAGATTTTCCTAAAGCTCAGATCTGACCATGTCACATCCCCTACTCAATAAACTCCAGTGATTCCCTATTACCTCCAAGATCAAATACAAGATCCTCTGTTTGGCATTCAAAGCTTGCCATAACCTAGCCCTCTCCTCCCCTCCCAGTCTTCTCACACCTTACTCCCCACCACATATTTTTCAATCCAGTGACACTGGACTCCTTGTTGTTATTTATACAAGTCGCTCCATCTCTCAGCTCTGGGTGTTTTCTCTGGTCTTCCCCTCATGCCTGGCATACATCTTTCTGCCTACTGGCTTCCCTAGCTTCAAGTCTCTTCTTCTAGAGCAGGGCATCTTAAACTGTGGGTCATGACCCCATATGGGGTTGTGAAACATTTGACAACAGTGAAAGGTTTCCGAATGCATAATGACAAAAAAAAAATTAAAATCAAACTCGTAATGAATCCAAGGTGTTTCTGATAGTGCTTGCCCATGTTGCATCATGCAATTTCACTGCAGCCTTGGTTCTGAACACAAAGCATGCACACTTTTCACTGTGCATGCCCTCAGACCACACAAAGCCAATGAACCTTGCAACCAAAATTGAAAAGGGGTCACGAGGGAAAAAATTTAAGAAGCCCTGTTTTAGAGAAAGCCTTTCCCAACCCTTCTCTGTTAATTATTCCCTAGTTATCCTGTATATAGCTTGGTTGTACATAATTTGTTTGCTGTCTCCCCTATTAGATTGTGAGCTTCTGAGGGCAGGGACTGACTTTTGCCTTTCAAAGTATTCCCAGTGCTTAGTACAGTGCCTGGCACACAGTAGGCACTCAAGAAATCCTTGTTTGACTTTCTCTCCTCAGTGCTTTACAAAGCACTGTAATGACCTCATTACTTAATTGAAAAGATTGTCTATAAAGTTATCAGTTATCTCCTTAATTGCCAAATCTGAGTCTTCTCTTAATTCTTATCCTCCTTTACCAAAGCAGGTGGGTGGTAGAGTAGATAAGAGTGCTGGGCCAGGAGTCCTGAAGATTTGTTCACTGATTGATTGATTGGTTAGAGTTCAAAACTAGCCTCAGACACTTAGTAGCTCTGTGACCCTGGGCAAGTAATTTAACCTCTGTCCACCTCCTCCATGGAGATTATTATAGCATCCACTTCAAGGGACTGTTGTTTGTGAGGATCAAATGAAATAACATGTTTATATACATTATCTACAAAATGGTTCTGCAAACCTTAAATGCTATATAAATGCTAGCTATTGTTAGTCTCACTGTCTCAAATTTCTCACTGATTCAATCCATAATACACCTGAGGTCAAGAGGTCACAAGGAATTGAACAAGGTTGAACAGCTAAACAACAACAATTTGTTATTGTCAACCTTTAGCACGGTGCTTAATGATCTCTCCTCTCTCTCTTTCCCTGTCTCTGTCTGTCTCCCTCCTTCCCTACCCCGTCACTATCCCTCTGTTTCTCTGTGTCTTTCTCTTTCCTCTGCTCTTTCTCTGTCTCTCTCCCCTCCGTGTCTCTCTGGACCCATTTCCTTATCTGTACAGTGATGTGGCTGGATAACCTATTTTAAGGCCTTTCCCCAATTCTAATATTCTGCAATTTTCTATAGATAAAAATTGTACAGCAAATTTCAAAATCAGGTGGCATATATTTGAAAAAAAAAATAGTTTAGTACTTGGGGAAAAGGAGCAGGTTAGAATATTATAATGAAGCAGACAAGATATTGCATGAAAATTTAAAGCTATTACAAGGAATCAGGATAGATTCTTGGGTACTGCCTCAATGTGTAGAAAGTACTAAATCTTTAGTTCCCTCTGAAGTTCTAGAATAAGTGGTAGTACTGTCAGTGGTGGTGACCCAAGCACTTGGTTAGGAGTGACTGCCTGGCTGAGGGTGATGTACAAATGACTTCACATTTCTTCAAAGTGCTAGCCCTAAAATGCTAGAGATTCTGCAGACCCAGCGTTGGCTCCATAAATGTTTTGTGTGTGATCCCTTGAAGGGTGCAGCTGTCAGCACATGGCGGCTTGGGCATAAACCCGGGATTTGAATTAAGCACAATAGCAAGTAAGCATTCAGCGAATACTTGCTGACTGATAATTTTATCAGTTCATTTGAGGTTCAGGTCAGAAAATACTTTGATATTCCAGTTCAGAAAATAAAAAGGTTCAGACTGGTTCATCTGAGAGCAGATAAGAATCTAAGTTGGTCTATTAAACCAGTGTTTTCTTTCATTGTAAAGTTCTTGTTGTATTGGTTTGATTCACTTTCTTTCAGCAGATAAATGTCCTTCAAGCTAAAGGATTCCTTCCACCTCTTTTTTAAATCACTGGACTCTAGAGCAGGGGTCAGTAAACTATGGCTTAAGAGTTAAGTTCCTGAAGAGTATTTTTGTATCTGTCTGAGCCAAGAAGGGTGTTTACACTTTTAAAAATGTAAAATATTTCAATGTAAGCTTTATTTAGAAAAACCAAAAACTTTTCTTAGCTCACAGGCCATACAACTGTTCCCTCTTCTAGAGAAAGAATGTTAATCTACCAGCTTCTATGTTATACTGGTAGAACATAAGTTAAATAGCATAGGTTATTACATTGACAGTAAAACACCTGAAGATGTCAATATACTGTGACAGAGCAGTCAAATCTAATCCAATGTCCATTAACAGTAATATACTGGGGTGGCTAGGTGGAGCAGTGAATAGAACACCGGCCCTGGAGTCAGGAGGACCTGAGTTCAAATTAAACCTCAGACACTTAACATTTACTAGCTGTGTGACCTTGGGCAAGTCACTTAACCCCAATTGCCTTGCCTTCCCCCCTCCAAAAAGCAAAAAACAAAACAAAATAAAAACAAAGAATAGTAATATACTGTCTACTCTCTAGAATAATTGGGTGATTTTCCTCTGGTCATACAGCTAGTAATTATCCTAGTGAAGGCTTAGACTCAGACTTCTCCAGTGCTCTTTCCATTATATTGTGACACTAGAAGGCAGTCAGAAGAAGATATTTTGTGGACATCAGGAAAAACTTCCCAATAATGATGATCTAAAAGTGGAATGGGCTATCTAGGTAGATGCTGAGCTCCCCATACCTGAAGGTTTTCAGGTGAGCCATTCTTGGGATATTGTACAAGAGATGCTTGTTCAAGTACATGTTGGATTAGGTTACCAACAAGGTCCTTTCAGACTATAAGATTTTGTGTAAATGAACAAATAGGAACAAGAAGAACATACTCCAGTTTCTCTAAATGGTTTAATGACTTCATCAGCAATCTCTAGCAATTCTGGCTGGCGTCCGGAGGTACCTACTCTTCTGTTCCTTCTCTTCTTCTTCCAGGTCTCTGCCTAAAGATTTTCTCAGTGCCCTTGTTAGATGTCACTAAGTTCATCCTTCTCATTCTGGTCTTGGTCATGGCTGCTGGGTTTGACTACTAGACAAGTCACATTTAGGCTTCCTACTTCAGGAGGTTGTGAATATAAAAAAGACAGAGAAGACTTGGGGCTTCCAAGTAGATCTTCAGACTTCTGTTTTTCAGTTGCTTTAAGATTTTCATTTGACTTTGCCAAACCTGTTGTTGAAAAACTGAGAGAGGGAATGTGTGAGGATTCAGAGAGATATAATCATTTTCCTTCTGTATAAGTATTTGGAAGGAGGGTTTGTTGTTTTTTTTTTTTTTAGGGAATTTGGAAAAACCATACTTTTCTAAAATTTATGAGATTACATGGAGTTCTTCAGAGTTATCAAGTACAAACAAAATCAAGTGAAATTCAACTTGGAATAGTATTTGTTGATTTTCTTCCGCTATTTATCAGGACCCTGCAAATTCCCTGCAAGAGTCCATGGATTTGGTCGAAAATCCTAATGGTGAAAGAAAGGGCCCTGTTCTTCCTCATCTGTATCTAAGGAAGATTTAAGGAATCAGGATTTCTGACCATGAAACTGTTTCCCCTTATGTTACTGACCTTGGGTTGGGAAAAGTCAACTTCTTATTCAATAGCTCATTATCAGACTGCTCACTTGTTGTGTCCTGAAAAGAAAGAAAAAGGGGAGATTCTCAAGACGGGCTCTAGTACTGAGGCTAAGCCACTAGAGTAAAATATTAGTCAACTCCATCATTTGCAGTTGTGCCTGAGGAGGAAATGTCCCTCAAAGTCACTCAATCACTTGTGATTTTTTTTTTTCAGGATCTTGCCTAAGCCTCTGAGTATCTGAAGCCCTACCATGGTAAGAAAGAAACTTGTAGCTAGTTCTCTTTTGAGGATCAAAAAAAATTCCAGGGTCTCTAGTCTTAAGAGCCAAAAACCTGGGAAGGGTTTCATTCAATCAAGAAAGCCAGAGATACATCAAGCACCTCTGCAGAAAGTACTGCTCCAGGCACTAAAAGGGCTAGTACAGTATGGCCCAGACCTTTTAGAACTGCAATACAACAGAAGGACACATGAGGATGTTACTGACAAAGCAGCTGCTTGGCATGCTCAATAAGGAGGTCAGAAAGAAATGGCAGAAGCATCCAGGAGAGGAGAGGGAGCCCCGAGGGGTGCTTTGTCATAGCTTTGAGGTGGGTAGCTTTTAGGGAAGAAAGGGAAAGACCTTCTAGGGAAGAGGAATGTCATAAGCCAAAGTACAGAGATAGAAAACCACGAGGTATAAGTAACACCTTGCATTGATCACATTCTTGTCTGAATTACTGTGAGTTGTGTATCGATCCCCTGTAAACTTTCTAAGGTCTGGAAGTGACCACTTTATCATTTCATCTCCCACAGTCCTTCACAGAGGATCACAGATCATGGATTTAGAGGTGGAAGAAATCTCTGAGGTCATCAAGTCTACAACCCTCAGGAAGGGTATCAGATGGCTATAGTTTGCTTATGTCTTCTACTGCAAAGCTGGCACTTTGTCCATTGGACCCAAAATGTAAGTTGCATGTTCTACTCTTATCATAAGGTCTGTACATCATGGGAACTTAATGGGTTTTTGTTGTTGAACTGAATTACCAGTGAAAATACTAGTTTACCTGGAGCAGATTTTGTGTGCTGGAATAGTGGGGCTGGAATGATAGTGTGGGCTTTGAAGTTTAGACTGAATAGTTTGAACTTTTATCATATTATACAAGTGGGGGTTGTGAATGAAGATAGAAGAGGAAATGAAGACTGACCTAATCAAAGCAGTGTTCTGGTAACATTAGTTTGTTGGTAGCATATAAGAACAGGGAAAACACAGGAAAACCAATTAGGATACAGCTATAATCCAGGTGTAAAGTATTGTAATCCTGGACTAAGGAATGAAAGTGAGAATGAAGCAGAAAAGGGTGGATTTGAGAGACTTCTGAAATGTTAGATTGAAAGGAATCATCCAGTAACTAAATATAAGGAAAAAAGAGTCAAGGAAGAATCAGGGTTAAATACAGATAGATATAGATAACCTCAAAGATAATGATAATACAGGTACCACACATCAAACTGTATAAAATTCAGACGAAGTAATTTTCAAAATTAAATTTATAATGCTAGAGGCTTATGTTACAGGAGAGAAAAACAAAAACAAAAACAAAAACCATAAGTTGAATCTATATTAAATTTTTCCCCTTTTAGATTTATTTTTATTTTTCAACATTCACTTCCATAAGACTTTGAGTTCCAAATTTTCTCCCCATCTCTCCCCTCTCCCCACCCCAAAACAGCATAATTCTGATTACCCCTCCCCCCAATCTGCCCTCCCTTCTATCATACCACCCCTTTCTCTTATCCCCTTCTCCTTCTATTTTCCTTTAGGGCAAGATTGAATCTATATTAAATTTTGTTGTTGTTGTTGCTTTTTGGAGGGGGAAGGTAGGGCAATTGGGGTTAAGTGACTTGTCCAAAGTCACACGGCTAGTTTTGTGTTAAGTGTCTGAGGCCTGATTTGAACTCAAATCCTCCTGACTCCAGAGCCAGTGCTCTATTCACTGCACCACCTAGCCGCCCCTCTGTTAAATTTTTAAAAGACTAATTTGAAATTACCAAAATTAGAAATGAGAAAGGGCAAAACCACAATGAATGAAAAGGAAATGATTGGAGATCACTCTGGCGATTGATGATACACTGGAGAAACTGAAAGGACTGAGTGGATATCTACAAAAATGTGAAATACACAAACTGACAAAGCAGGAAACTTTATAACCTAAAGTGATCTACTGCAAATGGCTTATTGTTCATTCATTTTAGTCACGTCTGACTCTTCATAACCTTACTTGGAGTTTTCTTGGCAAAGATACTGGAGTTGTTTTTGCCATTTCCTTCTCCAGCTCATTTTACAGACAAGATAACTGAGGCAAACAGGGTTAAATGGCTTGTCCAGGGTCACACAGCTAATACGTATCTGAGGCCAGATTTTAACTCAGGAAGAAGAGTCTTTTGACTTCAGGCAACACTATTCACTACGTTATCTAGCAAAGGACAAAACCACGTAATTAATCACCTATTCCTTAAAAAAGCACCAGAATGAGGTAGAATTAAAATAAAAAATTTTCAAGCCTTCAAAGAAAAAAAAATAACCTCAAGTATTGCATAAGACAATTTTGAACTATACAGAAATTACGATACCATAAAATCACAGAATTTCCAAGTTGGAAGACCACCTGATCCAATCAACACTGTTTTAAAAATCCCTTCTTCAACATAGGCGATAAGTAGGGAATCATCCAGCCTTCTTTGTCTGAAGACCTCCAGTGAGGGGAAACTTTAATAACAGACATTTGATCCTCAAAATAGTCCTATAAGGTAAGTGATACAAGTATCATTATTTCTATTTTATAGGTGAGCAAACTGAGGTTGAAGAGTTAAGAAATTTGCCCAGGGTCACATAGACTGTAAGCACCTGAGGTGGGATTCAGAGCCAAGATCCTTCTGACTCCAAGTGAAATGAAAAATCACTTATTGAGTATTTACCATGTGCCAAATATTATTGCTAAGCACTGGGGATATAAACACAAAAGCAAAAATAGTTTCTGCTCTCAAGGAGCTTATGTTCTAAGAGACAAGACAAGACATACAGGGGAGTGACAGTCAGAGCAGGTTACTTGAGTTAGGAAAGTTATTGGGTTGGTAAGTACAACCATAGGGAAGTAGACTGACACATTGTTTTCAGAAGTAATGGCAGTTTTGATTTGATTGTGGTTCCAGAAGTGGGAAAGGGGTGTGGTAGGGCATATGTGTAGTATTAAGGCAGCTGGTGAAAACATGGTAGGAGAGTAGAATGTTGAATTTATTGTTGGATGGTGCTTCTCCTCATTGCTGGCAAGCCATAGCTAACTTGGTATTGTGACAGTCTGCTTCAAAACCAAAAACTCCAGCTTGTGCATGAGATAATGAATTTCACTGTCACTCAGACCTCTGTTGGCAAATGCAGCTGGATTCTGGTGACCATCATTCTCTTGGTGCAGAACTTCTAGATTTCCCACACTGGTATCTTTATGCATGACAAAAAGGCTTTTTGGGGGTCTGCTCAGGGTAATACTAGTATGGGTATAAGATAGCTTTTTCCATCAGTTTCGAAAGAATTGTATGAGTTTCAAGAAAAATCATCTCTTTTGGTTTTTTGCTTATGGTTCTTTTTGATCATATAGGCATGAGTGGGGTCAACGAGTCATTTGCATCATTCTTTTTTTTTTTTTAAAGCAATTGGGGTTAAGTAACTTGCTCAAGGTTACATGTCTAGTCATTATTTATGTGTGGGTGCTCATTTTCTGAGGCCGGATTCGATCTCGGGTCATCCCAACTCCGAGGCCGGCGCTCTTACTCACTGCGCCACCTAGCCGCCCCTGCATCATTCTTAACAAACTTGAAATAATAACCGAAATAATAACCTTCACATCCTAGAAATGTCCTTAGGCTTGAATCCTAGAACTTTGGATCATGATAGATTCTGCAGGGATGCCCCTTCCAATGCCCTTTCTGGGTCTGGCATCTCCATTATACCTAGTATACTCAAAGTCTGAATGGACAATCCACATTTAATCAACTGAATCTTACCTATCTTTGCTCTGAACACTTTGAAACCAAATCTAGGGTATATGTTCAACTAAGCCCAGATTTCCTTTCCTTTATCATAAACTTTTGGATGGATTGGTCACTTTCCTCCCCAAATTCCCATTATTTCCACCCCAGCTGCCAGCTCTAATTAGTAAGCACCACTAAAGGAAGTCTTAGCTGCCTTGTTTCGGGCATAGAGAGATAACTCTAGCATGTACTATTACTACTCATCACTACTACATTATGCCTCTGTGCTAAGTTTTGATCTGTTTTCTAGAGCCTTATCAATTTTTCTCTTTCTGTCTAGGTGGTCTACAGTATATTCCATGATAAGATCATTCATTTTTTTCTTCTCTCCTTTGACCTTTAACCATATACTCTCCATCATGCTTCTCCACTCTGGTTCCTGGATTTCCTCACAAGAATATACTCTCTTAATATACAATGTTGTATCCATCCCCTTTTAGATATCCTATTTAATTTTAATAAATATCCTCATCAAGAGCCATAATCCAGTCATGGGTTGTATCCCACAAGACTCAGTGGTTTCTCTGAGGTCAAATTTGTCTGATGCCCCTGTCAAAGTTCTATTGCACATTTGAGTAAGACCTCTAATGAATCTTCTCTAGGAGGGCAAGGGTATGTTCCTGGGGAAGTTCCTATTTATTGCTGTCTACAATGAGATTTCAGACATGTTCCTAATCATCCTTGAGCCACCTAGGAGATACACCCTTGCCTTATGTACAAGTAAGTTATCTCTGCTGCAGGGGACCTAACTTGGGCTCTTCTCCTAAGAGGGGCTCCTCTTTATGGCTTCGGGGAGGAGTAGGGAACCTGTGGTCTTGTGGCCACATGTGGCCTTCTAGGTCTTTGGGTGTGGCCTTTTGATTGAGTCCAAGTTTTACAGAACAAATCCTTTTATTAAGAGGATTATTTTCTGTGAAGTTTGGATTCAGTCAAAGGATCGAACTTGAGGATGTAGAGAGCCACACGTGGCCTCAAGACCACAGGTTCCCCGCCCCTGCCTTAGGAGAACTCTCTATGAATAGACAGAGCTTTAATGTCTACCATGGAGAATACGGAATCAGCTTGACCTACAGATGAGATGTCTATTTCTGAGGGTGAATATCTCACCTCAGTTTCTTCTATAGATGAAGCCTATAGGAAAGATTTGTATCTGAACCTGAATTGTTGCAGTCTCCCTCTTTACTCACTAATGTTGCATTTAAAAAAATAAAACAGAACTTCTCCACTTTTCAGAATACTGCAAGCCAGCTAAGTAGGTTATTGGAGGGTGTCCCCTACATGGCTTCTGCCACAAATTTGAGTGGCCAAATGAGTCTAGCAATGCACAAAACACATCCTTAGTGGATTCTCCTGGCATTTTGCTCTAGAAACTAGAATTAGAATCCCTGACTCTTTTACTATGTCCTTCAATGTTTTTGTAATGTCCTCAGCTTCATAAAGAGTCTGTTGCAAATATCAGTCATTTGACATAGATATTAATGTTCATTAAACAACAATACATTTTACATACAATACTTATTTTAAAAGTCTTTATCCATGATGACAATACTTAACTACCAGCACTATGAAAATAAGCCATCCACATAGGCTTATACCACAACCGTACTGTAACATGGTGCTCTAAGTAAATGATGTTGAATAACAGTAATGCAAATCAAAAGTAATAACAGCAATAGCATTCTATTTGCACACTGATAGGTAACAAAATAAAACTCTTAGTGTTAAATATAGCCTTTCATATGTAAATTTAATACAGTAATACAGAGTAGGTGTAATGGAAGCAGCTATACATGAGAGAGAAGAAAATAAAATACCTATGTAGCAATAATGCTGGAAAATTCTGCTTAAGCAGAAGAATTAAATTCAGTGTTTAAATTTTTCAAGCAAAAAAAAATAGGGAAAAATATCTCCAGATTACCCCCATCACACACACACACACACACACACACACACACACACACACACACACACATCCTGTCTTATAGCAATGGTGGGGGAGGAAGCAATAAGAGCAAGACTGTTTCATCACTCCTATCTGCCCCTTCTCCCACCCACTATTGACTCCTTGCTTAGATGGGTTTTCCTCCTTTTCTGCTTTAACTCCTATCAAAGGATCTATAAGTCGTGTTTTTTGGTTTGTTTGTTTGTTTTTCCCAGTTTCAAGTTCCCATTCAGAAAGAGTGCTCTGGTAAAATACCTTGGTATTAGATCTCTTTCTCTGAATAAGCTACCTCTTAAATGACCTCATCCCAACTGCATTCCCAGCAAATACACTCAGACTAGCAAAGACCTATCGTTAATGTTCTTTATAAAATCAAAGTAAATGTCTAAAACAAAGACAGGTAAGCAGACTTTCTCTATGCCCAGAAGGAAAGATTTCAGCCTTCCATGAGACAGCCCAAGGGGAGACAGGAGATCCAGGATTACTAATCATCATGAGGTGTGTACTCCAGGCATGATTTCAGTAACACTGCTGTTATCTGTCCAAACACTCCTTGTGCCTGATTGACTTCAACAGCCTCAATCTGAGAATCCTGGCTCCTGTTTTTGTAGTGTCTGTTTCTGTTTCTGCTTCTATTTTCCCATCTCCAAGAAACTTCTCTTGGCCTCTCCTTCTCTAGCTCTGCACATCTTATCAGGAGCTGGCTTACTTTTCTTTAGTTCCCTCTTCATCAAATGACTTTCAAATGCCACCTTGTAGGTATGACTTCTCATTCTTCATCATATTGTTTGTGCTTCCTTTATGATTCACTCAAGGAACTAATCTGTACCTCATAAAGGGATCAGCTGGCAACAGCCGGATTCTTATAGTTAGTTTAACACTTTGTTATCTAGCCCCTTTTCTGTGACTAGATCTATGAAAGACGAATTCCCTCACATTCACATCAAATTTAAATTTATCTCTTTGTAAATTCTACTCATTGATCTTACTTTTATTCTCTGAGGGTGAGTCTTCCATGGGACAACCCTTCAAGTATTGGAAAACAGCTATTATGTTCTCCCTCTCCCCCAGAAATCTTTTCTTCTACAGGCTAAATATCCCCAGTTCCTGCAGCCTATCTTCATTTGGAATGGACTTAATTAAGGCCCTTTATGATTATGATTCCTGTGCTATAATAACCTAAGATCACACTGGCTTTTTTGGCTGCCATATCATACTTTTGATCCATACTGAACTTGCAGTTCACTAAAACCCCCAGATCTTTTTCAGACAAACTACATTCTAACCATGCTTCCCCTATCTTGTAAAAGATAAAAATAATTTTTAACTCAAGTGTATGACCTTGCATTTCATCTACTAAGTTTTAAATTATTTTATATGGCCTAAAGTTAATGCCTGTCAAGAACTTTTTGAATCCTAATTCAATGATCCAATATGCTGGCATTCTCTCCCAGTTTTGTGCCATCTGCAAATTTGATAATGCCTATACTAAGTCGTTGATAAAAATGTTAAATAGTACAGGGGCCAAACACAGATGCCTAGGGCACTCCAACAGAGCCTTCCTAACAAGATGACAGTGAACCATTAATGACTACTCTTCAGGTTTGGTCAATCAGTACCACATCTACATAATTTTATTATTGTCTACTCTAGACCATATCTATCCATCTTTCGCACAAGAATAACATAAAAGACTGTCAAATGATTTACTAAAATCTAGGCAAATTACACCTGCCCCTCATTGAATAGATTAATAGCCTGTCAAAAAAGGCCATGTTGGCTCTTTCTGATCACTGTTTCCCTTTCTCGATGTTCCCTAACCTCTCTATTCATAAAAACTCTTAACAGCCCTATCTCAGCCTTATCTTTTCTTTTGTATTTCGCTGTATTCTTCCCAGTCTGAGGGTGCTCTTGAGACTTAAAATACTTGTGGCTTATGTAGACCAAGGTGAGGGTTGCCAAAGCATTATTTAATTGTAACAGGTAAATATAAAGCAAGGCTAGTTGACTGAATTTTGGTAAAAACATCAGTCATACTATAAAAAGATGTAACATGAATACTAAACTTAGGGGTCACTATGGATTGGAATGGATATTTTTTGAACTGCAGGTGGACCCATAGCTGTCCCCAGCAAGCATACCAGAAGAGGTCCAGATGAGGTCAGGCAGAAATCTGGGTCAAGATGTGGCATAAACAAAGATGTGGTCCTTATGTGTTTATCTGGACATGGGGGCTCACAGAACAGCTTGTTTTGATGTTGGAGACCTCAGGAAAGAGAGAACCTTTTAGGCAAAGATAACATTTGCTGGGTAATCACACAGAAGTGGCTACTATATCTAAAGGATGGACAGTTGGGCTGCTGCTTGCTATAGGGTTCCTTTTTGTAAGAGGTATAGGGGAAGGGGGCACTGCCTGATAGACCCACTCAACCAACAGGCTTCTGCCTACTACAGCTGTTCCATTGGCAAATGTGTAGGCGAGACTTCAGACTTTGTGGGAGTTTTAGTATTGTATCTTTTCTTTGATTTCATTTAGTAAATATGTATTCTACTCTGTAATGCTAGTGTGCTTTTTTGGGGGAGGTCATGTAAAATTTTGGGAAGTAGATAAAACTCTTAATGGGAAGGAGTGAGTAAGCTATTTAAGTTATCAAATACTACATAATAATCTTTTACATTTTACACATAGGATAAATGAGATAGAACCTGGACAGGTCCTAGGAAGACAGGATCGTGGGGATCCCAGGCTGGTCCCACTGGCCCAGTGGAATAAACCCAGGACTCAGGATTGTGCTGGACAGGCTTCTGCCTTCACTTGAATGGACTGACTTGCGGCTGAGAGCAGGTAGCTTGAGTTCAGAGCACCACCTGGTGGCCCATGCAGATATTGCACTCTGAGCAAGCATTTCAGGGCTCTTGCAGCCCACCCAATTCCCCCACCCCTCTACACAAGTGGCCTTGGTCTGCTCCCTACAACTGTCTGTCTGTCTGTCTGTTTGTTTGTTTTTTTACAACTTAACAGCGAGCGTTTCTGAAGAAAGAAAAACTACCGGCACCTGTACCCATTACAACAGGGTCTCCCATTTTTTTGTCTTCACATCCTTGGTTTTTAGTAAATCTTTCCATACACTTTAATATGAAAGGAAATAAATTCTAGAGTTTACCATGCATATGTACACAAGAAATAAAATGGATTAATTTTGGGATAATATAGTTATTTATCAGATATTTTCCATAATTCTTAACAAGTTTCTTGTACTCCCAGAGATATCTCAGGGTAAGGAATTTCACTCTTCAGAATGTCCTGTTTACTCCTTCTAAGCTTACCTTCCTGTTAGAATGTTATTCCATAGGACTGCCATCTAGGCTTCCTCTGAACTTTTGGAATTTATTTTACCAAAGACTCTGTGGTTGAAGCAAAATTCAAGTGACAGGAAATGTTTTAATAAAGTAGAATGCATTACTGTTAGTAGACAGACAACAGGATGGGAAGTTGGAAGAAGAGCAGAGACTTGCTTTTCCTTGGAACTTCCCTCAGTCCAGGAGAAGGTATCAAGTCAATAAATACCTATTAAGCCCCTATTGGTGGTGTGCCAGGCACTGAGAGAAGGGCTGGGGATACAAAGCAAAGCAGTCCCTGCTCTTAAGGAGCTCACAAGCTGAAGGTGGAGACCATTTGCCAAGAACTATAATCAATTTGGAGATAATCAACAGAGGCACTAGCATGAAGGGGAGAAGGAAAGGCAGCTTCCTGTATTTTAACTGGGACTTAATGGAAACCAGGGAAGCAAGAAAGAGATGAGGAGAGAAAACATGCCAGGCATAGGGCACAGCTGGAGAAAATGCCCAGAGACAAGAAATGGAGTATTTTGTACATGAAACAGCCAGGAGGCCACTGTTGCTGGATGGAAGAGTTGGGGTAGCAATATTTTGGAGGGCAGCATAAAGGGTAAGAAGATTAGAAAGGGATGAAGGTATTAGGCTATGGAGAACTTTAAAAGACAAATAAAGGATTTTGTAGTTGATCCTGGAAGTAATGGGATGTCATTGGAAATTATTGAATGGGGGTGACATGGACACATCTGTGCTTTAGGAAGATCAGTTTAACAGTGCAGCTTAACTACTACTGGAGAATGGAGTGGAGGGAAAGACACTTGATGTGGGGAGACGGACCTGAAGGGTATTGTAGAAGTCTATGTAGCAGATGATGGGGACAGTGGTAATGTCAGCAAAGAAAAGAGGGTGTCTAAGAGAGATTTTCTGAAGGTTGAGTCAAAAGGCCATAGCACCTAGTTCTGATTTACTGATTTAATCAAGAAGTATTCTTCCCTAAGTCAATGACTTTAAAATGGGACAGGGTAATCAATGGACTCTTTACCCTTACACTACATCATACTCTTGTGCCAGGTTTGTGAGCGATTTCCTGAACTCCTCATTTATTTCCTCTTTCTGTCTAGGTGGTCTATAGTATACTGTGATGACAATACTGCTTCTGTTTCTGCCTCCATTGATCTGCACCCAAGTTTCCACCTGTAATTTCTCCTTCTGACTCCTGGAGATTCTCACAAAGAAAATATTTCTATAAGGCAAATATGGTTTTGATTCCAAAATCTGGCAGAAATCTGACTGAAAAATAAAATTACAGTCCAAACTCATGATTGGACTAAAAATTAATTGCTAAATAAAATACCAACCAAAATATAAGTAAATATTCATTTTCCATTACGATCAAGTAGGATATATAACCACATGCAAGTTGATCAAATATTAGCAAAGCAATCAGTACAATAAAACAACAATCAAATTCTTAAAGTATTGTTTGTATCAAAAAATAATAGAAAAAAACTGATAAAATAAACCATTTGTATCAAAATATTAATAGAAATATTATAAAGTATTAATATGTTTAAATAGGAAGTGTTTTAATTAAAATTATTTTTTTAAATTATCTGGTTTAAACCAGGACATAACATTACATGTGGTGAGAAACTTCTGAGATAAGTCCATTAAAAAAACAACTGGGTGCTTATCTACCGTCATCACATCTATTTGACATATTTTAAGAAAAGTTATTTGCTCAAAGGTATAGAAAATAAATTAAAGTAATAAATATTGCCAATAGAAAGATAAAGATACCTCTGTTTACAAATAACAGCTATATAACTAAAAGGTCCAAGATTCAACAAAGACTTGAGCAAGATCTTGCTTAAGTACAAGATATCCATGAAGTATTCTGCAGTTCAACAATAAAACTGGGGAAAACTGATCAGAATAAAATGTAATTTACAATCATTATAAAATATATTCTGACCTACAAAAAACAGAAGCAACACACACAAAGAAAACATTAAAACAATTTTGATGACAAGAAAGGAAGAATTTAATAATTAGGGTGCTATCCCTATATGTAAGTAAATTAAGATAATGTAAGTAAAAATATCAACACTGCAAATAATTTTATAGATTTAATGCAATACCAATCAAAATATAAGGGACATTTTGGTGGTTAGGCAAAAGGCCAAACATACCTGGGGCAAGTTGGGGGAAGAGAGTGTCACAGTGTAAGTTCTTAATAAAGTTTTGTTGATTAACTGATTGATCTCAGGTCTTAGGGAAACAAGGCCTTCTGGGGAATACACCAAGAAGCCAAGAAGCTGCTTCTGGGGAGGCTTCTCCTGAGCGGAATGAATAAGGTAAGCCTAGGCCAGGAGGACCTCATCTGGAATGAAGCCAAATAGTGTGGGAACTGGGGCGTGCTAGTCACTCTTTGGGGAGGAAATGTATGCACCAAAACAACTTTAAATTTAATGTGAATTATTAACATTTTCTACATCACTTTCTTAAACCTAGACAATCAACAAAACAATAAACTAAACCTTGATTTGTAGCATTTGCTGATTTCTGAGGTGCAAATGCTCACAGTGGAAATGGAATAATTTGGCAGAACCTGTCTAGAGATGGTTCCAGTACATCCCTGAGTGGGACTGCCGGGGTCTGCAACAAGGGGTTTAACTATTAAAGGAATAGCTAACTATTTTGCCAAAGTACTATCAGCATTATCATAAATTTTAGGTCCCTGGGGAAAAGCTCAGATGCCCGCCTTGCGTATGGCACTAAGAATTACATGAAACAACATTTTCATGGGAGAACAGTCAGACAGAATCCTAGAGGAGACTATATAAAATTTTAAATATACCATAAAGAAGTAATTATAAAAAAACTTATTCTGAAGAAAAACAGAAAAATAGATCATTGGAAAAGAATAGAGGATAGAGAAATAGAGCTGAGTGAATATAAAAAAACTGATAAGTCAAGATTGTTTGATAAGTCAATATTACAAAATATTGAGGAAAGGAATCATCATTCAATAAAAGTTATGGTAATTCAATAACAGTATGTTATTTCAAGCTCTAAATTTACAATCTCATATACATTAGAGAAACTCAACAGCAAAAGAACTTTAAATATGCTAACAAGAAAGAGAACAGAAGGGGAAGGAGAACAAGCAAATCATTATTTTGTTTAATAATGTGTTCTATATGTCTATATACATATGGATAAGCAGGGGTGTGCTGGCAAATATTTAACCGACTCTCTGGGGAAAATGAACACGACACACTTTTTAAAGTGTAACTTACATTATTAACATTTTCTGCATCACTTTCTTGCTTAGACAGTCAACAAAACAGGACATCAAGCTCTGTAGCATTTGCTAAGTTATGAGATGAAAATGTTGACACTGAAAATTTATCCATCAGCTCTCTCCAGCTTGTTGGAGCTGGCGACAGCATAACCTTACATAGGAAGGCAAGCTGGAGTACTGATGGGTAGCCCAGTCTTTCTGCCCTCTCTGTCTGCTCTCTCCTTCCTCAGGAGTGGTGCTTTATTTTAAAACTGAGAAGCTATTAGTCCACTCCCCCACACATACCCCTCCCAACATTCCCCTCCCAGTAGTTAGAAAATGACAGGGCGATTGGTCACCTGCCCACTTGCAACCTCCAGCTTCTTACTGGTTCTTGTCTTTGAGGAATCTGGACAATAAATATTCTTCTCTTTCTAATGCATGTAATCTCAGGTTTGCATTGGGGCAATCACAAAAATGGTTTTATGATATCTCAATAGTTTCAATCCAGGCAGCACTGTGGATAGAGCACTGAGCTTGGACTTGAGAAAACTCATCTTTGTGAGTTCAAATCCTGCCTCAGACATTTACTAATTGCAAGTCACTTAACCCTGTTTTCCTTAGTTCCTCATGCGAAAAATGAGTTGGAGAAGGAAATGGCAAACCGCTCCAGTACCTCTGCCCAGAAACCCCAAAGTGGGGTCTCAAAGAGTCAGACATGACTGAAACAACCCAACAACAATACTTTAAATCTGCTTCTCTTCTAGGTTTTATTTTCCTCTATTCCCAGTCAGTGCTAGTATTCAAATAAGCAGAACAGAACAGAAGATTTGAATGGCCATTAGGATTTTGATCTATTGTAAGCATATTGAGAGAACACTTAAAACAATACCATTTATAAAACATAGCTGATTTAAAGGCAACTATAGTTGGCCGCCTAAAGAAAGGGGAAAGAGGGGAAGGGCAGGGATAGCCTGTCTGATTTCTCTTGGCCAGCCCTCCATTAGGAAACAACAAAACAAAAAAGCAAATGGGGCAGACAAGAGGCAAGGCAGAGAATAGGGCTTAGCACAGTGCCTGGCACTTAATGTTTACTGATTGTTTCATTGGATCTCAACCAGGAAAGCCCAAGGCATCTCTCCAACAATTCCATTCCAGCCTCTCAGATGGCAGTTAGCAATCTCTGGAATGTCTGTCTCTACTCCCAGGGCCTCACTCTTGTTATCTGGGTAATGGTGAACTGCTTGGCCCTCAGCTGAATCCGCATGGCAAATTGAAGCACTAGGACTCCAGCTATTCTGGCTCCAAACGTCACTTTACCCTCAGTCCAACAAGGTCCAGATTCTCTTGCCCTCCCCTCTTCTACACAAAGATTCTTTTTTTCTTTCTTTCCAAAAGTAGGGGTAAACTTGGAAGTTAAGGTTAGGGGCCAGGATTAGGTTAGAAATGAGCGTTAGAAATGAGTTTAGGGTTGGCCTTTAGGTTAGCTTCAAGATTAAGGAACTGGGAAAAATGCATTCAGCAGCCACCTTTCTCCATGTAATGTTTTCCCTCTGAGATTATCTCCAATTTACCTTCTTGCTCGTACATAGTTGTTTTAGACTCTGAGCTCCTTGGGGTCACGGAATATGTCTTTGTCTGGTTGGTTTTTTGCATTTCTTTGTATCCTCAGAGTTTTATGTGCTTAAAAATGCTTGTTGACTTGGTTTGCTCCTTTCCAAGCCTTTTACCAGCTCCAAAAGGTGAGTTTTATACATATATACATACATACATACATACACAGATACATATACACACATATCCACACACACATATATTCATACACATATGTATGTATGTACATGTGTAAAAAATGTTGATCAGGGATAAGGGGAATCTCATTTCCTCTCCCCCCATATAGTATGGACATGCTTACTGGCACCTTGTTACAAGCCTAGGCATGCATTCAGGCTGTATAAAGTATGCCCAGGCACACTCCAGTGTCTCAGATTTTGGGGGGGTGTATTTCGTATCTCATTTTAAAAGTAATTGTTAATTTAAAAAATTAAGTTGTTTTATTTTTTTCTAGTTTGATAAAGAATGTACTTTATATCTAAGTATTCAATAAATGTCCACATTAAAAAATAAAACTTTCAGGGTGCATACCCTAATGAAACATGTTGTCCACACTTATAATTAGGCAGACAATTGGTAAATCCTGATTGGTTTGCAGTGACTTGGAGTCACAAGGTGATGATTACCTTCCTAAGACTCAAAAGGATGGTTTTTGATATAGAAGCTATCACTGTATTTTAAAAAAGTGTGTAGATAGCTCTTATTCCCCCCCTTTTTAAACCTTTTTTCCCATGTAACGAATGCTTCCTCTATAGGGGATAAGAATGGTTTGGATCTTCATAGATGTCCAAGATATTTTGCTCATCTCCAAAGGTAGGGAAATATTACTTGTTTTGGGACCAGGGCAGGACTAAAAGGAGCACCCAGGGTGAGAGAACATTTGGAGAAGAACAAAGGGGTGGTTTCTCCCCTTCCCCCAACACCCAGAAGGCAAGAGAACCTCTTCAAAATCACATCTCTGAGAAGATTGGAGAGGTGGAAGCAAACTAAAGGGCCAGGAAACAAGGTATAGACTATTGTCACTACCTCAGCTGGATCACTGAATGAAAAAAAAAATATGTGAAGTAACTGGTCATCCTTATCCCATTTCCCTGACCTCACTTCAGCTAGATGAGACTGATGTCCATTTCTAAGCAAGTCCTTCCTGGGTCTTTTTATTCTGTTAAAGACTGCATCTGGCTGATCGAATCTTATTTCTCATAAATACCTGTGGCTGACTACGTACTTTGCATTTCCTTGTACCCCTTCATTCCTGGCACAAGAGCATGAACAAGGCTGGTAGACAAACTGGAAGAGTGACCCCAACCCCATTCCCTCAGCCTCGGCCTATTGTAGAAGAATTTTCTCTAACGGGTATAAATATGAACAATTCATGCATTTCATAGCTACACTTTCAAAGGCAGAATTACTACAAATTTGGGCTGTTAGATCTGACTTAGACCAAGAGTAGCAACACCTAGGAAGCTTATGGCCTGGGAGTGGGGAGTTGCCTCTTTGTGGACCTCAAGGTGGAGTGTTCCCAAATTCAAAAATCTGGAAACCTGTCATTCTAAAGATGGCAGATCAGTGAGGGAGGAGAACTATGGTTTAGAGCAATGGCCCTCTGCTGTTAAAGTGAGGGATTCACACACTGCACCTCCACAGGGAAGAGGTACTGCTTGCCCAGTTTTGATGGGCCCAGGGCTTGACAGGTTTTCTCTGTTCTTAGCTACAGTGCGTAGTTCTTTGTGCATTTTCTGTCAGGTGAGATCAAAGCTGGGCCACATCCAGTTTGCACTGGAGGGCATATATGGAGCAGGACTTGGTTATTACCCTCACACAGGGAAACCTATTTATGAGTTATACCTAATCAATATTTGGGAAGCTTCTGGGGATGATGCCAATTAACATTAATATTGCAGTTTAAGGTTTGCAAAGCACTCTACACACGATCAGACTTGATCCTCATACTTGATCCTAAGGGACAGATTTGAAAAGATTCTCCACTTCATGCCTCATCTGCTTGCCAGCTGTGTAAGCCTGGGTAAGTCACTTAACCCCTCTGAGTCTCAGTTTCCTGGTCTATAAAATGAGGATAATAGGAGGATGAAAGGAGATAATGGAGATGATCCATATGAAGGGCTTTGCAAACTTTATGTTCATATTATTTAGGGTTTTATTTCAAGTTCTCTGTATTTGTTGAGTGTTAGAGGACTCAACAAGAGCATGTGTTCATGTCTTCACTCAACCTTCCTGCTACTTCTCAAGTCCGGGTCCCCTTCCCAACCATGGGATTCCCCACCCCTGGCACAGCAGGGGGTCACCAATTGTAATCCTTCTAGTGAGATGGAGGGCTATTGTGTCTTACTGTCCATCTTGCCACTATACCCTCTGGACCTCTGGGCACTGTTATCTGACCTGACACTGTGCCCAAAGACCCCTGGGCTTTGACATCCACACTGTGGGCAAATCCACCTAAATGTAGTGTCTCCTCCAATTAGACTGAATCCTTTGAGAGCAAAGGCTGTTTCTACTTTCTGTTTGTGTCCTCAGCACTTAACACAGTGTATAGCACAAAATATGCATTCACTAAATGTCTTTTCATTAATTCATTTATTCTTTAGTTTATAAATATTATTAAATTCCAAGTTCTCTTGCTTGGAGGAATGGTGGTGCCATTGAGAAATTATATGGTTGGGAAGGGGAATGGCAATTACAGTGAGACTCTCCAATGGAAATGTTCAAGAAGCAATTAGAAACACAACTCAAGAGAGTTTGGTTGTTGGAAATAGAGATTTGGGAGTCAATCACATAAAGGAATAATGGATAAGAACTTTGAGGATAACAGTGTGAAGGAAAATACAGGTTTGAAAAATAAATTTGGGGGAAGAATGTCCCTAGTTAGTCAATGGGAAGAGGAATAGGAGTCATAAAGTCTAAATATATACACATATATGTATGTATGTATGTTCACTGGATGCTAGAAAGCTAAAACCAGAGGATATACCTTGAAGTTTAAAAGACAGATTTCTAACAAACTCATTTAACTCACTACCTTTAATAAGCTGATACCCCAATAAATCACAGAGTATTGGGTTCAGTGTACTCTCAGTTTGACCACTATGGAATTTCTTATATTCTGAGTTATCTCATTTTATGGAGCCTGTATCAAGGTAATCCTTTTACTCTTCCCCAATTCTTTAAAAAAAATAATTTATTTTTAGTTTTCAACATTCACTTCCATAGGCTTTTGAGTTTTAAATTTTCTCTGCCTCCCCCCCCCCCGCAAGATGGTGTACAATCTAAAATAGACTCTACATATACATTCTTATTAAACATATTTTCACATTAGTCATTTTGTAAAGAAGAATGAGAACAAATGGGAGGAACCACAAGAAAGAAAAAACAAAACAAAACAAAAAGAGAGAGAAAGTCTGCTTCCATCTGCACTCAGACTCCATAGTCTTTTCTCTGAACGTGAATGGCATTTTCCATCATGGGGCTTTTGGAGATGTCTTAGATCCTTGCATTGCTTAGAAAAGTTAAGTCTATCAAAGTTAGTCATGGCACAGTGGCTATTACTGTTGAGTGGAGTAAGTGAAAGCATTCTCATAAAATGGAAACAGTAATCTAGAGTTGGGCTTCTGCTGCAAGCAGGCCTAAGTTTCGCTTTCTGGGAAACCAAAAGTGAAACTTACCCCTCCCCTTTTATCACCCACTGCTAAATAAGGTATAAAATGCTTTCACCGGTTTTCATTGGTTGAAGATTGTTTCTTTCCTCCTTCTGTCTGGGTAGATTCCGAGCTAGATTGTGAGATGGAGCTCTCAACCAATGAGGGCAAGGTCAGTGGGAGGGGCTGTCTGCATTAGGCTATATAACCATGATTTGCTTTCTGTAACTTGCCTCCTTCCACTGGTTTATCCTGGTGAAGGCGATGCCCTTTTCTTGCGAGAATTGAATAAATGCTTTCTGTTCCTACCTTGAGGAGCCTCTGAGTTTTTTGTTAAATTTTTGGATAGGGGTTTTTCTCCCACGCACTGTGTACAGTGTTCTCTTGGTCCTATTTACTTCATTCAGCATCAGTTCATATAAGTCATTCCAGGTTTTTCTGAAGTCTGCCTACTCATCATTTTTTTATAGCACATTAGTATTCTGTTACATTCGTATACCACACCTTGTTCAGCCACTCCCCAACTCATGGGCATCCTCTCAATTTCCAGTCCTTTGCCACCACAAAAAGAGCTGCTATAAATATTTTTGCACATGTGGGTCCTTTCCCAGTATATATAACCTCTTTGGGATACAGCCCCAGGAGTGGTATTGCTGGATCAAAGGGTATGCACATTTTAATATGCACATTTTGGGCATTGTTCTAAATTGCTCTCCAGATTGGTTGGATCAGTTCACAACTCTACCAACAATGCATCAGTGTTCTAATTTCCCCACATTTACAATATTTATCATTTTCCTGTTTTGTAATGTTAGCCAAACTGACAGGTATGTTGTGGTACCTAAGAGTTGTTTTAATTTGCATTTCTCTAATCAATAGTGATTTAGAGAATTTTTTCATATGATTATAGATCACTTTAATTTCTTCTTCTGAAAACTGCCTGTTCATATCCTTTGATCATTTATCAATTGGGGAATGACTTGTATTTTTATAAATTTGACTCAATTCTCTATAACACATAGGTGGGCACTTTAAAAACTGCCTGTGGACTGATTGGCTGAGATAGACCTCAAAGTTTTCTTGTTTATCTTCCTCCTTTTCTTTCACATACTAATTTTTCATTAAGCAAAGAAATCTGTAAAGTATGTATTGACTCAAACACTTCTCTGAATGGGGCTGTGGCATCTACAAAGCAGGACTAAGGGAGTATATTCTTATCATTCAGGCAGCCCAATCTAACTGCAAGCTCATCTCTTAAGACATCTAACCAGCCAGTTAGTGATAATCTTCATAGAGTAAAAGAGACTGGTCTTATCCCCTTAAGTATCTCTGTAGATCATCTCCCCTGTACTAACCCTCCCTCTTCTTTTCCCCTCCTGACCACTTGGTGACCCACTTCTACTTTACACTGTCCTCCCTGGACCACTTATCACATTGCTGATCACTCCCATCCAAGCTTCAGCCTTGGTTCACTCCAAGCACTTGCTGTCTTCACTCTTACACATGTGCTGCTGAATGAAGAAGACAATGATACAACTGTCCTGACTGGGTCCACTATAGATTTGTTATATAGCCTCAGCCAGGCCCTCGCTGCTGCTAGGCAAGCCTGCTGTACCTCCCTTATCTCAACTCATTCACTATCCCATTCTCCATAGCAACTCTTCTAAACCTTTTCATCCCTCCTCAAACCTTCCATGGCTCCCCATGCCTCTGACAAATCCTCTCACCTGAGAACCTTGCCTCATATTTTACAGAAAAAACAGTGAGCTCATTTGCTGTGGGTTTTCTCTTCTCTCCTCTTCCTCATCTCCTGTCACACAGGTGCCTTCTGCCACCTATCTTCCTTCATCCCTATCTCACATGATGAAGTGGCCTTACTCCTTACCAAGGCTAAGCCCTTTACTTGTTCAGGCTATCCCATTCCATCCCATCTCCTCTGACAGACTGTCCTCTCCCCATTCTTTCATTTATTTTCAATCTCTCCCTTTCTACTGATTCATTCCTTACTACTTACAAACATGCCCCTATCTCCCCAATATTGAAAAATCCATCAATGGATGCTTCCATCACTGCTATGTCCTGTATCTCTTTTGCCCTTTGTAGCTAAACTCCTCCAAAAGGCTGTCTCCAATAAGTGTCTCCCCTGTCTCTCTTCCCACTTTCTTCTTTCCCGCTTACAGTCTGACTTCCAACATTAATCATTTTGCCAGAACTGCTCTTTCCCAAGTTACCAATGATCTCTAATGGTTTTTTCTCAATTCCTGTTCTCCTTGACTTGCCCACTGTTGCTCACTCTCACCTTCTTGATACTTTCTTCTCTAGATTTTTGAGACATCCCTCTCTCCTGGTTCTCAAGATCAACCCTCTGTCTTTGATGGATCTCTAACTGTAGTTGTCCCTCGGGGCTCTGTCCTGGGACCTCTCCTCTTCTCCCTCTATACTACTTCACCTGTTGATCTCATCACCTCCCATGGATTTAATCACTATCTCTATATTGATAATTCTCAGATCTACCTTTCCTGTCCCAACCTCTGTGCTGACCTCCAGTCTCACATCTCCAACTGCCTTTCGGGTATCTCGAACTGGACGTCCAATGGACATCTTAAACACAATATATCCAAAACACAGCTCATTATCTTTCCCCCTAAACTCTGCCCCACCATCTTCCCTATTGCTATAGAGGACAATGCCATCCTCCCTCAGGTTTGTACCCTGAGTCATCCCGGATGCATCATTATATCTCAGCTCCCATACCCAATCTGATGCCAAGGCCTGCCAGTTTCATCTTTGCAACCTCGTTCTGACACTGCCACCACTTTGCTGCAGGTGCTCAGCACCTCATGCCTGGGCTGCTGCAATGGTTGCTGGGGCGAGGGGCGGGGGGGGACCTGGGGGCCTGCCTACCTCAAGTCTCTCCTCACTCCAAGCCATCCTTTATTCAGACACTAAAGTATATGTCTGACCATGTCAGCACCCTACTCAATAAACTCCAGGGACTCCCTGTTTTCTCCAGCAGCAAATACAAAGTGCTCTGTTTGGCATTCAAAGCCCCTCCTAACCTAGCCCCATCCTCCCCTTTCAGTCTTTTTATACTTTACTCCCTGATAAATACCCTTTGATCCAGTGACACTGGGTTCCAAGCTGGTCCATAAACAGGACACTCTATCAGCTCTTGGCATTCTCTCTGGTTGTCTTCTAGGCCTGAAATTCTCTAATTTACTCTGCCTACTGTCTTCCCTGGCTTCCTTTAAGTGCCTACTAAAATCCTTTTACTGGAAATCTTCCCCAAACCCTTTAAATTCTAGCACCTTCCCTCTGTTAATTACTTCCTCTTTATCCTGTATGTAGCTTGCTTTATATGTATTTGTTTGCATGTTGTCTCCCCCATTAGATTGTAAGCTCCTTGAGGGTGGGTGGGTGGGCTATATTTTGCCTCTTTTTGTAGTCCCAATTCTTAGCATAGTGCCTAGCACACAGTAGGCATTTTATAAATGTTGACTGATTGATTGATTAATCTCTCTCCTCTCTTTAACCCCCTTTCTGAGTAGAATCAACACCTACAGCCTAAGACTGTCCTTAGGCAGCAAGCCAAAGTAAGATGATGAGCACCAATACTTATCCTAAGGTAACAGTCCTCCCTTCCCCATGGGTGTCATTCCGGCTGACTTTCTAGCCTGAGGGACTCTGAAGTAAGTACACGGCTGCTGCTTTCCTTGGCTTGCCTCCCTATTCAACTATGGGCTTTTCATTAGCAAAGGCACTGTAATAGGGTTATAAATCTGAGGCATAACTAGGATTTCTTGTTTGGACTTTCATTAAAACCTTATGAACATCTTAAAGCAAAACCTGAATAAGCATTTACCAAAAATCTTGTAGATTGGATTGAAATCTCAGAAGTCCCTTCTACCTTTGAAATTGCGTGATTATATGAATTTTAAGAGTTGGGGTGCACCTCCCACTGTCCCTTCTTATCCTAGCCTGTGCTACCTGCTAGACATCTCCTGAGCTGAAACCTTTCCTGCTGCTGCCCATTGCCTTGGTGTGACACCTGTCTTCTTGACACATCCATGAAAAAATGCAGTGGACAAATGGAAACCAAGCAGTATCCCACTGGACATACTTAGGTGCTGAGAATTCTTTACAGAAAGATTTTTCTGGAAAGCAAGGCAATTCTGCAGGAATCATTCCACAAGTGTCTGACATTCTGGTTTGCAGCCAATGGGTTTTGTTCCCATACTGCCTGTTAGATGAGTGGGACAGCATAGATGAAAGGAAAATAAGATGCAATCTTGAAAGTTGAGGATTAAATAGGAAGCAAACTTCTTACCTCCCCTCTTCGAACCTGGATGCTCCTGAGGATTTGCTCTAATTTGCTGACTTGCTGGGTAAGCCGATATCTGTTTTCCTGCAGTAGCTTGTTTTCTTCACCCAGGAAAAGTACTCTGTGGGTGGCATAAACCAGAGGCAAAACTATACATTTTTGTCTGAATCCTGTGTAATTCCAAGAATTCCCATTTTTCCAGTGCTTCAGACTCTTGCCCAGATTTTGGGAACCATAATATGACAGGACAACTCTCCAGTACCGCCATCAGATTCACTAAATAAAAATAAATGTCAAATGCCTGGAAATTTAATAAACACATAGTTCTTAAGTGCAGAAGTGTGCTAGGAATAACCAAGAAATGTGGAAGAAATAGAAAAGTCATAGGAGCTCATTGTTGGAAGAAACCTCAGAAATCATCCAGTCTAACTCAAACCTGAATGTAAATATTTTCTATGGCATTTTTCACATGTAGTATGTGTAGTCTGTGAGTATATCTATTTTTCCACACCCCCTCTAACATTAACTATTGCCATTTTTGCAATTTTCATGGTGTGAAGTGAAACCTCAGTGTTGTTTTGATGCATATTTTTTTTTATTATTAGTGACTAGGAGCATTTTCTCATGTGGTTGTGAATACTTTGGCATTCTTCTATTTAGAACTGTTTGTTCATAGACTGTGACCATTTCTCTATTAAGGAATTACTATTCAGGTTTCATATATATATATATATATATATATATATACACACACACACACACACACACACACACACACACAATTATATGTAATATAATATATAAATTATATGTTTAATTGTTGCCATATTTTGAATACCAAACCCTTATCAGAGAAATCTGATAAAAATATTTTTTCCTATTCGACTACTCCTCCTCTTATCCTATGAGCATTAATTTTGTCTGTTTAGAAGTCTTTCAGTTTCAGGTAATCAAAGTTATCTCTTTTATCTTTTATATTTGCCTCTATCTCTTGTTTGGTTAAGAATACATCTTCTAGGGGCGGCTAGGTGGTGCAGTGAATAGAATGCCGGACCTGGAGTCAGGAGGACCTAAGTTCAAATCCGGCCTCAGATACTCAACACACAGACAAAAAAACTAGCCATGTGACCTTGGGCAAGTCACTTATGCCCAATTGCCCTACCTTCCCCTCCAAAAAAAAAAGCAAAAAAAAAAAAAGAATACATCTTCTACCCATAATTATGAGAGGTATATAATCTGTTTCTCTTGTAATTTTAATAGTATGATCTTTAATATTAAGGTCATGAACCCATTTAGAATGCATTTTGGAGTGTGGTATAAAATGTTGGTCTAAGACTAATTTCTGCCATCAGCACTCTTTCTAATATTGTCATTGTGCCATTATGTCACTGGGACAAACCAAGGGAAATTAAATGTTATGACTACTATTTATAATTGTAACCTTTTAGATTACTTTGGATATATGCCTGAACCATCTCTTTTGGTTCACATGCAGAAAATATGCAGAATGGAAGCGTACTTCTTTTTTTCTTGCAGTATTCCTGAAGGGACCAATTTCCTCCCATTTTTAAGCAGCTACCATAATTCTTTATCATTTTTTCCCATCCCTTCCTTCACTAGATTTATCCTAGTACTAGATAATCAGTAATTTCTGGAATGTTGCTATTTTCCCCAATAAGTAGGGTGGGGAAGAATCTGAAAAATCAATCTTCCCATCTTCCCTTAAGCTACCAGGTATGTTATCAGATATAGGCATGTTATTTAAGGAATTCTGAAAGAATAATTCTAGGAGTGCCTACCAACCTGGCTTGATGCCAATGGGCTCTTTTCCCACTGTTCACCATGATATCTGTCTACTGGCATTTGTCCAGTAGTATCACTCAGTGAGGTGATTGGGCCTCAATAAGGTGGCTGGAATAGAGAGGATCTCTGAGATGCCAATTCTAACAAATTATAAACTATGAATATCTTACCCCAGCCTTCAATCCAGTTTAACTCCCTGTACATTTTAATAACAACAGGTCATTGAATATACTTAACTACTAATCCATGACAACAGTTATTAGGCAGTCATTGATGTTACTATTCCTAAAGACAACTCACTTCCCAAAGAGTGGTTTGGGGATTATAGTACATGGTCTCTACTTACAGCCACAATGGGAGCCAGTGGGTTTTAGCAGACACCATGATGGATCTGAAGTCAGGATACTTAAGTTCAGATTCCAATTCTGCCCTTTACTAACTGTGTGAACTTTGACAAATCATTTAACCTCTCTGGGCTTCAACTTCCTTGTCTATAAAATGGAGGGTTAGGCTAACATGTCCACTAAAGTCTCTTTTTTAGTTCTAAATCTATGATCCTACAAGACTGTCAAGGATAGCAGATTGTGAAATATTTTAAGAAATTGAAAAAGTGTCTCAGTTTTCTTTTTGCTTAATTAGTAACATCATTTTTGTGGAGACATTTTGACAGAAAAAAAGCCATATTTTGGGGGAATAAATCCTCACCTATTCTGGACTGAAGAGATCATATACATGTTGCCTTGTATAGTTTCATCTTGTTCTGTTAGTTTCTCTAAAAGTTCTTTCTTTTCAAGGAGCAGATTGTCATTCTGCATGGTGACTCGGTCCTGGAACTCCTTCTCCTAGGGAAAAAGAAGCTTCTTGATAGCAAACATGTCATTGTCAAAAATCACTATTAGGGAATGAACTGCAGGGCTTACAGTAGTATATAAACTTCATCATTTTCTCTTTGTATCCCTGCAAAGTGCTTTACACAGAGCAGGCAATTAATACATCTTTATTCAATTGGATTGGTCTTTTCCTAGAAAGTGAAAGTGACTTTGAGTTTTATACTTTTTTCCAGAGCTGTTTTCTGTTTTTATTCAGAAAAGAAGATTTAAGTTGATTTTGGCATTCTCTCTCACTAATTTTCTTATTTTATGCACTTTTGGGCTTTTGAATCTTTCTTTCCCATTTGTACTTATGTTCCAAGGATTCATGATGTCATCTACTTGCATATTTCTACCAACGCAGGTCAATAGACATTTATTAAATGCCAGGTCCTCTGGCAACTTCTGGGGATCCAAAGAAAGGTAAAAGCCCCTATTCTCAGGGATCTCACAGTCTAATGGGGGAGACAATATACAAATAACTATGTACATAAAAGTTATGTTCAGAATGAACGAAATAATCAGGGGAGAGAAGGCATTAGATTAAGAGTCACTGAGAAAAGCCTTCTGGTGAAGTCGAGATTTTAGCCAGGATATGAAGGAAGCCAGGGAAGCCGGGAGGCAGAGATGAGGAAGAAGAGCATTCCAGGCGTGGGGCTCAGCCAATGAAATACCCATAGTGGAGATGAAGTGTCTAGTTTAAGGAATATCAAAGAAGACACTGGATCAAAAAATGCATGGGGAAGGGGAGGAGGGAGTAAGATCTAGGACTGGAAAGAGGGAGGGGAGGGCTAGGTTATGAAGGGCTTGGAATGCCAGAGAGGATCCTGGAGGGGATAGGGAGCCACTGCAGTTAAAGGGGCAGGGGTGACATGGTCAGACCTGTGCTTTAGGAAAATACCTTTGATAGCTAAGTGAAGGATGGACTAGAGTGGGGAGAGATTAGTGGCAAGGGGGCCAACCAGCAGGCTATTGCAATAGTCTAGGCATGAGACTATGAAAGCCTGCTGCACTGGTAGTCACAGTTACCAGAGGGATGTAAGGTTTGTTATCAAGAGATGTTTCAAAAGTCAATTCAACAGACCTTAGCAACAGACTGGATATGCTGAGAGTGAGTAGAGCCAACAGAGGTGAATGACAGTGAGGCCTGAGATTATGGCTCTAGTAAGCCTAAACCCAGGGGTGGGGTACCTGTGATGGCCCTCTAGGTCCTCAAGTGCAGCCCTCTGACTGAATCCAAACTTCACAGAACAAATCCTCTTAATAAAAGGATTTGTTCTATAAAACCTAGGCTAGATTCTAGCCTAAGAGAAAACTTCCTTGTAAAAAAGGATCAGTCTTTAACAGTGGTGGCTTTTATACCACCCTTCAACTGAAGCTCTCATTTATACTTTAATCTTCTCTAGGGAAAATGTTCCCAGTTCTCTGAACATTTATTCAAATGTCTTCTTGTATAGCTGCCAAGTTTAATATGCACACAAGCTATCTCCCATATCTGGAATGTACATTCAGCTCTGAGGACATCTCCAATAGGAAGCCTTCCCTGATCCCACCAGTTAAAAAAACAAACCCCCTCAAACTTTTATTATGAATTAGAAAATCATCAAAAACATGAACATTTCCATAAACAAAGGTCAGACTGAAAGAACTGAAAAAGTGTCTCAGTTTTTTTTTACTTAATTAGTAACATTATTTTTGTGGAGACATTTTCACAGAAAAAAATCATATTCTTGGGGAATAAATCCTCACCTATTCTGGACTGAAGAGATGGTATATATGTTGCCTTGTATAGTTTCATCTTGTTCTGTTAATTTTTCTAAAAGTGAAATTATGAATCCAGAACATACAGATTGTGTTTTGGTGATTGTGGGCAACTGTTCTATACTAATGGTTGTCATATTATAGTTTATTTGTTGAATTCTCCAGGATATTTTGAGGTTTGTATTTGTAGCCTGGGGGTTGGTTATCTATTTACAAAAGATAGAGAATTTCTGATATATTAGTCTAGCCACTAGATTGTGCCTTATCAAGTAAGTGCTATTTTTTTTTAAGCTTCAGTGAAACATTGTATACTTTCTACTATTTCCTTACAAAATCTGCATTGATCACTGTGACCAGGGTCCTGTGATTTCTGATTATGGTGGCTCAGTTCTCAATTGCTGGGCCTCAATAGCTCAGCCATTTGTTTTGAGTGTCTTTGGTTGGTTGAATTCATGTGAATGTCACTCATAGAGGGCTTTTTGATTTCGTTCTTGGATCTTAGGTGTTCATTAGGCTCCATCCAGGGATAAACCACTTCTGGTTAACATTAGACAATTTCACAGGCATGTGCCTATCATCACCCTTTATTTGCTTGGTGAAGTAATATCTGCTTATTATAAAAATGTTTTTCTAAGTTTTTAACCTATTTATTATGTGTTCTGAGATGTCTATCACTCCTATTCGTCATGTTTGGTTTTTTTTCCTACAAAAAAAGTGTTTTCATCTTTCCATAGCTGCCTTAATATGATGGATTCTCCATTTCATTAAAATTGTATGAGTTTTTGTTAGGCTACTTTCCAAATCTATTACAGTCCATTTTAGAGTTCTAAAAGCATATGTCAAGACTGGTATTGCACAGGTATTAGTTCCTTTAAATGTGTTCCTCCCACTCAGCCTTGTTTTTAAGATGCCAACAAGTCTCCTGACAGGCATAGCCACAGCTTTCTTCATTATACCTTTATGCTTGATGTGTTTTATCTGGAGGAGAATAAGGTCTTTGTAAGTATCCCCTTGATCCATTGGTTCAGTTTAGCCTCTGGATTCAAACTCATAGTCTTTAGTCTGTATCTTCCATTAGTGGATATAAAGAAATTTATACTTACTGAATTCAAATGACATTTTAATATCAATTGAAAAAGGTTCTAAAAAATGGAGCAGTTGGGGCGGCTAGGTGGTACAGTGAATAGAGTCAGGAGGATCTGAGTTCAAATATGGCCTCAGATACTTAACACACACAAAAAACTAGCCATGTGACCTTGGAAAAGTCACTTAATCCCAACTGCCTTCCAAAAAAAGGCAAAAAAAAAGATGGAGCAGCTGTGCAATATATTTTTCTGTGCATCTATATAACTTGATGTCATCATGCACATCAATCAAGCAACTGTTAAGATGCTTTGGTATAGGTCCATCCTTAACTTGGAAGCCACAATCAGATACTTTAGGAGAAAGTAATATCCTTAAGGCTAGGCAGAATCAGAAGGGGCTTCCTGGAAAGTGTCATGTTTTAGATAAGTTGCTGTTGATATTACTATGTTGGTGGTATGTTTTAAATAGTTTTCCACGTGGATTATGATTATTCATAGATTCCCAGAATAGTCCCCAGAACTAGGCCTATGGGGCAGTGTGATCAAAGGCACAATTTTATAATCTGCAAAAAGCATAAGTTTTTTTAATTAAGGGGGAGAATAAAGTGAATGTGCCCATATACTGTACTCTCCTGCCTCCCCATTGACTTTATGGATAAGGATCTTGTCTTTCATTAAAGAAATATCTCAATATGAGATGTAAAAATGTTAATTTGTTCCACTGATGAAGACCATGTTCTGACACTGAATGGTTCCTTAAACAGGTATGAAATTTCTTTAATAAGAAATGAAACTCTTACTATAAATATGAATTTCTTACCCTGTCCTGAGTCATGCAGGACAACATGCTGATGATGACTGATCTATTCAGGGTCAGTTCAAATATCTCTAGAGGGATAGGAGGTACTAGGGAAGGTGTGGATGAGTGAGGACAAATGAAGATCTATACCTTGTACTTAGCCTCTAAATGAAGGGAACAAATAGGAGACTCAGAGCCATAGTCCAACACTAAGACAAAGACAGAAGAAGGACTATGCAGAGATATGGACTTGGATCCCCAGAGGGGAGGCCTGTATAACTGCAAGCCAAGAACAGCAGGAACTTGAGGCGGAAGTACCAAGCAGAGGTGTTCCTTGCCCAAATGGAAGATGTCCTGGATTGTACAGATTGTACAGCAGTTAGGAGCCATGAAGCAAAAAGGGACAGTCAGGACACAGAGCAGAAAATTCAGACCCTTTTTTTTTTCCTCAGGGGTACATATGGTCTGTGTAGATGCAAGAACTCTTTAGAAACTCAGATCCTTAACCTGGGGGAAACCTAGACACAAGCCAAATTTTGCTATTCCCAGAGTAAAATCTGAGGGGAGGCATGAGCCAAAGAAGTGTGATAGTGAGAAGACCCCCCAGATTGAACCTGATCCACATAAGGCCAGATCTGTGGTTCTAAGCCATAGTTTACAGTGACAAACTATATTGGATTTTCATAGCTTATGTGACTTTCTGAAATCTATTCTTTTTTTAGTTTTACCCATATTGCTTGGAAGACAGCCATGAAAGGAGTGAAAAAAAAAAGCTGTGGTTATTTAGAGAGAAGAAAACATAGAAATCTGACACATAGCCAATAGAAAGAGTAATAATCACTTGATCTCCTTCTCCACTGAGAATAAGAGCTAAAGGGCTTGTGTTAGAGCAGGAATATTTACATTAATATAACTTAAGATAAAGCCTGTGATAAAACCATTTTTGTCTTTGTCCTCCTAGTGCCCAGCACAGTGGCTGATACTTAATAAGTGGAGTAATGATATTTCCTCTTCTAAAGAGCCCTCTATCCCTGCCACCCACACCATCAGGGTCCTACACACTCTGTTTCTTTCTCACCTTTTCCATTAGTCTCTGCATCTTTTCAACTTCGTTTTCAAGTTGTTTAATTCTTCTATCTCTTTGCTCTACTTCATTTGCTAAACGTTCCTTGGCTTTCCGAAGCTTGGCTTTGTGGTGATGGTGTTTCTCATTATAATTTCTGTGGAAATAAACACAAGTATATAACCATAACACAGTGTCAGGCTCTACCTTGCCCCCTCACCCATCTCCTTGATCGGCCTTTCTTATCTTTCTGTCCTGGAGATCTTGGCAGGAGATACTGACCTTTGGTTTCCCTCTTATCTGCCTCCAAATGCTATGGGGAATTGAACCACTGGGGGCAGAAAGTTCAAGCACTTTTTTAGTTCAAAACTTGCCTGGAATGTGCCATTATAAAGAGTCTCTGATTTCTACTTCAATCCTTGTTTTGACTTAGGACTTGTTGAGTAACTCTCCCGTACTATTTGAGTGATGTCACTTAGCCTCTTTGTGACTCAGTTTCCTCATTTATAAAACAAAAGAGTTGGACAAGATGACCTCTAAGGTCCCTTCCAATTCTAAATCCAAAATCTAATAATCCTATAAAACTATTAGTGTGAATGAGTCTGTGGAGCTAATTTTGAAACTGCAACATTTTGTGCATTCTTCAGTACACTGGAACCCCATTACAATGCTGGACTACTTGAAACTGAATAACCCCCTTTTGGGGCTTCAGGAACAAAAATCCCTTTGCATGGGTGTTATGGGAATGAGAATCTGAAGCTCTTCCCTAGGCCGTTTGATAGGCTTATAGGTGACTCTGAGGACCTTCCCTGATTTGAGATTATGCTCTGCCCCCTAATGGGCTGAATGTGGTCACCTGGAGCCTGTGGTGGGAGGCTTGTACTTTCAGGGAACACCGGTACCTTGTTACTTTGTGATTGGGCAGTGGGGTCATGAGGGTTGTAATGGTCTCTGACCCAGGAGGCAGCTATCTATACCCTGATGTGAGGTTTTGCTGTGGGGCTAACTTTGGGAAGATTTGTGTGATTTGGCCAGATGAGACTCTGGGCAGCTGTTGAGAGGATTCCCCCCCCCCCATTCCCCCTCCCACCTTTGAAAACCCAGATGTTGGTGCTCCCCTTTCTGGTAACTGACTAGGTATGGATGTAATGGTCAGACAGTGGGAAGCCCTGTCTGCTGATCTGTTTCTCTGTCTGCTTGTAACTTGTTTGTATTCTGTATATGTTTGTTTGATTAAAGTAAGATTGTTAACCCATTTTGAGTTGCTTTTCTTTAGAAAAGCAGATCTAAGAACCCTGTGCTAGCAGCCATCTTGGGTATGCTAGGGGGCTTGCTGCTCCAATGGGGTCCGAGACAGACTTTTATAACAGCAAAGAGCATTTCATAGTATCGTAGATTTAGGGTTGGAAGCAATGCTAGGGATCATATTAGGTGTTAGATGGTCCAACCTTCTCAGGTGACTTGCCCATGGTCACACAGTATGTGGATGATCCAAACTCAGGTCCTACAACTTTTAAGTTCAGCACGCTCCATTGCACCTCAACACCTTTAAAAGATGTTCTAATGGCTTGAATACTTTTTCAATGAATCAGCCTTTGTTACTTTCTCTAAATGTCAAAGGAGCCCAGATGTGAGGGCAAAAGTGATGGAGGAGGCCACCTAATCTAACCCCATCATTTTCTAGATGAAAAAACTGAGGTTTGAGAAGGTTAAGTGACTTGTCCAAGGTCACAAAGGTAGTCAGTATCACAGGTGGAATCTGAACCCAGGTCTTCTGACTTCAGAGTTAATCTTTCTATATGCCAGGCTCCCTCCTCTATATTAAGCAAAATACCAGTGTACATTTTATTTATTTTGAGTATTAGATTTGAGGTTCTTTAATTGTTTTATTTGTAAAGAACATAATACCAATTGAATAGAGCCCCTGGACATTACACAAAGGCTGAAATAATAACAATGCAAAAAACTGAATAGAAAAAATGGACACAGTACTGATATTATTTGGGTTTTGGACATGCACTGGATAGACAGTGCATCAAATTAATTCATCAATATGTGTATCTTAGACAACTGTTAAAGATAGAAAATTGGTTGGCCTCAAAATTCAGCAGGAGGAAGCAATCAGGTTGGACCCCTGATTTCTCAATTGAGAAAGTACACAGAGTTTTCAATGATCCTATTACCCTTACCTGGAATATATTTCTTGCTTGATGCTGCCTTGCAGAATTTTTATTACCTCCTTTCAATTTCCTCTGTGAAGCCATCTCTGATTCCTTTGGCAATTTTCCCCTTCTCAAATTATTGAATTTATCTATATTCATATTATCTCTGCGCCCCCCCCCCCCCCCGCCCCGAGTAGAACGTAAGTTCCTTGAGGAGAGGAACTGCTTCCTTTCTGTTTTTGTATTCCTGCACCTAGCACCTACCTTCCTAGAACACTGAAAGCATTTAAAAAATGTTTATTGGATTGAATCAAAACTACCCACTACTGCAAAAACCCAGGTCTTTAATACCAGTTAATCTGTTGGTGATGCTACATGACTGATAATTATAGAGCAGAATTTCTGGCGAAATAAAAATTTAAAATAACCTAAAAGGCAATGGGATGATGTCTGTGGCTACATCACAACCCCAACAATGATATATACCTGAATAGTGGAAATCCTTTTATCTAAGAATACAAATGAGGCAGTGGAACAAACTTGTGCAAGGAGTGAGAGGTAATAGAGGGAAGATATGAGTGGGTACAGAGGTACTATTGAGAACAAAGGGAAAGCCTCCAAGGCTTTGAGAAGATCAACTATGAAGGATTTATAGGAAATATTTTTATTTATAGGAAATCATGGACAAGAATCACATAGGATGAAAAGGTTTGGGTTTGATCTATATTAGTCAGAGAAGGAGTCTTACCAATGAAATTACAGACCCATGAAAGTTATCAAAGCCAAAACTATAAGAATAAAAAGATTTTAGTGCTCAATAACCTTCATGTCTGCTGAGTTATTAAAAAAAAAGGAGCAGAGAGGACAGAGATTTGTGTGAGGGCAGAGTCATCCTGGATGCAGTAGAATATGACCAGAGAGATGATTTGACCCCTGAGACTGAAGGGGTTATGCCATTACTACTAGGGCACCTCTAAAATCAAGTCTGGCTTTATTTCAACTGAACAATGGCTCAGAAAATGGAATCTTCCGATCCCTGATCCTCAAATAACCTCAGAGAACTTTGTCCAATCAGTGTCTGAAAAGAAATCCTTTATAAAAATGCCCAAGTAGCTGCTAAGGGAGGAGTTATGTGGCAACCCCATGAAGTGACTTAAAAAAAATAACAGGTTTTTATACATTAAGCAAAAGTGTGGTCATCCCACCTGTCTGCCTAAAAGGCATCAGTGACTCCATATTGCCTTTAGAACAGATGTCACTGCTTGGCATTGAGGTCTTCCATAATATGGTGCTACCTTATCTTACAGAGGTCTTGTACATATTCCATAATCCAGTCAAAATGTACTACTCTTGCCCACCAAATACATTCAGTACTTTCCTAAACTCATGCCTTTGTCATACTATTCTCTATTCTTCACCTCCCCCCTTTTCCAAATGCCCTACCTAGTGAATTCAGAATAATGCCCAGCTCAAACTCCATCTTTCACAAATACCTTTCTTGCCCACCAGTCATTAATTACCATCCCTTATGACACTCATAAATGATGCAGTGAATAGAGTGCTGGGCTTAGAGTCAGGAATACCTGACAAACCCAGCCTCAGGAACTTCTTTGCTGTGTGACCTTGGGCAAGTCATTTAATCTCTGTTTGCCACTAGAGAAGGAAATGGCCAACCTCTCCAGTATCTCTGCCAAGAAGACACCAAGGAGAGAGGCCCCCATGTGGTCATGAAGGGTTAGACAAGACTGACATGACTGAACAATCAACAATGTAGACCTCTCTACTTCACTCATCACATCCTATTGTATATTATGGTTATATGTGCTTGTTCTAACCCAGGGGTGGGGAACCTGTGGCCCATGAAGTTTGGGTTCAGTCAAGGGTTGCACTTGAGGACCTAGAGAGCAACATGTAGACTTGAGGCTGCAGGTTCCCCACCCCTGTAAATCCAACCCCTTCTGGATTTTGCAGTGATGTATTTGAATTTGACCAATCCTGCTTGTTTCTACACACAGAGAATTGCCATTCTGTGACTTCTCTTGCTTTTCAAAACTGTCATTGAATCACTTGAACTTGATCTCACTTGCAAATATGGTCCCTGGAGGACCCCCTATTGCATAAGCCCCCAGAAAACCTACACCAAGTTGGGGAGGGTCTGTGGATCAGCACTTACTCAAAACTGTAACTCTACTTTGGACTGGACAGCTGCGGGGCTCTTTCTACATGAAGGGAAATTTCTCTGGTGGTTATGTTGATTGAGAGTGAACTGTGGGTTTGCACTCATGGATCAACAAAGGCATCATTGTCTTCCTGCTGGGAGGGCTTCTCTCTTCTCTCTGAGTCACATTTTCTGCAGACAGCCACCAGTTCTGCCCCTAGTTTCTCCCTTGTGGAGAGCTTTGAGAAGTAGTTCAGGGTAATTTACACAACCTGGATCAGTTATCCAGGAAGAAGAGAGGAAAAATTAAAACAAAGGACATACTGAAGTCTCCTATCATTACTGTGTTACTGTCTATATTTTCTTGAAGTTCAGATGATGTTTCCTTTGTGAATTTGGATGCGAAGGCATTTGGAGCACTTAAATTTATTACTGATCCTGGTTTGTTGCCTTTGGTTCCTTTAAGCATAATATAGTTTCCTTGTTTACTTCCTTCTATTTTTTGAATGTTCATTTTTTCTTTGTCAGCATGATTGTCACGCCTGCTTTTTTGCATTCATTTTTTTTTAAAAGCAATTTGGGTTAAGTAACTTGCTCAAGGTTACATGGCTAGTTATTTATTTATGTGTGGATGCTAATTTTCTGAGGCCGGAACCAATCCCGGGTCCTCCTGATTCTGGGGCCGCACTCCTACTCACTGCGCCACCTAGCCGCCCCTATTTTTTTGCATTCATTTGATACGTAGTAAATTTTTTCCCATCTCCTCAGTTTTATTTTGTATGTCTTTGTTTTTTAAATGTTTCTTGTAAGCAACAGATTGTAGGGCTTCATTTTCTTATCCAATCTGTCATTTTCCCTCACTTTATTTGTTTAATCCATTTGCAATTAAAGTTATAAGAATTAGGCTTATATTTGAGGAAAAACAAATGGAAAGAGAGTGGGAGTGCCTATCTAAACTCCCAAAAGACTGGGTGGGAGCTGCTAACCAGGTGTTGGACACATTGGCCAGTCGCTTAGGTGGGAGGAGATAAACAGGATGGACTCATCATGAGCCACCCAGGGTAGAAGACTCAGACATGTGGTAATCCAAGAGTCATTCCTACAATCCAAGAGTCATTCCTACGGGCACTGGAGAAGACACTTTGCATGAAGAGTGGCATTGTGATTGGGACTCAGATGTTCAACAAAGGAAAGTACAGAGGGACTGGACTGATTCTGGCTTCAGAGGCATGGAAGAGCTAATAGCCTGGTAGGTGAGAGTCTGGTTGCCAGGTATATACCATATAATCAATGGGCCTGCTGGACAACACCTAGACCTTAGAAGTAACTTGTACCCATTTCTGGGGAGTAGTAACTAGAGTAGAAACCAGCAAAACAAAACAAAACATAGCAAAAAATGTACTTCAATAGGAAGACAGAGGTGGAAAGCTTCTAGCAAATAAGTAATATGGTACAGATATGGAATAGAGCTATTGGCAATAATGATGATGATGATGATGCTGTAGCAGAACTCTAACACAGAGGAATGAACCTTGGGTTTTTCCTTTTTATAGTAGCTAACTAGGATTTATATAGCACTTTAAGATTTGCAAAAAACTTTACAAAGGTTCCCTCAGTTGATCTTCAAAATAACTATGTGAGATACTATTAGGTCCATTTTACAGAAGAGAAGACTAAGGCAAGCAGGGTGAAGTGATTTGTCCAGGGCCACACAGCTAAGAAGTGTTCGAGGTCAGATTTGCCTGACATCAGATATAGCATGCTCTCCACTGTATCACCAGATAAACATCACAAGACCCATCAAATTAAACCAACATATGCTTTGATAATTGATTTTTTTTGCAAAGATGGGCAACAGGTGAATAAAGTGAAAAATATGTTGGAAAATATGTGAAAGGCTAAAGTCTTGCTGATTACACAGTAGCCTCACAGCTACATGTCACACATATTTCAATAAAAGAATTATTGGTTGTGGCAAGTATCAAGTAAAACTACAAAAAAGATTTATATTATATTAATTATATATATTATGCTATGTTATGTATATTACATTACATTACATTATATTACATTATATTACATTACATTACATTACATTACATTATATTATATTATATTATATTATATTATATTATATTATATTATATTATATGGTATGACTTTGTTGCTTCAGCTTTTGTTTACTGGCAAATGATATGCTCTGTAGCCAGATCCATCACAACAGAAGTATGAAGTCTTGTTTTGTTTTTCCCAAACTGACACTAGAAAAGAAGTCTTGGAGAAACATGGCTACTCACAACATGAGAGGCTGAGGGCGGGTAGTAGTAGTAAGGACTATAATGAGGCCTATAGCCTGGGACAGTAGGGACTAGTCAAGACAGAATTCCCTCTATATCCCAGGCACTCCATGGGAAAAAGTGGCTTACATGTGGAAGCCTCTCTATATCTTTCCTAGAAGGTAGACCATCATTTCTAAATTGCTCTTATTCACAAAGATGTATTAACTTTTAAAAGCTAAATGCAGTTTCAACTTAGTTTTAATGTGTGAGACCAAGACATGATGGGGGGTGGAGAAAGGGAAGGTGTTCTGGTCAGGAAGATGAAGGCATCCAGTTACTTGAGGTACTTGAACACAAATAGACTAGTAATTGTGTTCAAGAAAGATGTCTAAAATAACTTAAAACCTGGCATTAATAGGTTTTCTGTTAGAAATGATTTGTAGGTGAAAGGTACTGAGGCCACAAGGTAAGCCATAGTTGTCTTGCCTTTACACATCACCAAGGGTGCACTAAACTGAAGTCAATGCTGCTGGGAAGGAAAGAAAGTTCTAATGTAAAGTTTAAGAAGAAACTTTAATCTTTTTTCTCTGGTGTTTTAGCAACCTAATGCCACCAACAGCTATCAATGGATGCTATAAAGAGTGGCTAGCCTAATGGATGTAGGCTGGAATAAGGAAGAGAGGAAGCACAAGTAGAATGTTGGGGAAGCCTGGATCTGTACAAGGACCAAGTCATCTTTGAAGGAGCCACAGGCTTGTACAGCTTCCATACCATAGTGAACTTTGGATTCCACATCTTCAGCCTAGGACTCATGGATGGGCTCCCCACATATCACAAGAAAGATGCTTCAGTATAGATGAACCTGGGGTGCTACCTCATCACTGTGAGTCACAGCCATGATGGAAGTCTAAGGATGGTACCTAGCTAGCTGCCTGAAGAGCAGACCTTCCAGACTTGATGACTGTAACACTTGAAGGAAGCCTCCATGGCACACATGGTGGCAGCATCAGTAGGATGTTTGGTCAAAAGAGGCTGGTGGTGAAGCTCCACAAACAGCTGTGAGTGAAAGACGGAAGCCTCTGCCTCCCAGGTAATAGAGTGTTACACTCACATAGCCTCCATTTATGGTAACCTTCTCTGGCACTCTCCCAAGAGATAATGACACAATCAGTTCCATCCAGGACAAATCTCTGCTCTTAGGGTATATGGGGTATGGCTTCTTACTCATGCTATCTAGACTCAGAGTGGCCCAAATAACAGATCTCCCAACTTGATCATGCCTTTTAATGACTATAGTATGAACAAGAAAGACATCTGCTGCTCAGATCACAATATCCAGCTCTCCAGAGCCACCAGATACCATTGCTGGCTTCCAGTATCTCATCACACCTTTGGACTTCCTTCATGGCTTTGCTGGTGAGATTGATGCTTTTAATTCACTCTCCAAGGAACTTTATGACAACAGCTGCCTTTCAAATGAAAGAGATAAACACCATGTCCACATCTGTTATCTTCCACAGTATAAATCATTTATGTCCTCAGAAAATTGCAGGCAAATCCGCACTTGCCTAGGAGGGCTTACATCCTTCTTGCTCCCCCAAATGCTACCATTCTCTACCTCAGGCACAAGGAAATCACCAACTTTTCATTCTACAAATAGAACCCATTGTCCACCAAGATTCTGCTGCCAACTTTCACCACTTTGTAAGTGTTTTTGTAGTCAACCCATGGAATAGTGTCATCCTCAGTCTCCATGTGTACTTCGTCCATGGTGATCTTCAGAGCCCTGTCCTCTTCTGCTCCACTCGAGCTGTGCCCCTGACAAGTCCAGTATCGGGTCCTATAGCCATAAGCTGGTAAAGAATGGCTTTAGAAATTAAGTTCTCCATGGCTTTTTGTACATTTGCAATGATCTCTGTTTGGGACTCATGACTTCTAGGGGAAACGTTTAGACATGCAACATACATTCCAGCTTTGATCGTCTCCTTTAACATTTCCACAGAAGGGGATTCTGGACCTATTGTACACATGACATCAATGTTTTGGACATTGATGGGCTCTAGGCTGATGTGTTCCAAGGAAAGCATCTGCCATGGCAGTATTGTAGCTCCTGGTTCCTAGTTTATTGGGCGACTTTGACATGATTACAATTCTTTTATTTTCTGGCTTTTTCTTTTTCTTTTGTCTCACTTAAAATTATTGGAAGGAACACCTTGAAGGATAGAACACCTTCTTTATGTATTATTTCTCTGATTGCAATTTAAATGATTCATTACAGCGGATCATTCCTAAATCACCTCTGGATAGAAAAAAAATCAAAATTAATACAAAACTATAATAAAGAATAAAAACGAGAAAAGCATATGATGTGTAATTAAAATAATTTACACAGGATCTATTTAAACAAATAATCAATGCTGGAAAGTGGTAAATGAATGAAGGAAAGGATATAAATAATGATCATAACAATTTCCTGCAGAAGTTTAATCAATGTAAATAAATAGAATGTAAATAAATGAGGGTGTCAAAAAAGTCTAAAAACTGCCTAAGTGAAGAAGCACTTAATCTCCTTGCTAAATAGAGAGACTTGGCAGCCAAGGGCAATGTCAGCTTAGAATTGATTAATTTGTTAAATATAAGTAAACTGTTTCATAAAACAGAGGAAAAAATGCAAGGATAAAAAAGTCTAAAAGGAAGTGTAGTGGGGCGGCTAGGTGGCACAGTGCGTAGAGCGTCGGCCCTGGTGTCAGAAGGACCTGAGTTCAGATCCGGCCTCAGACACTTAACGCACACACAAACAAAAACCTAGCTGTGTGACCTTGGGCAAGTTACTTAACCCCAATTGCCCTCCAAAAAAAAAAAAAAAAAAAAAAAGGAAGTGTAGTACTTATAATTAAGAAAAGTAGCTCTGAAAGCACTTAAAGATGAAATTAGAAGTAGGACACCAAATGAAAATTGGAAAAGAAAAAGATTTCTATAACTAAGTCTTTTCATCATCAAGAACAGTGTGGCTACAACATTTGGACCCTATTGAACCTCATAATTACAAATGTGCTGGTGCTGCTTGAAGAAGGGAAATCAGCACAGAAGAACACAAAAAAGGGAAAAGCAACTGGATGTGAGGCCAGCTCTGTAGAGGAGGTCCATGCTGTAAATGATACAAGGTTGAGGACCGCTCCCTTCTCAAAGTATCTGTGGTGAGGGATAGCAGAGGTGTGGGAAAAAATGTTGTGCCTTATTATTACTAAAAAATGTTTCACAGATGGGAAGACAGAAATACCAATTCATTGTTGGTAGAGCTGTGAATTAGACCAATTGTTCTGGATTTCAGTTTGGAATTTTATAAGAGAAGTGAATTAAAGAGTCCGGATTCTTTTACCTCAAAGAAATGAAACAGAAAACAGGGGTCCAGTATATACCCAAATATTCATACTAGCAATTTGTGGTGGCCAAGAACTAGAATAAATGTGGGTCCATCAGCTAGGAAATGGCTTAAAAAAGCTATGGCATGTGACTGTAATGTTTAGTAAGAAAAATGAGAAATGTGAGGAATTCAGAGAAAATTTCTATGAACATTTGCAAAGCAAAATTAGAGCCAAGAGAATGAAAAATACACAATAGCTACAATGATGTGAATGAAAAGATCACTAAAAGGAAATTGAATCCTCTCGTGCAACTTCCTTTTGGAGTAATGGAAAAGAAATTAAATTCCCAGAGAAGAAGTAATGAAATTCCCTTATGGTAGAGAAGTGGGAGACTACGGAGACACATTATTGTGCATGATGTCAGATACGGTCTCTGTATCAGATGTTTTTGTTTAACTGGTTTCCTTTGTCAAAAAGGAAGGTTCAATGTGGGTGCAGAGTCAGGAAATGACTATGCTGTAAAGATAAAAGACACCAATAAAGTGTATTTTTTAAAAAGGCAACTGATAGAACTTTAATAACTGTTGCATCAACTTATACCTATTTTCCTCATCTCTATAAATGTAACGGGGATCTGGCGCATGTGCAGACACGATCAATTTGCTGAGATGGTGTCATTCACATGAAGGACATCAGGGAGCTATTTCTGGGAGAATTATGGACTGGAAGATGTATGGACATTCCACACCTCATATGTGTAAAACGGGGAAAATGAGAGAACCTTCTTCCCAGGGCTGTGAGGACCAAATGGGATAATATTTATAAAGGGTTTGGCACAGTGCCCCAAATGTAACAGGTGCTTAATAAATACTTGCTTTCTTCCTTCCCCAGACACCATCCATGCCTGCTTCAGTCTCTCCAGGGCATTTCCCTTGCATAACATCAATATTTTCTTGGAAGCAGCCCCCTAGAGGAGATGCATGAAAGCAAGCTGATGGGGGTCTACTGATAGAAATTTTGTGAAAATCACTTAGATACATATCCTTTATATACACTAGAAAGGAAAAGGCTATCTTGTGCCAGTGATATTCTGCCATAGGTGACATTTTTACCATCTAAAAATGAACTGACATAGAGAATACAAGATCCCACTATGCCCATTGTCTGCTGACTATAAAGAAGATATTTAGCAGAATAAAATGACACCTTAAAGACTCCTCTCCAGAAAGGCATCTCCTATATATGTCAAAAGTAGGTAAGATTCCCAGACAGAATAGTGACAATCATGATAATATGCATAGCTGACCTTTGTATGATGCTTTATTAGCCTGCAATGAATATTACATACGTCATCTCCTTTATTGTAGAAACAGCCATATGACAACTGTCTGATTATTGCTATCAAATGAGGCATAAAACAGAAGAATGTACACCTGCTAAAGGTTTTTACTATTAGCTTGTAGAAGAGTCAATGCAGAGTCAAAGCTGAAGAGAAACCTTCTCCTGAAGATGAGTTTAGTTTCTCCTGCTAGATGCTCCTGTTTGTAGATGACATTCGACTTGTTGCAGAAAATCCTAATGGGATCCCACTACTGTACAGAAGATATATTAAGATAATATCCCAAGTACTGTATAGTAGTTTGGCTTTACCAAGGAAGAAAATAACAAGTGGATGAAGAATGCCAATTATCCAGACATTTAGCTATGTATTCATAGCTAGACAGCCTAGAAGGCATATCTATCTTTCTAGTTATAACCACATGTACACATTTCTATAAACTTATAACTCTATATTTATACTTAGACATAGCAAATGAACAATGATCTGAGTCAAATATTGAAGAGAAGGAGAACAGTGAGTTGAATTGCCTTTGGGAAACTAAAGCTTTTGTAATGACCTCAAGTTTTAAATAACACGATTCTTCCTTGGAATACTGATCATAGAATAAAGGGCAATAAAGAAATACAGAGAAGGTGTGAACTGTATATTTGCAACAAATTACAAAAAGGAATTACATAGAAACACAGTAAAGGATAAAAGAAATGTATGACTGGAAAAAACAATAGACTGGTCATGTGGTGAAAAAGAGAGATCACTTAGATAGCCTCCCTTCTCCACTGATGTTCATGTGATGCTAAGAGGACCTGAAGAAGGCCTCCTGTGGCAAGCTTATGGAAAGACCTGTACAAGGGTTAAGTAAAATCATGGATGAGGCGTGATCTCCATTGTTGGTGGGAATAGCCACCATAAGGAAACCAGAGATCCCCTGGAGTAGGGGAGTACAGTAGGTTAGGATGGCCAGAAAGTAGTGAGAGGCTTCTTCTGACCCAGAAAGAAATAAAAACTCAAAGGCCTAGAAGGGGCTCTGCCCAGACACTGGGAAAAGAGAAAAGGAGACCACATTTCTAGCTGAGGAGACAAGCAGAGACTGGTTAGTCTTTGAAACAATTACTGATAAGAGTTTAAATGGAGTCAGGACGAGTTCATGCCCCAGAGAAAATGAGATAAAAGAACCAAGGGGCAAACACATAAATATGAGGTGAAGTCTGGACAGAGGTGACCCAGGGAAGAACCGGTTCTCAGATCTGACAATCTAAATGCCCTGGAACAATTTTTAATTGTATGTTGGAAGGGAACTATATTCCTTCTTACTTAACCCAAAGCAATTATTTTATGAATTGGATTTAACATATATCTGCTTTCTGGGTGAGTTATGATTCTGGATTTATTATTGGCATTATTATTTATTACTGGCATTATTATTAATGCTACTATTATTTATCAATTTCATTTTCTGTAAAATAATGGGATCTAATTGTTTTCTAAGATAATTTTCAACTCTTAATTCTATGAATTTATAATCATACCTTACATTTATAGAGTGCTTTACAGCTTTAAAACCTCTTTTAATTTGATCTTCATAATAACTTTGTGAAATTGATAATATATTATCATTCACATTTTATAGATAAAAGAAAATAGAGGCAACTAAGAAGCGGGGGAGGGGAAGATGGTCAGAAAATTTCAAGCTCTCAATTTTCTCCCTTAAAAGAATTAAAATAGCACTTTAGGGTGAACAAAGTGTGGATGGAGATAAGTAAGAATAGGGACACAACCAGGGTCTTCCTGGGACAGTTTGAGAAGATCAGAAGAAAAATCCCAGGATGAGGTTTGGTTCCTGTGAAGAGCAAACACCTCCAGGCTAGGTTCCATTTTAACAATAAGCCCCAAGTCCTGGGGTTAGCTGGTTTGAGAGGCTGCTTTGGCCCCAGCCACCAGAACTTTCACCCCCAGGATAGTGAGGGCAGTTGGGTGTCTGAACCGGGGAACCTCTGATAATAAGGAACACCAGATCCAGATGTACTGTGAAGAGCAAAGAGTGGCAGGGGTTGAGAAGGAACCAGCACATGCCTGGTGAGTGCAGAGGCAGTGGGGTAGAAAGTCCCTAGCTGTAGGCACTTATAGGAGGTTAGACGTTTGGCTTTGGTTCCAGGTTAGAGGGGAGAACTGAAGATCTGGGGCAAGAGGCACCATTTTCCATACCCCAGGGTTAGAGGTGATTACAAAAATTAAGCTACCACCACAAAAAAATGCACAGGCAAAGGAGAAAGACTCCAACCATAGAAAGCTATTATGGGAATAGAGATGACTGGGGTTCATCTTCAGAGGAGGATATTGAAGTAAAGAAACCCCCAAAGAGTAACATCGAATGATCACCTGCCCAAAAAAGAATTCACAGAAGATCTTTAAAGAGACTTTAAAAATCAAATGAGAGAGATGGAGGAAAAACTAAAAAAGAAAATAGGAATAATCCAAGAAAAACAAGAAGGGTATGAAAGGAAAGTCAAACAAATAGAAAAGGAGACCCAGAATCTTAAGGAAGAAAATGATACCTCAAAAATTAGAACTGGGCAAAATGAAGCCAGTGAAATTATAAGACATTAAGAAATAATTAAACAAAATATGAACAATGAAAAAATAGAAGAGAAAGTAAAACATAAGAAAAATAGCATATTTGGAGAATAGGACAAGAAGAGAAAATGTAAAAATAATTGGACTAACTGAAAACTATGATAAAAAAACCTTAATACAATAATACAAGAAATAATTAAAGAAAGTTGTCCTCAACCATTAGAACAAGGGGGGAAAGCAGAAACAGAAAAAAAAATTCATTGATTACCACTTAAGAGAGATCCTATGAGGAAAACTCATAGAAATATCATAGTCAAATTCCAAAACCCCCAGTTCAAGGATAAAATATTAAAACCATCAAGATTAAAACAATTTAAATATGATGGTGCCACAATTATAATTACATAAGACCTAGCAGCAAAGACATTAAAAAACCACAGGTCTTGGAACACAACATACCAAAGAGCAAAAGAATTGGGGCTTTGCCTGAAAATATCATACCTTGCAAAGTAAGTATTATCCTGAATGAAAAAAAGGGTACATTTGACAAACCCTCAGGCTTTCCAGACTTTGTAAAAAAAATCCTGAACTTAATAGAAGATTCAAACCAAAAGAAATATAAGGCACATACCAAAGACTGATTACAAGGGATTCATAAGGACAGACTGTTGTTTAATTTTTAAATATGTAAAATGCAAAATGTATGTCTAAGATTCTTATTAATAATTGGGTAGGTCATAATAAAGATTGGGGTAAACCTGAGTATCATATGAATTTAAAAAGTAAAATCATTTAGGAATAGCTAAAAAGAGTAATTATTTGATATAAATGAGGTACAAGAGAAAGAATTGATATAGAGGAATTAGATGGGGGAGGAGGGCTAGTAATTCTGGTAACCTACTTTTATCAGGAATGGGTTTAAAAGGAAACAATACATATATATTTAGAAGAATATAAAAGTCTTCTAAGTTCAGAAGAAATAAAATGGTGGGGGAATAGGGAGGGGGAAGAGGACAAGGGAGGGATCTTTAGAGAAGAAGGTGAGGGAACAGGTAAAAGAGGTATAGAGGGGGGCGGCTAGGTGGCGCAGTGATTATAGCGCTGGCCCTGGAGTCAGAAGGACCTGAGTTCAGATCCGGCCTCAGACACTTAATGCACACACAAACAAAAACCTAGCCATGTGACCTTGGGCAAGTTACTTAGCCCCAACTGCCCTCCAAAAAAAGCAAAAAGCAAAAAAAAAGAGGTATAGAGGGGTCTTTAGATTTATGGGAATGGGAGGATAGGGGAGGGATCCCTGGAGCAGGGGAAGTCAAGTAATAGGAGGGCAAGGTAGTGGGTAGTGGTAGAGGGCAAGTAAAGTAGGGAAGGCAAGAGGGATAGGAAATAAGAGATATGCACGAACACAAAACCAAAATCAGGAGTAGAGAATGTTTGGGAAAGTCTTTGTCTACATATGTATGTATGTGTATATGTATATATATGTGCATATGTGTATACATACATATATACATACATATATATGTGTGTATATACGTATGTATATGTATGTATATATATATATATATATACACATAGCTATAGAGAAACATATCTAAACTTTATTGTGGCTTTCGGGGGGGAGGGAGGGAAAAAAGAACAAAGTAATAAAATACACAGCAGAGAACAAAAGAAAACTTACAAAGAGTAAAAAAAGATAGACAACTCTCAGCACAATGTGCATTATTTATCATACAGGCTTTCTTGAAATGAAAATTCATTGTTATGTATTTTTCATGCTCTCTTATGCTCTGCTAAGCACACGAAATGCTTTTTCTTCTTTCTTTGTATTTAAGTTTCAATATTTAAGTTTATGATACATTTTTGTTTCTTTTCTCTATTCTGTATTTGTGTTCTGGCCCTTGAGTCTAAAATTAAAAACAAAGAAGTGGCGGAACCTGGACACAAACTCAGGTCTTCTGACTTCTTGTCTAGTGGATCATCTTTCCATTGCATCCCGCTGTCTCTTATTTACCTCATCAGGACATAAAGCTGCTTCAGAAATTGTCTATATTCTTCTCTTAAAGCATCCTTCTCTTGTTGTAACACAGACAGCTTCTCCAATAGCTCCTGATTGGTCTTAACTTGCTGGAAAACAGAAGAATTTTGTACACAGGACTTCAAAAAACTGTTTGACAAAAATTAATCCTAATGGCCACTTACACAGACCATTAAGATATTTAAATGATCAACTAAACTATAGAGAGGAAACACAGAGGAAGAAGAACATCTAACAGGGGCCAACAGGGTTCATTCAAAGTGAGTTATGTAGCCACAAAGAGAAGGAAGAAAAGAATGTGGAATGGCAGACAGGAGATAAATGGACCTATCTGGTGAGAAGATCTATATCTATATCTATATCTATATCTATATCTATATCTATATCTATATCTATATCTATATCTATATCATCTATATAGAAGTGTGAAGGAGTTAAATACAAAAGGTAAGGGAGGCTATGCTGGGAGAGGAGAGAAGACCAAGAACTTTGACTGCTAAGGTCCTGGACATAGAGGGGGAGTCGAGTGAAATCATGTGAATGACTCACTGCAAACCATGACCTTTCTCAGGAATCCACAACTTCATCAGTTTAGATGTTCCCTCAACAGATCACAACCCCTCTATACATTACAAGATGGTTTTTGCAAGTTACTGTAACTCAAAATTTATCACCAACTTTTTGGTGATGAGGCTCTCTGAACTTAGCTAGGCCTGTTGCTGGACAAGAAACACCATTGGAAAACCCTTCCAGTTTGGTAGGACCTGTTGGAGTTTGTACTTCACTGGCATAGCCTTTTGAGAACCCAGAGTTACCTCCACAAAATGATAAGGCAATGGAGGGAGACTTTAATGGACTCATTTACTCTGTAAGAAAAAAAAAAAAACAATTCAGAGAGAATGTCCCTGTGCCAAGGGGTTAGTGACACCATTTTTATATGTGATAACCCATCATTACTTGGAAAGTATAGATGTTGGATATGATCTAATGGATAATGTTACTAATCTTCTATTGCTTTCCACATTTCATCAAAGAGTTTAGGTCTTCATGAAATACAAAAGCAAGGTAATGCCCCTCTCTTTACTCTTACCTCATCAGATTTTTTCTTTTCATCTTCTAGCATTTGAAGCTGGACCTCTTGCTGTTCAATCTTAAGTTGTTGCTTACAGTTAGACTGTTCCATAAGAGCCTCTTTAGCATGTAAATATTGTATGTGTTGTTGTAGTTCATATACATTCTGATCTAGTAGTCTCCTGTGGGCAGTTAAAGCATTATGATGAGGATAAAGTAACTGTGACCGTATAACTCGTTCATGGACATGGGGCACAGGTATCTAGAGTAGGGTTTCCCATTCCCCCAAAACAAGAGTCTCACAGCAATATTTGTGAGAGACTTCTAGCTGGCGAGTAAGCCTGCTCAGACTCTACCTCTCCAACGTCTCTGCTTGTATTTGCAAGGAGCAGGTTTATAACTACAATGTCCTCCTTCGGTTCCCTCCCATCTCCATTCCTCCTACTTCTGTGCTTTGTTGTTGCTGAGTCATTTTCAGTCATGTCTGATCTTCCTGACCCCACTGGGGTTTTCTTGGCAAAGATATTGGAGTGGTTTGCCATTTCCTTTTCCAGCTCATTTTACAGATAAGGAACTGAGGCAATCAGGGTTAAGTGACTGCCCAGGGTGACACAGCTAGGAAGTGTCTGAGACCAGATAGGAACTTATGAAGATGAGTCCTTCTTACCCCTGGCCAGGCATTCTATCCAGTGTGCTACCTAACTGCCCAAATCTGAACAATTCTCTGCTATCACTGGCTCCTCCTTCCATGTGGTTCTACTCTCATTTTCTGTTAAAGAGAGCAAGACTTTGATCTGTGTTAAATTGCAAATTGAATTATATGCTATTAGAATTTATATGCTAACTATATAAAGGACAACACTCAATGAGAACTCAAACATTTTGAGTTACAGCCAAAGAACACTTCAGAAAATAATTGATATACAAGACACTGAGATAGTCCATAATAATCAATGAACAAATTCTGGTTCGTAAATCAGAAGTTATACTATTTTATAAAAATAATAGGGCAGTAGAACTTCCTGGCATGGTTTGCTCCATTTCGTTGAATCATAAAAACCTCCATGAAAATACATTTATCTTTGTCAGAGGAATTTAATAAATTATGACAACTGCTGAAAATGCACGGAAGCTAATCATCGCAATGGCAACTGGTCTGGAATTGAACATTCTGTAGGACCAAGGCAGAGGCATGCTAGAGTAAGAGCTGATTGGCAAACTTTCAGTGTGAGTATTTACATCTTGGAAATAAGCGAAAGCTACAAATCAGGACTTGATTTGGTTTCTTTGATTTTCTGCAATTAAAGAAGTGATGGAGAAAATATTAATAATGAAGATTAAATATAGAAATGCATCATGTGCACTTTTTTCTCAGTCGGCTAGCACATCTCTTGACCCAAGACCCATTCTATTGGATCAGCATTTTGGAAAGCAACAGACCCAGATACAAGCCATTATCATTCTCTCCCTATAGCTGAACACTACAATATACTTAGCCACTAATATATCTAATTAAAATAACATTTGTAGAGTGATTGAGATGGTCCAAAGTACAATGAACCCCTTTAAAGGAAAACACTGGATAAGTATAAAACATCATGAATAACATGAATTTTGTTTGATGCAAGTTTGGGAGATTACTCTCTTATGTTGTTCAGTCATTTCAGTCGTGTCTGATCCTTTGTGACTCCTTTTGGGGTTTTCTTGGCAAAGATACTGGAGTGGTTTGTCACTTCCTTCTCCAGCTCATTTTACAGATGAGAAAACTGAAGCAAACAGGGTTAGGTGACTTGTCCAGGGTCACACAGTTAGTAAATGCCTGTGGCCAGATTAAATCCAGGTCTTCCTGACTCCAGGCCTAGCACACTCTCCACCAGGCTACCTTTTTGCCCACTATTTCATATGTTAACACAATTTATAGACTATGAGCCTACGATTAATGAGGCTACATAATTACAAACAATTACAACTATTCTAACAAATGACTTATAAACATTACTTATATACTAATAGTCACCCCAGATGGTTTAGTTATAAAAAATCCTCTAATCTCTCAATGAATAATGCCTTCCTACCACCCCTAATTTTTCCCATACACATGCTTGCCAGAGATGACCTGTATTCCTATTCTTCAGATCACTGATTCTCACCAGAGAGCTGACTCCTATCCTACCTCCTGTAATCTCTATTCTTTCATTAAAAATTACATGTCATAGATTCTTTTTAAATTATTTTTGTTTCCCCCTATTCTCCACCAAGGCAAGCCCATGTCACCATTCCTAACCATGTCTATCCCCCATCCACAACCATTGGGAGCTTCCACCAGAAATACTCACCTCCCACCTTATGACTCGGGTTGTTCTTTTTCCTGACCCTAGCACATGAGTTGGGGCAAATAATTCCCAATGACCTCTGGCAGTAGAAGAAGAGACTGAGGCTAAGGGAAGAGGAATTCTCTCCAGAGACTGTGACCACAGCAGGGACAGAGACGTGTTCCTAGCATACAAAGTTCCTGGATGAACGCATTTACCCATAAAAATTAAAAGAAATCACAATTGTTATTGCTATAGCTCAGTTCCATTTGGGTTAGTGGGCCTCTGTGGGGACTTTTAGGAAACAAACCCTATTTTACAATATTGTTTCTATGTAAAAAAAAGTGTTCCAAGATTCAGACAATTGAGTTATAATGAATGTGTGGATTAGCCCAGTTAGAAAGTTAGGGATGGTCCATAAATCCTTCTAATGTTATGTTAATAGAACCAGACAACTACTTCCTAGAATGCCATCTCTCCTCTTTATAGAAAATGACAATTGTTGCTCTCATTACCTTTTCTGTTGTTCTTCCTGATACTGCATTTTTAGTTTAGTCTCATGTTTTTTCGCTTCTTTTACTGCTTCTTCAAGTTGCTTTTTATCTAAAATGCAAGTTTTTGTACAAGACTCATTTGCAGCTTCTAATTTCTCCTGAAGTTCCAAGACCTTGAGTAGAAATCGATGAGAAAGTAACACTCAGAAGATTACAAACTGCTTTTAAATCGGACAAATCCTGGACAAACTCTGAAACAAACAGTATTGCTGTTCACTCTGGCCTTATGTCAAGCATAGCTTGAAATCCAGAAATAAGACAGAATTCTCTACACTCTGCAATGATGAGAAAGCATTTGGCAGGAATGTGGGGACAAGCCGTGGTATATTAATGAGACTGGAATATGATTGTATTGTAAGAAATGACAAAGAGGATGGTTTCAGAGAAGCCTGCGAAGTCTTATATGGGCTGCCCCAAAGTGAAGTGAGAAGAACCGGGAGAACATTGTGCACAGTAACATCAATATTGTAATGATGATCAACTGTGAAAGACTTTGCTACCCTGATTAATACAATGACCCATGACAATTCCAAAGGATTTATGATGAAAAATGCCATCCAACTTCAGAGAGGGAACTGATAAAACTTTGTAGTTGGAAGCATACTGGTTTTCACTTTGTTTTTTTTCACTTTTTATTTTTCATAATAAGTCTAACATGGAAATATGTTTTGCATGACTTAATATGTATAATGGATATAATTTCTTGCCTTCTCAATAGGCAGAAGAGGGGGTGGAGAGAGGGAGAGAATTGGAAACTGAAAATAAACATTTTTAAAACCCTTAAAAAAGTCCATATTCTAGCAAAAAAAAAAAAGAGAGAGATTTAACAAAATTAACAAAAATACAATAAAACATTTTAAAAAATCAAATATTTGGGATTGTCTTGAATCAGGTACCAGTAATTCCTACTCTAGATGTCAGAGATGTTTTGAAGACTATCTACAATGTCTGTGAAGTACTTTTTATTAATTTTGCTTTAAAACCTTTATTTGATGAACGTGTACAAGTTTGGGGATGATATGAGTTATTGGTAAGAAAGATAGCTAATTGCACCTTGGGGTTTAAATAATTATATTAATATTAGCTAATATTGATAGCATGATAGATCATTTTGAGGTTTATAAAGAAATTGATTTGTACTTGCCCATTTCCTTCTCACCACAGCCCCACCAGGCAGATAGGTGCCATTTTTATCCCCACTATACATTCCTTCAGACTTGTCCATCTGGCCCTCAGGAAGCTCATGACTCCTTCAGGATCGAAGCAGTTTTGCCCCCTACCTGTTCCCTGCACAAAGCACCTGTCTCCTGACTCCTAGCAATGACACTTGCTGTCCCCATGCCTGGAATGCACTCCCTCCTCATCCCCACTCCAGCTTTCCTGGCTTCCTTTAGGTCTCAGCTAAAGTTCCCCTTCTGAGAGAGGCCTCTCCTGGTCCTCCTCAGGCTCTGTGCCTTCCCACTCAGACCATCCCCTGTTTACATCTTTCTTTGTACATAGTTGTGGCCTGTCTCCCCCATTAGACTGTGAACTTCTGGAGGTGGGGATTCAGTTCTTTCTTTACCTTTCCCACTACTTAGTACAGTGCCTGGCACATCCAGTGAATGCTTGTTGACTGAGTCTATCAATGTTGTCTGCTTGATGTTTCATTTTTGTTTAAATCAAGCTGTTCTAATGTAGGTATATATAATTTAATACAAATTGTAGAAAATTCACGATGAAGTCTGAGTGAATCTTTCAGTCTTAGTCAAAGAGCTAGTTTCTAGTTTGGACCATACTTGTGGCCTACTTCAACCACCTGGGGGCACTATATCTAAATTTTATTTTAATTATATATTAAATAATAATAGCTGACATTTATATAGAACAAAGACTCTTACATACGTTATTTTATTTGATCCTCAACAACCTTGTGGGTATTATTATTCCCACTTAGGTAGTAAATGTTTGAGGTGAGATTAAAGTCCTTGATACTTCTCACATTTACACAGTACTTACATGACAGCCAACCCTATGATATAGGTAGTGCAAATTTCAGATGAATAAATTAAGGTTAGGAGAGTTTAAGCAATTGGCCCAAGGTTAAACAGCTCCTAAGTGTTGGGGCTAGGACCTAAGCTTGAGGCTCCTTTCACTCTCAGTCTGATGGCTGACTATAACATACTTAAAAAAAATACTTTTCAAAGTGAAAGTATAAGCAAAAAAAAACACACGAAGGGATAGCTTTGGGACAGTCTGACTTTTTAATATGTAAGAAAGTCTGTCAGATGGTAGATATACTAGACTTATTTTACTGAGCCAACCAGGGCAGAACCAGGAGCAGCGGATAGACACTGCAAAGCAGGAAGTCAAGGCTTGAGGCAGGGAAAATTTCCCAACAAATACACCTATCTACATGGATTGCCTTGCCATGATGGACTCTTCCACAGTCAAGGTCTTCAAGGAGAGGCTACAGTCACTTGTCCAGTGTGTTGAAGAGGGAACTTTTTCATGTATGGGCTGGACAAAAAGGCAACTGAGTACACTTCCAACTATGATATCCTGCAATCCCATGAAGGTCATATGGTGGTTTTAATAGGTCCTACCCTTTTCAATTCACATGGGGTGGGGGGTGGAAGAGAGAGGGAGAAAGGAAAACCCATTCAGAATCTAGAAGCTGTAGAGTATGGGGAGATGAAGAAGAGGTCAGATGTCAAGTATTTTTTCTGCAAATACCCAGGATTGATTCATGTTGTGGTATGAACTTCACAATTACTGGAATCTTGAAAAAGAGGACGTCAGTGATAGTTTCCAGAGCCTAGTTATTGGAAAGGGCCAAATGTAAATGGTGATCATTACCTTTTTCTCTGCACAAGCCACTCTGGTTTTCTCTTGAGCAAGTTCTTCATATAAATTGTTTTGTGACTGAATATTCGTGGATTGTTTAAGTATTTCTTGTTCAAACTCTCTTACTTTCTGTTGACTACCTTCCCAGTCTGCTGTGAGGGAAGAACACATATTTGTGCTATCTAATAGTTTCTTCTGGGTGTGCTTCAATTCAGCTTTGATCTAGAATTGGGGAATAAAAATGACAATCAGCACAGACCAAATTTCAGGGTCCCAAGAAAAATCTCACAAATGACTCTACTCTACATAAAATATATTTTTTCTCAGGTAACTGAGAAAAAAAATCTTTGCAGAAAGTTTCCTTGAGAAAGGTCATATATCTAAGATACACAGGGAGCTGAATCAAATTTATAAAAACAAGAGCCATTCCCTACCAAGTAATTGATGAAAGGATATGAACAATCAGTTTTCCAAAGAAAACATCCAAGCTGTCAACAAGCATATTAAAAATGCTCCAAATTACTAACAATTGGAAAAAAGCAAATGAACACAACTGTGAAGTTCTACTGCACACCCATCAAATTGGCAAAGTAGAACCCCCCCAAAGCAAACGATGATTACTGGATGTATTGCAAGCAAAAAGACATTGCTAATGGAGCTGTGAATTGGTTCGATCAGTCTAGAAAGCAATTTGAAACTATGCCTCCCAAGTCACAACCCTTTGATCCAATGATAGCACTACAACTCTTACTTTTTTTGGCTATAGCACAAAGAGCTCAAAGAAAGAGATAAAGGTCCCATATGTACAAAAATATTTATAAGTAACTCTCTTTGGTATAGTTAAAGGAATGCCCATCAAATGAAGAATAGCTAAACAAATTCTGACATATGAATGTAAGGAAATATTTTTGTGCTGTAAGAAATGAAAAAAGGGATTGTTTCGGAGAAACCTGGAAAGACTTATGTGAACTGATGCATGGTAAAGTGAGGAGGACCAGGAAAACAATTTATACGACAGCAACAACACATAAAGACAATTTTGAAAGACCTAGGAAATCTGACCAATGCAATTTTGAAAGACTTATGAACTCTTAACTGTGATTCCCGACAACTGGTGCTGAAGCATGTTACCCACTTTCTGACAAAGAGATGAAGGACTCAAATTAATATAACCAATGTAGGAATCTGTTTTGCTTGACTATACATATTGGAATTTTTTTTAAAGATTACATCTATTTGTTACAAAGGTTTTGTTTCTCTTTTTTCTCTTTGGGGTGATGGGTTAACAGGGAGAGACAAGAGCTAGGGATAGGGTTGCAAACAAGAAAAAAAAAACAAAAAAAGGTTTTAATGCATTAAAACTGTTTTTCTGAAATGCACAAAAGAGAATAGAAAGGTCAGAAGCAATCACAGGTATGTAGGAAAATTTTGAAAGGAACATGTTTAATTTATTATATATTTAAAAAGAAAAGCAAGCTATACATAATAGAAATCCACCATTTTGTTTACATTTTCTTTTTGTTCTGTTCTATAGAAGTACTTGTTTTATTTTATTTTATGTTTGTTAAATTCAGAAATTTTTAAAATGGGAAAAACCCCCAAAACTGAACTGTCTTTCTTGAATTTAAGTAAAAACAAAACAAAACAAAACAAAACCCAGTCTACTCCCTAGTGACATGTACCTCCATTTACTCTGCCAGAGTAAAGGAAAGATCTGATAATATGTGTTGTGCTTAAGGAATACCAAAGCACAAGATAGAGTTAGGAGTTAATTTACCCAGATCTTCTGACCACCAAAATGCCGTTTGAAAGAAATAAACTCCTGGCCTACAGTAATGCTGTTGTTGCTCCATGGCTAACTACACTGCTGCAAGATTTGGGAAGTTCCCTTTGTCTCTGTTTGCTTCAGTCTCTATGGTTAAAATCCATGGTTAGCTCTTAAAATGCGTGCACTGACTAATACTGGGCACAATTGGAAGAAGGATGGCTAAGTGGAAATCTGGGAGGAAATCTCTAACGCTGAGAGTTCGTTACTGTAAATTCAAAGGGCCAGAGTGAGATTTCTGGCCAAGTATTAGTTTATTTGAGGGAAAATGAGAGCAAGCCTCAGGATCAGAGTCTTCGCACATCTTAGACATGTGAGCATCGGCACTGAAAAATAGCTTTCATTTCTGCCCTTTATATGGGAAGCCTGGAGATCGCGCCTTTGAAGGGAGCCACGCCTTTGAAGGGAGCCACGGACTAAAGAAGCCCCAGCCACAAAAGAAGGGATGGGGAGCCTGCCCGGTTGTACCCAGGCTCCATGGATGACTGACAGCTCTGCTGGCTAAGTTCACCAGCGCCACCTGGTGGTTACTGACTGAGGATGGAAGAAATAGAATGAACCTAAGAACCCAACACCATCCTGTGAAAATAGTTATAAAGTAAGTTGGTGGGGGGAGCTAAGGACAACAAAAAAGGCAGAATTTGTTGTTGATTTTCCCCCTATTTGGGGCAGAAGACAAGGATCCAAGAAAGGACAGAACCCTCCACTTTGGAGCGTATGATGACAAGGGGCCAGAGAGAGAGCAGAGGGGCTCAGAACAAAGGGAAGTACTGATACTCAGGACAAACAGGGACGGTAGGAGATTGCCTCATTGCCCTTAATAAATTCAAGTCACACAGATCAGATGAACTCCATTTTAGGGGGACTCAAAGAATTCAAAGAAGAGACTGCTAAGCAACTGTCAGCCAGGGTGCATTCTGAACACTCTCCATGTTTCCAATCCAAAAGTTTTCTGGGGTCTCGGAAGCACAATTATTGTCCTTTCTACTTGCTCCCCCAGTAGTCAATGTTACATAGACTTTATCCAGTCCGAAATGTGCAAGTGAAAATTACAATTGTCCACAGAGTTATGCAGATTTAACAAAGAACATTTTACGAAGTTTACCAAAGGTTCCTGCTTAACAGGGGCCTGTCTTGATGCTTGAAATGGTACCACTGAATCCAAAGGCAGTAAGGTAAAGACGAAGAAAATCTAGCTTCCTCTCCAGAAAGAGTGTGTGAAACTGTCCCCTACTGGGGGAGGGTCTGAGGCATCTCCTCACATCCAAATTAGGATCTGGACAAAATTTCTAGGTGTTTCTTTCTATACAGAACATACACAGTCTAATGGGGGAAACAACATGTAAATAACTGTATAGAAACAAGATATGAAGAGGATAAATGGGAGGCAATCTCAGAGGGAAGGACTGACCATCAGCATCAAAGGTTGCAGAAATGTCCAGAAGAAAGACAATTGAGAAAAACCATTAGACCTGGCACTTAAGGGATAATCAGTAATTTGGGAGAGAGGAGTTTCAATTGAATGATAAGACTGTAAGCCAGGTTGCACAGAGTTAAGAAGACAGTGGAAGTAAAGGAAGTAGGGCTAGTCGCTATAGATGGCTTTCCAAAGGAATTTAGCTCCAAAAGGAGAAGAGATGTGGGGTGATCGCTAGCAGGTATGAATGAATCAAGTGAGGGGGTTTTGAGGATAGAGAAGACATGGCCATGTTGGTGGGCATTGGGGAAGTAACCAGGAGACAAATCGTGGTCAGAGACTAGTGAGAGAAGTAGGGATGACAGAAGGGACGATCCGTTGGAGAAGGGACCTATACTCTTCTCTCTTTGCCATCTTGATCTCCTGGTGAACCAGTTCGACTCTAAACCACTCTTTTTTCTCCAGTCCTCTGCCCACTTATCCTGTCATCACCCTTGCTCTGAGACAAGCCTTAGACCTGTCATTCTCACCATCCACTGACTTCACTCCTATACACTTGCCACTGAACAAAGCTGGGGAAAACCACAAAACCATATTAATTGGGTCCACTACAAATATGTTACATAATCTCACTTGGAGAGTGAGATTTAAATTTTTTTTTTATTTTTTGCTTTTTGGAGGGGCGAGGGAAGGGCAATTGGGGTTAAGTGACTTGCCCAAGGTCATACAGCTAGTATGTGTTAAGAGTCTGAGGCTGGATTTGAACTCAGGTCCTCTGACTACAGGGCTGATGCTCTATTCACTGTGCTACTTAGCTACCCCCCTCAATCCATTTATGTCTCATTAATAAACTTGCAAACCCACTCAATACAGAGGATTTCCCAAACCTTTTTGTTACTTCTCATACCTTCCTCCTCCCACACTCTCAGCTGAGAACCTTGCCTTTTTCATTTAAAAAACTGAGACCATTTACTATGTGATCCCTCTTAGCCCTTCCTCCTCATCTCACACCACTCCTCACATCATACCTTCCACCATTATTTCTTCTTTATCCCTATGTCATACAAAGAGGTGGCCCTTCTTGCCAAGGCAAACCACCTTCCACGTGTAATTGATCCCAGTCCATCTTGTCTTCTCCATATCCTCTCACTGTTCTTCAATCACTCCCTGTCTGCTGGCTATTTCCCTAATGAAATGCATCCATGGTTCCTCTAGTCTTAAAAACCCCTCATGTGGCTGGCCAGTTCCCACTAGCTAACATCCTATATCTCTCCTCCCTTTGGAGAAGGGTGTTTATAAGAGGCATCTCTTCCTCCTTTACCTTCACTCCCTTAACTCTATGCAGTCTGACTTTCAATGTCATCATTCTACTGAAACTGCTCTCTCCAAAGTACCTAATGATCTCTTAGGTGTCAGATCTCATGGTCTTTTCTCACTTGTCACCCTCCTTGACATTTCTGCAACCTTTGATGTGAGGAACAGTCCTTGATACTTTTTTCCTTCTGGGTTTTGGTGGCACTGCTCTTTCATGGTTTTTCTCCCTCCTGCCTGACCACTTCTTTGCCATCTCTTTTGCTGGATGTTCAACCATATCAAGCCTGATAACATCCCTCAAGGCTCTGTCTGGGATCCTCTCCTCTTCTCCTTCCATATTATTTCATTTGGTCATCTCATCAGCTTTCTTGGATTAAATTGTCATCTGTAATGACAATGTAATAACTGAGAATATAATAATTCTCAGTTGTACTATCCACCTTTCCTAACCTTTCTTATGACTTTGAGTCTTACATTTCCAACTGCCTATTGGACATCTCAAAGTGGATGTCCTGTAGACCTCTTAAATTCAATATGTCTAAAACTTAACTCAGTATCTTCCCCTCCCCCTTCCCCTCTTTCAAACTATCAAGAGTACTGCCGTCTTCCCAGTCATCTAGGCCTATGACCTACGTGTCTTTCTCCACTGCTCCCTCTCTCTCATCTCTCATGCCCAATCTGTCTACAAGACACACCTGCAGCATCCCTAGTATACTCTCTCCTCTGACAATGTCACCACCCTTTTATTGACCCTCACCACCTTGCTCCTGGATTATTACAATAGCCTTCTATAGTTGCCCTCCCTGACTCAATTCACTCCCTACTTCATTCCATCCTCTACTCAAATGTCAAACTGATCTTCCTAAGGCACAGGTCTGACTGTGTTAACCAAACCACCCCCATTCAATAAACTCCAGTGGCTCCCTATTGCCTTCAGTATCAAACATAAAATCCTCTAGTGGGTATTCAAAGCCCTTCATAATCTGGCCCTCCCCTACTTTTTTAGGCTCCATATACTCCCCATAATGTACCCTGATATTCAGTGACACTGGGCCTCTCTGCTGTCCCTCACACAAGACAATCTCCTATCTCTGGGCATCTTCTTGGCTTCCCTCAAGTGACAGATAAAATTCCCCCCTTCTACACAAAACCTTTTTCTTTTTGTTTGTTTTTTTTTGTCCTTTTTTTTTGGAGGGGGGAAGGCAGGACAACTGGGGTTAAGTGACTTGCCCAAGGTCATGCAGCTAGTAAGTGTTAAGTGTCTGAGACCGGATTTGAACTTAGGTCCTCCTGACTCTAGGGCCGGTGCTTCATTCACTGCATCACCCAGTTGCCCCTCAGATTCCTTTTTTCTATGAGTACCTTCCTCTTTGTTGATCATCTTCCACTTATCCTGGATGCATCTTGATTGTACATACTTGTTCAAGTGACATCTCCCCATTAGACCACAAGTTTCTTGAGAGCAGGAGCTGTCTTTTGTCTTTCTTTATTTCCTCAGAACTTAGCACATGGTTCCTGGCATGCAGTAGGTGCTCAATGAGTACTTGCTGACTGACTGAGTAGCACCTATACTCCTAGTGGTTAAGCAAGGGAACGGTGCCTACCTTAATGTTCTCTTCCTGAAATAGGTTATTCTGCTGCTTTAAATCAAAGTTTTTTGTCCGCTCAAACTGAAGCTCTCTCTCAATGGAGCTGCACAAAGTCTGCACTCTTTGCAGGTTCTGTCGGAGTTTCTGCAGCTCTTCTTCTTGCTGTTGGTATCTCAATCTTTTCTCTAGCGAACTCTGCACGAGAAAGAGAAATGTTTTCAGAGGAAATAAGGAATAAAAGGCACAGGCCACAAACAAGTAGGTGGCTTGCCATTTGTGAGACAAACATAGTCCAATTAAATGATCTCATAATTATCTACATCTGGGTCATTTACATTTCACTTTATTAACTTTTTTCTTTTTTAAAAATCACCCTGTTTTCAAGTTTATTGTTAAGTAGCGCCTGCTTCCCTTACAGTTTCTTTTCTTTCTTTCTTTCTTTCTTTCTTTCTTTCTTTCTTTCTTTCTTTCTTTCTTTCTTTCTTTCTTTCTTTTTTTTTTTTTAAACTTCTTGACTCTCTTTTGCTTGCAGAGAAGAAACCCATTCAAGCTTGCCCTTCCAGGTATATTCAAAGAAAAGGTAAGTCCTATGGAAGTCTGAGAGGAAACAGGAAATGGTCAAGACCAGGTGTGGGGAACCTGTGGCCTTGAGGCCAAAAGTGGGCAGGTTCCCCACCCCTAGTCAAGACTGAGAGAGTAAGTGAAGGATGAGAAGGGGCGCAGGATGAAGTAAATACCCTTGTTCTCAGCCTGAGTCAGATCTGCAATGGTAATGCCTTATTTTTTTTTAAGTAAATTTGCACAAAATCAGACACTTATATTCCAATATAAGCACAAACACATTTCAGAGCAAAAGGTGAATTTGGGAGGGGATTATCTACCATTTAAAATTAACCATACTTCTGATCCCTTTTATTAGTATGAAAAAAAATGAAAAGGGACAGTTATATCTATTTGTTCTATTTATTCTGCCCCTGATATTTTTGCCCTAAAGTGGAAGAAATGGGGGAATTATAGGAGCAGGTAGATACCTAATCTATCATCATCTTCATCTTACTTTACTTCTAAGGTTTCATTGGTGGAGGTATTCCCTCCACTGTATCAGATTACAGCTCTTTATTTAAGTAGATGATGATTTCAAGAGTTCCTAGGATCAAAAAAATCATCACTCTTTGGTCAACCTGGTAATGATGCATTTCTGACTTTAGCTAGGCTGATCCTCAAACAACAGATAAAGTGTTCTGCCGCTGGATCAATATTCATAGCCTTTCCAGCTTAGTAGACCCTATTAGAGCATCTGCTCCACTGGCAAAACCTTTGAGAGCCCAGGATCGTGTCCACACCATGATGAGGTATGGAAAAAGACTTTAGCAGAGGTACCTTCACTTTAGAATGGGGGGGAGGGACACGAGTAGGGAAATTAAAATAGAGACTATGTGTGTGTGTGTGTGTGTGTGTGTGTGTGTGTGTGTGTGTGTGCGCGTGCGCACGTGCATGTGCATGTCTAAGAAAGAATGAAGGTAAAAGAATACAAGACTGTATGTCCATGTGGCAGAATTTCAGAATCAAGCTCCCTGTCACTTCCCTTTCTACCACCAAGGATAAGGCTTTGGGAGTGAAGACCTAATCTTATGACCTGTACTTTTCTCTTTATCAGTAAGCCATTAGCTCTCAGGCCAAGTGTTCTGAATACAATATAATTACTTAATTACAGGCTTGAGGATTTATAAGAGTGTACAGACCAATGCTTAGGCAGGCAAATATAGTCACCTACAATAGTGTCCAACTTGGTGCCTCTGAGTAACATTCAGATATCCTTTGGCGCTCTTCTAATCCATTCCAAACCCATTTCCTTTTCTCCCCAGGCCTCCAAAAAGTCTATACTGGGGGAAGAGAAGGGGATAAACATTTATATAGCACTACAACGTGCTAAGCACTTTAGAAATATCTCATCTGGCCATCACAACAACACTGTGAGGTAGGTGCTGTTATTATCTCCATTTTATAGTTGAAGAAACTGAGGTAGAGGTTAAGTGACTTGTCCAAGGTCTAAGGTCAGATCTGAATTCAAGTCTTCTTGATCTAGGCCCAACACCCTGAGCATTAAGGTGCCACATAGAGGTGCCCCTAAATATTCCATTTCCTTTGCCTCTTCTCTTGGTCACAGACAATCTCTCTGTATTATAATTTATACTTCTGCTCAAATAGAATGTTACCTTAAACCAAGCTCTTATGAGTCACAGTAAACTAAATCGAGTCTCAGCTTTTTACCGACTTCTCCTTTGCTTTAGCTTTACTCCTTGAGCTCTCCTGGGACCTGGGAACACTTTAGTCTCATCACTCTAGTGATTAGACTCCTTAGCCATTACTCATCAAAACTTAACTAATTCAACATTATTAACATATACAATCATTTAACCTATAAGCAGAGATGCCAAAATGCAACATCTAGTCTGGACTAATGGCACAGAAAATATAGGTGGACAGACAAAAGGAGAGCTTTTTGTTCATAGGAAGACAGCAGAAAGAGATGTAAGGGTAATGTTTGCACTTAAGACTTCCTTTCTTCTCAGATTTTGGGTTTGGAACTCAAGTACTTTTGGGTCCAAGGGAAGAATTACTATGATCCTAGCTCCCCAATCTATTCCCTCATAGATCTGTGGATCCCACATCAGAGGAGAAGTCTGGGTTTAGAAATAAAGAAGTCAGAGCAATGACTATTACCTTGCTCTTCCTTGACCCCTAAGCTAGGGTCAAGGAATAGGGTACAGATTGAAAGCTTCTGTAACATTTGGAAGAAGTCAAGAGGAGAAGTGGGGGGAAAAGGCCTGAACCTACATAGCTTGCTGGGATTTGGAGTTTTTGTTCATCTCTCAAGGAAAAGAAATATTCAGGAAATCACTGAATAATCCAAACTGCTAGAAAGTACACAAATCTGAAGGATAAATCATGACGCAGAAATCTTAGGACTACAACATACCATACCAAAAATAATCATCATCTGAATCACAGAATTTTGGAGTTGGAGAGGATCTCAGCAGTTAGTAACCATAACAAATATCTACTATAATACATAACAAAAAGCAGTCATTTACTCCTTGCTTGAAGACATTCCTAGTATCAGGCCTCTGTTTGTTTCTTTACCACTTCTGCCTACTGTTCCTGGTTCTATGTTCTAAGGACAAACAGAACCAGTCTAGTCCCTCCTCCACAAGGTAGATCTTTAATGATTTAAACACAGTTATTAGGAGCCCTCCCCACTGCCCCCGGCTTCCCCTGGCCTAGTCTTCTCTTGTTCAGACTTCAAAAAGCTCCAGTTCCTTGAACAGATCCTCAGATGGCATGGACTTGAGGTTTTTCATCATATTGTTTGCCTTCTTTGGACACTCTCCAGTTTATCAATGTCCTTCCTAAACTCAGAACTGAACACAATACTGTAGATATGATCTGACTAGTGCAAAGTATTTATTATATTATTATATCACAATATATTCTATTATGATGTTACTTATATATTATAATACATGTTATAATTTCTAATATAATAATTATATATTAATATAATAATATAAAATACACATATCTAAAATTAAGAAACTTGGTCTATGAAACTAGAATTACCTGGCAAAATTTAGCTTGTTTTGTAAGGACTAAAAATGGATATTAAGCCTCTCTATCATAGACATAAACATTTTAAACAACTAAAATAAAGAAGCCCTTTACAAAATATGAGAGTCCTCAGAAAATTGGACTGGCTAAATGACTACTAAAAGGTTTTCCAAAGAAACATAGGATAAAAAACTCAAAGTAGAAAGTGAGAGATTGCTGAGTAATCACAAGAAAAAGCACCTTTTCTTTGATTTAGTTAAAGCAACTTATGTAGTTGTTTAGAATGGTTATGTTTTGATTAATGACAGAATTATTAGGAACACTTGTATTCCATTCTGATAGAATAACTAAAGGAAAACACAAACCTTAACAATTTTTATGCAGAGCACAAATAGCCTAAACTCCCCAATAAAATAAGAGAGAGGCACAAAATGGGTTTAAAGGCAGAATCAAGCAATAAGTCATTTATTGGGAGCATATTTAATACAGGAATAGCTGAATAAATTCAAAATGAAAGGCTGGAACAGCACTGATATATCAGGCAAAGTTTAATTAAAACTAGAAAGTAGGAAGAGAGATTAAGGATGGCATTGTATTATGTTGAAAGGGTTCTAAAATGAATCTTAAATACAAAAGCCCCTAATAATTCTCCAGCAAAACTTCACAACCTTGCAAAAAGAAATAAAATTTTAAAGAATGAACTTATAAGGAATTAATTCATAGCTAAAAGATTATTAATACATTCTACCCAATGGAGCAATGGCCAAAAGATATAAACAAATAATTTACAAAAGGGGGAACATAAAGATATAAACAAATAATTTACAAAAGGGGGAACATAAAATGTGAATAGCCCCATGAAAAGATGATAAAACTTTTAATATTGAAAGAAATATAGGAGCAGCTAGGTGGTGCAGTAGATAGAGCACCAGCCCTGGAGTCAGAAGGACCAGAGTTCAAATCCAGTTTAAGACATTTGACACTTATTTATAATCTGTTAGCCCCAACTACCAAAAGAAAGAAAGAGAGAAAGAAAGGAAGAAAGAAAGAAAAACAGAGATCACTTTATAAGTACTAGAATTGCTAATATATATATTTTTTTAAATTAAAATAGGGGTGGAGCCAAGATGGCAGTGTAGAAGCAGGAAAACTCCCTGAGCTCCTCCCATAACCACCTCAAATACCTATAAAATATGACTCTAAACAAACTTTAGAGCTACAGAACCCACAAAGTGACAGAAAGAAACAAATTTCCTGCTGAAGGCAGTCCAGCAGGCTGGCAGGAAGGGTCCATCACAGCTGCTGGAAGCAGAGCCCAGCCCCACAGCTAGAGGGACTTCAGAAGAGTGGATCACCAGCAACTGTGGTGGTTTCCAGAATTAACCCATAAATGCCAAAGGCAAAGTAAAAGGTCAGTGTGGACTTTGGGAACAGGGGGACTGAGGGTGAGGTCCAGCCTCTGCCCCTGGAGGGAGAAGCAACTGAGGCACAGCAATGCAGCCACAGTCACATGGTTGCTTCAGAGCTCCTGGCCTGCAGATTGTAGGGGGACCAAGCAACCATTCTGAGGGGTAATCACCCTTGCTTTAACCTGCTTGGATCTGGATCACTGTCTTGGGTGGAGGTCCTAGGGTGTGTGACCAGGTACCAGAGCCTGTGGAGGCTTCAGAGAGGGCACCCAACTAATAGTGCTGGTGGCTGCAAAACCCCCAGAAATTTAGGACAAAGCTCTCCTCTCTGGAAGCAGAGTTCTACTGTGGCAAAAAGCTCAAAAGTCAAGCAATTGAATGGCAACATGAGCAAGCAAAGGAAACAAAGCAAGCACAGCAATCCAACTTTAGATTCCTTTTTGGGGGACAAAAAGGATCAAATCAAAGACAACAAAGTCAGAACTCCTGCACCAAAAGCTTCTAAGAAAAATATGAACTGATTCCAGGCCATAGAGGAGCTTAAGAAAGATTTTGAAAACCAAGTAAGAGAAGTGGAGGAAAAATTAGGAAGAGAAATGAGAATGATGCAAGAAAATCATTAAAAAAGAGTCAACAACCTGACTGAAGAAAATAACACCTTAAAAAATAGATTAACTCAAATGGCAAAAGAGGCTCACAAAGCCAATGAGGAGAAGAATGCCTTAAAAAGCTGAATTTGCCAGATGGAAAAAGAATCTTAAAAGCTCACTGAAGAGAATAATTCCTTCAGAATTAGATTGGAGCAAATGGAAGCTAGTGACTCTATGAGATATCAAGATACTATTAAACAGATCCAAACCAATGAAAAAATAGAGGGCAATGTGAAATATCTCATTGGAAAAACCACTGACCTGGAAAACAGATCCAGGAAAGATAATTTAAAAATTATTGGACTACCTGAAAGCCATGATCAAAAAAAGAACCTAGAAATCATCCTTCAAGAAATTCTTAAGGAAAATTGCCCTGATGTTTAAGAACCAGAGAGCAAAACAGAGGTTGAAAGAATTTATCAATCACCTCTTGAAAAAGATCCCCAAAAGAAAATTCCTAGGAATATTATAGCCAGGTTCTGGAGTTCCCAGATCAAGGAGAAAATATTCCAAGCAGCCAAGAAGAAACAATTTTAATACTGTGGAAACACAATCAGGATAACACAGGATCTGGCAGCTTCTACACTGAGGGATCAAATGGCTTGGGATATGATATTCCAGAGGTCAAAGGAGCTGGGATTAAAACCAAGAATCACCTACCCAGCAAAACTGAAAATAATGTTTCAGGGGAAAATATGGTCATTAAGTGAAATAGAGGACTTACAAGCTTTCTTGATGGAAAAAAACAGAGTTGAATAGAAAATTTGACATTCAGATACAAGAAGCAAGAGAAGCATGAGAAGGTAAACAGGGAAAAGAAAACATAAGGAACTTATCAAAGTTGAACTATTTACATTCCTATATGGAAAAATGATAATTGTAACTTATGAAACTTTTCTCAGTATGAGGATAGTTGAAGGGAATATATACATATATATATATATATACATATATATAATATATGTCTATATAGGAGGGTGTATGTGCATATGAATACATATGTGAGTGTGTGTGTATATATATATGTGTACAGATATACATAGACAGAGGGCACAGGATCAATTGAATAGGAAGGGATGATACTTAATAGGTGAAATTGAGAGGTGAGAGAGGAATATAATGAGAGGAGATGGGGAGAGACAGAATGGGGTAAATTATCTCATGTAGAAGAGACAAGGGAAAACAATTATAATGGAGAGGAAGAACAGAAAGGCAAAAGGGAATGGGTTAACCTTACTCGCATTGAATTTGGCTTAGGGAGGGCATGACATACACACTAAATAGGGTATCTTGCCCTACAGGAGAGTAGGGGGAAGGAGATGAGGGGGGAATGATGAAGGGGAGGGCAGCTTGGGAGGGAGGGTAGTTAGAAGCACACACTTTTGAAAAGGGACAGGGCCAAAGTAGAGAATACAACAAGTGGGGGGTGGGATAGGATAGAGGGAAATATAGTCAGTCTTTCACAATGTATCCATTATGGAAATGTTTTAAGTAGCTACACATGTACAACCTATATTGAATTGCTTATATTCCCAGTAAGGATGAGTAATGATGGAGGAAGGGAAAAAATCTGGAACTCAAAGTTGTTTTTTTTTTTGTTTTTCTTTTTGCCTTTTGGAGGGCAATTGGGGTTAAGTAACTTGCCCAAGGTCACACAGCTAGGTTTTTGTTTGTGTGGGTTAAGTGTCTGAGACCAGATCCGAACTCAAGTCCTTCTGACTCCAGGGCCGGCGCTCTACTCACTGCGCCACCTAGCCGCCCTGGAACTCAAAGTTTTAAAATCAAATGTTTAAAAAAAAAAACATATATATTTACATGCAACAGGGAAATAAGATATACAGGCACTGGGGTATGGAGATCCATCTTGCCCTACTGGAAAGTAGGAGGGGGCATAAGGGAGGATGTAAGAGAGAGCAGATTGGGGGAGAGAGTATACAGTGGGATCGCTGTTTTGGGGTGGTGGGTAGGGGAAAGACGGGGAGAAAATTTGTAACTCAAAATCTTGTGGAAATGAATGATGTAAACTAAAAATAAACATAAAATTTAATTTAAAAAAAGATAAACTATATTGTTGTAACAATATAAAATCCAGTGTTGGTGGGGTTGTGAGCAAACAGGAAATCTAAAATATTGTTAGTATGACCATAGACTGATATACATTCTGGAGATCACACGTCTCCACTCAGTGATTCTGCTCCTAGGACTTGATCCCAAAAATACCATAAAAGGAACAAAATTATTGACAGATCTTATTTTTAATAGCAAATTACTGGAAACAACCTATATATACAATAATTGGAGAATGGCTGCACAAAAATGTAACAAGAATGAGCAGAATTTATAATTTGCTACACGAGGCCATCTCAGAGCTGGGCATGAACCTTGATGGAAAGACACAGTGAGCTCCTGATTAGTTCTCAGTGACTGGGGGTAGGGAATATTGAAGATAATTGGTGACTAAGTATCAGGGAAATGGACACTTATGGAAGAACCACTTTCATCCCCCCAAAAGCACCTCAAGGCTCTGGCTGCCTTTATCTGCTATTTCCTTCCCTGAGCACCTGAGTTCCAGATTTGTGTTTTAACTGTCCAGAGAGAAGAGGATTGCTGCTACAATGAACTTCTTGGAGGAGAAGATGGCCACTGTCAGGATCAACATATATTTGAAGGTCTAAAGGAAGCCACATCCTATTAGGCAGAAGATCTGGACCTTGTGAAAGCTGGATGTACAGCACAGACTTTATGGTTGTTCAGCAGTCCATCCCACTAAATGTGATATGTGTAATTTGTATAATACTATATGAAAAATTTTGTGATTTCTCTATTTATACATGCTTTTGAGTTTTCTTACAACTTATGCAGTTTCTTTGGTGAAGAAAATAAATAATTGTCCTATACCTGATAGCCATAATGTATACTGAACACCTTTTCTATTTTGCTATTCACATTTTTGGAAATCTCTACTCATGATTATGCCTGGAGTTTCTCTGGGAGGAGATAGGAGCAGAGAGAAGAAAACTTGACACCCTGCTTTGGGATTAGGCCCTCCCTCAGGATGAATCCATGACCCTATGAAGTCAGAGACCCTTGTCTAGTTGGGGCCCACTGGGTTGTGGGGTCCAAATATAATATGGTATCATAAGAATGATAAATATGAAGCATATGAGAATTATGTTAAAACTTAGATGAGATGATGCAGAATAAAATCAGCAGGAAAGAGCTGTATATACACCAACTATATCATATAGATGAAAAGAATAAAGAAAAACAGCCAAAGGCAGAGAGGCAGCATGGTGTAGTAGACAGGGAATTGAACTTGTGATTGGTAAGACCTGATTTAAAATCTTGCCTTTCCCCCTTACTATGTGTGACCCTGAGTAAGTCACTTTACCTCTGTTTGCCTTAGTTTCCTCACCTTCAAAATGGAGGGGCAGATGGGGGTAGAATTCAAGAGTCCAACAGTCTCTAAATCCCCTTCCAGCTCTAAACCTATGATCCTATGAAATATGGCAGAACTTCAGGAAGGTTAGAATAAAAGACCATTCTTTGTTGTTAATTTGGTTAAGATTTTGCCCTTTGTTTGTTTGACTGTTTTTTTTTTTCCTTTTGCTGGCGCTTATTAAATTTATAACAAAAACATTCTGGGCCCAGGCCACTGTCCATTTGTAGCAGTTGTCCAACATATATGCAATTGCAGAACAGCTCAATATCAGAGTCTAGATAATAGGCCTTCTTTAATCACTTGGTTTTTCCTGTGAGGAACATAAGATCAAACTCTTTTGAATGGCTGTGAATTTCATTCAGAAGTCTCTGCAACATTCTAGGGTTTAAATGCAGGCAGCACAATGCCATCTGCAAACAGGAGCATCTGAAGGACCTCCCCATCTAGAGAGAACCCTTTTTCTGGGGAGATAAGGTATTGCTCTATAAAACTTGATGCTTACAGTGATGACTCCAAGTTAAATTATGTTCAATAATTTCTGTTAAAGAATACAGGGAAGTGCGTGGTGCATTTCAGAAAGATGCTCATTTAATTAAGTTAATATAAAACAAGAGTTAGGGCTTTAGGGGCTAAGCTCCCTTATTTTACAGAAATACAGTGTGTGGTCTACCTACTAAAATAGCAATAGACTTGGAGTGAGAAGAATCTTGGGGTTCAGATCCCAGTTCTGAAAGCCACTAGTTATATGATACTAGGCAAATCAGTGCATCTCTCTTGGCCTCAGTTTCCTTATCTGCAAAATAAGGATAATAACACATGCACTACCCACCTCAAAGATTTATCACAAGGAAAATATCTTATAAATTTTAAAGCATTACATGAACAGGAGTTTGAATGACAAATCATTTTTCCAGAATGACTTATACCTCCAATATTGTGGAGGAGTCAAGGTTATATTTTAACATCTTCAAATTCCTTTGAATTTATCAAAAAAGCTGTTTTATAACTACAAAAAGTTATTATAACCACGTTTACTCACATAATTTTCTCCTTTCCCAAAAGACATCCCTCCTATAGCTATGACTGTAAAAATGGAAGAGGATATTATGAAGTAATATTGCTCAGTGAAAAACCCTGATGGCTATAGCAGCTGAGCATATACTTTTTCCCCTGTTACTTTCTAGTTATTAATAACAGAACTTCCCTTCATAGTAGAACATCCAGAGACTTGATAATACTAGTGGATAAACAATGGTTATGTGAAAGTTTTTCTTCTGATTTCTCTTATAGCCCCCAATAATTTTCTATAACCCTAATAAACTAAAAACATATTTTTATTTTGAAAAGCCTCATTACCATCCAACCAACCTTCCATTGTAATAAAAAAAGTTATACAAAATGTAATATAAGTGAAGTTTGAGCTTCCCAATATGAATTAGACATAACTTTTAAAAAACTGCTCTCACACTGGTGCTGAAGATGTTAATTGGTCCATCCATTCTGGAAAACAATTTGGAATCACACAAGAAAAGTCACTAGATTGTTTGAACCCTTTTACCCAGAGATGCGACTGCTGGACATGTTCTCCAAGGAGATGAGAAGACAGAAATAAATGGCCTACACATATAAAAATATTCATAACAAGGATTTTTGTGGTGGCAAAAAAATGAGAAACAAAGTGAGAACTTGTAAAACTGAAGGATAGCTGAACAAACTGTAGTGTATGAATGTACTGGAATATTACTGCTTCACAAGAAATGACAAGCATAAAGAATTCAGAGGAATATGAGAAAATGTGAATGAACTGATGAAGAGTGAAGTAAGCAAAAGAAGGAAAACAATACACCAAATTACTACAAGAATGTAGATGAAATGAGCACTAAAACAAAACAGAATACTGTGTATATAATGACCGATATAGACCTTATCAATGAGGAGAAAGTATACCTCTCTCTATAGAAGCCTATAGATGCAGAATACTGTTAACAGTGTCAGATGTGGACCCTAAATTCACTGGTTATGCTTAACTAGTTTTCACCACAAACCTAAAACTCCAAAGCTAATAACAATCTGCCAAATCAAATGAATGGTCTTGGATCTCATTCTTCTTGACCTCTCTTTATAGCATTTAATGACACTAAGCACCCATTCCTCTGACCTGCTCTTTCCTCTCTAGGTTTCATGACCCTGTTCTCTTCTTCTTTCACAACTTGTCTGACCACTCTTCAGTGGTCCCTCCCTTCCTCAATCTCCTTGGCTGGATCATCATCTATGTCATGATCCCTAATTGTGGGTACACTTCAAAGTCTCTACCTCCTCACTTGGTGACTTCATCCATTTTTATGGGTTCTATTATCTTTACACAGATGTCTCACATCTGACCCTACTTTCTCTCCTGAGTTCTAGCTACACATCACCAACTAACTGTCTGTTGGACATTTCAAAGTGTATTACTATAGGCATCTCAAATTCAACATGTCCAAGACAGAACTCATCTTTCCCTGCCCTTCTTTAGAACTTCCTTATTATTGTCAAGGGTACCATTCTCCTTCTAGATACTCAGGTTCACATCCTTTGTCATCCTTGATTCAACTCTCACTGTTTTATTTGGTCTCACAACTTGGTTTAGAGCAACTACGTGGATTTAAGGATCCACAGAAAACTGGTACTCAAGAAGATGGTACAAACATGAGTTTTATTATACAGCAAGCAAGCAAAAACAAAAGTAACACACACCCTATATGGCAACACAGAAAGACTGAGATCTTGCCATACAAGGCCAGGTCACTCAGATCCCCATCACCAGATATGGGAAATTGCACAGGATGGTCTACTGATACCAGACTCAAGTGGAAGGGTTTCTTAATCAGGATTAGAAGTTGTATTGGGGTCTAAGCTGATAAACAGGGAGTCCAACAGTATCAATGCATGACCACTACAGTTAGCCAGGAACCTTGTCTAATCAGAAATCATGTTTAGCACAGAATCAGAATGAGTCAGGGCAATAGAAAAGTATAGTTTGTCCATTACTGCTTTCATGTTTACGGTCATTAGGACCACTCTCGGCCCAAGTGACTCCATGTTGGAGTTCTATCTCTTACAATTACAACACCAAACAATACATTTCATAATCTCAATCATCATACACTCATCCCACATATCCAGTCAGTTGCCATATCTCTTCTACCATCACAACATTTCTTGTGTATGTCCTCCTCTCTCCACTAACACGGGCATCACCTTGGTTCAAACTCTGAACACCACTTGCCTACACTATTGGGATAGTCTCCTAACTGTTCTACCAGCCTCAAGTCTTTCCCCATTCCAACCCATCTTCTGCACAGTCCCCCAAGTGATTTTCCTAAAGTGTAATTTGGACCATGAAACCCCTCTACTCAATAAAGTTCTGTGGCTCACTCTTACTGCAGGATCAAATGTAAACTACTCTGGTATTCAAAGCTCTTCATAATCTCCTACCCTCCAGCCTTTCCAGTCTTCTGTCACATTTTTCTCTTTCATGGAGTCTACTAGTCTGTTTACTATTCCTCACACATAATGCTCCAAATCTATCCCTGATTTTTGCTTTTTGTACTAGCTGTCCCTCATCTCTGGTTTTCCTAAAAACTCAGCCCAAGGGTCACCTTCTACAATAAATCCTTTCTGAATTTATAGCTGCTAGCATCCTCTCTCCCCAGATTGCCTTATGGTAACTTTGTATATATTATATATACACTTTTATATGTATATGTTGTCTCCTCCTTTATAATATAAGTTCCTTGAGCTGTTTCACTATTGTCTTTTTATTCCCAGGGCTTCATACACTGCCTAGCATACTGTAGGGTTCTAATAAATGATTAATTACAAAGGAAGGCTCACTGGGTTTGGGACATGGGGAGGAAAGTGGAGTGGACCTGGAAAAGACTATGATATAAAAAGAAAACATATCAATAAAATACCTTTATTCTTTAACAAAACAAACAAAAATACTTTTATACTTTTCTGAGCATGTGAAAGGTGTTTCAAATGGTATAAAAGTATAAATTGAGTAGCAATGAAAAATTATCTAAGATAATTCGATAACAGTAATGCCAGTATATCATGTGGAACATAAGTTTAAATGCATAAGGGTTTAAGGCTCAGATAAGGCTCAGATTGAGTAACAGTAATAGTAATAGCAATAAAATGCAGTAGTCTAATTCTTTAAAAATCTGTGCTGGCTGTTTGGGATAAGCCATCTATGGTAGCTACTGCTAGTGCCCACATTGAGCTTATCAGAGTAAACACCTCTTCATTGGAAATTAGGATTGAATGATGTTCTTGACAGAGTTCCAGTTTGTTTTTAATGTGGCTATAAAGAACCTTAGGATCATAGACCCATAGAAGAAAAAACCCCACAAAGGCTATGTACCTAAGGGACTAAATCCTCCTCTGTCACTGTATCTTTGTGTTGATGTCACAGAATTAGAGAAGAGGCTGTGATTGCTGGAAGAGGTGTGGATGAATCTGTGATCACTTTGCCAGCAACCCCGTCTTCCATTCAATGTGTTTACCTGGGCAGTGGCTGCAGCAAGTGAGAGGCCCTTCACATACACATTGACTTGAGCTGAATCTTCAATATCAATATGAGATGACTCCTCCATTTTTGTTATTCTCCAGTTACATCATCTTTCATCTTTACATATCAGCCAAGTTCATCTTCAGTTGGAGGATTAAACATATTGGAAAGTTGGAAACACTGCACTATAAGAGGATGCACAGGGGTGCAGAGCTGGAAGAGAATGCAGCACAGAGTTGGAAGGAACCTCAGAGGCCATCTTATTCAACCTCCTCTTCTTACAGATGAGCAAACTGAGGCCCAGGGAGGATCAGTGACTGTCCTATAACCACACAGGGAAGAGGAAGCAGAAGCATGCTTCCTACCAGAAGGTCTTCAGGGGAGCTAGGTCTACAATGCTCTGACCCTTTGTAGCTCCATATCAAACGGAACTATGTTAACAGTCAAGCCTCATCCCACTTTCCAACAGATGAAGTATGTGGGAGGCATTTATACTGCTAAGGCTAGACTAGTAGTAGTTATTGTATTCGCCTCTTCCCAAGAAGCCAAGGGGCAGATTCTTATGGTTACCTTCAATATCAGCTCAGGGACAAGCCCATTATATAGCTGAAAGAAGACCAGATTAGAGACAGAACCACCATGATGGAATCCTTGCCCTCATGACAAGTCGGTCCAACCTGGGCCTCAGTTTCTTCATCTATAAAATGGAGTTGGGCTGGACCAGATCACTCCTGAGATCCTTTCTAGATCCACATCTATGATTCTTGAAGGCAAGCACATTTCTAGTAGGGTTTGTTTCCTTCTTTGTTCTTAGCCCCAAGCACTCAGAACAGTGCCTGTCACACAGTAGGTACCTAATAAATACTTGTTGACTGACTCATCTTATAAAAGGATACCCAAATATAGGTTAATCATGCAGAGGCTAGCAGAACAGGGAAGCAACAGAAAGCCAACATTTCCTGTGGGGAAGTGTGAGACAAGGGGAAGGGGAAGGGAACTTTTCCAGATAATTTTGGATTGGAGCTACGCACTGCTTTTTGCATGTTGGGGGCTGGGTGGGAAGGGTTTAGCAGCTATTACTAGGAGTCTTTTAGTTAGTGACCCTTCTCCTAGTTAAGACAGCAAGCAGGCAACTAACAGAAAATAAAGGGAAATGCACCGCAAGAGGGATGATTGGGGGTCTCAGTGAGTACAAGGGTAAGGACAACAAAGACGTGCTCCTCTCTGGTGACAAGGGGAGGGGCAGGGCTGGAATGGTTTAGCTGGCACTTCTGTTTCAATGGCCTTTGTATCTCTCTCAGGAGAAAACAACTATGGGTATGCTCAATGTGAATGAGCTATGAAAGGGCAAGAGGTATATCTCAGATCATCAGGATGTGAGTGTTCACTAAAGAATGGGAGATGTGTTCCAAGAATACAAGAAAGAAGGAAAAAGACTGTGAAAATGAATAAGAAAATTCAAACCAGTGTCAAGAGACTGGAACAGGAGAAGGAGAAGGAAAGGAGATGTGCTGAATCACTGAAGTAAGTATAGGGGTAAGAGTCTTTGTGTGGTTGGGAAATCTGTCCCTTCTGAGCCAGTCCAGACTTATTGGCAAGATCACACATCTGGCCCCTCTGGCTCATACTGCCACCACCCTAATTCAGGTCTTCATTGCCTCTCACCTGGACTACTGTAATAGCCTAATTGGTTTCTCTTTTCTCCAGTCTCTTCCCTCTCCAATCCTTCCTTCACGTAGTTGTCACAATATTCTTCCTAATTCGCAGGTTTAAATCACTCCTTTACCTTCAGTGGCTCACCATTGCCTAAAGGATAAAAAGCAAACTCCTTATTCTAGCATTCAAGGCCCACCACAAAGCTTCCTATCTGGTCTAATCTCCAGTTACACCCTTGCACATGCTCTGCACTTCAGTCCAGCTGGGTCCAGTTCTCCTTCACCTCAACACCTCTCCTATTCCACACTTTCACTCACCAACCAGTTATTAGGTTCCAACCTGGTGAAAAAACCCTCTTCTAAGCTCTTGAGGACATATAAAGATAATTATGACATGGTCTCTGCTCTCATGGAGCTTACAATCTAAAAGGAAGTATGCAATACCCAAACCATAAAGATTATACCATATGCAATAATAACTTAGTTAGTATTCAGAATAAAAGCACAAGAATACTAGCCTAACATTATTAGAGCCATTATATATATTTAATTAATAGCTATATAAAGGTTATAGAGTCTTCCAATTCAACCATCATTTATAAAAGAACTACTATGTACAAGACTGCTGGAGTTCTCACTCAGTGTCTGAGAATAACAAAGAATCAAATGACACAAACCCTTGCCCTCAGGAAGTCTGCATTCTACTATAGGGTAGATGGAGGATATATATCACACAATCACAGAACTACAGAATTTGAAAGACAAAAGGTGTCTCAGAAGCCATCTAGTTAAAAACATATGCCAAAGGAATCTTTACATTCTGGAGAAGTGGTCATCAAGCCACTACCTGAAAACCTCCAAGGGAAGGGAACCCACCACTTCTCTAGACAACACATTCCACTTTGGGACAGCTCTGTTAGGATATCTTTCCTCACATCAAGCCTAAATGTGTCTCTTTGCAACTTCCACCCATTGCTCCTGGTTCTGGGGCCAAATGGGCCAAATGAATCTTTTCAGATACTTTAAGAAGCTATTGTGTCCCCCCAGTTCCCTCAACCAATCGTTGTCTGTTATGAACTCAAGGTCCCTCACCATCTGCAACACTCTCCTCCAAAAGTTCTCCAATTTATTAATATCCTGGAAGTCATGCCCTTCTTAATAGAGCTCAAGATTGTCTTAGCTTTTTTGGCTGCCATATCTCACTGCTGACACACACTGACTGAGCTTATAGGACAGATCTTTTCTTATAATAACTGCTATTTGTCCAAATCTCTGTCATTTTATACCTGTGAAGTTGATTATTTTGTAACCAAGTACAAGACTTTACATTTATCTCTACTGAATTTCATCTTTTAGATTCAGTCCAGTGATCCAATCATGGTCCTTTTGGATCTTGATTCTATCATCCACTGGGCTGGCTATTCCTCTCAGACTGAGGTCATCTGCAAATTTAATAAGCATATGATTTATATCTTTATCCAAGTTATTGACCAAAATGTGAAAGAACAGATGGCTGACCATAGATGTTTATGGGTGATAAAGAACTTCCCCCTGCTGCGCTGATCCAGAACTACTGATATCTCTCTGTGAGCCTGCTGTCCTGTATTTTCTAAATTCTTATCACTTAAGGTTTATCTTTCCATCTTCCCCAAGAACAGTAAGAGATACCTTATCAGATACTTTTATAAAATCTATGTAAAGTTTATGTCCAGCATTTCCCCTTGTCTATAAAATATAAGATGGGGGTGGTGGACAAAGGAAGGATTCAGATGAAGTACTCTAGGAATATAAGAGGAGATAGAAAATATTTTGAGCTAAGGAAATCTGGGAAGGCTCCATAAATAAAAAGATAAGGGAGGTAGGCAGTTTAGGCAGCAGAGACCATCTACTGGAATGCAGAGCGGTAGGAGATAGCATGCTGAGTGCTAGGTTAGAATCCAGAATTCATGAAGAGAAGTGATATGAAAATCAGGCTGGAAAAGGTAGGTTAGAGTTGGACCATGAAGTGGATTAAATGCCAGGCTAAAGAATTTGTATTTTATTCTATAGTAGGAAGCTACTGAACAGCAGAGTAGTATAGTCAGATCAAGGTCTTAGGAAGATAACTTTGGCAGTTGTGTAAAATACATATTGGAACAGGGACGTACTGCAGAGAGGGAGACAATTAGAAGACTCTCACTATCATCTACAGGGGATAATGAGGTAGAACTAAGGTGTTAGCAGTATGAGTCAAGAGAAAGGGAAAGATCCAAATGATGGATGAAATTAAAAAGGGTAATAAAGTTGGAAAACCAGAATAGATTTTACTTCTGAGTAACCAAGTCAAGATAAGCTTTAGTTAAAGAAAACAACAAAAAAATGAAAACCACTCATAACTGAGAACATATAAATTCGCAATCCAAACAAATATCAAGAATTAATCAACAAAAGGAAGAGGAGTTTCCAAATAGACCAGAAGGATTTCAAATGCAATCTGTACATCTTAAATAAAACAACTCTAATGAAAATAGATTCTTTAATACTTCAGGGATTTGTCATTTTGTTGATGCAGATGTTTGCTTTACCAAAGCAGATCGCCACCCTTCTATAACTTAGGAGAGAGACAGTCTTCAAAGCACTGCTTTGGATGAAAAACTTATCTCTGTGGCCAAATGGCCCACATGTACATTGGGGTGTATATTTTGCAAAGTTCTTTTCTTACTATAAACCTATGGTGGAAGTCACACAAGGATTCTTATTGCCATTTTAATGACAAGGAAACTTTATTTGTGTAAGCCACACACCCCATTCCAGCTATAATCCCCTTCTAAACTGTGATTTTTGCTATCTTTCTCTTTCTTTAAAATATGGCATCTCTTCCATGGAGCCTTCCTTACTCTAAGCAGCCAGTGATTTAAATAAAGCTTAACATCCCAATAGTTTATCCCTCTCTGATTTACACTAAACATCCCTCACATTCTAACTTCTATCACAGTTATTTGTGTCTTATATCCCTACTGTGCTGTAAGGTCTTCAAGGGTAGAGACTATGCCTTTTTTCATTTATGTGTCTCCAATACCTAGCACATTAATAATAGAAATTAATAAATATATGTTGCATTTATTACTGTCAATGAATTAAAGAACTCTTCATGGTCCATGAAATGATACAGATACACGGACGTCGCCATAATTAAGGACATCTGTTCTTGGCCCTGGCAAGAAGAGATGCATATGGATGGTGGGTGACTCTCCGCTGAGAGGCATGAACGCATACATAGATCAATGTGACATGACCAATCAGAAGATGAGCTGTCCTCATGGGGCATGTCACATCCAGAATGTGACAGTGAGCCTTCAAAGATTTATCAGACAAGAAGACCATCGCCCACTTATGACAAATATAGATGGGAACAAATTATATCATCAAATTATATCATCAGAAGGAACCTAGAAAGAATTCCTCAGAATTATGAAGCTCTAGAAGGCACAGGGGTCATTTTCATCACTTTTGCAAGTTAAAAGGTAGGGAGTTCAGAAGGTGAGGAAGAACATCAGGCCAAAAAGTCATCAGGGAGAATGAGATTCGAATGTCTGGATCAAGGTTTCAGATTCAGATATGAAGAGCTCTTTGATTAGAGAAAGAATATACTTAATGAGATGCTTCCCACCTCTTAGCAGGGGGATGATGAAACAGGAGTGCAGAATGAGACATGCATGTATAGAAGCAGACACTATGTGAATTTATTTTGCTTGACCATATTTACATCTTACAAGGGAGCGCCTTTTATTCTGATGGTGAGAATTATAGGGAAGCTAGTGGGTAGGAATAGTGATGCCCAAAAAGGAGCATGGAGTACCAATGAAACATTTAAAAAATCCATAAAAAAGAGCGGAAGAGCAAGCCCTGGGCCTGCTGTTAGGATACATCTGGATGTAAATCCTGTCTCAATTTAATTCAAGAACTATTTATTGACCAAATACTATGTGCCAGCCACCGTGTAAGATACTAGAGACACAATTTCAGACTCTACCTTTGTAATCCAGGAGAAGTCACTTATTCAGTGAGATAATATATGTAAAGTGCTTGGCCTTTACATATATATTACATATAGATAGATACCTGTATAATACATATAGATAATATATGTAAAGCATGGCACCTGACACATAGTAGGGGTTTAGTTTCTTTCCTTCCTTAACTTCAGCTGGTTGATATGGGGATAATACCAACAGTACTTACTTCACAGGGTTGTTTTGAGACTCAACCAAGATAATGTGCATAAAGTACTCTGCAAATTACAAAGCTCTACAGAAATGTCAGCTGTTGTCGGTGATTATCATCATTGGTAATTATACTTTCCGCTAAATGTTTGGTGTCTTTCTCTTTTTCAGAGACACTGGAAATCAGTCCCTCAGACTTTTGAAAGAGTGTCTCCTCCACATCCAGATTTCTTTCTTAGGAGAGTCCCTGTCCAGTCCAGTTGCTCTTCCCATCTCCAGTTTCTGTAGAGTCATTTTGACTCCCCCATGTTGCTGATTAGGGACTGAAGTGTTGGGGTGCAAATGTGCTGGTTCTATTGTCACCAATCATTAAGCTAATTTGTCCCTAGAAATTCTGACAATATCTCTTCCATTTTTTATTGGTTTATTGGTCTCCTCCCAATTTTATCTACAAATGCTTTAGGGGTGATTTGGCTTAGTTAGGGTCTCAAGCCAAGCTTTCTGCAGACTTTTCCTTCATTTTCTGCTTAACCAAAGAAAACATTTCCTAATGATGAAAGCTCTCAGGAAAAATCAGAAATGGAAAGGGCTGTGTTGGAAGGTGGGAATGATGACAACTACTACTTGTAGAGCATGATAAAGATTCATAAAGCACTTCCCTCACAACAACCAGGTATTATTATCAATGTTTTACATATAAGAAAAGAGAAAGTAACTTATTCACAGGGTCATACAGTTAATACCAGAAACAAGATTTAAACCTGGGTCTTTTGACTCTACATCCAGTGCTCCTTCAAACACACTGAGCAGGCCTGCACAACTGCCAAAGGATTTCAGGTGGCCTGTGAAAAACGTAGAGGAAAACTTCCTGTATATTTTTCATAGGCCGCTCAAAATCCTTCGATGGGTCACAGGCTGTGCAAGCCTACACTAGTGTAATGAGTTTCCTGGTCACAGGAGGTCTGCAAATAAAACAGTCAGAGAATCACTTGTTAGATATGTTGCAGACAAGAGTCGTGCTTCTATTGGGAGTTAGACAAGATAACCTATGAGGTGCCTTCCAATTCTAAGATTCTATTGCTTTCTAAAGAAAACAATTTGCTATATACAATCCTCTATCAGGCCTTTAGAGGGTAATTTCATAGCAAACAATTGAAAATATATGCCAATATCATCATCTTCAACAAACATTTATTGAGTGTCCAGTTTGTGCAAAACAATAAACTAAGTAAAAGGGATATAAAGAGGCATAAGACATGGTGCTGGACCTCAAGGAGAGGTCCTCTTGAGAGAGGGCTATCACCATATAAATACAAATAAATAAATGAAATTGTAGGAGATGATATGGAAATTATGGAAACAATATAACAGTAGGACAAATTTAATGTGCCCAGAAAGTTTAATTATGGAAAAGCATAAATAAAGCAATTTTCTGTAATTGATCATTCTTCCTATCCCTTGTCATGGTCACTCCAAATGCCACAATACACAGGTATTTACTCAATAAATATTTGGTGGTGGTGATGATGCCAAAATAACATATCCATAGCTGATTATAGGAAACTGTTGAGTAGTGACATTTATTTACAGAGTTAGGTTTTTCTCACTAGTGGTGCAACATACCTGTTTGCTACTGTCATCTGAACTATCTCCAGAACTGGGAGAATGGAGAAATTGCTTACTCAGCTGGTTCAACTCTTCTCTAAGCCTTGCCTCCTCAGACTTGCTATTAAATTGCTGCCTGTCAGCATTTACATCTTGTTCCTGTTGAGGATGTTCTTCCCTTTCCATCTCTTTGGGATAAGTGCCCCCCTTCACTGGTTCCTTTAGCTTGTCCATCTGTCTGCTACCTTCTGCTAATTCAGGACTTGATGCAAATGTAACAAAAACCATTCAAAATGTTCATTATTGTAGCAGCGGATAAAGAAAAAAAATTTTAAAGTAAAGATTGGAAGCAAGATTTACTAACTAGATGTATTAACAAAGCAGATACCCTGTTTCTATGGGCGCAGTTCTCCCCTGCCAGCTATGTAAAGGGCAGCAATGCACTGTGGGAGATAATAGATGGAGTCCCTCTGCCCCTTCTAAGGTTTTCAACCTTAGTTCCAACCAGGTTTATGTTGTAGCCAAGTAGAAAATGCTAGTTTTGTGGTCATATAAATTCATTTGAATGATCAATTGTTTAAAAAGTTAAATTTAGCAAAACAATAAGTTGTTTTGGTCTATGTGATGTTAAATAATACATTTGTCTGTATTTTCCCCTTTTAAAGCCAGCAATTTAGGCATGTGAAGACAGAGCTGGGGGGCATGCAGAGAAAAATGACCATATGAAGTTGTTAGAGATTGCAACTGTCTTTCCTTCTCCACCCTATTCACATCATCCCCAAGAATATCTAGGGCTCACTGTATATCCAAATAGGACCTAGGACTATTGCAACTGTGTACAGAGCTGCTCCACTTCTATGGTGAGAAATTTTGTGTTTTCTTCAAAGCATTAACCCATGGGACTTTCATTCCTGACTTAATAGAGCAGTATCTACCACATATAGAACTTTGATGCTATAAGTAGATTGGATTCTAGTCCTCTGAGAGGTTCATAATCTAAGCCACACATACTGTTGTGAATATGCATGGAAGACATGCCTATACACAAACATATAAGGGTTTAGATGATTTTCTGGTAAAAGGGATGAAGGTTTACAGACAATATATCACTTGGATTACAATTAAAAATATTAACTATAGTTCTTAGTCTTCACTGGGCAAAGGGAGAGGAAACAGCTAATTTTCCTCTGAAAGATTTTTATGAAGAAAATATTTTCTTTCTTCTGACCTCTTATAGCATTTCATACATGTCATACTCTGACTATACCTTATTTTTTTCTTTTTTTTTTTAACATATTTTTTGTTTGCTTTTGGAGGGCAATTGGGGTTAAGTAACTTGCCCAAGGTCACACGGCTAGGTTTTTGTCTGTGTGTACGTTAACTGTCTGAGGCCGGATCTGAACTCAGGTCCTCCTGACTCCAGGGCCAACGCTCTATTCACTGCGCCACCTAGCCACCCTATACCTTATTTTTCATGAGAGTTATTACATAGCTATTATATAATACTCCATTTTGTGTATGTGTAATAAACCCCTATTAAACTAAAAGCCCACTAAGTACAGGAAGTATGAATTATCTTTCTATCTCTCAATACTTACAACAGTGCTTGGTGAGTGCTTAAGAGTTTTCCATTAATTAATTTTAGGAACTGTTTACATGCTATAAGAGGCTATGATGTAAGGGGTGATCTGGGCACATGACATTCTTTCATTTATGGCTTGATGGCTGAAGAGAAATGAAGTAACAGATGTGGGGCATGAGAGAAAATGGGGATAATGAGGTTGTTTAGGGCCCTCTAGTTCTAAAGTACAGGGCAAGAATTTCAAATTTTATAAGGCTTCCTAAATAGGTCCAACATGCACATACCTATAAGAGAGAAAATACTCCATAGGCTGATCCATGTGTTCTTCTAAATACATATAATACTGCTAGAGTTATAAATATTGCTAGCCTCCATGTGGAGGCAGTTTTGGAACCAGAATGGTTAGGAGTAGCCAGGAGATGCTAGTACTCTTTCTATTCTCACATTAAACTCTCTTTTTTTCTCTCCCATGTCCAAATACACTCATCAACTCTACCCCTTCAACCTGTTATCCCAATGTAGGATACAAAAGTCCTTGAAGAACAGAAAATATAAGCTACCATATTATGAGCTCATCTTTTTAAAAGGGAAAAGACATCACTTTAATAAAATTGTGGATCAGACAACAAGGAAGGTCCCTTTGGAGTCACAAATCAATGGATCCTGCTAAATTAAGTACCACTACAGAGCAAGTAAATTTCCTTCTATGACACAATGACAATAGGTCTTTCTTTAAGGTTAGAAAAAAAGGAACAATACAGGGATTCTGTCTCCACTTTAGTTTTTATCCCACTGGCTACGATTCAACAAATAAAGATTTTATTTTAAAAACTATACTTCTATTTAGCTGGGACATGGACAGACGTTTCCACTATCACAGTCAGTAGGTGTCTATTAATGTCTCAGCATTAACCTGTAGAAATGTAAGAATGGGGTTCACAAGGAACAAGTCTTGGTGTGGATGTCATTTAATAATTTCTAAAGTGATCTAGATAAGAGAGCTGAATTTATGTTAAATCTACAAATAGAGTTTGGAACAGAAAAATTTAATTCAAAGTATTTATAGGGAAACACGCCATTAAAAAACCCAAAAAGATAAAGTTCAGTTGTAATAAATGTTAGTTTTTATACCTAGCAAAATCACTGACCTGGCACCAGTTTTGCTTTAAGCTATTGAATTAATCTAATACAGGAAATATGTGATGAGACCAGGGTCCATGGTCCAAAGCTCAGTGTCAAGTCATTCTTGCTTCTTGCTATCATATTATAGTCCAAATTATGGTAACCAGGCTCTTGTCTTATTCCTTGTAATCAATGCACAACATTATACCTCAATTACAACAAACTGGAATTCTATTTAATTCCCTTTCTTAGTCTCATGCTCTTTGGGCCTGGAGCCCTGCTTTGTTCACCTAAAGTCCTACCTCTTAAGCCCAGTTCCTGGGGCTTGGTTTTGAGAGATGCTGACAAAACTTCTCTCCCCCTTTCCACCACTAATGCTAAACCTCTGTCTTGTCTGCTACCGCCAAGACTGTCCACCTGCTGAGACATACACCTGTTATCCATGCTTCCAGGGGTGGGGAACATGCAGCCTCGAGGCCACATCTAGATCCTCAAGTGCAGCCCTTAGACTGAGTCCAAGTTTTACAGAACAAATAATTTTGTTAAGGAGTTTTGCTCTATGAAGTTTGGATTCAGTCAAAGGGTCGCATCCGAGGACCGAGAGCGTCACATGTGGCTTCGAGGCCACAGGTTCCCAACCCCTGGTTTAGATCTTCCCAATCTGCCTGCTGCTAAGATCAATCATCAATATCTGCCCTGCCCTGCCCTGCCCTGCTCTGGTGGGCCCTCTTTCTGGGCCCTAGATGTCTCTGATCTTCTTCATCTGACTCCTAATAAAACCTCAGTTCTAACATCTAAAGACCAAAGACAAACTAAACAAACATCAAGGAAAGACAAATTGGGAATAAGCAGTGTGCAGCAGAAACATAGAACTCTAAGTTGAAAACAGAAGCCAGTAAAAAGCACTTATCCTAACATCTTAGACAAGGGCCAGGAGGGTAGGGCTGTATATCCATTTTGCCAAGCACACAATTTGGCACACATCAGGGATTTGGTAAATAGACAGACAGGCAGGCAGACAGGCCCTTAAAGGCCTCTAGCACAACCTCCCACATCACTGCCAGAGCTCCTGTACCTTGCAGTCCATGCCACTTAGCATGGCTGACAAGCATCTCCTGGTAAGGCCCTGGGCAAAAGTCCTCTTATAAGGCCTCCAACCATAGCTGATAAATTAGACAGTAATGACCCTGAAGACTCAAGAGACTGTGCATCCAGCTGGAACTTGGCAAAGACTTGTCTGCCCTGAGGACCCAGTACTGTTGCCTACTGTCAGACTCAGAATTAATGGACTGAAGAAGATGAAGCTACTGCGCTAGTGGAGCCAGACCTCTGCCCTGGGGCCTCTTTAGATATACCAGAGTTACTAAAAAAAAGGAGTCCCTGATTAAAAGATGGTTAATTGGCTACAAGCATCTGTTAAAAGAACTTGTCCTTCAGGGAGAAAATCTGACTGTTACCATTGACCTCAGTCTGGCCCCTAACCTCACAATCCTCCATACTGGTCCTCTAACTCCAATTGGCCTGCTGACCATACATCTGTCTATCTGGCCAGGCCCGCCCCCATAAGCCCCCGAGCCAGCATAGGGGTTCATCTATGATTTCCACTGTATCTGCTTCCTTTGCCTCCACCTTCATTCCATGCCAGTTCCCTGGCCCACTCTTGCCATTTCCGTAACTGGATTGGGATTTCTGTGTTACAGCCTGACAGAGCACTGACCACCCTTGCTCTAATGGACCAGGGTCAACACTTGTACATTACAACTAATTAACGGTTATTTTTTCAGAGCCATTTGGAAAACCGCCTGAAACAAGCTCGTCTCTTCGTACCTGGGGAAAAAATTGGCCCATTCCAGGTTCCTCTTCCCATAAATCTTTACTTTCATACACACACCTGCTAGTCATCTCATTCTTCTCAAGTCCATCACTTCTATCAAGGCTAGCTCCTTCATTCCATTGTCTTTGACCCTAGCTCTTGAGCCTCCTTACCTCTTCTGGGTACCTGGGGAGAGTAGCCTTACAAAGACATTTTGACCATATATAGCATCATGAAAAGCAAAGACAGCAACCACTCAAAGAAGAGTCACTGAGGGGAAATGAATGAGTTGCACTGCAAGAATCAATCAACAATATGCTTAACCTGAAGAGAGAGGAGACGTAAAGGAAATATAATAGCTGTCCCCTAGGCTGGCACAAGGTACAGGAATTAAGACTTGCTCTTAATTCTGCCCAAGAGGGCAGAGCTAGGAGTAAGAGGCAAAAATTGCAAAGAAGTCAGTTGAGGTTTAATGTTTGGAACAGCCTCCTATCAGTTCTATTACAAAGTGGAATGCACTGTCCTAGGAGGCAGGGGGAAGATTCTTGAGCAAACGGCTATTTGTGAAGATATTGCATAGAATGGATTTTTTTTCAGCTTCAGGAATATGAGTAGGCTTATCCTCATAGGTTTATGAGGATCCTAGGATTCTGTGAATAAGTATTTACACAGCACCTCCTCTAGACAAGGTACTTTTCTAGATCCTGTGAGTCTGAAATGAAAAGAAGTTATGGTTTGGGGTAGAGAAGGAAATGAACAGGCAGGTAAAGTATTAAGAGAGTGCAAGGCTAAGGCCTGCATCAGGATGTATTACATAGTGCCAGAGCTCCAACTGTGGACCTGGCCACAGAAAGCAGATGGACAATAAGACCTCTTTAGAGGGGAGCAAGACTGTCCTTATGGCAGGATTTCCTAGATTACCAGAAGGTTCATAGCTAAGACAAGTCTCCTTGACAGCTCCTCTGAAGGACCATGGCTCTAAGCCATATTTCTGAGTTACAGATTTTTGCTCATTCTAATTTTCCATATTTTCTTCTCTGTTATGAAAGCCACTACTCTAAACCAGGCCCTCAGAATCTCATGCTTGGATCATTGCTAAAGTCTTATGGTTGTCTCCTCTTCTCAGTTTTAACCACAATACATTTATCATGTGAAAATGCCCAGACTTTAGGTAAAAGTTTCTTCAGTTATTTAGTGGGTGATATATATGGGAGCAGAAAGATACAGTAGTATCCATTGTTTCTAGGTGGTTTTAAAAATTAATTAATTTTTAGTTTTCAACATTCATTTTTGTAAAATTTTGAGTTCTAAATTTTTGTCCCTCCCTTTCCTTCCCTCCCTCTCCAAGACAGCAAGCAATCTGACATAGTCTATACATGTACAATCATATGAAACGCATTTCCACATTAGTCATGTTGTGAAAGAAGAATCAGAGCAAAAGGGAAAACCCATGAGAAAGAGGGAAAAAAGAGAGAGAAAATAGTATGCTTTGATCTGAATTTAGACGCCATAGTTATATTTCTGGATGTGGATGGCATTTTCCATTATGAGTCTTTTGGAAGTATCTTAGATCATTGCATTGCTGAGAAGAGCTAAGTCTAAGAAAGTTGGTCATTGCACAATGTTGCTGTAACTATGTACAATATTCCCCTGGTTCTGCTCATTTCACTCAGCATTAGTTCAGGTAAGTCTTTCCAGGTTTTCTGAAATCACCTGCTCATCATTTTTTACAAAACAATAGTATTCTATTACATTCATATACCACAACTGGTTCAGCCATTCCCCAATTGATAGGCATCACCTCAATTTCTAATTCTTTGCCACCACAAAAAGAGCTGCTATAAATATTTTTGTACAAGTGGGTCCTTTTCCCTTTTTATGATATCTTTGGGATACAGAACTAGTAGTGATATTGCTGGATCAAAGCATATGCACAGTTAGACCTTTGGGCATAGTTCCAAATTGCTCTCCAGAATGACTGAATCAAGTCACAACTCTACCAACAATGCATTAACGTTCCAATTTTTCCACATCTCCAACATTTATAAATTTCCTGTTCTGTCATGTTAGCCAATCTGATAGGAGTGATGTGGTACCTCAGAGTTGTTTTAATTTGTATTTCTCTAATCTATAGTAATTTAGAGCATTTTTTCATATAACTATAGATAGCTTTAATTTCTTCATACAAAAATTTCCTGTTCATATTCTTTGACCATTTATCAATTGGGGAATGATCTGTATTCTTATAAATTGGACTCAGTTCTCTGTATATTTTGGAAATGAGGCCTTTATCAGAGATATTGGCTGTAAAAATTGTTTCCCAGATTTCTGCTTTCCTTCTAATCTTGGTTGCATTGACTTTGTTTGTACAAAACCTTTTTAATTTAATGTAATAAAATTATCCATTTTATATTTCATGATGGTCTTGTTTGGTCATACATTTCTTGTTTGGTCATAAATTCTTCCATTCTCCATAGATTTGACAGGTAAATTATTCCTTGCTCTCCTAATTTTGCTTACAGTATCATCCTTTATGTCTAAACTGTGCACCCATTTTGACCTTATCTTGGTATATAGTATAAGATATTGGTCTCTGCCTAGTTTCTGCCCATATTATTTTCCAGTTTTTCCAGGAGGTTTTATCATATAGTTAGTTATTATCCTAGAAGCTGGAATATTAGGATTTATCAGACAGTAGATTACTATAGTCATTGCCTACTGTGTCCTGTGTACTTAACCTATTCCACTCATCCACCACTCTGTTTCTTAGCTAGTACCAAGAAGTTTTGATGATTATTGCTTTATAATAATTGTAGATGTGGTACAGCTAGGTCACTTTCCTTTGTATTTCTTTTCATTAATTCCCTTGACATTATGGACCTTTTGTTCTTCCAGATGAGTTTTGTTATTATTTTTCCTAGCTCCATAAAATAATTTTTGGTAGTTTGATTGGGATGGCACTGAATAAGGAAATTAATTTAGATAGAATTGTAATTTTAAAAAAATATTACCTTGGCTTACCCATGAGCAATTGATATTTTTCCAATTATTTAAATCTGATCTTATTTGTGTAAAAAAAGTATACAGTATAGACATAATAGTTCCTGGCTTTTTACAAAAGTATTTGTGTAAAAAAGTATACAGTTTAGACATAATAGTTCCTGGCTTTGTCTTGGCAGGTAGACTCCCAAATATTTTATGTTGTCTACAATTACTTTCAATGGAATTTCTCTTTCTATCTCTTGCTGCTAGGTTTTATCAGTAGTATATAGAAATACTAATGATTTGTGTGGGTTTATTTTATATTCTGCGACTTTGATAAGGTTGTTAATTATTTCAAGTAGTTTTTTAGTTGATTCTCTAAGTATCCCATCATATCATCACCAAAGAGTGATAATTTTATTTCTTTGACTATTTTAATTCCTTCAATTTCTTTTTCTCCTCTTATCACTAAAGCTAACATTTCTAGTAGAATATTGAATAACAGTGGTGATAATGAGCATTCTTGTTTAACTCCTGATCTTATTGGAAATGTAATAGCTTATAATAATATAATAATAGCTTGTTATTATAATAATAACTTATCTCTATTTACATATAATTCTTGTTGATGATTTTAGATAGATTCTACTTATCATTTTAAGGAAAACTCCATTTATTCTATGCTGTCTAGTATTTTTAATGGGAATGGGTATTGTATTTTGTTAAAAAAAATCTGCATTTATTGAGATAATTGTATGATTACTTTTAATTTTGTAATTGATATGGCCAATTATGCTGACAGTTTTCCAAATTCTGAACCATCCCTGCATTCCTGGTATAAATTTCACCTGGTCATAGTGTATTATCCTCATGATAAATTGCTGTAATCTCTTTGCTAACATTTTATTTAAAATTTTTGCATCTATATTCATCAGGGAAATTGGTCTATAATTTTCTTTCTTTGTTTTGGCTCTTCCTGGTTTGGGTATCAGCACCATATTTAAAAGATTTTGGTAGGACTCCTTTTCTTCAACTATTTTTCCAAATAGTTTACATAGCATTAGAATTAATTGTTCTTTAAGTGTTTGGTAGAATTCACTTGTAAATCCATCTGGTCCTGGAGATTTTTTCTTAGGGAGTTCATGGATGGCTTCTTCAATTTCTTTTTCTGAAATTACGTTACTTAAGTATTTTATTTCCTCTTCTGTCAATCTGGGCAGCTTATATTTTTGCAAATATTCCTCCATTTCACTTAGATTTTCAGATTTATTGGAATAAAGTTGGGCAAAATAGCTCCCAATTATTATTTTAACTTCTTCTTCACTGGTGGTTAATTTTCCCTTTTCATATTTGATACTGGTAATGTGTTTTTCTTCTTTCTTTTTTTAAATTAAATCCATCAAAGGTTTATCTATTTTACTGGTTTCCCCCCATAAAATCAGCTCTTTTCTTTACTTATTAGTTTAGTAATTTTCTTAATTTTAATTTTATTAATCCCTCCTTTGATTTTCAGAATTTCTAATTTGGTATTCAATTGGGAAATTTTAATTTGTTCTTTTTCTAGCTTTTTTTTTTAGTAGCATGCCCAATTCAGTGATCTCCTCTTTTTCTATTTTATTCATGTAAGCATTTAGAGATATAAAAGTTTTGGTATGTTGTATCATTATTATCATTCTCTTTGATGAAGTTATTGTTTCTACGATGTATTGCTTGACCCAGTCATTCTTTAGGATTAGATTATTTAGTTTCAAATTAATTTTTAGTCTATCTTTCCATGGCCCCTTATTACATGTAAATTTTATTGCCTCATGATCTGAAAAGGATGCATTTAATATCTCTGCCTTTCTGCACTGAATTATGAGGTTTTTAATGTCCTCGTACACAGTCAATTTTTGTGTAGGTGCCATGTACCTCTGAGAAAACAGTATATTCATTTCTATCCTTATTTAATTTTCTCCAGAGGTCTTCTATATCTTATTTTTCTAAAATTCTATACTTTTCCTTAACTTCTTTCTTGTTTATTTTGTGGTTAGATTTATCTAGTTCTGAGAGGGGGAGGCTGAGGTTCCCTACTAATATAGTTTTGCTGTCTATTTCTTCCTATACTTCACTTAACTTCTCTAAGAATTTAGATGCTGGGGTGGAGCCAAGATGGCGGAGTAGAAACAGCTCATCCAAGCCTCTCTGCCCCCAGATTCCCCCCAAACTATGTAAAAGGGGACTCTGAACAACTTCTGGAGCCCCAGCACCCACAGAACGACACAGAGAAGCTAACCTCCCGCTGAGGACAGCCCAGCAGCCCTGCAGGAAGGACCAGTGCAGAGGTCTGGGACCTGGCAGCGCGCAGAGCGCAGGAGCCGAGCCGAGCCCAGGTCCGTGTGAGCCGAGGTTTTAGCCCCAGGGCGGCAGGGCCAGCAGCCAGCTGGAGGAACCCCAGAACACTAGGAGCTGTGGCAACTCCAGAATTATCAACATAGACATGCCTAGGACAAAGTAAGAGGTTAGTGTCCTATGGACTTTGGGACCGGTATTAGGGAATGCGTCGGCTCCCTCCCCTGGGGGCTAGAAGCCACTGAGGACAAACGCCATTTTGTAGTTTTCAGAGGCAGCTCCCGCTCCCAGCCTGCAAATTTGTAGGGAGATCCAGCGATCAGTCTTGGGGGTAATCGCTCTTGCTTTAACCTCCCTGGATCTGGATTGTGATCTAGGGTGGAAGTTGTGGGTGGGTTTACAGCTTGCCAGAAACGGAAGTTGCCCCCCACACGTTCGGGACGAAAATTCCTCTATCTGGCCTTAAAGCCATAGTGTGGCAACAAGCCCAAAAGTCAAGCAATTAAGTGGCAACATGCCAAGGCAAAGGAAACAGAAAACTGCAACCCTAGACTCCTATTTTGGGGGCATAGAGCGGGAAAAGGACTGTGAGGTCAGAAGTCCTGCTCCAAAAGCCCCAGGGGAAAACATGAGCGGGTTGCAGACCATAGAGGACCTTAAGAAGGACTTTAAAAATCAAATAAGAGAAGTGGAGGAAAAATTGGAAAGAGAAATGAGAAGGATGCAGGAAAAGTATGAAATGAGGGTCAACAGCCTGACTGAGGAAAACAACACCTTAAAAAATAGACTAGCTCAAATGGCAAAGGAGGCCCAAAAGGGCAATGAGGAGAAGAATGCCTTAAAAAGTCGAATTTGCCAGATGGAAAAAGAATCTCAAAAGTTCACTGAGGAGATTCATTCCTTCAGAGTTAGACTGGAGCAAATGGAAGCTAGTGACTTTATGAGAAATCAAGATGCTGTTAAGCAGATCCAAACAAATGAAAGATTAGAAGGCAATGTGAAAATCTATGGGAAAAACCACTGACCTGAGGAAGATATCCAGGAGAGAGTTTAAAAATTATTGGACTACCTGAAAGCCATGATCAAGGAAAGAACCTAGAAATCACCCTTCAAGAAATTCTCAAGGAAAACTGCCCTGATGTTTTAGATCCAGAGGGCAAAATAGAGGTTGAAAGAATCCACAGATCACCTCCTGAAAAAGATCCCAAAAAGAAAACTCCCAGGAATATTATAGTCAGGTTCCAGAATCCCCAGATCAAGGAGAAAAACTACAAGCGGCCAGGAAGAAACAATTTCAATATTGTGGAAACACAATCAGAATAGCACAGGACCTGGCAGCTTCTACACTGAGGGATCGAAGGGCATGGAATATGATATTGCAGAGGGCAAAAGAACTGGGAATGAACCCAAGGGTCACCTACCCAGCAAAACTGAGTATTTTGTTTCAGGGGAAAATATGGTCATTCAGTGGAATAGAGGACTTTCAAGCATTCTTGAGGAAAAAACCAGAATTGAATAGAAAATTTGACATCCAGACAGAAGAAGTAAGAGATGCCTGAGAAGGTAATCAGGGAAAAGAAATCAAAAGGAACTTATCAAAGTTGAACTATTTACATTCCTATATGGAAAAGCAATAACTGTGACTGATGATATCTTTCTCACTATGAAAATAATGGAAGAAGGTGGTGTGGTCATATGAATACATATGTGAATGTGTGTGTATATGGTTACAGTTATATATGGATAGAGGGCATAGGTTGAATTTGTTGGGAAGGGAGAATACTCAAGGGATGAAATTATGAGGTGAGAGAGGAAAGTGGCAAGAGGAGATGGGGAGAGACAGGGTAGGGTAAACTATCCCATGTAGAAGAAGCAAGGGGAAGTGGTTGCAAAGGAGGGGGAGAATAAGGAAGGCTAAAAAGGCAAAACCACATTCACATTGAATTTAGTTCAGGGAGAAAATGACATACATACTAAATGGGATATCTCAACCTGCAGCAGGATAGGGGGAAGGGGGATGAGAGGAGGGATGATGGATGGGAGGGCATCCTTGGGGGGAGGGGAGGTTGGAAGTACCCACTATAGAAGAGGGACAGGATCATGTAGGGAATGGACCAGGTGGGGGTGGGATGAGTGGGAGGGAATTATAAGCAGCCTTGTACAATATATCTACTATGATAATGTTTTGCATAGCTAGACATGTACAACATATACTGAATTACTTATCTCCCAAGAAGGAATGGGTGACAAGGGAGGAAGGAAATGGATCTGAAATTCGAGGTCGTAACATTAAATGTTTCAAATATATATAAATACTATTATTAATACTCTTTTGCTTGTAATAGGGAGATAAGATGTGCAGGCATTGGGACACAAAGATTCACCTTCCTCTAATGGAAAAGTCGATGGGGGAGTATGGGAGAGAGCAGGTTGGAGGAAGCAATATCTTGTGGGACTACTATTCTGGGAGGTTGGGTAGGGGAATAATGGGGGGAAAATGATTGTAACTCAAAATCTGGCGGAAATGAATGATGTAAAACAGAAGTTAATAAAGCATTTGTTTAAAAAAAAAAGAAAAAAGAATTTAGATGCTATGCCACTTGTTGCATATATATTTAGCATCGATATTACTTCATCGACTATGGTACCTTTCCGCAAGATGTAATTTTTTTCCTTATCTTTTAAAATTAGTTGGTTTTCCAATGAGGTATTTTACATTTTCTTCTATTTTTTCATTCATTTGATTTTGTTTGACTGATTCTTGATGATTTAAAGAGTCACGAGTTTCTGGGGTGGCTAGGTGGTGCAGTGTATAGAGCACTGGCCCTGGAGTTAGGAGGACCTGAGTTCAAATCCGGCCTAAGACACTTTACAAAAACTAGCTGTGTGACCTTGGGGAAGTCACTTAACCCCAACTGCCCTAAAAAAAAGTCACTAGTTTCCACTTGCCCAATTCTAATTTTTTAATAACTATTTTGGTGTTTTGGGGGGTTGTTTTGCTTTTTGGAGGGGGGAAGGTAGGGCAATTGGGGTTAAGTGACTTGCCCAAGGTCATACAGCTAATTTCGTGTGTGTGTGTGTGTGTGTGTTAAATGTCTGTGGCCAGATTCGAATTCAGGTCCTCCTGACTCCAAGACTGGTGCTCTATTCACTATACCATATAACCACCCCCAATTCTAATTTTTATGAAATTATTTTCTTCAGTTAGTTTTTGTACCTCCTTTTCCATTTGGCCAATTCTAATTTTTGTTTTCTTCAATTTTTGTCTTTCCTTTTCCAAGCTGTTGAATCTCTCTTGCACACCTCTTGTTTCTTTTCTCAATTTTTCTTCTACATCTCTTATTTGGCTTTTAAAATCCTTCTTGAACTCTTCCAAGAAGGATTTTTGGGCTTGAAACCAGTTCATATTCCCCTTTGGGGTTCCAGATATAGGTGAACTGACAAAGTTATCTTCTTCTGAGTTTGTGTTTTGATCTTTTGATCTCCCCTGTCACCATAAAAGTTCTCTATGATCAAAGTTCTTTTTTGCTTTTTTCTCATCTTGTTTGCCTATTTCTTGGCTTTTAAAGTTAAGTTCTCCTGCTGGAGCACAGGGGAAACTGTCCCAAGTTTCTTGTGCTGGGGGCTTTGTGTGCTGAGGCCAGGTAGGATTTTTCTGCATTTCTCTGGGGCTACACAGAAGTATGTGGAGGTCTGGCCTCTAGAGGATACCTGTTTGCTGAAGTACCTGCATGTCTGGCAGCCAGAAGATGCCTGACTGCACTGAAGCAAGTAGAGGTCTGGCTGCCAGAGGACACCTGCTCATTCAGGGCTACACTGATGTTGCTGGGTGTTTTCTATGGCAGCAGTGGATACTGCATCATTAAGCTGGTCTTGGGACCATTTTGCATGTAATAAAGGGAGAATGAGGCTGAATTCAGCATCTTTTGCATCCCTTGGTGGTGAATGACTAAGACTGAAAATCTCAGTGTTCAATAGTCCAATTTATATCTTAACATGAACTATGTACAATATCCTCTATAAGGGATCATTCAACCTGTATTGGAAGGCCCCCTGTGAAGTGAAACCTTCTATGTCCTTAGGTGATTTATTCTACTATTGGATTCTTCTAATTGTTGGGAAAATATTATCAGGCCTAGATTTGCCTCTCTGGACCTTCTACCCAGGGCTCCTGGATCTGCCTTTGGTACTAAGAAAAGCTGGTCTATCCCCTCTTCAACATAATAGCCCTTTAAATGTTTATAGATAGCTCTCACCTCTTCTCCAGTTCTTTCAACCAGTCCTCATGGGGATAGTAACCAGGCCCTTCTCTATTCCAGTAGCCCTCCAGCACCAGACTGTTTGCAAAGAGATAATTAATTAAAACCAGTCCAGCTAACCAGTGACACTATCAGACTCCACAATGTGGAGTCTTATCAGTACACAATGCTTGCACACAATTTTATTCTATCTGTATCTATTTAAATACGCTGGTATTAAACCAGTCTTCCTCAAAAACTGTTTTATCACATAACGCCAAGACTTAAGGAACTAATATTAATAGCATTTAAAGCTCTCATTAACTTCATCCCTAAGCCACTACTACCTCTATAAATTAGCCTCAAATCTCCCATCATAATTCTACATCTGCTACTCAGTGATTCACAGTAGATAACTGCTTATGTGATTTGATTTCAGGGGGTTCCAAGCTCTGAAAAATCTCCCACTTTCTGAATTATGCCTTGCATTTTTTAAAAGCAGGAGGCAAAGCCTTTTAATATACAATTAAAGATAAGGTTTAAAATGCAAACATACAAATAATAATAACAATGATAAAAATTCTTTAAGTTTTGCAAAGCATTTTTTCCAACAATCCTAATATACTGTACCCCCAATTTTATAGATAAGAAAACTGAGTCTCAGGGTGGCTAGGTAGCACAATGATTAGAGCACTGGCCCTGAAGTCAGGAGGACCTGAGTTCAAATCTGGCCTTAAACACTTAACACACACCAAAAAACTAGCCACGTGGGCAAGTCACTTAACCCCAATTCTCCTACCTTCCCCCTCCAAAAAACCCCCCCAAACCAATAAATAAATAAATAAATAAAAAAGAAAACTGAGTCTCAAGAGGGTTAAGTAACTTGCCCAAAGTTATGCATCTGGTAAGCATAAGAACTGAACTTTGAACCTAGCTCTTTACTAACTTCAGGTGCAATGTTTTTTCTACTTCATAATCTTCCCTCTCTGGAAAGGGCAATATAGACTCATATTAATTTTAGTTATATATAATATATAATAAATAACTATTCCTTTCCTTCAGAATGCCTACAGGATAAAGTCCAGATTCCTCAATATGATAGCTATCTGCTTTTCCAGAGTTCTTTCCTACTTATCCCTTTCCCCCACCATGGGAAACCTCTCCTTCAATCAAACCATCAACTGGTTTGTGCCCTGAACCGGCCCTGTGCTATTTATCCTGTTCTTCTTTTCAAGAATGCCTTCTGCCCTTTCTTCCTTTCCACCTATCACAAGCCTACTTCAAATTACATCTTTCTCTGGAGATTTTCCTGATCAGTTGCCAAGCACTAATCTATCTTGTCATCAAATTATTCCATGCTCAACATCAAGTGTTGATTACTTTGTAAGCAGAACTTAGGCAGTGGTACTTGATCAGTCACATGACTAACACCACCCATAGTTCCCTTTTATCAATTCCCATTCCTAAAGATTAGTTGGCACGTCCTCTAGGGCTGCTGTAGACCACACTTCTGCAGTTTCATGCGGTATAGAATCCCAAAGCTAAATCAGATTGAGCCTCAATCATCCCATTATCTTGTTATAACGCAGTTGTGGCTTAGATATCTTTTGCCTACGTTAGTCTTACTGACCCTAAAACATAGCCAAGCATTTAGCAAAGGTAAAACACAACAAAACAAAAACCTTTGCTATTGGACCTGGGGTTTTAACGAAAATAGTGAAACCCTGGAAGAAGAAAAGATAGTTACAAAAATGCTTCTCAGAATTTAGATAAAAAATATCTGGGCAAACCTCATAACTAATCGGTCCATTCATATCATTTGTAAAATCCAAGAAAAAAGTGAAATTCCAGGAATGATCCACTCAAATGAAATTTAATTTTTTAAAAGTTGATCATACTATAAAATTTGCTAAATTTACCATGGTTGCTGTCTTTCTCCCCTCAGGCTCTGATTTGGTTCTTCAGGTGTATGAGCTTTAGACACTCTTGGATTTATCACTGCATTAGTATCTGCAGCTTTTACCCCCATAGCTAACTGATTTAAGTGCTCACATTGTCGTGAAAGCTTCAGGACCTGTAGGGTTAAAGTGAAAACTTTAGCAACTTTATCTTAAACTCTTTCATAAACTATGCAATTAAACCCTCTATTAAAAGCTATGTAATTCTTGCTTTGAGAAGGAATGGAATGCACATGGATGTCATTGTCTTACCAGAGAGATTTTCAAGCTGATTTGGACTTGTACAACCAAGCCTCCACTGGTGTCTAATTGTGATGTGATGATGACCATGGGTTTTCCAAAGCTAGGCCATGGTGGAACCTCTGGCAAATTCTGCCAAGTTCAATAGGTTTTTATTCTGAGCCCAAAGATTAAATCTATGTGTATTATTCAGGGACCAGTCTAGCTAAGTTCAAAGAGTCTCATCAGGTAAACTACTAATTAAGTAATGTAATTTTGGTCATGGAAACCTATAAAGAGTCTCCATTAAGTGTGTACTGGGGAGAAGAAGTGTCTATAGAACTGTTTGGCTTCCAGGAGAAGTGTGTAGAGAAACAGCAACTGAAAATTTTAAGAGCTCTATATTCTGCTCTTAAGTCACTCAAGATGACTTGGTCATCAATATTCTACATTGTTCTACAAAAGTCTACAATGCTCTAGGGCTTGATGCAAATAGCACAGTGTCATCCACAAGGAGGAATATCTAGATGACTTTACCACCCACCAGAATCCTTCAACTTGACTCTGTATTCACCTCCTTCACAGTAGACTTCTGGGTCACATGACCACCAAGATGATGACTAAATGTTTTCTCCACCTACCACTAATTCTTAAAAAACAAACAAACCCAAAAGAGAAATTATGCACCAGAGACCTGTCTCCACAGGACAGTAAAGCAAGAAGCTCAACTAGGTAACAGCATTATGAATTAATGAGGGGAATACTATTCCATAGTATTCACTTGGTCAGTACTCATTCTCCACTAGCCTCCACACTCTGGCACAGTGCACAAACCAACCTACTCCATTGTACTTTGGGACCAACTTAAGGATTTCTCTCCTGAAGTCTCTACTGGCACATATTGCCCCAAACTTCTCCCCAGTGTTCTGTTATAATAAATGGAGAAATTCAGTTCTACCCAGCCACATGTGCAGGAGGAGATATATAAGAGGGAAGGAATAGATTCTGCCTGGGATGTCCCCTAAATTAGGAAACCTCAAGATGACAGCTACTCTGCCCAGAATATCAATCCCCAAGTCTGCAGAAAATAACAGACATTGACTGAGCCAAGGCAAAGAAGTAATAAAATAAAATAAAAAAAAAACAGAGGGAACCAGGGCAGGGGCCCGTTGTGGGCCTAAGGAAAATGAGAGTTGCAACCAGATGTCATCAGTCCTGTCCCCCCAGAAGTTGCTTGGGTCACAGATTGAGTAAATTTCCCAGTGTGGGAGGAAGTTGAGATAGCTTTGAGGTCCAACCCTGAGAAGTAAAGGCACTATCAAAGAGGAAAGAGCCAGGAAGTGAGCAGTAGGGAAGGATAAAGGGGAAAAGACTAAAACTATGAAAGGTCACAGAAGGGAGATAATTCAGTTAAAAACCTAAGGTAAACAGATGAATAAACATGGCAGATACTAAAATCAAAAGGAAGATGACTACCAAGATATCTGAGTGCAAATATCTCTTAATAAATATTGCAAGATAAAGAAAATGAAACAAATACTTGATGAAACACAGAACCCTGGGAATTCCCAAGAGAATGTGGAACCCCAGAAAGAGTTTCCAGAATGGTTCAAGAGAGAAATAAGATTCTGGAGAGAAGAATCTAGATGGGAACAACTAATTAGTAGAAGAGAAAAAACTTGAATCCACAGTGGGGAGCATCTCCAATGAAGTGAAAGAAAGAATAGATTGGGAACACAAACATATTGATGTAAAGTAATATGTGAAAAGAACATACAAGCAAAATACATTGATCTTGAAGACAGGATGTAAAGAGACAACTTAAGGATCCCATATGTCTAAGAACATGGCAAGTCAAGAAACCTAAACACCATGATGCAAAAAATATTACAAGAAAGCTGACCATAACTACTGCAAACAGAAAAAAAGCATTAATCAAAAGAATCCACAAATTACCTCCAGGGGAAAAAAACAAACAAAAAAAAAACCTTTCTTTTTTTCTTTTTTGTTTGGGATCCCCTCCCAAAAGGAGGCAGGACAATTGGGATTAAATGACTTGCCTAAGGGCACATGGCTAGTAAATTTTAAGTGTCTGAGGCAGGATTTGAACTCAGGTCCTCCTGACTCCAGGGCCAGTGCTCTATTCACTAAGCCACCTAGCTGCCACCCCCCCCCCCCAAAAAAAATTCTTTAAACTCCAAGAAACATAGTGAAATTTAACAATTCTAATGACAACAAACTTTTCATGCTATCAAAAAAACCCTTCAAATTTAACAGAATGTAAGTTCATATAACACAAAACTATTCTGCACCTACCAGAAACTTCAGAAGGGAATGTAATTACATAGTCTGAAAAGCATAAAAGCTCAAAATGCAAAACTGAGTCTAATTCATAAATTTAAAAAAGAGGCATTTGAAACATTCCTCCAATACAGTGGCAAAGATTTGTGGTGTGTTTCCCTGTTTTATGCTTTAACTAATTATTTATGTTCGGAAAGAGTTTGGCCTAATGGTCCACACAAGAAAAATTAAGTGGATGAACACTGAATGTCTATTGTCTAGATTATGGCAATGCAATTTAGATGGAAAATTTTATAAAGCTTTTCTACCAGCTTATATGCATATAAAGGTACCCTGTAATTTTCAGGAGAAAATGAAGCTGTCCTCAAGCATACTGAGTAGAGAATTTCTACTCTCTTGGAGAGAATTTATGGGGTCACATAAGGATGAGCAGGTATGGATGGGTTCTGATTTGCATCACTGGAAGAACTTTCCAAATCTATGAGATCAGAGACCCATTTAAGGATTTAAGAATTCTTTACTTTAAAGGGCAGCTAGGCGATATAGTAGACAGAGTACCAGGAGTTCTGAGTTCAAATGTGGCCTCAGATACTCACTAGTAGTATGAACCTGGGCTTTAACCTTGTTTGCCTCAGTTTCCTCATCTGTAAAATGTGCTGGAGAAGGAAATAACAAACCACTCCAGTATCTTTGCCAAGAAAACCCCACTGGGGTCATGAAGAGTCAGACCTAACTGAAAAACAATTGAGCTGAACTGAAAAAATGTGCTTGAACTCATAGCAGAGAAAAATAAACCAGCTTGCATGAAAAAAGGTACAGAAAGGTACTGAAATATACTTTATTCAACTGTGACTATGATTTTATCAATTTGAGTACTATCTTCAACATACTATCTATCACAACCCTACTCCACATTCTTATCTTGTCTGTGTCTTGTCTATGTTTTCCCGTAAATTCTCAAAAATGGATCACCCAACAGGCTGGAGGCCTTTCAGTATTTTGTATGTACCAGTCAAGTACTCAACTACCCACTTGTTATCCCTCACTCTTGTTCTATGACTGGCTTACTTCTTTTTTCAATGATAAAACTCCTGGACGGTATATTTTATGCCATATTAGTACATACAGCATCATTAGTAATGGGCCACATTATTGTGGCCTAGTCTACTACTAGTAGCACTGTGTCTGGCATTTAATAGGTGCTTAATAAAGGCTTGTCTTCCTCTTCCCCTATCTACATTCACATGTCTTAACTTTGCCCTTTGCATCTGAATGTTCATTTTTCACAGATTATGATATTTTGTAATTCGCAGCCGTATAGTATCACAGGAAGATGACTTGTTTAAAATATGGGATTTCATAGGGGCTCCATATTTATAGAGAATCTCTCATTTAGATTCTATGTATAGGACATTTTCAGTAATAGTGGTGAACACTTCTGGCAAATAGTTTTCTGTGTCATGCCTCACTTGATAATAATAGGCAAGAGTATGAATGAACAAAATCATTTCTGAGATTACATCTATCAAGTTCTCTTATATTATTTTTAACATATATGTGGGAGACATCTTAGAAAAAAGTTGGCTGAGTTTTTCTTTATGAGTCAAATGTTTATTTGTAATTTTGTAATCACTCAAAACAAATCAAAGCAAGTCTCTCAATTTTGTAACTATGAAGTTGTGGCTGGCTGGAAAAAAATTATAAAAGCTGCAAAAGTTTGCTTGTATGGTTCTCATTTTTCTTGAAGAATAACCAATATATTTGATCCACAAGGATATTTTCAAAGAGAGAGATGAGAGAATAGGAATATGGCTTGATAGTTGCCAATGTCCCCTCAACTATTTTTGAAGGCAGAATCACAGTGGATAGAGCACTGGATGCTCAGGAATTTGAGTCCCACTGGGTTTGTACCTCACTTCTGCTACTTGCAAAGTGCTTTTCAAATCTTAAATTGATATGTAAATGTGAGCTATCACTATGATTTCTCTGGTAACAAGAATGCCATCCATGACTTTTCTTATTCCTTTTTGTAACTACTCCTTCAGGTACAATCAAACCTACAGTACTTTCAAAATGACATCTGCTCTAGCATAGAATTCTTTTGCCTGTTCCTGGGTTGGTCCACCTGCTCTTCCCAACTTCATCTCATGTGTCATTCCCACTTCCTCAGAAAATACAGAATACTAAGGTATTGGAGTCTAAACTCGGTGATAGTTGCACTGTCATCAGTGAATTAATGAAAAGATGACTACAGAAAGCTGTACAGAAAGTCATTTTCTGTCCACTTGCTACCCTCCTAATAACTTAAATCTATAAATGCTTTTTGAATGATTTGGTCTAATTGAGCTTCACACCACACTTTCTATTTACTTATGCTTGTGCTTTGTGCTATGGTGGGGGGAGGGGTGCTATAGGTATCCACCATCTTCTTTAAAATGTTCACTGATGCCAACAAAGCCCTGCCTTCCCCAACTAGTTCATCCATCTCACTCTGTTCTGATACTATCCTCCTTGCCTAACTGGCCTAAAATGTTATGTCTTAGAGTCAAAGATCTCAGTTGAGGACAAAAAAAGATTAGACAGCACAGGGAGAAGACAGAAAATAACTATTAAAGCATGTTGCTATCTGAGAAGGGAAAAAAAACAGAAGAGAAAGGGAGGCTTCCCCATTAAAACATTACTATCCATGATTACTTCAGCACAGATTTAAGCAGGTTATCTAGTTGTCACTTTAGAAACAAAGAGTATGGAATTGAAAGGAGGATGGGCAGTAAGTGAGTACATTTTGGTGGGAGGGAGGAAAGGTTCAGAGCCCAGGATGCAGGCCTTGATGCCAGCATCACTGCAGGAGGCTTGGATTAGCCAGGGACATCATTGATTCATTATACATTTGCTAAGTGCAGAGCTATCTGTTAGGTGCTGGGAGAAATCCAGTTTAGCAAAGACACGGCCCCTGCCTTCCTGGAGGTCTTCCAGTTTTGCTGCTCTGTGAGGCTTCCCAAAGTCTGGGTGGAGGCTAGCATCTACAAGCTCTAGCCCCATGACAACTTTACCCAGAGCTGGCCAAATAGAATAGAAAAGCATGGATCTGATCGTAAACAGTCTTGGGAAGTTACCTTTCAGATCTGCCTCTGTTGAGAAGGTGGGTGACCTGGACTAATGAGATCTGAATGTTTTCAAACAAAAAGATAGGTAGGAAAGTAATTTGTTCTTAAGCAATGTCTTGACTTCAAATTCAAAGTTTTGTTTTTGTTTTGTAGGATTACCTTTTATTTCGTATCTTTAATTTTCAATGCTATTAGCAAAATGTTCACTATAACATAAACTTTTTCTCATGTCTACTTATATGTAGAATATGGATATTTTATGGGTAATAAAACTGCATTAAGAAATTGGCAACAAAACTTTGTGAGGAGCCTAAAACTTTAGAACACATTGTTTGGTTTACTAAATAAAAGGCAATCCTACAAAAAATTTTTTTAAACAGAACCCCAGAAATCACTGTGAAATCAGTCTTTAACATGGACCAATCTCTGGCTCTGTTCCTAGCACCATTTTTTTTAACTTTGAGAAGAAACTTGGGCATACTCATATACTTATTTCCCAATTTCCTTGTGCTTAATTTTAACCTGAACATTTAAACTACAGATATTTAAGTCATCCTTTTATATTAGCAATCTTCCCAAAATGAGTTCAGTGGGGAAATAATTTGAGCTTGAGATTTTTAAGGGATTCATCCTTCATTGTGAGTATAGATTGAATCTTGAGTTTTATGGAGAAAAATTCAAATTGACATATCCTAAAATATACAACATATTATCCTAATAGCCTTCCTCATGCTTGCAGATAGTTCTGATTTCTAAACTAAATCTCATTTGCTGAAATTTAAGCTTGAAGCCCTGAGGAGCCAGGGTGACTAGGACTTGAGCCCAGGAGTTATGGACTTGGAAGAAGAACCATGATCTATAGGAACCAATGTGGTCAAAGGAGAAGGGATTATGCCTACCACATGTTGGGAAAAATAATTTGTATATTTGTGTTTATACCTTTCAAAGTAAATATTTCTGTGTAAAAGCTAATCTGACTGTAAAGTTTACAGTATAAATGGCTAATGGAGCTGAGGGGCAGGGGACCACCCCTTGCAATTGAGAGAACACTTCTGGTAGAGACTGGAGTCATCTGCAGAAAGCCTACACACTCAACAATCTCCTTAAGTGTTCTGGAGAACTCCAGGAGTGTGGTGAAAATAAAATTGATCTGGTCTTCACACAGCGAGGGCAGGGTAGTCTGTGTTACAGTTATAAATATTATATCCCACCCCCTCCCCAAGTAGAACACAGGTTTTTGAAAGCAGGGATACATATCCTCAGCATCTTAGGCCCTGACTGGAGAGGGGAGAGAATAGAAAGAATTCCTTCCAGGTCCTTCACCTTTTACAGAAGGTATCTGGGGAATTCGCCTCATCATTTCCCACCCTGCTACTTTACTGACTTCATCATCTCCAGAAACCCTTCATTCTGCAAGATGAAATCAAGTCGGAAACTCTCACCTCCTCACACAAATTCCCACACCAAATGGCTGGGCTTCAGGACTTCAACACACCAGTGACTTGCCTGCCTTCCCCTTGTCAGCTTCTTTTTACATGTTGTATCCCCCATGTGACTGTAAAGTTCTTGAGGTCAGGGACGCTCTTATGCCATTCTTTGTATCCCCAGAGCTTAATACGGTTCTTGGCACACAGCATGTGCTTAATAAATATCTATTGACTACTGATATTACACTCCAAAGAAATGGAAACAAGGGGTTCTGTGTCAAACAACGAGCATTCAAATACTTGTTCATTAGAGCTCACCTTTGTTTCTAAAGAAGTATTCTCCCTTTGTAGTACTTTATATGCTGTGAAAAAAAAATGTCTGTCTTCTCTTTCCCCTTCAAGATTTTGAATTTTATTAAAAAGATACAAAAGCTCTGACTGTGATCTTTGTAATTCCTGATTAAGAAATGAAAATATTTAGTAGAATAAAATGAGACTATTTCCTCAATATAATATAAAAGTTTTGTAAAATAGAATTTTAAAAATTATCCCAACGAGAGATTATCCTTCTAATACATTTTACTGGCAAAGCCCTCTCTTAATCACTGGTTCAAGAATCACTCAAAATCAACTATTAAAAGTGTTATTTTCCCAAGTTTTCAAAACTTATAAATTATAGAAAAGATTATCTGAAGCTCTGGGTGCTATTAATTTTTTTGCTATCCTAAAATAACTTAACAAGACATTTTAACTCACTTGTCAGAATTCAATCAATACCTCCTTGTAGTTCTTTCCATTCAGGTGTTCATTACAGTCCCCTATTTCTATGATGATACAACAAATAATATGATGCTTGACAGATGGTGAGGATGGGTAAAGGGAAAGTCAGTTTGAGGCACCAACTTTATGGTGGGGGTAAAACTTAAGAAAGTAATAAAGTTGATAAAAAATCATACATCAGAGTATCAGAACTTCACAAACATATGTAATGTATATTTCTGGGGTAAAAATTTTAATATCTCTGAAATTTTGAGATCAGTGAGCAGTGCTAGGGCAAACTGTAGGGGAGGTAATGAGGCAGCAGCATTATTAGCACTGTATCTATAGACCCCAGGTGGGAAGATGCATCTGGGTCTGTCATCCCGAAATCAGTCAGGTTTGGCTTCAAAAGAAATTTCTCAGACTCTGACTTAAATGAAGTCATTTCCTGGTTTCTCCTCAAATGCAGATTATTCATCCTGACAGACTTTTCCAAGATGGCAGGACAAGATGTTAAAAAAAGAGGAGTGGCCCTATTAATACAGGACAGTAGGCAGAACCAATACACTACAATAATGGGAGCAGACCACTCAATGGATACTTCTGAAGCTGTGCAGTTCAGGGAACTAAGTTAAAGAATATTGGATCCAGTCTATTGTTATTATTAATGATATATCTTCTATATACTTCTCATTTTATGACTCATTAAAGAGAAATAAAACAGTGAATTTCCTAAGCAATAGAAAGGTAATGTGTCCAATAATTTATTTAATGGCAAAATACCTGACTTTCAGCCTGCAAAACTTTCTGTGCCTTTTTAAGGTCAGATGACAATTGTTTTCTCCATGCTTTTTCTTCTGATAACTTAATTTCAAGTACTTCAATTTCTTCTTGGTTCATTACCACTATCTGTAAAAATGATCTTACATCATAAATTCTATCCACAAAACACACATTTCTTCCAACAAACTCTGAAGTTAAACACATACTACCTAAGCTTCATAATCAGCTTAAGAAAAAATTGGGCTTATGCTACCCAAATTTATTTGCATCATAAAGTCAAATTAATTTATAATTTTCTTAAAATTTCCAAGTGGACCTAATTTCTTTGTCAGGAGAACACAACATTCTCTCCCCAACTGGAAAAGCTACTTGGGGAAATAATTAATTAATTAACTGCTCCATGTATACAGAACAAGAACAAAGGGAACCAGAGAGTACTAGAGGATATTTTCATTAAATTCAAAGAACCACGTCAATACCCCCTCTCCACTCCAAGTACACAACTGTCAAGTAAATCAAACAATGCAGGCAGAGGCAAAGACACAGCAACAAACTCTGAGAGTAAATCTTTTTCTAGATGGCACTGAAACCCAGCCCTGCCATCTCTCTATGTGTACCCTACAGAGGCACCTCCAAACCCCCTCTTTTAAGTAAGTACATTTTCAATGATCTGTCCTCCACAGAGGTTGGTGAACTGTTGACTGAAGGGCAGAGCCCTGTCTTTTCTTTTTTCCTAATTTCTAACATTCAGCCAGGGATCAAACCTGTGAAGTTCTTACCTCTTGGAAGTCTTCTGCTTTTGTAACAGTTTCTTGACTTTTCATAACGGTTTCTCTTTTGCCTTCTTGTATTTTGGATAACTCAGTCTCTTAGCTGGAGATTTTAACCCAAATAAACCATAGGTAAAAATGCCTATATTTGTCATTTAAATTCCATAAACAGTATTTGAGTGCACACTAAATTCCAACTTTGAGGAAATGAGGCAGTATCCAAAGCTACACACATTCCCTAACTGTTGACTAATCTTATGCTACTCCACAGAGATTCCCTCTAGTAAGACAAACCCCGTCTCCTACTTGACTTCGGATCTTTGGCTGATGTGTTCTGGGGCCCAGACTGTCCAGTTTTGGAGTCTTTGCTGCCGTTTTTCAGCTGGGACCCAAAGGAAAGGATTGGAAAAGGATCATCCGTGAAGCATTAGAACAATATGTGATATCACCAATATAAGGCCAGGTCTTTGCATTCTAATCCCAACTCTGACTTTGGTTGCTTTGCACAAGCTGCTATTTCTCTGAATCTCATGTTCAGCAATAATACTTACTTTAAGGATCCGTGATTTCATCAGTGTGGATACGCAGATTACAAAACCTCCATGCCTTAGTAGATTGTCTTCATGAGTTGCTATGGCCAAAACAATCCTTTACCTGGTAGCCAGCCTTCTGGTGATAAGCCTCTCTGAACCTTAGCTAGAATGGCTCTCAGACAAAGACAGCCATCCAGGTCCATACACAAAGTCTTTCCAGCTTGATAGGCCTGTCACTGTTCATAATCTACTGGAATAGCCTTCAAGGCCCCCAAGGTCACCCCCATGAGGCATCAGAATAGGACTTCATCAGTAATTCAGCATTAATAAGATAGGGGAGAAAATTCTCAGTTGATAAATGAGGACATGTGGAAAAGTCAATGCCTAAAAAATACTATTTTTAAAACTGTTGGGTGGCTAGGTGGCGCAGTGAGTAGAGCGCCAGCCCTGGAGTCAGAAGGACCTGAGTTCAGTTCCAGCCTCAGACACTTAAGGCACACACAAACAAAAACCTAGTTGTGTGACCTTGGGCAAGTTACTTAACCCCAGTTGCCCTCCAAAAAAAAAAAAAAAGCAAAAACAAACAAAAAACCTGTTACTAAAAGGTAAGTATAAAAGCTACAAATGTTTACAATCTTATTGTCTTAGACTAGTTAGAGATTTGGCCAAGAGGCCTATTTATAAATATTACTGCTGTCTTATGTGTACTGCACAATTATTTGATACTTAAGAGGATATATTTTCATTGTGACAACTTTCCCCACATATCAGATAGCAGAGGTGCTGGGAGATAGATGCCTCTGTATAGCTATAGTGTGGTGTCAATGGGTTCTAATCTCAGCTCTGGCATTAACCTCAGGTGATTCATTTACATCCTCTGGGTCCCTCTAAGGGACTTTTCATCTTGACCACACTCTAGATTGGGGTGGAGACCCTGCAGCCTTGAGGCCACATGTGGCCCTCTAGATCTCAAATGTGGCCCTTTGACTGAATTCGAACCTCACACAACAAAGTCCCTTGATAAAAGGATTCGTTCTGTAAAACTTGAACTCAGTTCAAAGGCTACACCCAAGGACCTAGAAGGCCACATATGGCCTCAAAGCCACAGGTTCCCCATCCCTGTTTAGATATTCAATGAATACCTCTATTTACCTCAATCTCATTACTACACTGAGACACATGGAGAACATATGGGGAAAACACTGACTTAAAAAAAGAAAAATCTGAAAAAAGAGCTTATTCAACAAATGTCTTTGACACACCAAGAACAGCTGTATTTTAAGGAACTTATACTTCAGGAGACCAAAAGATAAAGCAGGAAAATTTAGCAAAAGGGCAGCAAAGAATGGATAGCAGTGGGTTATCATAATGTCTGAAGTGTAGCTGAAGGTAGCCCACCTCACCTTTCAGCAGAGCAAAGAAAGTGGAAGGTCAGTGCCCTTGCTGGGCAATTTGTCTCATCAGTTGGGGGTAGACACCAACAGCTCAAGAGAGAGGATAACAGCTCAGAATTCTATGCTCTGAATATTCCACTGTCCTTTCTCACACACAGGAAGGACAGTAGACCCCTACTGGAGCATGGATAAGGTCTCTGGTGCCACAACATTGTTAAAGCTGAGACTATCATCCCTACAACAAGAAACCCACATTTGAATAGCACCATCAAATATAAGTGTTAGATCTCTGATAAATGTCTGACATCCAAAATCTACAGGAAATTGACACAAATAAATAAGACATTCACTAATAGAGAAGCAGTCAAAAGATTTAAACAATAGTTTTCAAATGAAACAAATTATAAACAGTCACCTGAAAGAAATGTTCAAAGTCACAAATAATCTAAGAAATGGATAAATACAACACTAAAATGCTAAACCTCAACCCTATACTACACTACAGGCTATCAATGAAACTAAAAAATAAGAAAACTCATCATTGAACCGGTTGTGGGCAGGTACTCTGGTAGAGCTGTGAACCAGCTTGTGTGATCCAGAAAACAGTTTAGAATTAAGCAAGAAAAGATGCTAAATTGTTGCTATTCTGACAAAGAAATATTACTATTGGGACCATATCCCAAGGAAATTTTTGACAGCCATTAAAAAAACCCCACACGTTTTGAAAAAAGTTCATGGATAACCAAAGAGAAAAAAACAGAATATGTGACCAACAATTTAGGAATTATGAACAAACTCTTTGTATATGAACTCAGTGAAGTCTAACTATTCTGTAAAGCAGAAGTATTATGAAAGAGTCGGAGAAGCATGGGAAGACAAACAGATGCAGAGTGAAGAAAGGTAACCAAAGGAACAATAAACACAATGACTGTTATAATCAAAGGCAGCATGGGGAAGCGGGGGAGGGAGGGGAAATGCCTGCAATATCAAACTCTTGTCAAATAGCAATGATCAGTTGTAGAAACTGCCAAAATTAAAGGACTCATTCTTCTGATATGTTAATAATGCAGGACCAAAATGTTTTCTTGAAGAATGTTCTTTGCAAAGAGGTTTGTATGGATGTTAGTTAGGAAGTATCACATTAAGACAAAATGTATCAATTTATTTTAAAAAAAAAACCAAAAGTAAAAAAATACATAAATTTCAGCTCTCTAACTTTAGTTTTGCCATTCAACTGCTCATAATTCCTTGAATTTCATAGTTCTATTAAGGTCAAATGCAGGACAAATTCAGTGACTTGCCATTAGAGACTTAACATGACAGCAGTAAAACTGGAAACAATTTCTGAGTATCAGACTTTGAGACAATGCCAGAAGTTTGAGCTGTGCGATATACTAATCTGTCACAGATCCCAAATATGATATCAAGAAGTAGCTAGTTTTACTCAAAGAAAATCACTCTAAAGCCATGAAAGCTTGGCATGATGGCTTTGGATAAATGGCATAAGGAAGGACTCTAGAGCTGGTAAGAAATAGATTTTATAAACCTCAGATGATAGTAGAGAGCAAAAAGAAATGAGAGACTTATGCTAGTTGTGTGTGAACAAAAGTACTAGGGGCTTATGTGAATATTTAGAGAACAGAAATACTAGTGAACCTTTGGAACTCGTCTGCACTTATTTCCTGTTTCTGGAATGAGACAGCAAGAACATAAGCCATATATTTGTGGTAACTTCATAAGATATTCACAGGCATACCTAAACAGGAATCAGAAAGTTTCCATGGTTGCTAAAGTACTATGGGAGAAAAATTTTTGCCAGGATCCATCGAGACAAAGGCATTCCATCATAAATGATGCTGCCAACTTTAAACCCTACCTGTTGATGTTTGGGTTTTAGAGTTTCTGAAGATGGACAGATTGCAGTCATTCATAATAAGTATATCTCTTAACTGATTATGAAGCTGAAGGAAGCTTATTGACTACCTACAACTTCAACCCAGAAGAAGAAATAAATTACAATATAATACCAAAGTTGTCCAGACTTTGAACAAGGTGACAGAGTTTTGCTAAAAGATCTTAGTGCTCATGAGACACACAAGTTAAATCACTGGAAAGCCACTCCATATCTACTTGTAAAAATATACATAATTTGCCTTTTTACAAAATGGCCCCAGAGACTAGCTGGAGCCTTGCAAAGACAATTCACCGCAGTCAGTACCAATTAATGAGTTAGCTAGGCTCCCTGATAGGCAGTTGGAGATTTCTGGACACTCAGCTTGACAGACATTAAACATGAGACTGCTTGAACCAGACAAAATACTTCTAAGAGAGACATTTCACATGAAGATGGCTATGTACTATACAGCCCAACAAACAGTTCAAATAATGCAAGAGGGTAAATCCAAAAGTAGATACCTTTTCTGTCTAGTTCTTTAGATAGAGACCCCTAGGATATAGATATACCTTTCAGTACATAGTACCACTCTCTGTCAGCCTTGGCCCTCTACAAGTTCAGAGTTAGACAGAAAAGACTATAGTTCTGATGAGAATTATGATCAGCCCATACTATAAACTATCAACTAGCACAGGCATGGGGGAAAAGACATGTCAGCAGACTGTAGGAGAACAGGGAATAACTGATAAGTGACCAGATTAATTTATTACGTCCCAGGTGAAACTAGTGAAATGTTCCAAATGATAACGTTCCATATGATAATGTTAACATTAACCCATGTAATAGGTGACATGTATGTAACTGCATAGGTTCATTAACATACATGTTAATAATTACATGTTTAAGTGTGCTTTTATTATTTTTGTAATCATGTTCATCTGCTTTGCTTTGATACACTATGTATTATAGCTATATTAATCTATTAATTATGCCTAGTTTTGTTGTTTATTTCTGAATGTAAATTATATTTATATATTTTATTATTTTGTAGGTTTACTGATATTACTATTATATACTTACTAATGTTGCTATTCCTTTATATTTGCTTGTTAAAAATATTTGTGATAGTTGGATATCCATGTACTTCTGTGACATATGCATATGAAATATATCCTGAATATAATTTGGATCTGTAGTCACTAAAACACAATGACAAGTGATGTTTTGCATTGTGCTGTCTGTTGCATGTTTTATAGATAGCACTCCGAGGTGATTACCTGGGATGCTGAGTTAATCATCCTTATTCTATTAAGGGCTATTATATATTCTGATGCTCTGCTGTATAATTCCAAGTTTACTATAGCTGATTTGTAAGGGATTATAAACTTTAAATCCTGATTGAGAATGTAATAGAGAAAGGCGTGAACTGGCTGTCCAGTGAGGTTGGATACTTGGCTAAGGACCCTGGGAGTTGTCTTTTTGTGGTCTCAGAAGAGACAAAACTAGTATGTAGTTGGGTTTGGACCATGCAAGGGTCACTTACACCAGTATGGGAAGTATTCTAACCACCTGGAAGGAAGATGAGAACAGAAAGACAGCAACAGATGGGAGACATTTTCTGGGAGACTGACTCTAGTCCCTGTAGCAGCTGAAGCTTCTTTCTTTCCGTAGTCTGCTGTTCATCACATAAAGAGAACCCTGCCAGGAACCCAAGAGCTGTGCCTGTACACTCAGAAAAGCTGCAGGGACCACAGTGTCCTACTGCTGCCTCTACACAGTCAACTTTGTTTACTGTTCGGTGTTTCTTTTAAATTTGCCAACTGGCTGCTTATTTTCCAATGGTGTCTTGCTAGATAAAGACAACTTTACTACATCCTGAATTAATCTTTGCTACAGGGAGGGATAAGGGAGAAAGCTGATGGATAATACTCCATACAGAATTCAACTGGCTGGAAAACAATTCCTTCCTGGTGATCAAAAAGATCACCTGGGGGCCCAGAGCTTTTTAAAAGTTTTATTAATAATCTATATTTCTAAGCCCTCTAATTCTGTGGAGAAAAGAAGGCAAATAAAACTAGTAACCTTGCCCTGGGCTAAAATCTCTTTATCTCCTTTCTCACTGAAAATAGAGATGGAGAACTCCCAGATCACTTTGAATATAAGGACCTTTGGCCTCCTCTAGTTTCTACTCCACCCAGAGGAGAGAGGGGAAAGGGAGTAGAGGTGGGATACTTAAGAAAAGGTCACCTTCTGAGACTGACTTATGGTCAGGAAAAATCATTTCCAGTCATCTTGTCCACTCCCCAGGTCCCTACCTCGCTGCACACTCCCCCTGGTCCACCCACCAAAAGGAAGGGGGAAAAGTGATCTTTCACTAAATTGCCCTTCATAGTGACATTTCTTGGGCAATATTTTCCTTATTAATAAAACTTCCTTTTGATATATTATGGCAGTGGGCTTATTTGTACCACTGAGTGATGAATTTTAAGCCACAGAAACTTCCCAAAACACTCTCTCCTAAATTTATGGAGGTCCTACCTCTGTGTCTGGGGAGGGAGTAAGCATACCAATGAAATCACAGGTCTTTGAAGAATTGGAGTAGATATGGCTCGTCCAGTTAAGAAATTTCCCCCAGATTTCTAGGTGGGGTTTGATTCATAAGAAGTGAAAAGCTCCCAAAGTTAACCTGAGCACTTGGTACCATGTGCATATCCAGCAGGAAATTTTGTTATACATGTAGGTAAACTGAGTATGGGGTTGAACTATTTTTTCATTATGGGAACAGCGTAATAATTTATATTATGGGGTACAGGTTGAGGCATATTATTTTTTACTTCATTTTCCATGGCTTATATAGAAATGTTTTGTATGACTCACATTTCTAATGGTAATATTACTTGCCTTCACAAAGGGTGGGAAAGGGGTAGAGGGAGGGAGAGAATTTGGCACTCAAAAGTTTTTGAATGAATGTTAAATAATTTTGAAATATGTATATATATATATATACATTATATATTATATATACATATATGTTTATATGTAATGTCTTTTTTCCTTTCTTCCCTGTGGTTGGGACACCAAAAGTCACCCAATTAGGAAGTTAATTAGGTGTGAGTATAATTAAAGAGTTCTGTCTAAAGTACCCAGGTAGGAGAATACCAAATTGGTTGGGAATGTTCAAAGAATAAGGATGACAGTTTAATGACCCATCACTTGAAGGCAAGAGGATACTCCAGGGCACCAGGAAGAATCATGACAATCAAAAATTCAGACAGGAACAATAGGATGGGATAAGCTAATAGGCTATGGAATCCACTAATTTCTATTGCATGGTTTTACATGCATATTTGACTACCTTATCCCTATATATTATTAGTATTTTTTTTTTCTTGTGAATAAACCTTAAACACACACACCTGTGGTGTGGAGTGTGTGGCAGTAGGGGGAACAAAAGAAAAGTGGGGCAGGCAGTGGTAGAAGGGGACCCAGGGATATTGGCAGTGGCAAAAGGCAGTGGAAAAGTAATTAAATGATTGGGTACATTAGATCTCTGAACCCAAACTGGGTGAAGGACCACAAAGGTCCTTAAAGACTTAATATTTTGAGCCCAAGTTTAGAGACCAACAAGGTTTAGAATACACTAATTGAGGAGACCTGGGGAAAATTCTCCTGGGTACTGTGAAGAAGCTCATTCCCTGGAAAGCTGAGGTCTTCAGCAGGCCTTAAGACTAGAGTGATCTTTCAGACAATGGTTTTAGGAGTACTGGGTCAACAGAAAATAATACATGCATTTTTCTTCTTTTCTGACATACTTTCCTTTGAAGTTTTTCAATATGATATTCAAACTGTTTTCTCTGTTCCTTGGTTTGATTTTGCGTCTCTCCCAAAAGAAGTTCTAATTCTTCATTCCGTTCTACTAAATGTTCATGTTCCTGCTCAAGCTTCTGAAACTTGTGAAGAAGGTCTGTATGTTTGCACTTTTGGTCTTCAATCATCTTTTTACATCTATAACAAAAATGGAAGGACCTAATGAAGTTGCACCAAGAACAAAGTAGCCTCATATCAAGCACAAATGTCTACTTTTTTAAAAAAAATTAAATTGGTTTATTTACTTTTAGTTTACAACATTTAGTTCCACAGTCCCTTGAGTTTCAAATTTTCTTCCCCTCTCTCTCCTTCCCCCCACCCCTCATCATGGCAGCATGCACTCAAATATAGGATCTACAAATACCTTCACATTAATCATTAGTCTGCTTGCAAAGGATTATAACTGATGGAATGATCAGTGGGAAAGGGGAAATAAAACAAAACAAGAAAAAGAAACACAGCAAGTAGTTTGTTTTGATCTGCATTCAGATTCCGCATTTCTTTCTCTGGATTTGGATAGCTCTTTTGATCATGAGTCTTTTGGAGTTGTCTTATAACCTTGCATTGCTAAGAGGAGCCTAGTCTATTGAAGTTAGTTGTCACACGTATGTTGTGTCTGTGATTGTGTACGGATTTCTCTTGGTTCTGTTCTTCTCGCTTATAGCATAGTAGTATTCCATTACATTCATATACCACAACTAGTTCAGCCATTCCCCAATTGATGGGCATCCCCTTGATTTTCAATTCTTTGCCACCACAAAAAGAGCCACTATAAATATTTTTGTACATATGGGTCCTCCTCCCACTTCTCTGATCTCTTTGGGATATAACCCTAGAAGTGGTATTGCTGTGTCAAAGGGTATGCACTTATTTATAGCCCTTTGTGCATAGTTCCAGATTGCTCTCCAGAATGGCTGGATCAGTTCACAACTCCACCAACAATGCATTAGTGTTCCAACTTTTCCACATCCTCTCCAGCATTTATCATTTTCCTGTTTTGTCATCTTAGCCAATCTGACTGGAGAGATGTGGTACCTCAGAGTTGTTTTGATTTGCATTTCTCTAATCACTAGTGATTTAGAACATTTTTTCATATGCTTATAGATATCTTTAATTTCATCTTCTGAGAATTGCTTGTTCATATCCTTTGACCATTTATCAATTGGGGAATGGCTTGTATTCTTATAGATTTGACTCAATTCTCTGTACATTTTAGAAATGAGTCCTTTATCAGAGACATGGTTTGTAAAAATTCTTTCCCAATTTCCCACTTCCTTCTTAATCTTGGTAACATTGGCTTTATTTGTACAGAAGCTTTTCAATTTCAAAATTATCCATTTTGCATTTTTTAATGCTCTCTAACTCTTGTTTCATCATTAAATCTTTCCCTCTCCATAGATCTGACAAGTAAACTATCCCTTGCTCTCCTAGAACTTAGATCATGCACCCACTTAGACTTGATTTTGGTGTACAGTGTTACATATTGGTCTTTGCCAATTTCTGCCATGCTATGTTCTAGTTTTCTCAGCAGTTTTTGCCAAATAGTGAATTCTTATCCCCAAAACTGGGGTCTTTGGGTTTATGAAAGTTAGTAGATTACTATAGTCATTGTCTGCTGAGTCTCGTGTATCCAGTCTATTCCATTGGTCCACTACTCTATTCCTCAGCCAGTACCAAGTAGTTTTGATGACTGCTGCTTTATAATATAGATTAAAATCTGGTATGGCTAGGCCATCTTCCCTAGTATTTATTTTTATTAATTGCCTTGATATTCTGGGCCTTTTGTTCTTCCAAATGAATTTTGCTACTATTTTTTTTTAGCTCTGCGAAGTAATTTTTTTTGTAGATTGATTGGTATGGCACTAAATATGTAATTTAATTTAGGTAAAATTGTCATTTTTATTATTTAGCTTGACCCAGCCATGAGCAATTTATGTTTTTCCAGTTAGTTAGATCTGACTTTTTTTGTGTGAAAAGTGTTTTGTAATTGTGTTCATATAAGTCGTGGGTTTGTTTTGGCAGGTAGATTTCCAAATATTTTATAATGTCTACTGTAAATTTAAATGAGATTTCTCTTTCTATCTCTTGTTGTTGGATTTTGTTAGAGATGTATAGGAATGCCAAGGACTTATGTGGGTTTATTTTATATCCTGCAACTTTGCCAGGTTTGTTTATTATCTCAAGTAGTTTTTACTTGGTTCTCTAGGATTCTCTTAAGTATATCATTATATAATCTGCAAAGAGTGATAGCTTAGTCTCTTCTTTGCCTAATTTGATTCCTTCAATTTCTTTTTCTTCTTATTGCTATTGGTAACATTTCTAGTACCAAATTGAATAAGTTGGGTGATAGTGGACATCCTTGTTTGAACCCTGATCTTATTGGAAATGATTCTAGCTTATCCCCATTATATTTAGTATTTTCTGATGGTTTTAGATAGATGATACTTATTATTTTAAGGAAGACTACATTTATTCCTATACTTTCTAGTGTTTTTAATATGAATGGTTGTTGTATTTTGTCAAAAGCCTTTTCTGCATCTATTGAGATAATCATATGGTTTCTGCTAGTTTTGTTGTTGATGTGATCAATTATACTTATGGTTTTCCTGATATTGAACCACCCTTGCATTCCTGTAATAAATCCTACCTGATCAAAGTGTATTATTCTTGTGATGAGTTGCTGTAGTCTTTTTGCTAATATTTTATTTAGAATTTTTGCATCTACATTCATAAGGGAAATTGGTCTATAATTTTCTTTCTCTGTTTTGTCTCTTCCTGACTTAGGTATCAGTACCATATCAGTCATAAAAAGAATTTGGTAGAACTCCTTTTTCTCTAATTTTCTCAAATAGTTTGTAAAGTATTGGAATCAATTGTTCTTTAAATGTTTGGTAGAATTCACTAGTAAAGCCATTTGGCCCTGGAGATTTTTTCCTAGGGAGTTCACTGATGGCTTGTTCAATTTTTTTTTTTTCTGAGATGGGGTTATTTAAGTAGTTTACTTCCTCTTCAGTTAGTGTGGGCAACTTATATTTTTGTAAATATTCCTCCATTTCACTAAGATTGTCAAGCAAAAGAATTCCTAATTATTGTTTTAATTTCCTTTTCATTGGAGGTAGATTCACCCTTTTCATTTTTGATACTCGTAATTTAGTTTTCTTCTTTCTTTTTTATCATATTGACTAAAGGTCTATCAATTTTATTGTTTTTTTTTCATAATACCAGCTCTTAGTTTTATTTATTAATTCAATAGTTTTCTTAAATTTGATTTTATTAATCTCTCCATTGGTTTTCATTATTTCTCATTTAGTATTTAATTGGGGATTTTCAATTTGTTCTTTTTCTAGCTTTTTCAGTTGCATGCCCAATTTATTGACCTCCATTTTCTCTATTTTATTTATGTATGAATTCAGGGATATAAAACTTCCCCTAAGAACTGCTTTTGCTGTATCCCACAAGTTTTGGTATGTTGTCTCATTATTGTTATTCTCTTGAATTAAGTTACTTATTGTTTCTATAATTTCTTGTTTGACCCACTTATTTTTTAGGATTAAGTTATTGAGTTTACAATTAGTTTTTAGTCTATCCTTTCATGGCCCTTTATTACACATAATTTTTATTGCATCATAATCTGAGAAAGATGCATTTAATATTTCTGCCCTTCTACACTGAATTGTGAGGATTTTATGCCCTATTACAAGGTCAATTTTTATATATGTGCCATGTACTGCTGAGAAAAAGGTATATTCCTTTTTATTCCCATTCAATTTTCTCCAGAGGTCTACCATATCTATCTTCTCTAAGATTCTATTTACCTCCTTAACTTCTTTCTTGTTTATTTTGAGGTTAGATTTATTAAGCTCAGAGAGGGAGAGACTGAAGTCCCCCACTAGTATAGTTTTGCTACCTATTTCTTCCTCTAATTTCCTTTAGGAATTTGGATGCTGTACTGCTTGGTGCATAAACATTTAGTAATAATATTGCTTCATTTTCAATGGTGCCTTTTAGCAGGATATAGTTTCCTTCCTTATCTCTTTTTATTAGATCAATTTTTGCTTTTGCTTTGTCTGAGATAAGGATTTCTACCCTTGCTTTTTTTACTTTAGCTGAGGCATGACATATTTTACTCCAGCCTTTTGCCTTTACCCTGTGTGTATCCCCTTGTTTCAGATGTGTTTTTTGCAAACAGCATATTGTAGGATTATGGTTTTTTTTTTTTTTAAGCAATTGGGGTTAAGTAACTTGCTCAAGGTTACACGGCTAGTCATTATTTATTCGTGGGTGCTCATTTTCTGAGGCCGGAACTGATCTCGGGTCATCCCAACTCTGAGGCCGGCACTCCTACTCACTGCGCCACCTAGCCGCCCCTTTAGGGCAATTGGGGTTAAGTAACTTGCCCAAGGTTACACGGCTAGGTTTTTGTTTGTGTGGATTAAGTGTCAGAGGCTGGCTCCGAACTCAGGTCCCTCTGATTCCAGGGCCGGCGCTCTATCCACTGCGCCACCTAGCCGCCCCTAGGATTATGGTTTTTAATCCATTCTGCTATCCACCTCCCGTTTTATGGGAGAGTTCATCCCATTCACATTTACAGTTATGATTACTATCTGTCTCTTTCCCTCCATCCTATTCCCTCCCCTATTTATGCTTTTATTTTTCCCCTTTCTCCCTTCCCCTCCTTAAGAATTTTCCTTTTAACTACAGCCTCTGTCAGTATTCCCTTCTTATCAGCCCCAGTCCCTTTTCCTACCCTTCCCCTTACTACTTCTTCCCTCCCTTCTAACCACCCCATCCCTTTCATAGCCCTTCCCCTCTCCTACTACCTGTTGGTATGATAGATTTTTATACTTAATGTAGTATGTCATTTCTTCTTCGAATCAAGATTGATAAGAATAAATCTCATGCAATGCTCCTCTCCTTCCCCTCTTTCCCTCTATTATGATAAGTTTTATGTCTCTTTTCGATAGAGTCCTATACTTAACTGATTATGTTATTATTCCCTCCTTGCACCAGAACCAATGAGGGACAAGCTAATATAATGCTCATCTCCCTCCCTTCTTTCCCTCTTCTATAATGTTTTTATGCCTCTTAGTGTGGCATAATTTATCCTTTTCTGCTTCAGTCTTTCCTCTTCTTCCATTGTAGTCCTTTTGCATCCCTTCATAAGGTTTTTTTTTATCATCATTTTGTATAATTTATACCCACACCCTCTTTATCTATATCCCTTTTAGATTTCACCATAGGTATAGAATTCTCAGTATTAACAGGTATCAGCTTCCCATATAGGGATATAAACAGTTTGCTCTTATTAAATAACAAGTTGTGTGTGTGTGTGTGTGTGTGTGTGTGTGTGTGTGTGTGTGTGTGTGTTTTCCCCTATTTACCTTTCTATGTCTCTCTCGAGTCTTGTAATTGGAGGTTGAATTTTCCATCAAGCTCTGGCTTTTTCATCAGGAAGCTCTGGAAGTCCATTATATCATTGAATGACTATCTCCTTGCCTAGAAGATTATGCTCAGTTTTGCTGGATAGGTGATCCTTGGTTGTAACCCGAGCTCTTTTGCCTTGAGAAAAATCATATTCCAGTTCTTTCTATCTTTCTTTTTTTTTTTTTGGAGGGCAATTGGGGTTAAGTAACTTGCCCAAGGTCACAGAGCTAGGTTTTTGTTTGTGTGTTAAGTGTCTGAGACCAGATCCGAACTCAGATCCTTCTGACTCCAGGGTCAGCACTCTCCTCACTGAGCCACCTAGCTGCCCCGCCTCTAATCTTTCAATGTAGAAGCTGTCAGATCCTGTGTGATCCTCACTGTGGTTCTGTGATATTTGAATTGTTTCTTTTTGGCTTTCTGTAGTATTTTCTCCTTTACCTGATGGTTTCTGGAACTTGGCCACAACATTTTGCAGACTTTTCAAAATGGAATCTCTTTCAGGAGGTGTCCAGTGGGTTCTCTCTATTCCTATTTTACCCTCTGGTTCTAGAATCTCAGGGCAATTTTCCTTGATAAGTTTTTGGAAGATGTTGTCCAGGCTCATTTTTTCATCATGATTTTCTGATAGGTCAATAATTCTCAGATAATCTCTCCTGGATCTGTTTTCCAGGTCAGTTATTTTCCCATTGAGATATTTTACCTCTTTCTCTAATTTTTCATTCTTGATGTTTTGTTTGACTGATTCTTGGTGCCTCATAGAGTCATTAGCTTCAGTTTGGTTGATTCTAATTTTTAGTGAATTATTTTCCTCAGCTTTTGAAGCTCCTTTTCCATATGTTCAGATTTTATTTTTAGTTTATACATTTTTCTTTTCAAGGATCTGTTTTCTTCATTGTAATATTTTTCTAATTTCACAATTTTGATTTTAAAAGAATTATTGATTTTATCTTCTACCTCTCTAATTTGGTTTTCAAAGTTCTTTTTGAGTTCATCTAGGAATGCTTTCTGTGCTTGAGACCAATTCATATTCCCTGGTGAGGCTTCAGCTGTGGGTGTGGAGTCAATACTGTGTCCTTCTGAATTTGGTTCCTCCCATTCACAAAGATAGGATTCTAGAGTCTTTGTCTTTGCAGTCTGTTTTTTACCTATTTTGAGGCAGGGCCTTAACCACGCCCTTCCTCTAGGGTTCCTAAGCCTTTACTGTTTAAAATTTTGCTCTGGGGCAATAATTACTGTGTTTTCAGGGTCAGAGGCGGGGGAATGGAGCAGCCAGGGTTCACTCTGCTATCCTGGTCCCTGGAAGTTCAGATAGGGACTTTTTAAATTTCCAGGCCATGGGTTGGTAGTCCCAGGAGTAGCTGCTGCCACTGCCATGGGCCCTGCATTTGTCTCTTACCCAGCTCCATCAGATACCAGCCCTGCAGTGACAGGCCTGGGAATGGACTTTGCAGTTGGTGGATCAACTTGCCACCATATTGACCAGAAATTGTCTGGGCCTCTGTGTGCCACATCATCTGGGCCTCTCAAAATGTCTACTTTTTAATGTAAGAATGCTACTATGGGCTAAAGATAATGCAGGCATCCTCTCCACTTCCCATTGGGGGAAGGAACAATGAATCATTCCTTGAGTGTATCTAATATTACCCTACAGATTCATTATTGCTTATTACTGATGAATGGCTAGGGAATAGAAGTCTCAAGTGGCCTTTGTGTCCCTAGAATCTTTGGAACCTTAGAATTTTAGATTCAGAGAACAGCAACCTAAGAAACTCCACAATTGTCCCAACTATGTGAGTTAGCTCAGAATCCTCCAGAAAAGCCTCTGTAATAATTATATAGCAGATAAGAATTTAGGGTGGTCATCAGCTTAAACCATATGGGTAGCAGAAAGCGACTGTCTCCACATTTGCCTCATACAGTTGACTAGAGCATTAGCCAACCATTTCAGATAGCAGGCTAAAGTGGAGTAGCACAACTCAGAGGTAGCTCAAGTTGTATAGGGTCTCATCTGCTCTGAGGAGGATAAGCTCAGGGGCTATTATTATGTCAATTTTTTTAAATTTAGAGAATATTTTATTAGTTTCTGTAATCAAACCCCTGTAAATAAGACCTTACATATTTAATACAGTGTTACCCCTGCACAAATGGAAAAAAAAATTAAGTTTAACGTTTCTAGACCAATATGGCTGTTAATTTCTGTACAATGCTAACTCAACATAGTACAAGTGGGATATTTTTTCCAAAGTTGGCATCACAGCTAGTTTCCAAAAATTCAAATTATATATATAAAATTATGTCAATTTTTAAATAAACAATTTTTTCCATAAAAAAAGTCATTGCAAAAACTTCTTGTATCATCTATTGAAAGTACCTCATAGCCCATTACTTAATTATATGGAAGCATGGCATTGCCTTTCCCTCACAGAACATAAGGACAACATGACACCATATGTCAAAACAAGCCTTTGTCCAAACAGAGAAAGTGCAGATTCCGAAATGCAAATCAAGCAGCCTTTATTTCTAATACAGGTTCTGAAACTTTTATATTCTATCAGGTGTTCAGTACACTTGCATAATGCAGACATGTACTAATATGTACATTTTTTCCAGTGTCTGGCATACAGCCATCATTTGCTACCTAATACTTAATGCTAGCACCCAACTTTGATTAAATTCAAACATCATTTACTGTGTGTCTTCAATTTTCTAGTGTTATTCAAGGTACAACACTTAACACCTAAAGTACTACCAAATCTTTTTTTGATACAGGAGAGACCATAATCAAGAACAATAATGTTGTAGTGAATTCTTAACTATGTGGGTATACATTAGTTATCCAGTTACTAGTCATGCAAAGTATTGTTACCCAATATTAGTCATATAAATAGTAATCAGTAAATATTTGCTACTTATTGACTTATCTATGGCAACTTTTAAATTCTAATCAATGGATGATTCTAATTAGGATGATATAACAAGTCTAATATCCATATTTGCATATCCATATCTGTAGAATTTAACTTGTCATGGCATTTAGGCCATCTGTCTGACAGTAAATTTGATTTCATGAGGGTTGGGGGCATACATACACTTTACCTAAAAACCAAAATACTAGCATCCCTCTCCTAGAAAACAAAGATAGGGTAAGTAATAGAGGTTGGGCATTAGGTATCCGAGTGCTCCCCCAGTAGCCATGTGTATATTCCAGGGACAAAGTGAGAAAAAAGGAGGATGAGAGTATATATTTCAGTATAGTAAGTGACCAAGCTCAGCAAACACTATGGCAATATTTTCATTGGATTCATATGACATCATTACCATTTTTAATTCCTTAATGACTTTTAGTTTCCACTTACTGATATAGAACAAGCACCTTACCCCAAAAACTCATAGCTAAGTGTAAAGAAAAGAGTCTTTTACCTAAGATAGTTTTAATTACCTCCCTCTATCACTCAGGACAAATTGGATCTGAAAAGGTTATCTAGTTCAAATCCATGCCTTTGCTTTTAAGTAGGTTCACTGTAAGCCTGATCCTGAGCAGGCTCAGGGACCTGTGAGCTCTCTTTGGGGACTTGAGTGATGCTGTCCCTAGGCCAGGCACAGTCACACCCACTCCTCTGCATTCAGACTGACCCTTGCACCGGACTGCTTGCAAGGCCTTTCTTGCCTACTCATCACCAAAGTTCCTCTTAGTTCTATAAGGAACCTTACAGAATTTTATCTGAGAACAGCATATTCCATCATCATCTCTCCTTGTGTGGAACACTGTTAGCTTGTACTTAATAAAAGGTTGTGATCCAGACTTACTACCCTTTATTTTTTCCCTTCTTCATTTTTTACCATAGGTATTAGCTCGAAATTGCTTATAATGATAGCCCACTTGCTTCAAAGAAATCTCTCTACAAGCCAATTGGTGGCTCTCCCTGTCCTAGCATGTAATAACAAAGAAGTTTATTTTGACACTAAAATTGTGAGTCATGGGACATTTCCAAGAGAAATACTATCCTAATTTTAAAGACTTACAGAGAAGTAACAAAAACTTTTCCTTAATAGTTATTCCATCGTTTAACAAACCTATTCCTCTCTGTGACCAAAATGAAACAATTCACCGTGACTGGGAAGCCAACATTAGGGGCTCTTTCTGTTTTATTTATTTATTTGAGGGGGAAGGTAGGGCATCTGGAGTTAAGTGACTTGCCCAAGGTCACAGAGCTAGTATGTGTTAAAGGTCTGAGGCAGGATTTGAACTCAGGTTCTCCTGACTCAAGGGCCAGTGCTCCATTCACTATGCCACCTACCCACCCCTCTTTCTGTTTTATTGTTTTTAATTAAATTTAAGAAGATGGTGACAAATATAAGAAAGTAGATTTAAACTATGAGGATTTTTTAACCATGAAGAAAATAAAATATTAAAAAGATTACTAAGAAAAGCTGCTCCTCAGTAGGAAGGTCTTCGGAAATAGAAAATATTTTCATTTATGCACCAAGGCTTAGATGCCATCTACTTGGGTAGTAGGGAATTAGACTAGAATAATCTCTCCTAGAGCTGTCTAGTCTCAGCATTTCATGAATGAGCTGTGGTTGATCTTTCAGCCAAATTAATGGGTGAGAGGATGGAGTGGCAGTAGAGGACTCCATCCGCTGTTAAAGATAAGACATAATTATTACAAAGAAAGCAAACTACCTAAATAAGTCAATCTGTCATTATGGTATTCTTTCTTACTGTATCAGTCCTCCCCCAGTTAAATCCAATTCACTTCCATGTCCTGGCATCACCTCCTTAATGTCATGGTCCTCTTTGAGAAGGAAGGAGAAACAACAACAGCAGTCACCACTTTTACAGATAAGGATTAAAGGGGAAGTGGTTCCAGATATGGTTTCATTAAGTCCCCAAGCTCAGGCTTGGATTTTCAATGATTAGGTTTAAATAATGCCTGCTAGTGAACGTGGCCCCTGACAAGAATTAAGTGAGTCCAGACTACAGTACGTGTATGATCCCATCTGGGACACAGTCTGGTTGTTCTGAACATCCTCTGCAACATTCCCGAATGATAGGTGGGAAGGCATGGAATTTGCAAGGGTGATTAGAGGTGTTTCTCATTAATTTGGTCTAGACACTGCAGTCCCTCTGAAGAAACAAGAAGAGAAGGGCAAAGAGGTTACTCCCCCCAGTCATCCTCTCCCCCAGGAGTCAGTAATGGAGCAAAGGTAAATAAAGACAGCAACAGCCGCCTCCCTTGTCCTGGCTGGCTGCTGGCAGTAATGTGGGATGGGGGGTGTGAGCAGTTTGTTCCTGTTTCTGATCACAAAGCTCACCTTTCACGGAATGTCTCATCACTTTTTTCATTTCTTTCTGCTTCACAGTTGTCTTTGGTCACTATTTCTTTCTTTTTATCCTGCCAAATATATTTAAAACGACAAATAAGTTACAGAAGCACAGACTGTCATAAACACGAATCAATCACCAAGCATTCATTAAGTGTGTAAGTGCTGTGTCAGACTCTCTGTTAGGTGCGAGAACTCGAAGACAAAGACAAAGAAACAGTCCCTGTCCTCAAGGACCTTCCATTTTACCAGATCACAAGTCTGTACATAAAGACACAGAAAAAATACAAAATGAAGACTCTGTACAAGGAAGTCACTTGCTCATTCTCTAGACCACAAAGAATGCATAAATCCTGTGAATAAAAGCTCTCTTATGTTCATGTCCTTCTTGGATATTGTACTGCAAAAAAATCTCATGCTGCATAAAAATAATTACATCTATATTAAGTGAAACTCTAAAGAAATGTAAGTGATCATTAGCAAACACAGAAATCATTCACACTTTATTCTTTCCACAGGAGTCCCTGAGGGAGCTCACACCCAGTGAATTCTATAATACTTCTAATATGCAGAACATTTTTGAGGGGACACTTCACTAGAATTTCCTTCAGAGAGCTTCACATATTCTTCTCTGTATCCTCAATGGTGGACAACTTTTGTCTTTTGAAGAGGGGGGTTTTGGAAATAGCTAAAGTTCATTCATAGTTAAATCTAATGAATAATCTGAGTATTACTGTTTGGGTTTTTTTTAATAAAATAATTAAACTAGCTTTTGTGCTCTGCTAGTGAATGATCTCTGAAAACATCTCCAGTAGAGGAGTTTTAGTAAGTATGAATGTTGTGAAGCAAAATACTTATTGGCTTTGTAAGTTTTGTTTGTTAAAAAAAACAAACCCACAAACAAAAGGTGGCTGACTTTATTAAGTATTTGGTGATTGGGTGAGGAAAATGTGGATTAAAGGTGAACGGATTTGCTCTCTTTAAACCAGGACCAGAGCGGCTAGGTGGCGCAGTGCATACAGCACCGGCCCTGGAGTCAGGAGGACCTGAGTTCAAATCCGACCTCAGACACTCAACACAAAAACTAGCCATGTGACCTTGGACAAGTCACTTAACCCCAATTGCCCTCCAAAAAAAAAAAAAACAACAACACCAAAACAACAACAACAAAAACCTGGAGCAGCCCCTAATACCTCGGAGCACCTTTCTGCCTCTTGTCCTTCTCACCCCTCGGGTCTCTCCCTCCCTTCAGGGAGCTCCTCCCCAAACCTTCATTTGAGGAAATAGCCATGCCAGATATATCATGCTCTTTTCAAACCAGGCCTTATCTGTGATGCCTCACACCACCCCTCCAACTCCCTTTTATGTTCAGCATACTGAATTCATTCTTTCCCTCTAAACCAGGGGTGGGGAACCTGCTCTAAACTCTCTCCTCTTCCTAACTTTCCTCTTATTATCGAGGGGAAAGCTATTCTCCCAGACACCCAAGTTGAAAGACAGGTGTTGTCCTCAGCTCCCTGCCCTCTCACAGCCTTCCCCTAACCACACCACATCCCATCAGTGGTCAAGGCCTGCTGACTGTACCTCCCCAACATCTCTTGCACATGCCTCCTCTCCTCTGACTCTGCTACTGCCCTGGTGCAGGCGCTCTTCACCTCATACCTGGACAACTGCAATGGCCTTGGGGATGGTCTTCCTGCCTCAGGGCTCCCCCCTCCAGCTTACCTTCTACTCAGCCCAAACCAGTCTTCTATAGTACAAGTCTTACCATGGCCACTATGGTAAGTGGTAAGTAACAAACTCCAGTGGCTCTACCTCCTCCAGGGTCAACTATAAAACCCTATTTGTCTTTTAAAGCCCTTCCTACCTCTCCAGTCTTCTTATACCTTCAGCCCACTGTGTACCCAGTAACCCAATGACCCTGGCCTCCCTGCTATCCCTTATCACCAGCTGTCTCCATGCCTACAATGTTCTCCTTCCTCATCTCTGACTCTTGGCAGCCTGGCTCCCCAACTAAGATCCAATCTTCTACAGGAAGCTCTTCCTAATGCCCCCTAATTCTAGTGCTTTCTCTCTGTTGATTATTTCTAATCCATCATGTTTATAGCTTGTTTGTATATAGTTGTCAGCAAATTGTCTCATTAGATTGTGAGCTCCCTGAGGTCTGGTACTTTCTTTTTCACTCGTATTTGTATTCCAAGGACATACATTACTCAGTATATGGCACATAGTAAGGGTTTAATAAATGCTCTATCTAGGCAGGTAGGTAACACATTAGATAAAGCTAGGATCCAGAGTTAGGGACACTCGAATTCAAATTCAGCCTCATGCTAGTTGTATGACCTTAGGTAAGTCACTTGAGCTCTACCTTAATTTCCTTATCTGTAAAATGCATAATATAACACCTTCCTCCCAGTATGGTTGTGAGGACAACATGAGTTATTTGTAAACCTTAAATGCCATCTATCTGAAGGACTCAGAAGAGGTCTAACCATATCCCCCACCCCCAGGGGTGAACTCCAGAGATTCCCTATTAGCTATAAGATCACACATAAAGTATTTGGTATTTAAAGCTCTAAACAATCCAGGCTCTTCCTGCCTTTCTACATGCCCTTTACAGTCTAGTCATATGGGCATATTTGCTATTCCTCATATATAATATTGATTCCAAGAATCCCTGGTTTGCTTCAGGACTGAGGGAGACCTTTTCTGATTCATCTTCTGGTTCCATCTCCTCCAAAGAAATGCCACACAAAGCCTATATAAGTGTGTGTTGTCTTCTCCATTAGAATGTAAACTTCTTGGGGGCAGCTAGGTGGTGCAGTGAGTAGAGCATCCGCCTTGGAGTCAGAAGGACCTGAGTTCCAATCTGGCCTCAGACACTTAATGCACACTCAAACAAAAACCTAGCCGTGTGACCTTGGGCAAGTTACTTAATCCCAATTGCCCTCCAAAAAAAAAAAAAAAGTAAACTTCTCAAGGGGATGGACTAATTCTCTTTCGGTTTTGCCTCCTTGATACTTGGGATAATGCCTAGCACTATGGTCAGGACAGCACTAAGTAAAATATAACAATTAATTTTTTTGCCTTTTAAATAAAACCTTTACTATACAATAGTCTTTTGCAGCAAACATTTGTTATATATGATTTGGAACTGATTTCACGAGATTTTGATACATATTTTTTTATTTTTTTCAGGTTTTTCAATTAAATCTCATTTTTAAAATTATCTGCCTTTTCTCCCTCCTATGTAACTGAAAAAGAAAAACAAAGCCCTTATGACAAATATGCATTAACTAGGATATTAAAGAAGGAGGAAAGATGGTTACTGGCTGACAAGAGATAAAGCTGACCAACTGGGTCTCAAGAAGCAAGTTGATTATTGCAGCAAATCACACCCAAGGAAGGCTCCAGAGCTTGGCAAGGACATGACTACATTGTCTGGGATTCCTAGAAAATATCTTTGATAGGGGTGAATCTCTTTCTCTTGTGCTTAATATTCTTTTTTGTTAATATTATTTTATTCTTTTCCCAATTAAATGTCAAGCCAATTTTTAGATTAATATTTATAAGATTATGAGTTCCAAATTTTTCTCCCTCCCTTCCCTCCCCTCTCCTCTTTCTAAAATGGTAGGCAATTTGATATAGGTTATACATATGATGTTATGTAAAACATATTTCCATATTAGTCACAGTTGTGAAAGAAGAAACAGATCTAAAGCAAAAAAAATTAAAATCATGAAAAATAATAAAGTGAAAAGTATGTTTTAATCTGCATTCAGAGTCTATCAGTTCTTTATCTGAATATTATAGCATTTTCCTTTGTGAGTCCTTTGTACTTGTCTTAGATCACTGTGTTGCTGAGAAGAGCTGAGTCATTCATAGTTGATCATCATACAATGTTGTTGATGTGAAATGAGTAGAACCAGGAAAACATTGTACACATCAATTTGTACAAATCTTTCCAAGTTTTTCTGAAATCTGCCTGTTCATCATTTCTTATTGCACAATAGTATTCCATTACATTCATATATCACAGTTTGTTCAGTCACTCCCAAATTGATGGGTATCCCCTTAATTTCCAATATTTTGCCACCACAAAAAGGGCTGCTAAAATATTTTTGCACATGTAGGTCCTTTTCCCTTTTTTATGATTTTTTTTGGATACGGACCCAGTACTGGTATTGTTGGATCAAAGGATATTCACAGTTTGGTTGTCCTTAGGGCATAGTTCCAAATTACTCTCCAGAATGACTAGATCAGGTCACAGTTCCATCAATAATGAATTAGTGCTCCAATTCTGCCACATACTCTCTAACATTTATCATTTTCCTTTTTTGTCATATTAGTTAAGCTGATGGGTGTGAAGTAGTACCTCAGAATTGTTTTAATTTGTATTTCTCTACTCAAAAATGATTTAGAGGGAGTAGAAACAGGACTTTTGTGTGGCTCTGGCTTCCACCTCCTCCAATACATGTAAAAAATGACTCTAAACAAACTTTAGAGCTACAGAACCCACAAAGTGACAGAGAGAAACAAATCTCTTCCTGAAGGAAACCAGGCACGCTGGCAGGAAGGGTCCATTGCCAAGGTTTTAGCCCCAGGGCAGCCCCAACTGTGGCTGGAGAAGACTTGATGAGAGTAAATCACCAATAACTGTAGTAGTTTCCAGAGTTCTCAATCCACAAATGCCAAAGACAAAGTAAAAGATCAGTGTGGAACTTTGTTGGAACAGGGGGAGCATGGTCTAGCTGCTACCCTCAGAGTGAGAAGTGGAGGAGGCATGGTGGCTACAGCCGCTGCTGTGTGGCTGCTTCCAGAACTTCTGGCCTGCAGATTGTAGGGGGACAAAGCAATCATTCAGAGGGTAATCACTCTTGCTTTGACCTGCTTGGATCCAGATTGCTGTCTTGGGTGGTAGTTCTGGAGTGTGTGACCAGTGAGCCAGAGCTTGTAGGGGCCATAGAGATGGTACTCATTTAATAGCTCTGGCAGCTGCAAAAACCCCAGTAATTTGGGACATAGCTCTCTCCATTCTGGAAGCAGAGTTCTACCATGGCAAAGAGCTCAAAAGTCAAGTAATTGGCTGCCAATGTTAGCAAGCAATGGAAGCACAAACAGACAACAGAATCCTTTTTTGGGGACAAAAAGAATCAAGGCATGGAGTGGGAGGAAGACAGTGAAGTCAGAACTCCTGCACCAAAAACTTCCAAGAAAAATATGAATAGGTTACAGGCCATGGAGGAGCTCAAGAAGGATTTTGAGAATCAAGTAAGAGAAGTGGAGGAAAATTGGGAAGAGAAATGAGAATGATGCAAGAAAATCATGAAAAGAGAGTCAACAACCTGACTGAAGAAAATAACACCTTAAAAAAAAAAGACTAATTCAAATGGCAAAACAGGCTCAAAAAGCCAATGAGGAGAAGAATGCTTTAAAAAACTGAATTTGCCAGAAGGCAAAGGAGTTTTAAAAACTCACTGAACAGAATAATTCCTTCAAAATTAGATTGGAGCAATTGGAAGCTAATGACTTTATGAGAAATCAAGATACTATAAAACAGATCCAAATCAATGAAAAAATAGAAGGCAATATGAAATATCTCATTGGAAAAACCACTGACCTGGAAAATATTCCAGGAGAGAGAATTTTAAAATTATTGGTCTACCTGAAAGCATTATCAAAAAAAAGTCTAGACACCATATTTGAAGAAATTCTCAAGCAAAATTGTCCTGATATTTTAGAACCAGAGGGCAAAAGAGAAATTGAAAGAATTCACCAATCACCTCTTGAAAAAGATCCCAAAAAGAAAACTAGGAATATTATAGCCAAATTCCAGAGTTCCCAGGTCAAAGAGAAAATATTACAAGCAGTCAGGAAATGCAATCAGGACAACACAAGATCTAGCAGCTTCTATATTAAGGGATCAAAGGGCTTGGAATATGATACTGTGGAAGTCAAAGGAGCTAGGATTAAAACCCAGAACCATCTACCCAGCAAAACTGAGTATAATGCTTCAGGGGGAAATATGGACATTCAATGAAATAGAGGCCTTTCAAGCATTCTTGATGGCAAAAACAGAGCTGAACAGAAAATTTGACTTTCAAATACAAGAAGGAAGAGAAGCATGAGAAGGTAAATAGGAAAAAGAAATCATAAGGAACTTATTAAAGTTGAACTATTTATATTCCTACATGGAAAAACAATAATTGTAACTCATAAGATTTTTCTCAGTATGAGGATAGCTGAAGGAAAAATATATATATATGAGTATGGGCATTTGTATGTACATGCATACATAGACAGAGGGCACAGGATGAGTTGAATATGAAGGGATGATATCTAAAAAATAAGATTAAGAGGTGAGAGAGGAATTTATTGGGAGAAGAAGAAAGGGAGCAATAGATTAGGGTAAATTATCTTATATAAAAGAGGCAAGAGAAGAGTGTTACAATGGAGGGGAAGAGCAGGAAGGCGAAAGGGAATGGGACAACATGATTCTCATTGAATTTGGCCTAAGGAGGGAATAACATACACACTCAATTGGGTATCTTACCAATAGGGGGATAGGGGATAAGAGAGGGGATGATAGAAGGGAGGGAAGATTGGGGGAGAGGGTAGTTAGAAGCAAACGTTTTTGAAAAGGGATAGGGTCAAAGGAGAAAACAGACTAAGTGGGGGCAGGATAGGATGGAGGGAAATATAGTTAGTCTTTCAAAATATAACTATTATGGAAATGATTTGGGTAACTACACATGTACAATCTATATTGAATTGCTTACCTTCACAGTAGGGGTGGGTGAAGAGGGAAGAAGGGAAAAATATCTAGAACTCAAAGTTTTGAAAACAAATGTTTAAAAACTATTTTTTTACATGCAACTGGGAAATAAGATATATAGGTACTGGGGTATAGAAACACATATTGACCTACTAGAAAGTTAGGGGGGGAAGGGAGAGGATATAAGACAGAGCAGTTTAGAGGAAGGGGTATTCAGTGGGCTTGATATTTTGGGGTGGGGGTGGGGGAAAGACGGGGAGAGAAAATATTGTACCTCAGAATCTTGTGGAAATGTATGTTGAAAACTAAAAATAAATAAATTTAATTTAAAAAGTGATTTAGAGCACTTCTTCATATGTCTAGAGATAGCTTTAATTTCATCTGAAAACTGCCTGTTTATATCCTTTAACCATTTATCAATTTGGGGAATGGTTTGTATTCCTATAAATTTGACTCAGTTCTCTATATATTTGAGAAAGAAGGCCTTGATCAGGACACTTGCTGTAAAGATTGCTTCCCAGCTTTCTGCTTTCCTTCTAATCTTAGTTGCATTGGTTTTATCTGTGCAAAAGTTTTTTAATTTAATATAATAAAAATTACGTATTTTACATTTCATAATGCTCTTTATCTCTTGTGTGGTCATGAACCTGTAACTCAGTTCCTCCTTTAAGAATTTGTATGTTAGGGGTGGCTAGGTGGCGCAGTGAGTAGAGCATCGGCCCTGGAGTCAGAAGGACCTGAGTTCAGATCCGACCTCAGACACTTAATGCACACACAAACAAAAACCTAGCCGTGTGACCTTGGGCAAGTTACTTAACCCCAATTGCCCTCCAAAAAAGCAAATAAATAAATTAAATTAAAAAAAAAAAGAATTTGTACGTTATACCACTTGGTGTATGTATGTTAGTATTGATATTACTTCATTGTCCATAGTGCTTTTTTAGCAAGATATAGTTTCCTTCATTATCTCTTTTAATTAGGTCTATTTTTGGTTTTGCTTTGTCAGAGATCAGATTGCTGTTCCTACTTTTTTTTAACTTCAGTTGAAGCATAATAGATTCTGCTTCAGCCCCTTTCCTTCACTCTGTCTGTGTCTCTCTCTGCTTCAAGTATGTTTTTTGTAAACAACATATTGCAGGATTCTGGCTTTTGATTCATTCTGCTATCTGTTTCCATTTTATGGGTGAGTTCATCCATTCACATTCACAGTTATGATTACTAACTGTGTATTTCCCTCTATACTGTTTTTCCTCTGGTTTGTCCTTTCTCTCCTTTCACCCTTTCCCTTCTCACCAGTGTTTTGCTTCTGTCTACTGCCTCCCCCAATTTGCCATCCCTTCTGTCAGTCCTCCCCACCCCTTTAATATTCTCCTCCCCTTCTACTTTCCTGTCATGTAAGATATTTCTATATTCAACTGATTGTGTATTATGCCCTCTTTGAGCCAATACTAAAGAGAATAAGGTTCAAGCAATGCCCATCACCCACCCTCCCATCTCTCTTTCCACTAGGGCTTTTATACCTCTTCATGTGAAATAATGTACCACATTCTACCTCTTCCTTCCTTCTGTACCCACTATACTCCTCTTTCTCATCCTTTATTTTTTATGTCATTCCCTAAAATTCACCTTATACCCATACTCTCTTTCCTATGCATATTCTTTCTAGCTGTACTATTAGTGACACAATTTTTAAGAATTATAAGTATCATCTTCCCGTGTAGAAATGTAAACAATTCAGCTCCATTGAATCCCTTATGTTTCTTTTCCCTTTTTCCTTTTTTAAGTTTCTCTTGGGTCTTGATACTGGAGATCAAATTTTTTATTCAGTTCTGGTCTTCTCCTTATGAAAGTTTGAAATCCTTGAATGACCATTTTCGCCCTTGAAGTATTATGCTTAATTTCTCTGGGTGGGTGATTCTTGGTTGTAGTTCTAGCTCCTTTGTTTTCCAGAATATCATGTTCTATGACTGCCAAACCTTCAATGTTGCAGCTGCTAAATTTTGTGTATTCCTAATTGTGGTTCTCTGATATTTGAATTGTTTCTTTTTGACCACTTGCAGTATTTTTTCCTTGACCTAAGAGTTGTGAAATTTGGTTATACTGTTCCTTGGAGTTTACATTTTGGGAATTTTTCCTGAGGCAATTGGTGGACTGTTTCATGAGTTTTCTTGTTCTAGGATATCAGGGCAGTTTTCCTTGATAATTTCTTGAAAGATGCTGTCCAGGTCCTCCTTTTGATTAGGTAGTCCAATGATTCTGATATTGTCTCTTCCGGATCTATTTTTCAGGTCAGTTATTTTTCCAATGAGGTATTTTACATTTTCTTTTATTTTTTTCATTCTTTAAAATTTATTTGCTTGACTTTTTATGTCTCATAGAGTTATTAACTTCCAGGTGCCCAATTTTAACTTTTAAGGAGTTGCTTTCCTGAGTTAACTTTTGTACTTCCCTTTCCATTATGCCAATTGTGCTTTTTAAAGAGTTGTTTTCTTCAGTGGACTTTTGTATCTCCTTTTCCATTTGGCCAACTCTACTTTTTAAGCATTTGTTTTCTTTTTCTAAGCTGTTGACTCTTTTTTTATGGGCTTGAAATTCCTTCCTGTTTTTCTTTGGGGTTTTGTCCATAGGTGTTTTGACACTGTTGTATTCTTCTGAGTCTATATTTTGATTTTCCCTGTCACCATAAAAGCATTCTATGATCAGATTTTGTTGTTGTTTTTTTGCTCATCTTTTATTTTCAGCCTTTTCCCTTTCTTTTAGTTTTGAGCTCTGCTCCCAGGGTGGCAGGGACACTGTCTCAGGCTTTTTGTGCCAGGTGCTGCAGGCCCTTACTGTTTACCTGGTGCTACACTGACATTGCCTCGAGGACCACAGGCGACTCTTGTGTCTGGTGCTGTGCAAAGGGGGTGGGGGTGGTGAGTGGCTGGCATTCCTAGAGGCCATAGGGGTCTGGCAGCTTACCTGGTGGTGAGCTGGGTTCCTAGGGGTGGTGTCTGATATGTGCCAAAGCCAGTGGGGTATTTCTAGGTTTCCCTGGGGCTACACTGGAGTCTGCCTGTTCCCCTGGCATGTGGGCGGCTCCTGGTGTTGGCTTTTGCCTGCTCCACTGCACTGTGGCTCAAGATCTCCCACTGGTTTGCTGAGGTGGGGCTTGCTGGGATGCTTCCTGTCCTAGACTGTATTCTTCTTTTATCCAAGTGAGACAGACCTTTCTTGCCAATCTTCTAAGTTTCTTGGGCTAAGAGATTGTTTCGCCCCATCTTTTTGTTGGTTCTGCTGTTCCAGCATTTATTTCAGGGAGTGATGTTATGATTGTTCAGAGGTGAATATGGGAATGTTATGGCAATTTACTGCTTATTCCACCATCCTTGCTCCTGGAAGTACCGTCAAGCCTAATATTCTCACTGGCAAAGAGAGAGCTAGGTAAGGAATATATTGTGTCTACATATGGAGGCAGCTAGGTAGCTCAGTGGATAGAGAGCTGAGTTTAGAGTCAGGAAGACTGAAGTTCAAATTCAGCTCCTGAAAGTAGTGGTGTGACCCTGGACAAGTCACTTAACTTCTGTTTACCTCAGTTTTCTCTACTGCAAAATGGGGGTAATTTTAGCACCTACCTCCCAGGATAATTGGAAGGATCAAATGAGATAATATTTCTAAAGTGCTTAGCACAGTGTCTGGCACAAAATAGGTGCTTAATAGAGATTTGTTGACTGATTAATTAGTATTTCCATAAATATTCTCTAATTTCTACTCCAGCTAACTTTCTGAGAGTTTGAATACTTGGAAATTCAACTCAACAAATATTTATTTTCTACTATGCAAAAGGCATAGCAGCCTCTCTTATGCATGTGTATATATAGTACATTAAGGCTTGCAAGGAGCTTTATAAATATCTCACCTTATGTACTTTGCTACTATTTTGCCACTATTATTTTCATTTTACAGATGAAGAAACTGAGGTAGATCAAGGGATTTACCCAGGATAGAAAGTGTTTGTCTTCCAGAGTCTGGGCCCAGCACCCTCTCCCCTGCACCACCTGGAGGCATCTAGGGTATTAGTTAGTATACCTGTGCTCATCTTTGTGTCTCATATATTTTATCTGTAGCTTATCTCTACATTTGTAATATATCAATATATTTTATAATTGATATGTGTATGAATAATCTGTCAGTGCATATCCTAGTATGTTTATGGTACATGTGCATATCTGCTGTAAAGAAGGAGAAGATAAAATTTTCTCTATTGATAGTTTCTAAGACTGATTCCCCCAATTTTTTACCTTCATAGAAAGGGACTTCAGAATATCTAAGTCCAGGTCTCCTTAAGGTCACATATTCCTAGAAACATTACTTCTGCACAAAGAAGCTTAGATTCTGCTAAACTTAAGTAAAATCTTCCTCAGGCAAGCTGAGTGATTCAGAAGAGATCTTGAGATCAAAGTTATTAATAAACTGGGTTGAGGACTGGTACCAGAGAGACTGTTACCTTTACCCTGCCATATTTTCAGCTGCTACCATCTGGTTTTAAATTAGAGCTATGCCAATGAACATAATGCAATTCTATTATGCCATAAGAATAAATCAAAAATGCATTCTACTTAGCAGAGCAGTCATTCAGACAAAAGCTTCAAGCTTATTTAAGGCAGTGAAGGAAAATCGAAATAAAGTAGATAGTAAAGAAACTTTTACTGCAAATGTTAGTAGTTTCAACTGATTTTAAAATCCTGTTCAATTTCACATTAAAATTACCAGAGGGGTGGCAAGTGCAGATAAGGATGATGAAACTAAATATGCTGATATCTTGAAGAAAAACATCAAAGAAGGTAGATACAGTGATCAATACATTTTTAATGTGGATGAAACGGGCTTGTTCTAGAAAAGGATTCCTTCCAGAACTTACAGCTCTAAGAAAGAAAAAACTCAACCTGGATTTAAAGTATCTACAGATTGCTTCACACTTTTCTTGAGAGGTATTGCCAAAGGAGGTTTTAAATTAAAACCAATTCTTGTTAATTGGTCTCAAAAGCTCAGAGACACTAAAGCACATTGATTGCTTCCCATTTTTTGGCAGGCAAATAAGAAGCATGGGTGACTAAAGTTGTTTTCAAAGGCTGGTCTTCAAGTTATTTTAGTCCAGGTGTTGAAAATATTTCAAGGACAACAATATCACATTTAAAGCATTACTGGTTTTATGTAATATTCCAGGTCATTCAATTACATTTGATTGATTGTAAGAGAATGTGAATGTGCAAATTCCCCAAGATGTAGATAAAGTTCTATGTGCCTACTAGTGTATGTATGAAGATTTAAAGAAAGAAGACAGTTCAGTCTGTGCTGCTAAAATATTTTAAATGATAATGTTTTCATCATATAATCAGTGCAGGTATATTTTTAGATACAATATTCAGTCATTTAAAATTTTTTTTAATTTCACTTTCTTTACCTTTTTACTTAGCTTAAATTGTAATACATTTTTCTTATCCTTTGTTATTATGTGAATAAACAGATAAATTTTTATTTTAAATTTTTTAATTGCGTATTTCCATTGGGCTGGAACCACAGCCATATTTTACATATAATTATGACTTTGAAAAAGTGTGAATTGAAATAATGCAGCACCTTAGTGAGATTCATTATTTGTACTACTTGGGACATAACTGGCATCAATTGTACATCTACAAAGGTTCTGTAATGTAATAATAATAATAACTTTGAAGTTATTAATTACTACATAGTTCTTTAAAGTCTTACCAATTCCACATATATTTTTCTTTCTGAGTCTTTCTGGACATGATTTCTTAATGCCAGAGTCTCTCTATCCAGTCCACAACTGTGTTGCTTTGCTTCCTGCAGGTCGGTTGATTCTAAAACAAAGTAAATAACAAAATACATTGACTAAACTCTAAGGATAATTTTGGTGATGCCATCACTGACATTTAAGCCATGCCCATTACTTTTCCATCCCTGTAATCTCACAAAATAGTATTTTTCCACATACAAAAATGAATCTTTGCAGCTAAAGCCAATGAACAACTTCCTTGGAGTAGCTCAAGCCAATCTTCATAATGCCAGGCCACTCAGGGGGATTCTGAGGCAATAAGAGTGGTGTGGAAAGAGTACTGCTGGGCTCTAGAGTCAGAAGACCTCAGTAGTGTTCCTGCTATAGATACAAGTTTTGTGACCATGGATGAGTCAAAAGTTTTCTGAGCCTCCATTTCTTCACCTGTAAAATGGGGATGGTAATACTACCTACCTGACTGCTGTTTTGAGGAAAATACTTTTCAAACCTCAAAGCAAATTTATATAAATACAAATTATTGTTGTTACTGATGGGGAGATAGTAACTTCTATGGAACAGAGCTCTGAAATTGCCTACCTCACCCTAAAAGTCTTGGAAAAAAACTCAGAAAAATAAAACAACCATCCAAAATGGTACCACCACCCACTCACTGAGAAAAATTCGTCTATCTTTGCCAGGCCCAGGCCCCAGAAACATCCCTCTCCTCTTGACTCCCTTCTGGTAACATGTCACCTGACCATACCTTTTGACCTAGCAATACCACCACTAGGTCTTTGTCCCAAAGAGATCAGAGAAAAAGGGGAAAGACTTATATGTACAAAATATTTATAGTGGCTCTTTTTGCAGTGACAAAGAACTGGAAATTATTAGAATGCCTATCAACTGGAGAATGGTTGAACAAACTGAGGTATATGAATGTGATGGAATAGTATTGTGGTATAAGAAATGACAAAGGAGATGATTTCAGAAAAACCTGGAAAGACTTATATGAGCTGATATAAAGTGAAGTGAGCAGAATCAGGAGAACACTGTACACAAAAACAGCAATATTGTAATAAAAATAAACTGCTACTCTGATCAATACAGTGACTCACAAGAATTCCAAAGGATTCATGGTGAAAAATACTATCTCTCTCCAGAGAGAGAACCGATGGACTCTGAATGCATATTGAAGCATATTTTTTCACTTTATTTTTCTTGCCTTTTTTTTCCTTTTGCAACATGGGTAATTTAGAAATATATTTTGTATGACTTCATATTATAATGGATATTATATTGCATGTTTTCTCAATGTGTGGGGGAGGAGCTAGAGAGAGGTAGAGAATTTAGAGCTCAAAATTAAAAAAAGGATGCTAAAAAAACAATTTTTTTTTTTTGGAGGGCAATTGGGGTTAAGTAACTTGCCCAAGGTCACACAGCTAGGTTTTTGTTTGTGTGTGCATTAAGTGTTTGAGGCCGGATCCGAACTCAGTTCCTTCTGACTCCAGGGCCGACGCTCTACTCACTGTGCCACCTAGCTGCCCCAAAACAATTTTTTTAAAAAAGAAAAATCTCACAGATTCAAAATTATCTAAAAATGTTCTTATTTGTGTAAGGAGAACAGCAACTTGAACATAATTTGATGCATCAGGAAAGCCTAGTTTTGGTCCTAGTTTTGCCTATTATTAGTTAGGTGACTTCATGAAGGTCATTTTAACCTCTCTGGGCCTTAGTTTTCTCATTTGTAAAATGCATTCTTTCATTCAACAAGCATTTATTAAACTAGTTATGTGCCAATCACTGGGCTAGGTGTCTGGGAACAAAAAGACTAAAATAAAAGTTCTTATTCTTCAAAGAATTTACATTCTATTGGAGGAAAACGACGTGCAAATAGTTATGAATAAATACAAAAAAAATTTTTTTAAGCAATTGGGGTTAAGTAACTTGCTCAAGGTTACATGGCTAGTCATTATTTGTGTGTGGGTGCTCATTTTCTGAGGCTGGATTCGATCTCAGGTCATCCCAACTCCAAGGCCGGCGCTCTTACTCACTGCGCCACCTAGCCGCCCCTTTTAGGGCAATTGGTGTTAAGTAACTTGCCCAAGGTCATACGGCTAGGTTTTTGTTTGTGTGGGCTAAGTGTCTGAGGCTGGCTCCGAACTCAGGTCCTTCTGACTCCAGGGCCCGCGCTCTACTCACTGTGCCACCTAGCCGCCCCCAAATTTTTTTTAAAAAACGGTAAATACAAAGCAATTACTGGGAGAAGGGGAGAATAAAATAGCAACTCAGGGATAGGCCTTATCTGGAGACTGGGTTGGACCTAGAAGGAAGTTGGGGCTCTACTAAACAGAGGTGAGAAAAGGTATTCTGCACAGGGAGAGCAACCTATGTAAATATGAAGAGGTAGATTGCCCTAATGGCAAAGCCGAAGGGGGTATGGGAGAAGATATGGAAGAGAGCAGATTGGATGAGGGGATATCTAGTGGGACTGCTATTCTGGGGTGGTGGGTAGGGGAAAAAAATGGGGAAAAAATTGTAACTCAAAATCTGGTGGAAACGAATGATGTAAACCAGAAGTTAATAAAGCATTTGTTAAACAAACAAACAAAAAAAAAAAACTAAAATATGAAGAGGTAGAGATAGACAGAATGTATATTTTTGGGTAAAAGTAAGTAGGTCAATTTGCCTAGAGTACAGAGAATATGAAGGAAAGTCATATGTAATGAACCTACAAAAAGAGTCTGGAACCATTTTGTGAAAGATTTAAATGCCAACTGAGGGACTCCAACAAGCTTATCTCTAAGGTCCATGTCTGTGTTGAAATTATATGTTTTTTTTTAGATTAGACATTCTTTCTTAAAACCTTTACATTTTAATTTTGTTCAGCAAATTCTTATTTCACAGATAGCACAAAAGTAAATTTTAGTTGTTATCCCTGAATAATCACAAATTGGGCAGCTAGGTGATTCAGTGAATAGAGCATTGAACCTGGAGTCAGGAAGACCTGAATTCAAACCTGGTCTCAGATACTTATTAGCTGTGTGACCCTGGGAAAGTCACTCAACCCTGCTTGCTTCAGTTTCCTCAATCTGTAAAATGCAGTGGGGAAGGCAATGACAAACCACTTCTTTCCCCCTCCCCCCCCAAAAGAAAAAAAACAACCCAAATGGCTCATGAAGAGTTGAACACAAATGACTGAATAATAATAACAACAATCACAAATTACAAATTGGTGAGATCCAAATTAAGTATGCTGCTGTGCTTTCACAATGCTGAATAATAAATTCTCTCTCAACCTAATTTAAATGTTATTTTTTGTTTGACTGACCAATATGTTCTCTCTCACTCTCTGCATTTTCATCAAAGCTGAGATCCCACAAGAGGAATCTCAGCTGAGGCCCTTATCTCTACAATTCAATCTCAGAACAAGGGAAAGACCAACAACCTTTGGATAATTCAGCAGCACATCTATCAAGGACAGACTGAAATTCTAAACAACTTCTTTTAGGACAAGGGCTTGTTTAAGAACCCAATTTCTCTCTTTTTTAGAGTAGTATCCTAGAGGGAATGTGGTATATTGGTAAGTGCTTGGAGTAAGAAAAGACCTGGGTTTGAATTTCAGCTCCAGCAGTTACTAGTTGTGTGACCTTAAGCAAGTCCTTTTACCTCTCAGACTATCTATTCCTTTATCTGTAAAATGGAGACAATCCTATCCGTGTTACCTACCTCAGAGGGTTGCTGCGACCAAAACACTTTGTAAAAATGAGAGTTATTGCTAATAAACCCCTTTTTGTACCCTGCCTCCTGAATATCAAATGTGGGTTCAAAGTAGAAAAGTGCTTCTGAATTTTATTCCCTTTGTTTTTTTCCTCCAATGAATCCTTTCCCTTTCACTTCTTTTGTCTTCCCTCCTCCTACTTATCACCTGTTCATTTCAGCTACCACCCTATGATACACTAACACACACCTTTTAATACTGTGGAGCTCACAGGCCATTTGGAACAGCCCGATCCCTGCTGTCTCACTAGCTTCTTTCTTCTTTCTTGGTTGCAGGAGAGTGAGGGCCTAGTTTGAGTCCCTTTCAGAGACCAGATTTGGAAGGCATCTCATTCCAAAATCTCTTGTCAACTGTGCCTCATTTGTCCAGTGTCACCACCTAACACTTCAGGGATTTACTACTGCAGAGCACCTAGGACTAGGTACTTGGGAAATGCCTAAGTGTCAGGAGGTTGCAAAGCAAAGCAAGCAGATGGAAAACTTCCCATATCCTGTGCCTGTAATTACTGTGTGAATAAATAACAACAGTTCAACATCCCATCACCATCCAGCACCCCAAGACTGGATCTGGAAGCCTCCCTGACCCAAAGTCTCCTGTTTATTAGCTGGACCTCTTTAATCAGCTTCTTCACCCTTTAGGACTCATGCCTTTACTTCACCCCAACTGCCTGTAGGGATGGTCATACCTTGAGGGCATCATTACCCATCACTATCCCACTTCTAGGATTTACAACCACAATATCCCCCTCTTGTATTACATCTTCTCCCATCCCTAAACTGATTTTTTAATTAAAAATATGTATTATGACTCAAGAAACATTAACAAACAAATGTTCATACATTTTAATATACAAAGAATAAAAAAAAGAGGATCATATGTGAAATTATGAACTTGTAGGTACAGTTTGAAGTTTTTAGTATAAATTTAAAGCCCCTTGTTTGTTCTGTGAAGTCTGGATTCAAAGGGCCATACTTGAGGACCTAGAGGGCCACATGTGGCCTCAAGGCCACAGGTTCCCCACCCCTGGAACCAGTCAACTCTACTGGGTCCTCTACCTTAGAAAATTTTTTCCTGTGACTATTTACATCTTGGAAACTTCCAAACTTCAGTTACTACACAATCTGCCTTCTCTAATCCTACTCCTGAACACAGTGAAAAGAAGTCACTCTATTGTACTGTCTAGGGATAAATGTTCAATAAATTTGAAGTACCTAATCTCAACTGTGCTCTCACAACTGACTTTCTACCCTACTCTCCCCATAGCTAATCCAAAAGGAAAACAGGTGCTCCCAAATTTCTTTTTCTCCTCAAATCCTCCTATATCACTGCACCCTCCTCCCGAAGCAGAAGAGCTTACTTACCTCCTATTCTACTTAAAAAGTTGAGGACATTTAACATCCTCCTTTCCCTCTAGTTGTTGCCCTTCATTCTTGAAGTGGACCAAAATGATATCACTATGCTAAAGTCAAGCTTCAGTGTGTCCAACTATGGCTGATCAGATTAATATGAACTCGGAATGTTCTACCACAGATTGGGCACATATAGTCAGTGTGAACAATTGGGGCGGATTCTCTAAATTTCCACACCCCGTGTTTCCTTTGAGCTGTTTCAATTCTCTTTTTAAAAAATAAATTAATCTCTATTTTTCAACATTCACGTCCATAAGTCTTAAATTTTCTCTGCCTTCCTCCCCTCCTTCCCTCTCCCCAAGATGGCATCCAATCTGACGTAGGCTCCACATATACATTCCCATCAAACATTTTTACTTTAGTCATGTGGTACAGAAGAATCAGAACGAATGGAACCATGAGAAAGAAGAAAACAAATAGTATGCTTTGATCTGCACTCAGACACCATGTTTCTTTCTTTGGATGGGACCCTCCATTTTGAGTCCTTTGACACTGTTCTAGGTCCTTGCATTGCTGAGAAGAGCTAAGTCTATCAAAGTCAGTCATCACACAATGTGACTACCACTGTGCACAATGTTCTGGTTCTGCTCACCTCATTCAGCATCAGTTCATTTAAGTCTTTCCAGGTTTTTCGGAAGTCTGCCTGCCCATCATTTCCCATAGCACAACAGTGTTCTATCACATTCATATACCACAACTTATTCAACCATTCCCCAACCAATGGGCATCCCCTCAATTTCCAGCTCTTGGCCACCATAAAAAGAGCTGCCACAAATATTTTTGTATATGTGGGTCCCCTTCCCAATCTTCTGATCTCCTTGGGATACAGCCCTAGAAGTGGTACTCTTGGTCAAAGGACATGCACATTTCCATAGCCCTTTGGGCATAGCTCCAAATTGCTCTCCAGAATGGCTGGACCAGTTCACAACTCCACCAACAATGAACCAATACTCCAATTTCCCCACATCCTCTCCAGCATCCATAATTTTCCTGTTTTGTCATGTTAGCCAATCTGATAGATAAGCTGTTTCAATTCTGCTTTGCTCATAGAGCACAGCACCTTCCCTGATGTGGGCACACCACACTGGAAGGTCCTGTGCCAGTATCTTCCATGTCACACAATCAATACCAAAGTTCTTAAGAAAGACCTTGAGAGTGTCCCTATATTGCTTCTTCTGACCACCATGTGAATGCTTGCCCTTTGTGAGTTTCCCTCCCCTCCCCATCTCAAAACTCTTCCATCATGGTCCATTCTTTCCTTTTACTACAATCTTTGATAAAGAGGTGGTCTTATACGTTGCTAAAACCAACCCTTACTTATAGCCTCCATCTTGTCCTCTCTCTTCTTCTTTAGAAGTTGCCCCTTCAGGGGCAGCTAGGTGGTGCAGTGAGTAAGAGCACTGGCCCCAGAGTTGGGAGGACCCGGGATTGGTTCCAGCCTCAGAAAATGGGCACCCACACATAAATAATGACTGGCCTTGTAACCTTGAGCAAGTTACTTAACCCCAACTGCTTTAAAAAAAAAAAAAAGAAGTTGCCCCTTCAATCAATGCCTCTATCCAATCTGCAATCTCTTATAATAATAATAATAGCTAAAACACAGTTTTAAGGTTTGCAGAGTGCTTTATATATGTTATCTTGTGAACTACTGGCTACTGCTCTGTTGCCAACAAACATGCTCAGGTCTCCTCCATTAAAAAAATCTTTACTGGACCCTCCAAACACCTCATATATGCCATATTTCCTTACTTTTACAGGAAAACTCCTCACTATCTCTGCAGTCTACAAAGATGGCAATCTGATTTACAACTTTACTATTCAACCAAAACTCTCCCTTCAATGTTACCAATAATCTCTTAATTGTTAATTCCTGTGGTCTTTTCTTAGTTTTCAATTATCTTGGCCTCTCTGCAACTTTTTTTTTTTTTTTTTTTTGCTTTTTGGAGGGGAGAAGGTAGGGCAACAATTGGGGTTAAGTGACTTGCCCACAGTCATACAGCTAGTAAGTGTTAAGTGTCTGAGGCCACATTTGAACTCAGGTCCTCCTGACTTCAGGGCTGCTGCTCTATTCACTGCGCCACCTAGCCGCCCCTCTCTACAACTTAAAAAAAATTCAATTGTATTTTATTTTCAGGTTCACATTCTCTCCCAACCACTTCCACCTTCCCTCTCCCCCTGTTAAGAAATGAAACAAATGAAACAAAATGAAACAAAACTCATTACAAACATGTCTAGTCAAACAAAACAAATTCCTGTATTGTGAAAAAAATTGTATGTGAAAAAAAATTGTCTTAATCTACACTCTGAGTCCATTTCCAAAAACTTGTATAGTCAAGCAAAACAAATGGTCATTTTGGCCACGTACCAAAAAAAAATTGTCTCAATCTCTCCTCTGAGTACATCAAATTTCTATCTGGAAGTAGACAACACGTTTCATCATAAGTCCTTTGGAACTGTGGTGACCACTTTCTGAGTCTTTCAAAGCTGATTACCTTTATAATATTGCTATCATTCTATAAACTGTTCTCCTGATTTTGCTCATTTCACTGTTTCAGTTCATATAAGTCTTCTCAGATGTCTCTGAAACCATCCCCTTCATCTTTTCATATATAGAAATATATTAAACATATATTATATATGCATATATGTCATAACTTATTATGTTAGTCCCCAATTGAAAGGCATCCCCTCAGTTTCCAACTCTGCCACCACAAAAAGAGCTTCAGTAAATATTTTTGCACATATGGGTCTTTTCCCCTTTTTCTTTGATCTTTTTGGGGCAGAGACCTGGTTCAAAGGCTATGTACAATTTAATAGCTTTCAGGGCATGGTTCTAAATTGCTTTCCAGAATGGCTGAACCAGTTCACAATTCCACCAACAGTACATTAATATGTCTGCTTTTCCACAGCCCTTCAACGTTTGTCATTTTTCTTTTTTGTCAACTCTGCTGAGCTAATGATGAGGTGGTAGTTCAGTTCTGTTTCTCTAATTAATAGTGGTTTAGAGTAGAGGTGTCAAACTCCACAGAAACAACAAAATTAAAATGTAATTGATATTTTGTTTAACAAAAAAATTAAAAATATAACACAATATAGATATAAATTTGTGATTTTATAAGTCAATATGCTGCCCCCAAGGATCATTTCTATTTGAATTTAACATCACTGATTTACAGAATTTTTCACATGGCAATTTACAGCCTGAATTTATTCTTATGTAAATTGCCTATTCATAACTTTCCATATAAAGGAACACTTTTGTAAAGTAATTAGTCAAACATTAAGCATTAATTAAGCCAATTAATTAAGTCAATAAATATTAAGCTGTCAGGTACTACACTAAGTACTGGAACAACAACAAACAACATTTTTTCTTTTTTTAAAAGATGGGGTCTCCCTATCTCACTCAGGCTGAAAGGGCAGGGGCTACTACTGATCAGCATGGAAGTTTGACTTGTTCTGTTTTTGACAAGGGTCAGCTTGCCCTTCTTTAAGCAATTTGGCAGCCTCCTACTCCTAAGGGCTCACTATGTCAAAACCAATTTAGTGTGGACAAGCACTTAGTCTTCTAGCCTCCAGGGCCTGAGAATCTCTAGTAGCAGGGATTAGAGGCAGCAAAGATTAAAGGCATGTTACATAAAGCCTGAAACAAATTTTTTATGGGAATATAATCTCTCAATTATTTGTTTTATAATTTTTTATTTTTAATTATTGATTTTCTTAAAGTAGGGAACATAAATTTGTAATTAGAGTCATATGTGTTCATATATACAATTATTTCTATTGTTGTTGAGTTGCTTTAGTCATGTCCAATTCTTTGTGACCCCTTTTGGGGTTTTCTTGACAAAGATTCTGAAATAGTTTGTCATTGCCTTCTCCAGCTCATTTTACAGATGAGGAAATGGAAGCAAATGGGGTTAAGTGACTTATCCAGAGTCATTAACAAGTATCAGAAGCCTGAATCCAGAGCCTAGGTTTTATCCATTGAGCCACCTAGCTGTCCCTAATTATTTCTATTGTTATTCTATTAACAGCCAGATGTCCTGATAGTAAGATTTAACTATAGTGAAATTTAACTACAAAGAATTTCTACACATATAATCCCAATAGTATATTCACAAATTCACCTCTGAGTAATTATAAGTTTATGTTACCAGTGAAAGAATTGAACCTGAGGAGACATTTGGCAGACTGGAAAATAAGGTATCTAGCCAAAATGAAATACTGTACCTATGTAATCTGAAAATTTTAACAATGATTAGAGTGACTTGCCATTTTCTTTAAGTCTTCTCAAATTATCTTTTAATGCTTCAATTTCTAGTTGGGCTGATTCCAAGGCAAGCTCTAAAAGAAAAATTAAATACAGCATACTTACTTAGATACCAAATTAGTACATGTTTATTCACCAAATTTCATTCCTTTGCATCTTCAAAGGCAAAATATAAAGTGTTTCAATGTAGACTTTAAATAACCAAAAAGTCTTTAACTAAACTGTATTAAATATTCAGAACTGCACAAAAAAATCAAAATTATAAAACTACAAATTAAAAATAAATAACTTAAGCATTATTAAGTACCTACTATGTGCCAGGGATTGCAATAGGCATGCAATATAGAAAGATAAAAAATGAAACTGTCCTTGCCCTCAGACTAGGTTATAACAGACCTTAGAATTTAATTAAGCACTTCCTTGTATTCTATTTTTTGATATGTGTATGTCTTATTGTACTAATTCTGAGCTCAAGGTCAGGTATCAATTAAAAAATAACAAAAACAGCATATTTATGTGGGCCTTCAAGATTTATGAAGTTTTTTTTTTCAACACAATTATGTGAGATCAACAATACTCAATATTATAACCCCTCTCCTACCGATTAAGAATCTTAGGCTCAGAGAACTGACTTGTCCATAGTTATAAGAGTTTTAGAAAACTTTTTTATGTGTCAGAGGAGGGATACACACCCAGTCTTCTAACTCCAAGGACAGCACTTTTTCTACTACCAGCCCTTTTGTATTCTCTTCCTGTACCCCATATTTCATAGCCTGAATACATTGTAGCAAACAAGATAATATTTGTCAAGCACTTTGTAAAGTGCTATGTTAAATATATTCTATTATTACTATGCTATGTTAAATATATTCTGTTATTACTATTGGTATCTTAGTGTTTAAAAAGTACTAGTTAAATGAATAAATTACTGATTGAAATAATCAGCTTATAAATTAGTCTGTGTATTCTTCCCCCCAAAAAACCTAGAATAAACATCAAATTTGTATCCATCCATTTTGGAAGTCCCCCCTTGGAGCTCAGATATCTTGCCTGGGGACAGAGTGAGTGCAAATTTAGCTAGCTGACTATTATCTAGCTGGCTTCAGACTCTAGGCCAGACCATCCTTCATTTTCTTATCCCATCCAGTCATCCATTCAGGCCATCTTGCCATTGGAGTGTACAACCTATCCTCTTCTACCCTGCCCCCACCCCCAACTGCTTCTAGAAAACACATGTAAAGTGACTGTCTTATGTCACACAACTCATTATCTCTATGACTGCCCAGACCAAAACTCCTTTCCCTGGCTACCATGCCCTATATGTGCTTTCTTCTTCCATTAGAATATGAATTCCATAACATCAAGCAAGGACTGTTTACTTTTTCATTTATACCACAGCACTAAGCACAGTGCCTGGTACACAGTAAAAGTTTAATTAATAGATATTTCTTCATTCACATCTTTCAAAGCAAGATCATAAGTTGTGGCATATAGAACGCACATTTTCTATCACATTCATCAGAAGTCTCATAGACCATTAGAAGGTTCAACATATAGAAAAAATGTGACTATGAAAATCTGAAAGCATTTTAAAACCTTACTTTTGAAGACTAAAACAAATAAAATGTATTATGTAAATCAACTTAATTGACCAATGTATTGAGTCCATTTGAAATCTCTTTACAACCTGGCCCCTTTTTACCTTTCCAGTCTTCTCCCTCCTTCCTTCCCTTCTCCTTTCCACACACTCTTGTGATTCAGCTTTCCTGGCCTACTCATACACATGCCCCCCTCTCCTATCTCAGGGACTTTGTACTGGCTGTCCTTCATGCCTGGAGTGTACACTCTGTCATCTACATCTCTAGGAAACCCTAGTGTCCTTCAAGAATCAGCTGGAGACACCTTCTACATGAAGCCAGTGCCAGCTCTCTCAAAGCCACCTCATGAGCATTTTTATATATTGCTATCTCTCTGCACTATGCTATCTCTCTGCACTATGATGTAAGCTCCTTAAGGACTGGGATTGTTTTTGCCCTTTTTTGTATCTTCTCCCCCTTTCCTCCCACCCCCATAGTACCTGGCCCATAGTAAGCATTTAATAAATGTTAACTAATAATAATGCTTATTGATTGCTATACAGTGAACTCCTTGATGGTTAGGAGCCATCACTTCTGTCTTTGTATCCACAACCTTTAGTACAATGACTAGCATATATTAAAGGCTTAATGAATGCTTGTTGATTGATTATACTTGCAGATAGGGAAGATAAAATGTTTAACTAAATAACAGTCCCTTTAGCTTCATGAGGCAGCTTATAGTCTAGTATGGGATAAGATAATAGCTATAGTTATAGTTCTACACAGACATATGTATGTATATATAGTATGTATATATACATACATATGCGATTATAACACAAAATAGTACATGATGAGTTCATAAAAGAAGTGCTAGTGAAGGGTTATATAAAGTCCAAGAGGGGAAAAGGTAGTTCTTCACTAAATGGGTGAAGTAACTCAATTAATATAAGACAGACTATTTAGAATCTTAATATGCAAAAAATCATTAGTTATGGTTCTGTCTGAAAAAATGACAAGTAGTTTAGGAAATAGCTTTCATTGATTTTAAGAATCAGATGATCTCAAGAATTAAGCTCTAAAATCATAGCTACTATTTTACTCTTTAATTATTAAAACAAACATGTTTTGTAACAAATATATTCTAAATCAAATTGCAACGGCAAAAGATGAATAGAAATAAGTAATTTGTATTAATATTTTTTTAAATTAGTTTTAAGAACAACTAAAAACTTTGGATTAGTTGCTTTAAAATGCCTATGAACACATAATAAAAAATGCTATCTACCTAGAGATAGAGAACTGATAGACTCTGAGTGCAGGTTTAAGCATATTTTTTTCTCTTCATTTCTCTTACTTTTCCCCCCACAATATGGCTAATGTGGAAATATGCTTTGCATGACTTCATAGGCAGAATGGATATCATATTTCTTATCCTTTCAATGGGTGAGGGATGGGATAGCGAGAGGGAGAGAATTTGGAACTGAAAATAAAAATAAATTTTTTAAAGGCAAAAAAAATGCCTAAGAAAAGCTAAATCCCTCTTTGCTTTATGTAAAGCAGAAATCTCAAAGCAGTTTTTATAAAAGCATACTTATCATTAGCTCAGCCCACAAAGTCAATACAGGTCAAAGACTGTTGCATTAACCATAATAATAATAGCTAGGCTTTATATAGCTTCTTAAGGTTTGCAATGTACTTTATAGATATTATCCTCAGGACAATCCTGGGAGGTAGGTGTTAAATTATTGCTAATATTATAATAAGAAACACAGCATTTATAATTTATTAAATAATGAAAATTATTATTCATATTAATAACAAGCAGCATTTGTACATGCTTTAAAGTTTACAAAGCACTTTATATTAAATTTGATTCTCACAACAACTCTATAAGTGTTATTTTTATCCCCATTTTATAGATGATGTCACTGAGGCCCTGAGAGGTTCAGTGACTTGCCCAGGGATGGTGTGAGAGAGGCTTTGAATCCAGGTCTTCCTAACCCCACTCGATCTAACCCTACACTAGATTCAGCACTTCATCAAAGAGCAATTATCTTTGGAGCCTATAAAATTGGATACAATATAGATGCACTTCAACCTGTAATCAAGATCTGCCTGAAACCCTCTACAATGAGGACACCCTCGAAACTTCTGACCTCAAATGAAGTTGAAAGGGAATTCAGCTCTCAAACTGTTCTGGAGAGCAGTCTACATGGATATTTTTTGAATGCAGGAACATGAACATGACAGCTTTTCTCTAGGGAAAGAAGTTGTGACCTATGTGAAGGTAACTGAGTCTACCCCAGAGATCCAAGATGTGGACTCTTCTGTAACCCCTTTTGCAAGGTTAAATCAAAGCCCCCAATTCTGGAAAAATTCTTTTAGTCCAAAAAGAAGCCTAGAGAAAATCAGTTTGTAAGATCTATCTGTAAAAGAACATGACAGATTTCAATGGGTGGTTTCTTGAAATTAGTCTCTTTGTTTTATAGAGACATTTTATAAATATGAAAAGAACTTTAAGAACAACTTAGGAAAGAAAAAAAAGCTTAGTAAAATTAAGTGAGCTGCTTCAAAACATTAGAAAGCAGTGGGTGGAAGATATAAATCCAACTCCCAGCAGCTCCCAAAGAGGGGATGAGTGTGACTGATCGGGATGGCAGCCTTCAGAATGCTTGGTCTCCCATGAGCACAGGCTCTCAAGGCAGCCCTCTGGCTATCTTCAGTTTATCAGAGGACACTTTTCCCTCCCTTTTGATTTTGTAAAATGAAAATGATTTTTTGACCAAGCTTTATTACAATAGTCAGAGATGATGATTTTTAATAAATCCCGAGTTTACCGAGTTGATTGTGTTCTTTTTCCTTTGTATCTAGTCTTTTGGTCAGTCTACAGATCTCTTCATGTGCCTGCTGTAACCTTCTAGTTGCTTCTTCCTCCAAGTTCCTCCTAAGGTCCCCTTGTACTGTTTTCTCTTTCTCCAGTTCTTCATTAGGGGGCTGAAATACAAATACTCTTAATAGCAGAAGAAAAAGCAAATTTACTTTCATTGTACAGTAGTCTGGAAAGGAAAGAAAGAAAAATACGTGTTTAAATAAAAATCATTTTTACTCATGGAACAAAGAGTTCTAGTCTCTGCTGGAATATCTCCAGAATAAAGGGATCCAGTGCCTCCTGTGTCCTCTTTCTCTTTTCAATTCAATAAACATTTAAGGACTACTAAGAAGGAAATACGGTGTCCAAGCAGAGGATAGAAAGATAAAAAACAAAAGTTTCTATTCTCAAGGAGCTTACATTCTACTGAAGACTATAACATGTACACAGATAAATAAATACAAGGGCTTTTAGGCAGAGAGTAATAACAATAAACGGATGAGAAAAGGTTGTTTCCCTCCATCTACTTACATATCATGTATTCATTCATGTATGTACATATATCCCACATATCCTTGAGGGCAGGGCCTCTTGTTACTTTGCATTATTCATACCTCCACCCCACTCCTGAGCACTCCAATTAGCTCAGGACCTGATTTAGTTTGTGTTTGTGGAATAACTTGATGAGGCTGCAGAGATAAATTGGGGCCATATTGCCTGGGCCCCCATTGCATTGGAGGTCACTAGGAGTCACCAGAGGTTTTTAGCAGGAGGATAACATGGTCACTTAGGCAGCCTTAAAGGTACCTAGGACCCTTCAGCTGATCCCTGTACTTCATGGCACCGAAGCCACTCACAATACTGGTCACCCTACTCTGGATGGGCCATGAGTGTGTTAATGCTTTTCCTCAAAGGTGGCACCCAAAAGAGAATACAATGTTCTACATATTGTCTGACCACGGCAAATGCATTGAGGAGCTTAATTATTAGAATGTGAACTCCTCCATAGACTGGAAGCCCCCTGAGGAGAGCTTCTGTGTCACTGTTATTCTTTGTAGCCTCCAAAACCCAGAACATGCCATGCATACAAGAGACCTATAATAAATGGCTGTGGAACTGAACTGAATATCTGGACTTTGCTTCTTTTAATTCTACCTAAGACTGTCTGTGCTAATTTAACAAAGTTTAGGACCACTAAAGTACCATTCCAATGCCTCATTATGACCCAGCAACAAACCTGAGTTCTGGAAGACTAGGGCAGGGAAACACAAGCCCTGGAAAGGCCTACGAAAGCTGGACAGGTTGTGTGTTTTCTGTCTGAGGACTAGCCTACTTAATTTTGGGAAAATTTATCTAATGACCATAGAGCAAAGAATTTTTCAGCCACAGTAACTTTTGAGGGCCATTTACTGCTAAGTTATAAAAAAAGTTGTAATCATATCAATAGATCAGATTACATCACATTAAAATTAAAAATCTTTGAAGTACTGAAGAAGGTTGCCACATCACACTGCTGATTCACATTGGATCCACTAAAATCCCCAGGGATTTTTTTTATAGTCCTCTCTCACTTCTTAATTTTATTTTTTAGATATCATCCCTTCATATTCAACTGATCCTGTGTCCTCTATGTATACATAGACACACATATACACATACTCACATATATATTTATACACACATATACCCTTCTATACATACATATATATGTGCATATGTATGTAGACATACACACACACATATATACATACATATATATATGTATATATATATATATTTTTTTTTTTTTTGCTTCAACTATCCTCATACTGAGAAAAGTCTATGAGTTACAATTACTGTTTTTCCATGTAGGAATGTAAATAGTTCAACTTTAATAAGTTCCTTATGATTTCTTTTTCCTGTTTATCTTCTCATGATTCTCTTGCTTCTTGTACTTGAAAGCCAAATCTTCTGTTTAGCTCTGTTTTTTTCCATGCTTGAAAGTCCCCTATTTCATTGAATGCCCATATCTTCCCCTGATGCATTATACTCAGTTTTGCTGGATAGGTGATTCTGGGTTTTAATACTAGCTCCTTTGACTTCCACAGTATCATATTCCAAGCCCTTTGATGCCTTAATATAGAAGCTGCTAGATCTTGGGTTATCCTGATTGTGTTTCCACAATATTCAAATTGTTTCTTCCTGGCTGCTTGTAATATTTTCTCTTTGACCTGGGAACTCTGGAATTTGGCTATAATATTCCTAGGAGTTTTCTTTTTGGGATCTTTTTCAAGAGGTGATTCATGAATTCTTTCCATTTCTATTTTGCCCTCTGGTTCTAGAATATCAGGGCAATATTCCTTGAGAATTTCTTGAAGGATGATTTCTAGGCTCTTTTTTGATCATGGCTTTCAGGCAGACCAATAATTTTTTAATTATCTCTCCTAGATCTATTTTCCAGGTCAGTGGCTTTTCCAATGAAATATTTCACGTTGCCTTCTATTTTTTCATTTGTTTGGATCTGTTTTATAGTATTTTGATTTCTCATAAAGTCATCAGCTTCTATTTGCTCCAATCTAATTTTGAAGGAATTATTCTCTTCAGTGAGTTTTTGAAATTTCTTTTCCATCTGTCCAATTTGGCTTTTTAAGGCATCCTTCTCATTGGCTTTTTGAGCCTCTTTTGCCATTTGAGTTAGTCCATTTTTAAGGTGTTATTTTCTTCAGTCAGGCTGTTGACTTGCTTTTTGTGATTTTCTTGCATCATTCTCATTTCTCTTCCCAATTTTTCCTTTACATCTCTTACTTGATCTTAAAAATCCTTCTTGAGCTCCTCCATGGCCTGAGACCAGTTCACATTTTTCTTGGAAGCTTTTGATGTAGGAGTTTTGACTTTGTTGTCTTCTTCTGGTTCTGTGTTTTGATCTTCTTTGTCCCCCCCAAAAGATTCCATGGTCTGATTGAGTTTCCTCTGTTTGCCTATCTTATCAGTCAATTACTTGACTTTTGAGCTCCTTGCCACAGTAGAACTCTGCTTCCAGAGCGGAGAGAGCTGTGTCCCAAATTGCTGGGATTTTCGCAGTTGTTGTCAGAGCTGTTGTCAGAGCTATGAGGAGAGCACCCTCTCTACAGACACCACAAGCTCTGGCACATTAGCATTCCTCACCGCAGGACCATCACCCAACACTGAGACCCAAATTCAAGCCGGTCAAAGCAAGAGCAATTACCCTCTGAATGGTTGCTTGGTCCCCCTAGGATCCGAAGACCAGGAGCTCTGGAGGCAGCCACATGCCGCACCCTCAGCCACCTCAGCCACCCCAGGAGCAAGGGCCAGACAGTGTTCTTCTCTTACCCATTTCCAACAGAGTTCCCTACTGACCTTTTACTTTCTCTTTGGTGTTTATGGGTTGAGAAGTCTGGAAACTCTCGAAGCTCTCTCTCCTGAAGGAGAGAAATTCAGTCTCCTGAAGTCTGCTCCAGCCACAAGTCTGGGCTGGCACAGCTCATACAGGATGGTGCCTGGCTCCCAGCTTGGTATAATAGACCCTTCCTGTCAGCCTGCCAGGCTGCCTTCAATGGGAGATTTGTTTCTCTCTGTCACTTTGTGGGTTCTGTAGCTCTAAAATTTGTTTAATTTTTTTTCCAGGTATTGGAGGTGGTTAGAGCAGGAGCTCAATGAAGTTTCTGCTTTTACTCTGCCATCTTGACTCTTCCCCACCCCCCCGCCCTGGAGTTTTTCACACAAAGAACTTTCTAACCATACCTCTCCTGAGCCTATTCTTTAAAACCAGAGTCTTCACATTTATTCCTATTAATTTCACATTATTAGATTTGGACCATTGTTGAAACCTATATAGATCTTTTTGAATCTTAATTATGAAATCCAGACTGTTAGCTAATTCCTCATAGTTATTTCACCTACAAATTTTAGAAGCCTTTCATCTATGTCTTCAGACTAGTCACTAGTAAAAATACTAAAGAAATATACAGGGTCAAGTTCAAAGTCCCATGTTATTCCACTGAAGACCCTCCCACTTCCCACCCAGCTTTTAGTACTTCCATTTCTTAACCCATTTTAAATCTGGTTCAACCAGTTCTGAATTTACCTAATTGTAGATTCTTTATCAAAATCATATTACAAGTAAGAAGGTTATATATTTATTCACTGATGTTGCCATTGCTTGAAACATGTTCAAAATTCTTCTAGAATTACTTTCAGAAAAACAGTATCATTGACTTTCATCATTCACCTTTGTCTAACTGTATAACCTTCAATTGGCAAGGATTGGAGTGGTGGCTGGTATAACATCACTGAAAAAAGAGATGACCTATGCTGTTGGTTACAACATGTGCAACTTTGGGTTCATACTTTGTGTGACTTGTCATTGACTGAAACATTGTGTTCGGTGTGGCTCTCTTAAACCTGGTTCTGTGGAGACTGCATTGGAATTTGGACCCCTTAGTGTTCAACTCAGACCATTTTTCACTTCCATGTACTCTCTGATCCAATGATACCAGCTTCCTTGCCATTCTTCCAATATGACACCCCATCTCCTGACTTCAGGTATTTTCACTGGCTGTCCCCCATGCATGGGACACTCTCCTCTCTGCATCAGGGATTCCCTGGCTTCCTTCAGATTTTAATTAATATCACCATCCACAAGAAGCCTTCCCCAGTTTCTCTTAATGCTAGTGCCTTCTATGATTATCTCTAATTTATTCTGTATAAAATCATGCATGCACAAAATAGTTTGCATGGTGCCTCCTCTGTTAAATTCTGAGCTCCTTGAGACAGGGACTATTTTTGCCTTTCTTTGTATCCCAGTGCCTAATGCTAATACATAGCAGGTGCTTAAATGCTTGTTGACTAGACTTCCTTGCTAACATCCTGGATCTTCTATCTGACAGATTTCGGAGATATGGGATAAGGCACTATACCGAAGAATGCTCTTTCCTATTAATCCTGAGCACACTCTGGGCTTTGCCCTCCTTTCCTGCCCATAGGGAAGCAGGACAGGATACGTGGACAAACACAAGGATTGTCCTGACAATGGCATGCCATATGTGGTCATTCACATTCTCATCTTACTACTTTTTCCAACCAAGCTGACTTTTTGGCTGTTCTTCACACATGACACTCCATTTCCCATCTCCCTCACTTTGCAAAGGGGCCCCCACTGATGAGAATGTACTCTTTCCTCCCCTATGTCTCTTAGAATAGGTAATCTCCTTCAAACCTTAGCTCAAGTACCACCTTCAATTTGAGGCTTTTTGTCATCCTGTGTTTCCCACTCCCAAATTAGCTTGTATTTGTTTGGAACATAACTCTCTGTGCATATGTTGTCTCCCATGGGCAAGAACTGTTCCATTTTTGTCTTTGTATCACCCTAGAGCCTTGCACAGTGTCTGGCACATGGCAGGGATGGCTTCTGACCTCCCCCCCATTTTTCTGATTCCAAGTCTAGAGTCCAATCTACTCCATCATACTACTATTGGCACATGGGCAATTATGTGCTCCCTGGATAATTCCAAGAATATAGCTAAGTCCTCAAAAAACTGATCTTTCAGAAAAGGGATTGCCTGACTTAGACTCCAGGAGGATCTGACATATCCTATTGTGGTCCTTTGTTTCTGCTAGAGCCAGCAAACATACTGATTCATATTTTTAACCCTAAGACAAGAGAGGTCAAAAGTTTCCTTGAGCTCCTAAAGAAACCCCTCCACATTGTCCAATAGGAAGTTATTTCTAGTAAGGTACTGGGGACCAATGATCAATCTGTCTTCCTAGGACTGACTTCATGAAACTCAAATTGTCTTGGTGCACTCGGAATGCCCAGGAGAGGATGCCTATGAATAACTGGTATTAGAGCCTAGGAGCTCTGAGGGGATGCTCTGCCCACGTGGCAAAAATATCTGGGGGTTCTAGATGCTATATGATAACAGAGACAACTTTTAACTACTAAGTCAGGAGTTTTCTGCCTTCATATACTGCAGATTCCTTAGCAGCCTGGGACAGCAGCTTCTGCTGAGGTCTCTGGAGCCCTCTACTGGGGAACCTAGAATAGAGTAGCTGCCACTGTTGTTTAGGGAGTCACGTAACACATATCCAACTGGAAAAGTTCCAGCCCTTTCCCAGTCAGGGGGAGTATGTCCCTACATGCATGAGTTCAAAGAAGAGATGAGGCTAAAGTGAGAAATGATTCTAAAAATGAAGATGATTCAAATTCAAAGTATATAGAAAAGATACAGTCCAGAAAGTCCCTAATAGATAAGGATGCTATCTGCAGAAATAGTTGGGAGCTATTTTTTTTTTTTTGTCTACAATCCGTTTCCCCAAAGCCTCCAGTTTGACTTCTGGCTTCCTTCACCCTCCTTCCAGTTACACCAATGTACTGGTAGGATCAGGGAGGTACCATGTTTTCTTGTGGGTTCATTCATACAGTTCAATTCAGGCAAGGTAGACATTCAACCCTGTGACAATGACAAAAACTTGGTACTGGGATTGCTATTTCTGATCAATCAAATTTAAATCGCATAAAGCCACGACTGTAGGAATTTCAGGATAATAATTATTGGAAGGGATTAATCCAGTCTGCTACCTCTTTTGGTTGGGTCTTGGAATTTATTAACTGTTAAAAGTGGCTGAAAGTTCCTTGTGAGAAATTTTTATTTTTGTCTTTGTACTTCCAGGACCTAGTATATGATCTATTCATAAGAGGTGCTTAATAGATTGCTGAATGAGCCACAGTGGCTTTGAAAGGATTACATGTATGCTATAAGTAGCCAGGACTAGGAATCTACAGTGCTAACAGTCTGGGTAGGTGAGATACACAAAACTTAATGCAGGTATGTACAGAATCTGATTTATACATAGAAAGGTGATTGGTGAAAAAAATATCATTTCAGATAAATTTTCTATTTGAATTCAATTTACAAAATCTCACAGTAGTCTTAAAGGAGTTCATAATCTCCATCTTCCAACAACTGGACAATGAGATGGATGTTTTTCTCAATAACTTTCTTGTTTGTTTCTAGACTTCCATCTAAAACCAAGAATTCATCTCAGCCATTGTCCAAGGATTGCATCAAGAAAGGGCTACTCATCTGACTAGAGACATGTCCATTCGAGATGGGTGATGTGTAATTCCTAAGGCACGAACTGGTTCAAAAAGCAGGAATATTCATGTAATGTACGATTAGGAGCCCCTGTATCTATAGATTGACAAAAAGCCTACAATGGTTCCTAAGTTTTGTGGGGCACAGTTTACAATTTCATTTCCAGATTTTCATGTCTGATAATGCTTTTAACCAATCTGTTCTCCAAAGCATTCCACTGGACACTGAAAGTAAATGTTGTATTCAATGAGCTCATGAGATGTTTTCTTTTCTCTTCATCTTGGTATACCTAGATGCTCACAAACAGTTCATAGTAGAGAAGAAGCCAGCCTCATATACAAAACAATACCGCTATGAATACTTTCACAAGATGATTTTGGTGGAGAAAAATTATACTATGTAGGAGAAATCAGTCATCAAGCATTTATTAAACTCCATATGAAAGGCACACATAGCTCCTAGTAGTCAAGACACTTTCTCAATGGAAATCAAAACCCACTGCCATCCAAATCACACACTCTAGAGTACTTTTAAATTGCTCCACTGATATCATATTTGCTGACACTATTTGTTTTAGCAGACTAAACCTTATAATCTTCTACAAGCCAAAGCAATGAGACAAACTGGCAGATGTACTACAGCAGAAACCAGAGTTCCAACACCTAGCAGTTCAGCCACCTGACAAGAACCTCCTTCCGACATGTCCTGCCTGAGGCAAGCTCATCCCTGGTAATCAGGGAAATCCCTAGGTGAAGACAAAGATACTGGTCTCAGGGGAAGATAAAGCTGAACCTTGCTTGAGAGACAAGAGAAGGCTAATCTAAAGCCAGTAACCAGGGAAGCTACAAAACAAACTATAATTTCTTTGAGCAAATGAACTGTGTTTAAAATTTTTGTCTCTTTATCTTCCCTGGCACAAAGTCTTATACAAAATAGCCATTTAATAAATGCCTGTTGAAATAAATTTAATTGGAAACATCAATAGAGAAGGGGCTATGAGACGAGCCAAAGTAAAAAAAAAAATTCTGCCCAAATTTAGGGAACCAAAATGCAAGACAAACACTGGACCTGAGGCATTGTCTGAACTTAAATTGTTTTCTAGAAGCTAAGGCTTTTTTTTTTTATTCTGGAGGCTTGAGTGCTTCATGCTGAATTGGCAGATACCCTGTGTGGTCCTGGGGCAACCTATAATCTGCTGCTAATTCAGCAAATCTTGGCTCAGATCCACACACTTGAAAACTACAAACTACAAGCACTTGGCCTCAGCCAGATCTATGAGATCAAATCAATAAGCAGCAAGCACAGCCCTCCCACTTGCTCTGGACCATTCTCTAAAGCAGGGCCTCTTAAACTTTTTCCACTTGAGACCCCTTTTCCCACGGGAAATTTTTATGTGATGCCGGGTATAAGTATATACATAGGTATGTGAATCAAACATTTACTGAAAATAAGTCGTACAGAAATTTGTTGTAAAACAATTCTTTGATATACATATAATTTTACCATTTATTAAAGAGAAAAGCAAATTTGCATACTAATGAGATGAATGTGCTTGTTTATTCTTACATAAAAAACTAAATCTTGGTGGAATACTGGAGGTCATAGAGTATCTTCAATGTTTTTCAGAGTTGATTGATATTTTGATTCTATAATCAATGCTGAGAATGCTGCTTTGCATAAATACATAGTACAAAATGGCAGAACTATGTGTAGGATCATTTCAGAAATTGTTGGAAATTCTGTCCTAATCCCAAGTCAAAATTCATTTAATGATTTTTTAGGAAACTCAAGTTTTAAACCTGTTGTCACTTGATAACTTGGCAAATTCTTGAACTTTTAATGGCAGATCACTGAGGTTTTTTACTTCAATTTGTGAAGGATGATTTCTCAGAAGTAAAGCCTCCTCAAAAGGGTTAATAGTTTTTGTAGTATTTGAAATACAGTTTACTCCCTTAAGGAATAACATCTGTAGTTAGCTTACCTTATAAAAACCACGCTTTGCAACCTAAACTGTGCACTCTTACAAACTTTTGCAAAACTTCCTGACTTTCTTGTCTCTGGGCAAACTTGTGTAAGTGCCTTTGTTCTTTGTTGCTGGGGGAGATTCACAGGAATAGACTGTGCCCCCTGAAGACCAGTCAATGGAATAAGGAGGACTGGGGGGGCCCTCATGTTAGGGTATAAAAGGACCTTGCTTTCCAGAATTAATTTGTACTTCCCTGGCTGGCACCATTAGAGTGATGATGGGTAGTACCCTTTCTCATGAGAAAGCAAAAAACTCATTTCCTCTTTTCAAGGTATCTAAGTTCTTATATTGATTTTTTTTTGTGGTCTCTGCCCCACACAAATTGAGTATAGTTTATGAACCCAACTTACTAAGTTGTTTTTTAGAATCAAAATTTGAAGAGAAATATTTCTGAAACTGTATCTTCAGGCACTTCCAATGATCAATTATAACCCTAATAATTAACTCTTTGGGAAGGTTATTTTCAATTATAAAATCATCTGTAGCTGTGCACATTTCTTTTTTTTTTTTTAAGCAATTGGGGTTAAGTAACTTGCTCAAGGTTACACGGCTAGTCATTATTTATGTGTGGGTGCTCATTTTCTGAGGCCGGATTTGATCTCGGGTCATCCCAACTCTGAGGCCGGTGCTCTTACTCACTGCGCTGCCTAGCCGCCCCTTTTAGGGCAATTGGGGTTAAGTAACTTGCCCAAGGTCACACGGCTAGGTTTTTGTTTGTGTGGGTTAAGTGTCTGAGGCTGGATCCGAACTCAGGTCCTTCTGACTCCAGGGCTGGCGCTCTACTCACTGTGCCACCTAGCCGCCCCGCTGTGCACATTTCTTAAGAGCCATTTTCTACCCTATTCTTCCACATATTAACTTTTTTTTAGTAAAACTTACAAGTTTATATTTTAATATAAATGCTACAATTTTTTCCTTGAACCAACATGTTTAAACCATTGAGTTTTTAGAAAATATCTGACAAATAACAGTTTTGAAAGCCATAAGTCATTATGAAAAAAATCAGATTTCTGCTCAGTCGAAAATATAGCAACTTCATCTTTCAATTTCAATAATTTGTTTAAACTTCACCCTCTTCAGAGCTACCTTACATCCAAAGGTTTGAAAACAAACAACTGTTACAACATCTAACTCTGGTGATATTTTTTTGGCTATGAGGGCCTCCTGATAGATCATGCAGTGAGTAAAAATTATATATTCATTGCCAACAGCTTTAACTTTTGCTGCAAACCATTTTTTTTAAAAAAATTAAATTAATTAATTTTTTGTTTTCAACATTCACTTACATAAGGTTTTGAGTTTTTAATTTTCCCCTTCCTACCCTCCCAAGATGACATGCAATCTGATACATGCTATTACATATACATTCATATTAAACATATTTTCACATTAGTTATATTTTAAAGAAGAATTAGAACCAATGGAAGAAACCATTAGAAAGAAGAAATAAACAGAAAGAACAAATAGTAAGTATACTTAGATCTGCATTCAGACTCCATAGTTCTTTCTCTGGATGTGGATGGCATTTTCTATTATGAGTCTTTTGGAGTTGTCTGAGATCCTTGCATTGCTGAGAAGAGCTAAGTCTAACAAAGTTGGTCATCATACAATGTTGCTGTTACCATATACAATGTTTTCCTGGTTTTGCTCACTTCACTCAGCATCAGTTCATGTAAGTCTTTCCAGGTTTTTATGAAGTCTACCTGCTCATCATTTCTTATGGAACAATAGTATTCCATCACATTCATATACCCCAATTTGTTCAGCCATTCCCCAACTGATAGGTGGATGCCAATCAACTTCCAATTCTTGGCCACAACAAAAAGAGCTGCTATAAATATTTTTATACATGTGGGTCCTTTTCCCATTTTTATGATTTCTTTGGGATACAGACCTAGAAGCGGTATATTGCTGGGTCAAAGGGTATGCACAGTTTTATAGCCTTTGGGGCATATTGCTCTCCAAATTGCTCTTCAGAATGACTGGATCAGTTCACAACTCCACCAACAATGCACCAGTGTTCCAGTTTTCCCACATCTTCTCCAACATTTATCATTTTCCTGTTTTTTAATGTTAGCTAATCTGATAGGGGTGACGTGGTACCTCAGAGTTGTTTTGAATTTCTCTAATCAACAGTACAAATCCAATGTTCTTGTCTATAATTGTTCTAGTGCTGTCTGAACAGACTCCAATGTAATTTTTCCACTGTAAACTTTCATTTGTGAAAAATTCATCGACTTTAAGGTATATATCTTCCCCTCTTGTGTGCCCCTCCAAAAGGTGACAAAACAATAATTCCTCACACATATGCTTCTTTCATAAACATAACTTATATAAAGTAACAATTGTGCCATGTTAGAAATATCAGTTGTGAATTACAAACTTTGGGTTGCCCTTAAGTGTGGTGAGCCAAAGAGGCCTGTCCCAAGACTCTGATAATTACCCTGATATCAGTGGACCTGCATGTCAAAGATCTCTTTGAGATGCGACTTTTCACTAAGTCTGCTCCGGAGTTCTTTTGATATAGGTTGCATTTAAAAGGATGTTATTGGAGTTCTTGAGATCAACAGGATTCTGTCCCAGGATATATCTGATTCCACACTCTGGTATCTTTGAGCGGCCAGCTCTAAACATGATATCTGTTGAGGATTGCGCTTCAGCTTTGAAGTTTGCTCTCAATTGTATCTGTTTATGACGGCGGCTGCATTAAGAAGTACCAGAGACCCAGATGTAAGGCTCTGCCCCAAAACTTTAGTTGTCCAAAACATTTGCAGGAAGTCAGTTCCTATGCAGATGTTCTTGATGATGCGGCCTTGGCCATTAGGCTTTGAGGCCAGCTCTCAAGAGCATCCTTTGAGATGTAACTGACTGCATGTGATAAGAGATAACTGACTTTTCCTAAGACTTTATGGCACCTAGGGATCAATAGGCCTTACTGCCATGCTACTTCCAGGATACAACAGACTAAGATAATGACATCTCTTCCTTTCCATCTTTTGTCTCTTTGCTCTATAAAAACTTTTCCCTGAGTATCAATAAATGGAGTTCATGGTTCTTCCTTGAGCTACCCACATGGCCTGGTCGTTTCTTATTCACGTCTCCGAATCATGCTAAGTGCTGGACACTGAGCAGCCCATGGCACTTAAGCCTGGTAATAAGCTGCTGGAACTGGTCATTACTAATTTTAGAAATTCTTTTGGAAATAGGATCATTCAACAAAGGAATTTTATTAATTTCATCCCCATACTTTTTCCCATGAACTATTTCTGATATTTTAATAGCAGCAGGTAATACAAGATCTTCTCCTGTCACATAGGACTTTTTAGCTTTTCCAATTAAATAAGAAATTTCATAAGATGCAAGTAAATCCTTTTCATTAATAGTAACAAATTTCTCAAAACATTGTTTTTCTTTTTTTGAAGATTTTTAAAAGTCATTCAAAATATTCCTTTGGTTTACTGCAGTCTACTGCATTGTTGGTATTAAGATGATGCTTTAGTTTGGCTGGCTTCATGCTCTTCCACAGCCAAAACTTCATTACAAATTAAGCAAAGAGGTTTTTCCACGCCATCATCATTAGAAGTAAATTCATTTTGCAAAAATATCTGACACATTTTCTTTTTCTTGTCAGTTTGGGTGTACTACAACCTTGTAGTGAAGACTCTGCCATATTTAGCTCTTGTCTAAATTTAGCCACTTATCCATAACCAAAAAAAATTTGTCTTAAAATATAAATAAATATTGCTAATTATTTCTCAAATTAATACTAGCTTTAGTATATGAGATTCCATTTGTTTGTGCTTAATTTTTAAAAACTGATGTTCACACTTACATACACATACAGTAGTAATGGTAGAGAAATATTATTAAAGGGCTTTTTCTTTGCTTGCTGCAATTAAACACTTATGTTTCTGTAAAAGGAGATAAAAACATTTTTAAAAATCAAACATTCTAACATAATACAACCCAAAGATATATTAATTTTGTATTTATATGCAAAGGAATAAAAGTAGGAAAATATTTAAAATCTTTATTTTGTATAATTAAACTACTATGTTCCTATAACAGCAGAAAACTTTGTATGTACAGTAAAAACACTGCAATTCATAATATATGATAGTCTCAAATATGATCCAAGGTATTTCTGTCAGTATTTGTTGGAATCACATGGTGTGACAGCATGAGCAGTGCAAAGTGATCACGTTGTGTGTTCTGAATCAAGGCTGCAGTGAAGTTGCACGATGAAACAGGGCAAGCCCTGCCAGAAACACTTCAGATTCATTAAACATTTTATTTTGAATTAATATTTGGTCATTGCATGTTCAGAAACCTTTTACTGCTGCCAATTTTTTTGTAATCCCCACACTAAGTTAGGTGACCCGATGTGGGGTTGCGACCCACAGTTTAAGAAGCGCTGCTCTAAAGGACCAATTCTTGAACGACAGAACAAGGCTGGTTTAACAGTCTCATTCTCCAAAGCAAGTAAGTCTATTTAAGGACATCTGACTATAATGATTCATATTTTCACCTGGCAAAGATCTTCCAACCTCACTGAAGCTAAATACTCATCTGTTCCCTTAATGCTTTTCTGGCTCTATAATCTTCCCTCACACCTTCCCTCCAGTCAAGGTCCCCACTTTATCCCATACTTTTGGACTATCCTGGCTACCACCCTATAAGTAACATTTACCTTTCCACAGCACATCATTCTACTTCAGTGAATGGAATACCAATCAAATTTTTAAGTAGTATCTTAAGCACAATATATCATATCACCAAGATGACTGGTTCAACCAATAGCCCAAGGCTGAATTCTATTGACCTCAAACCCTTTATACACACTATGAGTGCAGCACTCAGTTTTTCCTATGCTCAGACCTTGAAGGTTGCCCAGGCTGAGTTATAACATAGTAGGTAGCCAAAGCTACAAATCAATGGTGATACTATCTGGTATGCCCAATAAGAAGCACGTATTTCAGGAAGGGATTCTCCACCAACCTTGCTGCCAAAATTCCTTTTCCTTTTACCCATCCTGGCAAGGTGTTGACCTCCCCTCCCCCGCCCCATCCTCACCACTTGAGAGAACTCAAGAGTCCCTCCTCCAATCCAACCCTCCAGCCCATTCACGTCCTAATGGTGGCAGGTCAAGTTCTTATACCTCCTATTCCTGTCTTTTTCCTATTGGACAAAGCCACTCACACTTCTTGGAAGAGCAGGGAGTCACCAACTCCAATCCTGGTTAAGACTGAAGACGAGTCGACCTCATCCTATGTCTTGCTATCCTGCTCTGTCACTCAGTCTTCCTTCTATGTATGGCTATTTGACCTGCCAAGGCATCCTATGGATCCTGGGGCCTGGCCATCGTTCCTGCATCTGTGTCCTCAGGACCTCCAGGTCCCAGAATCCACCTTGCAACTCAATTCTCTATATGCACTATGTGCCCCAAGTAGAATGAGAGCAGGGGCTTTTGAAATTTTTATCCTTAAAACTTAGCACAGTGCTTGGCACATAGTAAGCCTTTTTTTTCTTTCTGGAGGAAAGGCAGGGCAATTGGGGTTAAGTGACTTGTTCAAGATCATACGGCTAGTAAGTGTGTCAAGTGTCTGAGGCTGGATTTGAACTCAGGTCCTTCTGACTCCAGGGCCGGTGTTCTATCCTCTGTACCACCTAGCTGTCCCACATAGTAAGCTTTTAATACATCCTTCCTTCTTTCCATGTTAAAGGTTGAGTCTGGGGGCGGAGCCAAGATGACAAAGTAAAATCAGGAACTTGCTTGAGTTCCTACTCCAACAACCACCAAAATATCTGTAAAAAATGACTCAACAAATTTTAGTGCTACAGAACCCACAAAGTGACAGAGAGAAACAAATCTCCTAATGAAGGAAACCTGGCAGGACGACAGGAAGGGTCTATCACACCAAGTTGGGAGCAGAGAGCAGTCCTGCACCAGCCCAAACCCAGAGCAAAGACCTGCTGGAGCAGACTTCATGAGAGTGAATCTTTCTCCTTAAAGAGAGAGAGCTGTAGTGGCTTCCAGACTCCTCAACCCATAAACACCAAAGAGAAAGTAAAAGGTCAGTGGGGAACTCTGTTGGAACTGGGTAAGGGAAGAGCATGGTCTTACTCCTACCCCTGGGGTGGCGCTGTGGTGGCAGCTACTGCCATGGCTGCCTCCTGAGTTTCTGGCCTGCAGATCCTAGGGGGACCAAGTGACCATTCAGACGGTAATTGCTCTTGCTTTGACCTGCTTGGCTCTGGGTCACAATCTTGGGTGATGGTCCTGGGGTCCGGAGCATTAGCGTGGCAGAGCTTGTGGAAACTGTAGAGTGGGTGCCCTCTTCATAGCTCTGACAACAACTGCAAAAACCCCAGCAATTTGGAACACAGCTCTCTCCACTCTGGAAGCAGAGCTCTACTGTGGCAAAGAGTTCAAAAGTCAAGTAACTGGCTGGCAAGATAAGCAAACAGAGGAACCACAATCAGACTATAGAATCTTTTTTTTGGGGGAGGGGCAAAGAAGATCAAAACACAGAACCAGAAGAAGACAACAAAGTCAAAACTCCTGCATCAAAAGCTTCCAAGAAAAATATTAACTAGTCACAGGCCATGGAGAAGCTCAAGAAGGATTTTGAAAATCAAGTAAAAGAAGTAGAGGAAAAAGTTGGGAAGAGAAATGAGAATGATGCAAGAAAATCATGAAAAGGAGCGGCTAGGCGGCGCAGTGAGTAGAGTGTCGGCCCTGGAGTCAGAAGGACCTGAGTTCGGATCTGGCCTCAGACACTTAATGCACACACAAACAAAAACCTAGCCATGTGACCTTGGGCAAGTTACTTAACCCCAATTGCCCTCCCCCCCAAAAAAATCATGAAAAAATGAGTCAATAGCCTGACTGAAGAAAATAACACCTTAAAAAATAGACTAACTCAAATGGCAAAAGAGGACCAAAAAGCCAATGAGGAGAAGAATGCCTTAAAAAGCCAAACTGAGGGGCGGCTAGGTGGCGCAGTGAGTAAGAGCACCGGCCTTGGAGTGGGGATGACCCGAAATCGAATCCAGCCTCAGAAAATGAGCACCCACACACAAATAATGACTAGCTGTGTAACCTTGAGCAAGTTACTTAACCCCAATTACTTAAAAAAAAAAAAAAGTCAAAATTGGTCAGATGGAAAAGGAATTTCAAAAGCTCACTGAAGAAAATAATTCCTTCAAAATTACACTGAAGCAAATGGAAGCTAATGATTTTATGAGAAATCAAGATATTATAAAACAAATAAATGAAAAAATAGAAGACAATGTGAAATATCTCACTGGAAAAACCACTGACCTGGAAAATAGATCCAGGAGAGACAATTTTAAAATTACTGTACTACCTGAAAGTCATGATCAGAAAAAGAGCCTAGACATCATCTTTCAAGAAATTCTCAAGAAAAATTGCCCTGATATTCTAGAACCAGAGGGCAAAATAGAAATTTAAAGAATTCACCAATCACCTCTTGAAAAAGATCCCCATAAGAAAACTCCTAGGAATATTATAGCCAAATTCCAGAGTTCCCAGGTCAAAGAGAAAATATTAACAAGCAGTCAGCAAGAAACAATTTGAGTTTATTGTGGAAACACAATCAGGATAACCCAAGATCTATCAGCTTCTATATTAAGGGATCAAAGGGCTTGGAATATGATACTGAGGAAGTCAAAGGAGCTAGTATTAAAACCCAGAATCACCTACCCAGTAAAACTGAATATAATACTTCTGGGAAAATATAGGCATTCAATGAAATAGAGGACTTTCAAGCATTCTTGATAAAAAAAAAACAATTGGACAGAAAATTTGACGTTGAAATGCAAGAATCAAGAGAAGCATAAAAAGAGGAAAGAGAAATCATAAGGAACTTATTAAAGTTGAACTATTTACATTCCTACATAGAAAGACAATATTTGTAACTCATGAGACTTTTCTCAGTATGAGGATAGTTGAAAGTATTATATATGTGTGTGTATATATATGTATACATACATATGTATGTATAGGTGTGTGCATGTATATGTGTGTACATGTATACATAGACAGAGGGCACAGGGTAAGTCGAATTTGAAGGGATGATATAAAAATGAAATTAAAATTAAGATGTGAGAGAGGAATATATTGGGAGAAGAGGGGGAGAAATGGAATGGGATGGATTATCTCAAATAAAGGAGGCAGGAGAAGTCTGTTACAATGGAGGGGAAGAGCAGGAAGGTAAAAGAGAATCAGTCAACCTTACTCACATTGAATTTGACTTAAGGAGGGAATAACATATACACTCAATTGGGTTATCTTACCCTACAGGAAAGTAGGGGGGAAGGGAATAAGAGGGGGATGATAGAAGGGAGGGCAGATCAAGGGAGTGGGTAGTTAGAAGAAAACACTTTTGAAAAGGGACATGGTCAAAGAAGAAAATAGAATAAATGGAGGGCAGAATAGGATGGAGGGAAATATAGTTAGTCTTTCATAATATGACTACTATGGAAATGCTTTGCATTACTATACATATATAACCTATACTGAATTGCTTGTCTTCTCAGTGGGAGTGGGTGAGGAGGGGATAAGGGAGAGAATCTGGAACTCAAAGTTTTAAAAACAAATTGTTATTTACATGCAACTGGGAAATAAGATATACAGGCAATGGGGTACAGAATTCCATCTTGCCCTACAAGAAAGAAAGGGGGGGGAATTGGGAGAGATATTAGAGACGGAAGAATGAGGGAAGTAGTATTCAGTATGCTTGCCATCTTGGGGCGGGGGCTAGGGGAGAGATGGGAAGAAAATCTGTAACCCAAAATCTTTGGGAAATGAATGTTGAAAACTAAAAATAATTTTTTAAAAAAAGACTGGCATTATATGAGTAACTTATAAGTCTTTATAACATATTGTATTATATAATACCTATTTACTGAAAATCAAATATTGGCTTGTTAAGGGTGCATTAATTATTTTCAACTATAATAACAAAAATATTTATTGATCTTGTGACTCTGGTCTGTATGAAGAAAAAGCAAGAGTGGAAAATTAAAAGTATCTAAGTAAAATAGACAATTTCTTCTAGCTATGTGTTGGGATTTTTTGTCTCAGGGGTAAATACTGTCCAGCTAACCTCTGACCTGCATGGGTGGTATGGGGTAAGATAGGGTAGAGAATAAGTATGTGGATGTTGCATCTGACAATGGTTAACTTGAAAGTTTTAGTTTGTGTTTGTGTATATATGTATGTTTATATAGACTTTACACAATCCTGAAAAAGTCTCTACAATTAAAGACACACAGCCTCTGATTTCTGACAGTTATGAACCTATTCAATTAAACAAGTATTTATAAAGTAAAAAAAAAGGTTGAGTCTGGCTAGGTATCCAATGTTTGTATACAGACTCCAGGAAATTGACGCACTAGTAGATAGGGCCCTTCCTGATCATGTGGAGTAGGTGATAATCCCTTTTGCCTATTGACTAGGATTACATGTCTTTCTACATTAGTCCTCTATCCCACTTTCCATTAGTCTTTGCTGCAATAAGTTAACCTAAAACCAGACTTACATCTATCAAAACCTTACCCACCCCCAATAATCCTGGACATGTAAGAATAATATAATAAAGACAGCTTGGAATCAGAGGTGACAGGGTTGTCTTGGATGTTTGGTGGATTTTGGGCCCATCAAATTTTAATAACTTGAGCTGATGGAAGCCTTTCACTACAAAGTCATGGCCTTGGGCTCTACAGGAATATTCTAGGAGGAGGGGCAGCATCCAAGCACACAGCTGTATTGTGTTCAGCTAATCTGGGGAGATAGGAAGATAATAATAATAGCTGACAGATATAAAGCACTAAGGTTTGCAAAGCACTTCACTAATATCTCCTTGGATCTTCACAACAAACCTATGAAATAAGTGCTATTATTCTCCCCATTTTATGGCTGAAGAAACTGAGCCTCATGGAGGTCACACAGCTAGACAATGTTTGTGGCAGAATCCTCTCTCTGTCTCTCTCTCCCTCTCCATCTTCTACATACTCCTGCTGGGGTGGGGGTTGGGGGGAGGGGAAAGATGGCCACAATAGGACACTGCTATAAAATGTCATGGCTTTGAATAGATTGTTTGCACAAAGCAAACTGTCATTATTCAAAGCCTTGTGCTTCTATTTTCAGGATAGAGGTTTGTTTGTCCTGATTCTACTTGTGAGGTTCTCCTTAAGTACCCCTTCACCCCCCACCTTGATTCTGGACCTAATGTTCCTGAATCTAAACTAAGTTTTTCAGCGCAGCCCCCTGGTTTGCTACTTTGTGGATGTCTGTCTTTGACCACTGGACTGGCTTTCAGTTTGTTCATTTGGAAACTTTTAGTTGGCTTACACTAACCCTCCATTTCCTCATGACTTACTTTTTCTCTTTCCCCTCAGTCTCTGTTCTACTCTCTCTCTGTCTCTGTCTCTGTCTCTGTCTCTCTCTCTGTCTCTGTCTCTCTCTCTCTGTCTCTCTCTCTGTCTCTGTCTCTCTCTGTCTCTCTCTCTCTGTGTCTCAACTCCCATAGGAAAACAGGACACAAGAAACTCATCCACCAAATATTGCTCTGCAGGATTTTTTTGGCTCTTTCACAAATTCAAATCTACCCTACAAGCATGGAAACCTACAATCACAGAAGATATTCAAAAGATATGCCACGGGCCCTGAAGCCAGTTCCTAAGTAGTAGTTCCAAAATGTTTTAATAGCAGAATCATTGGAATAAATGCAAAACCTCACAAAGAAACTACTTTGAAAGTAATAATACTGAAAAAAAAGGACAATATTCATTCAGATGTGAAGTATGGTCCAGCTATTTAAAAAATCACTCACTATTTTAGAGTCAGAATTTAATCTACTTTTAGGTAAAAGATAATTTAGAATTGTTATCCTGAAACTGAAGAAAAAAACCTATAAAAACATTTTACCTTATTCGGAATTTCTTTGGGCCATTGCAAGGAGTCCTGTTGTTTCTGAAGCTCATCTTCTAATATCTGGATTTGTTCAAATTCATCCTGATACCAAAAGATGAATTAAATGAAATCAATGTCAGTAATCTTTTGGGAGTGGGGAGAATGCTGTTTGAAACCAAAATAAAGAAATCAACGGTGATAACGTTTTAGATATTATTGATGCATCATAAAGGCAGAAAAGTATAATTTATCTGAACACATAAGTTAAATCTTGCCAAACTAGGATTCCTAGGTCATATTCTAAACTTCAGTAATTAAAAGGACTTTCTTAGTAAGTTTATGAGCAAGGAATACAAAGTAAGTGTAACATTAACCTAAACAAAATTTAATTGTAAGGATAGTTCTTCTACAACAAAAAAACATTATATGAAACATTTCAAAGGTAACCCAAAATCTTTTTCTTGTATTTTTCATTTATTGTTCTCTTCTATTGGCACAGAAAATTGAGAAAGTGGCCTACATTTTTATCTTGGTGAGGTAGGGGTGGGGAGAGAAAGAATTGATTGTTAACCATTAATTTATTGTTTGGGTTCAAAGTTAATTCTGGCATACCTTAAGATGAACTTCCTGAAGGCCATGACCCACAGAGTTATATGAATTCAACTTGGAATCAGACAGTTCCAGCTTCTCCAACAATGCTGTTCTCTCTACCAATAAATATGCAATCTGTTCAGTGGGGTTGCTCTGAGCTATTTCTGATAAGCCCTCCCGATCCAGCATTCCTTCAATCTCCTTTAACTCGATCTCTGGGAGAAGAAAATTATAAAAATAAAAGAATTATACAATTAGAAAACTTATATACTTTAAAATTTCATGACATCTAAACTTTGTTCAAAGTGGATGAGTGAGTCTATGCTTTGATACCTAACAAAGGAGTCTTTTAAAAGTTGCATAGCCCCCCGCCCACTTCCTGGCTTACCCTCTCTATGGTTTTTCCTAACTTTCTAGAACAAAAAGGGGAGCAATAGAAAAGATCCACACAATAAGTTGAAGTCTTTCCTGCTGTTTAATTTGCCATTGATAGAAGGTCAAGGGGTGGCTAAGTGGCACAGTGAATAGAGCACTGGCCCTGGAGTCAGGAGGACCTGAGTTCAAATCTGACCTCAGACACCCGTGTGACCTTGGGCAAGTCACTTAGCCCCAACTGCTCACCAAAAAGCAAAAAAAAACCCTTTTTTTTTTTTAAATATAGAAGGTGAAAAAGATGACTATGAAATTTTTAAATGCAGACTCAAATTGAGCAGTAATATGTATGGTATGCTAGTAGAAGAATTAGTCTGGACATCAGGAGACCTGCTTCTAGTCCCAGTTCTGCTATTCATTAGCTGTTCTACCTTAGACTAGACACCTAAGCTCCCTGGGTTTTATCTGTAAATGAAAGGGCTGGATTAGACAATATCATATGGCTCTTTCAGCTCAAAAATTTTATTTTAATAGGTGTTTGAGAGCTGATTGGTATGCTGCCACTTACAGTTCAAAGGAACAAATATTCCTTCTCTCGGCCCTGGAAGCCATTTGGAGCCATTACAACCTTGGAGCCAAAAAGATGGACTTGAGTTATGTCCAGCAGCTCTTCAAGGGGGTCAGAGGAAGGGGTGGGGACTTCCAGTAGGAGTGGGGGGCGCAGGGCAAACAGTGGGGAGGCAGCATGCCAACCCCTGCCTAGAACTGCAATGGAAAGAATTAGAGGCACGGGACCAACAGGTGAAAAAGATAAATGGGAAGGAAAAACTAAAAGGAAAACTGGGCTGCCATGGAAAAGGATGAGATTGAGAAGCACCACTAGACCCCTCCAGGTATGGCAGTGCTCAAGCTTCCTGGAACAGCAACTCCTTCAAGGCCTGAGGTACGTATCCAACAAAGGTCTGCTCTGTCCTCAGCTCCCCCACTCCATGGCTGTCCATAACAGACACTGTAATATATTCTGCTCATTTCTCTTGCCTAAACATTTCTTGTATCCTGACCTTTGGCCTCAAACATATAGAGGCCAAGGATTATCTAAAGATAAGCATAAATTTAAATTAAGGTAGAAAGCCAAACCTCTGCCTTATTGTTAGAAATTTTCCAAACTGGGAGCTCTGAGCTATTGTGATTGTATTATAAACTTGTCTAACACAAATTCGCTTGATAAAAATTCCACAAAATAAAGAATAGCACCACAGAGAGAGGGTGATGATTAGAAAAAAGATGACAACCTAAACCGTGCCCCCTACAAGAGATAGGGGAGGCCTGGGAAAGATTCTGCTTTTCTTCTCCCTCATACAGCAAGGCATAAGGGACAGGAGTACCACCGGCCAACTGTACCTTTCATAGCCGAAGCCATAGCCACACCCAGACCCACACAGCCACTGGTATTACACATGACTAATATATCTGGCATGAAATTACCAGGGTTCATTTATTTTGCTTATTTAAATTATACTATTGAATTTTATAAATTTGAATTGAATGAATTTACTAGACAAGTTTATGCTAAAAATGCAAGAGGTTATTTTTGGAACAGGTTATATCATTCATAAAAAAGGAGAAGGGGATGCTGGATGAGAGAGTATCATGAGTATGCTTTGACAAACGTTAATAACTGGTTTCATGAAAATAATTTTAGGTTAAACCTAAAATGCCTCTGGTAGCAACGGCAGGCTGGTGAGGAGGAAGAGAGCCATTAGTTTCATAGGAACAAGGCTGAAAACAGCAGAGCTAGAATCACTTTGACAGCAAGACAAGTCACAGCTATCCATCCTAAGAGCAGAGGAAAAGCTGCCTAGATCAACATCATGCTAAACGGGTAGAGCATTGGGACAGGGGGCTGGTTTGGGATGACTTTGGATTACTGGTTTAGAATAGTAACAGGGCTGAGCACATCATGAAGCAGTTGAGTTATAATGTCTTAAATATGTTTTTGTTATGAGAAATTAGGTTGACTGGGGCAACACTAGGCAAGATACACCTGGGTATAAACACATATAACTGAGAGACTTGGGTCTTGTAATTGGAGATCAAATTTTCCATTGAGCTCTGGCTTTTTCATCAGGAAAGTCTGAAGGTCCCTTATTTCATTAAATGACCATCTCCTTGCCTGAAAAATTATGTTCAGTTTTGCCGGGTAGTTAATCCTTGGTTGCAGTCCTAGCTCTTTTGCCCTAAGAAATATCAAACTCCAATCCCTCCAATCTTTTAATGTAGAAGCTGCTAGGTCCTGTGTGATCCTGGCTGTAGTTCCACAGTATTTGAATTGTTTCTTTTTGGCTGCTTGCAGTACTTTTTCCTTAATCTTCTAATTCTGGGATTTGGCTACTACATTTCTTGGAGTTTTCAATTTGGGATCTCTTTCAGGAGGAGTCCAGTGAATTCTTTCGATAACTATTATGATTCCAGGACATCAGGACAGTTTTCTTTGACAATCTCTTGGAGGATTTTGTCCAGGCTGCTTTTTTCATCATGGCTTTCCAGTAGACATTCTTAAGTTATTTCTCCTGGATCTGTTTTCTAGGTCAGTTGCTTTTCCAGTGAGATATTTTAAACTTTTTTCCAATTTTTCAATCTTCATGTTTTGTTTGATTGACTCTTGGTGCATCATAGAGTTCTGAGTTTCAATTTGACTGATTCTAATTTTTAGCAAATTATAGTCTTCAGTTAGTTTTTGAAGGTCCTTTTTAGGGAGGTATTTTCTCCAATTACTTCACTCATTTTACTTTTTAAGGATTAGTTTTCTTCAGTGAAACTTTTTTCCAATTTGGTCACTGTAGATTTAAATTTGTCTTTTGCCTCCCTAAATTGGTCTTAAAAATCTTTCTTAAGCTCCTCCAAGAATGCTTTTTGGGCTTGAGACCAGTTCATATTTCCTTCTGTGGTCTCAGGTGTGAGTATAGAGTCCATGTTGTACTCTGTATTTGGTTGTTCTTGATCTATATAATAAGCTCGGATTGATTTTCTTGCCTTCCCCTTCTCCTTCTCAGCTTCCTTCCTTCCCATTGCAATTTCCTATTTCTTAATTTCTCAGGCTGGGAGCTAAGGGCCTGGTTGTTGACTTTGCATGCTGTAGCTTCTGGGTGTCTAGTTTGAGGCCAAGGCAGGAGTCTCAGTGTTCCCCCTGAGGTATGCTGAGGCACACAGAGGTGGAGGAGGGGTAGTCTGGCCACTTTAGATATCTGCCTTTATACCCCTGGTCTACAGCTCAGGCAGGCTTTTGCTGGTCAGGTGAGGTGGGGCTTGTTGGGACCCCCCCTTCTCTTCAGACTCCTTGTTGCCTCAGTTACACCCCTTCTCAATGACTCCCAAGCCCGAGACTATTTCCACTATCTGAGGATTTCACTCAGGGTAGGACACTTATCTTTGGGTTTTCTAGGTCAGGGAGGGGGAATCAGAGCAGCCAGAGTTTACTTTGTCATCCTGAGCCTTGGAAGGACAGGCAAGCGATTTCTAAACTTCCAGGCTGGGGGCTGATTGCCCCAGGAGAAGCTGCTGTCTCTGCTAGGGGCCCCAAGCACTCTCTCACCTGGCTCCAATTATTCCTCCTGTCCTGTGGTAAGATGCTAGTGAGACAGCTGCGAATCGCCCTTGGGATGGGTGAGTCTGCTGGCTGGGGCTCCTTCTCTCTCTGCTGTAGTCCACCCTCTAGTCTGAGCTGCTCCAGCCCCCACATGCTCCACACTCCCTCTGTCCAGACTCACATGGGCACTTTCCTGGGCTGGATTCTGCCATGCTCCATCTCCCAGTGAATTCTGTCACTCCAAAATCCATTCAGATTCACTTTTTAAGGTTTCAGGAGGAGGAGGAGCTTAGAGTAGTTACTGCTTCTGTTACGCCATCTTGGCTCCATCCCCCCCTAGATTTTTCTTTTCTTTTTTTTTCTTTTAAACAAGTGCTTTATTAACTTCTGGTTTACATCATTCATTTCCGCCAGATTTTGAGTTACAATTTTTCCCCCATTTTTCCCCTACCCACCACCCTAGAATAGCAGTCCCACAAGATATCCCCTCATCTAATCTGCTCTCTCCTATATCTTCTCCCATACCCCCTTCGACTTTTCCATTAGAGTAAGGTGAGTCTCTGTGCCCCAATGCCTGCACATCTTATCTCCCGATTACATGCAAAATAGCATTAATAATAGTATTTATATATATTTGAAATACTTAATTTTAAAACCTCTAATTTCAAATCCATTCCCTTCCTCCCTTGTCACCCATTCCCTCTGGGAAGATAAGTAATTCAGTATGTCTTGTACATGTATAGCTATGCAAAACATTACCATAGTAGATATATTGTAAAAGGCTGCTTATAATTCCCTCTCACCCATCCCACCCTCCACTTGGTCCATTTCCTACTTTGATCCTGCCCCTCTTCGAAAGTGGGTACTTCCAACCTCCTCTCCCCCCAGAATGCCCTTCCCTCCATCATCCCCCTCTCATCCCCCTTCCCCCTACTCTCCTGCAAGATGAGATATCCCATTTAGTATGTATGTCATTCTCTCCCTGAGCCAAATTCAATGAGAATATGGTTTTGCCTTTTTGCCTTCCTGTTCTACCCCTCCCCTGCAGCCACTTCCCCTTGCTTCTTCTACATGAGATAGTTTTCCCTTCCCTGTCTCTCCCCATCTCCTCTTAACACTTTCCTCTCTCACCTCATAATTTCACCCCTTGAGAATCCTCCCTTCCCAACAAATTCAACCTATGCTCTCTATCCATGTATAACTGTAAACATATATACACACATTCACATATGTATTCATATGACCATACACCCTTCTTCCATTATTTTCATACCGAGAAAGGTTTCATCAGTCACAGTTATTGTTTTTCCATGTAGGAATGTAACTAGGTCAACTTTGATAAGTTCCTTTTGATTTCTTTTCCCTGATTACCTTCTCAGGCATCTCTTGCTTCTTGTGTCTGGATGTCAAATTTTCTATTCAACTCTGTTTTTTTCCTCAAGAATGATTGAAACTCCTCTATTCCACTGAATGACTATATTTTCCCCTGAAACAAAATACTCAGTTTTGCTGGGTAGGTGACCCTTGGCTTCAATCCCAGCTCTTTTGCTCTCTGGAATATCATATTCCATGCCCTTCAGTCCCTCAGTGTAGAAGCTGCCAGGTCCTGTGCTATTCTGACTGTGTTTCCACAATATTGAAATTGTTTCTTCCTGGCTGCTTGGAGTATTTTCTCCTTGATCTGGGAATTCTGGCACCTGGCTACAATATTCCTGGGAGTTTTCTTTTTGGGATCTTTTTCAGGAGGTGATCTGTGGATTCTTTCAACCTCTATTTTGCCCTCTGGGTCTAAAACATCAGGGCAATTTTCCTTGAAAATTTCTTGAAGGGTGATTTCTAGGTTCTTTCTTTGATCATGGCTTTCAGGTAGTACAATAATTTTTAAATTATCTCTCCTGGATCTATTTTCCAGGTCAGTGGTTTTTCCCATGAGATATTTCACATTGCCCTCTATTCTTTCATTTGTTTGGATCTGTTTAACAGCATCTTGATTTCTCATAAAGTCATTAGCTTCCATTTGCTCCAGTCTAACTCTGAAGGAATGAATCTCCTCAGTGAGCTTTTGAGATTCTTTTTCCATCTGACAAATTCGCCTTTTTATGGCATTCTTTTCCTCATTGCCCTTTTGGGCCTCCTTTGCCAGTCTATTTTTAAGGTGTTATTTTCCTCAGTCAGGCCTCATTTCATACTTTTCCTGCATCCTTCTCATTTCTCTTCCCAATTTTTCCTCCACTTTTCTTATTTGATTTTTAAAGTCCTTCTTAAGGTCCTCTATGGCCTGTAACCTGCTCATATTTTCCTTTGGGGCTTTTGGAACAGGATTTCTAACCTTACAGTCTTCTTCCTGTTCCATGCTTCCATCCTCTTTGCCCCCCAAATAGGAGTCTAATGTTGCGTTTTTCTGTTTGTTTCCTTTGCCTAGGCATGTTGCCACTCAATTACTTGACTTTTGGGCTTTTTGCCACAGTAGGACTCTGCCACCAGACAGGGGAGCTTCCGACCCCAAACACTGGGGTCTTCACAACTTCTGGTTCTGGCAAGTTGGATGCCCACCCCAGACTTCCCCCCCCAGATCACAATCCAGATCCAAGCAGGTTAAAGCAAGAGTGATTAACCCCCAAGACTGATCGCTGGATCTCCCTATAGTTTGTAGGCCAGGGGCTGGAGCTGCCACTGAAACTGCAAAATGGCGTGTCTCCTGAGCGGCTTCTAGCCCCTAGGGGAGGAAGCCGATGCGTTCCCCAAATGCTGGCCCCAAAGTCCATATGGCACTAACCCCTCACTTTGTCCTAAGCATGTCTATGTTGATAATTCTGGAATCACCACAACTGCTGGTGTTCTGGTGTTCCTCCAGCTGGCTGCTGGCCTGGCCACCCTGGGGCTAAAACCGCGGCTCACTCTGGTCTGGGCTCGGCTCCCAGTGCACTGTGCTGTTGGCTCCCAGAGTGCTGCACTGGCCACTCCCTGGCAGGGCTGCTGGGCTGTCCTCAGCGGGAGGTTAGCTTCTCTGTGTCGTTCTGTGGGTGCTGGGGCTCCAGAAGTTGTTCAGAGTCCCCTTTTACATGGTTTGGAGGTGATCTGGGGGGAGAGCACCTTGGATGTGCTGTTTCTACTCCACCATCTTGGCTCTTCCTCGAAAGGTCTAGCCCCCTAGATTTTTTTTAATGAGTTACATAACCTTTCAGCAATTACAGATTCACTAAGCAGCTGATTCAGCCTCCTAAGTATAGATAACCTCCCACTTAAGTTGTTCAGACCAAGTGCTTGTTGATTGTTCTCTATTTTCCCATAATATCCTTTAGATAACCCTAGAGTCCAGCCCAACTCAGCCCTAGTGTCCAGTTTGGGTCTTTGCTCTTTCCTTACCTTATTAAATATCACAGAAATATTAATCACTGTATACACGTACTTTACTCACAAGGCTCATGCCCTTATAATATTAGATAACATTTATATATATTTGTCCTCACAATCACACTATGAACTAAGTATCCTGGTTATTATTATCCCCACTTTAGAGATGAGGAAATTCAAGCTCAGAGAGGCTAAGTGACTTGCTCATGGTCATTGATTTGTTCAAAAAGCATTTTTTAATGCCTACTCCATATAAGGCACTCTATAAGACACTGGGGATTAAAAAACAATGCCATAATCTTGGTCAAGAGTTTTACTCTACTTTACTTTATTCTAGAAACTAGAGTATCCAGAGTCAGAAACACACCAATCATTTGAAGAGATTCCAATCATCCCTGAGCTCCAAAGCAGTCTGACTAAACAACTACAAATCACAAAATCATGGGGTTCTACTACATTTGATCACCATCGTTGCAGCATTTTACTTAAAAGTATTCTTCTGGGTATTTTTACCTGATGTGGTTAAAAGGAAAAAAAACACTGACAACTTTAAATAAAAGATCAAAAAGTTACCCTGTTGGAGCTGCAGTTCTTTAAATTCAAGCTGAAGTTGCTCACTCTCTTTTTCAAATTCATGAGATAAAGCTTCTCTTTCTTCTGTTAACTGACGCACATGATTCACATAATTTTCCACCTAAAACAGAAGCAGCAGCCACCACTGAACACGTCTCTAGGCCATTTCAGAACCAAAATAAAGCAGTCAAGTAAGCTGCAGAAAGTTTTGTTAACTATTGTTTCTTATGGCAAGTGGCATGTCAAACACTTGACCAGTCTTTGATTTCACAACTCTGCACTTTGATGGATAGCATCCTTAACTGGGATATCCAAAAAAATTCATCCCTTAGTGAACAACCTTCCATTGAGGAGCCTCACCAAACCTGGTTATTAGCTTGGTTCTCAGCTAACAAAGTCCTTTGTTGAGCCCATGCCTAGCTTTGCCAGCTTTAGAGACTCAGAACTAAGGTTGGAAGATACATTAGGATACATGTCCAAGCCCCTCATCTTATAGATGAGAATGAAGCTTGGGGAGGTTCAATTATTTTCCTGTGGTCACACAGCTAATACATATCAGATGTTAAAATCTGAACTCAAGTATTCTTGACCCCAAGTCCAATGCTATATCCACTAGGCAATACTGCCTTCTCGAGCTCATGTTCCATGGGCAAAGCTTTCAAGAGCTTTTGGAGGCTTCTGTAACTCCATTTTAGTGGAGGTGACAATGATAGCAATATCTAGCATTCTGTGAAGTATTTTTATAGAATCAGATAATTTGAGAAGTCAAAGGGACTCAGCAGTCCATCTGTGAAAAGAATCCCCACTATACCATTCACACCTATTATCTCATTTGAGTCTCACAACTCATCTGACACATGTATAGTATAATTGTTTCTATGATACTGCCCTACACCAGTGGGTTGGGCTTGTCAGGTATAAAGATAGACCCTTTGACATTGGAACAAGAATAACCTAAGCCAGGGTTTCAGGGGTGGGGTAGCACCCAGAGATCAGTGTAACAGCTGAATAGAAAAGGCGATCTGATCCAATTCTTACCTGTGGTATGAATCAGAATTAATAACCTAGTACGGTCTGAGTCCAAGTAGCAGCAAGGGTAAAGTACTAAAGGCCAATCTGAAAGTCAAATGCAATTAGCCAAATTGGAAGGAAGGAAACAAGCATTTATGAAGCATCTACTATGTGCCAGCTACTACACTAAGCACTTTACAAATATTATCTCACTTGATCTTCCCAACAACTCTGGGGAAGTAGGAGGTATTCTTATCCTGATTTTATAGTTGAGGAAACTGAAGCAGACAAAAGTTAAGTGACTTGCTCAGTCACACAGCTACTAATTGTCTCAGACCAAACTTGGACTCAGGTCTTCTTGACTCCAGGCCAACCATCCTATCCACTGCACCACCTCACTACCTCAAACTGGAGGCAAAAATCAGGTGTAAGAGACCCAAAAATTCGATGCTGCCTGACTTGAAAATCTGAAGGACTAATGAGTCAGTAGCAGCATCTATTTATACTGAAGACGTACGGCCATACTGTTCTCCCCTTCCCTTTCTTATTAATGCACTGCAGCTGTACTCCAAGTCATGATGATGACATGTCTATTCCTGGAGTGTCTCTTCAGGGTTGAAGGGTTGCAATGGTAGAATTCTTAGAACAACTCCAGGTTATGCAAGTCACACACAGGATCATGGGTCCCTTCCCTAGACCTTTTAGTTCAGTAAGATTTTGGGGGAAACTCTTGTGTGTGTAAATAATACTCGAAGGCTCCCTTAATGATGAATTTTCACTGCTCATTTATTACCACCAGAGAAATACATAGTGGATGTATATTCCAGGTACAGCAGGCATATGTGGGAATTACAAAACAAAACAAAACAAAACAAAATGGGATTCACTGTGTTAAATAATTTTTTTTTTGGAGGGCAGTTGGGGTTAAGTGGCTTGCCCAAGGTCACACAGCTAGTGTGTGTGTGTGTGTGTGTGTGTGTGTGTGTGTGTGAAGTGTCTGAGGCTGCATTCGAACTCAGGTCCTCCTGACTCCAGGGCAGGTGCTCTATTCACTGCACCACCTAGCTGCCCCTCAAAAAACGGGATTGATCTACAAGAAGACTAGTAGCATTAGATGATGCTATTTTTTTTTATCAAAACATACTTTTGTCAAAAACATGCCAACTGTCCAGTAGACTAGCTAGGTAGGACCTATCCTGAGTTTGCACTCCATAGGCAATGCCTTTAAGAATCAGTGGTCACCTCCATACCACTTTGCTGTCTGGGCAGAGATTTGGGGTGGCTAAGCAGACCTTGTTGATTTGGTTTCCCGGGCCAAGTGCTACCAATCAGCCCTTACTTTTATATAGCCCTGAACACTGAAAGAGTAGTTTATAGATCAGTCTAGGTCAGGGGTGGGAACCTGCAGCCTCAAGACCACAAGTGGCCCTCTAGATCTTCAAATGCAGCCCTTTGACTGAATACAAACTTCACAGAACATTGTTCTACACCTGGTAGGTGACCTCCAAGTGGACCAGGTCTATGGCTAGAACAGCAGTGGGGAAAGTCAATGGAGAGAAAAATGGGATATTTATATTGTCCTACTTTGCATGAAATAGTGCATTTTGATAGAATGGCATAATGTGTAGGGGCAGGAAGACCCTGTTCAAATTATATGACCCTGACATCAATTATATGACCAAAGATTAAACACTTAACCTATGCCTACATCGTAAAATAGGGAGACTATTGTTCCCCCTGACTGAATCCAAATTCCTCACCACTGGTTTAGTCTAGCATTAGACTAGCGCAGTATTCATGGAGACATGACTTTCTTTACTGTGAGATCAGAGAAAAGGACAGAGTAAGGGGGGGGCGGGGGTGGCGGTGGCTAGGTGGCGCAGTGAGTAGAGCATCGGCCCTGGAGTCAGAAGGACCTGAGTTCGGATCTGGCCTCAGACACTTAACACACACAAACAAAAACCTAGCCATGTGACCTTGGGCAAGTTACTTAACCCCAATTGCCCTCCAAAAAGCAAAAAAAAAAAAAAAAAAGCCTCTGGGGCTTGATCAGAGGTAGTATTAGCTGAAAGACTATGGACCCAAACGCCTCCTCCTTGCTGATTATTTCTTGGATATAATATTTCTTGGATAGAACTCCTCCTCTTAATGCAGGCTCATGTGACCACCTGCCTGATCACTGTAATAATCTGAAAGGTCTTTCTGCCTTCACCTCATCCTGCGCACTGCTGTGAGATTTACCTTCTTTACCCATGAGTCAGATCATGCTACTCAATCTGATTGTCTAAATATGGGAGTTTGTCCAATATACAATGTTAATAATGTTTATAAAATGTGAAATTTTAAATTATGGACTTCATTTTCTGGTAGTTTCTGGTTAATTTTGACAGAAAAATAGGTCATTTCATATATGCTTCACAACAACCTAGCTGTAAATCCCATCAAAATAATAATCTACTTCCTGAAACTACTGCGAGATTGATTTGTCTATGATGGCAGAGGAGTATTCGGAAAACAATCCTTCAAGTATTCTTCTTGGAAGTTGTCATTTTGAAAAATGGAGACGAGTAAACAAAAGTAGTTTAAACAAATTACAAAAAAACATAGGAAAATAGCTAGTAGAAAACAGTAAGGCTGTATAAAGGAATAATTCTATAGTATTTGCTCTTACTTCTTTCATTTCTTCCATGTGTTTTACTCTGAGCTCCTCCAAGTCTCTAGAAACATTTCTCAGCTTCTCCTCACTCTGTTGGAATAAACGCCAGACATAACGAAGCCGATCTTCTGCTGTAGCAAGGGAATCAATTCCTTCTCTCTCAAGAAAATGAAGTATGTCTTCTAACTGAACATTTTCCTCAATGAAAGGAAAGCAAAAACAGAAATAAGATTTTTTTTTAAGTTACAGTATTTCGACATACAGGAAATCTTGAATGCACATATCCCAGATTGTTCAATTTCTGGATTGTTAAATGTTCATAAAGACCATTTTCTTACTCTTCACTTAACCAATTACAAATTCACAGGAATTGCTTCCCCCTCTAAATGTCAACAGCAGCTGATAAGAAGCTGAATAAGGGCTGTATAATGCCAACTAAACTGAATGAGATTGTTACATATTATAACCCACTCAATTATTACATAATCTACATGTCCAACTCAGAACAATTTTATTTTAAAGATCTGAAAATATTCCAACAATCTTCTCTACAAGGTAAATTTATAGTATCCTATGACCCTAATTCACTATCCCTATGACTTCATTCCTCCCTGGCCAATATTCCTCTATATGTAAAGTCTTTCTCCATTAGCATGCAAATTACGGGGGACAGGGTTGGGTTTTTGCTATAGTATTTGTATCCCTGGCATAGTGTCTGGTATTGTTAATTGCAGCCAAATGGTTTATTTAGCCTTGATCTCCAAGGTTCCTTTTGAGTATGGTTCTCAGTTCTTTGCTCCCTCTAATAAAAGACTAAAGATAATTCTATTGAATATATTCATCAATGTATTAAATGTATTCATCAAACTTTTGAGAATCCGTGTGCAAGATATTATTTTAGACATACAAAAATGGGTAATACATTATAACTATCTAGAAGCTAGAGGTTTTTTTTCATTCATTGTCATAGACCCCATTTCATTCTAATCACTATCAGGCAATTATAATGCTCTTTACTAACAGAACGCCAGCTTTATATAATCCATGATGACTTTCTAAATCATTCTGTTCTCTGTCCTAAGCTTGTAAAGAAGTATCTGACTTTTTTAAAATTGTGGATCCCTTGCACCTACTGGGCAATTGCCCATCCTCTACTTCCCACCAGCCTTCCAAGGGACTATTTTAAACTAATCTTCCACTGTTTTCTTTTATTGTGAGTAACTGTTCCTGAGTCATTTTATGGATAAGTTTTGCCTTCTCAACTGAATTGTAAACTCCTCCAAGAGCAGGGACAGTGGTAGTTTCTGGGAATTTTTTTCTCTCTTTTGAGAGGTAAAACCTTTTCTCCTTCCTTCTCCACTCCAACTTAGACATATTCACTTATTCATTCAACAAATGTTAAACATGTAATAATACATGCCAATAGCACCATTACAGGTGTTGAGGGAGATACCAATTTAGAAAAAACAGTTCTTGTCTACTGAAACTTATACAAAAACATTCAGTATAGGTATATTTAACTTCATAGAACTGATAAATTCAAGCAAAGTTGTTGATAAGATACATTTTTATAGAATGAACTCTAACTGCATTTTTGCATTGGGCACAATTACCAACTATAAAACACAAATGAGACAGTGGGCACTTAATGTTTGTTTGTTTTTTAAACTGAACTGATAAGAATACACACTGAAGTTTCTCTCCTTCCCTATAATTCCTTCCCCTTCATCTACTCACTGGCATCCTCTTTCCAAGCCCAATTCCTTCATGGAGTATTCCCTAACACTCCTCTTCCTATCTTTCAAGATCTTGGGACTTGTCCTTATATCTTAATTTCATTTTAAGAATATGCCTCATCTACTTGATTAGAATGAAATCTCCTTAAAGCCAGGCTTTATTCTTATTTGATATGCTTTCCCATGCCTAAGAGGCACAGAAGCACAGTACACAGAGTTGGCCTCAAAGCCAGGGAGACCTGATTTCTCATATCACCAGTGATAACAAATTGCTATGTGACCTTGGGAAAATATCTTGACTTTTAAGTGCCCCGGCACCTCTCCAAGACTATTCACTGATCCATATAGGTAGAAAAGTTTTCTCACTCAGAGCTCCCTACATCAATAAAATCATAGGTCCCTCAAAATAAATAAAAATTCCCACAAATAACACAAATCCTTGCCCATTGCAAATGCTTAATATTTAGTTGTTGAATTGAAAAGTAAACTAAAATAAGATTTAAGGAGTCAGAAAGAGGAATCTTTAAGTTATATATAATAAAATCAGTTTCCCGAGACAAATTTTCTAATAGTGAAATTCTCCATATGCAGTTTCTACATGGCAAAGTACATTTATACATGCTCTATACATGGCAGATACTAAATGAATGCTTATTAAGTTACTAACCTCCCTGGAAATAAAGACCCTACAATAATTACAAATCAAACAACTAGTTTTCTGTATGTATAGGGCTCCTGAGCTGCAAGGAAGGAAGTGACAGAAAGAGCTAAAGCTGGCTGGAAGCAAGGGGGTAATGAAGGTTAAAAACACCAACTGTACTTTGAACAGCAGTGAGGCAGATAGGGTTAGACCTCATTAGACACCATTTCTCCTATGAAAACCAAAGTCCAAGAGAAGGAGAATATACTGTCCAGCACTACATACCATGGTCAAAGAGGGAACAAATACTGTAATAGCATATTCTGAGGACCAAACCAAGGGTAAAAGAGGCACCACAGTTTTGGGATCACAGTCTCTGGGATCATAAATTTACTGATAGTAGTCAGTCCCTTTAAAGGTTATCTTGTCCACCCCTCCTCAATTTAACCAAATAGGTTAAATGACTTTGCTCAAGGTCAAACTGAAAGTGGCAGAAGTGGGATTTGGCCTTGATCTTCTAACTCAGTTTTCTTTCCACTTCATAATCCTGTCTTCTTGAGGCAGACACTGACACAAATATATAATTCAAAACTTTCACAAACATTAAAATTCTACTAGAACATGAGCTTGTTGAGGGCAAGGACTGCCTGGATTTTCTATTTGTATCTTCAGTCCTTAGCATGCTTCTTGGCGCAAAGGAAGCATTTAATAAATGCTTTAGAATTCATTCATTTTTTGAGATTTCAATACTCTTACATACTCCAGCTTCTTCAACTTACAAATGATTAGCATTTTATTTGGAAAATAAAAAAGCAGGAAAGATTCCTTCTCCAATCTAAGATTAAGAAGAAGCTGCAAAAACCAACATTTTATTTTGTTCATGCAAATTTGGCTGAAATTCAGCATGACTTCATAGGTATCTATTACAACTGACTCTGAAAACTAAAAAAACCAAGTTGTCAATTTTTTGAAAACTAAAGAAATTAAAATTGCTTTTAAATGTACTTCCAAAAAAAAAAAACCAGTAAGCCCTTCGACTGTGAAGATTACATATAAAGGTTCTAACAAACTTCAGGAATGCACTTTTTGCATTTCCTAATTAGTCAAATCCACTGTATCCTACTTACTAACCCCACTAACACCAACCTGGCATATATTCAGAACTATCCTGCCCAGGAGAATACATTTTCTGATATTTCTCCTACTGGTTTCTCTCTTGGTTTACGGAAAGTAGTGCTAGTCTCTAAAAGTAAACATACTAAAGATAGGCATTAACCTTCATGCTCATTCAGATAATTCTACATCCAGTTTAAGGTCAGAATGTGTTAGATGATGAAAATAGCATTCAAAATTAAGTAAACACCCCAGTAAGATATTCTGCATTAGCAAATGATAAAGGAGTAAACTTAGTTCTTAATACAAGTTCTAAATCACAGGAAAATGCAGTTATTTTTCTATACTTTTCTAATGCATTTGACTTGATGCAATTGAATGTTTGTATTTACCAACGTGGACTTCTCCATTTTAGTTTCTAGTTTACCCAACACGGCATCACCAGGACAGTGCAGTGTAACAGAACAGACTGTTCCAAATAATCCTGAGGTTGCAATGGGAAATAAGCTGCTAGCCACAGCATAGCAAGCAGGGAAGGTGAGACAACGTATGAGCTTTACGGGTTGAGGCTCTATGAATGAACATTGAAAGTGCACTATGGCCCAGAAGATGTGGGGGAAAAAAAAACCCCAAAAAGGAAAATAAGGCCAGAAAAGAGGTCACGGGATCACAGAATCTTGGATCTAGCTCTGGAAGGTACCTCAGAAGCCAGCTAGTCCAACTTCATTTTACAGATGAGGAAACTGATACGGGAGGGTTCAACCGGGAGAAGACAATCGGGGGTTGGGATGGGGGGAGGGAGAAGAACTGGAGATTCAGGAAGTGACTAAAAACAAAATGTCACTTAAACGATTTTGTAGGGACAAAGTCGTGGCCTGGAAAAATGCACGAGGCTAGATACCTTCTGGGGCCAAAAAGGGGACAAAGGGGCCACGGGTCCCTTGCTTGCTAGACAAGCGAGCGGAGTATTAAAGGCCATCTATCTGTACAGCAGTGGCCAGAGAACCTAGGACCCCAGGGGGCTTCCCCTTGCTGGACTTGGGCCGCCCATCTCCGCGGGCAGCTAGCAAGCGCGGCCTCGGTGCTCCCTGCACGCTCAGGCCCTCGTAAAACCCAGTCTGTCCTGAGAAGCGCTGGGCGCGCGCGCAAACGCAGAGCTCGGGGCACGCGCGCACACACAGTTCGGGGCACGCGCGGGCTCAGGGCGCGCGCACAGTTCGGGGCACGCACACAGAGCTAGGGGCACGCGCGGGCTTGGAGGCACGCGCCCGCACGGCTCGGGGGCACGCGCGCACACCCCTACAGCCTGCAAGGCCTTCCCTCACGCACTCATTCACTCCACCAGGTGTCGGGGGGTTGGGGGCCGGAGGAAGGGTCAAAGGGAGGGAAAGAAAGGGGAAGAGATAAGAAAAGGCGGTTTTCTCTCCCGGCTGTCGAGGCTGCGAGCGGTCTCGTTCTGCAGAAAGGCTGAAAAACCCCTCCCTCGCCGAAGTCCGACAGAGACTCCCGGGAGGACTGGCCGCGACTCCAAACTGCAGCGGCCGACTGGCTCTGCGGGAGCCATGGCAACCGCTCGGGTCCCGGGGCTCCTCTGGCGGTAGCCATGGTTACGGAGCATACCATTAGCCTTAGAAGGAGGGATAGGGGGGTGCAGGCACAGACCACTGTCACGGGGAGGGGGGCAGAGAAAGCAGGTGGAAGGAGAATTTTGGCCCAAGGGCGCTGGTCTTTGTTCCCGCGTGGGTGCAGCCCACGAACCCCCCCCCCCCGTTTCTAATCCAAGCTCTCATTTTGACAGATGCCCAGGGGTGTTGTGACCTGCCCAAGGTAGTAAGTGGCAGAGACGGGGCTGGAGCCCGGGTCCTCTGATTCCAGTTCTCTTCCGGTCGCCATGAAATGCCTTAAGGGGTCTTCGGCCTTGTACTGTACAGGTTTTCAGAAATCTGTAACGGGGCGAAGCCTAGATGGCATGATTTTCAAGTCTGCAGGTGACAAGAGGGGAAGGCTGGCTAGCCTTCGGGATGACAGAATCAGGCTGGAGTGATTCTAGTGCCTGGTCACTGCTGACCCCTTCACAAGGCCTCTGGGCACAGAAGTAACCTGAAGCTTCGTTCATTTCAGGCAGGGATGTAGGCCCTGCTAGTGCTGAGCTGGCTGACCAAACTGGAAAGGCCCAAATAGGGACATACTGACCCCCAAGACGTGAACTGTCTATGGTGACTAATGAAATGGATAAAAGCACAAAACTGCCCGGAGTGACCCACTGGGGAACCCATCTCACCACTCCCTGTCATTTCAAGTAACAGCAAAAAGGCCAACTGTCTTGGGTAGTTATTTCTCACTTAGGTTTCTGATATGGAAAATAAAAATGCAAACACTTTCAAGTCTCAAAGGCATTTATTAGAGATTGAGTTAAGACAAGGCATATATGTATCATCCACATGACATTAAAAAGCTTTTTGATACTCTTATGGGTTATAGTAAACATAACAAGAATTCTGCCATTCCAGTGGAAAGCTACAGATAGCTGTCATGTCAGCATTGCAAAGCTCTCGTGGCATTGAAAGGATATTGTTTATGTGGCCTTTTAAAGGTTGGGTGCCCTCACATTTGGACCACTGGTCCCTTGGTTGTTCATCATGTAGGATTCCAACAAATCACCTAGAGACAAGACACCAATCTGCTTGTCCCTTGAGGTACAATCTGCTTTGGACTTAAAGAAGACTTTAGATCTTTAAGATCTAAAGATCAGCTACCACGCCGACCTGACTGACTTTTCTGGGCCATTATGGAGCTAATACATTCATTCATTCAACAAACATTTACTAAGTTCTTTGAGTCTTCCTAGAAAATAACATCCATATTGGTCCTTTCAAACATATTTTAACCATTTCTCCACAGTTCATACTGTACTTTTAGCATAAGTACAGCACCCAAGATAAGCATTATTACAAACCAATTATCTACTCAATACAGTAATAAGGCCCAGTTTTTTCAACTGTCTTAAAAGCAAATTAAACTACTGATATTCTGCCTTCCTGTTCCCGTTACCTTGGGAGTGTTGGACCTAGCTACAGAATGGAAAAAAAGTAGAAAAATATTAGACAAGACAGGACAGGAATGTTGGGTTAAATGGATAGAAGAGTTGGCATGTGGAGACCAAGATCAAGAAATTTCATTCTATAGCAGGGGATATAAAAAATTCTAAAGGTGAGTTGCACAAAGTAGGCACTTAATATGGAACTGGTTATCTTGAAGAGAAGGCTTAGGGGGTCATAATGGCTATTCTGAAGTATTTTAAGCACTGTTACCTACAACAGGGATTTGATTTGTTCCAGAGGTCAGAACTAGGAGCAGCAAGTGGACACTGAAAGGCAAATTTAAGCATTGCAACAGAAAGTGTTTCCTTAACAGAGCTATCCCAAAGTGGAATGGGCCATTTCCAACAGTGGTATCAAGTTCCCTCTCATTGGAGGTCTCTAAGAAAAGCTAGCTGACCGCTACAGGGGTAGGTTTTGCATTGAGTTGTTTCAAGTATGAGTCATCAGGATCCCTTCCAACTATGACATTGTGTGGTTCTGTGTACAAGTGATATCCTTGTCCAATAAGCAGATAATACTACAAGAGGAATAACCCAACAGAGAAAGGCCTCCAGTGCTTTGCGTGCACGTTGAATTTATAGGTCATGGGAAGAAATTGCATAGGACAAGAAGGCAGAGGGGGACAGCTACAGCATTGTAATCCATTCGGATCAAGGTGTGGTAGTAATTCTGGGCCTCCTTCCAATCCTTTTCCTGGTCTTGCTTGTTCCTTTTGTAAATAGGCAAATTACCAAGTGGTGGTTCGATCAGAACTGGTGGGGAGTAATATAGTAATATAGTAATTACTAGGAAGAGGAGAGAGGAGAATAGAGATGCTCAGAAGCTGGTTTCATAGAACTGTGACCAGCAAACAGCCTCATGGGAGGAATGTTAACCCATCAAAGGAAGTGCAGTGAGGATCAATTGAAAGAGCTGGTGGAAAAGGGATGGGATTTGGCTCAGTTGGGTCTGGACCTGGCTTTTGCCTAGGTTCTCACTTACACCTGGAATTCACTCCCCTCTCATCTCCCACTAAGAATCCCCAGCTCCCTTCAAAATTCTCCCTGATCTGCAACAGCAACTGGTTTAGCATCCAACTACTCAGTTTATAGTTTTTATTTTCTTATATGTATATATGTTGTTTCCTCTGTAGATACAGGGTCCTAAGGGGGTGAAACTCATTTTAATATTGGAATAATGCCTGGCACAGAGCAGTTGCTTAATAAATACTTGCAAGTTGGCTAAATCCTGGATTGGGGAAGAAAATCTATGAGTATGCTTAGGGAATCTCCAAGGGGTTCCTTCCTGGCCCCACAGAGAATATAGTGCTGTGCATAATTAGAATAATAAATTTACATAATGCTTTAAGATTTACAAAGGACTTTCCTCACAACAACCCTGTGAGGTAGGTAATACAAATATCCCCATTTAAAGAGGAAGCTCAGGCACATAAGGGTTGCGTGACTTGCCCAGGGTTACAAAATGAAAGCCTCAGAGCCAAGACTCACACTCAGATTCTATGACCACAGTCTAGCAGGTAAATGACAGGGGTAATTAATTATAATACACATTACACAGAAAGTGCATAACAGAGGTGCAAAGTGCTATGCAAAGTCCATGAGGAAAGTCTTGTTATAACAGGACAGGTTTCAGGGAAGACTTCCTGGAGGTGACAGCAACCAAGTTAGACTGAGTTGGAACAAAGGCAAAGTGCATGCCTACCTCCTTGGGGAAGGGATGTAGATCTTAGAATCTCAGAATTTATCCCCTCAGAGAACTCAATAAAAGCTTAGGGGAGGCAGCCAGCCCAGATCATACACTGAAGTTGGAATTAAGAGATCTGTCATGAACACTGTGCTGAGTTTCTTCTAGGCCTCAGTTTCCTAATCTGTACAAGTGGTTTGGGCTGGCTCATCTTTAAGATCCTTTCCAAGATTCCAAGAAAATAACGCTAAGGTTCCAAGCAATCATGGTTTAATTATGCAAAAGCTTTTTGCAACCTCAAGCAAATTTAAAACGTAAAAAGTAACTTGAGCCTGCCTTCATTTTTTAAGAATCTGGGTAAATATCCTATTTTGGAAGGATTAACCAGAGATGGTCCTCTAATTCTTGGGCCAACAGGCAAACTAAGACTTAAACTACGCATGTGGATGGAGGAGGAGCTATCGCGAAGAGAACGTTGGTCTGAAATGTGCTGCCCTTCCCTCCTGTAACAGCAGCCTAACTTGTCAATTACTTATGAAGTCCCCAGCTAGCCAGCAGTCCCTCTCCTGAAACTACTCCATTTTGTGCCTCGATACACGCTGACAGTCACAGCTTCTCTTTTCTGTCAGGCTTTAGGACCCTCCATCTTGTTATACATGGCACCTGGTACAAGGCCTCGAAAGTAGTAGGGAGTCAATTAAAAAAAATTCTATCTGTCATTTTACTGGCAGATGAGCACCTGACTGAAGGTCCTCACCTTCTCTGCAACAGTCTTGAAGCCTTGCCAGGGCACTGAGATGAAATAACTTACCCAAACCACAAAGCGAGTGTGTCAGAGGCAAGACTAGAATCCAGTTCTCTCTCTAGTCCTCACACGATGCCTCTCAGCTCTGATTAGTATCTGCTGAATGAATGAACTATGTAACAGATATAACCAGAACAACTCCAGGTCCTCAGTCATTCCCATCTTTTTAGTGGAGGGTGAGGTGGGAAGGGATGGAGAGATCATCAGTGCCAGTGAACACTAATTTCTTGTTAAGTCACTGGCTAAATGTACAATCAACCATTGTTAAGAACTTATCATCCTTCTTTGCAATTAAAACTGAATAGAAAAAATACACTTATAATACCCTCTCACGGAAGCCTCAACTTCCTAATTTGTAAACCAAAGAAATAGCTTCAGACATCCTCAACCCCTTCAGGTTTCTGGGAGCCTTGTACTTTGGATGATTACTGTGACCTAGATTACATACCAAATGCTTTAACTCTGAAGCTGATGATCCTAAACCCTGGCTCCAGGTCCGGTTAGGGGCCAGGCCAAAGCCTCATGATTTTAATACGGCCTCCCCTCCTCTCTGGCCACTCCAGCATGTAGCAGTTGAAAGTAAAGGATCCTTAAAGTCTAATTCCACCAAGGGCACTGATGTCACAGCTGTCTGGTAAGGAGGCCAAAGCAGACGACCTTTAACCTACCTGGCTAGCTAACAGTGTCTGTGCAAGACAGCCCAAAAGCACATATCACACGAACACAAAGTTGCATCAACAGCTTTTGAGGCATTGTGCTCATGGATGGATTTAGGCAGGGAAAAAGGTACTTTCAAAATAAAAAGATACAACAATTGAGGAATTCTCACATCAAATTTCTACTATACAAGCTTTGCCAAATGCCACACTTACAATTGGGTTGTCTTCTGTGTACACACTGATAAAACTATGACCACTCATAAGTCAAATGCTTATTTGTAAGCTGGATACACTAGAGTGTGTTTTTTAGAGGGCTCAATTCCCAGTTAAACCTTTTTGAAAATAGAGGTGTGAAGGGATACCACCATATACCCATCAAATTAGCAAAGATCATAAAAAATTATCAAATTCACTGTTTACAGGGCTGCTGAGAAAGAGACACCCTCTCATAATGTGTTGGCAGAGCTGTGAACTGGTGACTCCATATATGACCTATATCTAATTACTTAACATTTTAGGGAGGGGGCAAGTGACAGAGAGAGGGAGAAAATTTGGAACTCAAATTAAAAAAAAAAAGAATGTTAAAAATTGTCTTTACATGTAATTGGAAAAAATAAATTACTATTTTTAAAAAATATAAGCAATGTGACTCACAAATGGGATCACACCCCTTGATCAAGTGATCTCATTTCAAGAACTGTAACCTAAGGGCATCGTTAAAAGGGAAAAAAAAATTATGGTTGTGTTTAAAGTATTCATAACTATAGCTATTCCTTCCACGTGGGGGAGGAGTAGATGGGGAAGGGCGTGGTATCTACCCCCTGTAATCTGAAAAATCCATGGAAATTTTTGGCCTTCCCTTCATAGCTGAGAAATCTGAATATTCTTTTTCTTTTATGGGGTGTTTACAGTACCTTATTGTAAAATCTGGGTTAAGCATTTTATCATAGGCTGTGTCGTCAGCTGGTTTCTGCAAAACTCCCCCCAAATTCCCACTTAATTTCTTATGCCAACCCCTGATACATCAAAATTTCAATGAAGAAAATCTTGATGTGGAAGTACTTTAAAGTAACTGTATTTTAAATAAAAAGCTCTTTATCCAAATGGAAAATGATAGAATAATCATGGTAAGAGACGATTGTTTTCCCAGATTTTCAAATAGATAATACAAAGAAATACGGAAAGAGCAAACAACTCTATCAACAATTTAATGCCATACTTGTTTTCCCACAGTTGTGCCAATAAGAGTTTTATAATTTTAAACTATTTTTTGCCAATTTTCAATGGGTATAAGGTGCTATTTCATCTCACTTTAATATAATAAATATCAATCACTATTATGATTCTATTGAAAAAGCAACAAAATTTAAGTACAGAGATGGAAGACACTAAAAAAGAACATAGAACAAAAAAATTTACTTTGTTAAAGTTTATGTACATGGACATGTTTTAATAAAAATATTAAAAGTTTGGAGTTTATGATTTTATTTGGGCTTTTATTCCTTCTATCCTTTGATTTTTTTTTTTTTTGTTGTTGAGATGGTTCTTTAGCTTGCAGTAAATTATTTTATAAAGAAAATGAGAACTATATCCCCTTTATTCCTTTTTCCATTTGAAGTGGTGAGTTTAGCTATATAAAACCAGAGCTGGTCTGCCTTCATTTTCATTTTTAATGATAATCAAATACCACTAAAAGACAAAAACCAAATTGTTCTGAAATTAAATATTCCCTTTCTATTTCAACACTCTTTTCACTTTCCTACAGATTTTCCTTTTCTTTAGGGAAGGCAAAGATGATTTCCATTTCTCTGTATCACCCTCTGATTCAAGCCTCGGATTTGGGAGACAAACTCTTTGCCTCAGTTTTCCTCATTTATAAAAGCCATGTGTCGAGACTGTAGGTTACTCACAATCTTTTCTTCTATTTCCATACCTTTTCCCACTTCTTCGTCAGAAAGAGACAACTGTGTTTCTGAGTCTTTGGTTACAATAACCACTTTGGACCTCAGAGATTCAAGGATATTGGCCACCACAACCTGATGACAATAAATCTCCAGAGCCTTCCGGGCATGATCAATTACAAGTGAGGGGTCTGTCTCCAACTTAAAGGAAATTACAAATGCCTTGGGAGCCCAATCTTTAACAAGAGGAGAAAGCATTTTTGGCACCATCTTCATTGTTATCTGCAATGGAAAAGAAATGTTTAACACCAGGAGAAAAAAATATTCACATAAAAGATCCCTGTCAACAGTAACCAAGGGAGCCTGGAATGAGGTTTCTCACCATGTTCCTGTTCATAAAGACACTGCCAATTTTAGAGATCCTTAGAACTGGATGGGACTTTCAAGGACATCTAGCTTCACCCTTACCCAGTGCGTGAATCCCCTCTACAATATAATAATTTAAATGAGGCAGCTCACCTACCAATCTCATCTGTGTATTTCTAGGAGAGAAAATGGTTTTCTGATTAGTATCCCCAGCATTACAGTAAGATTTAAAGAGAAATGGAAATAATATTAAAAGCATAAGATCACATGACAGCATTAAGAACTGGAAGATATAAGGTCCATGTTTTCATCAGCATAACTTGGCTAATTTGCACCCAAACACCTTTGTTGTTTTGCTTAACATCTCCCCATTAGACTGAGATCAGAATAACAGCACTCTTTCAATACGCAGCTGTTTGGATGTCTAGTTGAAAAGCCTGAGTATAGTAGAACTCTTATGATGTATATTGTGAGGGTGCTGATGGTCTGTGTGAGCCTGACACAAGCCTGATATCCCACTAGCCCCAGTCTGTTGGAGAAGTTCCATTATTATATTTATCCAGATTTTCACCCTTGTAATCTAATGCAGTCTTATAATTAACTGCAGAAGATTGATCATTACACCAAAGTTTCTGGCAGGTCTTTCTAAGAGTGTGGGGGCAATGAACTAAATATAAGAAATGTTTAATCCTCTCTTCTAGTATTCCTTGATTTTTTCGATTAAAAGAATGGCTATGTCTAAGGTAACCTCAAAATTTCCACTTGTAGCAACCTTCAAGATGGACATTAATGATCAACAAAACTTTTCCTGGAGAATTTAAAGTACACTAAATTTCTATTTTTAATTGAGAATCTTTTTTCTTTACTAACATTGACATGAAACAGTAACACATACTCTTTAATTCCACAGTCCCCTTTAAGTTTGCTAAAAGTACATTAAGTTTTGGGAAGAAAAGTTTTACCTAAACTGGCCCACCAGCAGTTCCCTGAGTCCAGTATCATTTCCTACCCCCATGCCTTTGAAGAAACTGTTCACCAAGGGTCCCAACTGTGTGCTATCTCCACTGGGAAGGCTTTCCTAACCCTCTTGGTTGTGAGTGCACTTTCCCTCACTCTCCAGGTATCATGTATAAACTTATGCTGGCAAGTAGTACCCTCTGTGGTATGTAAGATTCTCCAGGGCAGGTACAGTATTCCGTTTTATCTTCGCATCCCTAATGCTGAACATGGTGATTTCAATAGTAGGTGCTTTTAAAATATTTATGGATTAGACTGAATTTTAAACCTGTTAAAGAACAATGAGGGGAAAACCAAATTAATAAGCATGAGTCCCTAAACTTAGTTGCTCTTTAGACTATTACTTTAAAGATGTGTGACTCTTACTACTGATGTCTAAAAATATCCCTGACAGAGTCTAGTCTTCATGAGTTTTACGTGAAAAAGCATTCATCACATGGAATCTAACCTGGTGGTGACTCTGTAAGCTTAGCCAGGCTGGTCCTTGGATGACAGGTCTAATGTCTGTTCTAGAGCCATACTAAACTGCCCAGAGCTTTTCCAGGTAGAACCTGCCAGATTTCTAGATCTTAAGGATAGATTAAATACAGAGATCATGGTGGCCTTCATGCTACCATAACCAACCAATGTTCTTTTCAAGAACTAAGGTACTTATTCTATTTCTCATTAAGTGCTCATCTCCTATTCAGCACTGCCAGTTCCCATGAGTTCAATGACTCTCAGATAAAACACAAATCTAGCAGTAGTTTCTTCTACCAAGTTTCCAATCCTGCATCATCACTTGAAGGACCAGCATTTTGAAATCTACATCCTGTAGGCAGCTGGGTGGTGCAATAGTGCACAGAGCACCAGATCTGGAGTCACGAAGACTCATCTTCATGAGGTCAAATCCAGCCTCAGACACTTATTTGTGTGTGACCCTGGGCAAGCCACTTAACTGTGGTTGCCTCAGTTTCCTCAATTGTATGATAACTTGAGAAAGAAATGGCAGAGTTTTGGCCAAGAAAACCCCAAGTGAGGTCATGAAGAGTTGGATATGGCTGAACAACAATAATAATCTCACTACACATCTTTCCCTTTACATACCTCTTTTCTAATAAACTTCCCCAACACTGACACCCAGGTTCACAACCTGAGAGGCACCCCTAAAGCCCAGCTCTCCCTCACACCCACTCACACAGCCATCATTGCAGTTTAGGCCCTCAGCCTTCCCATCCAGACTCTTGCAATAAATACCTCTTAATTGGATTCCCTGTTCCAAGTTTCCAATCATCCTCCACACAGCTACCAAAATATTCCTTAACCACAGGTCTCAACATGCTACTCAATGAACTCCTGCTCAATGAACTCCAATAGCTCTCTAGAATCAAATACAAACACCTTCATTTGGTGATTTTTAAAGTCTTTCACAGCCTGACTCCAATCTTTCTTTCTTTCTTTCCCTCCTTATTGTAATTCCTCCCCTCTATGCAATCTTGGTCCAGCCAAACTGGCTGGCTGTCTCCCAAGCAAGGAAGGCACTAGCAACTCTTCCTGTTTCTCAGAATCCCAAACTTCCTTCAAATATCTACTTAAATACCACTTGTTACATGGGGTCTTCCCAGATCCCCTTTGCTGCTAGTGCCAAAGTTACCTTGTTTATACTTATATATATATTATGTGTGTAGATCATACATGGGTTCTTTCCCCAAACAGAATACAAGTTTCTTGGGGGCTGAGATGTTTCATTTTTGGCTCTGTAGTCTTGATACCTAGCACAATAGTTGGCACATTGCTTGAAGGGCATAGAGGCAGGAAAAGATAACAAGAGGCAGAGTGGGCTTTAAAATATCGTCAACAGTCATTAAAAGTGAGGTTTGGCAGGCAAATAAAATAAAAAAGTCAGGGTCCTTTAGGAATTGTACAGATGACAGTTGTACACATGGAAAAATGCAGAGCACAGAGCTTGGCACACAGCAGGCACTATATAAATGCTTATTCCCTTTCACTCCTTTTATTCTACAACTGAGGAAACTGATACCCAGGTAGTAATATGCAAAAATTACCCTGGTATGATAGAAAGGTCAGTTGTAATGCCTGGAATATAGCAGGTGCTTAATAAATGATATTTTGACTGAAAATGCTTCTCTAATTCATGAGGCAATCTAGCATGTAAATTTATTTAAAGCTTGGGAAGGAAGATTATGTATGTCTACATGAAAAGAACAGATAAAATTTTCTTTCTAATCTAAACACAGACCACACACCTAAAATGAGCTGTCAAAAGAAGACAGTTATATTACTAAAAATACCATTAATTATAAATGGCACTTGGATTTTATATAAGCCAGAACTAAAAGAAATATATGCCTAATACAGAACAATATAGTGTACAGCCTTGATTTAGATAAAGAGTTTATTTTGGAGTCAAAACAGATTTGTGAAGGAGCTACAGGGGAGATAAGGAATAAATGTATACCATCGGGGTCCACTGCTCAACCTAGTCCCTTTGGCACTGTTCCCCATGGAATTCCATCATAATTGACAAAAGATTTTGGGAAAGCCCATAGGACTGATGTGGGCACTCTAGATCTCTAATAAAGATATCTAGAACACTGCTTCTCTTACCACTGGACATCAGGACTAAGAGAAATTGAGTCAAAGACTTGAACTTCTAAAAACCGCTTAACATACATTCTGAAAAGGGACAGGGTCAAAGTAGAAAACAGAACAAGTGGGGGGGGGTGGAATAAGATGGAAGGAAATATAGTCTTTCACAATATAACTACTATGGAAACATTTTGAGTAATTGCACATGTACACCCTATACTGAATTGCTTATCTTCCCAGTGGGGGTGGGTAAGGAGGGAAGAAGGGAAAGAATCTGGAAATCAAAGTTTTAAAAACAAATGTTTAAAAAAAATTCTCTTTTTTTTTTGGAGGGGCAATTGGGGTTAAGTGACTTGCCCAAGGTCACATGGCTAGTAAGTGTTAAGTGCCTGAGGCTGGATTTGAACTCAGGTCCTCTCACTCCAGGACCAGTGCTCTATTCACTGTGCCACCTAGCCTCCCCCCCAAAATTCTTTCTTCTTTTACATACAACTGGGAAATAAGATATACAGGCACTGGGGCATAGAAATGCATCTTGCCCTACTAGAAAGTTAGAAGGAGAATGGGGTAGAATATAAAAAGTAGATTGGGGGAAGGGGTATTCAGTATTCTATCTTGGGGTGGGGGGTAAGGAAAAGACGGGGAGAAAATTTGTAACTCAAAATCTTGTGGAAATGAATGTTGAAAACTAAAAATAAATTAAAAATTAAGAGAAAGAGGCAGCTAGGTGGCACAGTGAGTAAGAGCACCGGCCTCAGAGTTGGGATGATCCGTGATGGAATCCGGTCTCAGCAAATGAGCACCCACACATAAATAATGACTAGCGTGTAACCTTGAGCAAGTTACTTAACCCCAATTGCTTATAAAAAAAATGTTTAAGTCCATTAGTTTTATAAATGACTTCTGCACAGCATAAAGGTAAACCTGGGTTTTTGAAAGGCTACTTAGTGGAATACAAGCTCCAACAGGTCCCATCAAGCTGGTTCCCCATTACATACCTGGCAATGAAGCATCTACCTGTCATCTCAGAACCAATCTAGCTAAGTTTGGTCAGGCTTATCACTAGGTTGACTAAACTGTGATCCATTTTTAGTTATAATAACTCTGTGGATGGGTCTTGGATGGGTTGTCATCTCCATATAAGAAAGGATGTGACAAGGATGACACTGCAGATCACTGAAGTATTTCTAAAAAGGTGTTCTGCTGTTAGGGTTAGAGAAGGAAGTATTTGATCTGATAAGGAAGGAAAGAGGTGGAAGTCAAGGTTCACCAAAGAAATAAGGAAAGGGGGAAAGACTGCACAAAGGGCTTAGATTAGATAAACTCCACCATGCTCCACAGCTCCAACATTGATTACATACCTAAGCATCTTTCAACACACAATTTTTGCAGACCCTTTGGCAAAGGTTATGATGTATCTTATCAAGAAGGTTTTTAATTTATGGATTATATTTGGGTAATTCAAAACCCCCAAGTCCCCTCCTTTAGATTTATGAGCATCCTGGACCACCCTGCTTTGGCTTGTGTATTAATCTGACCACGGTAAAGCCCAATTCAAATAGAGGATAAGCTGGTCCATGCTCAAACATAGGGGACATAAGTCTGGATGGGAAGAGTAGTCTTACACACCTGCAAAGGGCCTCCAGAGGACTGGATCTTATGTTCAGGCATTTCAGAGGCAGGCACATAGAAATCCGACACAGCAGCAGCAAGGTAAAACATTGCTGAGGAGCCTGCAAAGGAAACAGTGACGAAGCACAGTGGATACAATGCCTGACCTTGGGGATGGGGAAGGGTGTCAAGGCCTGAGTTCAAATCCTGCTTCAGACACCTATGACTGAGCAGGCCAATTAACCTCGGTTTCCTCATCTCTTAAGGTGGGACGATAGCAGCACCTAGCTCCCAGGGCTGCGGTGAGGATACAGTGAGAGAGTAACTGAGAAGAGCTTAGCACAGCGCGTGGCACCTAGCTGTGGCCAGGGGGGCCTTCAAGGGCCCCTCCAGCTCGGGAGCTACGCGGCCACGGGAGGGGCAGGGAGAGGAGCAGGGACGGGAGGAGGCGGGCAGGGGCGGCTCCCGGGGTGCTCGCCGGCTGCGGGCCGGCCCCGGGGGCTCAAGGTCACAGGGGAGACGGCGCGGGGCCGGCTCTGGAGGCTCCCCACGCACCGAGCGGGCTGAGCGCCTGGGCGGCGGCCTGGAGCAGGTGCAGGTAGTCGTTCAGGGTGGTGAACTCCACGGCCAGGAAGGTGCCGGCTTCGGCGGCCTCCTGGTAGCTGCGCAGGGCGTCAGCGAAGCCCGGCAGCGCAGCGGCCTCGGCCTCTAAGAGCAGGCGGCCTCCGGGACCCTCGCTCTCGCCCCGGGCTGGCCGCAGCGCCGAGAGCCAGGTCTGCGGCGGGAAGTGGTGCGCAAAGGGGAAGGCGGAGCGCGCGCGGTACAGGAACAGCACCCCGTAGCCGGCGCGCAGGAAGCTCTCGGCAGAGGCCGCGCCACGCCGCCCGCTGCTGAAGTTGTCCAGAAAGCGCACGGGGCGCGCCTCCAGGGGCACCTTGGTGCCGCCCGACGTGATGAGCACCACCTGCCGGCCCTGCTCGCCCAGCCGCTCGGCAAACTGCTGCATGAGCGCGGCGCTCCGCGCCACGCCGGGGGGCTCCGGGAACTCGGAGCCGAGGCCCGCTTCCGCCATCGCTCCTGATGCTCACCGCGGACCTGCGCCGCCGCTGCCAATCAGCCTGAGCCTCGGCTACTGCGCAGCCGCCAAAGGGGAGGAGCCCGCAGCCGCCTCAGTCGCCTTAGCAACGGAGGAGGGGCTGGGTGACCAGAGTCTAGCAAGGGCCAGCGAGCTGGAGACTCCTCCGGGACCCAGGTCAGAGAGTCAGTGGCAGCCGGGAGCCAAGGTCCTTTTCTTTCAAGTTAGAGAAGCACCACCCCCCTACTCCCCCGTCTCACCCGGTCAAGTGTTATAAAGAGCTTAGGTAGTCTGTGCAGGCGGCTGTCCCTCATTTCCATGCTACCGCGTTTCCAGGACTGGAAAAGAATCCTCCCTATGTAACATACCTGACGGGGGCGGGGAGGGGGAGGGAGGAGAGGGGTCGCCATGCATCAGAGACCGCCGAGATAGGAAGCTCGTTATCTCTCCAGGCAATCCCAGCCCATTTTACCTTTGAGTTGCTCTAAATATTTGGAAATCTCCCCCCACTTCAAGCCTAAAGAAATCAATGCCTTTGCAACTTCTAATCACTGTTCCTGGTTGTGCCCTCTGGGATCAAACGAGGGCATTCTAATCCCTCTTCCACAAGACAGCCATTCAGATATTTAATTTCCCCTCCGAGTCTTTTCTCCAGGCCAGACATGTCCCCAGTTCTTCCAACCGGACCCGAGGAAGATCCCTTAACTCTTTTAGGCACCAAAGTGCTCCTGGACCTCTGGTTAACGAGGTTCCTGGAAGTGAAAGCAGATTACTCGGGGCAAACCCTTCATTTGACAGAGGAAATTGTGCCACAGGAAAGGAAAGGACTCGCTCAAGGGCGAGCCGGTATCGAGAACCAAGACCTCTACTAAAAGGGCATGTGTTCCAATGGAACACCACCACCTTCCCTTGGAGCACGGGAAGAGAGTAAACCGGAAGAGACAGGCCGAGAGCGCCCTCTACTGTCCTGGGCGCAGTTGAGCGTGTCTGCATAGAGCGCGAGCTCACCTCAAGCTCTGCTCATTTAAGCCTTGATTGGGCGTTGTCTGTCACGTGACAGGAAGAAGGGGCGGACCGAGGGTTTTAGTTCTCGGCAACCGCCTCTTCATTTCCTGGCAACGGACGCGCAGGCGGCTGCACTGTGGTACAGCAACCATGAACGAGATCTACCCGCTGGCAGTGCCCAAGGGGCGGAAACTGAAGTGCGAAGTGTGCGAAGCCCCGGCCGAGCGAGTGTGTGCGGCCTGCACGGTCACCTATTATTGGTGAGGATGCCTGGCCCCCTCCCTGTGCAGGCGGGGAGACTGAGGCACAGGGAGGATGGAAAAGGAACTTGCCCAGCGGCACCCAGCCACTGCCGAGGCAAGATTTAAGCCCAGATCTTCAGACTCCAAACCTACTGTACCAAGGTGCCTTGCCTCTATCTCCAGCCCTCCCTCCCCCCATCCCCTCCTCCCCCGTAGAACCTGGATCGGCCCCAAGGAATCATGATAAATAATAACTAACATGTCTATAGCGCTTTAAGATTTACAAAGCACTCTATATATGTTAATTCATTTGATCCTTAAAACAACCCTGGAAGATAGGCGCTATTATCCTCGTTTTACAAATGGGAGAGCTGAGGCAGAAATTAAGTGACTTGCCTAGGGTCACACAGCTAGCATCTGAGGCAGGATTTAACTCACATGTTCCTGACTCCAGGTCCCACTGGAGCTGTCCACTGGTCCTCCTAGCTGCTCGAGGTAGCCATTCAAACCCCAGCCGAGACTCCTTACCTCACCCACAATTTCTTCTCAGGCTGACTCCTCTCCTAGGACTTGGCCATCAGAAAAACCTGGTTCTGTTGAGTCAGAGATCCTGAGCAAGACACTTCCCCTTTCTGGGCCTCATTTTCTACACAAATAATTAAATAAATGTGCTTATAGGTACAATATGGAGGGAGAAAAAAGAGAGGAGGTTGGCTATTTAAGTACTCTGCCACTACACCACTCTCCCTAACCTATTTTAGAATACATCTCCAGACTATTACAGTGGAGTCCTAATTAGTCTTCTTCCAGTCTCTGATTTCTCCAAACCATCCTTAATACAACTGCAAAAATAATCTTGAGAAGGCACTATGACAGGAATAGTGAAGCAGGACCTCCCTGATTATCTGACCATGTGCCTCCTATCTCATACTGCTCTTGCCTCCAACCCAATCTCTAACTTCCATTGGGAAGAAGAATTGTGCCCTCCGTTCAGTGATGAACAGTCTCACATCTGGTCATACCCTTCACATTCCAGTGATCCTGAACCTCTGTAGATCATCATACAAACACTCATTCCTCATCTCTCCCATCACCTGATTCCTTCTTCCCATCCCTTCCCACCCAAAACACTATTGGCCCTTCCACTGTACTGTCTGGAGTGCCTATTCTATATAGATAACATCCTTTCATCCTAAATCTTCTTATTTCCCACTGTATCTATCTATTAGCTATTACTGAAATCTGGCTTCCCCCCATGACAAAACCTCACTGTCCACCTTTTCCAGAACAGCCTGTGCCTTCACCTCTACACTGGTAGAGGCAGGGGAATTAAAATATTCCTTGCTCCCTATTGGCACTTCAAGGTTCTCTCCCTACCTTCATCAGTCAATAACTTCTCTTCTTTGAGGATCATGCTATTCATATCTGCCACTCAAACAAAATCCTGATAGCTGTTGTCTACAGACCCCCCCCCCATACTCTTCTTCCTTCCTCAACAGGTTCTGTACGTGGCTCACAATTTTTCTGTCCTCCCCAACTCATATTGACTCTCCAAAAAATACTCTAATCATCCAATTATTCAGCTTGCTCACTTCTAATGAGTTACTCCTTTACCCCACCTTAGCCATACACAAAGATAGTCACAACCTAAATGTTCAAGAAATCCAACCATAATCTATTGGCTTTCCTTGTTTCTCTCTCTAAATGTCCCCCCTACAAAACCCTATTCTTTGTCCTCACCAGGACCTCCAATACCTTGACCCCTCAATTCTCTCCCAGGCCATCTCCCCTGAACTGGTTACTCTCTCTTACCCATCTTGACTCCTAGTGGGTTGACTCAAAAATCCATTGTCCTCCACTGTTGAATCCTTAGACTCCTTATCATATCACTGATTATGCCTGCCAAGCCTCAACCTTGATTCACTCTCACTATTTGCTACCTTTGCTTCTACACACATGCTGCTGAATGAAGGAAATCACGCAACCATTCTGACTGGGTCCACTACAAATTTATGTTATACAACCTCAACTGTTGCTATACAATCTTTCTATTCCCCCCTTATCAACTCAATATCCCAATCTCCATAGTAGCTCTTCCAAATCTTTTCATCCTTGTTCAGACCTGCCATGGCTCTTCCTTCCCTATCTTCTCTGCTGAGGACCTTGCCTCCTATTTTAGAGGAAAAAAATTTAGGCCATTGTTTGAGCTCCCTTTTCTTATCTCCTACCACTCAAAGGCCTTCTGCCACTCACCTTCTTTACCTCTGTCTCACATGATGAAGTGGCCTTACTCCTTACAAATCTAACTAAGCTCTCTATATGTTCAAGCAAACCCATTCCTTTCCTTTTGGAGCAATCCAAATTGCTCTCTCTCTTTCTCTCCCTCCACTCTCTCTCTTCCCCCCCCCTCCCTTTCTTTCTCACTCTCTGTGATCCCCATTCTATCACTTATTTTCAATCTCTCCCTGTCTACTTGCTTATTTCCAGCTGCCCACAAACATGCCAAGGCCTCCCCTCTCCTGAAAAGACTCTCACTTGATCCCTCCATCTGCATTGTTGCTGAATATCTCTTCTTACTTTGTAGCTAAACTAGAAAAGGCTCTAAGTGCCCCTAGAATAGGTACCTTCACTTTCTTCTCATTCTCTCCTAAGCTCTTCCACCAGTTACCAGTGATCTCTTAGTTGCCAGATCCACTTCTCCTCCTTGGCCTTTCTGCAGCCTTTGATACTATTGCTCACCTCCTCTCTCTTCTCTCTGGGCATTCGGGACATCATTTTTTTCCTAGTTCTTGTCTTAACTACTTTTCTGTCTCCTTTGCTAGATCTTCAGCCAGATCACACCCTACAACCTTAGGTGTCCTTCAGTGCTCACTATACCTCTTTACTTGGTGATCTCATCAGCTTCCATAGATTTAATCGCCATCTCCATGCTGATGATTCTCAATTGACTTTTCCTGCCTAAACCTCTCTACTGACCTCCAGTCTTACATCTCTGATTGCCTCTCAGACATCTCAAAGTGGATGTCCAGTAGATTAACTAAACATGTCCAAAACAGAGCTCATCCTTTCCCCTAAACCCTCCCCACCACTTTCTTTTTACTGTAGAAAGCAATACTACCCTTTCTGTTCCTCAGGCTCACCACCTAGGAGTAATCCTGGACTCTTCACATTCTCTCATCCCTCATTTCCAAGCTGTTGCCAAGGTCTGTCTATTCCACCTTTGCAACATTTCTCAAATACATCCCCTTATCTCCTTTGACACTGCCACCTGGCTGGTGCAAGCTTTCATTACCTCATGCTTTGAAAACTGCAATAGCCTGCTAGTGGGTTAGCCTACCTCAATTCTCTCCCTACTACAATCCATCTCCTAGCTATCAAAATGATTTCCTAAAACACAGGTCTGATCATGTCACTCCTCCTTCCCCTCCTCAATAAACTCCAGTGGCTCCCTATTGCCTCCAGAAACAAATACAAAATTGTCTGGCATTCAAAGCCCTTCATAACCTATCCCCCTCTTACCTTTCTAGTCTTGTTATACCTTACTCCTGGACACATGATCTTTGATCCAGTGACACTGACCTCCTGGCTCTATCAAAAGCAAAACACTCCTCTCAGCTCTAGAAGTGTTCTCCGCCTGTCTCTCATGCCTAGAAAGCTCTCCCTCCCGTGCTCTGGTTACCTCCCTGGCTTCCTTTAAATTCCAACTAAAATCTCATCTTTTACAGTGTCTTTCCCAACTCCTCTTAATCTTAGTGCCTCCTGTTAAGTATTTCCTATTTATTCTCTATGTAGTATGTTTGATTTTTGTCTTCCCTATTAGATTGTAAGCTCTTGAGGGCAAGAATTATCCTTTGCTTCCTTTTTTATCCCTAGCACTTAGCATAGCGCATGGCACACTTGTGGTTCAGTCATTTCCAACTGTTTCTGACTCCACTTGGGTTTTTCCTGGCAAAGATACTGGAATGGTTTGCCATTTCCTTCTCTGGCTCATTTGACAGATGAGAAAACTGAGGCAAACAGGGTGAAATGACTTGACTAGGGTTACAAAGTAAATGTCTGAGGCCAGATTTGAACTCAGGAAGATGAGTCTCCCTTTCCTGCAGACCCAGCACTCCCTCTGTTGCAGTTTGGGGTGCTTGGAACCCCAAAATGTAAGGGTACAGGAGGTCTGCTGGAAAGAATTCATCCACTCAGACCTTCTTTCAGTCAAAATAGTGAGGTTTATTGTAACACCAGTATGGTGGGCAGAGTTCCTAGTGAATCTGCAAATATGACAAGGATGGGACTGATAGATACAAAAAAGGCAAAAAGGGTCAGTGAACCCATTTTGATGAGATTAGGAAGTGGTGAGTAGCCTTGGGTGGGCCAGGTGCAGACTGTGAAAGGAGTTAAGTGGTTGGAGAGCCACAGTTAGAGGGCAGTTAAAAGGATTCCTGAGTATCTAGGTGGATTGGGCTGGGCTGGGCCGGGCCTTGGGCAAGGCACCAGGGCCTGGACTGTTTGACTCTGGGTTACTTTCAAAGACATAGTCTTTTCCTTTTAGGGATCCAAGTCCCATCACCCCCATTATCTCCACTTTACTAACTAGCTGCCCCTACACAGCATATAATAGGCACTTAATAAATATTGATTGATGTCTTTAAACTGACATTTAAAGCATTTTATAACCTGGTCCCAGCCTCCCTCTTAGAGCTTGTTCATTTCATGTTACTCCCTTTCATACACTCAGGGTGCCTGTCAGTGGTCTACCAGCTGTCCCCAAACCCAGCATTTCATCTTTCATTGCCATGCCTTCAGTACAGTTCCTCCTCACCTCTACACACAGAATCCTTAGGTTCCTTTGAGGCATAACTCAGGTGAGCTCTCCTGTTTGAAGCCCCTACCTGACTCCCCCTAGTTGCTGCTAGCCTTACTACTCAAATTACTGCCATCTTACACATATTCATGTCAGATCTGCTAAATGACCATTAACTCCTTGAGGACAGGAATCATTTCAGTTTTGTCTTAGCGTCTGGCACAGTGCCTTGTACATAATAAACATTTATTAAAAGTTCATTGAGTTAAGTTGAATAACCCCCCACTGTGTGAGTTCAGCCATTCACTTAGTTTCTAATCAACTTAAATGTCCTATCATCTAGCCCAGTGGTATCAAATACAAACAGAAATGGGGGACACAAATCCATATGTAAAGATCCCTTCAGCCACGGTTGACTTCATTTTTTAAAATGTAATAACTATGTTTTATTGTATTTTTATTTATTTTGCTATTTCCCAATTACATTTTAATCTAGTTCACACACACTCAGGAATGTTTCCGGGGGCAGGGCCCACAATTGTGTGTTTGACACCTAATCTAGAAGTGCACAGGTGATAGCTACATATGATTGGGCTGAAAGAACTTCAGAGAGGTGATTTTGCTTAGTGAAGGAGAGCATGGAATTTAGAATGGGGAACAAGAAGTATGGCAACTCTTTTTTCTGGTCCTATGAAGGAGGGAGAGGTAGGGGATAAGCATTTATATCACATACCTACTATGTACAAGGCACTCTACAAATATTGTCTCATTTGATCCTCACACCAACCTTAAAAATTAGGTGCCATATTATTATTTCCTTCTTAGAGTTGAGGAAATTGAGGCAGACAGAGGTTAACTTGCCCACACAGCAATTAAGTATCTGATTTTTTATTTGAACTCAAATCTTCCTGACTCTAGGCCTACCGATAACTATCCACCAAACCACCTAGATGTCTGGGAGAATTTTATAGATTGTGATGATCCAATGAGATAAATTTGTAAAGATAACATTCATGAGTCAGAAGTAGTGAGAGAAGAGAAGCAGCCAAAATTTGGAAAGGGTATATGAGACATGCCCAGGGGTGCAAGCCTACTCCCTAATAGTGTTAGGATCCTGGTACAGTGGAAACAATGTGACCTCAGGATGAGAGAACCCGAGTTTGAATCCTGTTTCTGCCATTTATTCTATGACCCTGGACAAATCACTTAATCTCTGGGCCTCCTTTTCCTCATCTGTTTAACAAGAGGTTGGTGATAACCTTCAAGGACCCCTCTGATTTGGAAGGATTATGAGAAGTATGTAAGTATTGAGGGGACAGTGGACAAAAGTGAAATGGGGAGAAGCAGAAGAGAGTTCTAAACCAAGGTCAACTAGAACTCTGTTATTTGCAGTTCTTTGTTCTGCCATTAAAAAAAGATGAACTCCTTTTAACTTTAAACAACTTGATAACCTCTAAATCCGAAACAGCAAAAACCACCAAAGCTCTTCAAATACAAGAAAAAATTACAAGAGATTCAAGTGGTAATTTGGGATGGGGGGAGGGGTGAAGGAGGAGGAGGGGAAGGTAGCTGTGCTTTGGCACAGTTAGCTGCTTCCATCCTGCTTTCCAACTCCAAAGATCAAAAATTGTATTGGCTTAGTTTCTCTCTTTGTGACACAGACCACAGTCCCCAAATGCTCACAGGCTGTGCTCTAGGATTTGGGGCACCCTGACTCTACACTTAGTTTGGCTGGTCCTCAGGCCATAGGCATAAAAACGTTTTGCCAGATGTGGACTGTCTTCATGATGCATTGCCAGAGCTTTAACTCTTTGGGCATAGCCTTGGAGAATTCGTGGTGTCCTCCATATTGTAATGAGGTTCCAAAGCATGACTTTCATGGGGGATCTTGCCCCTTCCAAGTTAAATACACTTCATTCAGCTTGCTGATTTCATTGTGGAGAGGCAGTATCTAGACCTGAAGCTTCCAGGTACCCTCCCTCTTCCTCTCTGCTACCTCCACCATCCAAATCATGGCATCATAGAAGATTTCCTCATTAGCAATGTCCTTGGACTTAAACGGGTGAGGGAAGAGAGGAAGAGGAAGAGAGGATTAAGGTGGCCACTAGGGGGCAGTGTAATGTTTCCCATGTTACAAAAAATCATAGCATTTTAGACCTGGAAGAAACCTTAGCAATCATCTAGTTCCCCAAATGTCCTCATTTTACAGAACAGGAATATGAGTATCAGAAGGAGTGGATACAGCTAGTTAGTAAGCAGCAGTGCCTAGATTAGAACACAGGTCTGTTGGGTCACCTTGTGACTCAGGGACAGGGAGGAGGTAGTGGACAGCGTGCCTCCTCTGCAGTCAGGCTGACCTGGGCTCAGAGCTATGTGACCATGAGCCACTTAACTGAAAGCCTCAGCTTGCTCATTTGTAAAATGGAGATAAATGCCTAGAGTCCCTGCTTTACAAGAGTTGATGTGAGGCATAAATGAAATAATGTATGGAAAGTTTTTTGTTTCCTTGAAAATGCTACACTAGTGCTGGCTATGTACATGCAGTGCTCAAGCCATCTGTGTCCAAGACCAGCCCCAAGCATCCTTCAGGTCCCATATCAATAAACAAAGAACATAGAAGGGACTCTTAGACTGAATTTAAAAAAGGATTTTATAGGTCTCACAGCTCTCACCTGGTTGGAGATTCACAATAACCTTGTGTTAGGTAGTTAGTGCAACAAATATTGTTATCCCCATTTTCTAGATGAAGAAACTAAAACTCAGAGAGTTGAAGTGACTTGGCTATGACCACAAATTCTAAATTCTAACTCCAGTGTGCATCCTACTACAAGATGCTTCCCTGCTAGCTCCCAAGAAAAGAGCATTTAAAATTTTAGTATGTTGATCAGTGAGACCGCTAGCTAGAGAGACTAGCTGTGGACAAAGGCATGGGTACATGGACACAAGCCTTCCAAATTTCAGGGGATTTGCTATTTCATGACAAATGGCTAATAAATAATGCCTCTTTCTTGAAAGTGGCTCTGTCGCTGTACTCTGGCAGGGCCTTACTTTGTTAGTATGCCCCAGGCCGTTGTCAAGAAATGGTTCATTCCTCCCAGCCACAGTGGGGCACTGAGCCATCACCTTTAAGTTTTCTGTGACCAGTAAGGAAGGGTAGTGGGCTTGTTGCTTTGGCCATCCTGTATGTATGGTTTGCTTTAGGCTTAGGCTGGGCCTTGTTAGGTCAGCCCATGGGGCCCTGCCCTGTCATTGTGCCTGCTAGGTACCAAAGCCATGTGTGTTCAGCACCTACAAGGTTCCAGTGAAATAGGAAGTCTGCTTTTCTCTTCCTTGTCAGTGGTGCTGCGCATCAGAGAGCTGATTGGGCCAGCATTCATGAAAAAATATGCCAACTCCTGATCCCCCTGCGCACAACTATGCCCTTTTACAATTCAGAAGATGAACGGAGGCATGGTCAGGAGCAGCTGCTACAGAGGCAGGTGTGTATGTGCATCCTTATCTCTCTGGAAGGTTAGTGTCCCAGAGGATAGGGGCTAACAGCCCTGCCTACCTTGAGATATCCGAGTTATGGCACAGGACAGTAAAGGGACTTTACAATGAGGATACTTTGTCATCAAGAAAAGGTTAAATTAAGCTCACAGTGTCTTGTTAAGAAGATACAGAAGTATGTGATCCATTTTAGAAAGGTTCCCATATTTTTTCTTTTTCTTTTTTTTTAAACCAGAACTATGATTTCACAGATATAGGGAATTCCAGAAACCTAGATTAGAAACTGCTCAGAAAAGAATTATCTTAGGAAGTTGCCTGGGGCACCAAAAAGTTAAAGTGTTACTCAGCCAATATGTGTCATGTTGATCTTCTGATTGATGCCAACTTTACTATGCCATACTGCCTCTCTCAAGAAAAGATTAAATAGAGCACTGGCCCTGGAGACAGGAGAACCTGAGTTCAAATCCAGCCTCAGACATTTGACACACTTACTAGCCATGTGACTTTGGGCAAGTCACTTAACCCCAATTGCCCTCCAAAAAGCAAAAAAATAAAATAAAATAGCATTCTTCAAAATTTAAATATATAGTCTATTTTTGGAAAGATTTTCATCTATAATGGTTAAATTTAATTTCATTATTAAATTTCATTAATATTCATTAATCAATAATGGTCAAGTTTTTTAAAGTTCTTAGCATTTGTCTGACCAAGCCTTCAACTATCCAGAAAATTCAGTTACTTGGAGCCATTATCTGGACCAGGGATCCCAGGCAGTGGGGGTTTTACTCTTTCCAGAGCAGGTGTGCCTCAGGTCTTTACTTGATTGCAACATAAGGTTCTCTCTGTTTCTCTGAGATGTTGTATTTATTTCTTCTACAGAAGCATTTAATTGAGCTGTGTTACAAAGTAGCTCAGAAATATCTCTTTGAAGGAAAACATGAAGAATCTGTCCCTGCAGCTTTACATTCACTACGTTTCCGCATTAATGTATATGGCCTAAATTCAGTCCAGTTGGTGCCTGCTTACCTGCTGTTATCTGAGGCCAGTATTGGTAAGTTTAAAAGTCAGAGTTGGGGCCTGCACAATGAAAGTTATGACTGGTGTATCATAATCTATATCCACAAGAAGCTTGCTATTGGTTCAAACCAATGGTAGTTCCAGGTCAGGATTCTCTTTCTAACAGCAGCACCAAGATACCTTTTGTAAGAAGGAATGGTCGCTGGACATGGTCATTGTCTCCAAAGAGTCCATGAACCTTCATCACCATGCTGGCATCTATTACAGTGCAGGTCAGAGCTGAGTACTAGGAACCACAGGGTTCATTGTATCAGAATTAGGAAATAGACAGCACGTAGGACCAGACAGACCAGTTGTGGTTATCATTCAATGCTCTTATCAGACTTTCATAAATCTTTTACCATATTTCTGATATAGTGTCAAGACAAACAATTCCTGAGAGTGGTCATTGTGTGACCCTACCTAGGCCTCAGTTTTCTTTCCCTTTAAAATGAGGAGGCTTGGGGCGGCTAGGTGGCGCAGTGAGTAGAGCACCGGCCCTGGAGTCAGAAGGACCTGAGTTCGGATGCGGCCTAAGACACTTAACACACACACAAACAGAAACCTAGCAGTGTGACCTTGGGCAAGTTACTTAACTCCAATTGCCCTCCAAAAAGCAAAAAATAAAAAAAAAATAAAATGAGGAGGCTGGACTAGAGGATGCCTAGGGTCCCTTTCAGCTCTAATGATAGGATTCTGTTTCAGTGGCCCTGGCAAATAAATCAGAATGATTCTAAACATTAGTACCTTAAAGTAATGCAACTCCATATTGGTCAGTATTTATTCCTACTTGCACAGAACACCATTATCATTAGTGGAGTAACATTTATTCACATGCATACAGTGCTTTATAATTTACAAAATGTTTTCACCTTCATGATCTCATTTGATCCTCACAAACAATTCCTGTAAATAACTGTGTATATCAACTTTTGATTATTCCTTTTTATGATTTTTTGAATGGGTATTTTCCCATGTCTGTCCTGCCTATCTAATTAGACTGAAAGCCTTTTGCAGGTAGGAACTAATCATCTTTTAAAAAGTCCCTCTATAGCACCAGGTACCCATCTCTGCACAATGGATATTCAGTGAATCTTTTAAGCTGATTTTGCTTCATTTTTTCTGACACGAAGTGCAATCTTTGTACTGGAAAAGATGAAACAAAAATGGCTAATAGGGAGTTGATATCCAGTATTAATATGTTCAGGTCTCCAGGCCCAGGTGAATTATGTCTTCAGGTATAAAAACAGGCATGTGGATTCCCTTATTGGGATCCACTATCAGGGATATTGAAAGATCATGGAAAACAAGACCTAAGGAAGGAAAATGTCTAAATTTACATAAAAAAGAGAGAATGGAGTCTGAACACTATAAATCCATGATCTCAATTTTGATTCCTGACAGAATTCTTAGGGCATATCACTAAAAAATGGGAAATGAACATCCAGAAAAGGAGGGTGGTGATAACAAAGAGACAGTAAGATTAGTCTAATCTTAGCAATATGGCATAGTAGATGAGATCTGGACTTGGAGCCAGGAAGAGGAGGCTGAAATCGTGCCTCAGACATTTTGGAGGTGTGACCAGGGCTAGGCACTGTAGTCCCTCTGTGCCTCAGTTTCCCCATCTGTAAAATGAGGCTATTGATACCTGTAGTGGCTGCCTCACAGGGCTGGACTGAAGCTTCAGTGAGCTAATTGATATGAAATGGCTAACAAAATTGAAAGTCCTACATTAATACCTATTCTCAGGATGGTTTCCTTTTTTTTCTGCTAGAATGGTAGACAAGAGGAAGGATGTAGAGGTAGCTTACGTAGAGTTTCATCTGGTACTTGGCAGTCTCCTGCTATACTTGTGGAAAAAGTAGAGAGATGTGGGCTCAATAAGAGTGTAATTAGGTGGATAGGGAGATGGTTGAATGGACAAACCAAAAGAATAGGCATTAATAGTTTGGTTGGAAAGCCTCCAGTGGGATGCCCCAGGGATCTGTGCTTGGTTCTGTGCTGTTTCTGAGCAAAAACTTGGATAAAGGTATAAATGACATGTTTATCAAATTTCTAAGTGATGCAAAACTAGGCACTAACACATTGGATGAGAGAGGGAGGATCCAAAAAGGTCTTGAAAAGATAGATCTTATTGGGATAAATTTAACATTGTGAAATCCTCTGGAGATAATGATAAAGTTTTAGATTTGGGTTCAGAACATTAACATCACAAGTACAAGATGGGGGAAGGGTGGCCAGATAGCTGTTAGTCTGAAGAAGCCCTGGGAAATTGTGCATGCATGTATGTATGTGTGTGTGTCTGTGGGGGAAGGGGAATCCAGAAAAACAAAGAATCTTGGGCCGTATCAGGAGAGGCAGAGCATTTAGAGCCAAGAAGCTCTCTCATTCTGCACTAGTCAGACTATACCTAGAACATCATTTCATGTTCTAGGTATCCCATTTTAGGAAAGACAGTGATAAAGTGGGCAGTATACTGAGGCAGACAGCCAAGATGGAGAAAAGCCTTGAGATCATGGTATATGATTATATGATTGTTGTCCTTCATTCTCAAAAAGGACCAAAATGACATCACTATACTAAAGTTAAGTTTCACTGTGTCTTGCTGTGGCTGATCAGACCAATACAAGCTCAGAATGCTCTACCATAGGTAGGGCACAAATACTCTGTGTGAACATTTGGAGTGGATACTCTGAATTTGTGCATCCTGTGTTTCCTTTGAATTTCTTCAGTTCTGCTTTGCTCATAAAGCACAGCACCTTCTCTGATGGGGGCATACTATGCTGAGCAGTCCTGTGCTAGTCACATGTCACCCAATCAATTTCAGAGTTCTTGAGAGAGACATTGAGGGTGTCCTTGTATCACTTCTTCTGACCACCATGTGAACACTTGCCCTGTGTGAGTCCTCCATAAAACAGTCTTTTTGGTAAGTGTACATTTTGCATTCAAACAATGCGGCCAGCCTATTGAAGTTGCTCTCTCTGAAGCAGAGTTTAAAAGCTTGGCAGTTTAGTTGAGTAAGGACCTCAGTGTCTGGTACCTTATCCTGCCAGGTGATCTTCAGAATATTCCTAAGACAATTAAAATGAAAACAATTCGGTTTCCTGGCATGGCACTGGTAGACTGTCCAGGTTTCACAGGCATACAACAATGAGGTCAGCACAACAGCTCTGTGCACCTTCAGTTTGGTAGTCAGTCTAATACCTCTTCTCTCCCACACCTTCTTTTGGAGCCTCCCAAACACTGAGCTAACTCTGGCAATAAGGGCATCAACCTCATTATCAATGTGTACATCCCTGGAAAGTACACTACCAAGGTAAGTGAACTTATCTACAGAATTCAAAACATCTCCATTTGTTGTAACCCATGGTTCCACATATGGATGGTGTAGTGGTGGCTAATGGAGCACCTGTGTTTTCTTGGTGTTAATTGTTAGGCTGAAATTAGCACAAGCTGCAGAGAATTGATCCATACTTTGTCGCGTCTCAGCTTCAGAGGCTGCATTGAATGAATAATCATCTGCAAACAGAAAATCCTGCACCAACACTCCCTCCAGTTTGGTTTTGGCTTGTAGCCTTTTCAAATTGAAGAATTTGTCATCAAGTTGACCTTGATGCCGTGCTTATCCTTATTGAAAGCATTAGACAACATGACTGAAAACATCCTGCTGAAAAGCCTGGGAGCAAGCCTACGACCTTGTTTCACTTCATTAGTGACTGTGAAGGCACGAGAGCATTGTCCATTATCCAGAACCCAGGCAAGCATGCTGTTGTGAAACTGATGTACAATGCTTATGAACTTCTCTGAGCAATCAAATTTTGACATAATTTTCCATAAACCCTCACGACTAACAGTATCAAAGGCCTTGGTCAGATCTACAAATGTTGTACACAGACCTCTGTTCTGCTCCTAGCATTTCTCCTGGAGTTGTTGGGCAGCAAACACCGTATTGACTGTTCTTCAGCCCTTTCTGAAGCCACACTGGCTCTTAGGTAGATGACCATCCTATAGGTGAAGGATTATCCTATTAAGAAGGACATTTTGTTGGCTGAAAACTGCCTCATTAGCTTGGAGTTTACTGGCTAGATTTCTTTTTCAAAGACCAAGCTTAAACCCAGTTCACTCTGGAGCTCATAGATTGGACAATAGGTCCTTGCCCTCCTAGCACAGAGTGAATGTAAATAGTAAATATTTCTCTTTTGGCCAGCAACCCTGAGGGTCTTCCCCTCCAAGTTTTATACACACAGACATACACATACATAATTAAAGGGGTCATCCCTTGACTCACTTCTTAAAGGGACCTATTCACTGAATGGGTGTTACCTTACGCAGAGTGAAAAGACCTTAGCCTAAAAGGACCAGGGTCTCCCATTTCATCCTGGACCATCTCCAGTTATCCTAATCTATATCTGGCCACTGGACCCAGATGGGTCTGGAGGGGAAAGTGAGGCTGGTGACCTTGCACAGCCCTGCCTCATTTAAATCCAGTTCATTTACGTGTCATGGCATCGCCTTCCTGGTATCATCAGAGGAAAAAACTAGGAAATGCATCAGGAAAGAACTTTCCAGAAGTGGAACAGGAGCCTCCAGGAGCAGCAGGCTCCCTCTCATTAGAGGTCTGCAAGCCAAAGCTGAGTGGCCACTTGTTAGGCATATTCTGGTTTGAATTCTTACTCAGCTCTGCTTCCCACTGGATTGCCCCTGAGGCTGCCTCTAATTCTGAGATCTGATTATGAGAAAAATAGGAAGCATGCATGCATGGAAAGAAGCAAGAAGTTTATGGAGGGAAATGAAAGTGTGGCAGGGGAAGGGAAGTGTCAGAGTATAAAGAGAGCATCTGATTGGGTTGCATTCATTAGAAAATACCTGCCTTGGCAGCCTGGGCCAGGGGCCCAGGCTTGAGTCAGAAAGCCTTGATTCCAGTTCTAGTTCCAGCCCTGTGTGACTGTGCACTGTGTATTCTTCACAAACCTCACCTGTGTCTGTAACATGGGAATGAAACTATCTTCCCTACCTTTCCTTTTAGGGACAAGGATTCCAGTCACTCTTCAGTAAAGTTGTATGTAGCCTGGCAGAATGGTTCTTAGAAGCCCTCATCAGGCCTCTGAGGAAAGCCAGTTCTACTAGGCTTCTCTCTAGCTTCTCTGTGACCTTGGGCTAGTTACTTTTTCCTTTAAGTCTTTGTTTCCTCATCTGTAAAATGGGAACTGTGCTATCAACCCTGGGAACCCTCATCAGTCTGCTGTGAAAATCAAATGAAATGATGCCTGCTCAAGTACTGGATGCACAAGTGTTTTTCAAAAATGAACATCTGTACTAAGGTATAACAGAATGCTAATAAAAATGGCACTAAAGTCCAAGATATTTTATCATTATAAATGCAAGATAGCAGAATTTATGTAGGTCTGGAAGCAATATTTTGTGTCATCCAAGAGCTCCAGAAAGGGTTTCTTTGCCCTTGTTATCTATAAAATAGACAGCCACATAGCAGAGACCAGGAGCCATTCAGGCATGGCTACATTGAGGCCTGGGTGGCCAACCTTTCCTGTTTTCTATTGTATTAAATCCTCCTCTATTGAGATTTGTCTTGTCTTTGGCATTCCATTTAATAATAGAACATCAAAGCTGGAAAGAACCCTAGAGACTAACCTAGCCCAACCCTCTCATTCTACAGATGGGAAAACTGAAGTCTGCAAAGGGGCAGGAAACATCATGAGTTAATGGCAAAGCCAGAGCTAAAGTTTAGATGTCCTAACTCTCCTGCTGTGTTTTGTACATAGCGTTATAAGGCCTCCCATGGACCAGCTAGCTTTTCTCTATTAAAAAGGCAAAGGTACATAGAAGTGAATTTATTTCCTGCACAAATATTTACCAATCAAAGCTCATAAATGTGTGAATTCACCATAAAGGAATATATTTCATAATTCTTCACAAATACATGGGCTGGCAAGTACACCAAGGCCTTCTTTTCCTTGTGTCAGGTCTCGGCCACGTTGTCCAGGCAGAGGAATACCTTTCCCAAGCCCAGTGGACTATTCTCAAGTCAACTGATTGTGATGATGAAATTCATTCTCTCCTGCATCGAAACCTGGGGCTCCTCTATACAGCTAAAGAAAACTATGAAGACGCATGTTATCATTTGGCCAATGATGTGAGTAGGCCAAACTACAGAGCCCATATATAGTCAAGAGACTTAAAGAATGTCAGAGCTGGAGGGAACCCTATCTATCATCTAATTCAATCCCCCTGTTTTATAGTTTACTACACTTAGACTCAGATAGGGAAAGTAACCCACTTGAGAGCACATAGCATGTTGGGAACAAAGATGCAGAATAGAACTTGGGTCTTCTCATTCCCATTCTTGTGCTCTTTGAAGAGCCAGGAGTCAGCAGGGACATAGTCCTCATGCCAAAATCTAGGGTACAATTCTGGGCTCATTACTTTATTCAAAGTTGTCTCCAGGACAGAGAACCCTTCTAGTGGCTGCCAGCCTTGAATCAGAAGTCCTAAAAAGAGATCTGGAGAGAAGGGAAATTATCGCTCCTTCACCATGGACTCACTGAGTGGGAAGGCAGCATGGTCTTGTGGGTTGGGCCTGGAGCTGGAATAGGAAGGCTTGGGTTCAAATCCTGCCGTAGCCACTTACTAGCTGTGTGATCGCGGGCAAGTCACCTGCACTTTTTGTGCCTCAGTTTCCTGTAGGATAAGGGGGGGGGGGGTTGGGCTAAGTGGTGTCTAAGGACCTCTCCAGTTCTGAATCTGTATAAGTTCCTGTGATCTCAGACAAGTCACATAGTGAAACCTCTGGGGTTCGGTTGCCTTTCTGTTAAATGGGAGAAAATATCTTCTCTGCCTGAAGGCAGTATCATTCAGAGCTATGGATTACATATCCAAAGACCTTGAGTGCACATCCTAGCTCTGAGATTCACTGGCTATCTGACCTTGACCTCTCTGAACCTCAGTTTCTTCATCTGTCAAATGAGGATAACAGATCCTGTCCCTCCTATTGCACAAGATTGTGTTTAAGAAAGTGTTTTGCAAACTCTATAGGTGTGCGAGGAATCCGCTAAACAAACAAAATCCATTATTTATGAGCCTCACTTTTAACCTGCTCAGTTTTCTTCTTTCCTCCAAATCTCAGCCCTCTCTCTACCTTCTTCCCAATAGGAAAAGTCAATATGTTATAAAGCAGAACTGCACAACCTGTGGCCCACCAAAGGATTTCTGGTGGCCTTCGAAAAATGTAGAAGAAAACGTCCTCTATGGCTGGTCTAGGGACCAACCTCCCTAGGGCACACTCCTCCACTCTGACCCAGGCTACATGCCGTAGTAGCTTTCCTTTGGTGTGTCCAGTTCTCATCTCTTAAGGAGTTCCTCACCTGTCCTCTAGGCTTTTATAGGTGGGGCAGGGAAGTGTCTGGAATTGTCCAGCTGCAGTTTGATCACTGGACATTTCTATAGCGCTCTCTTCTCTCTGGGGAGGGAACCTCTTCTGCTTTTTAGTTACTTTCTGAGTTTTCCCTCGCAATGTGTGAGTTGGGCCACTAGCACAAATCAGATCTCATTGTCCTCCTTTCAGTTTCCTTTCCTACAATGACAAGCCTTCCCCAAAAGCCAGTCCCCTTTCTCCAAACTTCTTCTGCCGCTCTGCCCTTATTGGATCTGTGATCCTTCTCCAGACTGTCGTGACTACAGTCTGAACAAAACTATTTTCTAAAGCAGTTTTGTACCCACATGCTTCTTCTTACCAGACTTCTGCTAGTCTGTCTTGTGACATTCTTTCTGGAAGTGGGACTATTCTATATGATCATTCAGTGTAACATTCCCATAATCTAAAGCTAATAAAAGTGATCATAATAACTCACAATTCTGTAGCACTTTGAGGTTTACAAAGTGCCTTCTGCACACCAACCCCATGAGGTAGAGAATGAGAGTGTATACAGAACCTGAGGCTCAGAGAGTGACAGTGTCCTCTGCATGGTCCTACAGCTGTCAAGCATCAGAGCTGGGTCTCAGGTGCCCCTGGCTCAGTGCTTTTCCCCCTGCCCAGAGATCCCATGCCATGTGATCAGTCAGGAGCTACTACCTCAGTCATCAGCCTATAGAAGCAACCCCTCATGGGAGTTCTTCCAACTGTTGATTTACCTGCCCTCTACACTGTAGAATATTGACAGGCTGGTAGGACCCCTGGCACAACGTCCTTGCCCAGAACCAGGGGCCTATGTCTTTAGCCAAGAATAGGGCTCAGAGGCTCCCACAACTGCTGGGAGAAGGGAAGGCAGCAGAACTGTAGCAAAGGACTGCTATCCATAATATAGCTCTTGAAGGGAACTTGGTTGCCAGAAAATGTCTTGTGTATTATGTATAATGTTAGTTTCTGAGGATGCTATCTTTTTCTAGCTCCCTAGCTTCTAATCCCTTACCTGCCTAGCGGACACCCCATCTCCACTGTGCTCCAGGCTCTCAGTAGGGAAAGGAGGAAGGGCAGGGATAGTATCCCTACCTCACCATTTCCCCATCCCTAATACAAAGCTTGGGTTTGGACTAACTGTATTATACCCATGTATATAAAGCTGTATTCTCTCTGACACCAGCACTGCTTCACTGTCCCTCCACAGCAGGTTGATATTTGTCTAAGTCATTCCATAAATCCTTCGTAAAGGCTGCACCCAGGTCTTTGTTCTGAGGCTCTTCATCTCTCATCTCTCATTCTGGCTGCCAGCCTAGCCTACTACTTTTTCTAATCATGAGTCCTTGATAATGTCTTTTCCACCACCTTCTGGCCACAGTGACACATGAGAATGCAAGCTATGGTTTCCTCATTGTTTTCTGTGACTTGTGTCTTCAGTTGGATTCACTCAAGGCAAAGACCATGTCTTAAAAGGCTTTTTAATGTGTGTGTTCCTAGAGCACCTTGCTTAGGTCCAGGCAATCGGGAAAGACTTACTGATTCACTCTCACTGGGTGAAGATGTTAGCAACCAAAGGCTTTAGTAACTCCCTAGAGGCTGTGCCCAAACTGCTATCTCTCCTCCCCTCTTCAGATTTATTTTGCCAGCTATATCTATGGACCAGAAGACATCAGAACCTCGGGAGCATACTTCCTCATGGCTAATGTGTTCTTTCACCAGAAGAAGAGGGATGTAGCAGGCTCATTGTATGCAAAGGTGAGTAGGCACAAACTGGGTCCTGGTGAGCCTGATCCACCATCATCCATTTACATTCATCTCATTTGGATCAGTTGGTCAGTAAGCATTTATTAAGTACCTACTACAAGGCAGGTCCTGTGCTAAAGGCTGGGAATACAAAGAAAGGCAAAAGACAGTCCTTACCCTCTGAGAGCCCACTGTCTAATGGAGGAGACAGCATTCAAAAACATACATGTGTAAATAAGCTATTTGTAGGCTAAACAGGGGAGAAGAGAGGGGAAAGCACTAGAATTAAAAGGGGTTGGGCTTACTATCCATGTGACCTTGGGCAAGTCACTTAACCTCAATTGTTTTGCCTTCCCCCCTCCAAAAAAAAAGGGGGGGGTTGGGAAAGCTTCCTGTAGAAGATGGAAATTTAGTTGGGACTTCAAGGAAGCCAGGAAAGTCAGTAGGCAGAACTGAGGATAGAGAAGAGCACTCCGGGCATGGGGGACAGCCAGAGGAAATGCCCAGAGCTGAGAGATGATGAGTCTAGTTTGAGGGATAGCCAGGAGGTCCGTGTCACTGGATCCAAGGTTACATGGATGGGGGTGTAAGAAGACTAGAAGGGGGTGTGTGTACGGGGTAACTTTTCTCTACTTATGTTCATATCTTAAGACTCCATTCTATTCTTCTCAATGCTAACTCACCAGAGTTAGATACATACCAGGTGCATGGGAGGCACTTGATATGTTCCTGACTGATTAGCATTAAACCCAGCCAAATGCAGTGTTGCCATGTCCTGCCCCATTCCTAAAAGCAAGGTAATTAAATCATGTTGGAGTTCACTGTTGGGAAAAAGAAAGGAATTTTGGGGGTAGTTAATTGCAGATAGGGAGTAGCGAGGTGGCACAGTGCATAGAATTGCCAGGCCTGGAGTTAGAAAGATTCATCTTCCTGAGTTCAAATTCAGCCTCAGACACTAGCTGTGTGACTCTAGGCAAGTCACTTAACTCTGTTTGCCTTAGCTTCCTCATCTGTAAAATGACCTGAAGAAGGAAATGCAAATTACTCCAGTATCTCTGTGAAGAAAACCCCAAATGGGGTCACAAAGAGTCCGACATGACTGAAAAAATGACTGAACAACAACAAAATTGCTTATATATAAAAACTGTTAAGGATAAAGAAAAATGGAAAGGGCTCTCCTTTCCCTCTTTCTTTGAATACAAGATATTTTTGTACACTGAAATGTTATATTTAGGATATTATAATACTTTTAAAAATAATATATTCAAACACAGATGATATTTGTTGTAATAATATCACTTACCTGTAGGTTACTCATCCAGAAATCTCAACTGTTCTCTACTATCAATGAATCTTTATATGCCTTACATTAGATTATAGGTACATTGAGGCCAGGAACCATGTCATTTATATTTCTAACCTCCTAGAATCAAACATACTATAGTCACTTGATGAATGTTTGCTGAACGAATTAATGTTTACTCAGAAGTAAACTCAAAAAGACTTATATGGTTTGTCAAAATAAACACAAATGTTCCAAAGTATCACACTTTGTGTATGTAAATAAAGCTCATACACTTATAAGAATGTCCTTTCGGTCATCATTCAGAATCTGCTGACTCCTAGTTCACCTGTGGATCTAACAAGATTAGTTATCTTGTCTCTTGATAAAGGTAAGAGCAACACATTTAGAAAAGAGAAGGCCTTCTATAGGCACAGCAAAAACAAGGGATAATGTAAAGGGAATAATTATTTTAAAAAACTGATAAGAGCTCACAAAGCACGGAAACCTGGGCTCAGTATACTGGTCAATAGTGGTATGTTCCTCCATAGTGCCTGAGACAATGACTATATTATAGCACAGGATAATGAAGAGTATTTATTAATTTAATTATATCCATTATTCAAATAAATAATAATTGCTGGTATTTATATTCTAGTTTCTGAAGCATTTCATATATATTACCTCATTTGATCCTCCTAACAACCATAGGAACTGGCTACTACAGATATCATCCATTTTTTACAGGTGAGGAAACTGAGACTCAGAGAGGTTTTGTAACTTGCCCATGGCCACATATTTTAAAAAAATTTTTTTTAAATTTTTTGGCAAGGCAGTCAGGGTTAGGTGACTTGCCCAGGGTCACACAACTAATAAGTGTCAAGTATCTCAGGCCAGATTTGAACTGACTCCAAGGCCGGTGCTCTATCCACTCTGCCCCCTAATTGCCCTGCACATTGAATAAATATTGGAAGGGAGAAGTGAACCCAGGTCTTCCTGACTCCAGGTGTAACACTATACAATATGTCATATTCTCAATATTTATTTTTTTAATTTAGTATTTTATTTTTTCCCAATTACACGTAAAAACATTTTAAACATTCTTTTTTTTTTCAAATTTTGAATTCCAAATTCTCTTCTTCCCCTTTTCCCCTCATTGAGAAAACAAGCAAATTGACATAGATTTTACATGTGTAGTCATGCAAAACACATTTCCATCTAAGTCATGCTGTGAAAGAAAACAGACAAAAAACCCCAAGAAAAATTTAAAAACTAAAGAAAAAGTGTCTTTAATTTGGATTCAGGTTCTACTTGTTCTTGGAAATGGACAACACCTTTCATCATAAGTCCTTCAGAATTGTCTTGGATCATTGTATTGCTGAGAATAGCTAAATTATTGACAGTAGATCATCATACAATATTGCTGTTACTGTGTACAAGTTCTCCTGATTCTGTTCACTTCATTTTGCATCAGTAGTTCTTTCCAGGTTTCTCTGAGCACATCCTGCTCATCATTCTTATAACACAGTAGTATTCCATCACAATCATATACAACAACTTGTCCGGCCATTGCCCAACTGGTGGGTATCCCCTTAATTTCCAACTCTTTGCCACCACTAAAAGAGCTATTACAAATTTTTTGTATATATAAGTCCTTTCCTTTTTTTGTTTTTTTCTCTTTTGAGACACAGAGCTAGTAGTAGTATTGTTTGGTCAAAGGATATGCATGGTTTTATAGCCCTTTGGACATAGTTCCAAATTGCTTTCCAGAACGGTTGAATCAGCATACAACTTCACCAATCGTGCATTAGTGTTTTAATTTTACCACATTCCCTCCAACATTTGTCATTTTCCTTTTCTGTCATATTAGCCAATCTGACAGGTTGTGAGGTAGTAACTTGGAGTTGTTTCAATTTGCATTTCTCTAATCAGTAGTGATTTTAGAGTATTTTTCATATGCCTATAAATAACTTTGATTGCTTTGTCTAAAAACTGCCTATTTATATCCCTTGACTATTAGTTGCAGAATAGCTTTTATTTCTATAAATTTGACTTCATTTTCTATATTTTTTATAAATAAGGTCTTTATCAGAGAAACTTGCTGTAAACTTTTTTTCACAGTAATGATTACTATGTAATCATTCCCTCCATCCTATTTTCTTCCCATTTATCCTACTTTCTCTCTCCTTTTATTCTGTTCATTCTCAAAAGTGTTTTGCTTCTTAATTTTGCCTTCCCTAATCTGCCCTCCCTTCTATCAGCACTACCCACCACCTTCTTTTATTCTATTCCCCTCCTATTTTCCTGTAGGGTAAAATAGATTCCTACACTCAACTGAGTGTGTATGTTATTTCCTCTTTGAGCCAATTCCAATGAGTAAGGCTCACATGATTTCCACCTAACCCCTACTCTGGTCACTTCCCCATCTTTCTCTCCACTGTCAAAACTCTTTTCCACCTCTTTTATATGAGATCATTCTACCTCTCGCTTTCCCCTTCTCCCAGTACATCCTTCTTTCTCCCTTATTAATTTTATTTTTTTAGATATCCCTTCATATGCAACTCACACCCATGTCCTCTATGTATACTCCTTCTAACTGCCCTAATAATGAGAAAGATTTTAGGAGTTACAAGTATCATTTTCCCTGGTAGGAATGTAAACAATTCAACCTTCCTGAGACCCTTATGATTTCTTTTTCCTGTTTGCCTTTTTATGCTTCTCTTGAGTCTGGTGTTTGAAAGTCAGATTTTCTATTCAACTCTGGTCTTTTTATTCTTTTCTATTTGGCCAATTCTACTTTTTAAGGAGTTCTTTTCTTCAGTGGATTTTTGTGCCTCTTTTTTCCATTTGACTAATCCTGCTTTATACAGAGTTTTATTCAGTGAGTTTTCTATATCTTTTTCCATTTGGCCAATTCTACTTTTCAAGGCATTCTTCTCTTCATAGGATTTTTGTGCCTCTGTTACCATTTGGCCTATTCTGTTTTTTAAGGTATAGTTTTCTTCAGTATTTTTTGGTGCCACCTTTATCAAATTGTTGGCTCTTTTTTGTAAATGATTTTCTCTCATCACTCTTATTTTCCCTCTACCTATCTTACTTGATTTTTTAAAATCCTTTTTGAGTTCTTTCATGATCCGGGACCAATTCATATTTTTCTTTGAAGCTTTGGATGTAGGAGTTTTGATTTTGTTTTCTTCTGAGTTTGTTTTGATCTTCCCTGTCACCACACTAACTTTCTATAGTCAAGATCTTTTCTACTGTTTGCTCATTTCCAGCCTATTTCTTGATTTTTAACTCTATACTAAAGTGGGACTCTGCTTCTGGAGTGGAGAGGGCACCATCCCAAGCTTCAGGGGGTTTGTGCAGCTGTTTTTAGAGATAATTCTGGGGACCTGTAAGTTTTTGGTTCTTCCAAGGTGATATGATCTAGGGAGGGTGTGTTTATTACTCTCCTGTACTGTGCATTGATCTGTGAATGACTACAAGCACTCTTTTCCACCATGGAACTGTGACCAGGTCCCAGCTTTTCTGTGGCTGCAAACTCTGGCATGCTAGTTTTCCTCCTGTTCCTGGGACTGAGAGTCAGGATTGCAAACCAGATCCAGGTAGGGGCAAAGCAATAGAGTCCTGCCTCTGGTGTCAGCAAAGGGACTCCTGAAATCTACTTCTGACCAGTTGTCTGACTCCATTACCTTCTGTTGACTGAGAAGTCTGGAAACTGACACCACTGTCACTGATTCAGTCACTCTCAAGGTCTACTCCTGGTTTGCTGGATCTCAGTCTGTACTGGTGCAACCTCTGCTGGACTGTACTCCACTTTCACTCTGGTGCAACAAACCTTTCCTTCTGACCTTCTAAGTTGTCTTGGTCTGGAAAATTGTTTTACTCCATCCTTTTGTGGGTTCTGCTGATCTAGAATTTGTTTTGAGGCATTCTTTAAAGGTGTTTTGGGAGAGAGTTCAGGCAAGTCCCTGCTTTACTCCACCAACTTCTCAATATTTATTAATTAAGTGAGATCATATTACTTGGGTGACCTAGAGGCTAGTGATGCCCTCAACAAGAATAGGAAGGTTTAGATCTTCTGTCTAAGAAGACAAGGAAGTCAATAATGCTTTTTAGAAAGATTTCCACAAGAAATGTCTAAAATGAAAATAGTTTGTGTGTTTAAAGGGGAAATGTTCTGCCTATTAATACCCACACAAAGTCATACCTGCTTTCATTTGACATAGGCAGGACACAGTTTTAGGCTTCTAAGAATAAAGTCATCTCCACCCTGTAGAAAGATGTGACCAGAAGCTGATTTATACCAAACTAAATCCCTGGCTGTCCAGAGTTAACTAGTAAGAGCAAGTGGCATGGTTACATAGCTTATCTTTATTTTCTCTCTTTCACAGGTAACTGATATCTGGCATACATTTTTAGATGAACACATTCAAAATCAGCTACGTGCTCACAGGAAACCAACAGATATCTTGGCCAAGGAATTGGAAAATGACATGGGTTTAGGTAAATATGCTTTGTTAAAATAGCAATGATATTGTTCATTGTATTCTTAGCTGATGTGAGAGCAAGACAAGTATTGCACTGAATATATTGTTTAGTCATATTAATTATTTCCTCCATTTCATTGATGAGGAAACTGAAGTACAGGAAGTGAATAGAGTTTTCCAGTGACTAGACTGGAACTCAGAACACTGGTCCATTTTACATAGCTCACCAACCCACAGAGTATGTCTGCCAAGGTCAATCCAGGAATTAGTTCATTTTAATGAAATTACCTTCCTGCAGCCAGCAGAATTTATTGAGCACTCATGGTGTCTGATGCCATACAACACTTTAATATCTGATGATGTGACCAAAGAATGCATATGAGACAACATAAGACAGCTGGCAGTTGTAATACTTCTAGCCAAGGGCCTTCGGACATCATTGTGGGAAACAATCCCTGTAGAAACATAGCCTGAAAATTGTTCCTGTAGGTACTATAGCCACAGCTATCAAAGACCCAGAAAAGAAAGTTTATGCCGCCAAAGTCCCATAGCAGAAACGGATATGATTTTATCAGTGAAAATGACATTAAAGAATAAGCATTGCCGGGGGCAGAGCCAAGATGGCGGAGTAGAAACAGCTCATCCAAGCCACTCTGCCCCCAGATTCCCCCCAAACTATGTAAAAGGGGACTCTGAACAACTTCTGGAGCCCCAGCACCCACAGAACGACACAGAGAAGCTAAACTCCCGCTGAGGACAGCCCAGCAGCCCTGCAGGAAGGACCAGCACAGTGGTCTGGGACTTGGCAGCGTGCAGCGTGCAGAGCGCAGGAGCCGAGCTGAGCCCAGGTCCGCATGAGCTGAGGTTTTAGCCCCAGGGCGGCAGGGCCAGCAGCCAGCTGGAGGAACCCCAGAACACCAGGAGCTGTGGCGACTCCAGAATTATCAATATAGACTTGCCTAGAACAAAGTAAGAGGTTAGTGTCCTATGGACTTTGGGACTGGTATTAGGGAATGCGTCGGCTCCCTCCCCTGGGGGCTAGAAGCCGCTGAGGACAAACGCCATTTTGTAGTTTTCAGAGGCAGCTCCCGCTCCCAGCCTGCAAATTTGTAGGGAGATCCAGCGATCAGTCTTGGGGGGTAATCGCTCTTGCTTTAACCTCCCTGGATCTGGATTGTGATCTAGGGTGGAAGTTGTGGGTGGGTTTACAGCTTGCCAGAAACGGAAGTTGCCCCCCACACGTTCGGGACGAAAATTCCTCTAGCTGACCTTAAAGCCATAGTGTGGCAACAAGCCCAAAAGTCAAGTAATTAAGTGGCAACATGCCAAGGCAAAGGAAACAGAAAAATGCAACCCTAGACTCCTATTTTGGGGGCATAGAGCGGGAAAAGGACTGTGAGGTCAGAAGTCCTGCTCCAAAAGCCCCAGGGGAAAACATGAATGGGTTGCAGGCCATAGAGGACCTTGAGAAGGACTTTAAAAATCAAATAAGAGAAGTGGAGGAAAAATTGGAAAGAGAAATGAGAAGGATGCAGGAAAAGTATGAAATGAGGGTCAACAGCCTGACTGAGGAAAACAACACCTTAAAAAATAGACTAACTCAAATGGCAAAGGAGGCCCAAAAGGGCAATGAGGAGAAGAATGCCTTAAAAAGGCAATTGCCAGATGGAAAAAGAATCTCAAAAGTTCACTGAGGAGATTCATTCCTTGGTTAGACTGGAGCAAATGGAAGCTAATAGACTTTATGAGAAATCAAGATGCTGTTAAGCAGATCCAAACAAATGAAAGATTAGAAGGCAATGTGAAATATCTCATGGGAAAAACCACTGACCTGGAAAATAGATCCAGGAGAGACAATTTAAAAATTATTGGACTACCTGAAAGCCATGATCAAAGAAAGAACCTAGAAATCACCCTTCAAGAAATTCTCAAGGAAAACTGCCCTGATGTTTTAGATCCAGAGGGCAAAATAGAGGTTGAAAGAATCCACCGATCACCTCCTGAAAAAGATCCCAAAGAAAACTCCCAGGAATATTATAGCCAGGTTCCAGAATCCCCAGATCAAGGAGAAAATACTACAAGCAGCCAGGAAGAAACAATTTCAATATTGTGGAAACACAATCAGAATAGCCCAGGACCTGGCAGCTTCTACACTGAGGGATCGAAGGGCATGGAATATGATATTCCAGAGGGCAAAAGAACTGGGAATGAACCCAAGGGTCACCTACCCAGCAAAACTGAGTATTTTGTTTCAGGGGAAAATATGGTCATTCAGTGGAATAGAGGACTTTCAAGCATTCTTGAGGAAAAAACCAGAATTGAATAGAAAATTTGACATCCAGACACAAGAAGGAAGAGATGCCTGAGAAGGTAATCAGGGAAAAGAAATCAAAAGGAACTTATCAAAGTTGAACTATTTACATTCCTATATGGAAAAGCAATAACTGTGACTGATGATATCTTTCTCACTATGAAAATAATGGAAGAAGGGGTGTGGTCATATGAATACATATGTGAATGTGTGTGTATATGGTTACAGTTATATATGGATAGAGGGCATAGGTTGAATTTGTTGGGAAGGGAGAATCAAGGGATGAAATTATGAGATGAGAGAGGAAAGTGGCAAGAGGAGATGGGGAGAGACAGGGTAGTGTAAACTATCCCATGAAGAAGAAGCAAGGGGAAGTGGTTGCAAAAGAGGGGGAGAATAAGGAAGGCTAAAAAGGCAAAACCACATTCATTCGAATTTGGTTCAGGGAGAAAATGACATACATACTAAATGGGATATCTCAACCTGCAGCAGGATAGGGGGAAGGGGGATGAGAGGAGGGATGATGGATGGGAGGGCATCCTTGGGGTGAGGGGAGGTTGGAAGTACCCACTATAGAAGAGGGACAGGATTATGTAGGGAATGGACCAGGTGGGGGGTGGGATGAGTGGGAGGGAATTATAAGCAGCCTTGTACAATATATCTACTATGATAATGTTTTGCATAGCTAGACATGTACAACATATACTGAATTACTTATCTCCCAAGAGGGAATGGGTGACAAGGGAGGAAGGAAATGGATCTGAAATTTGAGGTCCTAACATTAAATGTTTCAAATATATATAAATACTATTATTAATACTCTTTTGCTTGTAATAGGGAGATAAGATGTGCAGGCATTGGGACACAAAGATTCATCTTCCTCTAATGGAAAAGTTGGGGGTATGGGAGAAGGTATGGGAGAGAGCAGATTGGAGGAAGACTATCTTGTGGGATTACTATTCTGGGAGGTTGGGTAGGGGAATAATGGGGGGAAAATGATTGTAACTCAAAATCTGGTGGAAATGAATGATGTAAAACAGAAGTTAATAAAGCATTTGTTTAAAAAAAAAAAAGAAGGGGCGGCTAGGTGGCGCAGTGAATAGAGCGCCGGCCCTGGAATCAGAAGGACCTGAGTTCGGAGCCGGCCTCCGACACTTAATCCGCACAAACAAAAACCTAGCCGTGTAATCTTGGGCAAGTTACTTAACCCCAATTGCCCTAAAGGGGCGGCTAGTGGTGCAGTGAGTAAGAGCGCCGGCCTCGGAGTTTGGATGACCCGAGATCAGATCCGGCCTCAGAAAATGAGCACCTACGCATAAATAATGACTAGCCGTGTAACCTTGAGCAAGTTACTTAACCCCAATTGCTTATTAAAAAAAAAAAAAAAGAATAAGCATTGCCATTTATTTTGTTGCTGGGCCCTAAAGACAATGGGATATTTCCATCTGACTTGCAGCTGAAACCTGCCATATGTCATGTCTTCCCAATGTGAGCTCTCTGAGAACAGGGATGGTATTGCTTTTCTATTTGCATACAGCAAGCACTTAATAAATGCTTTATTCATTCATTCTGTAGGACTGGAAGAGGCAGATGGTGGAAGTTGTCCAGGGTTGGGGTTTAGTCATGCATGAGCAGTCAAAGGACAAGGGAGCAAGGGAACCAAGAGTACATATAGTGTAGTATAGAATATGTATAGTATAGTAATGGTATAATATAAATGGTATGGTATGGTATGTGGTATGGCATGGTATGGTATAGTATGGTACAGCATAGTATAATATATTTAGTATAGAGTTGACCAGGTTAACTATGGGGTAGAGCCGGATCAGGGATGATGTCTTAGGCAAGTCTAAGGGCTAGAGAGACTGGAAGTCACAATGAGAAAGAAAATAAATTTAAAAAGATTAAGGTATAGAGGTGGAATGATAGGAGGTTATGATTGGGTAAAATGATTTCAGAATTCTTGATTGTAGAAGTGGAACCTTTGTGGGTGATGACAAGATCAAAGGTGTGTGTTCAAAGGTGTGTGTGGCTGAAAGGGAGCGGAAGGGCTGGAGGGATCTGGAAGGTTAAGCTGTAGGAGAGGACAGCAGTTTTAAGGCTGTCAAAAAACTAGTGAAATTCCTTTTCATTGGCAGGGACCAGGAGGGGGTGCCCAGACTCTTACTTTAGAGCTTTTCCTAACCAATCCACTTTCCATGCAGATGAACCCCAGGAAGCAGAAGCAGTTTACATCCTGGGAACCATCTTGGAAATCCGAGAACACACAGAGAAAGAAAAGTCAGAGGTTACTCTTAAAATCCTGAAAACGGTGGCAATGCTCCATTACCTAATGATGAATTTATCCAAGGCAAGTTTCTATGGTGTCATAATGTGTAGAAGAGAAGGGAAAACTTGAAATTCAGTCTCAATTTTCCCAACTGCATTAGAATTTGCACACATTTGCACTCACAGAGACAGACAGACACGCACATCCTAGACTCAAAGCAGCTTCAGTTATTTTAAGCTCAGGATTGGTCTCACAGAGAGTCTGTTATAAATTAGTTGGGGGAAAATTTGGGTGAGTGGGAGTGCCTGGGAGCCTCGTTAGAGGGGATCCTACTTCTGCAGGAAACAGAGGGGGTCAGAGAGCCCTCACAGAGTCATCATTGATATTTCACCTTCAAAGGAGGCTGGAAAATCACAAAATCAGATATTAGAACTACAAGTATGGTTTAACAGAAAGTTTGGCCCAGAAAGAGTGATCCACCCTGTTGTCACTACTGCTGGGGCAGTCTGAGACTGGTGGATTGTTTGAATTCAGGAGTTCTGAATTGAAGCTGGACTAAAGCCCAACATTGATACAGAATGGTAAGCCCCTGGGGACCACCAGGCTGAGTAAGGAGGGATGAGATGGCCCAGGTTGGAAATTGAGCAGGTTGAAAGATAAAGTGACATGGGTTCAGGGTCTGGCCCTGTGACCCTTAGCTGTCCTTTCCTCTCTGGACCATCACTTCTGTAAAGTGAGAGGGTGGACTATAGTCCCTAGATACTTTCCTGCTCTACAGCTATGATCTTGTTCCCCTCTCTATCTCATCTTAAAATCTTAATTTGATAAATATTAAGTGTATATTATGTGCCAGACACTATGCTAATCATTGGCAATACAAAAAAAGTCCAAAAAATGGTTCCTTGCCTTCAAGGAGCTTACAATCTAACAGGCTCATTTAGTCCTGTAACAATTTTCTTTCATTTTTCTCCATTTCATTTCAGGCTCATGAACTTGCTGTGAAAGCCTACCTTTTATCTAAAGATCTACCCAATAAGGAAGATGAATCTGAAGCCCTTCAAGACCTGCTAGACCTCATTGCTTCCAAAAACCCAGTGACCTTGAAAGCAACCAAGTTCTTCAGCAACCAGGACCATTAGAGGAACAGGAATGGATGCTGAGGATGGGCTAATAATATGCTGTATTATAGCTGCTATTTCAGCCTAGGAGATTTAGCTTTGAAATCTTACCCTCTACAAATGTGTCTTGACAATGCCCATTGTGAGGGAAAGTTGGACTTTGTACAGAGGGTGTAGAAATCCTACCATGCCTTGATTTGTGTGACAGGATGTCAGGATATTGGCATATTGGTATGCTTTTGTTTTCACTCTTTTTCTTATGTAAATTCCATTATCTTAGGAAATTGGGGTATTAGACTAGGGGGTATACCCCTAACTATACCTCATTTTGTGAATTAATGTGAGTTTCAATTTAATGTAACCAATAAATTAGGGAAATGGTTTTCCTTTGATATTTACTAGATGTATGACTCAGACGAGCAACTAACTTCTCTGGGCCTCAGTTTCTTTAGGAAAGTCTTCTAGGGGGTGGGAGGGGAGGTATTGTGAGGGAAGTGATTGGTAAACCTTAAAGTGCTGCTGCTGACAAATGTGTTATCATCATTCCATTACCAGCTTTGTCCCCCATACACATTTTATGGGTTCTTGACAAATCCCTGACCAGTGGCTATCTCAGCTCTGTAAGCTCCAGACCTGAGCTCAGATACTCCAGAGGCTCTGCAGAGACTTTCCCTTCTCTATGCACTTCCCCATCCTGGGAGGCACCAGTACAGGCATTGGATGACCACTAATTGGGTAAATCATCAAGATGTTGTGCCTGGATGGGGGTTGGATGGACTTAGTTGTGAAACCTCTGAACTGTGATGCTGCTCTCAAAGAGCTAAATAAATCCCTGATAATGACTTATCATCGTACCATTCCCAATACCAATGTCAGGTCCTGCAATGTGCATTGTTTCTTACAGGTCATTCATCCACAGCTAAGAGCCACAGGTGCCTTCTTAGTGTTGGAGATCCATGCAAGAAATTGTCCTCCAAACAGGGGTGGGAACCTGTGGCCTTGAGGCCACATGTGGCCCTCTAAGTCCTCAAGTGTGGCCCTTGGAAATTTGAATTTCTAATCCAAATTTCAAGTTTGGCCACAGGTTCTCCACCCCTGCCTAACCAAACACCTCAGTGTATAAGGATGGTGAAAATCAATCCCAAATTTCCACTTTACATGTAGCTTTCCAAGAGCATACAAGGATTAGGACTTGTCTTTTCACATCTTTGCATCCCTGCAGTGACTTAAATGTGATTGGCACTCAATAAATATGGATTGATTGATCATTGACTCAAGAGTAAAGAGAGAGCTGTTTGGGAAACAAGTGTTGAGAACTTTAAAGTTCTAGGACACTAATTCAGCCAGGGATGTTGTAGAGTAGCTTAGCACAATACAACAGAATGAGCCCTGGACTGGGAGTCGGGAAGCCAGGGTGCCATCCTTAATTTTGCCACTACTCACTGTGACCTTGGGCAAATAAAACAAAAAGCCTACACTAGGTCTTTAAGGTCCCTTTTCTAGCTCTAAATCCTGTGATCCTATGCCTTCAGTTAGAGCCAGAAGTCACTTGAGAATCAGAAGGAAGAGCTTCAAGAAAGAAGAGCCTTAAACCCTCCCTACCTTGTATTCAAATGTAGGGACATGAAAAGCTAACTTTGGGAGACTGCCATTCTCTCCAACTGGCATCATTACATTCTGGAATCTGTTCCCTCATGTGACTTTGCTAAAGAAACAAAGTTGGTGATGGGGGCTAAAGTAGCTTCTGTTGTTTCCAAGGGTTAAACAAGGACAGAGGGAATAACAAGCAAAAGGGACAATGGGCAAATCCAGTGGGCCAGCTCACAACCAAATCCAATCCAACTATATTTTTGCAGCCCCGATTTATTGATAAAACGTTTCTTTTGTATTGATGGTACCATCTTTCTACCATTTTGTGACCAATGCATTAAGTATGATTGTCTACACACAGTTAATTCACATTATGAGTCATGAGCTCTCCATTACTGCTTGGCTAGTCTAATATCCTTTCCCCCTACCCATTTATGTCTCTTGGGTAGATTTTCCCATGGAGGCCAGAAACACCCATCAGTCAAAAGTCTACATCTTCCTTCTACTATAACCACTGGTACAAAAGAGAATTGAAAGGGGGCCACTATTGGACCAGTCTCTCAAGTAAATAAAAGGAAATACTGGGACTTACCCCTCTTGTGATATCACTCTTTAATGTCCTCTGGAGCTGTACCCTGAGCAGGTCATCATTGGCTATTATCACTTGAAACATGCTCCCCCACCTTCATTAGTTCAGATAATTGAAAGCTATTTGAATTCTCTGTGCACCCATGCTCTGAATGGAAAATGATTGTTTTTCAAAGAGCAGCTGGTATGCAACTCATCAAACATGAGTTTGCTTGGCATTCCCCCCTTCTTGTGATATGAGAATAATAAGTGTAGATTTGGCTTATGAGGCTCATTTAAAAATAGCAACAGAAAGACAGCCACATCTTTGGCAACAAAGACAAAACAAAAGTTGTGTTTCATAGCAGTGGTTTAATAAAAAGCAACAAAAAACAAGCCATCATTTGTAACTGATCTCTGCAAAGAAGTTAACCAAGTTATTGCTGCATAAGCCATTTGGAAATTAGATATTCTAGTGTCCAGGTAAAACATATTCCTTAGCTTGTATTTCGATAGCAAAAACTCAAACTTTCCTAAGGAGAACTTATCTGTAGTGTAGCCCCCAGGTTGGACCCTTGAAGTTGCTTTTCTCAGTATGTTCAGAAACAGATTCAAAACTAAGATTCCCCCCCGATATGAAAAACCCAGAGTTTTCAGAAACAGGCAGGGAAGCACGTGAGTTTCCAACTGTTATTCTTTGCTTCAAGTTGCATATATAAAAATTGCATAATGGACTAGAACACATACCTCTGCCAAATTGGCCTTGTGTGCTGCTTTCCTGAGAGGCTTAGCTTCATCACCATGTGTGCTTAATGATGTTCAGTCCATGGGCACCCTAAACCTGGGGACCACAGTCATGGCCATTCAGGACTTGACAAGCCCGAGAAATTGCCCTGAAAAATGCCTTCATGCTTCCAGCTATCCAGTGGCCTAGACAGGGATCTCAAATATCTTGGGTTTGCAATTATAGAAAATGTGACTGATTTCTTCAGCCCCAGCTCTCCCTTCCTGTGAATACCAGAAGACTTCTTATAAAATAAAGGATCCTTAGAACTCAATTTGCATATAACCAGGCAGAATGGAGATTTCCCTGCTATATTCTCTATCCCTTCCCTCCTTCTCATTCATGCCTTTCTTCCTGGATCTCAAGTCATAACAAACAAGGATGAAGTGAACACAAGTAAGGTTAACCAACTAGAATTATGGCCTTGGGCTTGATATTGGTCAGAGTTATATCTAAGTGATGCTGAGACACTTTTTTTCCGAGGCTTCTAGTGCTACTTTCCCAGCTTTCCTTATCTCGTCCTTGTCTCTGAGTTAGAAGGTGGAACAGGTAACTTCTCTCGAGTAAGCCAAATTCCGGGAAGGGAAAGGAAGGCAATGGCAAAGAAGGGAGTGGGTTATCCAAACCAGAATTTCATTCAAAACCACAGCCACTGAATGTCAAAGCTGAAGGGAGCCTAAGAGGTCGGTCATCTAGTACTATCTCATAATTTTACAAACATAAAAACTGAAGCTCATGAAGGGGGTGTGACAAAAGTCACAGAAGTCATGGCAGTCAGGACCAAGATCTTTATGTCTTCATGTTGATGGTATTAAGTTATGGAAAGTGCTATGACTTTTGATGACAGATCTGCTTTACGAACTGCTCTTAGACTCATAATTTCTTTGTCCATGGTTGGTCTCTGAGCAATGGAAAGAGACAGTTTTAAGAATATTATCTCAGAATTAGAATGATGTGGATAATAAAGAGTGAAGGGAACAGGTTATCTTGTCTATGCAACGATTTTATGCTTTTCTTGAAGGACAAAAACTGCCCGGTTAAATTCTCAAATGTTAATTTTCTTTATAATTGTAATCTTAGTGAACATGGAACTGATGAATCAGAACCACTCCTATTCCACCACCAAGTCAATTTTGATTCTATGAGCATCAGAACACAAGATGTCACAATTGTACTGTTCACTGGGAAATCCCCTCAGCCCTGCCAACTCCCTGTGCCATAAATACCCAGGGGAAACTGACACCAGATTGGAAAAGAGAAAGCAAAGGAGGGAATGCTGGCCAATCTGTTAACATGACCACATAATTGAGCCTCTCACAAGTGTGCCCATGTACTCCCCCCATAACCGGCCAGCCCTGAAACTCAGGAGAGGCCAAAAAGCAATCTCAAGGCTAAGCAGAAACTCCAGTGGCACTTTCAGTCTAGCCACACTCCTCATACAGACTACTACTGTAACTACCTCCTGGCCCAACAACATCCCTACATACGTGCTCCTGGCTCAGCAAAGTCCATCTCCTCCCCCAACATCTTCACTTTCCTACTGTTCACCATATAGGACTCCATAAGCCAAGCCCAAAGCTCTCCATCCCTCAGGGAATCATCACCCTATCATGGAGGGATATGATGGGGCATTATCAGATATCATGTATTATTACTATTTTTAAATTGGCATGTACCCTAATGCATCTCTCTGACCATTTCACCTTCTACATAAGGTCTGTGGTGGTTCCCCAATGCCCAACAATACTGACAATTGATGTCTATAATATTCTCCATTGCATATTCCAGACTGGACTATCCTTTCTGCCTTATTCTCATTCAATCAATTATGAAGTGTATATTGTATCCAGACAACTAAGAAAGTCTTTGCCTTCAATGATCTTAAATGTTATGGGGGAGAGACATATACACAGTCCTGTGGTCTTCCAATATGTAAATATATTCCAAATATATACAAAATCAATAAAAGGCAGATGGAGAGGACCAACACTAGTAGCTAGGGGTACCAGGAAAAGGTAGGTGAGGTGAGTTGTCTTGAAGGAAACCAGAGATTCCAAGGGGTGGAGGTGAGGAGGGGGTGCTTTCCAGGCATTCTGCCTTTGCTGACACAGAATGTGCCTAGAATAGAATTGCTTATTGAAATCCTCCTTGCTTTTGAGAACCCAACTCAGATGACACATCTTCAAAGAAACTCTTTTCTTCTAGCTTAAAGTAATCCTACCTCTCAAATGTTTCCTCTTTGGGCCTCTCCAATGCTAGTTATTTGTTTCCTGGCCCCTTTCTCTCCAATACACCTCCTCCCCCCAGCTCCCATTACACGGTATGATCCTTGTGAGAAGAGGTTGTATTGTAATTATGATTATATCCCTCCAATGTCAAGTAAAGGTCCCTCTATATAGTACACATTTTACATGTTTGTAGAATGGAATTTAAGACCAGCTTGGGGTTCCCCTATTCCATCACCTGTCTTACAGGTTTGAGATTATGGCATTTCCCATTCAAATCTGACCCCAAATCGATAAATCATAGCACAAGAAACTCCGAAATAAATCAAGTGCCAAAGAACTCCAGATCAGATTGTTGGCTTACCTACTTTCTACTCTTAAGCAGCTCTGGGGAGCGGAAGTCAGGAAGAATGTGAGTCCCTTGAGGGAAGGGACAGTTCTAACCCTTACCATTGTACCATGAACAAAGCATGTAATAGATGCTTCATGGTTTGTCTTTTTCTTCTAAGTCTCCCACCACCATCTCTCCACTTTCCTGCTGGGTCAGCCTAGACCCCTCCAAAAGCCCTTTTCTCCACTCTCTCTCTCCTCCTTCTACCCAAGCAAGCCCTAGTATCTTTTTCCATCCCACCAGTATCTTTCTCTGAGGCCTGAGGCCCAGAGGGAGCCTGTTTGTGCTGATCCTGGATAGCTCAGAGATAACAGTATGTGGTAGAAAGAGCAGTAGCCCCAAACTTGGGGTCAGAACACTACAGGTTGAGTCCTGGCTTTGCCTATTAGTGATCTGAAAGACTCTGGTCAAGTTAATTACCTCTGAGCCAGTTTTCTCATTTATAAAATAGGGATAATATAATACCTGTGTTGTGAAGCTGTTGAGTCTCAAGTAAGAAAATGGAAGGGAAGTGTTTTGTAATCAACAAAGTTCTCTGTCACAGAATGTCAGGGAGCTCACCTAGTCAGAACCCCCTAGCAAAGAGGCTAGGTGCTGCCACAGTGCACAGAGTGCTGGGCCTAGAGTCAGGAAGACTTACTCTCCTGAGTTCAAATTTGGTCTTAGACACTCACTAGTTTTGTAACCCTGGACAAGTCATTTCAACATGATTGTCTCAGTTTCCTCAGCTGTAAAATGACATGGAGAAGGAAATGGGAAACCATTCCAGTATCTTTGCCAAGAAAGCCCCAGATGGGGTCACAAAGAATTGGACACGACTGAAACAAATGAACATGGTAGATGAAGAAACTAAGGCCTGGAGAGGAGATGGGATTACGCTAATGTAAACCGCTATTGTCTATTTCTCTCTATTTGAGTTCATAGAATCATAGAGTTTCTGAGTTGGAAGGCATCTCAAAGATTATTTAGTTCAGTTCATCTGCACAAGGATCTTTACTGTATCTCTCACAAGTAGACATCTAGCCTCTCCCTGGAAAGATTTCCACCGATGGAGAGCCACAAAAGAATTTGTACCTAGCTACTGACTACAGAGACTGGAAACTAGGAACTGGAATTGGATCATGAAGTGATGATGTCAGAGCTGGAGGGAATCTTTTTGTCTGAGCTCTTTAGTTCACAAATAAGGAAACTGAGGCTCAGAGGCTGAAGCAACATGTTCAAGTGAGTACAAGAGCCAGAATTAGACCTCTGTTCTTTTGATGTCCTGTCTGGTGCTCTATCCATGGCAGCAGATTACCATACAATAAACAGTGGTCTTGACCCACCTTTTTAACAGGCAAAGCCAAAACCAGCCCCAGGCTCTGGAAAGAGGGGCTTGACATCCAAAATCAAAGGATGCTCCAAAAGGCGCCAGGGTAGTAAAGACAGCTGGTCACCCCTGATCACTCCAGACATACCTGCACATCCTAGGGATAATCCCACAGCAGCAGCTGGGGATGACTACTAATTTAATCAAGGTTACTATCGATAACCTTCTGCTTAGTTCCTTTTACCTAGTCATGGATGTCCAAGGTTTTGGGGCTTACAAAAGGAAGGTATTCTGCCTTTCTTACCTAATACAAGAATATGAGGTGTTGAAATAACTATAATTAGTTTCATCAGTGATATGCATTCAAGGGGGATTTCTAAAACCTTAATTAACCAGTCCTTGAAATGAAAAAAAAAAAAAAAGAGACCTTATTCCTCCTCCCTCTGAGTAGATTTAGCTAAAAAGGATTGTCATTCTCCTTTCTTATTATCTCACTGAAATGATAAACACTACCCCACATAGTTATTTCTCCCAATAAAATGACACACATCATCCCACTTCCTTATATTCCTATGGAAACAACACCTAAACTCCCTAGTCACATTTCTTTCAAATGCTGCCTTTAACAAATTCAATACTTGTTGGGGGGGGGGGAGAGGGAGAGTTTCTCCTTATTATGGGATTCCTTTAAATCTGGGTGAGGTCTGAGTGTAGGGCCCCCACATGACTTGTATTACTTATCAGGTTTCTCAAAGATCTAAAGCTAAAAGCCAAAGTTCCAGCTACCTTTGCAAGCCCCAACACACATAGATACACAGATACAAGGAATTTTTTTTCGTCAGTGCATAACAAAAGATATTCACAGTGACTCAGCTAGTGGCATTCAAGTTTTCACCAGTTTCAAGTTGCTCCTACCAAATAAAAGGAGGCATTACACAGAGATGGACACGTATGTTATATAGGGAAGACATCCTTCATTGGAAGAACAAGGAAATCAAGTGTCCCAGCTTGTCCCAAGTGTCCCAGCTTATCTATGATTTGGCTGCAAGGCTGTTGTCATACTCGAATGGTCCCTGCAGGCTTTCCATGCTGGAACTGAAGGTGCTGAGAAGTTGCATTCTCATGCTGCCCAGGATGCAAAAATAGATACCTATTGGCCTCTTTCCTCCTGAAGTTCCCGAAGGGGGATGGGTGTTGGGGAGTCCCATCTTGCAGTCATAGAAGGAAGAAGATAAGCCCCCTCCTTCCTCATTCCACCTCTTGCAGTGCAATTTTCAAATTACAGTTCACATCTAGCAATTGATTTTCTCCTCATAGCAGTCCTTGCAAGGTAGGTAGGGAAGGGTATACCCTCTCCCTATTTTATTGATGGAAAAACTGAGGCACAAAGTTAAAATGACTTGCCCAAAGGTCATTCAGCTAATAATAACTAATTTAGAACTGGAAGCAAACTAGTTTGTCCAACCTCAAGCATGGGGTTTTTTCCTACTGAGTCACACTGGGTGCTGCCAGGGGATTTTAAGTGGGGGAGGAGATGGTAGCCAAAGCATGATTCAGGCAAAGTTGGTGGGCATAAACAAGCAGAGATTCTATATTCCTCCCCGCTATAACTTGCCATGGCTGCTCCTGGACGGGGGATGCTCTGATGGCATATCTCAAAGCCAGGGAAGGATCTTGGGGCAAGAGAGCCTGGGAAGGGGGGCTTCATCTCCCCAGTGCCCAGAAAAGTACTGTGTGTGTGTGTGTGTGTGTGTGTGTGTGTAGGGGGCAGATTATTAAAGAGTTAAAGAACAAATTCAGTTTCCACTTGGCTCCTGCAGATGTTCAGACACAAATAAAGCATTTAGTTAACTTCAGTGAAGACAGAAGCAAACTCATATACTGCTTAACGTCCCCTGAGTGTAAAAGGTGTCATAACCCACATAAAAGTGAAGTACTATCATTTCCCACCCCACCCCCAACTAAACCAGATATGTAGTCACAAATACATTGTTTGGTGATATCTGAGCTACATTGGGCTAGGTATAAAATACACCCTATGTGTGGTGAGATTCCTCTACACAGCTCCAGAGACATCTTGGCTGTAGGACATGTGACTTGGGTCAACTTCAATTGAGGGAAAGTGATCAGTAGGACCAAAGTGAGTATTCAACTCTCCCCAATTATGGAACTGTTTTCAGTCATGGTGCTCTAAGACAAATCCTATTTTAAATTATGGTATGAAAATTGCTGTAATGCTATTTTATACACATTTTACAGTCAGTTATGTTAAATTAGCATGAGGTGTAAGTTAATGTGAATGATTTCTTTATTCAGACCAAATCCTGTGTATCTGAGTGGATGTGGTTCTCACCAAAGCAATCCCCACTGGAAGGCCATAGATTTGTTCTACCAAAGCTGTCACTGCTCAAATCATCTTCCCTGCCCCCTCCCTCCTCCCATCTTTGGGAATGTACTTCAATGTTTGTGAAGCAATTTTTTTTCAGCCCCAGTGACTGGGAGGTAATTCTGATTTCTAGAAATATTCAAAAGTGATCTTAAACTAAAGCCAGGGATAAAGTGTGAGCCCTCATAATAAAAGGTGACTATACAGTCACCACTGATTTTCTTTTGGAGCTTATAAATTGGGTTTGGATTCAGTTCTCAAAGCTTTGCAGGAATAAAGGTGTAGTCTTTTAAGGTGAGGCTTTGAAGGGGACACTTGAATGTGGGAATTGTGATATGTGTTTTTTCTTAAGTGTCATTATTTGACAGACATTTTCTATATTATCAGAGTTTCAAATATGCATTTCAATGACTCCTTCCCAGTGAGAGGCTTGTCACCTACTGCACAGACAGTTAGAATGGAAATGCTCAGGGTATTGCCCATGTTAGCCAGAAAACAAAAATAAGACCAGGATGTGTAGTGATTCCTGAAGGGTGATTCTCCCTCATTTCAAAGGATCCATAAATTCAGATTTCTGGGGTTATGTTAGACTCTAGAATGTCTCACTGGGTTGGTGTATTTCCAATTGCTTTGCCCCATTATAATTCCACACAACCCAACAGACACACCTGCAGCCCACCCACACCACGCCAAATTATAGATCCTTCAACATGGAGGAGTGATGCTTATTTTCCAGGCTTTGTCTATGTTATTCAGCTAATTGATTTCACTTAACACACACAATTCCAGGGAGCTACTGGAGACACATCCTACATGGGGAAGGTTTGAGTACCCCTTGAAGAAGAAAAGAAGGCATATGTCGCCCAGCTCAGTGAAATGCATATCCAACTGAAACCAAAAGGCAGAGGGAAGAGAGAAGAGGAAGAATAGATTAGGAGAGGCACCTGGGGCCAGGGCACCTGCTAAAGCACATCTTTCCATTTTGCGATGGAAACAACAAAGCATTTTGTAAGAGAGGCTCTATTTACAGATCAGCGTGTGTTCCCCTGCCCTAATGGAAATGAGGCCCAGAACAGATCGGATTCCCCTTTCTACAAAGTGCTTCTTTGAAAGTGCTAATGGAGATGCTCCCAAATCACTGAATCCTGAGTGACAAAGAAGCAGGTCACAAGGATGCCAACATGTTGATCGGTGGGAAGTGAGGATGGGTTCTCTAGCACGGCGTTGGAAGCTGTGAATTGCCATTAACAGAAGAGAGCTCATTATTGCATCTGGATTCCACAGCTCTCGGCTGGCGATCGCCCTGATCTCTTGGAAGCTTTCAAATATTCTCTCTACAAGCGGCTCTGAATGACTGGGCTCTGTTGTTGAGAGATGGAAACATGCAGACTACAGCGGCACAGAGATTCAATGCCTGGCAGTTGGCTGCTAGCACTTAATAGCCAAGTGTCCATAACACAGGCACCGAGCTCCACTTCATCAGCTGGGATGTTATTCTCAGTGAGCATTCTTTAGTCTTTGTACAAACCACAAAGCCAAGCAATTTTCTTAAATCGTTGTTAGAAAGAATACTGTAAAGTGAGTAAGTGCCCAGATGGGATTCCTATTTTCTGTGCAAATGAACACACATTAGTCAAGATCTTATTCATTCAAAACTATCAGGGAAGCAGCAGGATTTGGTTTAAATGATATTCAAAAGCTGAATTCATTTAAGTTTTAATTCAGAGGCAATCATGTTGTTAATATTGTAGCTGGGGCCTGGCAGTGAAGGGGGTTGGGCCCTGGCTGTGTTTGCCAAAGAATCCCTAATTTCTCCCAGTTCTGGTTCACTCTCACTGGATGTAGAGCCACTGTTGTTGATGTAAATGTTTTCTGGGCCGGCCTGGGCAGAAGCACATCCTTCGGGCTCGCTCTTCTCACCAGCACTAGACACTCCTGGGAGAAGGGCCATCTTCCCGGTCAGCCTGCTGGGGAGCAGGGACATGGTGTAATCGGCGATGATCCCACCCACATCCAGATTGCACGCCTGGTCAAATGCAACAAAGCCCACATTGGCATTTGCCTCACACACCACAAAGGAGCCATCATCCATGATAAGGAGGTCGATGCCACAGAAATCCATGCCCAAGATGTTGGACACCTGAATGGCCAGCTGTTTGCCTTGCTCAGTGAGCGGACACATGACACCCACGCCACCTGCAAAGGAAGCACATTGACATAACAATAACACTGACAAATGCCATTTCCAAAAACAAGGAAGAGACTTATTTATGGAAACAGATGGAGAGAGACAGAAATGGATGAAATTCTGGTATGGCAGAAAGCCCCAGGCCTATGAAGGGGCCAGGCACACGACCCTTGGGAGCTATTTGCTTCTGCTGGCAAGTGAAGCTCTTTAGAACCAAAGGATTATGGCAGCATAGATCTCGAGCTGAAAAGGACCTTAGAGGTCACTCAGCCCAACCCTCTTATTTCATAGATAAGGAAACTGAGGCCAAGAGAAGTAAAGTGACTTGGGCCAAGTAACACTGATAGTAAGTAGCTGAGTCAGGATTTGAACTCAGGCTTCTGACCCCAAGTCTAGCCTAATACTTTCCACCTAATACTTTTAAAAGATATGTGATTTCATCCATGCAGGTAAACCTTCTCCTGACACTGATCTCAAACTCTCTATGCATCAATAGGCAATGAGCTTCTCTCCACCAGAAGAGATCACTCAATGGACAACCCTTCAAGAGGAGCCCCCTCTGCATTTAGCCAAGCTGGTCTTCAATCAGTCAACGAACAAGCATTTATTAATTATCAATTAAGTGTCATGCACTATGCTATCTGCTTGGTGTACAAAGAAAAAGCAAACAAATCTCTGCCTTCACAGATATTAAATTCTCTTGGGGATGAGCACATATTTAGGCATATATGCAAGATGAGAGACAGACAGACAGAGACACACAACACATCCTTGGCCTTGAACTGGAAGCTTTTCAAGAGGCAGATAGGTAGAGCAGTAAATAGAATGCTGGATCTAGAGTCAGAGAGGTGAGTTCAAATCCAACTTCAGACATTTACTAGCTTGGTGATCCAGGGTAAGTCTGCCGCAGGTTCTTTATCTCTAAACATGGAATAATAACAGCACCTACCTCCCAGGGCTGTGGTTAGGACAAAATGTGGTACATAAACGCTAATTAACATTATTATTACTGATTCTCCAGCTTGGTTGGCCCCCAGCACAGCTCTCAAGAACCAAGTGTCTAGCCTCAGAACAGGACTTCAGGGGAAGATTGGCCTCACTAACACTATTAGAAATCTTCAAATTCTGAGGACCACGAGCTGCTGCCTTAAGCCCAACAAAGTCTCTTCTTGACCTAATAGTCCCAGAGGGGCTTGACACTTGTCAGCTTAAGGGATCACACCAAGATTAAGTGACATGGCAAAACTGTATCACTAGTACAAAAAATGGAGTCGACTTGGTGATTTAAGAGGCAAAACAGTGTCCCACAGGCCTCCACGTGGGCAGAGTGCAGGGACAGTGTGGCCAGGTCTAATTCTAACCAACAGTTACAGGATGTGGCTATGATATAAAGGGTGAGCTCCAAATACCATTTTTAATTACCAAGGATGCAGAGGATAGGTTCCTATTATGGAGCCCAAAATGGTTCACTTCTGAATGTTTCATTTAAAAACATCTCTGCCTGAGGATAATTTTCTTATTTTAAAGATGGGTAGACTAACGGTACATCCTGCTTCTATTTAACACCAGATCCAAACTTAGAACCAAGGGTGTCTCCTACCAGCCCAACCCATCTCTGCCTTGGCAGAAGGGCAATCGTGTGGGAAAGAGATTAGATTGATTTTGCTTTGTCTCATATAAGAGAACTGGAGCAATGGGTAGAAGTCCCAAAGGGGTAAATTTTAGGTTAGAGGTTAAGAAAAAACTTCCTAATAAAAGGAAACAGGCTGCACCTGGAGGTAGACAATCAGGGAGCCAGGTAGGTAGGTTCCCCCTTATTGAAGGTCTTCAAACAAAAGTTGTATGATTCCTTGTCTGTTAGATTGTAGAGGTGATGCTTGTTCAGATAATGTGAACTAAATATCTTTCAATAAATATTAATTAGGCACCCACTATGTGCCAAGCACTATGCAGAGATACAAAAAAAGGCAAAAGACAGCCCCTGTTCTCAAGGTGCTCACAATCTTATGGAGGAAACAACATGCAGATAATGTATAGACAAGCTACAGACAGGATTAATTCAAAATAATCAGCAAAATTAAGGGGACTCAGGAAAGATTTCCTGTAGAAGGTGGGATTTTAGCTGGAACTTGAAGGAAGCCAGCGGAGCCAAGAGATGAAGAGATAAAGTGCTTAGTCCCCTTCCTAGAATATTCTTGTTAACCCTGTACTTTTCTAGGACTTGTTACGTTCTGCCAAAAGCAGGAATGAGAAACATTAGGGCCAATCTCCCTTCCCACTCCCATCCCCACTGTCTAAGGTAGGAGGAGAGTGAGGATAAGCTGAAAAGTAGGCCTGGTTTTGCAGTATGGTGTCTAGAGGTCAAGATCTCAGGGCTGAGTCGTCGGGAAGACTAGCTGCCAGGTGAGCCCATACAAGACTAAGAAAGCCAACATTTGGGGAGTGCCAAGTTCAATCTTTTTTTTTTTTTAACCACAGAGGCTGATGTTCCCTATCCCTTGGGGCACTGTTCATGTGCCAACATGGATCTCTAAGCCTCTTCCTGCTTCAGATGTTGGGCCTGCTGGGCCACAGGCCCTTACAAATCTCTTCTATGAAATCTCTGATTGACCCAACCCACTGTAATCTTTCCTTTAAGCTCCTATGGGGCTTAAGGTCTGTATCATTTATTTGGCATGTATGTAGTTTTTGGGTTTGGTTTTTTTTTTTTTGCTTTTTTTGAGGGGGAAGGCAGTGCAATTGGGGTTAAGTGACTTGCCCAAGGTCACACGGCTAGTCAGTGTTAGGTTTCTGAGGCCAGATTTGAATTCAGGTCCTCCTGACTCCCAGACAGGTGCTCTATTCACTGCACCACCTTGCTGCCCCTACTTTGTATATTAATGTACGGATGAGTGAGGGGATGAATAGAAGGTGTGAAGAGACCAATGTCCACCTCCAGCCCTGCACTTGCCTCTTCTCACTTATTGTCTGCTTCGGCTCCCACACTTCAGGGTTCCTGATTTCCCTAGACTGTTACAGCCAATACAGGCCATTGGGGATATAGTATATACTCGATCCCCTGGAAAATCCACAAGCATCCTGAAGGTTTCAAAGAAGAAATTCCAAAGAAGCTACAAATATACGAAAAGGACAGTATGCCAACAATATGATTTGAGGTGCAACCAAGGATGGACTCTGTCAAGGAAAGGTTTCTGAATTGTTCTGGGCTGGGGGGAGGGGGGAGAAGAGGGGAAAAGGGGCGGGGAAGGGCAGTGTCAACAAAGGTTTACGAACTTGTAATGTGAGGTAGTCTAGGGCAGGGGAGAAGGGGACTCCACTTCCAGGACAGGTAACATTCCCAGTTCTTTCCAGGGCCCATTCTCTAGTAATTTATTCAACTTGGACCCCCTATTTCCATTCCATCTCCTCTCTTTGGGCTCTTGGAGGTCTTGCTCTGGGTCCTAGCACCCAAAGATGAGGAAGTAAATTTTCTGTAAGATTCTTCCTTTGGCTTTCATTTCATCCTTCTTTGTTCTTGAAGTTGCCACAATTCCTAACTCCTGAAGAGCTTGATGATGGAAGCACCTGGTCCACTCCTCGCTTTCCTGTTAAGTTTGTTTGATACATCTTCACTGGTTAATTGTTAGTGTTGACTGAACTATTTGGTGAATAGTATACTACCCATGTGGCTGTTCACCTAGACCTCACCATTCCCTCCAGAAATTCATCTTCCTGTAGGATCAAATCAATTCTGCGACTGATACCTCCTCAGGAACCTCTGCTCCTTGGGCCTCTTCCTTTCTCTAGTTAGAGAGGGTGGAGGGTAGACATTGGAGAATCCCTCCCAGATTCTCTATTGAAGGAAGAGGACTAGGTAGGTTCCTCATTTCCCATCTGGCTACAGATCTTTATCATGCCCCTACACTTGGTACCCCAGCTCATTCCCTTCAGCTTATTTTTATCTTACCCCATTAAACTATAAGCTCCTTGGGGGCAGGGACTGTCTTTTCCTTTTTCTTGAATCCACAGCACTCAGCCCAATGCTTGGCATATAGTAGGTGCTTACTAAATGTTTATGGACTGACTGCCTTAAGCTACCATTTCCATTTAGCCTCCTGAGGGGCCTCAGAGACCAGAGGATGTCTTTCCCTAAAGGTCTCTAAACATCTCTGGATCAGCATTCTCAGCCAGCCTGAAACAGATTTTCTGATTCTTCCTGTTTCAGAGACCATGCTCCCCTTCTATGGAGGCCCTATAGGAATATCATCTCCAGTTCCTCTTTACTTGTGGATTAGGATAACAAACACACCCTGAGCCCAGCAAAAGACAGCTCTAAGCTGCCCAGGTTACCACCTTCACCTACTTCCTCTGGTTCTCTCCCATGATGCATCACTCAACTATTCTCAGGGAAGGTGTTGGACTCTAACTGAAGTCTGTTAATCACACTCTTACAGTAAATTTTAAACATACAATAGCAGAATATCCCCACAATACTCAACAAAAGAAGAAAGCTCTTCTGTCATGTGATCCTGTCTTTCCAACCAGACAAGAGCTCTGGACCTTGGGCCCTATCATCTTCTAAGCTCCTCCATGGTAGGTACTGTCAATTCAATTCATTTCAAAAAAATTTGTTAAGCACCTAGTAAGTGTCGAGGCACTGTCCTAGGTATTGGGAATACCAAGGTCCTTACATAATGACTACAACAATGTAAATGGCAATAAAAGGAAGATGAACAACCCAAAATCAACTGACCACCAGGTAATCATATTGACTGAGGCTAGTCTGTAAGAAGGGATGAGACAATTCTTCTCTCTCCCTTCTTTACAGAGATGTGGTACTATGGATGCAGACTAACGCATCCATTTACCACCAAATTCAGTTTCCCTATTGGTGGTACTAGATTGATTCCTCGTTTCTTCTTCTTTTTTTTTTTGGAGGGCAACTGGGGTTAAGTGACTTGCCCAAAGTCACACCGATAATAAGTGTGTTAAGTGTCTGAGGCAAGATTTGAACTCGGGTCCTCCTGACTTCAGGGCTGGTGCTCTATTCACTGCGCCACCTAGCTGCCTCCCTCCTTTCTTTTTTAATTCTTTTACAAGGACTGATTCCATGAATAGGGGAGGGGTAGGATCTATTCAGAAATAAAGGTGCTATAAAAACAATCTATCACTAAAAAAAATTTTATTTAAGTTAAAACAAAGGAAAGGAAAGGAAAGAAAATCAGTCTCTGCCTTTTGAGGAACCTCTTTGCATTCTACAATTAGTACACAGAGAAGCGTATCAGGCAGCTAGGTGTCTCGGTGGATACAATGCTGGGCCTGGAGTCAGGAAGACCTAAGTTCAAATCCCACCTAAGACACTTCATTGGGTATGTGATCCCAGGCAAATCAGAATCTCTGTCGACTTCAGTTTCCTCATCTATAAAATGGGGATAATAAAAACTCCTACCTCCCAGGGTTGTTGTGAGGATCAAATGAGGTAATATTTGCAAAGCATGTGGCAACACTTCAAGCACTGTACAAATGCTAGCTGTTATTATTATTAGTTGTTATCAAATACAAAATCATTTCAAGAGGGAGAGGGCACTAAGAATTGGTGGGTAGGATTTTAAGAGAAGGCTGTGACTAGAAGGTGGCACCTGGGCTGAGCTTTGAAGGAAATGGGTGATTTTAAGGGGCATAAATAAAAATGGAGAACATTCCAGATGTGGGGTTTAGTCTGGGCAAAGGGATACTTACTGAGAACATAATGCAAGCATGGCTCCCTGAGGCCCCCCTCTCCTCTACACGCCCACTTGGAGCCTGAGAGACTGGGCTCAAGCTCAAAGGGGCTGCTATAGGACATTCCTCCCAAATGATGGGACTCCCCACAAAGAACCCAAGATTTAGCATTGAAAAATATCTTAGAAACCATCTACTGCAACCTTCTCACACTGTAAATGAGGAGAGAAAAGCTCAGAGGGGTTAACAGGACTTGTCAAGGTCACAGAGGAAGGGGCAGAAATGGGATTCAAGCTCATGTCCTTACCCTATTTTCTTTTTTTACCACACCCACACTACTTCTTATTCTGGAACAATGCAAACAGTACTGGATCTAGAGCCACTGGCCCTCGGCTTGAATGGCCCCTCTGATGAAGTCTGCTACTTAGATGGCCTTGGGCCAATCATCAGCCCCCCTTGGCCCTGGTTTCCTCCTCTCTTGGACCATCTGGCCTCTGAGGCCCTTCCAGCCTACGAGTCTGGATCCTATCTTAGGCTATGAGGCATTCTCCCAGGCTCCAAGGTTGTGCCTTGCTGACCTCTGCAGGGTATTTTTATATTGGTGCTGGTACATCTGAGTCACTATAGTCACAACTATAGTTCACATCACTAACTAATAAAGGCATCTATTTAATACTGAGAATGCATTTCTGTGATGAGGACAGGGACAATTCACCCTCTACCTTAAATGCCCTCGAGTCCCCTTACTAGATAGTCTGGACAGTTAGAAGGTGCAGTGGCTATGGTGCTGGGCCTGGAGTCAGGAAGACCTGAGTTCAAATCCAGTCTCAGAGACTTAGTAGCTGTGTGACTGTGGGCAAGACACTGTTTCCCTCAGTTTCCTCATCTGTAAAATGGGGATCATAGTAGCATCTTACCCCCCCCCCCCAGGCTGCTGTGAGGATCTAGTGGGATAACTGTAAAGTGTTCAGCACAGGGCCTGGTACACAGTAGGTGCTCTATGAATGTTACCTATTGCTATTGTCATTATTATGATTTCTATCTGCTACCAAAGTTTAACAGAGCAATGTTACCCACTAATCTGTCATTTGAAAATGGTTGCTTTTTCCAAGAACTTCCCAAAACACTGTGAAAAAAGGAAACCAATCAATTAAAAGCTAAGAAAATAAAAGTAACAATAGTTCACTTATAGATGGCCTTAGGTCTCACGAGGCACTTTCCATGGAACAACCTGCTACAAAGGCAGCTACTGTTATCATCTCCATTTACAAGTGAGCAAACTAAGGCTAGGAAAGGCTGACTTGCCAAGTCACACAGCCAGTAAACCCCGGAGTCAAGAATCAAAGTCTTCTGTTGGGCGCACACTGTAGTGACACAGTGGGGACGCAGGGCTGACCCTGGGATCAGACCTGGGCTCCAATCCCACTTCTATCACTTATTACCTACGACTGCTGAAGTGCCCTGAACTGTTTGGAGACTCAGTTTCTTCACCTGTAAAATGGTGCCATCCTCAAAGGGTTACCGTGGAGCTAAAATGTGCCATATAAATGCCAGCGAATGCCACTGTTGTCATCATTGTTAATGTTATTTTGTCTCTGGTTGGTGCTTTTCCCACTATGCCATGGTACTTCACAAAGAAAGAACTTTATATTTATTTATTTTGTGTATTGTTCATTGACTGTATCTGTAAAATAAAATCTTTCTGAAGACAGATACCATGACTTTTGTGTGTTTTGTCTTGCTTATTTATTGTGTCAATAGAAAGAAATTGGATTCCTGCCACTGAACATCACTGGTGTGATTGATGTCATGAAGGATAAGAATTTGGCCCCCAGCCTTTCTCTCATTATGCTAACAGAGTTCAATGAGTGCTACCACAGTAGGGACCTGGCCAGCACCTAATCCACTTGGGAATGATTTGATCTGGGTCAAATTCCAGTTAAATAAACTCCAAGAGGGTAACCCTCTGTCTTTAGTGGGTGCTGCCATGCCTTTCTGCTGGCATGGCGTTTGACCAGATCTAAGACTGGTTACTGTGGGCTGCTCTAAATGCCTCAGCTAAATTTGGCATGCTGACATTTCACAGCTCCCTGGCCATGCACAGTCCCTTATCAGCTGGCAGGATTTTGTCATGGATATTTAAATAAGCACACCTTACTCCTACACATGCAGCCCAAAACTGGGAGAGAAAAATTCCCTACCCAAACCTAACACCTGAGCAACCATACCCGGCCCCAGCACCAAGACTCAGAAACGACACGGATTAATACTGAGAATGCGTTTCTGTGATGAGGACAGGGGCAATTCACCCTGAGATAGGCTATGGGATGGTACCTAAGGAACAGTTGCTCTGCATCCTCCCGTCTGTGGAGCATCGAAGCATGGAGCCAATGACATGACCACCCACCACCACCACACGGATATCCTTTCCGTGAGATTCCTTCACGTATTTCTGGAACAGGTAGGGCACGTCATGACGGACCAGGTGGCAGATATCTGATAAGTGGTGTTTATCTCTTGCGAGGAAAACTGCTTTTCCTTAAAGATAAAGAAAGACACACAAAAAAGATAATGAAGGCAACCATTTGTGGCCTGTGTCCACCATGAGTTTCTCAGATGCTTCTTTATTCCTCATCTGATTTTTCCTAAACCTCTTCTTGCTTTGTCCCTAATCTGCCTCTCACTTACCTGACTTGGTTTTCATTAGCTTATTGGCAAACCTTGCCCTCCTGGGCTTTCCTCTGCTTTTCACAGAAGTGTAACTCTTCCACTGATTTCTTTATTGACTTAATAATCATAATAGCTAGTACTCCTATTGTGCCTTATGGTTTATAAATTGCTTTGTATATGTTATCTCAGTTAATTCTCATAACAATCCTCTGAGGGAGGTGCTATTATTATCCCCATTTTACAAATGAGGAAACTGAGGCTTGCCCAGGGTCACACAGCCAGGAAATATCTGAGGCATAATGTGAAGTCAGCTCTTCCATGCTCCAAGTTCAACACTTTATCTACTGCACCATCTTCCTACCAGGATGGCCTATAATGCCCTCTCATTTTGACAAGCACTTTAGGAAGTTCTTTGGGTCAAACATAGTCCACTCCTGATGACCAGACTCTCTGGCTTGGCTGGTCCTGCTCAGTCAGGACTAGAGCTTTTCCAGCTTTTTCAGAACCCAGGATCAGACTGACATGGAAGCAACTGATTTTGAGCATGAGGAAAATAGCTTGTATGCCACAAACACTACACAGTAGAAGGAATTAGGACCCAAAACTATAGCCCTCTTTCAAGATCCAGGAACTGACTGCTGGATATCTCCAACCACCTCTGAAAGAATGAACTTCTAAGGAAATAGTGGAGATATTGCCACTAACCTCTGAGGTAAACACCGCCTCTTTTTTCTTTTAAAAATACATTTTAATGGCCAACTTTTGCTTTAATATTGCATAGATGTTCCTTTATACCCTTCCCTTCTCCTCTTCCAGAGAGTCATCCTTTATAACAAAAGACTTTTTTAAAGAAAGAAAAAGAATGAGAAAAAATCAGCAAAACTGACCAAGATACCAGAATAAAATCTGTTATGTGCCATGTTCCACCTCTGCAAAGGTATTTTCTCATCTCTTCTTTGGGGTCAAGTTTTACATATGTTATCTCATTTGCTCAACAATGTGATAGGGCAGCAAAAAAACCTCGAACTAATAATATCCTAAAATTGCATTAGGAGAAGTCAAGTGTCCAGAGCTAGGGAGGAAATAAGCCCATTAATACTCTGGTCAGACCACATCTGGATTATTATGTTCAATTTAAGGGCACGGTTGGTGTGGGAGGAGTCATGGAGTAGCAAGAGAAACACAGCGAGCTCCTCCCAACAAAACTGCTCCAAACAGATCCAGAAAACAGGACAGATCAAATAGTGATTGCAAAATCCAGGAAAAAACAATCACAGGAAGTCATTTTTCCCACCCAGGTCAGAGGATTGGAAGATAGAAAGTAAGGGCTCTGGACACTGGGCATGGGGTCTGGTCAGGTACATGCTATGAACATGGTCAGTATCACAATGCCCAGGGGCTGAAAAATTGTTTGTAGGGGCAAGACGAGGCCCCAGACCCATACTGGGACATCATGACCTTGGGCAGCATGTGAGAACAGGTGCCAAATGGTAGCTTTGTCACTTATTACCCAGTTTCAGGTCACAGATCCAAGGTGGACTGACGAGGGGTATCTATACCTAGGGGAGGCATTCCAGGTTAGGGAGAAATAGAAGAACATATGAGGTTTTTCATAACAAGAATAAGTAACCAGGAAACAGATCAAGGTGAAAAAAATTAAGGACCAATGAACTACTGGAAAACCATGACCAAAAAAAGATACTAAGTCACAAAAGAAAACTACCCAGACCTCTTAGAAACAGTGGAAAGGGTTCACTTGTCACTTACTGGAAAAAAAAATGAAAATTCCCAGGAATGTCATTGCCAAAATCCAGAGCTTCCAGGCCAAAGAAAAAGTACTATAGAGCCAGGAAGAAAGAATTCAAGTACCAAGGAGATAAGATCAGCTCACAGGATAATATATGATTTAGCAGCCATCACTATAAAGTGGAGAGCTTGAAATATAATATTCCCAAAATGAACATTTAATGAAATAGAGAATTTTCTAGTATTCATGATGAAAAGACCAGAACTGAGCAGAAACTCTGAAGTACAAAAAGAGTTAAGAGAAACATAAAAAGGTAAACATAAATGAAAAAACATAAGAGACTAAACAAAGATAAACTGCTTACATTCTAGTACAGGTGTCCCCTTTGAATCCCATTATCTTTAGAAGTTACAGGTGGAGTCTAATTAAGCAGAAAGTCTGGGAGTGGTTCTGATATGCCTTGATGATATTAAAAAAAGAATGAAAATGGAAGGAAGAAGAATATACTGAGTGAGGGGAAGGGAAAGAAAGATTAGTGAAAATTACTTTCTATAAATGGGGTACACAGGTAGAAACTGATATGAATGATAGGAAAGCGGTTAGGGGGAGAAGTTGATACTTTAGCCTCACTCATCTGAACTGGTCACACATATAGCTGGATATAGACCTAAATTTCACTCAACAAGGAAATAGGAGGGAAAGAGGAGAAGGGAGAAAGAGGCATCAGAGGGGAGGGATCAGTCCTAAGCAAAAACAACTCTGCCCAAGGGAGGTACAAAAATACTTATAGCTCTTTTTGAGATAGCAAAGAATTGGAATCTGTGGCAGTGCCTACAAGTTGAGGAATGACTAAACAAGCTATGGTATATAAATGTGATGGATTACTATTGTGCTGTAAGAATTGATAAAGGGGATGGTTTCAGAGAAACCTGGGGAGACTCGTATGAACTGAGGGAGAGTGAAGTGAACAGAACCAAAGGAATAATTTATACAGTGATAGCAATACTGCAGAGACAAAAAGCTTTCAAAGACTTAGGAACTTTGATAAGCTTAAAGACCAACCATGATTTCAGAAGACTGACAATGAAACATGCGATAATACCTTCCTGATGAAAAGGTGAGAGACTCAGAATACAGGAAAAACCAAACCACACACACACACACACACATATGTATGTATATATACGTACTCATATGTACACACACATATAAAAAGATATATATATATTTATTTAATCACGCGTTCCTTTATTTTATCAGAAAATAATTATCCTTTCTCCCTCCCAATCCATTCTCCCCAACTAAGAATGAAAAGAAAAACAAAAGGTTTGCTACAAATACACACAGTCAATACATTTTGTTTCTTTTAGACACAGTCAATATGAAAATTTGTTGTGCTTGACTAATTGTAGTAGGGAGCTTATTTTTCTTTCATTCTCAAATGGGGAGGGTAGATTAGAAGGGAGAGAGGATGAATTTTTGCTGATCAAAATAAAATAAAATTCAATTTAAAAAAGTAGGGATCCTTATCTTTTTCTGTATTTACTTCCCCAGCACTCAGCCCAGTGCCTGGTTCACAGTCCTCAGTAGGTTCTTGCTGATTCATTGATTTGTGGCAATAAGTCCCTGATACTAAAAGACTGGCCGTATCATCTGGTAACAGTGAGGTAGAATTCTGTAGAAGTGCAAAGGAGAGCAGAACTTTGATCTAAGTAAACCAGGGGGGTGATGGCTATTTTGAAATGTTCTAGCTGTCACCCTTATAAATCCTCTATGGCTTAGTGTGATAGCCCTAGGCTCAAGGTCCCTCAGAGTGGGGGAAAGGGTAGGGGGTGGTGTCTTTTTTTTTAACTTTTTTTTGGAGGGGGGAAGGCAGGCCAACTGGGGTTCAGTGACTTGCCCAAAGTCATACGGTTAGTGTTAAGTGTCTGAGGCCGAATTTGAACTCAGGTCCTCCTGACTCCAGGGCTGGTGCTCTATTCATTGCGCCACCTAGCCACCCCTGGTGGTGTCTTCTTGAGAGAGTTGCCACAAAAGTGCTACTTTGTCTTGTCTTTTCTTTTCTTTTCTTTTTTTCTTTTTTGGAGGGCAATTGGGATTAAGTAACTTGCCCAAGGTCACACGGCTAGGTTTTTTTGTTTGTGTGTGCGTTAAGTGTCTGAGGCCGGATCCGAACTCAGGTCCTTCTGACTCCAGGGCCGACGCTCTACTCACTGTGCCACCTAGCCGCCCCTTGTCTTGTCTTTTCTGAAGCTCCAGAAGCAAGCAGTGGTGAGTCAGGTCAAGCAGATACCAGGGGAACCAGTCAGTGACAAGATGACCACATGCAGACAAGTGCCAGCTCACATCCCCTTTCCCACCCCCTCCAGGATGATTTGGTCTCTGATATCGTAGACTGAATGTCTTCTCTCATAAGGATCTCTGGGCTGGGCCAACCCCATCATGCAAATGTTCTTGATACCGAAAAGAAAACCTCCCTTAGAGCCAGAACAATGTGAACATGAGCCAGAGCTTGGCTCATGCTCTCTGTATCTAGCCCCTATTTATTCTCCCATCACAATCAACCCCAATGGCAAAAGCCTCAATGACTGGACAGAACAGAGTACTATCACTCACACACTATAACTGCTGCACTGAAGGCTTCACTGTCAGAGAACAACATGGCCTAATGAAGATAAGCTCAAGGAGATCACTTGGAACTTCCCTAATTGCCCCTTTGCCTACATGAAGGCTCCACCCCCTACCTCTCCACCCCAGAACTGAAATGCACTTACCTCCAATGAGCAGCTTCTCTCAAATTTAATCCCTCCTCTCTACTCCCACCAGCCTGGTGCAGGCCCTCATCAACTCTTCTCTAGACTATTTCAACAGGCATCTCTGCCTCCTGTCTGTCCCTACTTCCACCTGCCTCTAATCCAACCTGTATGTATTGACAGAGCAATCTTCCTACCAGATCTCTGACCATTTCCTACCACTGCTCAAAACCTCTAACAGTTCCCCAAATACCCAGGGGATAAGGTACAGCAAGCTCATGAGCCAACATCCAAGGTTCTTCTCCCCCTGGCCTCAACCTCCCTTACCAGCCTTGTGAATGATTCTTGTCCTTGTTATTGGATCATAAAAGTCCATGTTTTAGTTCATCTTTGCATCCCTAATGCCTGACACAGGGCCTTATTAAATTCAGTAGGTGCTTAATAAAAGATCACCAGATTGATTCTTTTACAAGTCTTGGATGAGTTCCATTTTTTCCAACGAAACTAGTCCTAGGTTGCTAGGTGGCGCCACAGTGCACAGCGAGCTAGTCCTGGAGTGAGGAAAACCTGTGTTCAGATTGACCCTAGACATTTACTCTCTCTTTAATCACACACTCACATTCTACCTTTTCATGTCCTTTGTTGGGTGATAGCCCTAGCCAAACATTAAGGTCCATAAAGACTAATAGGGCAACTTGCTATCTTACCAGGAATGTATTCAAGATGTGACTGAGAATCTTCCAAAATTACTAAAGCTTTGTTAAGCTATTGAAGCTTTTAAAACTGCAGAGACTTTTAGGACACTATATATTAAAAAGGTATATTCATGTGATGAACTTGAGGAACCTGAGAGGGGAACATGGTGGATTTCACCAGTAGAGTGAAAATCAAAGGAGGCCAACCCAGAAACCATTATTGTAATCAGAGGATAGCATAGATTATATAGTCAGAGAGAAGAAAGGGTTGAGGAGTTTGGTAAACAGGTCCCAAGCCTAATATAAAGGTGTGATAAAGGGATAATGAGGAACTTCAATTATAAAAAAAAAAAAACCTATTATGAATTTCTCTGCCAAAAGCAGTGGCTAATAATTTATTGACTAGTTTTAATAATAATTTTATCCAGAAGAAATCAAAGCTATCTATAGTCAAATGAAAAATGTTCTAAATCACTATTGATTAGAGAAATTCAAATTAAAGTAATTCTGAGGTACCTATGACAAATGCTGGAGAAGATGAGAGAAAATAGATACACTAATGCATTGCTAGTAGAGTTGTGCACTGGTCCAACCATTCTGGAGAATAATTTGAAACTATACCCAAAGGGTTAAAAATCTGTGCATACCTTTTCACCCAGCTATGACACTACTAACTTTGTAACCTGAATAGATAAAAGAAAAACAAAAAAGACCTAGATGTACAAAAATATTTATAGCAGCTCTTTTTGTGGTGGCTAAGAATCAGAAATTAAAAGGGATACCCATCAATTGGGGATTGGGTAAACAAACTGTGGTATATGATTGTAATGGAATATTATTCTGCTATAAGAAATGACAAATAGGATGATTTCAGAAAAACCTGGAAAGACTTATATGAACTGATGCAAAGTAAAGTGATCAGAACCAGAATTGTATGGAGTAACAGCAACATTGTATGATAAAGAATTGTGAATGACTTAGCTATTCTCAGCAATAAAATGATCCAAGACAATTCCAAAGGATTAATGATGGATGAAGCATGCTATCTGCCTCCAGAGAAAGAACTGATATTATCTGAATACAGATGGAAGCATACTTTTTCACTTTCTTTCTTTTTTCATTCTTTTTAAAAATTTCATCTTCTTGTACAAAATGATTAATGTGTAAATATTTTACATGATTTCACATTCATAACTTATATCATACTGCTTACTATCTCAGGGAGGGAGAAGAAGAGGGAAGGAGGGAAGGATAGAATTTGGAACTCAAAACTTTAAAAAATGTTTAAAAATTGTTTTAACATGTAATTGGGGGAAAATAAAGTATTTTTTAAAAAATATATGTTGGGAGGGGATGTGGAAAAATTGGGACACTAATTCACTGTTGGTGGAACTGTGAACTGATCCAACCATTTTGGAGAGCAATCTTGAATTATTTCCAAAGAGTTATTTAACTGCCTATACCCTTTGACCCAGCAATACCACTATTGGGCCTGCCTCCCAAAATGATTAGGGGAAAAAAGAAAACTTACATGTTCTAAAATATTTAGAGCAGCTCTCCTTGTGGTGGCAAAGAACTGGAAATTACAAAGATGCCCATCGATTAGGGAATGGTTAAAAAAGTGGTATATGATTATGATGGAATACTACTATGCTATAAGAAATGATGAGTTCATTGATTTAGACTCACATGAAATAATGAGAAGCAAAATTAGCAGAACCAAGAGACCATTATATACAGTAATAGCAGTATTGTTTTAGGAACTACTTTGAGCAACTAAGTCACTTTGAATATTATTAATACTCAAATACAAAGGACCTATGAAGGAAGATGCTATCTGCCTCCAGAGGAAGAACTGATAAATTTAGAAGTATGTACAGTATGGTTTTACATATATACACACATATTTGTGTCTAATAGTAGCCATCTCTAGGGCGGGGATGGGTGTGAGGGAAAAAATACAGAAAATACACAGCAGAGAATAAAAGAAAATGTAGAAGGACACAGAAAGCAGAATAGCTTTGAAAACAACAAATAGTATTTATTATATAGTTGTTCAAACAAAGTAAACAGTGTGAAATGTAAATTCATGGTGTTACAGTGAGTCCTTTTATTTTGTGCTGTGTACATGGAAATGTTCTTTTTTTGTATTTTTTAAGTATTTAAGTTCAAAATAAAATTTTAAAAGATATATTGGAGGGGCGGCTAGGTGGCGCAGTGAATAAGAGCGCCGGCCTTGGAGTTGGGATGACCCAAGATCGGATCTGGCCTCAGAAGATGAGCACCCACACACAAATAATGACTAGCCGTGTAACCTTGAGCAAGTTACTTAACCCCAGTTCTTTTAAAAAAAAGATACATTGGAGAGAAGAAGAGAATCAGAGACAAGATGGAGTTTCTGCTTGGGGCAGATGGGCTGATGATGATCAAGAAAGAGCAGAGCTGCTTGAAGCTTATTTTTCTTCTGTTGTTTGGGCCAGGAAGAATAATCTCTGGACTGAAAAGAAAAAAGCAAAAATGGCTAACAGGGAAACAATGCACAGAAAGCCTGGGGATGGGAAGAGAGGACCTAGCTGCCCTTGGTAACTTCAAGTCACCAGATGAACTACATCTTCGGGTGCTGTGTGTGACTGCTGAGTCACTATCAGTGATCTTTCAAACATCAGCAAGGTATTGCAGGATTGGAGAAGAGCCCATGTTGGCCCAGTTTTCAAAAACTGAAAGAGAACTGAAAACTATAGGCCAGTGAGCTTGACTGTGATTCTGGGCAAAAATCCAGAGTGTATTAATAAAGGGATGGTTGGAGAACATTTAGGAAAGGAAATGGGGATTTAAAAGAGTTCAGCAAGATGATGTCATTCCAGACAAACTTTATGTCCTCTCTTGCCAGGATCAAGGTAAATCAAGGTAAGGCTATGGGTGTAGTTTGTTTGTATTTTAGCAAAGCATTTGATAATATCTCTCATGCTATCCTGTGGAAAAGAGGGACAGCTACGGGCTAGATGACAGTAAAACTGATGGATTCAGAAATGGGTAAATGGGTCAAGACCAAAAAGTATTCATCAATGGCTCAACTTGGGAAGGTCTCCCTAGGGAGCTATGTCTAACCCTGTGCTGTTTAATAGATTTATCAGTGACTTAGATAAAGGCCCTCCATGGAATGCTTATCAAATCTGCCCAAAATTGGGAGAGACAGAAAGCATGATGGAGACGGTTACGATTCGAAAAAGATCTTTGCAGGTTAGAATGCTGCTCCAAACTGAATAAGATAGATCTAATGGGAATAAGAATAAAGTCTTGCATTGCAGTTCAAAAAACCAGCTTCTTAAGTAAAAGACTGGGGAGGTAGGCTAGACTGCAATTTATCTGAAAATCTGGGGGGCTTTAATGGACTGTAAGCTCAACGTGAGTCAGCAGTGTGATATGGCAGTCTTGAGCCAAAATAAGAGAGACAGCTTTCAGAAATAAAGAGGTGACAGTCCTGCTGTACTCTGCTCTGGGCAGACACACAGAATACTGTGTTCCATTCTCAGTGCCACATGATGCAAGGACACTGACACACTGGAGTGCATCCAGAGAAGAGCAGCCAAGGCTTGTGAAGGACCCAGAGTTCATGCCATGGGAGAACAGGTTATGGGAACCAGGGATGTTCAGCTTGGGAAAGAGAAGACTCAGGGGGGAACATGAGGGTAATCCCCAAGTATTTGAAGGGATGACATCTGAAACAGGGATTCAATTTGTTCTGTTGGCTCCAGAAGGCAGAACTTGGAGCAGCTGGTAGAAAAGGCATAGAGAGGCAGGCTGAAGCTGGAAGTAAGGAAAAGCTTTCTGGCAATGAGAGCCATTCCCAAATGCAATCAACACACTGCCTCAGGTGGTACAGACTCCTCCTCCCTGGAGGAATGCTGCAGAGGGAGTGCTCATCCAGGAATAGGCTGGACTAAATAGCCTAGTCTATCTTCTTCCTTGGGTCTTCCAACTCGGAGATTCAGTGATCCTGTGATAACTCAGTTGTCTCCCTAGCACCAAGGACAGGGGTCCCACAGATCACAGGCACTCCATGAACATTTATCAGCAAGGGGGCACAGTGGATAATGCTGAGCCTGGAGTCAGGAAGACTCATTTTTGAGTTCAATTCTGGCCTCAGTCACTTAGTAGCTGTGTGATCCTGGGCAAGTCACTTAATCGCATTTGCCTCAGTTTCCTCATCTGTAAAATGAGCTGGAGAATGAAATGGCAAACCACTCCAGTATCTTTGCAAAGAAAACCCCAAATTGGATCAGACATGACTGAAACGACTACACAACAACAATGAAACATCTACTGGTATGATTAACTGGAATCATAGATGTCAAATGTGACCTCAGAGACCACCTAGTTCAATTTCTTTCTTTTACAGATGGGGAAATGGAGGCTTGGAGACGTTAAGTAATTTATCCAAGATTGTACTACTTCATTATGCATTCGACCATGAACTGCCTGAGTTTTGGCCCCCTGTTGTGTCAAGAATGCCAACACTGGCTTCTTAGCCAGCCTTTAAACTCTTCTACAGTGGGAACCATATCCTCCATCTTTTCTATCCCCCACAAGACCACACAGATATTTTTTTAAGTGTTCCTTACATACTGCAAAAAAATCAGTCAATGGGCATTTATTAAGTACTTAAAATGGGCTGGGTAGGAACGTTGAAGGCCTCCCCCACTAATTCCCAAGCATGCTGGTGAATTTCCTGGGGGCACCATCCATTAAGGAGCATTCACTAACCTCGATGTCCTCGAGTACTCTTCACCACCACAGGGTACCCCAGGGGCTCAGCTTCATCAATCATCTTGGCAAAGTCTTCATGACCACCTGCCAAGAAAGGAGGAAAAAGAAGCCTGAGAGTTAGCGGGAAGGGAAAAGGCAGAATACTTCCAGAGATAGGCCTTGTCCAGGACAACAATGCTCCTCATGTCAGAGTCTACACCATCAGTTTTCATAAGCTGGTGAATAAGAGTTCTAGGTCACCTTTGAACAGCTTCCAGGATGGTGTTTCTTCAGCATTTACCACAACAGAGTAGCTGACTTAGGCAGGCTGGACTTGCCAGGTGAAGTCTTGGCTCTTTTGCATTCAAGGCCCCCCTACCAACCAGCCCCCACTTACCCATCCACCCTCATCCTCCATTCCTCAGTGCAGCCCTTCCATTGCATCCAAACCAGTCATCCTGCCATTTCCCTAATCCTATTCCCCCCCTCCCCCCCACCGCCATACCCCTAATCTCATACCTTATTTTTTTCCCACCTTTGTACATGAGGTTTCCATGGCCTTCTGTTTAAGCCCAGGGAGAAGGCAGATGGTCTGAGCACTCAGGGAAACATGGAGGAGACACTGTTGATAATTAAGAATTGTTTCCCACTTGATGGAGATTTGCCTTTGTAGTCCTAACTTGCTCTTGCCTCAGAGTCTGAATCCCCCTTGCCTGTCTGCATGAACTCTGATTTCCTGGTTCTAATTCTGGTTTGGTAGCTCCCCTGTGAACACCTTGGCTCCTAACTACAAATCCTTTACTAAGCTACTTTACTGTAGACCATGATCTCTGAGCTTGTGACCCTAGGCTGATGTCAGTCAGTCAATAAACATTTATTAAGCACCATGGCTAGAAGAAACTATAGCATGCACAGCAGCACAACTTGGTAAACCAACTTGAGAGAAGGGCCAAACCAGGCTGAAGGTAAATGACAGGCCTCAAACCCATCAGTAATTAAGGGGTGTCTCTGAGCATGTGCAGACTTCCCCCAGTGGAATGAGTGGATGAGAACAATTTGTTCCAATGGCCACAAAGGAAGTTGAAGCAGGTGCTGTGCAGCACTTAGAGCTTGGGCAGGCAGCAAAGTCCTCAAGGTCATCCTGAGCCATCACCAGTCAACCTGATTTCTGCCTTGCCACTGGATTCCACTAACTCTGAAAGAGAGAGTGAGGCTGATGACTCTGTGCACCTCTCCCTCAAGCCAAGCCACTCACAAGCCAAGCAGTCACTTATGATGTCACCAGACCTCTTTGAAACAAAAGACAAAAACATTAAGCACCTGCCTCCTAATACAAAAAAAGAACAGCCCCTGCTCTCAAGGAACTTACAATCTAATCAAGAAAGACAACATACAACAGGCATGTCTTCACCCTGGCCCTAGAATACTAACTTGGTTTGAAGGCAGTACCCTGAGGCTCACACTCCCACTTCCAGAGGGACAGTGTGGGAGAATGCAAAGGGCCCTGGACTAGGAGCTGGGGAAGCCAAGTTCCAGCTCTGTCACTGTGTGACCAAAGGCAAACTACTTCACCTCTCTTGGCCTCAGTTTTTCTCCCTGTGAAATAATGACCTTTAACATCCTTCATGGCAACACCATTCCATGATTCTACTTGGCAAGTGTAGAAACCCATAGTCTTATTGGCATGGCTGAATCAGAAAGGAGTGCTATGGGTGCTCATGACCAGAGCAGGGCAAGGGTAAAAGAATGCATTCAGTTACCAAAGCTCTGGAGAGACAGGCTGAACTAACTGGCTGCCCAGCAATTAGTGCAGAATAGAGAAAGAGTGGCTGGCATAGAACCAAAGGACCTGGCTCCAATTCCATCTTTACCACTTACTACCTGGGGCCTTGAAGCTTTGGCTCTAAATCCATGATCCTATGTATCTTACCTCCTGATTAGACATTGACCTTTTGGCCCAAATCTCTATTCCTGTACTTGACTCCTTCCTCCTCAATGTCCCCTGCCCCCACAACATTTTGGCACTTTGAAAAACCCTTGGTACCAACCTGGCCTTTCCAAGGTTTACCAACCTTGCTTTACACTTGCTTGACTCCTGGTTTGGACCTCGATCCTATCACTAAGAGCAGATTGCCCCATGCCTCCCCTCCCACTATCAGTCGCCTTGTTAGTGACACATGTCGGCCTCTCCTTAAACAAAATACAACTTTTTAAAAAAGAGGACACAAAGGAGCAAGGAAATGACCAAAAATTAGATAAGACAAAATAAATGGAGCTTCAAAGTCTCTTTCAGTCTAGTGAGAAATGAGAAATGCAGCTAAGAGAAGACAATACAGGCAGGATGTGGGCAGGGCCCAGAAGATTCCTCTGGGAGGCATCCATCCACCATAGCAGCAGCGCCACCCCCACCCCACCATAATTCTGCTGGGGCGGCTGATGCCAGGCTATTTGAGGAAGGTGAAATTAGGAAGGAAGCTGGGAGAATAGGATTCTTTTTTTAAAAATGTTTTTAGCTAGTTAGAATAGTGTTTTATTGATGTTTTTGGCTTTTTACAACACTGTCATGTCCCACCCCCACTAACTACATTTCTCCCCACCCACCCCAACCTAAGCAGTCTTCTTTTATAACAAAGAAAAACAATTAAGGAGAATAAATTCAGAGCATCTGACATCATCATGCCACAATTCCCACCTAAACGGAGATAGAATCTGTAGGCCTTGAGCTGGAAGGATCTCAGAGGTAGTCCAGTCTGACCCTCTCCCCTCATGAGAGAACTGCATTTTGTGATCAACTCTCTGCAACCAAGATCAAACTTTGTCTATAATCTGAATGTCAGTGGCCTTTCATGTTGTTCTCATTTATAGTGTTGTAGTTATGGTATCGTGGGGCAGTTAGGTGGCACAGTGGGTAGGGCACTGGGTTTGGAATCAGATAGATTTATCTTCCTGAGTTCAAACCTGCCCTCTGACACGTAACTTCCTAGCTGTGTGACCCTGGGCAAGTCACTTAACCCTGTTGGCCTCAATTTCCTCATCTTTAAAACAAGCCGGAGAAAGAAATGGCAAATCACTCTGGTATCTTTGCCAAGAAAACGCCAAATGGGGTCACAGGAAATCAGACACGACTGAACAACAACCAGTTATTGTATAGGTGCTTCTCCTGACTTTGCCTTTTTTTGTTCTGCATCAATGCTCCCTGTGTTTTTCTGAATTCCACATGGTATTTCTCATGGCACAGCGTCTGATTCCATTCGGGTATCACAGTTTATTCAGCCAGCCCAATGGTGAGAAACCCACTTTGATTCCCAGCCTTTTCCTACTGCTATGAATATTCTGGCATAGAAGGCACCATTCTTGCTGTCACTTACTTCCTTGGGGCACACATACAATATCAACCACTAAGTCCAAGGGCTTTGAGTTAAGTGACTTTTCTTAGTAGAATTCCAAATTGTTTTCCGTAAGGGTTGGACCTAATGGCAGTTCCATCAACTGTATATAATCGTGCCTGGCTTTGACAGCCTCTCCAACATCGGTTACGTCTAACTGTTATCATATTTATCAATGCTATGATATGAGATGAAAGTTATTTTAATTCTATTCTGTGGTTTTCACTGTCAGTACCCCTGCCTGGAATGCTTTCCCCTTTTACCTGTTAGTCAAGTCAATAAATATTAAACACCTACTATGTACCAGGTATACTGTGATGAGTTGGGGACACAAATATGAAAAAAAGACTGTCCCTACCCTCAAGGAGCTTACAATCTAATGGGGGGAGACAACACAAAAAGAGGAGTGGGTGGAATTACAGGTTGGATGGAATAGGGAAAGTCATGAAGGAAAAGTCTAGAGAAGTATGACTAAGTAGAAAGAGTGAAGAAGGCTCCACTTTCCTTGGCTTTAATTCTCAGCTCTGTAATGGGAATCTGAAGATCTTCCCTGGCCCTTGGCCCCTTGATAGGATTAAGTGAATCTGAGAACCTTCCCTGATTTGAGAATATACTCTGGCCCCTAATGGGCTCAATGTGGTCACATGGAGCCTGTGGTGGGAGGCTTGTTTTTCAGGAATGCCCACACCTTGTTACTTTGTGATTGGGCAGTAGGTCAAGAGGATTTTGACATCCTCTGACCCAGTAAAAGGCTATATATACCCTGATGTAAGGTTTTGCTTTGGGGCTCACTTTGGGAAGAGTTGTGTGATTTGGCCAGATGAGACTCTGGGCAGCCATTGAGCCCCATGGCTTTGAAAACCCAGATGTTGGGGCTTCCCTCTCTGGTAACTAACTAGGTATGAATGGTAATGGTTAGACAGCTGGAAACCCTGTCTTCTGAACTGTGTTATTTTCTGTTGTAACTTCTGTTTGTACTCTCTGAAGTTCAGGGTGCTGAGTTTTTCCCCCAAACTAGGTAAATGATATACATTAGTTTGATTGATTAAAGTAAGATTGTTAACCCATTTTGAGTTGCTTTCCTTTAGAAAAGCAGATCTAAGAACCTGTGCTAGCAGCCATCCTGGGTATGCTAGGGGGCTTGCTGCTCCAATCCCACTATCTACAGAAGGCCTCTCTCAGTGTCCCCCTCTTCCCATCTTCCCCATACTATTACCTTCTCTATAAGATGACTTCCCACTTAACCATTTAAACTGTGATTAGTGTTTTATAAGAGTTTGAGCTAGGTAATGCCAAACTGTTTTCATTCCCATGTTTTTAAATGGTTTCCTTTTAAATTCTCAACTTTCCACCCCTCCAAATGAATTCTGTTATTCTTTCACCAACTGCTGAAGTGGTAGATCTTCTTGAAAGAACCAACCATAATATTCTACATGTTACAACCAGTTTTGTTGTGGCCACGAATGACCATTCTGCAGGTAAATTGTGCTGGCTATGTCCCTGAGGTGGCTGTCTGCGTATGGACGTCTGAGACAATGGTGCCTGCGGCCAGGGAGAGGGTCTGTAATAAGAAGACATGTCCAGGATCAAGGCATCTCTAACGATACTCTCTGAGCCACACTCTTGCCCTAGGGACCTACCAATACCACCAGTGGCTAGACCTGTCCATTGGTGCTCTACAGTCCTTCACAGTCAGATAGCAATTAATTCCATCCTTCAATCAATAAATCTTACTGCACACTTAGTGCCTGATAATTCACTTTGCCTTTATGAGGATGACCCAGGAGACACAGGAGGGAGAACAGAGAGAGAAGGTGAGTTTAGAATTGTTCAGGGTTCTCAAAAGACATTTTCTGACTAAGGTTGTTGCTTACAGCTAGGGGAGTGAGCATGGGGCAAACAGGACATGGGTAGATCTCTTAATTATCAATTATGCCAACCTTGTGAACTACAAGATCAAGAATTAAAGGAAAGAGGAGTATTCTAGCAGCCAGTAAAAGTTGGAGCCCAGCCAACAGGCCCTGGCAGACAAGCTACATGGGTAGAAAACAGCAGGAGGAGCTAGAAGGTATGACAAATAAGATCTAAATCCTAGCATGTATGAAAGATGTGGCTCTAAGCCCCCATGGAGAGCAGGTCCTGTTCCAGTTTTCACCATGTGCTGTAGGAAGACCTAAAAACAAAGAAAGGTTCTAAGGGGAGAGCAAGGGGACCTTAACTAAGGTTTGGAGTCTAAGGCTCTGGAGGTTGGAAAGAGGAAGGATTGACATAGTAAAAGAAAAAGGGAAGAAAACCCTCTGAACAGCTGGAGCTGGATAGACACTGTCATGTTTTTCCCACAAAGAACAGGCCTAGGCCATCTGAAGAGAGGGACTTCACTTTTCCTGTGTGCTAGTATTAGGATTCTCTTATATGTGATAGGAGAGAAGGAAGGGAAGGAGGGATCAAAAAGGGGGGTGGGGAAGGACCTATATGTACAAAAAATATCTACAGCAGCTGTTTTTCTGGTGGCAAGGAACTGGAAATTGAAGGAATGCCCATCAATTGAGGAATGGCTGGACAAAGATATGATTGTGATGGAATACTATTGTGCTATAAGAAATGACAACCATGATGCTTTCAGAGAAACCTGGAACAGATGCAGAGTGAAATGAACAGAACCAGTAGACATTGTACACAGTAACAGCAATACTGTACAATGATCAACTATGAAAGACTTAACTATTCTCAGCAATACAATTATGTAAGACAATTTTGAAGAACTCAGGATGAAAAACGCTATCCATCTCCAGAGAAAGAACGGATGTAGCCTGAAAGCAGATTGAAGCATATTTTTTTTCTTAGGTCTTTTTTGGTCTGTGTTTTCTTTTACAATATGACTAATATGGAAATGTTTTCATGACTGAACATATATAACCTATATCAAATTACTTGCCTTCTCAATGAAGGGGGAGAGGAAAGATGGAAAGAATTTGGAACTCAACATTTTTAAAACTAAAGTTAAAATTTTTTACATGTAATTGGAATGTGTGTGTGTAGTCAGCAAACGAGTACAATAATATTTTGGAAAAAAAGGGGGTAGGAGAAAAAGAAGTAGGATGAGGAGAAAGAGGAGGAGGAGGAATTGGTCAAGGTGGCCATATCCTGAATGGAACAACAGTAAGATTACAACAGTAAGTCTTCTAGGAGTTCAAATTCGGGATTTGGCAGAAAGTTGCCTGAGGCCTATCAAACCAAACAATAACTATCCATTCCAGCAACTATTTAGGAGCAAATAATTCAACTGAAAAAGTCTCTAAGTGTTGTGGAGAGACACAGTTTGGGTACTTAAATTCAAATTCTGCCCCTCCCATTTTTGAAGGAAGGAACTGGGTTAGTCACCCAGCTCTGTTTTCGGAATATATAGTTCCTCTCCAGCACCCAGAATAGCGCATGATGCCCTTTAACTCAGAGATACATTACCCCAGTAGTGCTATTCCATACCCCAGAGATCAAGGAAAAATGAAAAGGTTCTATTTATACAAAAATATTTGTGACAGTTCTTTTTTATGGCAGAGCAATGAAAACTAAGAGGGGGTGCCCATCCATTGGGGAATGGTTGAACAAATTATGGTACATATATATCATGAAATACTACTATAGAGCAAGAAACTATGAGGCTCTTTCAAAGAAACATCAGAAAACACGCATGAACTGTTGCAGAATGAAGGGAGTAAAACCAGGAGAGTAATTTATACTATAACACCAACAATATAAAAACAAACAATTGTGAGACCTGATTCAGATCAATACAATGATCAACCATGATTCCAGAGGATGGAAGATGAGGAATGTTCACCACTTCCTGACCTAGAGGTGACAGACTAACATGTAGAATGGGAGAGGCCAGTTATTGAGCATGGCCAATATGGGAATTTACTTTGCTTGACTAGGGCATTTAGGTGGCGCTGTAGATAGAGTTCCAGGTCTAGAATCAGGAAAATTCATTTTCCTGTAACACTTCTCCAGTCACTTACTAGCTGTGTGACCCTGGGCAAGTAATTTAACCCTGTTTGCCTCAGTTTCCTCATCTGGAGAAGGAAATAGAAAATCACTCCACTATCTTTGCCAAGAAACCCCCCAGCAGAGGTCACAGAACGTTGGAAACAACTAAACAATTCCACTGATTAGCTTGACTATGCTCATCTGTTACAAGGGTTTTGTTTTCCTTTTTTTTCAGTTGACAAAAGGGAGAAAAAATTAAATGCTTAATGATTGAAAAAAATGTTTTTAAAGTAGCAGCATTAAAGGAAAAAAAAACTTCAGGGTCCAGGTGATGCTTCCATCTGTGCTGATGAATGAAAGCGGAGATTTTAGGAGAGAAAGTAGGCTATGAACAGATGGATGAAAAGTTGGTGCTGAGAAGAACAGGAGTTGGCTTTCTGTACCATGGCTTAAGATACAGGAATGAAAGGGCTCTTGGCCAGAGATTGAAAACATCGAAAAGGACCAGGAAGAATGCAGTTGCCTAGAGACTGGCTGATCTGGTAGAAAGTTTTAAAACTGAAAACAGAGAGAGAGGGAGAAAAGTACGGAGACAGCTATTAAGCCAGATATAATAGTGAGTAACATGGATAGGGTAAAGAATCTCAGTGCTTCAAGGGATCTCAAAGCCCATCTAACCCACCCCATACCTTAGCAATAGGAATCCCTTCTACATTCCTAATAAGAGGTCATCCATTCCTCACCTAAAGATCTCCAGTGACAAGGCACTGATTACTGAGATAATATTTATAAAGCACTTAGTGTCAGGCATATAGTAGGTACTTAATAAATGCTTATCCCTTTCCTTTCCCCTTCTCTATCTCCAGAGGCCTATTTCTCTTATGATAGCTCTGTCAGTAAATTTCACCTTAGGTTGACCTGAAATCCATCTCATTAACTTCCGCTGTTGATCTTAGTTCTGTCCTTTGAAATAAAGCAAAGCAAGTCTAAACTCTCTTCCATAGGCCAACCCTTCAAAAATCTAAAAACAACAGTCATCTTCTCCCCACCTCCCAAGCTTGTCTTCTTATGGATGAACATTCTTAGTTCTTTCAATTCATCATATGGCATGATTTCAAGTCCCCTCATCTCTAGCTTGTAAAATCCTTCTTAAACTGTAGCGCCCAGAAGTAAGTAGTCCACAGGTGATCTGACCAGGGCAGAGCACAAAAGCACCGTCATCTCCCTCACACCTCCTTGTTCTAGGCTCCATGCTTTCTCTTACTGTGACCTAACACTGTGTTAGCTTGTTAGGTTGCCCCTTCACAGGGATGACTCATATTGAGTTCACAGGCCACTCAACACTCCCAGGGTCCTTCTCATATGAGCCACTGTTTTACCGTTTCTACCATGCCTACAGTTGGGAAGTTGATTTTTTTTAATCTATGCACAAGACTTTATATTTATTTCTAATTAAATTGCATCTCATTAGATTCAGTCCATTTCTCTAGCCTTTCAAGATCTCTTTGGATAAAGAATTGATCATCCAATGTATTAGCTATCTTTCCTGAAGGCATTTGCTACTGGTTTATGTAGATTAATTTCTACTATTGAATCCAATAGCTGAACCAGTGCCCAATCTTGTGAACGCTGCTGTCATTCAGTTCGTGTCTCTTGATCTTGTGTACAAGTCTATCTTGAGGTTTTGGTCAAATGCTTTGTGAAATCCAGATATCCTATGTCTATGTCCAGGCTGGTAACCCCACAAAAAAGGATGATGTTAGCCTGGTGTGATTTATTATTAGTGATGATAATAGTAATAATAAGCAATTATATAGCACTTCAAGGTTTGCAAAATACTTTACAACTATCTTATTTTATCCTAATGACCCCAGGGTTGGGGGGGGGAAAGGAGGTCCCATTATAATCTCCATTTTACAGAAGAGGAAACTGAATGCTGTGACAATATTGGCCCCAAAGAAAGGATCTAGGAAGACACCTTCCTTCCTTCCAGAGCTGGGGACTATAGGAATGGAATAGTGACGGTGTTGGAGTAGCTGGTTGGTGCAGTACTTAGTTTTGCCACACTGGATTTTCCCCCCTCTTTTTTCTTCTGCTTTAAAAAGGATGGTTCATTGTTTTAAAAAGGATGGGGAAAAGAGGAGTATGAATTGGAAATGTAGATAATACAAAAACAAGAGATGTCAATAAAAATTAAACAAAAAAAAAACTTCTTTAAAAAAATGAGTTGCTAAAGGTGCTGATGAAGAAGTACAGCTCAGACCAGGTCAGTGTACCCCAGTCAAAGTCCCAAGAGTAAATCAGAATGTCATCCCAACAGATGGCCAGGAGTTCATGAAGCACTGAAAAGGGAGTGGGGCATTGCATAACCCAGGAAACATGACTACTGATTCATACTGACCAATGTGCCTAGAAGGCATGATTTGCCCTCTCGTATATGGAGGAGCCTCTAAGTTCTGCCAGATGTCCAACACGTTAAAAAAAACAAACAAACAATAAAACAAGATTGAACCAAACCCTGCCTGATTCAGCTGATTCAGTCAGTCTGACTAGAACTTATGGCAGGAGATAAAATTAATGAATGATCATAACCCTGAATGCCTGGGAAATATGAACATCTTGCTTTTCTCTTTAAAAAGAGAAGAAAACTTGGGGCGGCTAGGTGGCATAGTGAATAGAGCACTGGCCCTGAAGTCAGGAGGACCCGAGTTCAAATCTGGCCGTAGACACTTAACACAAAAACTAGCTGTGTGACCTTGGGCAAATCACTTAACCCCAAGTGTCCTACCTACCCCTCTCCAAAAAAAAAAAAAAAAAAGAACAAACAAGCAAAAACAACCACGTCTGGGGTCCCCTTGGATGAGGTAGAATGATATCACAGGATCCCAAAGATATAACAGCCCTTGGCCACTAGCCAGAACAACCCATTCCCACAATATTCACTATAACCCACCCAACAATCAGCACCTAGACTTGGCTTGACGACCTCCAAGAGGAGGACTACATGGCCTTCTGAGGAGGCCCTTCTACTTTGAGATTGTTGGGAAATTTGTCCTGCCATCAAGCCTAAATGTGCCCCTTCCTTCTAATTCTGCCATCTGGGACCAAAAAATAAAAAAAAATCAAAGAATCTTCCTTCTGCATTGCTGGCCCTTCAGATACGTGAAGCTGGCTCTTTTATTCTCTCCTCTTTTCCCCCTATGACTTTTCTTCTATGTGCTAAACCTCCCCAGTTCTTTTAACTGACTAACCCCCTGCAGATGTTTTACACAGGAATTCCTGGAATGAGGGAGTCTCAGGTTTAACTCTCCTATGTAACTGACTGGCCAGGTGGAAACCCCAGGAACTAGGTTAAGGGAAATGATATGGTCTATTCAGGGGCAACCTGAATACTTTCCTAACACTAAGGACATTATAAAATTGTTGATACACTGAGAAAGGAGGCTAATCTCAGATCTGATAGAGGATAATGAATGAATGGAAGTCTGGCAATTCTGATAGCAATAAAGGAAGCAAAATATTCACTTCCAGAGTGGGAAGGAATATCTAAGACAGTGTGACAGCTAGCCAATCAAACCACAGTATGACTAAAAATAGGGGAGCATGGGTGACATTTTGAATTCTATAATCTATAATGTTCTCCCCAGTCAGATCATCATGTATCCATCCTCATGAATCTGGGAGTCTTGACCTCAGGCACAATTTACCAGAATTCTCCAGCATTATCGATGATGCCTGGGGTTGACAAGGTACCTGCTCATGTTGGAAGAGATTGGAGTCTAAGATGTTTGTAAAAGCAAATCATGTGAGAAAAATTATTCAACAGCTCATAATCTTTGACCCAGCAGTCTGATCTCCTTTACTGGTCACTTGCCCTAAGGAAGTCAACAACAAAGAGAAAGGTCTCACATATAACAAGATATACTTACAACACTTTTTTGTATTGCAGTGGAAATGAGTTAGGTGCCCACTGACTGGGAGAATAACTGAACAAAGTACATTGTCAGATATGATAGGATATTGTGGCCCTGTAAGAAATGGCCAAAATGAGGAATTCAAAGAAAATGATGTGTGGACTGATATAGAGCAGAAGAAGAAGAAGCAGGGGAAGCCTATATGCAATGACTACAATAATGTAAACAAAAACCATGCAAAAAGACAATGAATAAATGCAATGATCAGGGTCCAGCTGACCAGATAACAAATGTGGCAGAAGCTTGGTTGCTATATTGGTTGTTTTTAATAGTTTTTCTTTGTTAAAAGGGAAGGCATGTATGTGTGTGTATGTGTGTGTGTGTGTGTGTGTGTGTATGGTGTGTGTGCTCATGTACATACATATGCATTTTAGGTCCTGGATAAAGGGCATACAGGGGAATGATTATGATGTTAAAAAGCATAAAAACATGAATTGTTAAAAATTGTAAGTTTCCAGAAGTACCTGAATTCATAATTCTCAGTAGTCTGGGAATGCTAGCTTGGAAGACTGAAGAGGTTAGTCAGTACTTGGGCCATGGTTCCTAAGATCCTTAAGGAACAAGGCTGGGCTAGCAAGGAATTCAAGCAGTGCTGTGGGAATTCCAGCATGTCAGGACTTGGACCAAATACAGCTCTGAATTAGAATGGATAAGGTTTCAGTCACTTCTATTGAAACTAGTTTGTCCCTAAGGGGATTAGGTGGCCCCTTTGACAACAGAGTATGTCTGACTCAGGACTCAAACATCAGGTTCCCCAGCTGAGGAGAGATCCTGGCCTACTGGGGAAGGGGTCTGGCTGTCTGCATGGGGGGAATATGACAAAAGGGAGGAGTCTGCTGACAATATATTAAGGTGGCCCAGGAATAGAATGTCAATATGGGGTCATGGGGCAGAAAAGGATTATCTGTTTGACAAGCAGAGCTCATTTACCAGGGAACAATCACTTCAAAGAAGGGTTTAGTATAAATCTGGTCCAGGTACAAAAGCACAGGTTAACAAGAAGATATGTATTTGTGTGTATGTATATGTAAATGTGCATTATGTAAATATCTATAGATAACAGATATAAATAGAAACATAGATATAGATGGGACAGGATCAAAACAGAGATTTTACTAAGGTTAGCAGCTGGGGATACTAGGCTCCACTTATCTCTTAGTTGCCTGGCTGGCCAGAATGGACCTTAGAAGCTATCAGGAACAGTCTTATACTACCTTAGTGAGTTAAGGTAGACTTGATATTATGGCATGAGGAGGGGGAAGGCAGAAAACTAAATAACCAAGCCAATCAGAATTGTATATGAGATAGGAGCAAACAGGGTCTAAATAAGAGCCTGAAGTTAAAATAAAACACATGAGTTTGAGTGCATCTGCTTTAGGACAGCTGTTCAGCAATGTTTGGGACAGAGGAAAATGCCAAATAGTGATATTCTGAAGAGGTGAGACATGATTACATTCAGTTTCTGTTAAAAACAAAACTGTAGTACAAACTGAATACCAAAAAAAAAATGTTATGAGTAGTCTAAGCAGAGAAATGATCAGCCAGGTGGACCTGATTGTGAAAGGCTTGATGGAGATGAGCTCTGGGTGTGGTGTTGGAGGAGAGACGGATAGAGACTGAAAGGAAGGAAAAGGATAGGACATTCCAGATGAAGGGAATGGTTCATGCTAAGACAAGGGAGTAAGAAAAAGTGAAATGCCTTTGATACAGAAGATCCTGCTTGCAGAGCAAACGAGATATGAAGAGGTTTGGGTAGGAGAAGATAGAAAGAAACCAAGAATCCAAGTGGCTAAAGTCTGGCCCCATTTCAGGTCAACTCACCATAGGAAAACGTGTCTGGCATGGGGACCCCATGTCCAGCCAGCTCTTGGAATGTCCAAAACTTGTTGATGCAGTTCAAAATGCTCTGGGGGCGGTTGACCAAGCGGCAACCTAGCTTCTCCAAGTGTCTCAAGACAGTGATGTCACTGTCTGACTGCACTGAAGGTGTGGGCACCCGCACGAGCACCACATCTGGGAATGTTGTCAGAGCCTTCTGGTTCACCTGCAGGCCTGCAAGAAAAGAACAAAAGTGAGCATGGTAGAGGAGGTGGGGGTACAGACAGAGACCACCTCTCTGAGGCTTTAAGGGTCCAGCAGCAAAGGCCTCCCCCTCAGAGTCCTAAGTGAAAGCTTATCTGGAGGATGGACTTTGAAGTGGTCATTCTATTATCAAAACACAACACAACACAACACAGCACGGCCCAACTTCACATTCCCAACAAATGTAGACAGCATGATTATGGTAAAAACACTGGGCATCACCCAGAAGCAAGAGAATAAACAGTGAGTCCTACAACTAGAAGGAATGTTGGGAGATCATCTAGTCCAGACCCTGCTTTCCCACAGAAGTCAAGTCTCATACCTCTGTCATGTACAGGTATCTGGGAGAGCGAAAGCTTAAAGAAAAAGGAATCATCCATTTCACTTATGGAATTCAGATCTAATAGTCCTTCAATGACCTAACTTAAAAAAAAAACCAACCCCCCCCCCTCCATTAGCTGTGAGCTCCTCAAAAGCAGAAGACTTTGGTTTTTGCCTTTCTTAGAATCCCCAATACTTAGCAAAGTGCCTGGAACATAGCAGTTGTTTAATAAATGCTAGTGGATTCATTTAAAAGGTTGGCTACCATGAGTCAATCCAGCAAGAGTTTATTTGAGCACCTACTATGTACCCCGGACCCTTTGTGGATGAAGGGAGTGAAGGGAGATGCACCATTTTTCTAAATGTCCCCTCAGGGCTCTTTCCCACAGCAGCACAAACAGCCACCAGCTTCAGAGCAATTCACATTCCTTAACTTTAAACCAGGTATGAGACATCTGATGGGAAGGAGGCAGAGAGCAGATTACACATTCTCCAGGGAGGGAAATATCAGAAATGAGGCAGGAAGGAAAAACAACACCCTTTCACCATTGACTCACAGCATGCCTCTCCCATTTTAACAGCTATTTTACTAATCAAAAGGGAAGGAGACAGAAGAAATTATTCTGAGAAATTACTACTAATAATAGTTAGCATTTATAATAAAGTATAAAATATATTTCTATAATATAATTATAAATCTGTGTGAAAATGTTTATATATTTATATGCATCAATACAATATATACAATTTCTATCCATTACAATAGCATTTTAAGGCTTGCAAAGTGCTTTAAGAACATGATCTCATTTTGTCGATGCCCATGCCTATGCTGATGGGGTAAAGCTTACAGACCAGGGCATAATTGCAATTTGTTTTGCAGTTTGCAAAGTGCTTTCTATATACCATCATGATGATGCTATGCTATGAAGCTGACTCTTTAGGTATTACTATCTCCATTTTATAGATGTGGAAACTGGGGCTCAGAGAGAGCCTAAGTGACGCCATAGTTGGAATGCTAGTCATGATGGCATGATTTGAGCCCAGGTCACCCTGACTTCAAGTCCAACACTCTAGCATACCAAGCAGGCCTCAAGGCCACATATGGCCCACTAGGTCCTCAAGAGCGGCCCTCTGACTGAATCCAAACCACATGTGGCCTTGAGACCACAGGTTCCCCACCCCAGGGTAGGTGATCCCCCTGACCTCTTTCCCCCCATCTCCTGAGGATTCTGAAGAATACCCTGTATTCTTTTTTTTTTAACCTTTCATAAAGCAGCCTGATTCATGCTCTAACCATGTCTGGAACAGCTGCTGGTGACAACCTCAGGGAGGCCATGGAAAGGTGATGAGTAGAAAGTAATGAGAAGTGGGGGCAGGAAATGGGACAAACACACATATTATGTGTCCTCAGTCTAGAAAAAGCACAAGGGCCAGACCAACACCACCTACAGAGACAACGTTGGGTGCTGAATAAGGCAGAAGACTTATGGAAATCCTGCCATCTGATGAGAAGAATGACTTTGCAACAGAAAAATAATCCAGTGGGATGAGAAGCAGCAGAAGCCTCCAGCTCTTGGAACCCCACACAAAACCATGGACAGATAAACTGGTATAGGGGGAAAAATGAATTACTCAGAAAAATATCAACAATGAACAAGTGGATGGAGACAGCTCAGCCTCAACATGTGGGCTCACAAACACCTAGGAAATCTTACCAGAGCTTCATCTCTCTCCTCCAAAGGTAAAGCTTTGGGCTTGGCTCATTCCAACTGGAGCCTTTAATAAATGAAGACTGGAACCGGTTAAGGCGCAGCCCAACAGGCTCGGGGAAAGCAGTTATCTACACTCTATTTCTCTGGGCTCCAGGCTGTCTGTCCATCCCTGCACTGGGAGATACATGATTGGTTGAAAGAGGAAGTCACCGACCCAATCGCATTTCTGCCCCTCTTCTAGTTCTGCTCCATGACAGGGCTGGTATACTGTCACCCTAGCTGTTCTGGCTAAGGCCTGCTCCAGCTTTGCCTCTGGGCCTGGTGCCCTCACCCCACTCCCTGCCACAATTCTGGGAGCAGCAGAGCAGCTGCCAAAGCCAATGGCTTCTGCAGGAGTCGCAGTTTCCCCTACAGCTTCTGGGAAAGTAGTCAAGGTGCCAGGGAGGGGGAAGAAGGTGGATAAGGGGAGCTGACCAAGGAAAGGGTTTGAGAATGCCACTGGGGAACAAGATGAGAGACTGTATAAAAGGGTATCCCCTATGCTAGAGAGAAGAAGGGGATATGGGAGGCAGGAAGTGAGAAGAGAAACAAAGAACAAAGCTAACTCTGCTGCCAGAAACTCCTGGCTACTCAGCTGCAGGAGCAACTCAAGGCCAAATTATAAAGGAAGGAGGCTCAGTTTAGTGTGGGAAATTATTTTGTCTGACACCCTCATTTTACAGAGAAGGAAACTGAGGCACAGAAAGGTTATGTGACTTGCCCCAGGCCACTCACAGCATCCAGAGCTCTCTGCTTGCCACCATTCTGAAAACTTCCTTTTTGTTCTGAGACTCCCCTTTCTGTGCCCCTCCCCTCACTGACACAGAGTATCTGGGGCCTCTTCTTGCTCTCTCCCTCTACTCCATCAAAGCTTGCTCTTAGGAAAGGATTTGACCAGCTGAGTCATAATGAGGTATACCTGACCAGTAAAGCTTAATGTATTACTTCTTCCAAGATTGGTTTTAAGAGCAAATGAGTAAACTTAGCCCAAAGGAATGAACTCCTAATTATGGAATGTCAGCCATGGATGAGAAGGTGGGGGAAGGGACAGCTTTGGGTAAAAGGACCTTCTCCAGGCCTTAAAATTACCTCCCTCCTGCTCTGCCCTCAATCTGGTCACTGCAAGTGCTAGAAAGGCCAGAAATACAGAAGGAAGGGGGTGTGTGTGTGTGTGTGTGTGTGTGTGTGTGTGTGTGTGTGTGTGTGTGTGTGTGTCTGGGGGGTGGTAAGGAAAAGTAGGGTGTGCCTTTCTCAAACAGCAAGTCTTTTCATATGATTAAGTATGTAATCCAGTGTCTGAGAAATAAATCTGACAAAGAAATATGTATTCTACTTCCTTCAGGGGGAACTGAAAATAGTTTTTGTGCATTCCCACTGAAGAATAGAACTAGCTGGGAGCTTTTGGCCTATATCTGCCTCCCTATTGCTGATCACTTTGGAACAATATTTCCCTTGGCCTTGGGATTTACCATGTTTGGCCTTAACCCAAGCCCTAAAAGTCAAGCATTTGGGGGAAGCCAAACCAAGTCCTGCTTCATTTCTGTCCATTATGTACAAGGGGAAAAATGACATGTGTAACCCCACTTGATTATCAATGTGCCCCCAAACCCCAGAGATGTGTCCAGTTCTAAATTCTGCATGAGGCTGATCATCTGTTAGGAGCAGGTACCTTCAAGTCTGAAAAAAATAACACAGTTATAGGCATAACTGAAAATCCACTCTGCCACAGAAACCATTCAAAGAAACATTTATTACATTCCTCTGATACCATGTGCTAGGCACATGAACATCAATATTGAATGTCAATAGGTATAATCTTTGCCCTCAAGGTGCCTACTCATCAAAGGGTGCATTGGTTACACTTATAAGGGGTTACCAAAGAATGTGGATTCACAATCACTCTCCCCTATAGGGATTAAACCTATTGCTAAGAAAACGGAGATCAGGTACCCTCTCTCACTTCCTTTAGAACCTTCCTCTAGCTATCATCCTCTCCTTTTTTAAACCACCAATCTCTCTCCCCACTGGCTTCTTCTCTTCTGTCCAAAATCACACTTAGGTCATTTCATCCTTTAACAACAACAAAAAAGGTAAGAAGTTACTTCTGACCTTAATCTACATAGCTATCATTTCGGCATACCCTTTATGCCAAAGTATTGAAAGAATTATTTAAACCCATTGCTCATTATCATTTCCCCTCCCATCCTTCTATTAAGGACACCACCATCCTTCTGTGTGCCCAGGTTCACTTTCTCAGGGTCATCTGCCTTCTTTGATGCCTCTATCTTACTCCCCCCACGTATCAAATCAGTTGCCAAATCTTGTCATTTCTCTCTCCACAATCTCTTGCCTAGGTTCCCTTTTCTCCACTCACATAACTACTAGCCTACTAGTTCTGGCCCTCATTACCTCCCACTTGGACTGCTGAAGAGCCTTCTGGTTGTTCTCTCTCCCTCATGTCTCTTCTCTCTCCAATTCATCTTTCACCAAGGCACCAAAGTGATTTTCCTCAAGCATAGATCTGACCATGTCACCCATACTCCTTTCCCCCAATCCCACAATTTGTTTTAATTCCATAGCTCCCTATTACCTCCAGGATAACACAGTAAATCCTTTTTTTGTCACTTAAAGCTCTTCACAGCACCAGACCCCTTCTTATCTTTCTAATTTAATATTTCACTTCCAACCATGCATTCTGCAGGAACCACATTGGCCCACTTGTTGCTCTTTGCGCACAATAATTCATCTCCTGTCTCTGGGGCTTTGCTCTGGATATTCTCGAGGCCTGAAATGTTCTCCTTCACCACCTCTGACTCTTAGAACACTCTTTTAAGACTCAGTTCAAGTGCGGGAGCTCTTCTGCACACCTTTGCTGGTCCCCCAAGTTGCTAGAGCCATCCACTCTACAGTTACCATTCCTCTACTCTATTTATCTCATATGTTCTGATTTAGATATGTTGTTTCTCGTATTAAAAGGTAAATTCCTTGAGGGTAGGGAGTGGGGCTTTCTGTTTTGTTTTGTTCTTTGTATCCTGCAGCATCAATGCTTAGCACAGTAACTGACACATAGTAAGTGCTTAAATGTGGATTGATTGACTGCTGTATCTTCTTCCTTCCTTCTCTCCCACTCACTCCTCAGATTCCTCACAATCTAACTTGCATTTCCATCAATCTTCTAAAACTTCTCTTTCCAAACATCAATAAAATGAAGCTTCTTTGGAGATGACCAGATCCGGGGGCAATTCTTCAGCCTTCAGATGTGTACAAAGCGGGCACAAGGCCACATTACAAGGGATGACACTGATTGTTTCCATAGCTCATTTGAGTTATAATAAGACACTTACTTATTTTGAGTCTTAAAGGAAACCAGGGATTCCAAGAGGCAGCTGTGAGGGGGGAGAGTATACCAAGTACAGGAGACAGCCAATGCAAAGGCAAAGAGATGGGAGATGGAGCATCACGTATAAGAGGGAGCAAATGAGCCAGTGTAGCTGGACCACAGAGCATGTGACTGACTCTCCATCTCTGGTGGCTGTGATTCAGCATTCCTCTGGTTCATTCTACTTCTCTGGCTCCTTCTCATCTTCCTACACCCTAATAGTTGGCATTCTCCAAGGCTTTGTTCTTGGCTCCCTTTTGCTATCCTCTCTTCCTCTTTGGTGAGCTCATCCATTCCTACAGCTTCAACTAGCATCACCTCTACACCAGTGACCTCCAAATCTATAGCTTTCATTCTGCCTTGGTCTGAATGTCTAAAGTGCCTCTACACTCAAATATAATCTCAACACCACAGATCCAACATGAGGGTCAGCAAGGCACAACAGAAGGTGTTGAACTTGGAGTTAGGAGAATTTGTTTTAATTCTTGTTTTTTTACACATTTACTGACTATGTGACCAGGGGCAGGTCACAAAATACCTCAGAGTCTTAGTTTTCTCAGCTACAAAATGGGCATAACAATCTTTGTTCTGTCTACCTATAGGATTATTGTGAGGAATGGACTCTATAAACTTTAAAGGGCTATATAAATGTGAGTTATATATATCTCATATCAAAATTATCAGCTTCCTATTCCTTCTCCCCCTAACTTTCTAATTTCTGTTAATCCTCTCTGTCACTAATGCTTAAAAACTTATCTTTGATTTTTCTCTATTGTCCCTACCCCATCTAATTACTGATTGATTGATAAAATCATAGTTTTATATATATATATACATATATACATATATATACATAGTTTCTATCTTTACAAAATTTATCAAAACTTCGTTTGAATTTATTGTCTGATTCCATGTCAAACCCTTTGGCACTTAACACAGTGCTTGGCAAACAGTAGGAGCTTAGTAAACACTTGTTAATTGATCAATCATCTTTCATCATCATACTTTTAGCTAACATTTAGATTGTTGTTGTTTGTCCTTCGTTCTTGAAAAGGACCATAACATCAAGGAGGTGATGCCATGTCTTGCAAGTGAATTGAATTTAAGTGAGGAAGGGTTGTGCAAAGTCACCAACCTCACTTTCTCCTCCAGAGCCATCTGGATTCAGTGACCAGATATAGATCTGGAGATGGCCCCCAACATTTAGAAAATGCTAAGTTTTATGAAGCGTTTTTATATGTATGTATGTATGTATACCCACACATATATACATATATTTTTTTCATGTATAAAAATACATGAGACAATAGTGGATCAAAGGGTTTAAATCTTACCCAAGGTCCTACAGATAGTACAGTCAAGACAAATACTTGATGCTCTTTCCATGGACCAAATCCAATCTAGTTGACAGTACTAAAGGTAGGTGCCCTTACAGGGGTCAAAGGACTAAAACTCAAAATAGTCAATTCAATGGGCAGATACGGCACTAGCATTTTTTTGAAAGAAAAAGAGATCAATTGCCTTCTCAATGGGTTAGGGGAAGGACTGGAGAGGAGAGAATTCAGAACTCAAAATTAAAAAAAATTAAATAAAATTTATTTTATTTAAATAAAAATGTAAAAATAAATTAATTTAATTTAAAAAAGAAAACTAAGACTTTTCATATTTATTTTAAAAGGAAGATAAGTTCTCTTTTCTTCACATGGTGAAATAATACTAGCTAATAATCACTAATTTTTTAATTGTACTTTGCAAATATTATCTAATTTTATTCTCACAACAATCCTGGGAGCACTAGCTATCATCATCCTCATTTTTAAGATGAGGAAACTGAGACTTGCAGAGGTTAAATGTCTTGCTCAGAGTCACACAGTTAGTAGGTGTTTGAGGCTGAATTTGAACACAGGTCTTCTTACTCCAGGTCCAGTGCTCTGTCCACAGAGCCACCCAGTTACAGGCATCACCCTACTTCTTTTTGGAACTCTAATATATTCATTTATATATTAATGAGTAAAAGACTGCCCCAAATAGGTGGTTTTCCCCACAGAATCAGTTTAGAAAAATTGTATACATATTAAATCAAGCAACAAAATAAATAAACTTCATCATGTGCAATAGCAAATAAATGTGCTATTTTATTTTAAGATGTAATGGAAATAATCTAGAAACATGTACCTGATCATTTTTAAAAGAAATAAAAAAGGAAGTCTATTGTTAAAAATTGTTACCAGTAGGGTGAAGGAACACAGTTGGAGCTATGGGCTGGAAATGAACTTGAAGAGTTCACCTTTGCCTAGTTTAGGGGAGAGGAGGTATTTAACCTACTTCACATTGCATCCAGTGACAGAGTACACCTGTCAAAGCAGCCAGTCTTTGGTGAGGTTCCCATGGTAGTGTGCCAGTGAACATTCAGGTTACAGGTCTGGGAAGCTTACTGGCGCCAAGCTGGGGTTTATTTGGCCCGGTATTTCTTCCTGTTTCCCTCTGCTATAGTTTTGTGTGGTCTTTGTTACTGAACCTCTGGGGAAGACAGGAGCTCATGTGATATGTCCATTTTTCCTCAGGTGTCTGCATGAGGCTCACTGTTGGGACCTGTGCTGTACCATGGTCAGCACACTGAGCATATCAAAGAGGAGATCTGAGCTGAGATGACCTGAGAGTGGCCTATCTGATCCACTGTAGCTGAGCTCACTTGCCCATCACTTAAAAAGATCACCCAGTGGGCAGGCATTTTACGATTCTAAGAACTGAGAACTCTCAATTATCCACTCCAATGGAGATATATAAGGAAGAGATCATCCAAAATGGCAGGTGGTGGGGAAAATCCATTTATAGTTGACTTTAGGCTCAGTTCCTGAGCTTACATTTGAATGTCTGCAGAGTACTTCTGGTAACATGACTTGGCGAAGGAAGAGCTGGCAAGGTTTCTCATCCTGCCCCCTCTTCAACACCTCCCTGTACATTTCACTCCAGCATTACCTCTCAGACTGATGGAAAATACCAACCTAAGCAGAAGCTTGAGCCTCCCCAAGGGAGGTAACTCTTATGGACTGTAAGAGCGGATTGCTTTCCAGTAAGAACAAGTGGAAATAGGGTGGTTGTAGACAAATAACACAAAGAAACAATGTGGTTGCCTGAAAAAAGTATTTAAGAGGAAAGATGTACCCCACCCACCCAAAATGCAGCAGCAGGGAATCAAAGGGGAAGAGTTGAATGTAATTTAAATCTCCTTGAACTTACTTAAAACCAACACAAGTGTTAGAAGGTTTACTATTCAATCAAAAACTGGTCTGGAGATAGAAGTATTGCACAAACTTGTAGAATATTTTAAAAAATCAGACACAGGAATCATTATTGTTTCAAAAATGCAAACTTTCTAAAAGACTTAGATGTTTATAGAAAGATCCACATTATTTCAGAGGTAGAAGGGAACACTGAGGCCATTGGGAACATCCCATACCTGACAGGTGGCTATCCAACCTCCACTTGAAGGTGTCTAGTGATAGGGAGCTACCTACCTCCAGAGGCAGCTCATTTCCCTTCTGGACAGCTCTGTTCATTAGGGAGTTATTCCTTCTACAGAGGCAAAACTGATTTCTCTGCAATTATCACTCACTGCTCCTAGTTTGACTGTCTGAGCCAAGCAGAACTCTAATTGTTCTCCATACATCAGCCTTTCCAATACCTGAAGACATCTATCATAAGTTCTTTCAGTCTCCTCGTTTCCAGGATAAATCTCTCAAGCCATTCTCAGATGCTGTGGTCCTTCTTGTTCCCATTACCTTCCTCAGGACACATTCCAGCTTGCCAATGACTTTTCCTAAAATGTGGCACCCTGATCAATACTCCAGATGTGATCTAACCAAGGTGGAAGACCAACAAGGCTACCAGCTGTCTCATTCCTGATTCATTCTGTATGGCTAAATTAATCAGACTAAGACCCCATAAGCTTTTTCTCATAAGCTGCTGCATCAACACTGTCAATTCATATTTAACTTCCATTCTACTAAGATCCAGATGTCTTTTACATACAAATTGTTATGTGGCAAATACCTTCTTAATCCTTGTCTTTGTCTGCTGATGTTTTCAAAACCAAGTAAAGGATTTTATATTTATCCCTAATTAAATGGTCGTTCAATTAGATTCAGTCCATTGTTCAAGACTGGGAATAAAATTTCCTTGAATCCAAGATCTATCAGCCAACATTCAAGCTATATACAATTTTTTTTTTTGTAATTTACAAATTCCAACTCTATATGTAACTTTCTTTTTTAATGTCTGTTGTTGTTCAGTTGTTTCAGTGATGTCTGACTCTTCATAATCCCATTTTGGGGTTTTCTTTGGCAGAGATACTGGAATGGTTTGCCATTTCCTTCTCCAGCCTATTTTACAGATGAGAAAACCGAGGCAAACAGGGTAAATGACTTGCCCAGGTCACACAGCCAGTAAGTGTCTGAGGCTGGATTCAAACTCATAAAGATCAGTCTGTTAATACAACCCTACCCCCACCCCTGATGCATAAATTTGTACAAATAAAGCAGAAAAAAAACAGTAAAGGATATTACAGAATTACATTTTTATAGAGTGCAATCTCCAATATTATCATACTACAGAGGGATCATGTAACAGTGACTGGGATAGATACTCTACCTTTTTATAAAAAGGAAATCAATAACAAAGTCAGTGGTATAATGCACTTAGCAGCTCATGTCTCACTGTATTATAAGGAAGATATGTCATCAAAGACATTCTGCTTATGTCCCTCAGTGGACAAAAGGCTGACTGGCTTTAGGGTCAGGAAGATAGAGGTTTGAGTCCTACCTTTGATACACTGCAGCTCCAACCAACTAAGACTACAGATTAAAAGAAGCTGTTCAACTGCATGTGGGGACAGCTGGCAAGGAGGTGCAAGGGGAGATGTTTCCTCATAGGGAGTCTGCTACACTGAAGAAAATGATACAGATTTAGACTCCTCCCCTCCCCTAAATGCGCCTATACCCTTATTTTAAAATAAACAAACAAATAAATAAATAAGTAGATAAATAAATAAATAGATATGTATATATTATGCAGCCTAGAGAGGTTTGATCTCTAATTCCATCTTATTCTAGATTTTAATTCTCTCTCCTCTGGTTATTCTAATGGTTTAACTGATCCTTCTCAAGAATGCTCCTACATCCTGCTGTCATAATCTTTGAAACTCGAATCTCTAATCAAGTCCTTTGCCTGTTTGGAAGACTTCAATGACACCCACTGCCTACAGAATCAAGTACGGACTTCTGAGATCTACAGACGGTACCCTCCACCAAATGGCTCCAGCCTCACATCACACTGTACCCCTTACTTCAGTTAACTTCTTAGGGTGTCAGTTTCATCATCTGGAAAATGGGAGGCTGGATTTGATGGTTTCTAAGGACCCCTCCAGCCCTAAATCTATGATCCTTCCCTTCACTGACTCTAAACTCCCATGAAAATGGAAGCCAACTGTATGTCCATGGCTTTCTTCCTTTCTAGGTCTTGCTCACGTTGTTCCTGACAACCTGAACACTCTAATCTCACCTCTGCCTGCCAAAACTCTTCAAAGCCTAACCCAAATGCCCCTTTCTCCACAAAACTTTCTTTCTTGCTGCTCTAGCCAGAAATGATTTATTTTTCCTTTGAACTTTCATGCCAGTTTTTACCTTTCATGAACTTACTGTACTTTTTTGTTGTTCAGTTATTTTAGTCTTGTCAGACTCTTCCTGACCCCATTTGGGGTTTTCCTGGCAGAGATACTCGAGTGATTTGTTGGTTCCTTCTCCAATTCATTTTACAGATAAGAAAACTGAGGGCAAACAGGGTAAAGTGAGTTGCCCAGGGTCACACAGCTACTAAGTGTCTGAGGCTGGATTTGAACTCAGGAAGATGAGTCTTCCTGACTCCAGGCCTGGTGCTCTATGCACTATGGTGCCTCTTAGCTGCCTTACCATACTTAACTTGGTATTATGATTTGGTTGTATGTCAGCTTCCTTAGCTGAGAATATCACAGCATCACTGAATGGTAGCATTAGAAGAAGCCTCAGAGGCTGATGAGATGGACCCATACAGGAATAAGAATCCCTTTCCGATCATAACCCAAAGTGGTGATAGAGTTGTGCTAGTGAGAAAGAAACCATGACCTCCCAAGGCAGCCCATTCCCCTCTTAGACAGTGATAATTGTCGAGAAGCTTTTCTTTATGATAAGCTAAATCCTTTCTCTCTACAATTTCCAGCCATGCTCCAAGTTCTGCCTTCTCGGACCAATGGAACAAATCTAAAAGCTCCTTCCACATGACAACCTTCCCCTTATGCCATCTTTATTTTTCTGAGTTAATTACCCCCAATTTCCCTCAGTCCATCTTCCCATAACATGATCTCAAAGCTCTTCACCACACACCGATCATCCTCCTTTTACTTATCTTTATACCTACTTCAGTACTTAGCATAGTACATATACATAGTAGTCATTTAATGATTATTGTAATTACTTTGTTATTTATTTCAATAGACCCACAGAGGTATTATTCCGTTAAATATCTTTTGGGAATAGGAGCTCCCTGAGAGTTAGTGTCGTATCCCCAGAACATAATAGGGTCTTGTCTTAGGACAGAACTATGTGGATTGGGGAAAGAATCAATACTAATCTCAGCACTCTATAGTTAGTTAGCCTCAGAACCTCACACCATGCTTCATTCCATCTAGCCATCCAACAGGACACCAGGGAACAACCAGCATAGATATTGTCATCTGCTCTATTCCTACATGCATATTCCTACACATATACATTCCAATTTTTTGCTGCCAGCTCAGGAACATATTCAAATCATTATTACCACTGCTATTGGAAAGGCTGCCTTCTGAATCTATTCACAATCCTTGGGACTACATTACCTGGCCATTACTCCCTGCTATAGTTCACAATAAAATATAAGCTCCCTGAAGGCAGGGACCATCTTCCCTTTATGTCTGCATCCTCAGTGCCTATCACAATACTTGACAAGTTATATATACTTAACAGATGCTTGTTAATTGATTATCCAGCCTCAACAAGTGTGGAATACCAAGTGAGAGAACAGCCACAAGGCACTGGGATTCTGTGTCCAAATAGCAAATTCATAATATCTAAAGCTTGGATAGAAGAATGCCATAATAGCAAATACATACATATATATATTCCATTTCTTCAGAAGGAAGGCTCAAGGAAGTGTGCTGACATTAGTTACTCTGGCTGAGTGTTAAATTGTTAAGAGAGAGGATCAAAAATTAATCTGATAGGATTTTGTATTGAGTAATTGATCTAAGATTAAGTAGTCATAATAACAGATTGATGAGATTTATGCTCTGCCATAGAAGCCAGCATAAAAGAAACATACTGGACCTAATCAGTTTCTGTATTTTTCTGCCCCAGAGAATTAGAAAGTCCTTGAATTAGAAAGAACAGAACAAAAATACCTCTTAGGGTACTGCTATCTAACAGAAGGAGGGATAAGTAAGAGTACCTAGCTGTCTCTGATGAATTCAAGTCATTAGGCCCAGATGGACCTATAATCTCTCATTGAGCCACTGTCAAGAATATTTGAAAGATTATGGACTGGGGCAGCTAGGTGTTGCAGAGAATAGAGCACTGGCCATAGAGTCAGGAGGACCTAAGTTCAAATTTGACCTCAGACACTTGACACACTTACTATCTGTGTGACTTTGGGAAAGTCACTTAACCCCAATTGCCCTCCAAAAAGCAAAAAAAATAAAAAATAAAAAAAAAAATAAAGGAAAGATTATGGACCACAGGAGAGGTATGGTAGACTTAAGCATATGCCTCAATTTACAAAAAGAAGGGAAAGGATGGAGTCTGAAAACTTTTATTTTGATTGCTGGCAAAAATCTGGAATGTATTATTAAAGGGATAGTTAGTGAAGTTATGGAAAAGAAGGCAGTAGTCATAAAGATACAGTACAGTTTCCCTGCAAATGGATACCACCAGAGTAAACAAGGCTTTTGGTTTTTGCTCTTTGTTTTTTATCTGGATAAGGTTATTAGATGACAGATCAGGGGGATGCTATTGACACAGCATTTTAACAAAGACCTCTACATTTTAACAAAGTCTCTCATGCTCATGGCAAAGACAGAAATGTGGGCTAGGTAACTGTACAATTAGGTAGATTGGATACTAGGTGAACACCCCATCCAAAGAGTAACCACTCAAAGTTACCTTGTCAGGTGATTTCAAGTGGTTTTGCCCTCAACACCTGTCCATAGCTGGCTTTACATTTTTGACAATGACTTGAACAAAGGCACAAATAGGCTACTTATCAAATGTGTACTTGGCACCAAACAGAGAGGGATGGAGTCAGTCACACAGGATGACATGGTCAGGATCCAAAAGGCTCTAAGATGAAATTATATAAAGATAAATGTTGTTGTTCATCCTTAATTTTCTAAGAGGACCAATGACTTCACAGGTGATGTCCTGACTTGCTCATGAATTGTCTGAAATAGATCTAGCAATCTTAGCAGTCAGTGGTATGCGTGACATGGCAGCCATATCACAAAGGTAATATAATATAAGGTTGCCTTATGAGAGAAGTAGTATCAAGGATTAGGGAAGTGAGAATCCCACTGTCCTTTGCTCCTTCAGACCACATCTCAAGTGTTGTCTCAATTCAGGGGGCTGTAGTTTAGGAGGAGGCAAGGGTCTTGAGGTCATAACAGGTGAGGATCAGTTGAAGAAACTAGGGATACTTTGCCTAGAGGAGATAAATCACAATGGGAGTAGGAATAGTGGGTGGAGGTAATCTGGGGCCCTTCAAGGATAAGTAGAACTAGTTCTGCTTGACCCTGGGGGCAAAACTAAGAATAAAAGTGAAAGATGCAAAGAGCTTTGATGTACGAAGAGAAAGTCAGAGAAAGTTGGAGAAACTAGAGCTATTCAGAAGCAGAACAGGCTGCTCTAAGAGGCACTGGTTTCCCCCTCACTAGAGGTTGGATGACCATTTGTGGGTACTCGTTTGGGGATTTCATCAATAATGCCAATCTGAGACAATGGATAAGCTTTTTTTTTTAATTGAAAAATGGCAATAAATGCATCACTCCTTTGGGGGCATCTGTTACCCTGGGGAAGAGAGAAGACCCAATGGATATTATCTGGGAGTCTGATCAAGCCTTCCTTTCATTCCCACCATTCCCTCTAATATTTGCTTGAAGGTAGAATGAGCATCTAGACCCTGAAGACTGTTGGGAGTTGTGGGATCATTTTCACCAGACGATCCCTCCCTTTTTTGTGAGTAGCTCCTTTTAATTTTCCTGAAGTCTTGAAAGGACTGAAGAGGGAGGGGCCTGGCAGTAAATTCCCTAGGAGTGGCACTGATGGGGAATGCAGTCTCCTCCACTGAGGAAATCTGGGCAGATCTCAGAGAGGGCCCCATGGCAGAGCAGCGGGTGACAGTAGGGCTGAAGTACAGCCAAAAGAACGGGCACAATTAACTCCACAATGTAAATAAAGGCTAAAGGAACCTCAGGTCAAGACAATGGACAAAGCCAGTCGGAAGTTCTCCAAACTAAAGCACACATCCTTCCCTCCAGTTAACAATGGGCAAAGAGCAAAAATGGAAAGCTTTAGAGACTATCAGTCCTGATCAGGCTACTAGGCAGTTCTCTTAACTGTTTTCAGGGAATGTACTGGCATTTGTCCTGAAGAGTCCGTTGTGCTAAAACAAAATATCTCTCTCTCTTTTTTTTTAAACAGAAAAGTAGGGCATGGCAGCAGCCATAACATTGGAGGTTCTAGGTTCCAGATCTAATTGGAAAGCCCAATCTGCTTGCTTGGGATCCCTAATTTTACATATTATATAAGCTTGCCCTAAAATTATATTAACAATATAATTTCCCTCCTATTTGCTCTGGGAGGAAACCTCTAAAATTGAGGTTCTTACCCTGGTATCCACGGATAGATTTTTAGGGGTCTATGAATTTAGAAGGGAAAAAAATTACATCTTTATTTTCACTAGACACTAACTGAAATTTGGCTTTTTCTTCCTTTAAAAACATCGTTCTGAGAAGGTTTCACCAGACAGCCAAAGCAGGCCATGGCTCAAAAAGGTTAAGAACTCCTGCTTTCCCCTCCAATTTCCCATCCCCCAGTCAGGTACTAACACCTTACAATCTGCACTCCTTCCCAACCCCTTCAGTAAAACTGCTCCCTCCAAAGGGAAAAGCTAATGGGAGATGGGAGAGTCACAAGAATTAAATTCTGTTGAAGCAATGAAAAAAATAAACCAATTCCAATAGGGAAGAAAATGGCTCACTTCTTGTAGCACTTCTTCACAGAAATTCAAAGCTAGACAAGACTTCAAGGGGTATTTACTCCAATCTGCACATTCACAGGAATTTTCTCTACAACACACAAATGGTCATCCAGCTTTTGCTGAAGAGCATTTGGTTAGGGGAAGCCCACTGCCTCCTGGGACAGGTGGCTCCAACTTTGAATAGGATGGTTAGAATCCCAAGATCATAGACTTTGATATGTAAGGGACATCAGGAGTTATCTGGTCCAGCCCCTTCATTTTACAGATGGGGAAACAAAATGGAATTTCCCAAGGTTACGTAAGCAAGTAAGTGGCCAAGGAGGAATTCAAACGCAGAGCCCAACCCCAAATCTGGCAATCTTTCCCAGGAGCCATGCTGCTGCTCTGGTAGAAAGTTTTTCTTTTTACATTAACCACTTAACATTTACATTGTAATTAAAAGTATGCTCATTTTTAATCTGCTCATTGCTCCTAGTTTTGCTCTCTGGTACCAGGCAGAACAAATTTAATCTCTCTTTTATTCCAAAGTCCTTCCAAAGCATCCATTGTGTCCCACCATATAGCAATCACGTCCCTCCAAAATAGATTCTGTGGCAGAAAAAGGAGACCCACAACAATCTGCTCTTGACAAAAGTCAGCTGTTCCCTAAATTTTCTATGTCATGGTTTCCTCAACTGTGGTATACAAAACTGGACCCCTTCTCTATTTGCACAATTCATTTTTTAACCCAACTGTAAGAATTCATTAATTTATCCCAATTAAATTTAATCTGAGATTTGGCCTACCGTTCTAACCTATCAAGATTTCTTTGTATTTTGACTTTGTCATCCACTGCATTAGCTATCACTCCCGCTCTATCATAGGCAAATCTAATAAACATACCAATGGTCTTTTTCCAAGCCACTGACCAAAATGTTCAACAACCCAGATCCTAGGAGCACTCCACTAAGTCCTCCATCTGAGGTGGTACCACAATGATCAGGTAGTGAGTCTTCTTTGAGGCTGGTCATTCAATCAGCTTACCTAATTGTACCATCACCTACCATCACCTAATTGCACAATCACCTAACGGTACCATCATCTAGCCCACATCTCTCAATCTGTTCTTCAGGCACAAGAGGCAAATGTTTTGCTAAAATCAGAGTAAATCATATTTGCACCATATCTGCACCTGATCTACTGGGTCAGGGCAGCTAGGTGGCACGTCGGCCCTGGAGTCAGAAGGACCGGAGTTCAGATCTGGCCTCAGACACTTAATGCACACACAAACAAAAACCTAGGCGTATGACCTTGGGCAAGTTACTTAACCCCAATTGCTCTCGACGAAGAAGAAGAAGAAGAAGGAGGAGGAGGAGGAGGAGGAGGAGGAGGAGGAGGAGGAGGAGGAGAAATCATACTGGGTCTTAGGAATCACTGTCTCCATTTCTAAATGTTCATGAATCCCTATGATGATACATTTTATAACACACTGCAAAATACCAATAGTGCAATCAAACTATCCCTGAAACGTACAAAGCTGTTTCTCCTCTACCTTTGTCAACTGGGACATTCTTACTTTAAATCTGTGGCACTGTGGTCATGCTCCGTCATCTTTCAAAGATCAAAGCAGTTCAGTAAACAAATCTGCCAGTTCCTTTGGTCATCCATTCAAGATTAGCAACTGGAACTCACCTAGGGTAGCTAGGAGCTCTGCCCCCTTGTTTATCTTGGAGATTATCTCCCTAGAAGGAATTCTTGTCGCTTCTTTCTAGTCTAAAGATTGTTTTCCTTGGCAGAGAAAGACAGATGCATTTCAGGTCTATCGCCCATCCTTTGTCTTCTGCCACAGACATCAACAAAAGCCATCATTAGCCTATTATTGTAGTCACTTTTTCCTTGGCAGAGAAAGTAGAGGCAAAAGAAGAACTAAATCGCTTCACCTCCTCTCCTTTGTCTTATCGACCAGAGCAGTGATTCTATACTTTCTTTGCTAGTTTTTCTTTTTTTATTTTAACATTTAACTTTTATTTTATTTTTCTCAATTACATGTAAACAAGCATTTTTAACATTCATTTAAAAAAAAATTGAGTTCCATATTCTTTCCCTCCCTTCTCTTCCCCCTCCATGGAAAGGCAAGCAATTTGATATAGAGTAATACATGTGCAGTCATACAAAACATTCCCAGATTAGCCATCTTGCAAAAGAAAATGCAGGACCCCCCCCCCAAAAAAGACAAAACCCAAGAGTAATAAAGTTAAAAAGTATGCTTCAATCTGCATTCAGACTCTATTGGTTCTTTCTCTGGAATAGCATTTTTTATCCTAAGTCCTTTGGAATTGTCCTGGATCTTTGTATTGATGAGGATAGCTAAATCATTTATAACTAATCACCTTACAGTATTGCTGGTTACTATATATTATGTTCTGTTCCTGCTCACTTCACTTTGCATCAGTTCATGTTAAGTCTTCCCAAGTGTTTCTGTATTTGCTACTCTTCCCCAATATAGTTAAAAAAAAATAAACAAAATCTTTTCTTGGTAGATTTTTCTAACTAGCCTCAGCTAATTTTGAGATTCATTTAGCACTCCTCACATTAAATGTAATTACTCAAACAAGATCTGGGAATGTTTAACCTAGAAAAGACTCTGGAGAGATATGCTAGGCAAGGCTCAATATCAACTTGAAAATAAATCTCCAGTATGATATCTCAGGGATTTGTGCTATGATAGAGAATTAACAGTTTTATAAATTCTGCTCATTTTATATTCCACAGCCCTAATGGGTAGGAGGTTCTTCTTGATGCTTCGCAAAATTTTCCTCCCTGTGACTTGTACCCTTTGGTCTTAGATTCACACTAACCTCCCCTCCCGACCCCACCCCCACAACCAAGCAAGTTCTAACCTAGGCTGCATATGTCATGTTGAACACACATAGAGATAATAAATGTTAAGCAGTATATATGCTGAGAGATCATACTGACAGATACTTTTTGGCTTACAAAGCCCTTTCCTTCCAACAATATTGTGAGGAAGGAAATAAAGGTATTATTATTCTCATTTTACTGAGGAAGAAACAGAGGCTATAAGTGGTTGAAGTGACTTGCTTTAATCGACAAAGTTAGTATGTGACAGACCCATCAAATCTGGGTCTTCTGATTCCAGGATTGGCGCTCTTTCTGTGCTACCATACTGTTTCTCATACACATCTCTGTCTGTCTGTCTGTCTGTCTGTCTGTCTGTCTGTCTGTCTGTCTCTCTCTCTCTCTCTCTCTCTGTCGCTCTGTGGGGGACGGCAGAGAGAAAGGGACAGTCCTAACTTGTGAGGTTTCCAGTAAAGAATTTCCTGTTACCAATGCCGATCCAACTTAAAATATTAAATAGCTGCCTGGGGCAGTGAGAGGTGATTACCCAGGGTCAGGCAACCAGTTTAAGTTACAGATTGAACTTGAACCCAGAGCCTTCTGACTCTAAGACCAGCTCTCTATCCATTATACCACACTGCCTCTCTTGGATATCATTATAACTTGAAATTCAGTCACAGAAGATGGAATACTGTGAGTGCTAAAACTTTGAAGATGGACAAATGGACAAATTCAATCCTCTCATTTTACAGGTGATGACGGTAGGCCCAGAGAGAAGTGGCTTATCCAAATTTAGAGCCAGTAGAGTTTAGAATAGGGCAGCTAGGTGGCACAGTAGATAGAGCGCTGGGTCTGGAAACAGGAAGATTCATCTTTCTAAGTTCAAATCCATAGTCAGACACTTAGTAGCTGTCTGACCCTGGGCTAGGCACCCTTTCTGCCTCAGTTCCCTCATCTGCAAAATGAATTGGAGAAGGAAATGGCAAACCACCCCAGTATCTTTGCCAAAAAAAATCCCAAATGGGGTCACAAAGAGTCAGACACAACTGAAAAATAACTGAGCAACAAGACTTTGGAATCCTTTCAGAAGAGCACTTTGGCTGTACAGTTTGACTTAGCTTTAGAATTGCAAACAAGGGCTCATATCTTGCTTTAATCAATCAACCTCTGACTATAAATTCCCATCCTCCCATGGGTGGTGAAAAAATGTCTGTTTTATAAACTGTACTAGGGGCATAGTATTCTATCCACCAGAATCAGCCCCACTGAAAATAACCTCTGAATACTGATGCAATGGCCCATTTGCCCACCATGAAAAATACAAATAATGAGATTTTCTTCTAGTCAAAAAGATGTAACCTTGGCTTTTCCAAAGAGTGGGAGGATTTATTTAGTGATCTTTTTTTATGCTGTTCTTGCCATTTTAGGGTCTCATATTCTAGATTTAGTTCTCTAGACTGGGGAAAGAAAAACATACCCTGAACTTCATAACCTGTCCCTGCCCAAAGAAACTTTCCAATCTTCTACCTGACAGCTCTTATCTGTACTCTACTATCCACCAACACTGGCCTCCTGGATGTTTCTTGAACAAGACCTTCTGCCTCCCAACTCCAGGCATTTTTATTGGCCATCTGCCATGCCTGGAATGCACTCCCTCCCCATTTCCACATCCCTACTTCAAGTCTTAGCTAAAATCCCACCTTCTTCAGGAAGCTTTTCCCAAGCCCTCTTAATTCCAGTGTCTTCCCTTTGTCCTTTATCTCCAATTTATCCTGTATGTAGGCTTGTTTGTATATAGTTGTTCTCATGCTGTCTCCCCCATTAGACCGGAAGATCCTTGAGAGCAGGGCCCATCTTCTCCCTTTCTAGTGCTTAGCACATAGACAGTGCTAAACAACTGTTTAATGACTGACGGATGTAAACACTGGGGTGAAAGATGGTACCCCAACACAAACTAGAGTTAATAAAGCAGAGAATAGAAAATCAAATGCGCATTGGAGTGGAAGGACTTCCTTCCACATTTAGAGAACCTAAAAAAAAGTTTTCTAAGATTCCAGCTTGGAAAGAAAGTATCATCAAGTCCAAACATGAAGTTTTTAGAATTGTAAACAGAACAGGAGGGAAACATCGAATCTGGATGTTCAATGGAATGTGGACTCCAGACTGGAAAAACACAAGATTGCCAAAATGGTTTTAAAAATCCTTAACAAAATAGAAGACAATCAACTTTAGGAATGCTATAAGTGAGAATCTGAACCCTGAGATACTAGTTAAATAACACTACTAATAATCAACAATCACTCAATAGTATTTTAAATTTGCAAAGCACTTCACATACATAATCTCATTTGAATCTCACAACAAACTTGTGAGGTACATAATTATCATTCCCACTTCACAGATAAGGCAACTGAGGTTTAGTGTACCTAGTCCCACAGCTATTATGTGTCAGAGGTAGAATTCAGACTCAAATCATCCTAACTCCAAGGTGAACATGCTGTTCATCATGCCTCAGCATGACTTTATACATATCCCCATCAGCTAGGTATAAACTGAAAATATCTGGCAACTGTTCAAATCAATTTATGGATGATTGCTTCATGGTAGATTACAGACAGTCTTCAACTTAAAATGGTCTGTTTTCCAACATTTTCTCGTTAAGTTGGTCATCTGGATATAGAACACATTTCTACAACAGAAGCAACGTTATAAATGAATATTAGGCTCCTGCAATAGCCTACAGGGGCAGCCAGGTGGTGCGGTGGATAGAGTGCAGGGTCTGGATCTTCCTGAGTTCAAATCCAGCCTCAGACGCTTACTAGCTTTGTGACCCTGGGCAAGTCACTTCACTTGGTTTGCCTTAGCTCCTCATCTGTAAAATGAGCTGAAGAAGGAAATGGCAAACCACTCCAGCATCCTTGCCAGGAAAACCCCAAATGGGGTCACAAAGAGTCAGGCCCAACTGAATAGCAACAACAGGCTAGCCCATAAAGGCTCATGTAACCCATTCTGCAGCTTCATCTTAATGTTCAACTGAATCTGAGCTCTCAAAAAAGATGGGGAAGTACAACCTCTGGATAGGTCTACTAGGCTGAAAAGGTTTTGAGTACAGGTCTGGCTACCAACTTCATCTGTCATACAAGGACCAGCTTAAGTGTGCAGAGGCTTATTAGAAAGATGACCACCAGGGATCAACTTTATCAGCCACATCAACTCACAAAGGCTTACTACTAATGTCACCTGCACTATTGGAGATGCAAAACAAGGGAACCACAGATCCTTGAAGTCCTGAACCAAGGAGATGATTAACTCCTGAGTAACAGGAGAAGCCCTAAGTCTACCTGAGTCTAGAGGCCTGAGCTACCTGAAACTGAGCCTGACTCAGCCTGATCCCTTTGGGGAAGGGAGGTAAGAAAGATCGGTTAAGAATAATAGGCGGAGGGTTTGGTGGGCAAACCCGGTGACAGTCTTAGGTTGGGCTTCAGAAATTAATAGGGAATGGGAATGGCTTATTGTGAAGGATGAGTCAGTTGTAAGTCAGGCGTTCCCAAGTTGGGGAACACTTGTATTAATGGGAATGGCCATTTCTAACCTTATGGGGTCAGTGTCATATAGATCAACACATCAATTTCTATAAAAGGGCTCTTGGTATCCCTGGGAGAGGTAAAAAAAAAAAAAAAACAAACCCTGGGTTGAGTGGATCACCAGGCTGAGCCAAAGTGGCATTCCTTTTGTTCCTAGTTTACCTGTCTCTACTCTGCATGGGATTCCTTTAATCACTATTTCATAAAAGGATTAACATGGTTCTCTGTGGGTGACCCCTACAAACATGCTAGCTCCAGAGAAGTACTTTATACACAATCTGACAAATTCAAATAAAACAACAGTCTAGGACCTGACATTAGACCAGGGCTTTACTTTATTCCTTAACACTAGGGCTCACCTCAAACTTTATGATCGGATTTGATGGGTTTTCCCCTCCCCTCCCCCATGGGCAGTTTAGGTTGGTTCCTATATCCTATTAAGTATGTCATTTGATTCTGTAGAAATGCACATTTCTACAGAACTTTTTCTTTTTTAAACTGTTCTTAGAATTCTGTAAATTTTGCCATCAGCTTCTCCAAGAGCACCAGGTCTTCATAGAAAAGGCATCTGAATAGTGAAATTTTGGAAAGAAACTAGATTTTTCACTGAAAGCACAGAGGGCTTACAAAACAAAACAAAACAAAAAAAAAAAAACCCAACCTAAGTTCAATATGAAATTATTTTACATTCAAATATATAATCCTTAACAGATTTCAAGCTTTAAAAACGATTTTTCTTACTTTTTTATGTGCCAAAGAAATGGGGGACCGTCAGTGGGACACCCCAGAGGTGACTCTAACACCCGCACAGTTGGGAACCAGGTGTTAAGCGGGGGGCAGGCAGTATGAGTGAAGAGAGCCCACCAATACATCCCTCAGCTGGTTCAGGAGCCCCCGCCCCGTCCACGCACCTGCCTGCCCATGGGGACAGTGGCCAGAGCAAGCCCATCGCGCCCCGGGCAGGGCAGGGGTGGTCGGCCCCTCCTCCCTAGGGGGTTCGTGCCCCGGGGCGCGGGTAGTGCTGCGGGCAGAGCGCAGCGCGCCCCCCGCCCGCAGCCCGAGCTCACCGAGGTGGCCGCCGACGACGGTGACGGCGATCTGGTCCATGAGCACGGCCCTGAAGCGCACGTCCTGCTCGGAGCAGCGCTGCCGGAGGGCGCGCAGGATCTGCACCTGCGGGTAGTCCTCGCGGATCCTCCGGTCCGTCAGGAACCAAAGGCTGGAGCACATGGCGGCCGGGGACGGGGGCCGGGGCCGGGGTCGCGGGCAGGAGGACGAGGAGGGCGGGCAGGGCAGGGCAGGGCAGCGCAGCGCAGGGCAGCGCAGGGCAGGGCGAAGCTGGACCGCGGGGCCCGCTCTCCTCCTCCCTCGCTCGCTCAGGCCTCTGACATCGCCGGCCGGGCGGCGGCGGTGGCGGCGGCTGCAGCTCCGGCTCCGACTCGGGGCTCTGGACTCAGAGCTCGAGATCTACCGACGGCTGCGAGCCGAGTACCCCCCACCACAGCCGCCGCCGCCACCACCGCTACCGCCGCCGCCTCTGCAGCCCTGACCCAGCGAGTCTGCGCAGCAGCCAATCAGCGCCGCCGCCGCCGCCCGGCCCCAGGGCAGCCCAGCCAATCAGCGCCCGCGCGAGCGGGACGCGGGACGGCGCCTCGGCCCAACTGCAGTGTCGGCCCACCCGGAGCCGCGCCCAGCGCCGGGCCGACGCCTGCCAGCCAGCCCGCCCGCCGGCCCGAGGGCCAGGCAGCCTGACAGGCCAGTATGCTGGTGGGGGCAGTACGCTAGTCGGGTGTCTCGGGATGCGGCGGCCGGGGGCGGAGCCGGGGCCGCGGCGCAGGGGACCACCCCGGCATCACTCCAGCCCGGGCTGGCACGTGGCCCCGCCCGAAGCGAGTCACATAGTGCTAGGGCATCACCTCGCCACCAGCACTGCCAAAGACCCGAGGGCCGGGTCCCCGGCTCCCTCGGGAAATGAAGAGGAGGGGAAGGGAAAGGAGGAGGAGGGGTGAAGCAGAGGAGGGAGAGGAAGGGGGAGCTAGAGGCAGTGGGGAGAAGGAAGAGGGGGAAGACTTAGAGGGAGAGGGGAGGAGGAAGAGGAGAGGGAGTAGGAGGGGGGGGGTAAATAAGAGGAGGGGGGATTAGAATAGGAGAGGAGAGAAAGGAGAGGGGAGAAGGCAGGCAGGTGGTGGGGGAGGTGCAGGAGCTGGGGGGAGGGGGCCGCCAAAGCGCAGTGCCGCAGGTTGGCGGGGGTGGTGACAGTGACCATGACCTCGAACTCTGGGACAGCAGCTCCGCAATCAGCTCCTTCTGGGCATCACGGACCTATATCCCGGGCTTTGAGCCTGTGGGACCTTTGGTGCCCAAGGTGGGCTGCGGAGCAAAGACGCGGCCAGGGTGGAATGGGAATAGGCGCCTGCCAAGAGAGACCTGAATGTGACCACTGTCTGGCAAGAGGGGTCCTGACGACCAGGCTGCGTAGTGCAGGAAAAGACCACGCAGAGTTTGAAATCAGAGGACCTGCGTGCTAAGCCACGCCTCTGCCAATTACTTCTTCCCCAATCTTAGTTAAGTCTGGGCTTGAGTTTCTCATCTAAAAAATGGGGGTGGGAGGAGGGTGCTGGACTAGATGACCTCTAAGATCGCTTCCAAATCTAAATTTAAAAGTCTCCCAGGTCTCTTCCAGCCCTTAAATCTTATAAACCAACGCTAACGATTTGACCTTGGACAAGTCCCTAAACCTCTCTGTGTCCCAAGTTACCTCTGTCTGTAAGAAGGGGGGTTGGATTGTCTGCTCTCTCAGGTTCCTTCCAATTCTAATTATATAATCCTATGCTACTTGTGTGACCTTAAGCAAGACATCTCACTTCCCCGGGATTCATTTTCTTCATCTGAAAAATGTGTGGAAGGACTGGTTGAATTCTGAGGTACCTTCCCAGCTTTAAACTACTGACCCGAGAAACTCCCGCCTGAAGTGATTCTTTTCCCCCCATTTTGGGTACTGTGGTGGAAAAAGGCTTGGGTTTGGATTTAGGAGACCAGCCCTGATACTATCGGTGTGATTTTGGACCAGTCACTTTACTTTGAGCCTCACTTTCCTCATCTGTAGCATGAGGGGATTGAGTGCTACCGCTTCTGCCTGTTCTAAATCTTATGATTCTATTTATAATACAGGTCTCCATTTGTTAAACAGTTTAAAAAGGAAAGGGAAAATAAACCCACTAGTTTTGAATCAGAGTACTCCATTTCCTTTTCTGGAAAATAAGGGAAATAAGGAAAATAGTCTCTGGAAACCCAGCTCTGTTAAAGAGAGGCAGATTTGGTGCATGAACAGTCACCCTATTTTATGATATCCTTAACCCACCACTGGTTAAGACTCACCTTCTCCTGAAGTCTGGAGTTTACACAGGAATTTGAAGGAAAGAGGGAGGGCTATTTTCCTACTCAAAAGAGGTTTGGGTTTTTTTGTTTTGTTTTGTTTTGTTTTGTTTTGTGGCAACCCGGGGTTGAGTGACATGCCCAGGGTCACGAAGCTAGTAGGTACCTATTTGAGGCTGAATTTGAACCAGGTCCGCCAGACTGAGGTGCTCTACCCACCCAGCCATCTACCTGCCACTGAAAGAGGTTGTTTTAGTCTCAGCTGATGGTTCATAGACTGAATAGAAAGGAATCTCAGGTGTAGGGATCACAGGATTTAGAGCTGAAAAACAAAGGTCATAGAACTTTAGCTAGTCCAAGCATCTTCATTTTACAGAGAAGGAAACTGAGGCCCGGAAAGAGGAAATTATTTGCTCCTCATCACCCAGATTGCATAGGATTAAGGGTTAGAACTGGAGGAGACCTTAGAGACCACCTAGTCCAATTTCTTTGTTTTACAAATGAGGAAACAGAACCAGAGATGCAGTCACTTTTAAAAGGTTATGCAGGTTACATTATAGCAAATAGTAGAGTTGAAATTTGAAGTAAAGTCCCCTGACTCCAAATCTTCATGCCATTGAACCCAGCTCTTTATGAAAAAGAGAATGTAATTTAATTGAGGAAACATTGATTAAGCACTAACTGTAACACAGTTCCTGCTTCTGTGGATCTTACTGTATGAAAACAGGTGAAAAGGCAGAAAAATTGTTCTTGTTCTTTACAACTGTCATTTGGCCTCTCCCTCTCCCTCCCCCTGCCTCTGTTTCTTTAGGACCAACTCCTAGACAACCTTCTTTACGTAACATCTTCACTGAGACAATTTAGTTTCCTTTTGAAGATGCCCAGAGATGGGGAAAAACCCCTTCTAAATCTACTTTTATATATCTCTAAGTGTTTGGAAGTTTTTCCTTATATTGATCACCCAGTGTCCCCAAAGCCTTAGTGCAGCTCTAAACTATTAAAGCAGATGTGTGTGTGTGTGCGTGTGTGTGTGTGTATAAAGAATTTTAGCATGTATACATACCTACACACACATATATATGTAACAAAATACAATATACATATGTGATACACACATATATACCATATATTGCATCACAACTGTATATATATTGTGTATAATATAATCTATATATTACATATGTGATGTGTGTACATATATGCACACAGATTTTCTGTGTGACTTCCACTGCTTCTAGTTCTAGCCTTTGGAGAACAAAACCAAGGGAGCAACATCCCTCTTATACAAAACAACCTTTCAGCTACCATTGAGATGGAGAATTTTTGTCCTGTTATATGCCCATCTCAATCCTCTTTGCATATACTTCAGTCACCTTAAGCTACATGTTGTTAAAGGCATTCTTTTTTTCAACCTAGGTTCTCCTGGTACATCTTGGTCACAGATCCACAAAATAGGACAACAGAACTAGGAAGGACATTGTATACTATTGAGTTCAATTCACTGAGGAAACTGAGTAGGGCCTGGAAAGAGAAGGACTTTCCTCAGGTCACAGAAATAGTTCTGGAATTCAAACTCAGATCTCCTGACTCCAACACCATCACTTTTTCATCTATGTGGCTCCACATGTATGCATATATTCATGCAGTCAGAAGTACACTATGTTGTTCAGCTCCAAGTCTGATTCTCTGCCTACTGTCTTTGGTTTTCACTAACTAGTTGTAATGGCTAGCATGAATGTAATCTACTGTCTCCTCCAACTGATATTCTGTGAAAAGTAAAAATACCTTATCTGACAGATACTAATCAAAGAAAAGAAAAAACTCTGACACCATAAAGAAATTCTCTAGTATAAGGAAACAAAACTGATACAGGCTTGTAACTGAATCTGCCCCAGAGTTGATGCTTAAGATACCTAAATAAAAAAATAAATTATATATGTGTGTATGTGTATATAGATACACATATATAAGAACTCACAAAAGTATAAAGCAAATCTAGAATTTAAAACATCAATGGAACAAGAAAAATAATGTAGCAAAAAAATTGATGGACAACGAAGATGAAATCAAAGAACAAAATCTAACTGAAAATTCCACAGACTAATTCTTAACAAAATCAGGCATCTAGATGGTTATAGAAGGAGTGGGAAAAAGAAACACCAAACCATAGATATATTTAGACCAAAACCCATATATTTTTATCTGGACCTGTGACCTTGGCATAGTAATTCCTGGTGAGGAAATTCTCTCTATTAATGCAGATTGGCATTTGCAGTACAATTTACAGCTTTGGGAAATAGCTTAATATTATTTAAAGAAATACTTGTTAACTAGCTGTGTGACCTTGGACATGTCACAACCCCAATTGCCTTGCCTTCCCTTCTCAAAAAAAAAAAAAAAAACCTTGGAGAAAATTTTCCAGAGTGGAAAAGAATAGATGCCTCCCCACAAGTGGAAAAAAATTCACAAGACTGACATAAAAGCTGAAAATTAAAATCTCCATTACACATAATTAACAGATTTCAGAATTCAAAGACAAAGATTTCCTGCTCAAACATTTTATTTGTTACCTATCTATGAGTATATCCTTGCTGACTCATTTGCAGTATTGATACATTGCATTCTATGGAATACTTAACCTATCTGAAACAAGTATTGGTAAATTGTTCTGAAACTAGAATATTATTTTGAAGTAAAACAGTTTTTTTTTTAATGAGTGCATTTCATTTGAAGATAGTGTTAGGTTTAGTCCCATCACTAGATTAGAAACGCCTTGAGAGCTGGGACTATTTCATTTTTCTCTTTGTGCCTGGTACATAGTAGGAGCTTAATAAATGTTTGTTGAATTGAGAAAGAAAAAAATTCCTTAAAGAAAAAGCACCAGTTAGAATCTTCTTTCATTTCTCTGCAGCAAAACAGAATCATATAGATTTTAGATCATGGGGGTCCAATCTAACCCTTTATTTTGCAGAAGAAGAAACAGATCCAGAAACATGAGGTGATTTGTCCAAGGTTGTGTAAGGAGCAAGTAACAGAGGAAGCATTTGGACTCAGGTTCTCTCCAAATCCAGCACCCAGACTAGACAAGAATTCAGATAAGATTTAAAGGAATCAGTTTGGTTCAAAAGATCACCATATGCTGGGAATTTAAACATTCTGATTGAAAGCATTTGAAAACAAAGATTTTGGGAAAGAACCCTAGAGCTTAAACAAACAAAAAAGGACGTTTCAAGTTTGCCATTACCTGTAATTAAAAATACAAATATAATTTTTATAAATTCCATATTCTTGGGGCAGCTAGGTGGCGCAGTGAATAGAGCACCGGCCCTGGAATCAGGAGGACCTGAATTCAAATCTGGCCTTAGACACTAACACCAAAAACTAGCCGTGTGACCTTGGGCAAGTCACTTAACCCCGATTGCCCTACCTTCCTCCTCAAAAAAAAAAAAAAAGAAGCAAAAAAACATACCCTATGGAATATTTTAAAAGAAGAAATTGTATTTAAAATGTTATGTTCTGGGAGAAAATAATGTATATCATGATTAATGGGAAAGAATTTATAAATGTGTACATGTTGTATATACTGTATATACAACTGTGTCTTAATGTTGGTTTTGAAAATTTCCAAGAAAAAATAATTAGAATAAACAAAGAAAAGAAGCCAGTTAGCTAGATCTAAGCAAAATTTTAACCCAAAGTGGATCAAGCCCTCAAGGAATCATACATAGTTTGAAAAACAAATTGAATTTAGTTCCATCAAGAGTTTTAGATACTGGAGTTTGAGAGGGTTAGACAAAATAGGTGTTACCTCTTGTTGGGAAGAATTTCTCCTGATCTCTAAGAAACTGGAAGGCAACAGATGCAAAATTTAGAAGCATGAGCTGTGAGTCTAGAATTGTTTGTCCAGCAAAATTTGGTAAATATTTGGACCTTGAAATGTTTTCAAAAAGGCATGTGCTCTTCAAGGAAGTTTTTGAACAAGTCAAACTTCCAAACTAAAAAGGGAAATAATTTGATAATTTAAGGGAAATCAATGATAATTTGAAATTTGTATATATGTACATATGTATATTTGTATATATACAAAACTGACACAATAAGAAGCCATTTAAATTAAAAATCACCCAGCTCAGACAGAATTTCTATCTTTTCAAAGAATAGATGATCCCTGTATAACATAAATTATTCCTGAACAATGATATTAAGGAGTGTGGGAAGGAGGGAACAGTTTTGGATCATAAAAATCATCATACAATTTCCCAAGTGCTCTTCAGCCCAATCTCATCTTTCAATCCATTTCTGGATCAATTCAATGAGTTGCCAATCCAGTTGCATATCATGATCTAAGCAATGTGTTCTCTGTCCTGTGTGACCAGCTAAGCTGATCTCTCTGATGTAGCTTTGTATTATTTTGAGGTTGTGTAATCAGCATACTGTTCGATGCAAAAGAACATTTGTAGACACTTTACATCACTCCTATTTGGACTTTGGCAACACTTTTTCCACTGGCACACATACATATTGTGCACATTTGGTGAACATATTTCTTTTTTTTAATTTTTTAATTTTTGGAGTGGGGAGGGCAGGGCAGTTGGGGTTAAGTGACTTCCCCAAGGTCACACGGCTAGTAAGTGTTAAGTGTCTGAGGCTGGATTTGAACTCAAGTCCTCCTGACCTAGTCGCCCCCAGAGCACATTTCTTGATGATGATACTTACTACATCATAGGAGAAAGCTACTATCTTCATGGTTGCATCCAACGGATAGAGTGTTCATCCTCAAATCAGGACCACTCACCTTCCTAAATTCAAATCTAACCTGAGACAACCTACTAGCTGTGTGACCCTGGACAAGCCACTTAACCCTATTTGCCTCAGTTTCCTCATCTGTAAAATGAGCTGAAAAAGGAAATGGCAAACTACTCCAGTATCTTTGCCAAGAAAACCCAAAAAGTCATACAGAGTCATACACAACTGAAAAATGACTGAACAACATTTATAAGTTCTTCCCTCATCCCCCAATAGAATGTAAGCTCCCTAAGAGCAGATATTTTCTTTTTCTTTTTCTATCTTTGCATCCCTAACACTTAACACAGTGCCTGGTACGAAATAGGTATTTAATAAATGCTTGGTGAATAAATAAGTGACTTTTACTTTCCTCTCCAAGGTTAAACCATGAGCTATCTGTCCATTCAGCTTTAATTTCCTTTTATTTTCTGGTTTCATTTATAGTATAAATGACAAGATTGATATGCTTCTATTCTTCAAGTATTATGTTCCCTCATGAGTCACTGGACAATAATCTCATATTTAAAAGACCAACAGTTAAGTTACTGTTTTATGGGCAGTCTAAACAATGTTATTCTTAACACCCTCTGCCCCATTTCAGCCACTTTGCCTTTGTCACTGCAAAGATGGAAGGAGGCCACAATGGCCTCAGGGCCATTTGTATTTTTCTTTGTTTCATAGTTTAACTTGACCAAAGGATTAATTTCAAAGTCATCTACCTGCCAACAAAGAACATTCTACAGAGAAGATGATTTTGCAATGAAAAAGAGGCATTTGAGTAATTCCTCTAGCACCCCCCCCAAAAAAAACCCAACAACAATGGTCTGTTTGTCAAGTTAACACTTCAAATGAAGACACACAAAAAGATAAATGTGTACAATTAACAAGAAAATGCTAAATAATGAAACCAACTCTTTAATGATTCTGAGACAAGAAAAGGGCGATTTAAAACATCATACATCAAGGGTCAGAAACTGAACAAAAAGACAATTAGTGACAAAGGGATCTGTGGGACTAAAGATTCTTGGGGATTGAGTCCAGAGGGAAGGAGAAAGAATTGAATTAATCTTCTATTGATTAAAACCCATATTACCTCATAAGTACAACAAATTGTTGTTGTGGGTGAGGAGGAATAACTCAAAGGGAAGTCACTTGGTTAAAGAAAAAAGAAAGTTAGTGACAAGAGGAAGCTAGAAACACTCCCACTCCACCAGGTTTTGAGAGGAAAGGGAGAAATTTCCTGATCCGACTGTAAGGTTGTGGGAGAGTGTTGTGGGAGAAATAGTAGTGGAAATGGAGATGGGAGGGAATTCACAAAGTGTTATCCAAAAAAGGGTTGAGATAAGGGTAGCAAAGTACTGAATTCAGTACGTTCACATGAAAGTGGTGGTGAGCAATGGGAAACTCATAATGGAGGAGTGGGCCTCAAATCAGGGAGAATGGACACATCAGTAGAAACTCTCTTTCCTTAGCAAGGGTCACGGTTACCAAAAAATACATTCCATTTCAGTTAATGGGATGTTTGAGCCCAAATGAATGCCCAGTGTCCAGGATAGACCAGGAGACATAAGAATAGACTTGGCATATATTTTGCCTTAGGGTGGACACATGATGAATATAAGGCCATAGATTAGGACTAGGTGCTATTACTAGGGAAGGGAGTGTCTTTCACCATATCATTTTGCCTTCTGTATGAATCAAGATATTAGGGAGTGAGGCTCTTCAGGAAAAGGCCCCTCAAAGAACAAATAAGATTTAACAAACAAAGGCAGGGAAAACAGGTATAGGTATGATCTGTGGTAGACTATAGAGTAATGGGACTGAGAGAACAAAAATGTCATTCTCCAGAAGTCCTACTTTGTATGAATTATATAGTATAAAGAATTAATATGTAAATGAATAGCTCTAACTATATTTCATGTTAACTAGAAAGAGAAGAAATTAAAAGGTTAAGGAAGTAAATTGACACTTTAAAAAAAATACCAAAAATGAATGTTGAGGTTGAGACTGAATAGGAGTGTAGAGGGATAGAGAGGATTTTGAGCCTCATTTTTCACTGGATCAGAAAAGGGAAGGGTAAAAGTAATGAGTAAACAAAAAAGGAATGAATGGATGAATAAATAAATTAAATAAACCAGGAAGAAAAAATAAGAAATTTTAAGTGTAAGGGAGTTGTTCCCTGTCCCCTGCCCCTCCCCACTGGCCAGAAAAAGGGTCCAGAAAATGAGGTGTTAAACTAACCATAAAATGTAGGTCAGCTAGAGTATCCATTTTTTGAAGTGTGAATGAATTCCCTTGAATGAATAAAAAAGGAAGCAGAGGATGAAGAATAATAGGTCATGACTCCAGGTGACCTTGGCAAATCAGCTCACTGAGTCCTGAAGACATATTATAAGAGAAACCCACTTTTAGACAGCAAGCAGAAGAAGCATGGGATTTTGTTTTTGTTTTTTTGCTTTTTGGGGGGCAATTGGGGTTAAGTGACTTACTCAAAGTCACACAGCTAGTAAGTATTAAGTATCTGAGGTCGAATTTGAACTCAGGTCCTCCTGACTCCAGAGCCGGTGCTCTCTTCACTGTGCCACCTAGCCGCCCGAAGAAGCATGGAACTTTGAAAGGGAAGCTATAGGAAGCCACATGAAGAGAGATAAAGGGAAGATATAAGAAGTCACGTGGACCCAACAGTGGAAAAGGGCCTGGACTCAGGAAACAAAGTTGCTTGGGCACAAGCTGAGTTGCAGAACTTGACCATAAAGGGAAATAGCATCTTAATTAATAATGGAAAATCTAATTAGATTTCCAAAGTCATTGGTGGTAACAGTAAAATAGAGATCTAAATGGAATAAGTAATAATATACTAAATGATGAGTGAGAAAAATAGCAAATCACAGAAACAATAACCATGTAAAAGAATAATGATGAGACAAAATTCTAATGTATTCTAAGTCTAAAAATAAAATTCTAAAATTGTAGCTCTGAAACCAGCTATCAACAAAATAGAAAAAAAGATCAATGAATTGAATATCACTTAACTAAAAAATTAACAAACCCAATATATACATAAAAGAAATTTTGACACCCAACTTCACATGGAATGTGGTAATCTTATATCTTCCTCCTCCCTGACTCTTGAGCTTTTGAGGATTCTGAAGCCTTTTTTTGGGGGGGGGTAACTTGAGTTTATTTCTTTATTTTAAATGGTTACTTTTTCTTTAGAAACAGTGGTAACCATAAACAATTGGTAGTTAGGTTTGTACTTATCTGTAATGCAGTTGGGAGGAAGCAGCTGGGGGGGGGGTACATGTTCCCAGAGAAGAGAGATAGATCTAACACTGAGCTATTTTGCCAGAAGTGCTGTCTTTAGAACCAAAAAAAGCTAACAAAAAGATAAATATAATTACAGCTCTTTTGATAAGGCTTCCCAGAGTGAAAAACAACAATATGGCATGATCTAACTTATACTCCTGGTGCATCTTTCTATTCTTTGGGTCACCTGAAAATTTGAATCTTCTGGGATCATGGTATTCCATAACTGTCAGCCATATAACATCATGGCAGCAGTGATGTCAAACTCAGATAGAAACTGGAGGGAGACACTAAACTATAATAAGCATCCCTATGGGATGCATTTTTTTTGGAGGGGTAGAAGGCAGGGCAATGGGGGTTAAGTGACTTGCCCAAGGTCACATGGCTAGTAAGTGTTAAGTGTCTGAGGTCAAATTTGAACTCAGGTCCTCAGCCCCTCCAGGGCTGGTGCTCTATTCACTGTGCTGCCTAGCTGCCCGTATTGGATGCATATTGACTTAGAAAACCACATATTACCTTTCTCTGTGTTCTAGTGTATATTGATTTTGTTAAATATTTCCCAATCACAGTTTAATCTGGTTCTAGCTGCAACCCTATGTTTAATAGCTCTGACCTAGAGGATACTGATGCACTCCCACATTTCTGTTTTTTAAATTCTGAGCCCAAATCATTGTCCACCTATAGAATCAACTACTTACACAAGCACACACAAATATATGTGTGTGTGTAGTCAGTAAGAGAGGTGGAGAGGAAAGGAGAGAGGGAGACAGAAAGATAGAGAGAAGATAGCGTGCAGGAAGGGACCTCAAAGGCAATCTAGTTATTCTGTCTATATTTATATCCATATCAATAAAATTTATATAACCTACATATATTCAAGACTAATTCAATGACCCTGGATTGTTGTGGGCCAGAAGATCTTCAGCACTATGATATCCACAAACTGGAACTTTTAAGAAAACCTTGCAATAATAGGGTTTCTTCATCTGGAAAATAATAACAATATTAATACTGATCTTCCAGGGTTGACATGAGGATCAGAGGAGATGAAATATGTAAAGCACTTACCATAGCGCCTGGCAGAGTAAGTACTAAATAAATGTTAGCTATTGTTATTATCATTATCTGTTAAGTACTTTGCAACTGCATGTGGCCTTGTAGTCAGGTGAATTTCTTATAAGTACACTTTATGTAAAAAAAGAGATGTTTATGATATGGGCCTAGAGATATATACTTGTATTTCCAGTGAAATTTTCAGAAACTGCAAACGTTTTTTTAATACTGGGGAGAGGATATAGTGAACATAGGTGAGAGCCATTGTATTATAGTACACAGAGTGTTGGACTTGAAGTCTGGGAGACCTATATTCAAATACTACTTCTGATACTTAACTATATGATCCTGAGTGAGCCAATTAATCTCTCTCAGCCTCAGTTTCCTCATCTACAACACGGAGATAATAATGAGATAATACTTATCTCATTGGGTTATGAGATAATGTGTTTAAAATGCTTCAAAGAATGATATAAATGTCAGTTATTATTATTATTATTATTATTGAGGATGATGATGGTGATGATGATGATGATGATAGTCCTAAGGATTTCTTTTCCCAATTTCTTGGGATCCTAGAGGGCTTGCTCATTGAGAGCTATTCTCTAAACTACATTTTCCATAAGACTGTATCTGATTACAGAGAGATGGTTTTATGAAGTCTGAAGATTTTGAATGGAAGGAAGTCTTCAAGGACTTGAGACATTTATGAGCTAGGGCTGCCAAAGTCATAATGGTGAGCAGTAAGCTACATGTTGGGGTCGTATAGCCACTCAACCAGAGTAGAGGAGTCTTGTGTAGTGATCCTACCATGGTGTCCTGAATTATATAGTCCCCAAAGGATCCCAACCACCCCAGGACTGAGGCAACAGGCTTTGCAGATCTCTAGCTTGCCCTAAATCTTCAGCAGTTCTCCAGCCTGACCATAAGAGACTCCTGCAGATTTTCTACGAGGCAGATGGTACTGAAACCTAAGCTTTTACCACTGGGACTACAAATTCTGAAGGACTATGTTTCCCTTCTTGATATGCTGGTGAATAGATTATAATTTCCTGGATTCCCAAAAGGGATTATGCCCATTCGGGTTTGGGGGGAAGAGAGGAGAATCATTCTGCTACTTGGTTTCCACTTGTTATTTTTATTGTTTTTATGTCCTAATCAAAAGCATATCATATTGTATTTGGCAGATATTCATGGATATTCATTTCTACCAGGCTGCCCTCCCCTGGACTTATCCATCCTACCATTTTGGAGGGTGCCTTACTTCCTGCCCCATGTTTTGGTTTCCATTTATGTGTTGTCTTCCCCATTAGTCTCTTGAGAGTAGGGACTGGTTTGTTTGTTTGTTTGGGGATTTTTGGCTTATATTTGCATTCCCATTGCTTAGTATAGTGCCTGCCACCTAGTAAACACTTAATAATACTTGTTGGCTCACTGACTGGCAGCTCTTGTATGGTCTTATGATGGAGTTTTATATTGATAGATGTATGGGCCATGATTATATAACTGATGACCCCAAACAGTCTCCTTGGCCTTGGGAAGTGTAGCTAGTGCATCCTCTATTAAGAATTCTCAAAGTTTACAAAGGCCCCATTGTTACACTGTATTGAAAAATATGCTTTCAAATAAAAATATCCTTATAAGCCTCAAAAGTCTCCCATTTACATCTCCTGAATACTTTCTTCAAGATGAGAATCAGAAAGCAGTAGATGTGGTAAACATGGAACATTACCAAGAAGAAAAAAATATTTTAATAGAGAGGAAATGACTAATTAGCAATGTGGGATTAATTTCAGTATCAGTAATAAATGTCCAGTAAGATCATCAACTGGTTATAGCAGAGGTCAAACTCAATAACAAAGTAGAAGAATAAAAATGAAAAGACACAGCAATTATGGTACCTCCAACTGGACCTTTTAAAACCAATATATTTATATTTACATAGTACTTATATATACAACTGGGTAGTACAGTGAACAGCACTGAATTTGGAGTCAGGAAGACCTGAGTTTGACTCTTGCTCAAACATTTATTAGCTGTGTGACTGAGCAAGTCACTTATATTCTGTTTGCCTCACTTTTCTCATCTGTAAAATGGGGATAATAACAGTACCTACCTCATAGATTGTTGTGAAGATTAAATGAGACATGTAAAGTGCTCTGCAAACCTTAAAGCACTGTGTAAATGCTAGCTATTATCATTACTTTAGAGTTTACAAAACCCTTTAAATTTATCATGTCATGCTCAAAAAATACCATGATGCAGGTAGTAAAGATATTATTATTGACATTTTTAAAGTGAAGAAATGGACACTCAGAAACATTAAGTGACATGCCTAAGATTATATAGCTATAAAAAGGAGGACCAGGAACCAAACTTATATCTCCAGACTCCAACTATCATCCATTCAACCTTACAACAGTAGGGAAGTGAACAGAAGTAAAGATGATAACTTTACAATCAGTTTCTGATGACAAAAAAGGATGACAAAATAGAATAAAATAGAAATGTAATTTTATGTTGTTGCCATCTTTCTAAAGATTGTATTGTGTAAGATCTTCCCTGCCCCCAGGCTTAAGTGCACCTGGAGCCTGTGGGGGAAGGCTTATTTTTCAGGAGATACTTTGTAATTGGGCAGTGGGGTCAAGAGGGTTGTTACATTCTCTGAGCCAGGAGAAGGCTATATAAACCCTGTTGTGAGACTTTGTTTTGGGGCTCACTTTGAGAAGTGTTGTATGATTTGACCAGATGAGACTCTGGGCAGCCATTGAGAGCCTCCTGGCTTTGAAAACCCAGATGTTGATGCTTCCCTCTCTGGTAACTGACTAGGTATGGATGTAAGGGATAGACAGTTGGAGGCCTGTCTACTTGATCTGTTTGTTTCTCTGTCTTGTAACTTCTGCTTGTAACCTGTCTGTATACTCTGAAGTTCAGGGTGCTGACTTTCCCCCCTGTACTAACTGTGACTATATGTTTGATTGATTAAAGCAAGATGGTTAACCCATTTTGAGTTGCTTTCCTTTAGAAAAGCAGATCTAAGAACCTGTGTTGACAGCCACCCTGGGGATGCTGGGGTGCTTGCTGCTACAATAAATTATTTTGTGCAAAGAATAACTGACCTGGAAAACAAATCAAAGAGAGAAAACTTAAGAATCACTGGACTCCTTGAAAGCCATGACTAAAAAAATAGCCTATTCAAAATATTTTAAGTGATCATAAAAGAAAACTTCTCAGATTTCTTAGAATCAGAGGGCAAAGCAGACACAGAAAGAATCCCAATCCCTTTTAATTCTAGTAACTTCCCTTTGGTAATTATTTTCTATTTATCATGTATATAGCTGTTTTGGACATATTTGTTTACTTATTATTCTCCCTTTAGATTGTGAGCTGCTTGAGGTCAGGGACTATCTTTTGCCTGTCTTTGTATCACCAGTGCTTAACACAGTGACTGGCAGATAGTGGCTGCTTATTAATTGATTGATTAAAGAATCTACCAGTCACCTCCTGGAAAAAACACCCAAATGACAACTTCTAGCAACATCATAGCCAAAATTCAGAGCTTCCAGATCAAAGAAAAAAAAAATACTGCAAGTGTTCAGAAGAAAGAATTCAAATAGTAAGGGGCCAGACTCAGGATCATGTGAGATTTAGCAGTCATTATTTAAAAGGGGCTAAGATATTGGAACTCTGTATTCCAGAAGGCAAAGAATATGGGCTTACAGTCAAGGATAACTTACCCAGTAGAACTGTATATAATGCTACAGGAAGGAAATGGACCTTTAACAAAAATTGATCTTTAATGAAATAAAGGACTTCTAAGAATTCTTTATGAAAAGACCACAACTAAGTAGAAAATTTATCATATAAACCCAGGTATCATGAGGAATATATTTTAAAATATGAGTGAGCAATCATAAGGGATGAAACAAGGAAAAACTGTTTACATTTTAATAGGAGAAATAATGAATGACTCCTCAAAGAATTTTATTATAATTAAGCATCGTAGAGGAAAAATAATTACAAAGAGAGCATGGGAATGGTTCTTTAATGTTTTGATGATCTTAAAAGAAGAATGGAAAGCAATAGGAATACAATGGGGAGAAAGAGAAAGAAGAGGAAATTATCTCATTTAAATGAGATGGACAATTAAAAGTCTAAAAAACAAAGAGGAAGGGTGCTATGAGTGGGTAACATTTGAACCTTAATTTCATATGCACTGATTCAAGAAGGGAAGAATACATATACACAATTGGTATCCAAAATGTCCAGAAATGTCCAGTAAAATGTACAGAAATACATTTTACTTAACAAGGAAACAGGAGGGAAAGGGGAAAAGGAAAAAAGGGGGTTATGAGAGAGTATAAATTAAGGGAAGGACTGTTTAAGCAAAACAAACTCTTAAAGAGAGAATGGAAGATAAAGAGAAAGATAAGTAAAAGAACAAGTTGGAAGGAAATACACAATTGTGAATGTGAATGGAATGAACTCATAAAATGAAAGGAGGCAGCAGAATAAGAAAACAATATTGCTTGCTAAATACATAATTGAAACAGAAAGATACACACAGAGTTAAAATAAAGGGCTGGAACAAAATCTATTATATTTCCACTGAATTTTTTTAAAAAGGCAAAGGTAGCAATCATGATCTTAGAAAAAGAAATATTAAGAATTGACTTAATTAAAAGAAATAAATAGAAAACTATGTTTCACTAAAAGGTATTATAGTAGTGAATTCATAGCAATACATCACTGAATATCTTCGAAGAGAGTTTGGAAGACCACTTGCTGAGAAATTTGTAGAGGAGATTGCTGCTCAAATCTTGCTCAGATACATGGTTTCTGAGGTCTCTTCTAGCATTGTCAGTACCATGGCCAGTGATAGTGGAGAAGCAAGTTGCTAATAGCTTAGTCAGCACCATGGCTAGGGAAAGTGCTACATCCTTAGCTTTCAAACGTTCTTTTAGGGTGATAGAACAGTCTCAGAACAAGTGTCTGATCAAAAATTCAAACAAAGCTGTCTTTGAACGGCTTTTTTCATTGCATACAAAACAGATGTCATGATATCAAGGCCTGCCAGAAGACACCAGATATCTGAGGAAGACATCTGATACATGGATGTATAGAAGGATTAGACAGGCTCTTCTCAGGGAATGCAAAGGAGGAGGTGGTACCTTACCCTCACTCAGGTCCTAGAAACTTCTCGAGGTTGTACTGTCACTTTATAAAGTTTTCCTTTGACTTAAAGGCACCAAAGTCAAGTAGCTGACTTTTTGATGCAGGTAGTTAAATCTACCAGGATTAGAGATGGTCATTCCACCTCCCTAAATATCCTGGGGGCAATGTCTCTTTTCATAACGCTGCAAGAGGTGCCCAGGCATTCCTAGCTATAGCATCTTTCTTATCTTTTTGCTAGAGTGCTATTCATAGTAGGAAATATGGAGGTTTAAGAGAGAGGAAAATTAGTGCCTGTTGACCTTAAAAATTAGGTTGATTGCTATTGTGGTACTTCTTGGTCTTTTGTTTTCAGAGAATGATATAGGCCTAAGTGAATCTTCTGGGCATCAGAAAAGTAAGCCTATTGTTTGGTATGCCCAAGGAGACTTCTTTCATACAGATGTATTTCAGTGCCTCTTTCTCTGGGAGTGTGGGGAGGACACCAGAGGAGCTGTGCATTGTGTCTATATTTTCCTATTCTCTGGGTTTCTATTCTTTGACTGGGCACCTCTCCCCATCTTATGGATAGGGTTTGGCCTTCTGATTCAAGTGAGTGTATTGAGAAGGCATTCTTAGACAACTTAGGTTGTTACACTAAGATGGCAAATATCTGAGATTTTGTCCCATCATCCTTAAAACGTTTTTCAGAGATCCTGAAATTCTGTTGCTGTAAGAATACACAATTCTTTTACACACACATACACATACATAATTATTATAATTATTATATTCTCTAGCATCTGGGCTGATTTGATATTTGTCACTTCAGATATATTATTCAGTAATTATATATATTCTATAATTATATATGACAGGACATTGTGTGTGTATGTGTTTGTAACAACACATGTACCTCATTATAGGTATTATAATTTACAAACTAGTATCTTTGGACTTTTCTAATATTGTTTTTACCCTTACTCAAACATGTGTTTAGAATGGTGAGTGAAGAGTAGGTCCAGACTGATGAAAAAAAGTAAGACTGTTTCGGTTTTGTATAGAACAAGCATTTGGGGCATTCCCAAGACCCTGGGATATAGGAGTAGGATTCAAATTAGACTCAATTAGAGAAATGGTCAGGATAAAAGTCAATAGCAATAAGTGCAAAGTACAATATTTAAGGACCAAAAGCAACCATAACATATACAGGATGGAAAAAATGTTTAAGTTAAATATCCATTCATTCAGAAATAATTTATTAAATGTCTACTCTATGTAGAGTATTTTGAAAAGTAGCTGAAAAATTACCCGAGTGTTAAATATGGCAGAAAAATACCTGGGGGGTCTTAATGAATCACATAATAAGTTAACAATTCATTTATTTAAAAGCTAATGTGATAGCATCACTGAATGTCAGAATTAGAAGGGAACTTTGAGGTTATATAATACAACCTTCTCCTTTCACACAGGAGGAAACTGAGGACCCAATAGATGGGATTTATCCAAAATAGCACATTTAGGAATCAAGCTAAGACAAGATGCTAGGTTGCCTGCCTTGTTAGTCATAGCCCTTTCCACTACACCACACCATCTCCCTATTAAAAAGAAAACACTGCATGTGATAAGCAAAGATGTGTGTTCAGCTTTGAAGAAGGAATTTTTTCTTTGTTCTTAAAGTAAAATCCTATATAGTTAAATAAGGGGGATTAATAGATACCTCCCAAAATCAAATATTGGTTTAATATTGAAAAACATTCTTAGGAGTATGATATGATCTATAAAGCCATCTTGAACATTTGACAGACCTTTATTAAAGAATAAGTATTATTGAGTAATTAGTAAGCATTTATTAATCACTTATTATGTGTCAGGAACTGTGCTAAGCATTGGGGATACAAAAAAAAAAGGAAAACATAGTCACTGCCCTCAAGAAGTTCACGTTCTAATTGGGGAGACAACATGAGAAGAAATTATACATACAAGATATATAGTATGAATGGGAAATAATCTTTGAAGAAATGCAAACAGTGGGAGGTGGGATGGGGGGCTATTGAATATACTGGGAAAGGCGTGCTAAAGAAGGTGGCATTTGAGATGAGTCTTGAAGGAAGCCAGGGAAGCTAGGAGGTGGAGGCAAGAAGGGACAGCATTCTAGGCTTGGGGCACAGCTAATGAAAAGGTATGGATTTGAGAGATGGGGTGTAGTGTCTAACTAGTTAGGAAGAACAATTAGTTAAGATAGGAGGCTTTGTTGAGTTGTGGCTCTTTGTGACCCCTTTTGGGATTTTCTTGGCAAATTTACTGGAGTGGTTTCCCATTTCTGTCTCTAGCTCATTTTAAAGATGAGGAAACTGAGGTGCATAGATTAAGTGACAGCTAGTAAGTGTGTGAGGCTAGATTCAAACTTGCAAAGATAAGTCTTCTTGATTCCAAGCCCAGCGCAATATCGACTGAAGTACCTAGCTCCTCCAATACAGGGGCCTATCAAATGATGTATCCTGCCTCCTGGTGAGCTTCTCCACACCTTGGCCTTCTTCTATTCCCTTCCCTGATATAGCAAGGGCTTCATGTTGTTGTGGAGTTTAAATGCATGTAAGTCATTGCCCTAGGGTCTCTAGTTTCTCTTGTCCTTGGTGGCTTTTTGTTTCATCAGCTAGTCCATTATTGTGACTTTTGTGACCCACCTTACAATTTGAGGCATTATAGATATGTTAATTTCTATCTGTTGAAGTGAAGCTAAATGAAGGATTAAGTCATATTGTTGGTGTTATTGTTATCACTTGCTGTCTATTGTAATTGCAAGTACAACATCAATTTTCAGACTCTTTTCCTAAACAGAGCTGTCAATTCCCCAAATACTTAGTATTCAAGTTGAGCAAATTGTCCATCCTAAGATTATAATAACTTCCTAATGTCATTGTCATCCTTAGGTTAATTATGGGAACCAGTCCATCTTAGGCTTCCCCATGGGACAAACTTTGCCCATACCCGAGGCTAATAATGGTCAAGGAACAATCATGAGTATGGATAGGACTGTCCATAAGCTCAGGCATACACTAGCTGGCCAATTAGTTCTCACAAATCTTCAAAAGCATATGAAGAGGGAGGGGCTTCATTGATTAAGATTGAGATCAGAATTAGTGCTTTTTTTTTACTTTATAAACAGGAACAGTTAGGCTTCAGTTCATAGTGCTGTCAAAAACTTATTCTATGACTCTCACACAGATTTGAATAATCCTAATGGCATGAAGAAGGTTAGTGCCAACAAGAAGAAACATTACAGGTCTGGAGGAACATAGTTTTCATCTAGAAGAATCCAAGGGAGCCATAAGCAACAAGCACTTGCTATCTATCCTAGATTCAGCCTACTTTAATCTCTGTAATAATTCGTGTCCTTCAATAAATCATGCTGGATAGGGCAGCTAGGTGGCACAGTGAATAGAGCACTGGCCCTGGAGTCAGGAGGACCTGGGTTCAGATCCAGCCTCAGACACTTAACACACAAAATACAGCCATGTAACCTTGGGCAAGTCACTTAATCCCAATTACCCTCCAAAAAGCAAAAAAAAAATCATTCTGGAATATATGTGAGTTGGACATTTGGTTTTACTTTTGTCTGTTAGTAGCACAGGGTTATCATTTACCATATGGTTGTGCATTTAGAGAAAATAATCTGATAAATATTGAGGAATATACAGGACAGTCTTATCACTTCTCTGACCCTTGGAGTTAACCCCACAGACCTGGAACTTGTCTTCCCATATTTTGGTATCCAATGGTCTCTTCCTCTTCTACATCTTGTATCCTAACGTCCAAAATTTCTCCTCACCCCCACTATAACCTTGCAACTGAATTTTTGCCACTGGTTCTTTTCCTCACACCATTAACCATAATTTTGTTTGACTTATAGCCTTTATATCTATTTGGTTCTTCTTTAATTTCTGTAGTCTTCATGGAATTAAAACTTCTAAGGTAATTGTTTTGGGTTCCTTCTTATAAGCAGTTTCTATATTATTGCATTTTGATCTAGCCCCCTGTTCTCTGCTTTTTTTTTTCCTGCTATGGTTCACCCTTAGAAATGCCAGTTACTGCAGGTGATAGAGGAAATATTGTACCATGGCATGAATTTTCCTATGTCCCTGACCGTGCAATTTATTCTTGACCTTTGCTCTCTTCTTGGTTATTTTTTCCTACTTATTTTGAAATCTTCTCGCTGGTTACATAACCTCTTACTCTTTTGGGTATCAGTTGCTTCCTGGAACTCTGATTCCCTTTTTCCTGAGGCAAGATGAGTGGTCTCTTTAAGCACCAAGTTCCTTTAGATCATACCCATTATAAGATTTCCATCTTCTTTTATAGAATATCTTTTTTTTAAAAAAAGCAATTGGGGTTAAGTAACTTGCTCAAGGTGACACGGCTAGTCATTATTTGTGTGTGGGTGCTCGTTTTCTGAGGCCGGTTTCGATCTTGGGTCATCCCAACTCCGAGGCCGGTGCTCTTACTCACTGCGCCACCTAGCCACCCCTATAAAATATCTTTCTTCTCCCATAGGAGCATTCATCAGAGGAAGCCCTTCCCACCATTGAAATAGGGTTTCCCTCTTCCTTTCCCCCCTTTTCAATCCCTCCACTTGCCTCCTTTTCCATTCTTTTGTAGGCTCTCTTCTTCCTGAGAGACTATAGAAGTTATTTTTCTCTTCATTTTTATCCTTTGACTTGATTAGGATATATCACATTTTCCTCTATTTTCATCCTCTTCTCCCCCATTTATATGCCTTCCCATTCTGGTGTGGTGAGATTTAATCCATAATATTTCAAGTCTGTTTCTCCACCATCACTTTGATTTTACTTCTGCTTTCATCCTGTCTCCTCATGTACATTTAGAAAGAAATCTCTAAATGGTCTCTTTGTTGTTGTCTTGTGTTTCTATTGTCTAGAGTATTTGAAAAATAAATAATTTCCTCAGGTTTGGTTTTCTTTCTAGGAACGTTTCAAGTGTTTCTTTTTGTTTAACTTCCACTTTTTTCATTTATGGCCAGGTTCATATTTACAGGGTAGGTCACCTTGGGCTTCATATTGATCTTTTTTGCTCTTCAGAACACATTACTCTATTCCCCCAACCCCCACAATTTCTAGTGGGTGCAGAATAGCACCTTGTGTTACTTGGGTTTTTTTTTTTCTGGTTTCTTGAAGAATTTCTTATTTGACTCTAGAACTTTTTAATTTAACCACTAAAAGTCTTGATGTTTGCAGCATAGGGTTTCTTTCTGGATGTAATCTATGTATTCTTTTGATGGACACTGTTTTCTACATTCAGAAATCTAAGCAGTTTTATATATATATATATATATATATATATATATATATATATATATATATATATATATATATATATATATAAATAATTTCTTGCATTTCTTGACTTGTGATATCCTTCTAATAGACTCATAATCCTTAAATTGTCTCCATTCTACCTCTCCCTTTCCCCTTCTCACCCTGTATTCCTCTTTCTCACCCATTTATTTTTTAGATAATCATCTCATTATATTCAGCTCACACCTGTACCATTTGTCTTTATATACTCCTTCTGTCAGCTTACAACTATACCCTTTGTCTTTATATACTCCTGAGAAAGTTCTTATGAGTTACAAGTATTATCTTCCCATGTAGGAATGGAAACAGTTTAACCTTATTAAGTCCCTTATTATTTCTTTTTTCCTGTTTACCTTTTTATGCTTCTTTTGAGTCTTGTATTTTAAAGTAAAATTTTCTATTCAACTCTGGTCTTTTTATCAGGAATGCTTAAAAATCCTCTTTTTCATTGAATGTCCATTTTCCCCACAAAGGATGATATTCAGCTTTGCCAGGTAGGTGATTCTTGGTTATAATCCTAGTTCTTCTGCCTACTGGAACATCATATTCCAAGCCCTCCCATCCTTTAATAGAGAAGCTGCTAAAACTTCTGTTATCCTGACTGTGGCTCCATGATTCTTGATTTCTTTCTGACTGCTTGCATATTTTCTCCTTGACCTGGGAGTTCTGGAATTTGGCTATAATATTCCTGAGAGTTTTCATTTGGGGCTCTCTTTCAGGGGATGATGAGTAGATTCTTTTTATTTCTATTTTATCCTCTGGTTCTAGACTATCAGGGCAGTTTTCCTTCAATAATTTCTTGGGAGATGATATCTAGGTTCTTTTTTTATCATAACTTTCAGGAAAACCAATAATTTTAAATTATTTCTCCTATATCTATTTTCCAGGTCAGTTGTTTTTCCAATGAGATATTTTATATTGTCTTCTTTTTTATTCTTTTGATTTGATTTTTAAATTTTTTATCATATGTTTCTTGATGTCTCATAGGATCATTAGCTTCCACTTGCTCAGTTATAATTTTTAAGAATTTATTTTCTTCAGTGAGCTTTTGTACTTTCTTTTCCATTTGGCCAATTCTATTTTTTATGGAGTTATTTTCTTCAGTGATCTTTTTTGTGCTTCCTTTTCCATTTGGCCAATTCTGATTTTTAAGGACCTCTTCTCTTCAATGAATTTTTTATATATTTTTTCCCATTTGGACAATTCTGCTTTTCAAGGCATTCTCTTCTTTGGATTTTTGTGCCTCTTTTACCATTTGGCCTATTCTTTTTTTAAGGTGTTATTTTCTTCAATATTTTTTATGTGCCTCTTTAATCAAGCTGTTGCTTTTTTTCATTTTTGATTTTGTTGATTTTTTAAATCTTTTTTTTCATGATCTTCTTGCATCACTCTCATTTCTCTTCCCAGTTTTCCCTCTACCTCTTTTACTTGATTTTAAAAATCTTTTTTGAGCCCTTCCATGGCTTGGGGCTAATTCATATTTTTCCTTGAAGCTTTGGATGTAGGAATTTTGACTTTGTTGTCTTCTTCTGAGTTTGTGTTTTTATCTTCCTTGTCACCATGGTAACTTTCTATAATCAGATTTTTTTTCTGTTGTTTACTTATTTCCCAGCCTATTTTTTTTTTACTTTTAACGCTTTGCTAAAGTGGAGCTCTGCTTCCAGGGTGGAGGGTACACTGTCTCAAGCTTCAGAGTAGCTATTTTCAGAAATGTTTCTAGGACCCTGTTTTCAGTTCTTCCAAGAAGGGGTATGTTTACTATTCTCCTATATCTGTGAATAACCACAAACATTTTTTTCTACCTTGAAACTGCAACAAGGGTCCCTGCTCCACGTTAGCAGCAAGCTCTGGTGTTCTAGTGCTCCTCCTTACCCTGGAACTACCATCCAGGACTGCATCCTGGATCTGAGAGGGAGAGGGAGGAGGCTAGTTCTGATGAATATCAGGCCACTGAACCCAGATTCCTCTGGAGGAGAAAGTGAGGTTGGTGACCTTGAACAGCCCTCCTACACTAAAATGCAATTGCAAGTCATGGCACCTTTCCCTGATGTTATGGTCCTCTTCGAGAACAAAGGACAAACACAACCTGTGAGTAATCTTCTTCCTCTCCCTCCCCGCTTCCATCTCTCCACCTGAGGGTGCTCTGCCCAAAAGAAGGTACATTTTATTGGCTGAGAGCTACCTCATTAACTTGGGGTTTACTGGCTAGATTTCTGGATTTATATCCAGATATCCAGATATAAACCCAATTCAGTCTGGAGCCCATAGATTGAACAATATAGGTCCCTGCCCTCCTAGCACAGAGTGAATGTAAATAGTAAATATTTCTCTTTTGGCCAGCAACCCTGAGGGTCTTCCCCTCCAAGTTTTATACACACACACACACACACACACACACACACACACACACACACACACACATAATTAAAAGGGTCATCCCTTGACTCACTTCTTAAAGAGACCTGTTCACTGAATGGGTGTTACCTCATGGAAAGTGAGAACCTGAAAAGACCTTAGCCTAAAAGGACCAGGGTCTCCCATTGCATCCTGGGCCATCTCCAGTCATCCTGATGAATATCTGGCCACTGGACCCAGATGGCTCTGGGGGAGAAAGAGAGGCTGGTGACCTTGCACCATGCTCCCTCACTCAAATCTAAGTCAACTGCAAGTCATGTCATCTTTCTCTGTGTCATGGTCCTCTTCAAGAATGAAGGACAAACACAATCTGGATCTGAGTATGGGCAAAGCAACAGAGTTCTTGCCCCCAGTGTCAGTAGAGAGCCCTGTAGTCTCCGTTTGACCCCCTTATCATCTGTGGGCTGAGAACTCCAGAAGTTGCTGCTGCTGATTCAGTCACTCCCAGGGCCTGCTCCTGGTTTGCTGGGGCCCAGTCCACACTGGCTTGGCCTGCACTGATCTGTACTCCACTCTTACCCTGCTATGACATACCCTTCCTGCTAACATTCTAAGTTGTCTTGGGCTGGAAAATTGTTTCACCCTGTCTTTATGTGGGCTTTGTCATTCTAGAATTTGTTTTAGGGAATTATTTAAAGGTGTTCAGAGGGTTTTAGTTTTAGTTTCACTTCTGCCTTGTGCAGCTGGTAGTACAGGGGATAGAGACCTAAGCTTAGAGCTAGAAAGATCAGAGTTTAAATCTTGCTTCAGATAATTTACAAGATGTGTGACCCTGGGCAAATCACTTAACTTCTGTATTCCTCCATTTCTTTAGCTATAAAATAGAGATAATAATACACTAACCTTGCAGGTTTGTTGGGAAGATAAAGTGAGATAATATTTATTTTTTTTAAATGCTGAGCATAGTGCCTGGTACATAGTAGGCACCATATAAATACTTATTCCCTTCCCCCTCTCACATTTGTTGATCTTGTTCAAGGTGCTATAACTACTAGTTATGGATCTGATTTGAAATCTCAGAATAGGAAAACTATCAGAGTAAAGGTATCAGTTGGAACATTTTGCTTCTATCTCTAAACCATATGATCTTATGACAAAGATTACACAGAAAATTAAATGCATTTCCTTAATTATTTTTTTTTAAAGCAATTGGGGTTAAGTAACTTGCTCAAGGTTACACGGCTAGTCATTACTTATGCATGGGTGCTCATTTTCTGAGGCCGGATTTGATCTCAGGTCATCCCAACTCCGAGGCCGGCGCTCTTACTCACTGTGCCACCTAGCCACCCCGCATTTCCTTAATTATTAAAAAAAAACCTCAAAGCAAAACCACTGCCCATTTTAATCAGCTAGATGAAGAAAACAAGTGTAATTGTATCACAGAACAGACACTGTGGACATTTACAAACCTGACTTCAATCTTGGGGGCTTCTCATGTCCCCATCCAGAATTTATCTGGGAAAAAAGGATCTAACTTGTTTCTGGATCCCTCTCATTTTAAACCTGCAAACAAATTGATGATAGCTGGATATAAAGTTTGCTTATTGAAAAAGCACATATAAAACAGAGAGGGGGCTAATATCCTGTATCTCATAGAAAATGCAATAGGGTATGGTTATCACCCACTAATCCCAGTAAGTTCCATTCCCTTCTTCCCTTCCTTTCTTGGAGTCACTCTATTCCCTGAAAAACATTTTCATAATTCCAACTGGGAAAGTCAGTGACTTGTATGCTATTATTGATTATCTCAGGGGTGAGTTCTTTGTCAGCATACTGTCTCCTTTTTTCTGATATCATGCACAGCTTTATCTGCTGGCAATAATCTTCATCTTTGTCTGTGGCTTCACCACTTCCACAACTCTAGAACCATTCATTTCACTATTACATGGTTCCCTATCTTTTGTTAATAGTTAGTTAATAGTGTACTGCAATCTGGCACCATAATGTAAAAATCTTTTCTCAAGTCTCATGCTCCTTTATATTCCTCATTTCTCCTGCCTCCCTCTCTTGAAGACAAGTCAATAAATATTTGTTAAGCATCTACTGTGCCAGGCATTGTGTTCTAAGCACTGAGGATACAAAGTCTTAAGGACATCACAATCTAAAAGAGGAGACATCATGAAAACAGCTATGTGCAAACAAGATATGCATGGGATAAATTGAAGATAATCAGTAGAAAGAAGTTATTAGATGATCAGAAGAGAATTCTTAGAGAAGATGACATTTTATCTGGGACTTGAAGAAATCCAGGGAATCCAGGATGTGTAGATCAAGAAAGAGCATCTTGGTATGGGGAACAGCAAGTGAAAATGCCTGGAGTGTCTTGTGCAAGGAAAAGCTAGGTATGTGAGTGTATGGGTGACATGGTCATATTTGCATTTCAGTAAAACCACTTTGACAGCTGAATAGAGGATGGATTGGAATTGGGAGACACTTGTGGCAGGGAAACCAACCAGCAAGTTATTGCAATGGCTCAGATGTGAGAGTACAATATAGATGATGAGCCAACAAAGCAGATAAGAAAGAGCAGCTAGACAAGTAAGAGGAGAAACAGAAGACAGTAATGTCATGAAAGTCCAGAGAGAAAATAGTATCCAGGAAGAAAAGATGTTCAACAGTGTCCAATGATGCTGAGAGGTTGAGAAGAATGAGGTTTGAGAAGAAGATAACCAGGTTTATCCATGAAAGGATCATTAATAACTTTGGATGGAGAAGTTTCAGATAAATGGTGAGATCAGAAGCCAGAATGCCAAAGTTGGAGAGGAGAGGAAGAAGAGAGGAAGGGGAACAATAGCTTTTTTATAGGAGCTCAGTTCAAAAAGAGAAAAGACAAATAGCTTGAGAAGTTGTTATAGTCTAGTAAAGTGTCTTCAGTAGAGAAGGAACAGGTAGATCATTAATAGATAATTTAATATATAATATAATATATAATAAGTATAACTATATAATATAACTACAAATCATATTATATAAATATGTATATAATATGTAATAATAATATTATAATATATAATAATAATAAGTCAGGTTTGTAAATGTCCACAGTGTCTGTTTTGGGTGATGGATTACACTTGTTTTCTTCATCTAGTTGATTAAAATGGGCAGTGGTTTTGCTTTGATAATATATATTATGTATAATATATTATATATAACATAATAAATAATATATATGTTATATATAACAACATAATAAATAATATGATCACTAATAGAAAATTAGCTGGAGAGATGGAGGAATTGAGGTACTTATATCACTGCTCAAATTCTTTCTTGGGTGCATTTGGTTCTAAGCATGGACCACACTGTGCTCCCACGGAAGCATGGACATACAATTGAGATGCCAGACCATACTCCCCAAACACAATTTTCAACATTTGTTTTTAAAACCTTGAGTTCTAGAAGCCTTATCTTTATCATCAAGAAAGATACTAGACTGTTTTCTCTTATTTCACAGTACAGTGGAAAGAATTTGAATTTAGATGCAGAGGTTCATGGTAAAATGGAAAGAGAGTTGGATACAGAAGCAGGATCTCAGTTCAAATATTGGCTCTGCTACTTACTACTTGTTTGACTTTGGGTGAGTTGGGTCTGCCGTTTCCTCAGCCATAATATGAAGACACTGGATTACATCGCCTCTAAAATCCATTCCAACTTTAAATCTATGAGCCTATGGGTTCCAAGTAAGGTGAAACATGTTGTAGAGAAAAGCTGGATAGAAAAGGCACAGAAGGAATGTATCCTAAAGTGGAGATGCAGATTGCCTGTGAGGTGAGGGCAGAGAAAAAGAGTTTGACAGGAAAGAAGACAGAGGAAAAAATCCCTAGCTCAACCAAATATTTGGATTTAGAGCAAAAACAAACCCTATAAGTAGCTGAAATATTTGGCTATTGAACATAAAAGATAAAGAGTAATGATTATTGGGACAACTAGTTAGCAAAATGAATAGAGCACTGGCCCTGGAGTCAGGAGGTCCTGAGTTCAAATCCAGCCTCAGACACTTAACACTTAGTAGCTGTGTGACCTTGGGCAAGTCACTTCACCCCAATTGCCCTGCCTTCCCCCCTAAAAAAAAGGAGTAATGATTATCACAACATAGAATCTTAGAATTGGAAAGGACCAGAGGTCAACTAATCTTATTCATATTTTAACAAAACTTCACTCTAAAACATCCCAGGAAGTAGTCACTGTAATGGAAATCTGAAGATCTTCCCTGGCCCTTGGCCCCTTGATAGGCTTAAGTGAATCTGAGAACCTTATCTGATTTGAAAATATATTCTGCCCTCTAATAGGCTGAATGTGGTCACATGGAGCCTGTGGTAAGAGGCTTGCATTTCAGGAATGCCCACACCTTGTTGCTTTATGATTGGGCACTGGTTCAAGAGGGTTGTGACATTCTCTGACCCAGGAGAAGGCTATATATATACCCTGATGTAAGGTTTTGCTTTGGGGCTCACTTTGGGAAGAGTTGTGTGATTTGACTAGATGAGACTCTGGGCAGCCATTGAGCCCCCCAGTTTTGAAAACCCAGATGTTGGGGCTTCCCTCTCTGGCACCTAACTAGGTATGGATGTAAGGGTCAGAGAGCTGGAAGCCCTGTCTGCTGAACTGTGTTATTTTCTATTGTAACTTCTGTTTGTATTCTCTGAAGTTCAGGGTGCTGAGTTTTTCTCCCAAACTAGGTAAATGATATATATTTGATTGACTGAAGTAAGATTGTTAACCCATTTTGAGTTGCTTTCCTTTAGAAAAGCAGATCTAAAAACCTGTGCTAGTAGCCATCCTGGGTATACTAGGGTGCTTGCTGCTATAGTCACCTAATTTTTGCTTATAACCATACAGTGAGAAGGAACCTGATAACTCCCAAGGCAATGTATTTCATTCTTTGATATCTCTAAGTACTAGGATTCTTCTCGTTATATTAACCCTAAATTTGATTCTTTGCAAATTGTACCCATTGCTATGAAAAAGAGATAATTTTGATAATATAGTTAGCATGATCATGTTTGGAATATACTTACAAATAAATTATATTTCCAATTGATTTGCCAACATAAAACTACTGTTTCAGAACTATTACACCATTCAACTAAGTTCTCAGAATAAAGCTTTAGTTAAGATGAGTCACATCCTACTTAGTAAAATCACTAGCAGTAAATTCCATGCACAGGCATTTCCTTATTCCAGAGAAGTTAATAGATAACATTGCCATTAGTTGGCAATTAGATTGTTATTGTCCTACAAATATGGTCCGATGTCTTTAAAAAAAATCTTTTAAGTCATATGAATCCTTTTAGGAGGTACTGGTTTTTGTTACCTTCTGAGCATCTAATAGAGACTGTATTTTATGGATTCCAGTTAATATTGCTGGTGATGATATTAAAATATGGACAAAATGCAGAGATGTGGGCTTACATCATAGTATAGTTAGATGGATTCAGGAATAGATAACTGACTAAATTAAAAGAATCATGATTAAATGATTGGTGTGGATCTAAAGAGAAGTCTGAAGAGGAATGGCAATATTCTGTCCTTGGTCCTGCTCTGATCAACACCATCAACGACTTAATGGAGGATGTTAATGGGTGTTTGTCAAGTTTTAGGGATAACACAAACTGAGAGGGTAGCTAATGCACTGGGTGAATGGGGTCAGGAACCCAAAACAGGCTAGAACAATGAGCTCAGTCTAACAAAATGAAGTTTAATTGAGATGGTTCAGTGAAAAAAGCATTGGCATAGAGGTAAAAAGGTCTGAATTCAAACCTTGCCTCTGATGCTTACTACCTGTGTGACCCTGAGCAAGTTGCTTAATCTCCATGGGCCTCAGTTTCCTCATCCATAAATTAAGAGTATTGTACTAAATGTCATCTGAGGTGCTTGCTAGTTTAGATTATTATTCTGTGATATGTAAAGTCACGTTCCTAAAAACAAAAAATTAACTACAAAAGTACAGGCTGGGGAAAACATGGTTCGACATGATCTGTATATCTCGTTTGTACAGTTTTTTATGTGTTGTCTCCAAATTATACTGTGAGCTCCTTTTGACTTTCTTTGCGCCCCCAGTGTTTATAGCACAGTGCCAGGCATATAGTAAACTCTTAGTAAATGTTTGTTAATTTGTTTGCTTGGATAGTAGTTCATACAGGAAAGACTTGGGGGTTTCATTCATTCATTCCCTCATTCATTCATTCAACAAACATTTATTAAATAACTGCTGCACAGCTCCTGGTGTTCTGGGGTTCCTCCAGCTGGCTGCTGGCCCTGCCGCCCTGGGGCTAAAACCCCGGCTCACGGGGACCTGGGCTCAGTTCGGCTCGGCTCCTGCGCTCTGCGCACTGTGCGCTGCCAGCTCCCAGAGTGCTGCGCTGGTCCTTCCTGCAGGGCTGCTGGGCTGTCCTCAGCAGGAGGTTAGCTTCTCTGTGTCGTTCTGTGGGTGCTGGGGCTCCAGAAGTTGTTCAGAGTCCCCTTTTACATAGTTTGGGGGGAATCTGGGTGCAGAGAGGCTTGGACGAGCTGTTTCTACTCCTCCATCTTGGCCAGATGCTATCTTTCTGGAGCATTTTTTTTCCTTTGCTTTTCAGGGCATAAAATTTTAGCTTTTTCTTTCTTCCACGTTGATAATTAGTCCCATACAATTAAAACTGGTGTTTTACAATATGTAAATTACATCCCTCTGGAAGCTTAGAAAACACATACTCATTTCTGTAGTAGTTAAATTTAGACTTCACTTCTGACAGTATCCTGTGGATTTTTAATCAATCTGCAGCATAATGTTCAGGCTCATTGTCTAAGCATGTTTTTCTGGGAGAATGATGATTCTGAGATTCTCTTGAAGACCTTTGTCTTCAGGGATCACTGATATAGTGTATAGTAATCTTTTGCCATATTTTGATTACGACACAATAGTTGCTGATACTTAAAAGCATTTTTCCATTCCATATCCTATATTAACCTCTTTAAAACCTGCCATGTTGTCAAGATTATCCACTCTTTGTTCTTGTTCATATTTCCAAATTGTTCTGAAAGAGCTCATTTACTTCCTTAAATCTTTCTCTTATTAGTGTAGTAACCTTCTCTACTACTCTGTAGGTATATTTTTGAGTCTAGTTGTTATTACAGTCTTCTTTTTCTTATTAAGTTTATTCCTTATTGTGTTCACCTCATAATATTGATTCATTGTATTAGGTTCTTTGGGGGGGGGGTTCCTTCTCAATTTCCTTAGTATCACTGATGATTTTTCTGTGAAATTTCCCCTATGATAATTTATTTCCTGTATTCTCTCTTTTTTAAATTATTTGGCATATTTCTTAATGTTTGGCAGTGCAAGGGAACTGGATTTAGAGTCACTTGCTCATTTACCTTGTCAGAGGTCTCCTTTGGTGTCATTAGTAATGCAAATGTATATCTATCTATCTATTTATCTATCTATCTATTTATCTATCAGTCTATCTTTTGGTTCCTCCTGTAATATAGCCACTTGCTTTCTGAACCCAAATCACGCAATAACAGTAGCATCAGTTAAACTGATTTCTGCAGCCAGTCTTAAAGCTGTGTGATTCTCTTCTCATTAATCTCCAGACAGTATTTTGGACCTCCTCTTCCATGCTTCAGCTTTTCATCTTGAAGCCTCACTCCAGTCCAGGAATTCACCAGTAGAAATAACCTCTGGCTCTGTGGCCTTTCCCTTTGATTGGATGGCTTCTCCCATGATCTCCTGTCTTATTCCTCTGCAGGACAGCTTTTTCTTTTCCTCACGCCTGCTTTTCAGCATCCTTTTATGTATTGTCTTCTCCAATAAAATGCAAGTTCCTTGAGGACAGGGCTGTCTTTCTGCTTGTATTTTATTCCCAGCACTTAGCACAGTGCTTGGCACATAATTAGTACTTAATAAATGCTTACTGACTGAATGACTGATTCTTAGAATAGTCTATTCCCTTTCTCTGTACCCCATAATAATCACTGTTGAATTGGAGGCAAGTTGAACAGGACTAAGGGCCATTTTGTCTTTTTATCTCTTTCATGGGTTTCTGTGATTCCCAAATTCATAACTTATTGGCCAACACTCTGATGAACCTCTCTGGGAACAGTGAGCTGGCCTCAGTTAACAGGCAGAACCTGCCATAAGGTCATATTCAAAGTATTTCCAATGTCATAGCACCTACCTAAGAGCATATAGTTTCCTGCCATAGCATTCAGCAATCCAGGGTCATCTTCATGAAACAATGAGGCATCAGAACAGAACATCTATGGAGGGACCATAGATATAATGAATGAAATAAGGGAAGAGTTGAACTTCATACCAAGATTTGGGGTCTGTGTGACTAGGAGAAAGAGTTGCTGCTGTCCCAAATAGGGAATTTAGGAAGATAGAAGGAAAAGAAAAATCAGGAAAGGTATCTGGGAAGATGCTGGGAGAAAGGGAGAAAACAAGGATAATTCAGGAATGTAAGTAGCATTTTCATTTTAATAGGGACAAATAATGGTGTCTGCGCCATAGCTTAGTAGTAGCGGCAGTGTTGTTTGGTATACAAAGCTCTCAATGACCATTAAATCATTTTATGGCTCCTACGTTACCTATTATTAAAAACCTTCCTATCTCCAGAAATGATGCCATGCCTTGAGAAGCTTAAAATCTAGGGAGAAAAGATATATTCATAATACACATGAAAAGTCATATTTTGGTATGAGTTAAATATCAATATAAGGAAGCAATAGAATAAAAATACCATTTAATATTTATATAGTGCTTTCATCTTTGAAAAATGTTTTGCATGCTTAAATTTGTAAATTTGATTCTCATGATTGATTTAATCCCCACAATAGAGTTAGGTAGTGGTATTATTCCAATTTTACATGTAAGAAAACTAAGGCTGAGCAGTTAAGTAACTTCCCAGGGTGATACAGCTGGTAAGCATTTGAATTAGGATTTGAACCTCAGTTTTCCTAATTCCAAGTCCTGTGCTAAATTCATTATGCCATATGTCTTCCATATCAGATGATATAAATGCTAAGTGAGTGGTAGAAGTACCATCTGAATAGCAGTAGCAGGCCCATAGTAATCGTGGTGGGCTAGAAGATTTAGGGAAGGCTTCATGGAGAACAATCACAGGAGAATCACAGCAAGGGTTGTTTCTATTTCTCCTGTTTATAAGCCTACTTGTCCCAGGGGATGGCTCTATAGGATCAAAGATTTGGAGCTGGAAGGGGTGTTAGCAATCCACTCAGTTCAACTTTGTCCTCAAGGAGCTAACACTTCTAATGAGGGAGATAACATACAAACAAATATATGCAAACTATATACAGATTAAATAGGAAATATTTTTTTCTTTTTTTTTTTTTTTGGAGGGGTGAAGGCAGGCCAATCAGGGTTAAGTGACCTGCCCAAGGTCACATGGCCAGTAAGTGTTGTGTCTGAAACCAGAATTGAACTCAGGTCCTTCTGACTCCAAGGCTAGTGCTCTATTCACTGTGCCACCTAGCCATCCCTAACAGGAAATAATTAAAAGAAGGGAGGCATTAGAATTAAGAGGGGTCAGGGTAGACTTCCCGTAGAAAGTGGGATTTTATTTGGGACCTAAAGGAACCCAAAGATGTCAGTACTCTGATTGAAGAAGAAAGAACATTCCAGGCATGGAGGACAGCCAGAAAGAATGCCTGGAGCTGAGAGATGAAGTGTCCTGTTCATGGAGCAGCCAGAAGACTAGTGTCACTGGATCAAAGAGTACATGTTGGGGAGTATGTTATAAGAAGACTGGAAAGGTTGGACAGTGCTAGATTATGAAGGGCTTTAAATGCCAAACAGAGCAATTTGTATTTGTTCCTGCAGGGAAGTCACTGGAGTTTATTGAGCGGCGGAGTGACACATTCAGACCTACATTCTAGGATAATCACTTTAGTGGCTGACTGGTCAATGAATTGGAGAGGGGAGAGCAAGGCAGGCACACTCACCCACAGGCTATTGCAGTAATCAAGGCATGAAGTGATAAGGGCTTGCACTAGAGTAGTGGAAGTGTTAGAAGACAGAAGTGTGCATATTTGAAATATATTGCAAAGGTGAAACTGACAGATTTTGGCAACAACTTGAATATGAGGGATGAGAGATAGTGAGGAATCTGGGATGATTCTTAACTTGCTAGTTTGAGGAATTTGGAGGATGGTGTTGCCTTCTACAGTCACAGGGAAAGTAAAAGAAAAGAGAGAAGTTAGGAAAAGAAAAGGAGAAGTTAGGAAAAAATAATGAGTTCTGTTTTGGACATATTAAATTAAAGATGTCTACTGGACATCAGGTTCAGGATACCTGAAAGGCAGTTGGAGATGTGAGATGTTGGACACCAGCAGAGAGATTGGGGCTGAATAGGTAAATTTGAGAATTTTTAGCAAAGAGGAGCTGATGAGATCACCAAGTGAAGTCGTATAGAGGGAGAAGAGGGGACGGCCCAAGATGGAATTCTTAGGGTGTGATCTGGTAGAGGGTCCAGCAAAGCAGACAGAGAAGGAGCAGTCACATAGACAGAAAAGCAGGAGACAGTGAAATACCTAAAACTTAGAGAGAAGAGAGTATCAAGGACGAGATAGCGATCAATGGTGTCAAAGGCTGAAGAGAAATAAAAGGGAAAGATTGAGAAAAGACTATTGGATTTGGCAACTAAGAGAACATTAGTACCTTAGGAGAGAGTAATTTTGGTTGAACAATAAGGTTAGAAGCCAGACTGCATGGCGTTTATAAAAGAGTGAAAAGAGAGAAAATAGAGGCACTTACTATAGATACCATTTTTGAAGAGTTTAGCTACAAAGGGCAGAAGAGAAATAGGATGATAGTTAGCATGGATGGAAGGACCCAGTGATGGATTTTCAGCAAACAAGACACATGGACCCCTTTGTAAGTAGTAGGAAATGAGCCAGTAGAGAGGGGGAGATTGAAAATAAAAGAAAGAGTAGGGAATAGAGGGGGAAATTTGTTGGAGGAGATAGGATGTAATGAAATCACTTGAACAAGCAGAGGAATTAGCCTTGGTAGAGAGTAAGGATATTTCATCAAATAAAATACGGGTGAAGGAGAAGAAAAAAGTAGGAGGCAATAACTGAATAATGGGAGGTGAGGAGGAGGGGAGAAGAAGAAGTTCACAGCCAATGGACTACTTTTTTTTCTGTAAAATATGAGACAGGTTCTCAATGAGAGAGCGGGTGGAGGGGGGTAGTCATGGGACTCTTTTTTTTCCTTTTCTTTTCTTTTTTCTTTCTGGAGGGCAATGGGGGTTAAGTAACTTGCCCAAAGTCACACGTGTGTGGGTTAAGTGTCTGAGGCTGGATCCGAACTCAGGTCCTTCTGACTCCAGGGCCAAAGCTCTACTCACTGTGCCACCTAGCTGTCCCAAGTCATGGGACTCTTGAGGATGTATGAAGAGGTATGGAAGAACAACTATGGAGAGTAGACTAGTGAGTTGATAAGATAGGTCTAATAGGACTGCTAAGTAGCAGTGAGGGCTCAGTTGAGGTTTGTAGTGGACTTAGAACAGTTGTGTGATTTGTTTCACCTTCATTCAATAGTGCATGTGTAGGTATGAAGGAGATAAATAATGGGATTGATCCAAGACTGATGGTTGACTTGGCATAATCAGTGATATGATAAAGGGGCTAAGGATTCAAGAAGGAGGACAGTGTAGAGTTGAACTGATTAACTAAGGAATCAGGATGGGGAGAAGAGGAGAAAATGCCTAGTACAGGGGAGGTCACCTGGGAGAAAACTGAGGAGTCAAGGGATTGGTGGTCATAGTGAGGATGAAGAGTAAAATTAGGTAAGGGAAGGCAAAGGGAGAGGTGAAAAGCCACTAAATTGTGGGCAGATAAGGGGACTGCAGAATGCTTGAACACGGAGGTTGGTACATTTGTAGGTAATAGCAACACCAAAGGTGTGGCCTTCTTTGCATATGAGTGAGGGGGGAGGAGTAGGTTGGAAGGTAAGTAGGTTGAGAAATAGAGTCCTTAGAGTATTTGAGAATGTTGGGAAAAAATTCTCATTTTTTTTCTATTACACTAAAAATTCAGTTTCCTCTCAAGAGCCCTTTGAATGGCACATGGCATGAGGAACATTATCTCAGTTTTAAAAGATGAGAAAATTGTTTCAGAGGTCAAATGACTTGCTAAGTCCTAGAAATGACTAGGAACTGTTGGAGCTGGGTTTAGAACCCAGGTTTTCTGACTCAAAGTACACTAGGCTACACTATCTCTTTAAGCATTGTTTCCACTGGTAGCAGCTTTCTCCTTTGCAGGAGAAAAGTGCTAATATTTCTATGAGCTGCTGTCAGATGTTTGACAGCTGAGCAGAGTTGTCTCACCTTGCTTGTTTTTTTGTTTGTTTGTTTGTTTGTTTAGTCAGTTTCTACAGAACCTTTGCTAGTAGTTTACCAAAAAAAAAAGTACTTGGAAAGGTCACCTGGATGGATAACATTCCACTTCCTCAGGGTGGTAGGGACTAGGCTAGTGATTTCATTGCTATAAGAATTCCCTACCACCAATCCAGGGCAACACTTTTCTACATTTCATAGTTTCAGGGATTTGTACCAAGAAGTGAGAGTACAAGAGACTCATCTAGAGTCACTCAGCTATATGTCAGAGGTAGGACTTGAACTCTGACCTTCCTTGCTCCAAGACCAGGTCTCTAGCAACCAATCTATGTTGCCACTCTTATAAACACAGTGTTGAAAACCTTCTGGACATAAATTAAGAAACTTCAGGTAAGAGAAAAGGTTTTTTTGGGGGTGAGAAGGAAGCAAGGGGAAACATTTCATTCTCCTCCGCCTCTCCTACTTTACCTTTTAGATCTTAATAATATTCTTAAAATTTGATTTCTTTATACTAAAAAAACCTCTTTCACTGTTGCCAAAGCTCCTTTGAATTGAATAATCATCTGTTTATATTCTTAGGGAAATCACAAATTCTTCTTTATCTTCCTTATTAATGTTAGTCATGTCAGTTGGATTAGTTGTGCTTTATTTAAAAAAAAAAAAAAAACTAAGATAATTACCAGGTTCATTGTGGAATGACTGAGCTCAAAGTTAGTTTACAAATCAAATTCAGCCCTCTGTTTTTTTTTTCATTCAACTCCTGTGATGAGAAAATGTTAAAATGTTAGTGTTCAATCAATTAGCAAGCATTTGTAAATTGTCTATTATGTGTAGACTTGGCAGTAGATGGAGTCATCTTCCTTAGTTCAAATCTGTTCTCAGACACTCACTATGTGTGTAACCCTGGGCAAGTTACTTAACCCCATTTGCCTCAGTTTCCTCATCTATAAAATGATCTAGGAAAGAAATGGCAAGCCACTCTAGAATCTTTGCCAAGAAAACCCTAAAGGGAGTCATGAAGAGTTGGACATGATTGAAAAATAATAGAACGACAACAAATGTTCAGACATTATGTCAGGTGCTGGAATACAAAGACAAAAACAAAAAGAGCCCCTACCCTTAAGTCACCAGATTTTAATAGAGGAGAAAACTTGAATGCATGTATATTTCTATTTAATATTTCAGATATTATAAATTTATAATTTTAGATATGTTATATATATATTTATATTTTAGAAGAATACAAATAAAGAATATATTAAATAATTGTGGAAAGGAAGACACTAGCAAATGGCAATAAGGGGACAGAAAATGCATCCAGAAGGTTTTCTCAATCTCATTCTCCTTAATCTCTCTGCAGCCTTCAACACTCAGTGTTCAAGCAAACCATACATTCTGAGAAGTTGAGTTAAGGAGGTAGGACATTCCAGGAATGGAGGTCAGGCAATAAACAAAGGCACAGAGACAGAAGATGGAGTGTCATGATGCTATGTGTGAAGAATAGCAAGAGGACCAATTTGAATGGATGACAGTTTCTGGTAGTCATTAACTTGTAAAAAGCTTACAAAAGTATCATTAGGGAAAGGGGTAAAAATATCTAAATACCAAACCAGGGCTCATTTTTGATCCTAGAGCTAATAGGTAGCCAGTGGAGTTTAAGTATGGGGAGGTCAAGATCAGACCTATGACTTAGGAAAATCACTTGGATGACTGTGAGAAAGATGGGTTGGAGTGAAAAGAGAGTGGAGAGATGAATTAGGAGACCTTTGTAAAAGTCTGTGGGAGAGGTGATGAGAACCATAATCAGTGTGGTTGGAGAGAAGAGGAAGAATAAGAATCAGTACCACCTGGCAATTTATTGTATGTGGTGATTGAAGGAGGTAAGGATAGTAGCATGACATTGAGGTTGTGGTCCTGATTGGCTAGAGGAATGATGATACCCTAAAGATCAAAGGGCCATAGAGTCATAGATCTGGAGCTGGAAAGGATCTCGGATACAATCTAGTCCAGCCCCCACATTCTATAAATAAAGAAGTTCAGGCCCAGGGATGTTATATGACTTTTTTAAAGTCATGCAGGTAGTAAGTGTTAACAGTGGGACTTGAATCTAAGGTCCTTTGACTTCAGAGATAGTTCTTCCAATATTAGTAACAGGGAAGTTCTGAGAAAGGAAAGATTTGTAGAGAGGGAGATAATTAGTTCCATTTGAAACATAATGAATTTGAAATGCCTATGGGGTGTTTAGTTCCAAATGTCTTCATTTGGACATTGTCTACAATCCAAATGTCTACATATATATTTTTGCTCAGGAATGAAACTAGGACTGGGTATATAGATCTAAGAGCTATCTGCAGAGATGACTATTGATCTGTTAGGGGGAAGCAAATTAAGAGAAAAATCATTTATATACCATCCATCATATGTCAGACCCTGAGCTAAGCGCTATACAAATGTCTCATTACTCTAACAATAAGCCCTTCAAAGATAGGTGCTGTTATTATTCACATTTTAAAACTGGAGAAACTGAGGCGAACAGAGGTGAAATGATTTGCCAAGGATCACACCAATAGAAAGTGTCTGAATCCATATTTGAATTCAAATCTTTCTGACTCCACACCTAACATTCTAGCCAGTGAACTGCATAACTGCCTCAGATAGAAGTATAATATCTATTATTAAGATAGAGAGAGACCCTGATAGAGTCTTGGGGGATATAGCCACAGTTAGTAAGCATGCCATGAATGATGATCCAGCAAAGAAGACTGAAGAAGAATAGTTATGCAAGTAGAAAAACAACCAGGAGAGAACAATGTCACACACAAAAATGAGAATGTCCTGGAGGAGTGGATAGTTAACAGTATCAAATGCTGGAGTATCATAGAGGATGAGGATGGTCATTAAAAACCATTATATTTATATGTCTATATAACACATAATTTAGAGATAGCTAGTAACCATGTAGATGGTGGGAGTAATCCAAGGTTGGGGTTCAGCAAGAAATGACCAGTAGTAGAACAAGAGAACAAGAGATTTTGGAGTAGAGGAAAGTGTAGAGTTGAGCTGATTATCCTCCTGCTTGTCGTTGCTCTTTAATTTCCTTTGTTGAATTCTTATAATCAAACTATGGGCATTTTCCCCAACTGTCTGTCCTAGGTCCTCTTTTCTTCTCTCTTGATAATCTCTCTCAGTAACCTCATTAACTCCCAGGAGTTGAATCTCTGGACAGATGGCTCCCAGAGGCAACCCTGTCACTATGAGCTTCAGTTTTGCATCCTCAGCTGTTCAGTGGATATTTCAAACTGGATGTCCCATTGGGCATCTCAAACTGGTGAAAATAGAACTGATCTTTACTCCCCTCTTCCTAATTTTCCTATTTCTTTTGTTTGTTCATTAAATATTTATTTATTTTAATATTTCTTGAAAAAATTTGTTTCTTCTCTTCCTCCTTTCCCTCCCCTCCCCACTGAAAAGGCAAGCAATATATCTTTTATCCATGCGAACTCATGCAAAACATTTCCATAACCATGTCACAAAATAGAAGAAAAGTAAAAAAAAAAGATCCATACTTTAATTTGTACCCATGGCTCTTCAGTTCTCTCTCTGGAGGTGGATAGCATTTTTCATCCTGAGTCCTTTAGAATTGTCTTGGATTGTTGTCTTGATCAAAATAATTAAGTCTTTCACAGCTGATCATTATCGTAATATTGCTGTTACTGTGTAGAATGGTCCTCATTCTTCTCACTTCACTTTGTATTAGTTCATATAGGTCTTCCCATTTTTTAAACCATCCCTCTAGTTATTTCTTAAAGTATGATTGCATTCTATCACAATCATGTGCCACGGACTTGTTCAGTCATTCCCCAACTGATCAGTGTCCCCTCAATTTCTATTTCTTTGCCGACACAAAAAGGGCTATTTGTGTCTGACTTGTGTTAGAGTCTTCTAAACTTGTATTGGTCTGATCAGTCATAGTTGGACACATTATACATTAGCCCCAAAATTATGATGTCATTTTGGTCCTCTTCTAGCATGAAGGACAACAACAAATGAAGCACTTTGAGCAAGTCATGTACCTTCCCTGGGCTTCACTTTCTTCATTTATAGAATGTGGGGGCTGGACTAGATTGTATCCGAGATCCTTTCCAGCTCCAGATCTATGACTCTATGGCCCTTTGATCTTGAGGGTACCATCATTTCTCTAGCCACCCAAGACCAGAACCTCAGTATCATCCAGCTATCATCACTCTCTCAATCCAAACAGCCAAATCATGCTGTTTCTACTTCCACAATGCCTATCTCTTCTGTATTGCTCTTTCTATTCACACAGCTATCACCTTAGTCCAGGCCCTCTTCTTGCCTAGATTATTTCAACAGCCTCTTAATTGTTCTCTCTGTCTCAAGTCTTTCCCTACTACAGAGTATCCTCTATACTGTTGCCAGAGTGATTTTTTCATTAGTTCAGATATAACTTCCCTACTCAATAAACTCCAGGGGCTTCTTATTTCCTTTACAATCAAATAGAATCTTCTCCATTTAGCTTTTAAAGCTTTTTATAACATGTTCTCAACCCATATTTCTAGGCTTATCATACATTACTTCCCATCCCGTTCTCTGCAATCTAGACAAAATGACCGTCTCTCTGTTTCTTATGCATGAAACTCTATCCCCGAAATACATGCCTTCAAATTCATCCTATATTCATAATGCATTCCCTCCCTAGTTCTATCTGTTAGAATTCTTTTCTTCCTTTAAGGCACAGGTGAAGTACCACTTTCTATATGAATACTTTCCTGATTATTTCTTCTCCCATACATACATCCTGTCTGCTTTTGCCCTCCCTTCCAAACTACTTTGTATTTACTTGTATTTTTCTTTTTATATTTATCCTATATGTGTGTGTGTGCGTGTGTACATAAGTTCAACAAACATATTATATATGTACATATGTGTATATATGTATATATACATAAATATATGTGTGTGAATATATGTAATGCACACACACACTCAAACACACACACATATGTATACCCCCGGCAATAATATATTCTCCCTGAGAGAAAGGATTACTTCACTTTTTGTATTTAGATACCCAGTGCCTACCATAGTACCTGATGCATAAATAGGAGCTTAATAAATATGTGTTGATTTATTAGCTCTTGTTTGATCTCTTCCTAACCTGCAGGCATTCCACAAAATTGTGAACATTTATCTTTTCTTTAGGATGACCAATTTTCTTGTGATGCCTTAGGATCATCATTATGAACATAAATTATAATTTCAAAGTGTTTTTGAAATAGAAAATTACAGCAAATTTTATTCCTTGTTTCCTAGTCCTGGACCTAATCATTTCTCTGCCTCATTTTATATTTTGATCTGATTGACTGCTTTAGGAGAATGGGCTGAATGAAGACTGAACCTCAAGTATCCCTATAAGTGTAAGTTTTTCAATTCAGGTTCTTTATTGCGCCATATCTTCACTAAAATAGGATGTAATGAAAAAAGCAAGTGTATATGGATTAAATGACCCCTGAATTGATGTGGATGCCCAAATTGGGATCAACAGTTTGATAGGTACTTGGAAAGAGGTCTTTGGTAAAAATCCCCCAAAATGCTTATACATCTGCTCCTTAATATAAAAAAAAAAAACTTTATCTTTGATAAAGGCATAGATGGCAACTATATCAAATTTATAGATAATACCAACCTAGGAAGGATAGTAAACACAGTAGATGAGGGAATAAAGTTCAGAAAACTTAGACTTTTGTTTGGGGGGGTGTTGAGGGAAGAAGGGTAATAGAAAAAGAGGAATACAGGATTTTGTTGCTTGTGAAATATCAGATCAACAAAATAACAGAAAAACTTTAAGGAGAAAAAGCTATTGAATTTTGAATGATTAATTAGGTTGTATATGATTTTGGCTTTAATTAGAGAGGAGGAATTTAATTAGAAGGGGCCAGCATTATAGCAAAGAGAGGATAATAATGCTGATCTCACCCTATACTTGTTCATATTATATAAACAATTTGACCTTTTGATCCATGTGTGCCTTGATTTCACCGTCTATAAAATCAGATTAAAACAATCTGTCACTTGTGGCAATCATGGTTTTTATAAGAATGAATGAGATGAAGCAGAGAACATTTAGAACACCTAAGAAAAATACTTCATAGAAATGTCAAAAAGGCCTTAATGAAATCCAAAATGCTGGTAATGTTAATTAAAAAAAATAAAATGAGTAGGAGACTATATGATTTAGATGAGACAGCAGCTTAGTGATTATTTAACTGGCAAGAAAACTAAAGCAAATATGGATTCATATGAATATTAGCATGAAATGGGATGTTAACACACAAATAATAAAAAGTTATCATAGTCAAGTGTCAGTCTAGAAAATGACAAGAACATAATTTCAAATTAGTTCAATTCAACCAATATATCTTAAGCCCACTATGTCTAAGGCATTGTGCTAGGTGTAAATAGTAGAAAAACAGAAGTAAACAGCCCCTATCTTCCAAAATCTTACATTCCACTGGGAGAGATAAGTACAATGCATAGTCAAAGTAATTTCAAGATGGAGAGAACCTTAACAACTGGGGAGAAAGCATCCATCATTTTAAATAAATGCTTTCTGCAGGATTTCAAATGTGCAAAAATGAGAATAGGGCTAAAAAATCAATGTCTTGAACCTAAGGAGTGTTTTGGTTGAAAGACATCAACTGATAAAGAATGCCATCCACTAATTAAATTGTTGTTGGTGGTCATGATTGAGATGATGACAATGATAGAAATTGCAACAATGGTTTTATATAGATAGCTCATCTGTTCCTAAGGAGAAGTACAAAAGGTATTATCCCCATTTTACAGAGAAGAAAAGAAAGGCTCAGGGAGGCTATATAACTTGCATATTCTCATACAACTTGAAGGTATTAAAAACAGAATTGGAATAGATGTTTTTTTCTGACTCCAAGTCCAATACTCTTTCCATTATGTCATTTTGGCTCTCATATAAGGGACTGTGATCTTCCAGGCTCAAGGAGCAGAAGGAGGAGCTAAGTTTTAGGGACTGGAAGCTTTCCAGGGCAGGAGAAAATTTCCCATAATGTAATGAAAAAAACAATGGAAATGGATTCCAAAATGGTTCAGGCATGTCATTAGGAGAACAGTCAGCCATGAAGACAGTGGTGAGACAGTTAGCAAAATGGGCAGGATGGTTCACTCCCAGCTCAAAATATCCTATCCCTGAGCAATTTGGACCTATGCCCAAAGGGCTAGAACACTGTGCATACCCTTTGATCCAGCAATACCACTACTAGGGTCTGGATCCCAAAAAGATAATAAAAAAGGGAAAAGGGCCCACATATAAAAATATATTTATAGCAACTCTTTTTGTAGTGGCTAAGAAGTGGGAATTGAGGGGATGCCCATCAATTGGGGAATGACTGAACAAGTTGAGGTTATATGAATGTAATGCTATTGTGCTATAAGAAATAATGAGCAGATAGATTTCAGAAAAAATCTGGAAAGACTTACATGAACTGATAATGAGTGAAATGACAGAACATTGTACACAGTAACAGCAACATTGTGTGATGATCAACTACAATAGACTTAGCTCTTCTCAGTATTACAGTGATGCAAGACAATTCTAAAAGACTCACAATGGAAAATGCTATCCATAGCCAGAGGAAGAACTACAGTCTGAATGCAGATTGAAGCATACTATTTTCACTTGTATTTTTGTTTTTTTCTCTCTTGTGGATTTTCTCCCTTTTTCCCCTGATTTTTCTTTCACAATGTTACTAATGTAGAAATATGTCTAACATAATTGTACATGTATAGCCTACATCAGATTGCTTGCAGTCTTGGGGAGGTGGGGAGAGGAGGGAGAGAGAGAAAAAAATTTGGAACTCTAAATCTTATAAAAGTAAATGTTGAAAGCTATCTTTCCATGTAATTGGAAAAGATAAAATACTATTAGGTAGAAAAAAAAATCCTTTCTCTTTTCAAATATTCTTAGAGGGTTTTTATCTCTCCTTTACCTCAGCCCTCTGTACCTTATGTTATTTTTTTCTTTTTTTTTTAAATATACACCAGTTCAGTAGATTGTAAACTCCTTGAATGCAAGGACTATTTTGATTTTATCCTTGAATCTCTAGATCATATAATAATTCCTAGTTTATTGTAGATATTTTTTAAAATGTTTGTTGAATTTTAATCAAGTATTGTGGGAGGTAGGGTAGGGAAGAAGCCAGCAATAAGGCATATCATAGCAGAATTACAGAATCTTAGAGTTGGAAGGAGCTTTTAAACGTCCTCTATTCCCCTATTACTAATATCTTCTACAGCATTCCTGAATGACCAGTGATTATATTTCTTGAATACTTATAATAGTGTGCAACTCATTAGTTATCAAAGCATCCCATTCCATTATTATAAGCCCAGTTTTTATGAAGTTCCTCATATTGAACCAAATCAGCATAGTGCCTTAGAAAGAGTACCGAATTTAGAATCAGAGGAATGAAGGTGATTCAAATATTGATTCAAGGTAGTTACTCTGTGACTAGGAGTAAGGCCCCAGTTTCAAGATCTGAAAGTGAAATAATTGGAATATCTGGTCTCTAAAGTCTCTAACAATTCTAAACGTGTAATCCTATTATCTGTATTACTATAACATTCAACCACCTGTTGTAGCTCTGGCCTCTAGAAGGCAAGGAGAAAAGCTATGTCAGCCCCTCGTATATTTGAATACAGTCATCATATATGTTGTGTAAATAAATATTGATGGCAACAATTATGGTTTCTCCAGGTTTACAAATATTTAAATCTACAAATGAACTCAGAACTTGATTCTGGGATGCAGGGAACATTCTGTGTTTAGGCTAGATTCAATTCACATCCCCTTCCTCTTTAATCTTTAGCATGTGGATCACATTTAAGTCATGAACTCCTAAAGATGGTGGATCCCTAAAGAAGAGAGAGAATAGCATAAACAGGAGGGGAAATAGTATGGAGGGAAATTCAGTTAACAATCATAACTATGAAAATATTTTTGAAGCAACTTTCTTTGATAAAAGCTTCATTCCTCAAATATATAAAGAAATGAGCCAAATTTATAAAAAACAAAGAGACATTCCCCAATTGATAAATGATAAAAAAATATGAAGTCATTTTTCGGATGAAGCAAACAAAGGTCTATGGGCATATGAGAAATGCTCTCAGTCACTATTGATTGGAGAAATGCAAATTAAAACAATTCTGAGGTACTACCTAATACCTGTTAGATTGACTAATAGGACAGCAAAGGAAAATGACAAATGTTGGAGGGAATGTGGGAAAATTGAGACACTAATGCACTTTTTGTGGAATTGTGAATTGATTCAATTATTATGTAAAGCAATTTGGAACTATGCCCAAAGGTCCATAAAATCATACATACCCTTTGATTTAGCAATACCATTACAAGGTCTACAACCCAAAGAGATAAAAAAGGGGAAAGGAAGAGAAGCTAGGAGGCACAGTGAATAGAGCACTGGCCCTGAAGTCAGGAGGACCTCAGTTCAAATCTGGCTTTAGACACTTGACACAGTTACTAGTTGTATGACCTTGGGCAAGTCACTTAACCCCAACTGCCTTGCCTTCCACCCTCCAAAAAAAAGGGGAAAGGACCTTTATGTACAAAAATATTTGTAGCAATTCTTTTTGTGTGGTGGTAAAAATTGGAGATTGAGGGGATACCCATCAATTGAGAAATGGCTGAACAAGTTATGGTATATGATTGTGACAGAATACTATTGTTCTATAAGAAATGATGAGCTAGTTGCTCTCAGAAAAATCTGGAAAGACTTACATGAACTGATGCAAAGTGAAATGAGTGGGACCAGGAGGACACTGTACACAGTAACAGCAGTATTGTGAGATGATCAACTGTGAATGACTTAGCTATTCTCAGCAATACAGTGATCCAAGACAACTCTGAAGAACTTATAAAAATGCTATTCATTCCCAGATAAAGAACTGATGGAGTCTGAATTACAGATCAATGCATATTTTTAAATTTTCTTTATTTTTCTTAGGTTTTATTTTGGTCTATATTTACTTTTAGAACACAACTGACATGGAAATGGGGTTTTGCATGACTACTCAGGTAGAATCTATATCAAATTGCTTGCCTTCTCAATGAAGGAGCTAGGGAGGGGGGGAAAGAATTTGGAACTCAATTTTAAAATTGAATGGTGAAAATTGTTTTTACATTTAATTGGAGAAATAAAATACTAAATAAAAATAATTCTTCCAACTATGAGCCATTGAATTTGACTTTGTTTTCTGGCAAAATTCTAGAATATAATAATAAAAGCATGGTTTGTGTACATATGGAAAAAAAGAAGGTGGATCCCTTGGCTCTAAAGAAAGTTCTATTTTGTGAGTGCAGTTGTTGCATCCCTGAAGTTAACAACATTTTGGATCTGGGTGATTATGTGGTGTAATTACTGATGCCGGAGGCCATATAGAGGATGGCAACATTATTCTTTGTGTATCATTCAGTAAAGCATAAGCAATAAACCAATCATGAGTATGCTCCTTATGTCAGATCAAGGAAATCCTTTGAATTCAGCAGCTCAGGACAAGCAATGACTTCTCTAAATCTTCTCTTTTCTAAGTTAAACATTCACAGTAGTTTCAATTATTTATGATAACTTATGGTTTGAAACTCCCTTCACATTCTGTTCACTTTCATTTGAACATGCTTCAGGTTGTCAATGTTCTTAAAATGCTTCCTCCAGAACTGAACGTAGTATTGCAGATATGTTCTGATAAATGTGGAGTTCATTGTTTCTACTGATATCATTTTTCTGGTCATGTGCTTTAAGTCTAAGATTATATTAACTTTTTCAATTATATTTGTGACAGTGTTGACATATCAGGCTTGTAGTTCAATACTCCCATCTCCAAATTATCATCTTACCAAATAATAACCACTTTGGGGAGATAGTGGACCATTTAAGTTCTTAATTCATTTAAGTTTCCTATTTTCTATTTCATATTTCTTTATTTTGACCAAAAGAATAGCATGGGAGATTCTGTCAAATGGTTGAGAAAACCATTGGCTAACATCTAGTTAAACTATATTTATTTATAATTTCTTTTTTTTTATTAAAAATAATATATTATTCTAGTTTTTTTAAACTTTCCCATTTTAAAAGTTTTATATTCCATTTATCTGAGCAACGAATTAAAATAGGCACCTGTGCATGCCTTCCCAAGCACTATTTTTTTTAAATGACACTTATATAAACTGAACAAATAGGATTAATGCCTATGGCAGAAAATTAGGGAAAATCTTCAAGGGGCTGTTTTTTTCAAGTCTCGGATTTGTTTAATCAAATAATTCTTCTCATCGGTGAATTGTTCATCATCTGTTCTTTCTTTTTGGAAGGTGCTCAGAAACTCAATTAGCTTTGGTTGATTTTTTAGTAGAATCTCCACAATTGGCTGGGTTTTGTGAGGGCTAGCCACAAATACCTTAAAGACATGAAAAGCCTCAAACTGAATGTTTGGACTTTTATCTCGGAGAAGATTCATCATTAACTTTAGATTCTCTGGCTTGCTGATGTACTTTGTCATAATAGCAAAGTTGTGTCGATCTAGAATCAGTTCACCTAGCAGCTTTAAAGATTGTCTCTTAGTCACATAATTCTCAGACAGAAGCAACTTTTCATAGTCTTCAAAAATAGTGTCGTAATTTTGTTCTAGGAATTCTGCCACCAACACTTTGTGTCTTGTTAATAAGTCCTTAAATGTAGCAAAGGCATCTGAAGCAATGTCAAACGTGGACAATTCCACATACTTGAAAAATTCTCTGAACTGACTGGAAAACAGGACAATTTTGGCAAGTGGCTCATATCGGATACATTCTCTCAGCATAATTCCACAACGTAAGGCAACCTGTGGTGCTTCATACCCTTTAAGAAACATAAATAAGATATGAGGATGTGCACTAATATATTCCACCGTAGGACTTCGAGTACCTATCTGTCTTCTCAATATGTTGTTAAATATCTGGGTTACATCTTTTTTCCCCTCAAAGTCTATCAGCTGTAGGTCAGCTATCAGGGTTACAAGTAGTCCGCTAGTATACAGTTCTTGGGCTAACTGAGCCACAGCTTCTGTAGGTGGTTCCTTATCATTTGTACCACAAAGAATTTCCTTCATTGCTTGTAGTGACTTAGACACTTCTTCTGAAGCCTTGTCTGTCTTTTTTTCCTGCTTTTCCAATATAGCCGGGTTGTCTTTTAGAGTTTTCACAATTTCTGCTGGATTTTTGTGTGATTTATTAAACAGAGGCATTTTTTCATTCACTCACGGTTCTTCTTCTAATTATTTATGGAATGCTAGTTCAGGGGGAAAAGGTCAGCACCCCGAACTTCAGAGTATACAGGCAGATCAAACAGACAGGCTTCCAAACTGTTCAACAATTATCAATACCAAAATCACAGTTACCAGAGTGGGAATCATCAACATCTGGGTTTTCAAAGCCGGGGGGCTCTCAACAGCTGCCCAGAGTCTCATCTGGTCAAATCACACAACACTTCTCAAAGTGAGCCCCCATTTATTTATAATTTCAATGTAAAATACTGTTAGTTAAGCTAGTATGTAAAATATATAACAAGACGTGAGGCAAGCAGTGAATACTCTCACCACCTGTTTCCCAAGCTATAACATCCTATGCTTTTATGTAACGTAGGCAGTGATTCCTGCAGTTGTTTTCTCCTCCTTCTTTTCCTTCTCCTCTTTTTTCCTCCTCCTACATAAAGGAAGAAAGAAAATAAAGGAAGGGAGTGAGGAAGGCAGGCAAGAGGGAAGAAAGACAGGAAGAAAAATGCTTATGCCAAATTAGCATAATAAAAATATGAATATATACAATGGCCTTAATTCACAAATGCTTTTCTCTTTCAGCACCTTGTGCTCATCAGCTCTATCAGGAGGTAAGTAATATGATCCATACATCCTCTGGAGTTAGTCATTGCTTTGAACAGAGTTCATAAGTCTCATAAAGTTGTTTTCCTTTACAAGGTTGCTGATCTTGTATAAACTATCCCCATGGTTTTGCTTACTTTCTTCTGTGGTAGTTCATACTACCTAGGATTCTCTGGATTTTTCTTTCTTTTTCTTTCCAGAATTTATTTATTTTTAGTTTTCAACATTCATTTTCACAAGCTTTGAGTTCCAGATTTTCTCCCCATCCCTCCCCTACCTCCACCCCAAACATACTGATTACCCCTTCCCCCAGTTTCCCTTCTCTTATATTCTCCCTATCTCTACCCCCCTTATCCCCTTCACCCTTACTTTTACAATTTCTTACTGGCCCTCCCCTCCCTTCCTCTCACCTCTCCTCTCTTCTTTTGCCCTTTCTTCTCTGATTTCTTTTTTTCCCTTTTTTTCCTTTTATTCTCACCTTCAGATTCAGGAATTTTTAAAAACTTTTTTCTTGTGAATATTCCTTCTCTGTATTACCCTTCCCCCTAATTCCCTCTCCCATCCCATTTATTTCCATCTTAAGTTTGGTATATTTCTACATGAAACCATGCATGTTCAAGACTTTTTCATTTCAGATGAGAGTGAAGTCCATCTAATGCCAACTCTCCTAACCATTGGCTGCTCGATGGTGCAAAGGATAAAACACTGTACTTGGGGTCAATAAGACTTGAATTAAAATTTAACCTCAGACACTTACTAATTGTGTGACCCTAGGCAAGTCATTTAATTCTCTTTACTTCAGTTTTCTCATGAGGCAAATAGGGATAATAATAGTATTTACCACCCAAAATTGTTTTGAGGATGAAATGGTATAACATACATAAATTGATTTGCAGACTTTAAAGCACTATGTAAATGCTAATTATTTATTGATATGGTTATTATTAGATGATTACATGCATGATGATGATGATGGTGATGGCACTGTGTTAAACAGTAATGGCATAAAAACAAAACAGTTCATGATTTCCAGGAACTCACATTCAGTTAGCCATTTTATACACACACACACATACACACATATGTATGTGTGTATATACATGTATATATATGCATATATGTATATATTTTACAAAGTAATTATGATTGGGGTTGTGGGATATCTACAGCTGGGTAGGAATAGGGAAAACCTCCTGTGGTAAGTAGTATTTAAATTGAGCTTTAAAAATAGCTAAAGAATTTAAGACATGAAAGTGGGGAAATCAGTGCATTTCAGATATGGTAAAAAGCCTGAGTAAAAGCATTAAGCCAGGAGATAGAATATTATGTTCAAGGAACATGTAGTCCATTTTCAAAGGACCATAGAATACATAAAGGTGGATAAAGTATTGTAAAATTGGAAAGGTCAATTGGATAATATGGAAGACAACAGGTGTAATAGAAAATATAGGGTGTATCAGGTACTATGCATGGCCTCAGATGTTTCTATATCCAAGCACAAAGTATTCAGGCAGCAACTAGATGGCTATTGATCAGGAAGGCAGGGTCACTGAACGTGGAGATAGAAGATCTAAGTTTGCATATTGGCTCCAAGCTCTGTGACTTTAGGTAACTTAACCTCTCTAAGATTCATTTTTTTTAATCAACTATAATTTTTAAAAATCAATGATAAAACACCAACATTTGCAGGGTTTACCTCATAGGGTTGCTGGGAGGAAAGGAAGCCCACTGCAGACTCTAAACTGCTATATAAAGGTGAGCTGTTATTATTTTTTTACTAGATGGTCTCTAAGTTCTAGATTCTGAGAGAAGTTAAGATGCTATGAGGGAAATTGTGGACCATACTTATCCCAGCAACTCTCCCTGGTCCCTTAATGTGCTCATCTTGAAATTCTTGTATCCGCATCCTTGCTGAACAAGACACGTTTTCATTATATGCCTCCCCTATTTATTTTAACTCCTGCTGAATGAAGCACTGCTCTTAGGAGGATAAAGCACATTAAGAATTCAGGAAGCAGAAGATTCGAATTGAATCAGGTCATCAGCATTAGCACCATGACTGTCATCATCCTAACTATGTACTAAAACAACATCACAACCATTATTTTTGCTATGAGACTGAATGTCAAACCACAGATAGTTTTTCATCTGTTCCCATGTGTTTTTTGTTATGAAAGATATTTGCATATTAAACATATTTACATGTGAATTATTCTCGTGTTCTAGGCAGGTTTCATCTGGGAAAAGTGCTGTAAACTGACCTAATGTAAGTGAAATTTGATTTTTCTATAAAATGTTTTAATAGGTAGTCTTTTTTAAAACAAAGGGCATGGACTGGTTATTTCATCTCCTTGACACATGACCTTCCAAAACAGCAGACCTACAGAGCTCACTGGGGAGGCCTTCAGTCCTATGAGTTCTTCCCTTCCTTAAAAATTTGAACATTCTCTTCACTTCTTGAGCTGAAATTTAATTCCATTCAATTCAACAAGCACATTTCCTGCTTTGAGTCAGGTACTAGAGATACAAAGACAAAAAAAAAAAATAGGTTATATCCTCCAGGAGTTTACATTCTATTTGGAGAGGACAACACATACACAGAGGCATATGGGGAATTGAGATTGGAATTCCTTGGAATTTATTCTCTCCTCATAGCCAGAAATGGGTAGAATGTGGGCAATTAGTAGGCTTAACTTCTGATGCAAAAAGGAAATAGGAGGAACAAATAGCATTTGTATTCCAGAAGGGTCTTAGCGAGGCCTAAAGGACCACTTTCTCTCTTACTCATGTTTTAATTTCTTTGTATTTCAGCTGAAATTTCCTTATCCTCCATTTACTCCTGTCCTATGTCCTGATATTTGATAAGTTAATTTCAGCCCTTTCATCAGGATCAGAAAAGGTGGTATCTTCTACTTGATAATCACAACCTTTATTCCAGGGGTGGGGAACCTGTGACCCATATGTGGCCTTGAGGCCACAGGTTCCACATCCCTGCATTTTATTTCTCTTTTGCACATAAATCCTATTAGTCTTATTGCCTGCTTCCCATTATTGTAATTTCGTGTGAAAGATACCACCATCTTAAGCAATTTTCTCAATGCGTCTTTTTTGGGGGGCATCTCTGAAGGCTCTCTGGAGGTGGGGGCAGAGTACTCTTCTCTTTTGTCTTTATACTATCTTAGGTGCCAATCTCATCAGCTTTCATGGGTTCAACTATTGTCTCAATGCTAATGATTAACACATCTATTTATCCAGCCCCATATCACCAACTACCTTTTTTGATATCTTAATTGAATGTCTTGCAAGCCATTTGACTTCATCCCTTCTCCTAGCTACACTTTCTTTTCCCCATACAGAAGGTTTGTTTCATGTAAAGTTATTTATTTTATCTTTTGTAATTGCCTCAGTTTGTTGTTTAAGAATACATCTCCTACTCATAATTGTGAGAGGTATATGATCTGCTTCTCTTCTGTTTTAATAGTATGATCTTTAAATTAAGGTCTTATATCAATTTAGAAGTATTGTGGGATGTAGTTTTCTCATTGATGTGCAAGGATTCATCTAAGTATGTGAGTGTGTGTGTGTGTGTGTGTGTGTGTGTGTGTGTGTGGTGGGGTAGGATTGTATTACTCTCAGAAAGTGACAGCCCACTACTGGGAAACGTGATGCCACAGCCCCCATCAATGACTTCCAGTAACCATGCTACTTATAATTCCAACAAGTTGCTTTTGTTTTAGAACCCCATCAGCAGCATGCCTCTATTTTAAGCTGCACCATCTACATAGCTGATTTCATTAAATCACTGGAGGTTTCCTTTGTACTCCCTCTTGTATTTCCTTTGAATCTTCCCCTTGTCTCAACTATGTTTATCTATTCAACAACTATTTCCTATGACATGCAAAACATTGTACTCTGCCTTGGCAGAGATACAATGCTGATTAAGAAAGCCTGCTTTTGCGTTTATTTTCTAGTAAGGAGTATACATGTATATATCCAGAAATGCAATATTAAGTAACAGGTAGAATACAGCTGTAGTGCAGAATAAGAATACGGGACCACATAATGCTATGTGAGGTCAGAAGAAGCAAAGCAGGTTTTTTGATCAGGGACATGTAACCTCATTTTCTTTGGTTTTCACTGTTGTTATTGTTTTTAAGCCCTTTCCCCAGTGGACTTCATATAAAGTTGTCACTTCTGAAGTTCTATCTGCTATTCTCTGCAAGCTCTCTACTGCCTTATTTGGTCATACGGCTAGGTTTTTGTTTGTGTGTGCGTTAAGTGTCTGAGGCCGGATTGGAACTCAGGTCCTTCTGACTCCAGGGCCGGAGCTCTACTTACTGTGCCAACCTAGCCGCCCCTCTATTGCCTTATTGATCCACATCTTGTTCATCCTTTCTTACTTCTACTTTTCCCCCTAATCACAAACTGAAATCTGTCTTCTTCATTCCCTCTTGAAGCTTCCTAATTCTATATTGTACTTCTCTTAAAGACTTAAGGTCTTCCAACAAAGTCTTTTTTGATACTTTATGGTAGAGATATGACTTGGTGTTAGTACAGGTATGTAAGTTCAGAACTGGTAAATTAATCAAACTCAAGAATAATAAATTGAATAATAATGATAATGAACTGAACTCTACTTGTATCTTTCTGTCTGTTTTTGTCTCATCTGCTCTGTCAGCAGTTCTGATTATTTTTCTTGAGATACATTTCCCTTCACTAGTTCCAATTTCTCTTCTAATTTGAATATTAGATCAAATTCTTCATCCTCATAAATCTGAATCAATCAACAGTATTAAGTGTAGCAGAGAGGACAAAGATGAAGAATGAAGGAAGGTCTTCTGATTTGGCCATAAAGAAGTTTGGAGTGACCTTTGAGAAATCACTTTAATGGAGTGGTGGATTTGGAATCCAGATCACAAGAGGTTAAGGAACGAGTGTATAGAGATGAAATGGAGACAGCAAATGTAGGCAATTATTTCAAAAAGTTTGATTCTGAAAAGAAAGTGAAAGAAGAGTAGTAGTATTGAGGAAAGGAGATTTGTTTTTAGTATAGGGGAGAAAAGGGGATATTTGTAGGCTGAGGAGGAGACTAACACGGTAGAGATTGAAGACATGTAGTGGCACTCATTCTGGCATACCCAGGATGGCTGTTAGCACAGGTTCTTAGGTCTGTTTTACTAGGAAAAATAGCTGTTTAAGGGGTCAAAAATCTTTGTTTTTAATTGCATTCATTAGTTCAGGGGAAAAGTCAGTACCCTGAACTTCAGAGAAAATAACAGAGAAAATAAAAACATATGAATAAAAACTAACAGACAGGGATCTGACTCCCTGAATCAAAGCAGTATTGCTGTACACTTTGCATACATTCCTGCTTTGAGAGACCTTTTACATCTGAGTAATCAGGGAGCTCTGAACATGACCACTCAGAATCTCAACCAGGGAATCATAAGATCCTTCTCATCAGTGAGCCCCCAAAGCAAAATACCAACTCAGAGTACATATACACTTCTCAGAGCCAGAAGGCATCACAACCCTCCTCACTCAGTGCCTAATTAGAAATTAGCAAAAGGTGTGAAAGCCTTCCTACAACTAAACTTCTCTCCCCTAATAGCCTCTGTGACTCAGGATGTATAAAAGTTCTGAGCTGGCCCAGGCCTCAAAGCAGGTCACATAGGCCTATTAATGGGTGGGTGAGATCTTCCTAACCCATTAACATTACAAGATGTCAAAGAGATAGGATGACCAATGGAGCCAACCACTTAGGAGATAGAGGGGGTGACATCAAGAGCACTATCATTGCAGGGAACTCAGGGATGCCCCCAAACAAGTAATTCAGAAGCATAGGTGATATGAAAAAACTTTATATCGATATTTGCTACAGATGAATCATGTTTTTCATCATTTGTAAAATGATAATTAAGAATTCTCTTATGTTCATAACATTGCATAACATGTTGAAAGCAATATTATGCTTTGAGCTAGTAATTTTACACTAACTGTATATATATATATATATATATATATATATATATATATATACATATACCCTTCCCCAAGCCAGAAATGATGCTCAGTTGAAGATGTAAGATCTTCTTTTCACAATTTGGTGCTGGGAATTGATGCTTTATTTCTGCTTATATCAGGAAGAATTTGTTGAAGAGCTACTTATTTAATTTTTTTAACTCCTTTGTATGCTTTCTAGTTAAATAATTTTTTCCCCTAAATTGTGACCTGAAAGGAACCCAGTATTCCTCTTAGGGTCTGATGAAGTGTAGCAGCAAGCACCCCAATATCCCCAGGATGACTGGCAACACAGGTTCTTAGATCTGCTTTTCAAAAGGAAAGCAACTCAAAATGGGTTAACAAGCTTACTTTAATCAAACAAACATACATTACCTAGTTCAGGGGAAAAAGGACAGCACCCCGAACTTCAGAGTTACAGAACTTACAGATCAAACAGACAGGCTTCCAAACTGTCCTACCATTATATCAATACCAAATCACAGTTACCAGAGAGGGAAGCATCAACATCTGGGTTTTCAAAGCCGGGGGGCTCTCAACAACGGCTTCCCAGAGTCTCATCTGGTCAAATCACACAACACTTCTCAAAGTGAGCCCCAAAGCAAAGCCTTTCCTCAGGGCTTATATAGCCTTCTCTTGGCTCAGAGAATGTAACAACCTCCTTGACCCACTGCCCAATCACAAAGTATCAAGGTGTGGGCTTTCCTGAAAAACAAGCCTCCCACCACAGGCTCCAGGTGCATTTAAGCTAGGGGCAGGGAAGATCTTTAAATCTGCATTTCCATTACATGAAGGCAGAGTATAGAAGGTCTATTATCTTTTTTATTTTTAATAGGTTGTTCTAGTTGGGTATAGCCTCCCCTTTGCAGGCAAGGATTGTTTTGGTTTTGTCTTTCTAGTACTAGTGTTTTATATAGTACCATGAAAAAAGGAGTGCTTAATATATATTCAACTTGAGTTGAATAGAATTGATTGAATATACTTCTGTCAACATAACCTAAAATGATATGATCATTTTTGGCTACCATGTACATGCTGTTGACTCATTGAGTTTACTGGTGTCCCCAGATCTCTTTCACATGAATAACATCTAACCAAAATTTCTTGTCTTATACCTATGAGATTGATTTTTGAACCATCCCACTTTTATGTAAATTTAATGGACATACCATCAATTTCTTTCTATCAATTTAAGATGAAAATATTGCATGACATATATCCAAGGAAAGATTACCTTGGATATTCTTTGAGAGTTTTCCCTTCAGGTTAAAACCAGCATTTTAATTACTACTCTTTGGGTTGAATCATTTGACCATTTCTAAACCTACCTAACTATTCCCTTGTCTAGACCATATCTCCCCCACCAGGAAACTACTAAAAACTTTCTCAGATCCCTTGAGAAAATCTGGATATTCCATGTCTCTTATCTTTCTTTTTTTTCTTTCTCTCTTTCTTTTCTTCATTCCTTTAAATACTATCAAAAATATTGTCTATGTCAATTCATTGTAATGGAAAAATGATTAGATTTGGAATAAGAAGACACAACATCCAAATCCTAGCTATGAAATATATCACTTTGAGCAAATCATTGTATCTCTTTGCTTTTCATTTTCCTGATTAACTCTCCCTCAGATTTCTAGTAGCCATGGTGGCTGCTCACATAGGGTAGTAAATATACCTGTTCGCCTATGTGAGACTGAAACTGGATTGCAAGCTATAACTTCTTTTGCTTGGTGTTTCTTTTCCTGAATTCAAGGGACCAATGAGTGATTCTGAAATGGGTATTCCTTAAGTGAAAATCTATCTCCTAACTCTGCAAATCTTCACTGGCTGTCACCCATGACTGGAATCCTATACCTCCTCATTTCTGTCTCCTAGTTTTCCAGCCTTTCTTCAAGTCTTAGCTAAATTCCCATCTTTTGTAAGAAACTCTTCCTAATCTTTCTTAATCTGAGTACCTTCTTTCTGAGATTATCTCCAATTTATCCTTTAATTTTTGTTTGTATGTTGTTTCCCACATGAGATTGTGAAGTACTTGAGGGAAGAGAATAATATTATTTTTTTGCTTTCTTTGTATCCCCAGTTCTAAGCAAAGTTCCACCATAGATGCTTAGTAAATGTTTGTTGATTTAATATACTAGAATTTACTTGCTGACCATACATCTTTGCTTTACCCTTTGAGTGACTATAATTCTAATTCTTTTTAGATTGTGTCTGAAGCCATAGAGCAAAATAAGAAATACATTTCCATTTAAAGATGGGGTTTCATGGCAACCAGAAGCTTGGGATTTTTGAAAGACCTACATACTTTCCCAAATAAGGTCTTGGTTAGATGATTGATATACACACACACACACACACACACACACACACACACACACACACACACACACACACACACACACACACACACTGAGCTGGCCTTAGGATTCAGTTGGAAAAAATGATCAAGAGGTATGGTGTTTGGGAAATTGCTCAGTCCTTAGGTACTCAATAAATTATTAAAATCCATTAACGGTCCTTAGTCTTTCTATGTCTCTCAGCAGCTTTTCCAACAACTCAGGAGAGTTTCAAAGGCCCTTGCAGTTTGAAAGTTATGTGCCTGCTTAAAGATTGAGGCTACTTTAGAGATAGGTACTGTTTTAATTTTTCTCTTTGTATATAAAATGCCTAGTATGTCATAGTTTAATAAATCCTTGTTGAATCATGTCCATTTCACATGCCCTCCTTCATAGGGAGGAATCTAGTAGCAAATTTCCACTTTAGGTCACAAAGCCAATTTCTTTCATTTTGACAAAATTTATAATATCAATATTTTTGTTCTAAATCACATTTTATGCTTTATGTAGAATTAGCAGAAAATATCAATGGGGACCTTGAAAAGATTGCTAGTTTATATTATGAATCTACCTTATGATCTATAGAAGTCAGTCTGACTGATGAAAGAAATAATATCCTGATGATCCTGACAGTGTATATATGAAGGATCTTACAGTTTGTGACAGAGAAAACACGTTTCAAGAGATTGCCTAGTTCTAATTTAGAGGTGACATCTACAGGGTGAAACAACTCAGGGTTAGGGTGCACAGTTAATGCTAAGCAGCATATTTTCTTATAGGACAACAATAGGGTGTTAAAATGATTTTCTGTTGTCACCATAAGCCTCATCCTACTCAGTTATTCCTGTTGCTTTCTCTTATGAACTTCTAGCCACTTTCACTCTGAGATTGGCTCTCACCAAGGCAGCAAAGGAAGGAAAGCTGCTCCAGAGGAGAAAGCAAATCATTCCATCTATCAAACTTTACTTAATGGCAATGCTGCATACCTACTTTCCTCATATTTTTTACCTCCTATTTTCTTATCCAATGTCAAATTTACTGTATTTGACTGGCTGTGGAGTGTTTTATTCCTATTTTCTCACCTGTTCTCTTTGCTCTAGAGATGCTTCTCTTAATGGTACCATACATCAATTTTCTTACTCTTCTCCGTCCCTCTTTGTATGTTGTCCCTCTGTCTAGTCTCTACTGCAGCTCTCCATTTATAAAAAAAAGTTTGACATGGACTGGACTCAGAAACTCTCATTCTGAGAGAAAGTTCTTCCAAGGTAAATAAATGATAGTATAGGAGGGGTTAGATGGGAAAGGGCACCTAAGGTCCAATCCATGAAGCATGCATAGGGCTGAGCCTGGACCCTGATCACTTCCAATGCTAGATGCATTATGGCTTGGGCAATTATTATGGAGCTGAGCCTACACCCTTGGACTTCTTGGAACATCTGTGCTCTGACTCATTGCTAAAGGACTTTCACATTGGGATAGTATCATACACCCTGGCTATCTCCTTGGTCCTAATGATAGGAGGAGGGGGTCATATCAAAGAATGGTCACTGAATCAAAAGGAGGCATTTATTCAGTAGGTTTTGAGAGGCTGGTTTTTCCTTACTCCTCCTTTCTTATGAAGAATTATGGGACTCTGAGCAACCTGGAATCCAGAAGTGGTGGTGCTCTCTCCCTGGAAAGGGGATGCATATGATTCAAACTTGGGGAAGCATAATATCTAAAGGGGTGGAGTCAGGCTTTTCTTATGCCTTTTGCTTTATTATGTTTCATCCTAGGATATACTTTAGGGGGAAAATATCTAAAACAGAATCTCTGAAAAGAGATTCAGGTCCCTTCTAGGAAAATACTCAATTTACAATGTAGATCATGTACTAATGAACTGTAATATATCTCCAACATAAAACAAATGCTTAAAATACAAAAGACTCAGAAGTGTTCTGTGGCAAATAATACATGATACTGTAAACTATTTCTCATTATACTATCCCTGGGAGGTTCAAACCAAAGACATTAAAATGTGAAATACTGCACTCTGCCCCCAGATTCCCCCCAAACGATGAAAAGGGGACTCTGAACAACTTCTGGAGCCCCAGCACCCACAGAACGACATAGAGAAGCTAAACTCCTGCTGAGGACAGCCCAGCAGCCCTGCAGGAAGGACCAGCGCAGTGGTCTAGGACCTGGCAGCGTGCAGCACGCAGAGCGCAGGAGCCGAGCCGAGCCGAGCCCAGGTCCGCGTGAGCCGAGGTTTTAGCCCCAGGGCGGCAAGGCCAGCAGCCAGCTGGAGGAACCCCAGAACACCAGGAGCTGTGGCGACTCCAGAATTATCAACATAGACTTGCCTAGGACAAAGTAAGAGGTTAGTGTCCTATGGACTTTGGGACTGGTATTAGGGGAATGGGTCGGCTCCCTCCCCTGGGGGCTAGAAGCCGCTGAGGACAAACGCCATTTTGTAGTTTTCAGAGGCAGATCCCGCTCCCAGCCTGCAAATTTGTAGGGAGATCCAGCGATCAGTCTTGGGGGGTAATCGCTCTTGCTTTAACCTCCCTGGATCTCGATTGTGATCTGGGGTGGAGGTCGTGGGTGGATTTCCAGCTTCCAGAAATGGAAGCTGTCCCCCACACGTTCGAGACGAAAATTCCGGTCTGGCAGCAGAGCCATAGTGTGGCAACAAGCCCAAAAGTCAAGTAATTAAGTGGTAACATGCCAAGGCAAAGGAAACAGAAAAATGCAACCCTAGACTCCTATTTTGGGGGCATAGAGCGGGAAAAGGACTGTGAGGTCAGAAGTCCTGCTCCAAAAGCCCCAGGGGAAAACATGAGTGGGTTGCAGGCCATTGAGGACCTTAAGAAGGACTTTAAAAATCAAATAGAGAAGTGGAGGAAAAATTGGAAAGAGAAATGAGAAGGATGCAGGAAAAGTATGAAATGAGGGTCAACAGCCTGACTGAGGAAAACAACACCTTAAAAAATAGACTAACTCAAATGGCAAAGGAGGCCCAAAAGGGCAATGAGGAGAAGAATGCCTTAAAAAATCGAATTTGCCAGATGGAAAAAGAATCTCAGAAGTTCACTGAGGAGATTCATTCCTTCAGAGTTAGACTGGAGCAAATGGAAGTTAATGACTTTATGAGAAATCAAGATGCTGTTAAGCAGATCCAAACAAATGAAAGAGTAGAAGGCAATGTGAAAAACTCATGGGAAAAACCACTGACCTGGAAAATAGATCCAGGAGAGACAATTTAAAAATTATTGGACTACCTGAAAGCCATGATCAAGGAAAGAACCCAGAAATCACCCTTCAAGAAATTCTCAAGGAAAACTGCCCTGATGTTTTAGATCCAGAGGGCAAAATAGAGGTTGAAAGAATCCACCAATCACCTCCTGAAAAAGATCCCAAAAAGAAAACTCCCAGAAATATTATAGCCAGGTTCCAGAATCCCCAGATCAAGAGAAAATACTACAAGCAGCCAGGAAGAAACAATTTCAATATTGTGGAAACACAATCCGAATAGCCCAGGACCTGGCAGCTTCTACACTGAGGGATCGAAGGGCATGGAATATGATATTCCAGAGGGCAAAAGAACTGGGAATGAACCCAAGGGTCACCTACCCAGCAAAACTGAGTATTTTGTTTCAGGGGAAAATATGGTCATTCAGTGGAATAGAGGACTTTCAAGCATTCTTGAGGAAAAAACCAGAGTTGAATAGAAAATTTGACATCCAGACACAAGAAGGAAGAGATGCCTGAGAAGGTAATAGGGAAAAGAAATCAAAAGGAACTTATCAAAGTTGAACTATTTACATTCCTATATGGAAAAGCAATAACTGTGACTGATGATATCTTTCTCACTATGAAAATAATGGAAGAAGGGGGTGTGGTCATATGAATACCTATGTGAATGTGTGTGTATATGGTTACAGTTATATATGGATAGAGGGCATAAGTTGAATTTGTTGGGAAGGGAGAATACTCAAGGGATGAAATTATGAGGTGAGAGAGGAAAGTGGCAAAAGGAGATGGGGAAAGACAGGGTAGTGTAAACTATCCCATGCAGAAGAAGCAAGGGGAAGTGGTTGCAAAAGAGGGAGAGAATAAGGAAGGCTAAAAAGGCAAAACCACATTCACATTGAATTTGGTTCAGGGAAAAAATGACATACAAACTAAATGGGATATCTCAACCTGCAGCAGGATAGGGGGAAGGGGGATAGGAGGAGGGATGATGGATGGGAGGGCATCCTTGGGGTGAGGGGAGGTTGGAAGTACCCACTATAAAAGAGGGACAGGATCATGTAGGGAATGGACCAGGTGGGGGGTGGGATGAGTGGGAGGGAATTATAAGCAGCCTTGTACAATATATCTACCATGATAATGTTTTGCATAGCTAGACATGTACAACATATACTGAATTACCTATCTCCCAAGAGGGAATGGGTGACAAGGGAGGAAGGAAATGGATCTGAAATCTGAGGTCGTAACATTAAATGTTTCAAATATATATAAATACTATTATTAATACTCTTTTGCTTGTAATAGGAAGATAAGATGTGCAGGCATTGGGATGCAAAGACTCACCTTCCTCTAATGGAAAAGTCGATGGGGGTATGGGAGAAGGTATGGGAGAGAGCAGATTGGAGGAAGCGATATCTTGTGTGATTACTATTCTGGGAGGTTGGGTAGGGGAATAATGGGGGGAAAATGATTGTAACTCAAAATCTGGCGGAAATGAATGATGTAAAACAGAAGTTAATAAAGCATTTGTTTTAAAAAAAATGTGAAATACTTTGTGGAACTCCTGAACAGGTATTGCATCTTCACGTCAGATCTGTATTGCCTGAGCACTTCACTCAAGATTTATGTCTAATGGAAAACTATGTTTTGGTGTGGATTTTCTTAGTCTTTTCATCTGCAGTACCTTCCTGATGGGGGTAGACTTTCTAAGAAGTTGTGGATACCATTCCTCTCAGGGCAATCAAGATCAGAATCACAACCTCTTTCAAATGCAAGGTAGCCAATTAAGGCTCTAGACACCCATTACAGGATCACTCCTTGGTCACTTGTGCTCAGCAAAGGAAACAGAAAGCAGAAGAGGTTAGTTATGTACTTGAGATCCAGTCTCAATTTCACCCAGGTGAACATATAAACTTGCTTCTATGTGTGAGTATCAGCCATTCCTGCTGGAAGTCTGAAGGAAAGCTTGAAGGGTCCTGACATGTTCAATATATGGGGAGGGAGGGAGGGAGAAATGGAAGGCGCGCGCGCGAGAGAGAGAGAGAGAGAGAGAGAGAGAGAGAGAGAGAGAGAGAGAGAGAGAATCACTGTTCTTAAAGTCTACTTAGCAGGCAGCTCCTCCTGGCTCAGTGTCTAATCCTCTTTTTGGCCCTTCTCCTCCATCAACTCCTCTGTCATAGGGACCAAAAAGAATTTGCTACATCATCCCAAGGCCCAGGTTCTCAGGGATCAATAAGGAATGGCTGTGTCATCCCAAAGAACAAAGTCCTTCAGTGTAGAGACAGAATATAGGGTATACATGCTCAGCTCCCCACATAATTATGCAGTATGGCTTCTATAGGCCCATCCCTACACATGTTCCTTGGGGTGTGCATCAGTCCAGTTTCTCACCATAAAGGTACAAAATTAATTTGGTAAATTTACTTGAATAGGTCTCCCATTAAAGGTCAATTATGATGTCTCATCATGGTGTGGAAGAGGCTCTGAATTCCTGAAATCTATGCAATTTGAACATAACTGTAATGTAAGATAAAGGTGAAAAGTCTTTTTAAAAGTTTTTTTTTTATTATGGAACCATTAAAATTGTCATACATAGAACAGAACACAAGATAAGATTCAATATATAACCACAAATTTCCATTTCCCATCACTTGCTATCTGCCTATTTGCCTATCTCTCATTAGATATAGATATATTTTTATATATGTATCTGTGTATGTCATACACACACACACACACACACACACACGTGTGTATAAAACAAATTCTACCTGTGACTTTTAAAACTAATTTGTCTGTGATTCTTTATGAACTTTCTTCTATTTTCTTTGTGCATCTTTTTGTCCATACTACACTCACTACTCAAATTGATCTTCCTAAAACTCAAGTCTAACCATTTAATCCCCCTCCCATATTCAATAAACTATAATGGTTTTCTATTGTTGCCAGGATTAAATGCAAAATCCTTTGGTTTTTAACACCCCCCATAATCTGGACACTACCTACCTTTGTAGTCTTCTTGAACTTTGTACTTCACTCACCCACATATGCTGCGATTTAATGAAAGAGGCCTTCTTTCTGTTCCTTGCACAAACCACTCTGTTTCCCAACTTTGGGGTTTTTGTTGCTTGTCCACTATTCCTAGAACTCTTGCCCTCCTCATTTCTACCTCCTGACTTCTCTGGCTTCGTGTTTCAGCTAAAATCCCTTCTTCTACAGAACTCTTTCCTGATTTTCCTTGACACTAGCGGTTTTCCTGTGTTGATTATCTGTAATTTATCATATATATATATATATATCTTATTTGTATATAGTTGTTTGCATGTTGTCTCTCCCATTAGAGTGTGAATTTCTTGAGGGAAGGACCCATATTTTGCTTTTCTTTATATCTCCAATGTCCAGCACAGTTCCTGACACAGGGACTTAATAAATGTTAGTTGACCAACTGAATTTTTAAAAATGTTGCAATGCCCACCCCTCTCCCCTATTGGTATCGCTATTGTTAAATCTGTTATAACAAATAAGCAAAATCTATTAAAATAATCTACATTATAACCATGCTCCAAAATCTATTTCTACACCATCTGTCCACCACCTTTGTCAGGAAGTGGGTAACATACTTCATCATATAGGTCTTCTGAAGATACAGCAGGTCATTGCTTTGATCAGAGTTCTTAAGTCTTTCCAAGTTATTTGTCTTTATGATGTTATTTTCCTTGCATAAATTGTTCTCCTGGTTATGCTCACTTCATACTGCAATAATTCTTATTATCCAGGAATTTCTGAAGTTGTCTTTCACCATTTTTAGTGTTCTATTATATTCATACACTATCATTTGTTAAGTCATTCTCCAATCATTTAAAACATTTTTAAAAAAATTTAACTATTTTCTTCCCCCTCCCTCATTCAATGCCCCCTTCAGAATCAGAAAGTTGCTTTATTTTTGGCACTTGATTATTCCCTCCTCAGTATTATCCTCCTTAAAGGTCTACCCTAAACTATCATAAGTTGATTCCTCATTTAATTTGTTATATCCCACACCAAACTGTGTGTGTTTGTATTCATGTCTTAAATTTCCCTTTGTCAGTTTAAAGTAAAACCACGGTTCAATGGATACCCATTTCCCTCATTGCTTCCTCCACGTTTGTATGTTCTTATTCTTATTAACCCCAATTATGTGAAATAACAAGTTCTACTTCCGTTTCCCTTTCCACATTTGTTTTTACCCTTCCTTCTTTTGCTCTTCTTAAAAAAGAATCAATCTATCTATAGGGAGCATATTTTTTTTATTTAATTCCCTAAATATTTCTTAAGACCAATAATGTTCTGAAAGAACATTTGTTTTTTCATATTCCATTAGAATATCAGCACCACATCATCCTATAGCTCCTTAGGTTCTTCTGGACTCTTGTCTTTGTATTTCAAAATTCTTCCTCAGCTCTGATTTTTCAACAGAAATCACCAAAGCTTCTCTATTGCATTAAAGGCCTATTTTCATCTAGAGTATCACACTCAGTTTTTCAGGGTTAATTATTCTTAATAGGAAACTATTTCTTTTGCCTTTTGGGACATTGAATTCCAAGGTCTCTTCTCACTTAATGTAGAGATTGTCAGGTCTTGTATAACACTAACTGTGGTTCCCTGGTACTTGAACTCTTTTTTTTTTTCTGGGTACTTGCATTTTATTTCTTGTGGTAGCACTAAATTTTGGGTGTGATATTTCTTGGACTTTTATGTTTGGAATTTCCTTTAAGAGGTAATCATTGGATTCTCTTTCTCTTTGCTCTGACCTTTGGTTCAATTACATCAGAACAGTTTTTACTAATATTGTCTGGAATATAACATCTAGTTGCTTTTATCATTTTCAGGAAGCCTGATGAGTCTTCAATTATCTTTACATGACATGTTTTAAAGGTCATTTATTATTTAAAGGTCAAGGTTTGTTGTATTAGCTACTGTATATTTTCCTATTTCATTTTTCAATCCTTTGGTTTTATTCTAAGCTTTTTTGCTATCTCATGGAGTCATTAATTTCTATTTGTTCTAGTTAGGTTTCAGGAAGTGTATGTAGTTTTTGAACAAGGTTTACTACTCTCTCTTCTAAGCTTCCTTTTCTACTAAATATTTCCTCAAGAGTTTTATTTCATTTTCATCTCTTACTTCATTTCTTATAGGTATTCATATAATCCTGGAGGAAAATTCTTCTTTCCCCATTGAGTCTCTGCTTGCAATTTTTAAAACTAACTCCTTCATTTAGAACATCTATAGATATACAATAATTTTTCATATTGGTTATTATTTTCTCTTATTTTTACCCATTCTTCCAGCTTTGGTTTCTGAATGGTATTTTGTACCAATACTAGCATGTCTCCTTGCTCCACTTTTGAATGAAGTGGTCAGCCCTATTTGGTCTCACGCAGCATACCCTGAATTTTATGCTGACTTCTACATCCTGGGATTTGGCCCTCTCTGGATATTTTAGGCTCAGAGCCCTGGATATCTATGGCTCTTTCTGGTTTTTGAGGAAAAGGTGTTAACAACCCAAGAGACACTGGGCTTGGGCTCTTCTACTCTGAGCCCAATGACTGCTGCTACTCTCAAGGGTTTCAATAGTTGCCTACTCTGGGCCTTTCTGGTTATCCTAGGACTTTCTCAGGAAGACAGCCACTCTTGATGCCTCTAAACTGAGGGTCTTGTAGGCTACTGGTATCCTTTCTCTGGTTCCATTGATGCATCTTTTATTTAAAAGGCTCTTCCATATTGTCCATTAGTTTCAGGCTGACTTTTTTTTAAGTTAGCCATTATTAGAGCACATATTGTACATGTGGCATATTATACATGTTATAAATATTGCATGTTTCATTTCAAATACTTCATATATTAAATGATATATCACATAGCATATTAAATAAATTTCACTACATAAATCACAGATTTGAATTTGTAATATATATTATATATGATGTATGCTTTAATACATGTTATACACATTGCATTCATTGTTCTACATGTTGTTATATGTTACAGTGTAGGTTTTACATAAATTATAATTATTAATTTACCAACTGATTATATATTTACACATTACTAAATATAACATGTATTCACCTGTTACATTATATATATCAAATATATTACAAAAAGGGTTTTTGCTTTGGCCCTGTTATTCTACCATTATGGAGAACCTTCAGGTCAAAAACTCCCTCCACAAAAGAAAATAATTTAAAATTTTTTAAAAATATATTTTCTTAATTTATGGAATAAAACAAACAATTCCATATCATAGTACAATAAAAAAGATGATTGTAAATGAAACTGCAAATCTACTATAAGCAACTTGCTATTCCTTTCAAATGTGTAACAAAATTATCATATAAATTTCTTTTTTTCTCCTATTTTTCCTCCTAGCCCCCCCACCCTAGAGATGGCTACCATTAGACATAGATAGGTATATAAATGCAAAATTAGTCTATACATACTTCTATTTATCAGTTCTTTCTGTGGATGTAGATAGTGTCTTTCTTCATGTATCTTTCACAATTAATTTGGGTATTTATAATAGTCAAAATAACCTATTTCCTCAAAGTCACTATTAAAAACATTATTGTTCTTACTATATACAATGTTCTCTTGATTCTGCTAATTTTGTTTTTCATTATTTTGTGCAATTCTTTCCATGTTTTTATAAAATTATTGAACTCATTTCTTATAGCATGGTAGTATTTCATCACAATCATATGCCACAACTTGTTCATCCATTCCACAATTGATGGGCATCCCTGAAATTTCCAGTTATTTGCTACCACAAAGAGCTGCTATAAATGTTTTAAAACTTTTAAGTTATTTCCCTTTTCCCCAATCATCTTTGAAAATAGAACAAGTAGTGACATTTCTGGGTCAAAGACTATGGGCAGTTTAATAACTCTTTGGGCATAATTCCCAAATTATTGCTCTCCAAAATAGTTGCACAAGTTCACAATTCCACGATAAATTAATTAGTATCCCAATTTTCCCAAATCTGCTCCAACATTTGTTATTTTCCCCTTCAATCATTTTAGCTAATCTCGTGGGTGTAAAATGATATCTCAAGGTCATTTTAACTTGTATTTCTCTAATTAACAATAATTTAAAGCATTTTTATGTGACTATAAATTGTTTTGATTTCTTCATTGGAAAACTTTCATATCCTTTGACCATTTATCAATTGGGAATGACTAGTATTCTCATAGATTTGACAAAGTTCTTCGTATAGTTGAGATATGAGACCTTTATTTGATAAACTATCTATAAAATTTTCCCCGGTTTTCTGCTTTCCTTCTGATCTTGGCTATATTTGTTTTATTTGTACAAAAACTTTTTACTTTAATATAATAAAAATGATCCATTTTAGACCTAACTTTGCTTTCTATCTCTTATTTGTTTATAAATTGTTCACCTATCCATAAGTCTGATAAGTAATATGTTTGATGTTCTTCTAATTTTCTCACAATAATCTCTCTTTATATCTAGGTCATGTATCAATTTTGATGGTATCTTGGTAAATGGTGTGAGATATTGGTCTATGCCCAGTTTCTGCCTTTCCAGTTTTCCCAACAATTGTTACCAAATAATGACTTTTTATCCCCAAATCTTAAGTCTTTACACTTGTCAAGTACAAGGTTATCATGTTTATTTGCTGCTGTAAATTTTGAGTCTCTTCTACTCCATTTCTGAGCCAGTACCCAATAGTTTTGATAATTGCTACGTTATAATAAATAGTTTAAAATCTGGAACTACTAAACCTCCTTCCTTTACATTTTTTCATTATTTCCTTTTATATTCTTTACTTTGTGTTTTTCCTAAAGAATTTTGTCACTATTTTTTTCTAATTCAGTAAAATAATTTCTTGGTAATTTAATTGGCTTCTTATACAGCTCTGGATTGGAAGAAGTAACTCACTCTATTTTCTTATTAGATTTCTTTATTATAAGAAAATCTAGTATGAACTTCTGGATTTTGATGGAGTAAATGTAGAGGAGCTGGGCAGTTTACCTCTAGTTCAAACAACCATCTTGATATGAAGTCAAAAAATACTTTAATTTGGACCCAGTGATGGATTGTATATTTACCATATGAGAAACAGATTGTTTCATTTGAAGAAGCTTTTTAATTGGTGTGAAACAGAAATTAACAGCTGGTTAAGGAGGTATCAGATAATGGAATTTATATTTTTATATCATGGCTTAAAGATATAAATGGCAGATTCCTGACCATGGATAGAGTACGCGTAACAAAGACTGGTAAGAATGTACTTGCCTGATGTCTTGCAAATATAATCAAAAGATCTCTAAATAAAAAATTATATAGAATAGAGAAACTGTAGCATGTATATGGACATATAAATATGCACACACACACATATATTCATCAAAGTTAATACTGTAGAGAGTGGCCTCAATGAAGTAAAATGAGCAGAAATTGGGGGCAGTTAGGTGACACAGTGAATAGAGCATTGGTCCTGGAATCAGGAGGACCTGCATCCAAATCTACCTCAGACATTTGATGCTTACTAACTGTGTGACATTGGGCAAGTCACTTAACCCCAAGTGCCTTGCCTTCCCCCCTCCAAAAAAAACAGTAGCAATTAAAGACATTTAGAACTCTCAAGAGACAAAACCTAAGAAAGCAACCAGTAATAAAACCTTACCCTCAAGTTCCTCTACTCCAATGCCCTTTATTTAGCCTATAATTGAAAGGAACTAGAGTTCCTAATGTAAAGAAGCAAAGTTGACCTACTGAAACTTGGAATGATTCTCATAAGGGAAATGGTTCAGGATAGGTATACTTTATTCAAAAGAAACAGGATAGGGGTGGCATTGTGTATTAAGAAGGGATAACCCTGGGGCAGCTAGGTGGTGCAGTGAGTAGAATGTCGGCCCTGGAGTCAGAAGGACCTGAGTTCAGATCCGGCCTCAGACACTTAACACACACAAACAAAAACCTAGCCGTGTGACCTTGGGCAAGTTACTTAACCCCAATTACCCTACAAAAAGCAAAAAAAAAAAAAAAAGAAGGGATAACCTTACAAGTAAATCCAGAAGAATTTTGTCATCAGTATACACTATAGACAATTTGGATAGAAAGAAGAAATAGAAGCAGAATTAAGGAAACAGATCATAAGCCAGGAACAGAAGCATGCTATAAGTAGTATAAGGAACTTCAATTATCCTGTTGGAGTGCTCTCTTTCTCTCTCCCTCCCTTTCTGTACCACTCCCTTCCTCTCCCTCCCCCCTCCCTGTCTCTCTGTCTGTCTTTTCCCTCTCAAAGCAGAGCAGCTGACTACTTTTTGAGTTGCCTTAACAATAATTTCATCCTTAAAGGTAGAGAAATTGACAAGGACAAATTCTATTCTTGATCTTATACTCACTAAGATGGAGGAACTGTTTGGTGGGTGCAAATGAAAAAAAAACTTTGGGGTAGGGATAATGACCACTCTGAGTTTTCAAAGAAAAGGAAAATAAAACTAAATATAGTTTGATATGCAGCCTATATTTTGAGAGAGCACATATGTTAAAGTTCTACATGAGAGTTTAGTAAAGGAAGTTTGGAAAGCTCTCATGTATGAAATTCTGAAGGCCCAAAGGAAACAATACTTATGAAGCGGGGGCAGACTTTGCTGAAGAGATTGCTATGGATGCAAAGAAAACTCATTAATCAACTCAGCTTTTAAAAAGATTTCCAGAAGATGGAAGCAATGACAGGTAACTGTATGAATGTAAGAACATGCCACAGTTCTATAAAAATCATGTAAAAAGTACTAAAATTCAGAATACTCTTGTGCTAGTGAGGAAAGCTAAACATGACCAAAAGCTCTATTGAAGAAAAGAGGAGGAACACAGAAAGATTCAGATGTATATTTGAGGCATATAGGATGATGACAGTGGACAACAAAGCTAAGGCAGAGCTGTCCAATTGTTATACCACTTTCCCTGACAAAGAAAGGAAAGAACCAAAATGACTAATTGGGGAATTGGTTCCAGAAATAAATAAAATTAGAGATCACCTGGCTGCCCTCAACGAATTCAAGTCACCCAGTCCAGATGAACTACTTCTTTAATACCAAATGACTTTTCCTCTACACTTTGTTTGTGCCCCAGTTCAGGGATGTTGCAAGGTTGGTGGTGGAGGAGGCTTTGTTTTAGCTACTTAGGTGCTAGCACAATGTTTATTCCATATTCACCGATCTACTGTAACAAACTCTGGTTTATTAGAATGCACAGTCTTTGTTGGGTGAAAGTCAAATCTGACCCCCAAGTTTTTTCAACTATTCTGTATTATTAAGGATACCTTAATAATTCAATATCCCCATGATAGAAAAAGCCAGTAGATTTGATTTCTGAGCCATTGTTAGTAATATTTGAAAGAGTGAGGAGTCAGGGAGAAGGAAAAGTATACCAATTTTCTAAAAAGGGAAGAGAAAAAAGTTGATAGACTATAGGCTAATGAGCTCAATCTTGATTCCTGGCAAAATTTGTTCAATCCTCAAAGTCTCTATTTTAAAGAGCTGTTTATGAACATAGAGAAAAGTAGGAACTCATCGCACAGAACCAACATAGCTTCAGCAAGAACAACTTATACCAGGTGTACCTTGTTTCCTTCTTTCCTGAATGAATAGATTTCAATTCTTAATAGGATTCCTAAATGAATAGATCAAGGAGATGCTGTAGATGATGTTTACCTAGATTTTATCAAAGTATTTGACATGTAATTCTTGTGGAAAGAAGGTAAATTTGGAGGGACTGTACAATGCAAGGTAATATACCTGGAAAGATAGATTGGGGTCAATTTGAATATGACTTTAAAAGTCAAAGAGATAGGTAGAAACAGCTCTTCCAAGCCTCTCTGCCCCCAGATTCCCCTCAAACTATGTAAAAGGGGACTCTGAACAACTTCTGGAGCCCCAGCACCCACAGAACGACACAGAGAAGCTAACCTCCCGCTGAGGACAGCCCAGCAACCCTGCAGGAAGGACCAGCGCAGTGGTCTGGGACCTGGCAGCGCGCAGAGCGCAGGAGCCGAGCCCAGGTCCGGAGCCGAGGTTTTAGCCCCAGGGCGGCAGGGCCAGCAGCCGGCTGGAGGAACCCCAGAACACCAGGAGCTGTGGCGATTCCAGAATTATCAACATAGACATGCCTAGGACAAAGTAAGAGGTTAGTGTCCTATGGACTTTGGGACCTGTATTTGGGGAATGCGTCAGCTCCCTCCCTGGGGGCTAGAAGCCACTGAGGAGACACGCCATTTTGTAGTTTTCAGAGGCAGCTCCGGCTCCCAGCCTACAAACTGGGGAGATCCAGCGATCAGTCTTGGGGGTAATCGCTCTTGCTTTAACCTCCCTGGATCTGGATTGTGATCTGGGTGGAAGTCGTGGGTGGGTTTACAGCTTGCCAGAAACGGAAGTTGCCCCCCACACGTTTGGGACGAAAATTCCTCTATCTGGCCTTAAAGCCATAGTGTGGCAACAAGCCCAAAAGTCAAGCAATTAAGTGGCAACATGCCAAGGCAAAGGAAACAGAAAAATGCAACCCTAGACTCTATTTTGGGGCATAGAGCGGGAAAAGGACTGTGAGGTCAGAAGTCCTGCTCCAAAAGCCCCAGGGGAAAACATGAGTGGGTTGCAGGCCATAGAGGACCTTAAGAAGGACTTTAATCAAATAAGAGAAGTGGAGGAAAAATTGGAAAGAGAAATGAGAAGGATGCAGGAAAAGTATGAAATGAGGGTCAACAGCCTGACTGAGGAAAACAACACCTTAAAAAATAGACTAACTCAAATGGCAAAGGAGGCCCAAAAGGGCAATGAGGAGAAGAATGCCTTAAAAAGTCGAATTTGCCAGATGGAAAAGAATCTCAAAAGTTCACTGAGGAGATTCATTCCTTCAGTTAGACTGGAGCAAATGGAAGCTAGTGACTTTATGAGAAATCAAGATGCTGTTAAGCAGATTCAAACAAATGAAAGATTAGAAGGCAATGTGAAATATCTCATGGGAAAAACCACTGACCTGGAAATAGATCCAGGATCGGAGCCAAGATGGCGGAGTAGAAACAAAAGCCTCTCTGCCCCCAGATTCTCCACAAACTATGTAAAAGGGGACTTTGAAAAACTTCTGGAGCCCCAGCACCCACAGAACGACACAGAGAAGCTAACCTCCCGCTGAGGACAGCCCAGCACCCTGCAGGAAGGACCAGCGCAGTGGTCTGGGAGCCGGCAGCGCGCAGAGTGCAGGAGCCGAGCCGAGCCCAGGTCCACTGAGCCGAGGTTTTAGCCCCAGGGCGGCAGGGCCAGCAGCCGGCTGGAGGAACCCCAGAACACCAGGAACTGTGGAGATTCCAGAATTATCAACATAGACTTGCCTAGGACAAAGTAAGAGGTTAGTGTCCTATGGACTTTGGGACCTGTATTTGGGGAATGCGTCAGCTCCCTCCCCTGGGGGCTAGAAGCTGCTGAGGAGACACGCCATTTTGTAGTTTTCAGAGGCATTTCCGGCTCCCAGCCTACAAATCGTGGGGAGATCCAGCGATCAGTCTTGGGGGGTAATCGCTCTTGCTTTAACCTCCCTGGATCTGGATTGTGATCTAGGGTGGAAGTTGTGGGTGGGTTTACAGCTTGCCAGAAACGGAAGTTGCCCCCCACACGTTCGGGACGAAAATTCCTCTATCTGGCCTTAAAGCCATAGTGTGGCAACAAGCCCAAAAGTCAAGCAATTAAGTGGCAACATGCCAAGGCAAAGGAAACAGAAAAATGCAACCCTAGACTCCTATTTTGGGGGCATAGAGCGGGAAAAGGACTGTGAGGTCAGAAGTCCTGCTCCAAAAGCCCCAGGGGAAAACATGAGTGGGTTGCAGGCCATAGAGGACCTTAAGAAGGACTTTAAAAATCAAATAAGAGAAGTGGAGGAAAAATTAGAAAGAGAAATGAGAAGGATGCAGGAAAAGTATGAAATGAGGGTCAACAGCCTGACTGAGGAAAACAACACCTTAAAAAATAGACTAACTCAAATGGCAAAGGAGGCCCAAAAGGGCAATGAGGAGAAGAATGCCTTAAAAAGTCGAATTTGCCAGATGGAAAAAGAATCTCAAAAGTTCACTGAGGAGATTCATTCCTTCAGAGTTAGACTGGAGCAAATGGAAGCTAGTGACTTTATGAGAAATCAAGATGCTGTTAAGCAGATCCAAACAAATGAAAGATTAGAAGGCAATGTGAAATATCTCATGGGAAAAACCACTGACCTGGAGAATAGATCCAGGAGAGACAATTTAAAAATTATTGGACTACCTGAAAGCCATGATCAAGGAAAGAACCTAGAAATCACCCTTCAAGAAATTCTCAAGGAAAACTGCCCTGATGTTTTAGATCCAGAGGGCAAAATAGAGGTTGAAAGAATCCACAGATCACCTCCTGAAAAAGATCCCAAAAAGAAAACTCCCAGGAATATTATAGCCAGGTTCCAGAATCCCCAGATCAAGGAGAAAATACTACAAGCAGCCAGGAAGAAACAATTTCAATATTGTGGAAACACAATCAGAATAGCCCAGGACCTGGCAGCTTCTACACTGAGGGATCGAAGGGCATGGAATATGATATTCCAGAGGGCAAAAGAACTGGGAATGAACCCAAGGGTCACCTACCCAGCAAAACTGAGTATTTTGTTTCAGGGGAAAATATGGTCATTCAGTGGAATAGAGGACTTTCAAGCATTCTTGAGAAAAACCAGAGTTGAATAGAAAATTTGACATCCAGACACAAGAAGTAAGAGATGCCTGAGAAGGTAATCAGGGAAAAGAAATCAAAAGGAACTTATCAAAGTTGAACTATTTACATTCCTATATGGAAAAGCAATAACTGTGACTGATGATATCTTTCTCACTATGAAAATAATGGAAGAAGGGGGTGTGGTCATATGAATACATATGTGAATGTGTGTGTATATGGTTACAGTTATATATGGATAGAGGGCATAGGTTGAATTTGTTGGGAAGGGAGAATACTCAAGGGATGAAATTATGAGGTGAGAGAGGAAAGTGGCAAGAGGAGATGGGGAGAGACAGGGTAGGGTAAATTATCTCATGTAGAAGAAGCAAGGGGAAGTGGTTGCAAAGGAGGGGGAGAATAAGGAAGGCAAAAAGGCAAAACCACATTCACATTGAATTTGGTTCAGGGAGAAAATGACATACATACTAAATGGGATATCTCAACCTGCAGCAGGATAGGGGGAAGGGGGATGAGAGGAGGATGATGGATGGGAGGGCATCCTTGGGGTGAGGGGAGGTTGGAAGTACCCACTATAGAAGAGGGACAGGATCATGTAGGGAATGGACCAGGTGTGGGGTGGGATGAGTGGGAGGGAATTATAAGCAGCCTTGTACAATATATCTACTATGATAATGTTTTGCATAGCTAGACATGTACAACATATACTGAATTACTTATCTCCCAAGAAGGAATGGGTGACAAGGGAGGAAGGAAATGGATCTGAAATTCGAGGTCGTAACATTAAATGTTTCAAATATATATAAATACTATTAGTAATACTCTTTCGCTTGTAATAGGGAGATAAGATGTGCAGGCATTGGGACACAAAGATTCACTTTCCTCTAATGGAAAAGTCGATGGGGGTATGGGAGAAGGTATGGGAGAGAGCAGATTGGAGGAAGCGATATCTTGTGGGACTGCTATTCTGGGAGGTTGGGTAGGGGAATAATGGGGGGAAAATGATTGTAACTCAAAATCTGGCGGAAATGAATGATGTAAAACAGAAGTTAATAAAACATTTGTTTAAAATTAAAAAAAAATAACAGTTGATAATAATAACAATAAACAAGAATTCTAATAATAAAAAAAAAAGTCAAAGAGATAAATTTACATTCACTCCCTGAGGTAGTAGAGGACCATTGAACAGGGGAGTTACATGGTCAAGCCTGCACTTAAGGAAAATCACTTTGGCATCTATGTAGAGGATAGATTGGAATGGAGAAATATGAGAAAGGGAGGCCTTTTCAATAGTCCATATGAGAGGTGATGAGGGATGGTGCTAAGATTGTGGCTATGTGATTTGAGAGAAGCATATGTATGCAAGAGATATGTATATAAGAAATAGAAACTGAGTCTCAAAGAGGTCAAGTGACTTGTCCAAGGTTATACACATTGTAAGTATGAGAAATAGAATTCAAATCTAGGCTATATGATTCCAAATTCAGTGCCTATTCTCTATGCCACACTTCCTTCTAGAGTCCTGGGTATTGGTCCTAGTAGTTACACTGTGAGATTTTGGGCTAGTCTTTTAGCTTCTGTGGATCTGTTTCCCTGTCTGTAAAGTAAGTGGGTTGGAAAAGAAAATCTCTAAACACCTTTCCAGTGGTGAGTTTCTATGATTCCATGATTTCCTTGGATGCACCACATTCAAAGGGAGGTCAATCTAACCTGGAAATATATAACAGAACTGTTGAGTATTAATTTCCCTGTGATGTCTGCTTATTATGTGTGTAAATCATAAAGTCAAGGAAATTTGCCAAGGAAGATGAGGGCTTGGAGAGGAGGGGTCCAAGGGGAGGGAATGATTTGAAAGCTTTTGCAGGATGATTGTTGCTATGGCAACCCCTCCGGTCTCAGCATGTGTTCAGAAAGGCTTGGCTGAGAGTTGGACTGTACCTCTGATGAAGTGCAAATCACTCATGTCATCAATTTGGGACTGAGGACTCAGGGATGGAGCGGAATAATTAAATCAAAACATATCCAAACCTTAAAAAGAAATGACATTCCCTGTATGCTTTGTTTGTGACCCAGTTCAGATACTATAAGATGGATGGGGAGAGGGAGATATTGTTTTAGTTCCTTAAGTGCTTTTTCCATCACCTTCCTCATCCCCTTTCTGGCTCATTAGTTCACACTGCCCTTGTTGAGAGCAAAACTGACCTGAAAAATTGTTTTTTAAATAAACACACCTGAACTATTGGTATAAAATGCCAGTTGTTTAGATGTTGGTCTTGAGGGAACCCTTTCTAGCCTGAAATCAAACCTAAGGAGAACAGACTACTGTACCTAGAGTCAGAAGACGACATGGTTGCACTTCTTGACGACCTCAATTGCTAGTTGTGTGACCTTGAAGTTTACTTCAACCCCCTGGGACTTGGCTTCCCCCAGATGGAGGTATTTAAACACAGATTAGATGACCCATCATCAAGAATATTGTCAAGAGGATTCCTGTTCAAGTATCAAAAAGGTGCCTTACAATTCTAAGATCCTGTGATCTATGAATGAGTCTTAAACAAAATCAATCAACCACTAACTGTTTATTGAGATCCTATAACATACCAGGCAAGTACTGGGCACTGGAGATACAAAGACAGAAGTGAAATAGACCCTGCCCTCAAGGAGCTTACATACTATCTGAGAAGATAACACCTATATAAATAGAATAAATGCAAAATAATACAAGGTAGATTTTTGAGAAAAGACCCTAATAGGTGGGGGGTTGTGAGGCTCCCTGAAGAAGATGATGCTTAAACTGATTATGGAAAGAAATAAAAGATAAAGCAAATCACTCTCATAGCAATTTGTAAAGTGCTTTACTGACATCCTTTTTGATCCTCAGAGCAGCCCTATGAGTTAGGCAGCCCAGGTACTATTATCCCCATTTTATAGATGAGTTAACTGAGGCTAAGAGACTTAAGTGCCTTGCCTCAGACCTCACATCTAATAAGCAGATAAATTGGGATTAGTACTCATATTAATCAAAATCCAGTGCTCTTCAGTACATCATCGTTCCTCTCTGAGATTGCTTCTGAGGCTAGGAATCTTAGTTGTTTTTTTTTGTTTTTTTTTAGTTCTTCCCTCCTACCCCTCAAACTACTTTCCCCATCAATCTTCCCCAACCCTTCCTCCCCAACCTTTACAGCCCACCTCTTTCTCTACACTTGAGATAAACCATGATTTGTCTTTTGAATTTACATGGCATGCCAGGAATTGAGACCTGGGACTCTAGGCTTTTTGCATGGCTGCTCAGTCACAACCAGAATACTGAAAGGAGCTGCTCTTTCTGCCTCACTGATTTCTAAGTCCATCTTTCTTTTCTTCCTGTCATGCTAAAACTAAGCCATCTGTAAATATAGACTCTGCTTGGGCTGCATAAATAATACTGACGTGATAGTCCTCATTCTGCCGATCACCAAGACAGGGTCGTTAACCAGTGCCCCACCTGTGCAACTCCCACAGGCTTTTCAGGCATTAGAAAATGCTTGTCACATTGGATGTTGTTGGGAGACTTGCAGTGAACTCATTCTTAAGTGTCTGGGGGTTTCACACTCAGTTATATGAAATGCACTCTCTTGACCTTCCTTCATTGTGACGACCCGGTGTGACTGAGGCACAGGGCAAAGCTTCCAGAGATGGGGTTTTATGTCATTGCTCATGTGCTATGTGGCTCAGAAGATGCTTTTTTTGCTTTCATGCATGAATTTCTTCATTTCACAAAATTGCCTTGGCATCCTTATATGTCACCTCATCCAATGATTTTGCATTGCTTAGAAAAAGTTTTTGGTAAAGAGTTTTGTTGTGGTTGTTAATTCTGATGCAGTGTAATGGGGCCCTTAGGTGTAATCTAATTTAATGCTGTCATCATTCAGTTAAGTAAACCAACAGCCAAAACTAAGTTGGGGCAACTGGTTCTTTGTCTGAAGACATTCAAATCCAGAGGGTGCAAACATTTTAAATAATTCTTTTAAAATGTCATTCAATTTTTTAGCTGACTACATCTACATTTTAACCACATTTCTACTCTTTTTGGCAGCAAAAGTAAGTGGTTATCAAGGATAATTAGTTTAACCTGTGAGTACCAGATGGCCTGCTTCCTCCTTATTACCCTCTGATGCACCTTGTCCCCTTCTCTACCCTGTGGCTCCACACCATGTGAACCTCCTCAGCAGTGGTCCCTATCGTTCTCTCCCATTAGAGGCTGTGGTGTGAAGGCATCTCTCACAAAACTGATGTCAAGGATGCCCTACCACCACAGGCATCTATGCTGGGATTTCTTGCTCCATTGCTGGTTTGAGGTTGGGCCCACTTTTCCTTGTTGTGGGCAACAAAATCATTAGTTATGGCTCTGAAGAAAACTTTGGTCCAGGGAGGCAACATAATTCACCTATGGTCATATGATTAGATGGTGGCAGGGGGAACTGAAACTTACATTTTAAAAAATGCAGCACTATTTCCACAGCACAGTGTTCTCATTTATCCATTTTCCCCACATGGTTTAAGGAACTTGGACAATAAGTCAAAAGACCCAAGGTTCTTTCTACTCCAGGCTATCATGATGGGACCTTGGTCAAGTTATCTCACTTTTCTAGGTCTCTCTGTCTTCATCTATAAAATGGGAAAATGGGGCAAGAAGAGCTTGGTCTTCCCCAGCTCTGATATTCTTTGATCTCTATACAATTAGATGTTTAGCTTCTCTTGTTTATTTTTCATTTCCTCCCTTAAAAAAAGTTCTAGTTGGTTGCTTTAAAAGCAGAATTATTATTTTTTAAATGAGAGACTTGACTTCTTCAAAGTACTTACAGAGCAACCCTGTGAAGTAGAAAGTACAGTTATTATACTCTTGGTCCAGTTTGAAGACTAGAGGTCAAATCCCACCTCAGATACTTACTGTCTGTATGACCCTGGGCAAGTCATTTAACCTCTGCCTGCCTCAGTTTGCTTGTCTATAAAATGGGATAATAATAACACCTACCTCCCAAAGTTGTTTGTGGGGATAAAAAGGATAATATTTGTAAAGTTCCTTGCAAATCTTAAGGCTCTATATAAAACTGTTAGTATTATTTATAATCATTTTCTGTAAAATGGATAAAGAAAAATGTTCATGATTATTATATATTTAAAAGGAATAGTGAGTTGTACATAACAGATTTGCAGTTTCATGTGCAATAACCTTTTTATTCTACTATGTTATGGAAATGCTTCTTTTATTCCATATATTCTTTTAAAAATGAATTCCCGAGGGGGCAGAGCCAAGATGGCAGAGTAGAAACAGCTCATCCAAGCCACTCTGCCCCCAGATTCCCTCCAAACTATGTAAAAGAGGACTCTGAACAACTTCTGGAGCCCCAGCACCCACAGAACGACACAGAGAAGCTAACCTCCCACTGAGGACAGCCCAGCAGCCCTGCAGGAAGGACCAGTGCAGCGGTCTGGGAGCCAGCAGCCTGCACGATGGGAGTTGAGCCCAGGTCCCCATGAGCCAAGGTTTTAGCCCCAGGGCGGCAGGGCCAGCAGCTGGCTGGAGAGACCCCAAAACACCAGCAGCTGTGGCGATTCCAGAATTATCAACATAGACATGCCTAGGACAAAGTGAGAGGTTAGTGCCCTATGGACTTTGGGACCAGTATTTGGGGAATGCATTGGCTTCCTCCCCTGGGGGCTAGAAACTGCTGAGGAGACATGCCATTTTGTAGTTTTCAGAGGCAGCTCCAGCTCCTGGCCTGCAAACTGTAGGGAGATCCAGCAATCAGTCTTGGGGGGTAATCGCTCTTGCTTTAACCTCCCTGGATCTGGATTGTGATCTGGGGTGGAGGTCGTGGGTGGATTTCCAGCTTCCAGAAATGGAAGCTGTCCCCCACACGTTCGGGACGAAAATTCCGGTCTGGCAGCAGAGCCATAGTGTGGCAACAAGCCCAAAAGTCAAGTAATTAAGTGGTAACATGCCAAGGCAAAGGAAACAGAAAAATGCAACCCTAGACTCCTATTTTGGGGGCATAGAGCGGGAAAAGGACTGTGAGGTCAGAAGTCCTGCTCCAAAAGCCCCAGGGGAAAACATGAGCGGGTTGCAGGCCATAGAGGACCTTAAGAAGGACTTTAAAAATCAAATAACAGAAGTGGAGGAAAAATTGGAAAGAGAAATGAGAAGGATGCAGGAAAAGTATGAAATGAGGGTCAACAGCCTGACTGAGGAAAACAACACCTTAAAAATTAGACTAACTCAAATGGCAAAGGAGGCCCAAAAGGGCAATGAGGAGAAGAATGCCTTAAAAAGTCGAATTTGCCAGATGGAAAAAGAATCTCAAAAGTTCACTGAGGAGATTCATTCCTTCAGAGTTAGACTGGAGCAAATGGAAGCTAATGACTTTATGAGAAATCAAGATGCTGTTAAGCAGATCCAAACAAATGAAAGATTAGAAGGCAATGTGAAATATCTCATGGGAAAAACCACTGACCTGGAAAATAGATCCAGGAAAGACAATTTAAAAATTATTGGACTACCTGAAAGCCATGATCAAAGAAAGAACCTAGAAATTACCCTTCAAGAAATTCTCAAGGAAAATTGCCCTGATGTTTTAGATCCAGAGGGCAAAATAGAGGTTGAAAGAATCCACCGATCACCTCCTGAAAAAGATCCCAAAAAGAAAACTCCCAGAAATATTATAGCCAGGTTCCAGAATCCCCAGATCAAGGAGAAAATACTACAAGCAGCCAGGAAGAAACAATTTCAATATTGTGGAAACACAATCAGAATAGCCCAGGACCTGGCAGCTTCTACACTGAGGGATCGAAGGGCATGGAATATGATATTCCAGAGGGCAAAAGAACTGGGAATGAACCCAAGGGTTACCTACCCAGCAAAACTGAGTATTTTGTTTCAGGGGAAAATATGGTCATTCAGTGGAATAGAGGACTTTCAAGCATTCTTGAGGAAAAAACCAGAATTGAATAGAAAATTTGACATCCAGACTCAAGAAGCAAGAGATGCCTGAGAAGGTAATCAGGGAAAAGAAATCAAAAGTAACTTATCAAAGTTGAACTATTTACATTCCTATATGGAAAAACAATAACTGTGACTGATGAAATCTTTCTCACTATGAAAATAATGGAAGAAGGTGTGTGGTCATATGAATACATATGTGAATGTGTGTGTATATGGTTACAGTTATATATGGATAGAGGGCATAGGTTGAATTTTTTGGGAAGGGAGGATACTCAAGGGATGAAATTATGAGGTGAGAGAGGAAAGTGGCAAGAGGAGATGGGGAGAGACAGGGTAGGGTAAACTATCTCATGTAGAAGAAGCAAGGGGAAGTGGTTGCAAGGGAGGGGGAGAATAGGAAGGCAAAAAAGGCAGAACCACATTCTCATTGAATTTGGTTCAGGGAGAGAATGACATACATACTAAATGGGATATCTCAACCTGCAGCAGAATAGGGGGAAGGGGGATGAGAGGAGGGATGATGGATGGGAGGGCATCCTTGGGGTGAGGGGAGGTTGGAAGTACCCACTATAGAAGAGGGACAGGATCATGTAGGGAATGGACCAGGTGGGGGGTGGGATGAGTGGGAGGGAATTATAAGCAGCCTTGTACAATATATCTACTATGATAATGTTTTGCATAGCTAGACATGTACAACATATACTGAATTACTTATCTCCCCAGAGGGAATGGGTGACAAGGGAGGAAAGAAATGGATCTGAAATTCAAGGTCTTAAGATTAAATGTTTCAAATATATATAAATACTATTATTAATACTCTTTTGCTTATAATTGGGAGATAAGATGTACAGGCATTGGGACACAAAGATTCACCTTCCTCCAATGGAAAAGTCGAAGGGGGTATGGGAGAAGGTATGGGAGAGAGCAGATTGGAGTAAGCGATGTCTTGCAGGACTGCTATTCTGGGAGGGTAGGTAGGGGAAAAACAGGGCAGGGGGATGATTGTAACTCAAAATCTGGTGGAAATGAATGATGTAAAACAAAGTTAATAAAGCATTTGTTTAAAGGAAAAAAAATGAATTCCCTATGCTTTTTAAAGAATAATAGATCGTATTGTTCGTATTAAATCACAGCCCCTCCAACTTTTCAGAGAATTTTCAAGTAAGTAGTAGCCCCATTTGGGCAGATAAATAAGACCCAGAGAGAGATTAAATAGACTGTTTCAGATCACATGCCTGTATAATAAGCAGTATATCGAGGAAGAGACTTCTTTGAAAGGAATCTCCATTTTGCTATAAGAGGTGCTCTGTCTCTTAGCAGTTATGTGGAGAGGAAAAGGGACACTGGGAAATGAGAAGGGTCAACCTTTCAAAGCATCTAGTGGAAGCCACCCCCACACTGATTAGCAGGAGTGTGAATGGCATGCCATAGGCCTGGCAGGATGTGAACTAACACTTGAAGAGAACAGCCCTGCTGGGTATGATTAAGTGTTCTGAGATGACGATTGATTCTGAGTGACACTCTCAATTACTGGCCATCTCCTGACCTTTTCCAGAACTCTTTATTGTATTCAGAAACCATGAGACTGTGGTTAATAGAGATTTGAGCACAGAGTTTGAGGATATTAGAACTTTAAGAGACCATAGGGATCATCTACCGTACCTCCATCCCTTCATTTTATAGATGAGGAAACTGACATTCATAAAGTGACTATTGTCTTGCAGCTAGTAAGTTGCAGAATTGGGACTTGAACTCATGTCTTCTGAATCCAAGTAATAGAATTTTCAGTGTTGGAAGGGACCTCAGTATGTAGTGTAGCTCCTACTTGGTAAAGCATACATGACAAGTGGTCATCCAACCTTTGCTCCCATTAGGGGAACCCATTACTTCCCAAAGACAGTTCATTCCATTATGGGATAATTCTAATTATTGGGAAATTTTTGCTATGAGATACCTTATGTTTTCTTCTATTTTTCCAGTTTTTTGTTTTGTCTTAATATTTCTTAATGTGTCATAAAGTCAATGGCTTCTATTTGGTCCATTCTAACTTTCAGATAGTTTGCAGCTTGAACAAGGTTTTCAACCTCTTTTGCCAAGCTGTAAATTCCCTTTCAAATTCTTTCTTCTGTATCTCTCATTTTGTTTCCATTTTCCCCTTGAGTATATTCATTCAATTTAAAAATACATTTTAAATTTTTTAAAAAACTTTTCCTCTCCTCCAAGAATCCAGTTGAGCTTGTGCCAAAGTTGTTTCTTTCTCTGAGGCTTTGCTTGTAGATGTTTTGGAGTACATCCTCTTCTGCATTTGGGTCTTAAGTATCTCTGCCATCATAATAGCCCATTACAATGGAATTATTTTATCATATTTGGAAGCCAACTTTCTTACTTTGGACTTCTGGAGGAAAGATCTGGGCTGATCCTGCTACTGTTTTCTTTGGGTATTGAGGGTTGTATTATTCTAGGATCTCAGGAATACCTCAGGATATAATCCTGAAATCTTTCAGGGCTCCCAAAAATGTTCTGATTTAGGAAAAAGCCTGATTGTAGCCCCTTTTGTTTGAGTTCTTCAAATTCCTGATCTGGTTTTTGGTTCAGTAGACTGCTGCTAGACTCAGTACCTGTTAGCCAGACTCCTCTTTGTTCTGAGATTCCTGCCCTCATTATTCTTCTGTATATGAGGCTGGATATTGGAGCTCTCTCTGCTCCTAGGGTCTGAACTACACTGCTCCTGCTGGCTTCTGAACTTCCTCTTTTCTTTGTACACTGTCTAGGGCCTCCCTACCTGGGAATCCCAGCTCTGTACACAGATCCTGTTCTTAGTCCACCCTGAATATGTGACCCAGAACTGGGTAGTGGGTAACAGAGCTGTCAAGTGGCACCTCTGTGTGTTGAAGGGCCTCAGTGTGTCTGGGACCTCCATTTGCCCTGGTACACAACCTTTCTCTAGGCACTGGAATATTCTTTGTGCCACGTGCTCCTGACTGTCTCAATCCCTAAGGTCAGCAGACTTTTCTTGTCTTTCTCTTTACATCAATCAACCTGGGCAAACAAAGGACTCTAACTTTTCCCAGATTTCTCCATCAATCTTCACTCTAGTACATTTTCTTGTTTAGAGGAGTTTTTTGGACAGGAGATTGGCTGCATTCCTTCTTGATACTCTAAGATCTTGGCTTTGCTGCCTATTGGGAAGTTTTCTCTTAAACCAAGCCTGATATTGTCTCTTTGCCGCTTTTCCCATTGTTCAAGTGCTCTTTGTCTTATAACTATGGTTATTAATCTAGGGTCCATTTATTTTAATATTTTGATAACTATATTTCAATATAATTGATTTCCTCTATAATCCTGTATATTTTTATTAAAGACAAATGTTTTGAGAAGCTACCCAAAGGTTTCAACTGATTTTGAAAAGGGTTCATGCCACAAAGAAGGTTAAGAACCTATGCTAAACCCTGCTGCTTCTAGATGAGCATCATAGGATCATTGGCTCATGGATTTAGAACTTGAAGAAGACACAGGGACGCTGTCCAGTGAGAGGGAGAGTCAGGAATCTAATGACCTTACTTATGTTTAACTAATGCCTTCTCTCAAGATCCTTGGACCATTTTCCAGCCCCCACTAATCATGATGAACTCCTATAATGCCATTGTTTTAATAGGAGCTTTTATTAGCTTCCAGTAACTGCATGCTGATCCATCTTATAGATATGTGCAAGACACAATATAGGAAGTACTTTATAAAAGCCCTGAATGAATATTACCTTCCTATTGCAGCTACCTGGTAGGCTTTAAAGTTTGGAAACTGGCTGAAAGAGCTAAGAATCGTCATATATTTTTGCCATGGACTTAACAGCATCTCTGATTTTATTAGTTAATTTGTTTTCTGTTTATAAACTTACATAAAGTGAGGCATGAAGTCCCTTTTCTGAACTCCCAAGAGCTATAGCAATATAAATAATGGCCATCTGCACAGAGGTAGACCCCTTAGCTCTGGGAATATATGGACTCTACCCTAAAGCTTTCAGTAAGGTAAGGGTCACACATTAAAATCCTTAGTTCCTCTGCTTCCTTCTCAATCAGTTGTTGCCTCAGGATTTCTGAAATGCCTATTCTAAAGCAAGAAAAACATTTTGGGAACATCATAGATCAGATGGAAAGCTGAAATTTCTTCTGTGTAAACTGTGTAAAAGGAAGTACCCCCTTAGGAAAAGTGCATTTTTTATGAGCCTGCCTTCTCCACCTGGTGGCACTTTCTGTGATGGGATAAACAGTGGGCCTGAATCTAGGTGAGCACTTTCCTAGCTGAAGTATCGTTTTCCTCCCAATAAATCTGACTTCAGATACTTGTTTTGTGTGTGAGTAATCTTTCATTTTTTCCAATATGGCTGCTGACATCACAAAAATCATCCATTTTAGAAGTATTTGTTCCTAAATGGTAGGAAAGACCAATAGGACCAAAGAATCCTACAATTTAATTCATCCTTTGGGATGAGTGAAATAAGAAAGGAGAGAAAGTATGCATAGATCTGAACAATCAGCCTTCCCCTCCAAGGCTTGACCTCTAAGAGAGCAGTCTACATAGTCATTTGGCTATACTTTATCTCAACAATTACCCTCACCAGTTACTTCAGTATGATTTTAGTTTAACCATTCATTCAAAATGCACTGATCAACCTTTATTATGTCCTATTCTTTGTATGTATCTATGGGATTAGAATACAAAAAAGTAATTAGCTTATTTTAAGCTTAAGTGTCAATATAATGGATCCCAAGGTCCACTTCGTTCCCAGCTCTGCAACTTGAGAAAGTTTGTTTTATATGAAAAGTTCTGAGTTCAGTCATGATTACTATGAGCTCCCAGTTCAGAAAATTCTTAACAACTAGGAGTAATCAGATTCCCTACCTAATCTTATGTATGTATTTATCATTAATTAACTCCCAACTTTTTTGTAGTTGTGGCAAAATTCATTTTACTGTAAATGCTTGGAAAAGAAAACTAGCAGATTATATTATAGTTTCTATGGCTAGATAGCTATCAGAAGGAAAGAGCTGAGTTTTTCTTGATATTTTTCTTAGTCTGGTTCCTTCCCTCTGAGATGCCTGTAAAACTAATGACTCTACTTGAAAATTCTCCTCCTTAGCCGTAGCTCAGTTCTGACTTTTTACAAGTGTACTGGAAATGCCATGTTGACTCGAACCTTTTGAATATAGACCCTTGGAATCACTCACTGTAGTACTGAGAGACCTTCTTCCTTTTATATAAGTTGATTAGAGCCTGAGTCAATCTTTAACAAAATGGCTTTGATTGAGTCAAGGTGGTGTACACATTTGTTTACCCTCAGTTCTGATTATTTAATTCAGTCAGTGTTCTTAGCTAGTTGAAATGTCTGTGCTTAAACAGGATGGTTTCAACTTCATTTCTGCAGAGATATAAGTCAGTCATTCTTGACCCTTAAGAAGTTTATAAATTATTTGGGAAGATGTGACTAACAGACAAGAAACATAACAACATGAGAGAGGAAACAAGGCATTTTACAGTGCCAAATCTAATTCACTTGCTTGTCATGATATCACCTCCCTGACATCAATTATCCTCACTTTTCTTAACCTTTTTGCATCATTTGAAATGCCTGATCATCACTGTCTCTTGTATACTGTTTCATTTCTGGGTTTGTATAACTGCTTTCTCTTAGTTCTCCTGCTACTGTCTGATAGCTCTCTCTCAATCTCTTTCAATGTTTCTTCATCCATGTTACACTCACTAACTGTGGGTGTCCCCCAAAGCTCTACCCTGGGCCCTCTTCTTTCTGTGGACTCTCATTTTATTGTACAGGTTTCAATATATTTATCACCTCTATGAAGATTATTCCCAAATTATTTAGCTAGGCCTACTCTCTCTTCTTAGTCCTGCTGTACCAGCTACCCTCTGGACACTTGAATTGAATGTTCCATAATCCTCTCAAGTTCAGCACATACAAAACAGAATTATCCTTTCTCCAAAACCCACCCTTCTTCTGAATTTTCTTATTAGTGTCAAGAGCATCACCATTCTCCCTGTCACCTAGCTTCACTACTTAAGTATTATCTTCAGATCCTCCCCTTCTAAAAATCCCTCAGTCACATTCATATGTGACCAAAGGTCAGTGACCAGCCTCTCTGATTACAGTATTAGTTTCCTCAATTTTAGAATGCTGTAAATAGCATTCACAATGCCTGTCTTTTAGGTTTGCTGTGAGGCTTAGCAAAAATAAGGAATGGGACACTAAATCATTGTTGGATTATGAAATAATCCAACCATTTTGGAGAGTAATCTGGAATTATGTCCAAAGATTTATTAAACTGCCCATACCCTCTGACCCAGCAATACTGCTAACTGGTCTATTTCTGAACATAATTTTGGAAAAAGGAAAAATCACTTATATATTCTAAAATGTTTATAGAAGCTCTCTTTGTGGTGGTAAAGAACTAGAAATTGCAGGAATGTCTTTTAATTGGGGAATGGCTAAGCAAGTTGTGGTATATGATTGTGATGAAATGTTACTATGCTATTAAGAAAGGATATGCTCAATGATTTTAGAAAACATGGAAGGCACCATAAAGAATGAAATATGCAGAAGCAAGAGAACATTGTATATAGTAACAGCAATGTTGTTTTAAGAACAACTTTGAGCAAATAAGTTACTTTGAATATTCAAATTAACTATAAAGGATGTATGAAGAAATAGAATAATTGAGAAATAGAAATATAGATAGAACAATTTTGCATATATTCACACATACACATATGCACACATACACACACATACCTATTTGTGTCTAATGGTAGCCATCTCTAGGGCAGGAGGAATGGAAGGGAAAAGAAAGAAATTTCCATGATAATTTTGAAGTACATTTGAAAGAAACAGCAAGTTGTGCATGGCAGATTTGCAGTTTCATGGATGATCACCTTTTTATTGTACTGTTATGGAAAGGCTTGTTTTATTCAGTAAATTAAAAAAAAGAAAATAAAATAGAAATAGCAGATGTAAAGCCTTTTGCAATCTTTTATTTCATTTATTTATTTATTTATTTGTTTATTTTTGGAGGGAGGAAGGCAGGGCAATTGGGGTTATGTGACTTGTTCAAGGTCACACAGCTAGTAAGTGTCACATTTCAACTCAGGTCCTCCTGACTTCAGGGCCAGGGCTCTATTCACTGTAACACCTATTTGCCCCAGCCTTTTGCAATCTTTAAAGTGATTCTCAAATGCTAGATGGTGTTGTTTACTAACCTATCAGAAATAGTATAAAAATCTTTGAGAAATATTTCCTTGCATCCCTGACACTTCTTATACCCAAAGGTAAAAAGGGTTTTCAATGATCTTGAAGGCAAAAATATGCATGAGAAAGAGCACTGGTTTTAGAATCCAATGACATGGATTCATCTGCCTCTGTAATTTACTACCTGTGTAACCATAGGCAAGTCACCTAGTCTTCTTGGGTTTCAGTTTTCTCATATGTAAAATGAGGGGGTAGGACTCCATGGCCTCTAAGATTCCTTCTAATCCTAGACTGGTGAATTATGATTTACCTAGTGGGTGTTTGCTTTATGTTATGGCAGATGAAGTAACACTACTGATTTTTTTAAACTGCATAATCTAGAACTTACTTTAATGTAGTTTTGCTTTTTCTTCTCTTGTTCACCACCTCTAATCAATTAAAACTCTTAGTACTATGAAGAAAACACAAGTGTGTTATCTAAAATGTGAACAGTCTATGCTTCTCCTGAGAAATTCAGATTATTAGTATATTATGGGTTATCACATGCTGGAAAGAATGAGAGATGGCATATTTGTAAAGGTTTCTATATAATATTAGATATTATATACGTGTGTGTAATATATGTATATATGTACATGTATGTATATATAGTATGTCTATATGTTTGATATAATATACACACATATATACATATATATATGGACTTAAGAACTTACCACTTTCATATGAATATCTATACATATATAAAGTACCTTGCCCAGGTGAGCAGGCTCACACACATGTACCCACGTATGTAAAGCACTTTGCATATCTTAGAAAGCTATATAAATGAATTATTTTGCTGGATTGACATCATCTGTGAAAGTCACTCTAGTGATACCATCTCTATTAACTAAACATAATCAAGTTATTTGGCATTTTTATGTAAATGGAAAGGTGGGCAGAAATTCAAGAATTTCAGATCACCAAAGTAGCTTTTGAATGCTTTGGATAACTATATAGTTAGCTAAATTAATTATGTGTGCTACATATTTTTCCTTTTGAAACATTGAAAATTTATACTCTACAGTTAGCCATGTTCTAATACCTTCTTACAGATTATCCTCAAGTACCACTGACAACTATATGAGGACCAGACACTTCTGCGCACAATTTTGGGATGGAGTGCATGTATCTATTACAGTTTAGATCATCTTAGTTGTAGCATAAAGTGTCTCTTCAACTGTCATCAGAACTATCTTACCTTTACTCCAAAATAAATTTTGTTAAAACTTTAGTTGAGATTTAGTTAATATACTTTTAAAAAGAAAGGTTGGAATTTATCTATCATTATGAAAACTTGAATATTTCAGCTGGAGAAATTGTCAAAATGTCATATTCAAAGTCAAAACATTGATAACAATCTGATATTACAGATTACAATGCAGAATTAAAAGCCTGGTCTTATTATAAGGTCATTAAAGGATCTTTTATTTTTAGAGTAGTTAAAAAAAATAATTTGACATGATTTTTAATTATTTTGAAAGGCTTAGCTTTTATACACACAAACACATACACACGTGTGCACTTTGTAGATCTTAATGAACTATATAAAATGTGAATCATTCTGATATAATCTGTGAGAGTCACCCTAGTGGTGCTATCTCTCTGTTTCTTGCCCAGTGTGGAAGCAATGACAGGGAGGGGGAAAAGGGAGGCAAAGAGGATGTGTTTGTTGGTTTCATCCCTCTGTCACCTTAGAAGTCCTTTTTGTAAGTTATAATTTCCAAGTGCCATATTTAACTGGCACCTTACATTGGCACATATATAAAAGAGGAACTTGGTTGTTTCATTCAAAAGCAAATATCAATAGAAATATTGCATAAAATTGACACATTGATGAAGGTATTTGAGAAAGTTTTAAAAGGTAGATGTTCAAGGGATTCAATTCAACAGTGTTAATAGTGTACCTTGCATATGAGAGACACTTAAGGCCCAAAATGAATGTTTTTTTTTTCTTTAAGGAGCTTGTATACCCAACAGCTGCTGAATAATAAAAGGAGTACTGAGGAAGTCAGAGGATCACAGTTCAAAATCCATCTGTTTTATTTACTTTCTCTGTGATTTTGGGAAAGTCATTTCAACTCCATGGGCCTAAGTTTCCTCATCTCTGAAATTAAGAGATTGACTAGATAGCCACTGGGGTCTCTTCCATTGGTATATATTTGATCCTATGATTTTTGTAACAAAGATTCAAAAACAAACAAAAATATGGTTTAGGAAAACCAACAATAATATCTAGGACAGCATAATTACTTCTATATAGTATATAGTAGGCACTTAATAAATATTTATTGATTAATTGATTGATATTAGTCCCATCTGGTAGTTTATTCAAGTTATTCATCTCTGGGGGACACACTTAGTCATTATAATTATATAGCATTCAGTTTTGGTCTTTTATTATCTTTCCATTTACATTGTTTAGTTATAGTGTGTATTCTTTTTCTGTTTCTGCACTCCAGTTAGTTCATAATGGAGTAGAGTCTTGTGGCTAAAGGAAGGAGCTGGCATCACACTCTGTGCTGAGATTCTGCACAACTCAAAGATTTAGACTGCTACTGGATATAGTTTCTGACACTGAAGAACTGAAGCCCTATCACCATCTACTATTTCAATCAGATATGTTTGATTTCCTTTTTCTTAGATCTGCTTCCATTTTGGTCCCAGTTCTAGGGCAGATAGCCTATAAGGAAAGACATCTTACTCTTTTCTTTTTTTGCTTTTTTTGGAGGGCAGTTGGGGTTAAGTAACTTGCCCAAGGTCACACGGCTAGGTTTTTGTTTGTGTGTGCTGAGTGTCTGAGGCCGGATCCGAACTCAGGTCCTTCTGACTCCAGGGCCAGCGCTCTACTCACTGCGCCATCTAGCCGCCCCTGACATCTTACTCTTATATATGACTATCTTGTACCCTGACATTCTTTTTAGCTTAATGCTTAGGTGTTCTGCATATGGATTCTGATTCCCATTGGCTATTTACACCCATCTGATTCTCTTACCTAATCACTCATTCCCTGATCTCCAATATATAGACAATCCTTTTTATTCTCATGATCCTATTTACTTCTCCATACACAGGTGCCTGGTTTAAATGCTTGAATCTTCTGTGCTAATCACCTGCACTCTTAGGGCCAGGCTGACTACTTGAAAACATACTGCTCCCCTGCTCTAATCTGCTTGTCTTGATACCCAGGACTCCTCACTAAACCACACCTATGCCCTATAATAATTATTGACAACCTACCTCCCAGCTCCTCTGTCTTCATGTCCTTCTCTTGCCAGTCTAGAAATGCATTGCTGTTGTTATTTTCAGTAATGTACAACTCTTCATGATGCCATTTAGGGTTTTTTGTTTTGTTTTGTTTTTCAGTAAAGATACAGGAATGGTTTGCCATTTCCTTCTCCAAGTCATTTCAGATGAGTAAACTGAGGCAAACAGGGTTAGTGACTTGCCCAGGATTACATAGTTAGTAAATGTCTGAAGCCAGATTAGAACTCAGTTAAAATGAATCTTCCTGACTCCAGGCCCAGCATTCTATCCACTGCACCACCCAGATACCAAATTGCATTGGCCTTCTTCATCCCAAGTCCTGCCTCATGACATTTCTGTCCACGTCTTGGTTATGGCAAGAAATGTCTAAAAAAGGGGATATCCTTGTAATTTATTTTAATCTTTTATATCAATATAAGCTTCCTATGTAGCTTATTTATGTTTGCATGGGTTGTCTAACTGAGGCTTGTACAAAGGTATTGATAGATATCTTTGGAATCCTGTCTACCTCTATTCAAAGGGAACTTATTTCTGTCTCAAGGAGAGAAAGATTGAAAGGACTATGAGGCTGGTCACTCTGTTCTCTGAGAGAGTGGGTGCCAGACTAGAATTATATTCATATTCCTCTCCAGTCCTCCAATATTGCTGGTCTAGGGGCATAATTGATTATATATATATATATATGTGTGTGTGTGTGTGTGTGTGTGTGTGTGTGTGTGCGCACACACACACTCATCTTACTACTATTTCTGAAAGAGAGAGAGTAACTTAAGTTTTGTACCACGTGGCTTCTTTCTTGTGAAAGGCTGGTTACACATAAGACTATCACACTTTACTAGAGGTAAACTAGACAAATCGCAAACATAAACAGAAAAGTTTTATTGATTAGAATACACTAGAAAATAAGCAAAAAGTAAGATCTCTTTTGATAAGAATGAAATGAGATCTTGCTTAACCAAGAGAGTCTTCAATATTAGTGAAGGGGAGATTCCCTGAAATCTCAAAATGATATACATTCCCCTGCATGTCTTCAAGAGATGCTTTTTCTTTCTCTTCTCTGTAATTGGTCCCCAAGAGAGTCTGAAAACATTTCTTTTTTGAAGAAGGAATTAAGAATGTCTGCTCTTCAAGGCCCTTTCACCAACTCTGCCCTTCACACTAATATGCGAAATTAAGGCAGAATTTATTCTTTCCACCAATTAGGACAGACTCGTGCAAAATGTTCCACACTGGGAAAGAAACCCTTGTTACATGAGTATATAAACATATCTTGGTGACAACATTTTTTGACATGTCACCTTCCCACCTATACTCCTGTCCTCATTACTGAAAAAAAAAAAAAACTAGAAATCACCTTATCAGAAATTAGGTTTAAACTAACGTCTTATTTCATATACCAGAATAAAGGCAAAATGGATATGCAACCTGAATGTGTAAAGGTTACCCCACAAAAATACTCAAAAAAACCAGGATCAGTTATTTCTGGCAGGGGCAAATTTTAGATAAGGGATAGAGATAATCTCAAAAAATAAAACAGATACTTGTGATTACCTGAAGTTGAAAATCTTTTGCTCTAACAAAATCAATACAGATAACATAAGAAGGAAATGTGTTAATTAGAAAAAAAATCTTTGCGCTAAGTATCCCTGATAAGGGCATATATCCAAAATTAATCCAGATTTATAAGACTAAGAACTATTCCCTAATATATAAAATCAAAAGATATAAATAAATGTCTCAAAAGAACTGCAGACTTAACAGTTCAAACTATATGAAATTATAAAAAAACTGTATAAACTGTATAAAAAAAACTGTACAAACTGTATAAACGTTGAAAACTATTAGCCACTGTATAAAAGTTTCCTCCAGGTCACTAACAATAAGAAAACTGCAAGTCAGAACAACTTTGATGTTTTCCCTGTTCATATGCAGAAAGAAAATTGCTGAAGATGATTAAAAAATGGTAATGATTTATGTAGCATGTTTAAGGAAAGGCCATAGTGGATTAACTGTAGACACCTTATAAAAATTCTGGGAGAAAGAGGAGCAATGAGAGATGATTAGGGCATCATCTATCCCCAAACCAAAGTAGTAACCAGTATCACATTGGACATCTCCTAATTGGTTCAGGGAAGAGACAGAGGGGTATAATCAAAGGGTTACCAGAGGACCTCCAGCACATTTGTCTTCAGGCAATGGTAGGAGATGGAGGAAGCCATGATGATCCTTTAAGAGGTTGCTTCCAGTTCTTGCTCTTATTGGTTCAGTGGATGGGAGTAAAGATTCCATTTTCACTGTAAGCATCAGGGCAGCTCTGGGAAGCTGAAGAAGGACAGTTGATATAGGCAGGGACTTGGTTCTGATCAATTGTGCCAGCTGGTTTCCCACCTCTGAGCTCACAGGCTTTCTGTGTCTTCTCCCAAAGCTGAAAGCCAAAAGAATAAATCTTTCCTCTCCCAAGCTTTCACCACCTCTGCCTCCTCGTGCATTTTAAAGATGAGGAAATAGTGACAAAGAAGGACTAAGTGACTTGCCCAAAGTCAAACAGTTAAGTGGCAGACTGAGAATTCAGGAATAGCCCTCTGATTACAAATTCAGCACTCCTACAGATAACACAGACTTGAAAGGATAACCATTTGTATCAATGTGCTCTCTGTCTCTCTGACTGTCTCTGTCTCAGGCTCTGTCTCTCTCCACCTCACCCCTGTCTCTCTCTCCCTTCTCTCTCCCTCTCCATTTCCCTTCCCTCCCCCATTTCCCTTTCACCTCCTTCCTTTCCCCTTCCCTCCCCGCCCCCAAGCTTCCATATAGCAAAACTTTATAGCTAATATTTAGAACATATTATTTACATGTTTGTTTTAATATTGAATCTGATTTTTACTTGTTTGGAAAAATAGATTATTTGCAAAGTTCTTTGGGGTTTCCTAAGTCAAAGATCATATTTCCACACGGGTCATTTCATCATCCTGGCATCCAATGCCTCTGCCTTTGCCATTGGACTTAATTGTACAATCATTCACAACTATGGGAGAATCACATAATTTCTAATTGTTGACAGACTTTTGAAAACACTACTCTATTGTGGGGGGAAAGCAGATTCAAACTCAAGGCAAAAAAAAAAAAAACATGAAAGAATTGTGGCATGATACAAAGATCAAACAATAGACATGATTTTTGATATCTGTTCTGCCATTAGGTGTGTGACCAAGAGCAAATAGTTTCATGTCTCTGAACCTCAGTTTTCCCTGCATTAAAATGAGAGGTTTGTACTATAATGTCCTTTCCAGATATAAAGTATTAAGAGGTTTCCCACTTAAGGTTAGTAATAAGGTTATGACAGAGTCATAATGGTATCAGACATCCTGATCTAGTTGGAGTAAAGGGGAAATCTCTTCATAATACAAGGTACATGGATAATTGCTGTAGAATAGGCTAATTCTGTCATGTAGAATTTTCCCTTTTTATATGTTGGGGATATAATCTGACCCATGATATATCAGGTGAAACAGTGAGAAGTTATGTACTTCAGCCTGATTTTTCATCTAAAACTATTGGGTTTACAATAATAAACTTTAAAGATTTTCTATTGGAATGGGAGGAGAAGCAAAAAGCGGAAGAAGAGTGATGGGGTGGAATCTTCTGGCTGCCAGGATACAGTACTCCATGAAAGTCAATAAGCATTTAAGAGCAAATCTAAGTGCTGAGTGTGCCCCATTGATTGAGTTATGAGCCTTGTTCAAATGTACTTTTTATTAAAACTAAACTCTTGCTTTCTATCAGTGAAACCATAAATTAAATTCTATCTATTTCTCATAGAAAAAGGGGCTACCTGATCAGAATTTTAAAGTAGACCCATCAAAAACAATCCAACCTTGCAAAAAAATTAAACTTTAGAAAAGTCAATCATCTGTTAAGGTGTGCTGAATCCTAAATATAATACTTCCTTAGGTCCTTAATGCCTTCCAACAATGTCTATTTGGTATTTTTGTAATTATTTCTTACTACCATTAAACATTTTATCTGATGTTATCATTATTTGAGGGAGTCAATTAACTTCTAGGTACACTATAAATAAAGCTGTCTTTTTCTTCTTTGTTTCTCCCACTGCATGGTGACTTGTGCATACAAAGTGCTTGCTTGAAAATTATTTAATGAATCAATGACCTCATATGACATCCAAGACAGATCTACCTTGTTAAAATCTGTTCAGTAGCAAGGAGTGTTAGAACAGCCCTACGACATTGTCAATTTCAACAAGAAAGAGGAAAATAAATCCTCTGAAAATTTGATTTGATTACACAGAATGAAGTGTTTTCAAATGTTAACTCATCCCAGCCAAACATTAAACATATAACAGCTTTGTTTGTTTTCTTAAGTAATGATTGGTAAGTAATCATTCTATTCATGAAATAAACATTTCTTTTAAAAATAACCTCTAAGAACTTTATCTCCTAACAGTGAAGTGGGCCAGTAAGTAATATTATTGTCCCAATTTAAAAAAAAAAAAAGTGCAGGAATACAGAGTTGTTCAGTTCCTGAAGACTGGATAACAAGTTAGTGCTAGAGTTCAGAAAAGAGCCCAAGATAGAAAGGACCAATATATGCCAATATAGACATCATAACACATGTTATGGAAGCAAAAAAAAATTAGAAACAAAATAGGAATCCATTCATTGGGAAATGGCTTGACACATTTTTGTATGTAAAAGATATCTCCTTCATTTTTTTCCTGTGCTCCACTCTTGACTATAGACTCTTTTTTTCACACCATAGTCCCACAACTTTTTCACCGTGGACTAAATCTCTGTTTGATGATACCTTCCTCTGATTGGTCAATTTCTCCAAGAACCTCGATTTTAAGGGCCAAGGTCAGCCATGGTCACTCCTTCATTCCTCTTTGGGCTTTTCTTGACTGTGCATCTTTCCCAAGCCCCTTAAGGAATAAGTTTTTTGAGGGAGTATGAATATGTATGTTGCAGTCCCCTAGTTTAAGTGCAGGAGTTATGGAGGGAAGATACATTGTGAGTCAGTTTGACTGAGGCAGGTAGAAATCCAGGTGAAACGGTCCTATTTTAGTACAGATATTTCAACTAGCTAAGAACCCTGATTGAATTAAATAATCAGAACTGAAGGTAACTGAGGACCTCAGAGTTGTCTGGGACCCTGAGAGCTTCAGTGTCTAGTCACGCAGACTATATGTCTCAGAGGAATTACTTGGACCCTGGTTTCTTGTCTCCAAGGTGAGCTCTCTATCCACAACATCCACCTCTCCTTATAAATGATATCACTAAGGAAACAAATGGAAAGGAAGCAAACATCTCAGCAGCAACAAGAAGCATTTATTAAATGCCTAGTATATGCCAGGTATGGTGATAGGTACTGAGAATATAGTGATAAAACTGAAAGAGTGCTAGCCCTCAGAGAGCTTACATTCTATGAAGATATGAAGATGAAAACATTTATATGAAATACATACTAGATATAAGGTGATTTTATCCTATATCAAGAGGATGGGATAATATGGACAGACCATGCTTTGTATTGAGTAAAACACCAAGAGGATGGCCTCTGTAATATTTTACAGATACTCTATAGAGAATTTATAAAAGGACACAAACAAGAATTGCATTGGATAAGAAAGTATTGGTGCATTTCAATTTACTCAATTGGAAATGGGTACCAATTTTGATTAAAATATGCATCCATTGAATTACAGATGAGGACTGAAACTGAGTGAGACTGCTTACCCATAGTTGAATGACTATATCTGAGCCACTTATTCTTGAGTCTTCTGACTCTAATACTTATGATCAGACTGAAAAGAAAAGAGGGTATTCTGTAAAACCAGCCAAATGTCAGGTCAATCACTGGTTTTATAGCTATATTAAAGTCTCCTTTCATTTTCTAATCAGAGCCGTCCCATAAAACTCCTGTCTAGGGCATTGATGAGAAACAAGAGAGTCACTAACAAATTAGGGGAATGGAGGTAGCTTTTTTAGTCATTATACTCTATTGTGTAAAATACATGTGTACAATTTGAGGAAATTGCATGAGAGAAAATCTATCCAGCTGGTGTCTTATCTCCAAAGCCCCTAATGGAAGATGATGAGGTCAGCTGTGATAATGACCGAACAGCTTGTAACACAGGGTTTATTGACATCAAATCAGTTTTGCTCCTCTGGAACCATTAGTAGCTATTGTGCCTGTGCTTTTGATGGACACCAAAGTTGTTAGGATCAAGTCTGAGGGGAGAAAGTGATCAATGACATTATTGCCTTTCTATGACTATTTTCAGATAAGCCAGACAATTCAAGACATTTTATTTAGATATATTCTATATTATTATGTAACTTTGCTTTGGCATGAAGTCCAAGGGCACCAGTCTGGTGTAGTGGGAAGCTTGCTAATATTGGAGACTGGACACAAGTTCAGTTGCTTCATCTGCCACTTATTAGTTGTGTGATATTGAGCAAGGGGCTTCATCCTTCTGGGCAGCAGATTCTTATCTGTAAAGTGAAAGGGTTAGAACAGATGGTCTCTAAGGTTCTTTCCTGTTTTGATATTGCGTGATTCTGTAGTTTGACCAGCACTTTGAGTAAGTTATTGGATGTTAATCACAAGTCACATCCATTAGATGTAAAATCAGCATCATATAAATAGGATTTCCAATGTTTGCTGGGGCTTTATTTTTTGGCCATTTTAGGCTTTCCAACTCTTTGGGACCCCATCTGGGGTTTTCTTGGCAAAGATACTAGAGTGGTTTGACATTTCCTTCTCCAGCTCATTTTGTGGATGAGGAATTGAGGCAAACAGGGTTAAGTGGCTTACCCAGGGTCACACAGCTAGTAAGTGCCTGAGGCAGGATATGAATTCAGGAGGATGAGTTCCTGACTCCAGACCTGGCACTCTCTCTTATGTTAAAATTCACCTGTGTATCAAGGAAACACTCCCTACCAGTGCGTGTTGTAACCTAGCTATAATTTAGTAGATTGGTCTTAGGAGGTTGCCTGAGGCTCAGAGGGATTTCCTGATTTGCCTCTGATAATACAACTAAGTGCCAGAAATGGAATTTGAAACTCATCTTTTCCTCACTGTGAAACGCAGCACTCTATCCACTACAAAGTGATTAAGTATTAAAATTTTTAGGTCTTATTTCCCTTCTACATTGTGTAATAGTTTGATGCAAGTTAAAATGCCCCATTATTGGGGCACTAGGTGGCGCAGTGAATAGAGTACCAGCCCTAAAGTCAGGAGGACCCAAGTTCAAATCTGGCCTCAGACACTTGACACACTTACTAGCCATTTGACTTTGGGCAAGTCACTTAATCCCAACTGCCTTCCAAAAAGCAAAAAAAAAAAAGATGTCCCACTGTTTTAGAATGTTTTCTTGATGAAACAGTTGCTTGGGGAAGCTATGGAAGTGCTAATTCTTATAAAGTAGCCATAGGTAGAAACATTTTTTTTAAAAAGCATGGAGAAGTGAGTATAGTGTTCCACGTGGAGTAAAGAAGAGCTCAGAGTGAATCCTAATTCTGATACTTGTTTAGTTGGGTGGCTACAGGCCAGATATCTAATCTCCCTGAGGTTCACTTTTCTCATATGTAAATGGGCATGATACTGTCTGTTTTAACTATCTTGCAGGTTGTTGTGAAAATCACGTATCTAAAATGCTTTGCAAGCTCTAAATTGCCATATAAATGTAAGTTATTATTCTGAAAAGTTTTAGAGGAAGGTCTCTAACTTGTTTAGTAGATCATTGTTCAAGAATTTATGGAAGGATTTGGGCAAGAATCACACAGAATTAGATGACATGTATGGCTTATGATCTGAACCATTGTAGAGCATTTGTGTCAAACTCAAATAGAAATTAATCCTTTCCGGCCACATGTTGACATAGCAAATTGCAAATAATCATTATCTGTGTTCTCTTGTATTTTGCTAAATATTTCCCAATTGCATTTTAATCTGGTTCCCCAGCACTCTGGAGTTTCCTGGCCAGAGTTTGACACTTCTGAAAGGAGTCCTGCATCAGTGAGTTCACAAATTCACTGAAGCATGTCATGCTAGAAATGCTATACATTGAAACTCTTCTCCTATAATTGTGGCTCTGTGCAGAAGGACATGTTCTATTTTGAAGTTATGGATGGCTACTGGATGTCTGGATGGACAGTGCCTACACTAAAGAATGTATCATGGAATCTGTGTTAGAAGGAACATCTGAGGTCATCTTGTCCAGCCTGTAACTGAACTGGTGCTTGCTGTGACATCTCTACCATCTCCAGTTGTTTTGCTTTTGATCTATAGGACACATCCACTATGCATGTTTTCTAGAGTCTGACTCTAACACTTTCCTCAGGGTGCGTATATGCAAATTTTCCACAAACATGCATACAAAACACATCAGTTGTCTGAGATGGAGAACCACTACCCAATTTACACTAGAGAATGTGCTAACAAAAAAGCTAATGTGGACATCTGCTTTGGGCACCAATGCAGGTGGCTAGTAAAGAAGACAAATTAGGTAGAGTAAGTTAATTGGAAACAATATGTTAAGATGCTTTCAGGAATGACTTCTTGCCTGCACAAGTCAGCTGCATAATGCAAGAAGCTCAAATGAAGTATAGTGATAAGAAAGGAAGAATGGAGGAAAAAAAGAAGGAAGGAAGGAAGGAAGGAAGGAAGGAAGGAAAGAAGGAAGGAAGGAAGGAAGGAAGGAAGGAAGGAAGGAAGGAAAGAAGGAAGGAAGGAAGAGAGAAGAGAAAGAAAGAAAGAGATAAAGAAAGAAAGGAAAAGAAAGGGAAGGAAAGAGGAGAAGGAAGGGAAAGAAAGAGAAAGCAAGGGAAGGGAAAGGAAAGAAAGGGGAGGGAAGGAAAGGCAAGGGAAGGGAAGGAAATTGAGAAGATAAACCTGTCTACTTTTGTGGCTTAATGTGATGGAAAGTTATAGTTATCCCCTTTGACAGGTAAGATGCGTCTGGCCTCCTCCTATAACATGGGCCAAAGCTGTGGTCTTTTCTCCCACTTTCCTCACCAAGAGGAGGTGGTATCTACTGCTTAATTGAGGCAGCTTGAGTAGGGTCACAATTTGTTCTACTTGTCATTAGAACAACTTGTTGTAAATAGTCAAATCAAAATTAAAGAAAAGTTACATGCTGTTCCGTTTTGGGGCCAGTAAATAACAGCTCACATCCAAAGTTGCCCACACTAAGAAAGTCTAACAATTATCAATAGCTTCTGACTATGCATGGAACACTGGTATCTGGTGTAGTGGCCCCAGTATATGTTGGGCTTCCACACCAGTGAATCACTGAGGACAGAGAGAGGCAGCATGAGCTCCCTGACATTCTGGCTCATGTGGGCACTTTTACAAGAGATTAATAGAGTGATGAGTATTGCAGTTTGAGAGGGCAATAAAAAACACTTTCTAGTAATAATAATTGCTCCAGTCTCAGTGGCACTTTAAAGCATGTCAGTGTTTTCCTCCTAAAAAACCTGAACAGGTAGCTACCATGAGTTTAATTATCTCCCTTTACAGATATGGATTGTGGTAACAAAGAGTTCAGATGCAGAGCCAGTCACACATGCATAGCAGTCAATCAGACTTTATTACTACTCGCAAGGGCAGGAAAACAGGTGCTAACAGGGAACTGTTCCAGTGTGCAGTTCCCATTCCCCTGGCCCCCTAGCTAAGGACAGCACTCAGTGGGGGTGGATTTCACTCATGGAAATATATAATGGCTTATGCACTTTGGTCAAAAACCTGGAGACCTTCAGGTCTCAATCACCAACTGCTCTGTTATTCACAGTGGAAGATAGCATGTATAGCTGGGGCTAATGAAATAAGAGTGTTTTCTAAGTTTCCCTAATGATGAGGAATGAAGGGTAGGGATGTGGTGAATTTAATTCTAACTATGTCAATCCAGCAAGGAGCCAGAGGAAGATGGTAACGCCCAGTTCCTGGGTTTATTAATCTTCAGAAGGAGAAAATAATTTGCCCAGGGCCACACAAACATTGGGTAGTTGAAGTGGTACTAGATCTGCTTGCCTTTGCTAGGGCTGACACCCAGTTAAAACTGGTCCTGCCCAAAAAGATGTAGTGGCAATAGATCAAAACACAGAAGTTGAATTAAATCCAGTCTTCACAGATCTCTTGGTGTCTCTTTCTCAAGAAAGCTTTAAGAAGGATAAGAGGAATATTTTTTCCTCCCCAACCAATCTTAACCCCCACCTATAGCAGCAAGCACCCCAGAAACCCCAGAGTGGCTGCCAACACAGGTTCTTAGATCTGCTTTTGTAAAGGAAAGAAACTCAAAATCAGTTAACAAGCTTACTTTAATCAAACAAACATATATTATTTAGTTCAGGGGGGAAAAGGTCAGCACCCCGAACTTCAGAGTATACAGACAGATCAAATAGACACGCATCCAAACTGTCCAACCATTATATCAATACCAAATCACAGTTACCAAAGAGGGAAGCATCAACATCTGGGTTTTCAAAGCCGGGGCGGGGGGGCTCTCAACAACGGCTTCCCAGAGTCTCATCTGGTCAAATCACATAACACTTCTCAAAGTGAGCCCCAAAGCAAAGCCTCAAATCAGGGATTATATAGTCTTCTCCTGGCTCAGAGAATGTAACCACCCTCTTGACCCACTGCCCAATCACACAGCATCAAGGTGTGGTCATTCCTGAAAACCAAGCCTCCCACCACAGGCTCCATGTGACCGCATTCAGCCTATTAGGGGGCAGAGTATACTTTCAAATTAAAGAAGGTTCTCAGAGTCACTTAAATCAAGCAAAGTCTCTTAAGCCAATCAAAGGGCCTAGGGGCAGCAAAGATCTTCAAATCTGCATTTCCATTACACCACCAAAAAGAGAGGTCAAGCATGAATGGTATAAGTTCCTCCTAAAACCCAGATACTGGGCCCTTTTGAAATCTCTTTACTCTCTGATCCAGACAAAGTGTCCTTCTTGTGGTTCCTTATACACAGAATTCCATTTCCTGCCTCTATACCTTTGCTCAAGCTGTGCCCCATGCTTTAACCTTATTTTCCCTTTGCCTCTGCTTTTTTAGAATGGCTTGCTTCCTTCAAAGTTCAGCTCAACTGTCACCTCTTATGCTATTATTTTCCCAATTCCCCCAGCTTCTAGAGTGTATGAAAGGGAGTGATATAATCCTCTTTAAAAGTTAAGTAAGAACTAGATGGTGAAGGGTTTTAAATACCAAAGAAGTTTGAACTGGACCCCTCTGCTTGTTAGGGTCTTTTGTTGTTTAGTCATTTTCAATCATGTCTGAATCTTCCTGACCCCAATGAGAGTTTTCTTGGCAGAAATACTACAGTGGTTTGCCATTTCCTTCTCCAGGTCATTTTACAGATAAGGAAAGCGAGGTAAACAAGGTTAAGTGACTTGCCCAGGGTCACACAGTTAGTAAATGTTTGAGTCGAGATTTGAACACAGTAAGATAAGACTTCTTGACTCCATACCTGGCACTTTGTGCCAACTAGTTGCCTTAGAATCCCGCAAATCTCAATTCAAATGCCACCTCCTACCTTAGAATTTTCTCAATTTTCTCAGTTGCTAGTGCATCCTCCCCCAAATTACCTTATACTAATTTTGCATCTATTTTGTACATATTTATATGTTCCCCATCTGGCTCCCATAGCTGTATGACTTTAAGCAAACCAAACTCTCAATCCTCCAGGCAACTAAGGTTATAAATTTCAGAGAAGGTACCAACTTTCATCAGTAAAGAAAATTTCATCATAAGACTGTTCCCTAGACCAATGAAATCATTAATCTAATACCTATTCCTAGCCCTATCCTTATATGTGAACTCATTGTCTCTCTTAATAAAATCTAACATCCTCGAGGTTAGAAATTAATTCATTTTGGTTTTTGTATCTCCAGTACCCAGCACAATGCCCTCCTATACTAGGTAAATAACAAATGCTGGATGATTGACAAAAAAAATACCCAAAATCTTATATTCTAACCTAGATTGAGAAAAGTAGATTTCAAAGAGTTCAGAAAAAGATAGGAAGGACCCCAGGACCTGAGCAAATAAAGGAAAAGGGAAGCAATTTAGAGAGGCTGTGTTATAGAATGGCTAGTGTAATGAATTTGGAGTTAAAAAGACCCATATTGAAATTCCAACTCGGACACATATGTAATGGCAAGCAAAGAAGTACTTAATGTCTTATTTCAGCTATTTAATTATTTAGCACCTTGTTTCAGTTCAAGTTTCTTTTAATTCTTGCCCATGATTATATCAAGTCTTTGTTAAGAAATAGAACTTGTGAACCCCACAACTTGTGAACCCCTGTTGCTGATTGTTATGGGAATGGAAATTTAAGATCTTCCCTGCCCCTAGGCCCTTTGATAGGCTTAAGTGACTCTGAGAACCTTCCTTGGTTTGAAAATATACTCTGCCACCAATAGGCTGAAGATGGATGGATGGAGAGAACATTTGTTTGATGCTTACCATTGAGTAGGGACTGTGTTAAGCACTAGGAATACAAATTAAAACAAAAGGAAAGGCAGTCAGTATTTTCAAATAGCTTATATTCTAATGGGAAAGACAACATAAAGGGGGACTGAAATGTGTATGCTCATGGGTGGCAAGACAAGGCCAAGGGTGTGCTGGAGTCAGCTCACTCAGCTCTATGATAGTTAAATTTTCAGTGTGAGCATTTACACTTTAGAAATATGCAAATACTAAAAATTAAAGCTTGATGAATTGTTTTGTTGATTGTTTAGATTTTCAATTATTTAAGAAAATGATGTTGAAAAAAATTTTTTTTTTGCTTTTTTTTGGAGAGCTATTGGGGTTAAGTAACTTGCCCAAGGTCACACAGCTAGGTTTTTTTGTTTGTGTTAAGAGTCTGAGGTCGTATCTGAACTCAGATCCTTATGACTCCAGGGCCGGCACTCTACTCACTGCGCCACCTAGCCACCCCAAAAAATGTTAACAATTCCTTAAACTTACAAGTGTGTTCTGCCGGAGAGTAGTCTGGAGAGTTGGTTGTTAAACATTTACCAGCATATCCCTGGGGTAACGTGTAAAAGTATGGAGAACCAGATATGGAACTAGGAAAGAAATAGGTACAGCTGGCCTTTCTTTCTGACCATACTTTCCCAAATGAAGTTTTTGAGAAGAAACTCATTAATTGGAAGAGGAAACTTCAAGGATGGAAGAGGCATCTCCAGGGTGAGAAGGATGCTGGAAAAGACTTGGGAAAGTCTAGAGAGTCATTTTGTAGAATTATGGGTTATTTTTCTTATGATACTATATAGCATCATCACACCGTGACCTCTCCTCAAAAGACAAAGCAGATTGTATATGACCCAAAGGTCAGATGTGTGTTTGGAATAAGGGAACTATAGTTGTTGTTGTTGTTTTAAATTAAAGATAACTCACACATAAGAACTGATATAAAAGGGATCACTTAGGAAATGTATGGCTGGAAAAAGAAATAGACTAGTCACAGGATACAAGATGAACAGGTTCCTATCCAGAAGAGGTGTGCATATCAATGAATCCACTGAAGCACTGAGGTCTATAATCCCTAGTTTTGTTAATAATTTTCCCCCTGTGTACATCTTATGTTTCTTTCACTAGATCTTACATTCCATGAAGATCTCAGAATCCATGACTGGTACTGACTTATTTTGTGCCTCACAGCATCTAACTCACTGGTAGACACATCTGAGGTGTGTACAAAATACTTTCCGATTGATTGATTAACCTGTAGGCTTTATTTGTTTCTTTTCATCAAGTTCATGAAAGACTCGGTATAATTATTTCTCTTCACTCTTTTCCCCTTGGTAGCTACATTTTTATTTGTCATCAGCCCTTTTCACACTTGCTCACTTTCTTCCCAAATGTCCTGGCTCCTCTTCCTCTAAATAGTTCCTCTGTAGCTCTGGGTATGTTCTCCTAACCCTCCTCTCATTTCACATTCCAGTCTTGCTGGGTTCTTTTTTAATCATCTTCAAATTGGCTCCTATCATTTAGTCAGTCAGTTGTATGTATACGTGGTAGATGGGGGAATGTTTATCCTCATTCAAGTTTTAATTTCCTTTAGCCAAAGATTACTTCTTTGAGACATGGGCCTAATAAGAATGGAAACCATTTGAATAAATAAGTTTTACATAGGCTAATTAAAATTTTTTAGCATGACTCACTCATAGAATTAATGGTATAGTGAGATTGTGGGGAAATATCTTTCATTAATTTCAGTTTTAAAGTCCTATATCTTCTCTGAAGTACATTCTGGAAAACCATTCTGAGGCAGCAATGTTTTAAAGGAGGCACAGGGCTATGGTCTGTTAGGCCTTGCTCTGCAATGAACATGGTATCATTTGTCTTCTTGTGACAAATCAAAGCACCAGACAGAAGGCCGGAGCATTTTCTGATGTTTGCTGGCAAAGTACTTTAACTGTTTGCAGCAGGGGATTTTACCCACCCTGTCAAATACTCTAAATTAGGGAGAATAGGATCACAGATTTAGAGCTGGAAAAGAATTTGCAGGTTATTCAGTCCAAACCCCTAATTTTACTGAGAAGGAAATGGCAGACCAGAGAAATTAGCTGACTTGGCCAAAGATTAAAAAGGAGACAGAGGAACACTTTGAATTCAGGACCTGTGACGGCAGTTCAGTGCTCTTTTCAAGCTATCATGTTCCCTCCCTCCACTATATCAGCAAACCTAGACATTCTTCAGGGTAGAGTTAAGGTCCCATACCCTCCACAATGTTTTTCCCCATACTTCAGCTTATTGTGTGTATATCATTTATTTTGGTACTTAATCATACACTGTCTTGTAATATCACCTAACTGTTTTTCTTATTTATGACTTGTCTTTCCATATAAATGATAAATTCCTGGAGTACAAATAGGGACCTGAATCTTTTAAATACCTCAGTACCTAGCATGATGGTATTATATAATAAGGGATGCTCAATAAGTATATGGGGAAGGAAGAAAAGAAGGAAGGGAGGGAGGAAGGAGAGAGAGAGAGAGAGAGAGAGAGAGAGAAGAAAGGAAGAAAAGAGAGAAGGAAAGAAAGGAGGAAGGAAGGGAGGAAGGAAGGAAAGAAGGAAGGAAAAATAGAAAGAAAGAAAGAAAGAAAGGGAAAGAAGGAAGAAAGGAAGGAAAGAGAGAAGGAAGAAAGGAAGGAAGGAAAGAAGGAAAGGAGGGAGAGAGGAAAGGGCTATATTTTTTCCTTATCTAAGATGGCTTTACTCTAGAGGTGGGAAACCTGTGGTCTTGAGCCCACATGTGGCCCTCTAGGTCCTCAAGTGTGGCCCTTTGAGTGAATCCAAACTCAGTTTTGGTCACACTTGAGGACCGAAAGGGTCACATGTGGCCTCGAGGCCATAGGTTCCCCACTCCTGCTTTACTCTATCTATGCTCTATGAAATGAATTAGGTTTCTGGGGACATAATGAGAGAGCAGCAACTGCCTGGGGTACAATGCGGAGGAGGAACACTATTATTATTCAATGTACTTATTTAAAATGCCAGAAAATCCTATTTTCTATCACATAGGATCAGCAAACAGTAAATAAACATTTATTAAACACCTATTGCATGCAAGGCATTGTGCTAGGTTCTGAGAATATAAAGGTAAAAAAAATTACCAGCCAGTCCCTGTCCTAAAGGAGCTTACATTCTGTTGCATATTTGTGATAAGTTAAATCGTTTGTTATAAGAAAATCTCTAAGCTTCTGGTAGAGAGTAGCACAAAGGGGCCTACTAATGCTTTGGTTAGAACGGTTACTATTAGAGACTTTAAAAAAGACCTTTCTAATATCTTTTTTTTTGGTCATGGATCACTTTAAAAGTGTGATGAAGCCTACAGATCCTTCTCAGAATAATATTTAAAACACATAAAGGAAAATATATAGAATGATAAAGGAAGTCAATTATGTTGAAATACAGTTATCAAAGAATTTTTTTTTTTTTTTTGCTTTTTGGAGGGCACATGCCCAAAGTCACACGGCTAGTAATTGTTTCAAGTATCTGAGGTCGGATTTGAACTCAGGTCTTCCTGACTCCAGGGCCAGTGCACTATTCACTGTGCTACCTAGCCTCCCATAAGAATTTTTTTAAGAAAGCAAACATTCATAGACCTCTGGTCAAGAAGTCATGTTTTAGAGTATGTAGGTGCTGGGGCCAATTGTTAGCTCTGACTTTGCCTCTGGCTCTTGGCCCACATGTGCCTGGGAGTTGGGGGCTAGGGTTTTGGAGTGGGGTGGCGATGGATCTGTATTTCAGAGACTCATCACCAGATTGTCGGGCACCTTTCAGAGATCCCACACTACAACACACCCTCTCTAGTGTCCCAGACTTGTAAGGGCCAGAGATGATGCAGCTTTGCTCCAGTCCCTTCCTCCACCATGGCCATGAGCTGGGCCTTGCTCCACTTGTAGACATATCTCTGGGTCTTAGGTTCAGATATCCTGAGACCTCCCCCACCCAAAACCTGTCCAACCCAGATCTGAATACTCAGAGTCTTTTGGGGCTCTGAGAAGTTTAGTGACTTTTCAGAGATGATCTGGTCAATTAATGATCTAGCAAGTTACAAGGACTTATCCAAGGTCATACAGTTAGAATTATGCTTAGGAGGTAAGGCCATTACAGCCATCTGTCCAACCAAGACACCAAGATGCCTTACAAGCAATATTAGAAGGTATGAGATTAATCTCCTTCAAAAAGTAAAAGAACCTCAGATATAACCCAAAATAATGGGCCTAGCAAAACTGAGTCTAATTAAAAAAAATACCGAGAACTTTGAGAAGAGGCATTTGAATATTCCTGTTTGAGAAGAGGGGTAGGTTATTTGACCTGAAATCCTCCCAACACCCAAACAATAGAAATATAAGGAAGGTAAGTATATCCAACTACCAAGAAAAGCAGCAGTAACTAAATAAATTATCCCCTTTCTAGAGACTACGAAAAGGGAACTCCCCCCCAGAAACAGATGCCTATAGGGTTTTAAGAAAAGGAAATAGAACATTAAAGGGTTTCTTCCTCAAAGTATAAAGTCCCCTGTGTACTAAAGAATAAAATGGATGACCAAGTTGGGGGCAGGCTCCTGTGAACTAAAATCATAACCTCCTATCTATGGGTGAATTGGTGTATTTGTGGGACCAAATTGCAAAAGGGGAGGACATATAAAAAAAAGATGGAAGGTGAAGGATAAAGAGGATATGGGATGTATCCTAGTCAAGTCCATGGTAAATAATAGAAGGAAAATCACTTATGTAGAGTCTCTGGAAAAAAAAAAAAACAGATGATCCCTCCAATGTTGCTGAATTCATCATTTATGACATGAAAGGTCTGAGGGGAACCTAAAGAACCTTTGTACAGTAATAATTATAATTGGCATTTATATAGTGATTTAAAATTTAAATACATTATCTCCCAGTAGTCCTGTGAGGTTTTATTCCTGGATTATAGATGAGAAAGGTTAAATGATAGTCTATAGTTACATGGTTTGCACATACCAGAAGTAAAATTTGAATCCAGGCCCTACTCACTCTGATTCTGGTACTTAACTTATTCCATACTGCTTCTCAATAATATGTATCTCATAATGTTTAAATCTTCTTCCAGGGCCTGGCTTTAACACAATTGTCTCCTGATATCATCCTTCTGCTTCATATTAAGCATTGTTTATTGATTATCCAAACATATAGGTGACTTGGAAATTGACAGCATAGTCACATCATTTCTGCTTGTTCCCACAAAAAGGAAATGGCCATTTTCCCCTAGGCTGCTAATGGGCAACTCCTAGAAAGGAAAAATGACAAATGGTCCTAGCTGGTACCTCGGTACCCAGTGTTCTGGAGTTCTGAGCTGTCTTAACACTTATAGTTGCTTTCAGCTACACTCAAACAACCAATGTTTATTTAGCTCCTTCTATGTACTAAGGTGTTGGGGATAAAAATACAGAATAGACCCTGCCCTCAAAGATTTTAAATACCAAATAAGAGAATTTAATCTAAGATGCTACCCAGTTTTTCCTTTTTGGCCTTCCCTTTGGGACGAAAATAATTTCTGGATGCCTTTTCATTTCTAATTAATTTCTTTGCTGATATTGCCTTGGCATTGCTTTTACAAGATCCTGCTGCTCCTGCCTAGATGCAAGTAGAGTGGATCTATTCTTTTTCCATTATGTGCCATTTTAATGGCATGAGTATCTTGCCCAGGCCCCCCGACCAGGCAAATTATTTGACCTGTTGGAGCCTCCAGAGACAAAAGGATCTCAGCCCTGATTTGGGAGGGAGTATAGATAAATAAATTCACAAGATCCTCCTTTACATTCAAGAGCAGTAAGGGCCTGGAATCAGCCCAGGAATTTCTTCAGTGATTCTTTGCTATTTTCTGCACAAGGCAAGCACTTAGCACATACTGTTTCTTAGCAATATATCCTGGATCCCAAATGAGAGCAACTTGGTGTTTTTCCATACATGTCTTATATTGGCACAGGGTATAGCTGTATAAATCTCAAGCCACAAAATTCTCCTCTGCAATTCCCCAGGCTGCTCATTTATTATTAATTACAACCATTATTTATATAGAATGGAGGAGTTTTACGTCAAGACCAGGGCTCAGCTAGGACATAAAGCACTTGTACAAGCAGCTAAATAGTAAGAGGAACCCAAGGGACCTTTGGATGTCCTTCAGTCTCTATCTACCCTTAGCTCCCACCTCCCCTAGCTTTTCCTCACCTCTAAAGGAAGAAGTGGATGAAAGCTGAAAAACAAGAGAGAAAACGGGTGGGGGTAGGGAACTGGGAGTGAAAGGGAAGAGTGTCTGGGATGAGCTATTAAGCATCCATTCATTTTCCATGACCTTGCAATGCACAAGAGCAAAGGGGACAACTGAGATCAAACTATAAATTATTAAAATGTTAGAGTTAGAAGGAACCATTTAAGTCATCCCACCCAACCTCTTATATTCAGTAGGTGAATAAAGTGATGGCCCTCTAGTTAATCAATGAGGATTTATCACAATACTTCTAATAATGAATAACAAAAATAATTACATAATAAATCACTATTTATTAAGTGCCTTCTGTGTGCCAGGCACTATACTTATTATGAGGATACAAAAAAGGTCAAAAGCCTATTTTGCATTTGAGGAGCTCACATTCTAATGTGGGAGACAACATATGATTAACTAGGCACAAACAGAAAGGGATCTCAGGAGGGAAGGAACTAGGGCTGGGGAAACTGGGAAATCCCCTGCAAAAGGTGGGATTTAGTTCTGAAGGAAGCCAATAAGACTAGGAGGTGGAGGGGAGGAGCATCCTGAGTATGGGGAATGGCCAATGAAAAAGCACAGAGATAGATGATAGTGTTCCTTGGGAAGAAAAGCAAATAGGCCAGAACAGCTGAATAAAAAGGGGAAGGGAATAAGCATTTACATTGTGCCTACTATATGCCCAGCACTATGCTAAGTGCTTTTTACAAATATTATCTCATTTGAGCCTTACAACAACTCTGTGAGGTTGGTGTTATTATTATTCTCTTTTACAGTTGAGGAAACTGAGTCAATGAGAGGTTAAGTGACTTGCCCAGAGTCATACAGCTAGTAAATGTCTGAGGTTGGATTTGGGCTCATATTTTCTTGACTCTAGGTCCACTGATCTATCCCCTATGTCAACAGCTGCTGCTCTGCTAATAACAGAATGCATCTTTGCTTCAGTCATTCATTCAACACACATTTATTTTTTTTAAAGCAATTGGGGTTAAGTAACTTGCTCAAGGTTACACAACTAGTCACTATTTATGCGTGGGTGCTCATTTTCTGAGGCCGGATCTGATCTCGGGTCATCCCAACTCTGAGGCCAGCACTCTTACTCACTGTGCCACCTAGCCGCCCCTTTAGGGCAATTAGGGTTAAGTAACTTGCCCAAGGTTACACGGCTAGGTTTTTTTGTTTGTGTGGATTAAGTGTCTGAGGCCGGCTCCGAACTCAGGTCCTTCTGACTCCAGGGCTGGTGCTCTATTCACTGCGCCACCTAGCCGCCCCTAAACACACATTTATTAAGCATTTACTATGTGTAGGCACTATGCTAGGCACTATGCTAAGCACTGAAGATATAAAGAAAAGTGAAACAAACAAATCAGAGTATCTAACCTGACATTCTAATGAGGAAGACAGGTAAAAAAAACCTATATACATAAAAGATATATACAGAACAGATGGAAGTAACTCAGAAGGAAAGCCCTAGCAAAGGAGGGGTGGAAGGAAAGGGGAGGGAGGAAAGCCTCCCACCAAAGGTGGGAGTTAAGCTGAGTGTTGAACAAAGCCAAAGAAGACAGCAGGCAAAGGTGGGGAGGGAGAGCACTTCAGGTATGGAAGATAGCCAATGAAAGGGCAGGGAATCAGCAGATGGAGTGTTCTGTGTCAGGAACAGCAAGAACTCATGTGTTGTTAGATCATAGAGTAGGTGGAAGGAACTAACATGTAAGAAGACTGGGAAGGTTAGGAAGGAGACAGACTGCAAAGAGCCAAATAGAGGATTTCATATTTGAGCCTCAGGGTGATGAGTTTAGTGAGTAGGGAAGGTGACTGGCAAAATTATTTTTGTTCTGTAGATATGTTGTACCCATAATCTTTCTCATACTGTCTTCCCATTCAAATTTGAGCTCCTTGAGATCAGGGACTATGTTTTTGCCATTCTCTGGATCCCCACCACTTGATACAGTACCTGACACATAGAAAATGCTTAAAAAGCTCATGTTAACTGTTAACATGAAAGAGAGTAAGATATAAAAAGAATGGAACTATATGAACACAATTACAAAATACTTCTCACACAAATAAAGTCAGATCTAAATAACTGGAAAAATACCAGTTGCTCATGGGTAGACCAAATTAATATAATAAAAATGACAATTCTACCTAAATTAATTTACTTTTTCTTTTTTTTTTTTCTTAAAAGCAATTGGGGTTAAGTAACTTGCCCAAGGTTACATGGCTAGTTATTTATGTGTGGGTGATAAGTACTGAGGCTGGAACCAATCCCAGGTCCTCCAGACTCTGGGGCTGGTGATCTTATTGCACCACCTAGCCACCCCTATTAATTTACTTTTTCAATGACATACCAATTAAACTGACAAAATATTTTATACAGTTAGAAAAAATAATAACAAAATTCATCTGGAAAAACAAAAGTTGCAGAATATCAAGAGAATCAATGAAAAGGGAAGGTTGTACAGCCATGCCAGATCTAAAACTATATTATAAAGTAGTAATCATCAGACTACTTGGTACTGGCTAAGGAATAGAGTGGTGGATCAGTGAAATAGGTTGGGTACAAAAGACACAGTAGTTGATAACTATAATAATTTGCTGTTTGACAAATCCAAGGAATCCATCTTCTGGGATAAGAACTCACTATTTGATAAAAACGGCAGGAAAAACTGGAAAATAGTATGACAGAAACTAGGCATAGACCTATATATATCTTATACTGTATACCAAGATACATCTTACACTGTATACCAAGAAAAGTTCAAAATGGGTGCTTGATTTAGACCTTATGTCTATTACCCCTTATGGGTAATATTAGAAGCAAACTAGGAGAGCAAGGAATAGTTTACCTCTCAGAACTATGGCAACTGGAAGAATTCATGACCAAACAAGAGATAGAGAACATTATGAAATGCAAAATGGATAATTTTGATTACATTAAATTGAAGAGTATTTGCATAAACAAAACCAATACAATCAAGATTCAAAGGGAAGCAGAAAGCTGGGAAATGATATTTATAGTTGGTGTCTGATAAAAGCCTCATTTCTAAAATATATAGAGAGACCTGAGATGAATTTTTAAATTTTTCTTTTAAGAATGCAAGTCATTCCCCAATTTATAAATGGTTAAAGGATATGAACAAGTAGTTTTCAGATGAAGAAATTAAAGCTATCTATAGTCATATGAAAAAAATGCTCTAAATCACTATTGATTTCAGAAATGCAAATCAAAACAACTCTGAGGTACCACATCACACATATCAGATTAGTTAACATGACAAAACAGGAAAATGATAAATGTTAGAGAAGATGTAGAAAAATTGGGGCAGTAATGCATTGTTGGTGGAGTTATGCACAAAGGACTACAAAACTGTGCATACCCTCTGATCCAATAATACCATTACTGGTCTGTATCCCAAAGAGATCATAAAAAAGGGAAAAGGACCCACATGTACAAAAATATTTATAGCAGCTCTTTTTGTGGTGGCCAAGAACTGAAAATTGAAGGGATGCCTATCCATTGGGGAATGGCTGAACAAGTTGTGATATATGAATGTAATGGAATACTATTGTTCCAAAAGAAATGATGAGTATATGGATTTCAGAAAAAACCTAGAAAGACTTCTATGAACTGATGCTGAGTGAAGTGGGCAGAAGCAGGAGAACATTGTACACAGTAACAGCAACATTGTGCAATGACCAACTTTGATAGACTTAGTTCCTCTAAACAATGCAATGATCTAAGAAAATTTCAAAAGACTCATGATGGAAAATGCTATCCATATACAGAAAAAGAATTATGGAGTCTGAATGCAGATTGAAGCATACTATTTTCTCTTCTTTTTCCTTCTCATGGCTTTCCCCTTTCGTTCTGATTCTTCTTTCACAACATGACTAATGTGGAAATATATTTAATATGATTGTACATGTATAGCCCATAACATATTACATGCTATCTTGGGGAGGGAGAGGGGAAGGACGGGAGAAATTTAACTCAAAATCTTGTAAAAGGGAATGTTGAAAATTAAAAATAAATGACAAAAAATATAAAAAGACTGAACAGGTAGGAAAAGACCAAATTCTTCAATCAAGCCGGAAACTTTACATTTGAACATAGAGGTAATAGGAAACCACTGAATTTTAAAATGTGGTATATGAAGAGGGTAACATGGTCAGATCTAGGCTTTAAGAAAAATCACTGTGAAAGCTGAGTGGAAGATGCACTAGAATAAAGGCAGACTTGAGGCAGGGAGACCAATTAGAAGCCAACGGATGATGAGACCCTGAACTAAGGTGGTAGTTACATGAGTGAGAGAAGGAGAGATGTGAAGGTAGAAAAGATGAGTTGTGACAAGAGTTACACATACAGGATGGGTAAGAATGAGGATTTGATAATGGTTTTGAGCTTGGATGCCTGGCAGGATGGTAGTACCCTTGACAGTAACAGAGCAGTTGTGAAGAGGGGAGAAGAGATAATTAGTTCTGTTTAGGACATGTTGAATCTGATGTATCTTGAAATGTCCCAAAGAAAATTGGTGACATAAGATGAACTAAGGAGAGAGGTTAACAGATATAGGAACCGTTTGCTTAGAGATGATCATTGAATCTAATGGAATTTTATGAGATCACTGAGTGAGATACTATTTGGGCCAAGAGAAGAGGAACCCTGGACAAAGCCTTGGTTGTGACTGAATGGAGGGCCAGCAAAGGAGACTGAAAACAAGTAGTCAGCTAGATAGGATGAAAACCAGGAAAGAGCATTATCATGGAAATCTTAAGTGATGATATTCATGGGGGGGGGGCAGTGTTTTAAGGGTAGAGTGGTAGCCAAGGAAAGACAGGAAGTTCAATGCAATGACACCATATTTATCTTTTTATTAATGGAAGGGAAAGAATCTTGGACTTGGAGTCAGGAGAAAACTGGGATCAATTCCCTACCCTGGCAACATATTTTTGGGCAATCTGCTTAACTTCTCTGAGACTGTTCTTCATCTATAAAATGAGGTTAATTAAGCCTGTAGCAGCTCCTAGGCTTGTTATGAGGAACAAATGAAATAATGCATAGAAAGTGCTTTGTAACCATTAAGGAGTCATACAATGATGCTGATTGATTCTTACATCAAGATCCTTCTACCAGTCCTGTATTGAAGGTAGCTCTAGAGAATCTATGTTCCAATTAGTGGATATAGTATATAATTTGAGAGGGAGCTATACAGACATCCCCAAACTATCAACCTTTCCATCACTCATCCTTCCATTATAGTTCAATTTGTTTGAGTTAAAAAATATCCTTGTACCCTTGTCCAGTTCTGGATTTCAAAGAGAGGTTGTTTTTAACCCTAGTGTGGACTCACTTCCCAAAAAGCATACAAAGATATATCTGTTTACTCCTCACCACCATATCTGAATCCCAGTATTGTTCTAAGAAAAAAGGGAACACACAATGACAATCTCAGAAATTGATTCTATCCAGGACTAGATACCAATTCCAAGTGTGATTTGGTTTGTGTGGGTTTTATACGAACTTAAACAAAGGAAGCTAAAACCTTTTAAAAATGAATCAATCTAGGATAAGTAGAATCTAGTCACCTTAGAATTATAAGTTATGTAAGTAAGAAAAAAACAACATGGAGCTGAAGAACTCCTTTGGTTTCAGGGGTTTCACTTACAACTCAATTATCCTGACTGATTCTGTTTAAATATCTTTCCTCCTTCCTCTTGTGAAGAAGAGAAGCACCTTATCTAACCAATCCCCCTAATCTTATAAATTACAAATTCCCCAAGTGGGGAGGGGTCAAAACTTAAGTTTGTTGTCAACTAACATCTAGTTATCAGTAGATAGAGACCTGGAGAGTTAAAATGGTACCTATAGGATATGAGATCAGTGATGATAAAGAGTGTCCAGTCCTCTCAATTTATGGAAAGAAGGAATCACTGATCTGAAGGTTGGGAGAACAAGCAAAGGAAATTTCTCTTTTTCCCAGTAGTGCTGAGGATGCTGAAATAACTGATTTAGTTGCTGAGCCACAATCAGGGATCTCTGAAAGAACATGAAGGATGAGAAAGTTGCTGCAGCATTGCTGAAGGGAAAGTCTTCTCTTGATTAAAAAAAAAAAAAAAGGTGAAGAGAATGGGGGCTATAAATTGTGAGGTACTGAGCTTTACTGATTCTTGGACAAATTGTAAATGCTATTTTTTAGTATGGTAATGGGAAATATCTAGAAAAGTAAGAAGTGATCTCAAAGGGCCAACATGGCTAAATCTAGAATGGGTCCCTCTCACTTCATTTCCTTTTTGACAATGTTGTCAGATCTTTCAGATCAGCAGAATGTTATAGATAAGATTTTACTTAGATTTTGGCAAAGTATTGGACCAGTTCTGGGTGGAGACATTTCTGTTATCTAATGTGGATTTGAACAGATAAAATAATAAGAGCCAGTTTTCTTTGCAATTTTTGCTAACTTTTTTTTTAGCTCATCTTCTAGCTCTAATTAAATAAGGGATTAAGTTCCTTTTGTAGCAAACTCTGATATGTATATCTATATATCTATATCTATCTATCTATCTATCTATATATATACATTTATACATGCACACATACACATATGCATATACACAAATGTGTGTGTGTGTGTGTGTGTGTGTATGTATAACACTGGGTAAATCACATGGAGATCAGAATATTATTCCTACCTTTCCCACCAGATTAAGATAACTAAATCAAGGAAAGCACTTGAAATATTTTAGGAGAAAGTTGCTGATTTTGGAAGAGTATTAGAAATACAAATAACTGTCTTGACCTTTGCTAATTGCATTGCTGTCCAATACTTCACCATGGTTTTACTGGTCTGTTGCCCCTGAAGTAGTTCTCTGCTATTTTGAATCAGTTGTGTTGAGTAGCTGCAAACAGCCTTATTTATTGCTACTTAAAAATACTTAAATTTAAATGAGAAGATTTCAGCCATATATTGCAGTCCATAATTGAATTCTGTCTGGGGTGAAATTATTTCTAGCTTCATTGCATCTCTTTCACAGAGGATAAAAGAATGAATGTGGGAGTTAGGTGGGCTAAACCCTTGGGAACTAGTGATGTTCAAGGGGATAGAGTCTTTCTAGGACTTTTTAATACATTTCTACTTAGAAACACAAATGAAAACTCAAAAGTATAGTATTCACTTAACTGCATACTATTTGCATAATTTGTCATGGACCCGATTAATTATGTACCTTGGGGAACCAAAAGATTTCATTGATTTCCAGTACTTTCCCTACTGGCTTGTTTCAGAGATTTCAACATTTCAATAGATTTCAAATGATTTCATTGATGTGGGTACTCATCCTTTGAAATATTGATCCACCTGTGACTTCTCATCCTGGTGAAGTCTAGTCCTTACTCAAGATTCAAATAGATCTTTGTTCTCGTCATTTTTTAAGTATCCTTTACTGAGACAGATCTCAATCTATCTAAACATACTGAGCAGCTTTTATCTGTCTTCTTCCCTCAAGTTCACCACAGGGGATTTACTGAATATAGTGGGGACCTTCCTCAGTTTCTCCTGATATTTTGTCATTACTAGTAGAGCATTCTGGCTGCCTATCTACTATCTCTGACCCTCTCCATATAACTAGTCCATCAGTTCTTTCTACCACAAAACTCCTTGATAACACCTTTTACTCTTATTTTTAAGAGTTCCTTTTTGGTTATTGGTTGCAACCTGCTCATGTCCCCTACAGGCCTTTCCATTGGTCTCTGTGAGATATTAATAGTTATTTTTTTGGAGATGTATTCGATGTTTGTAACCCAAAGTAGAATGTTGGCGTTAGAAACAGAAAGACTTGCTTTCAAGAAAAGGTAACTTTTAAAAAAGCATTGAAATTTCCCACAGGCAATTCAGGCTTCTTTTGTCCTCTTGTTCAAATCTGGTATTAATTTGTCATCCATTTGTACTGTTTTTCCCAAATATACATACGAAAAGACAAACTCTATAGGTTATCTATGCAAATGCATGTTGCAATCTGAGCAATAGAAAGTCTTGGTTTTTACAGAGTGCCTGCTCTGGCTAAATACTTTGAGTAATTACAGATCTCTTTCAGGAGGTGCCCAGTGTTTCAGGACTTAACACAATCAGCATAATGTCATCAGCAGATGGGGATTTGGAAGACTACATTATCCAAGGAGAATTATTTTTGAACACGAACTCTGTGCTAAATCCCTTTATCATAGTGACAAACACCTTTGACAGGCCTACATCTTGTTTTGTGCTTTTCCTGATGCTTATAATTATTGAATAGGATTATTTCTGCAACAATTTTCAGGTATGGATGGGAAATACTTCATTGAAAAAAGTGATTTGATGAATCAAATGCCTTTTATAATAAAAAATAAATGTGACAAGATCTTATATTCTCTGTATATTTTGGTAAATTAAAAATGGCAAAGAGTCAGTTGTTTCTGACTCTTTATGACCCCAGTTAGGGTTTTCTTGACAAAGATACTGTAGTTGTTTGCCATTTCCTTCTCCAGTTCATTTTATAGATGAGGAAACTGAGGCCAACAGGGATAAGTGACTTGCCCAAGGTCACATAGCAAATAAGTATCTGAGGTCAGATTTGAACGAATAAAAATGAGTTTTCCGGATTCTTGGCCCAGTACTCTATCTACTGTACCACGTAACTACTGGTATATAACTGTTGTTAGTCATCATTTGTTGAAGGTCTGCTTTTCCCCTACTATTGCCCTCATTGAGGATGCCTTTGATTCATGCATACATGGGAGAGTAAGCATATAGATCTGTAATTAGTGATTTTTTCCTCAATTATCTTTTCTGTGTGCCCTAAAATCTGAGATTGTTTTCCCTTATAACTTTGGTATAGATTTCTCCTTCACATACCTGTATATCAATTCACCCAAAAACAACTATGTTGACTTTAGCGTGAATCTCCTTCCTGCGTCGGGTCTAATACAGATATTGGAGGCAGGCCCGATCTCTGTCAGACGGCTGCTGCCGAGTAGCTACCAGGAACTGAAGCTAGGGCAGGGGCATTAGGATACAGAGTTGCTGAAATCAGTATCCTATGGTTATACTAGTGGGATGGGTAATAGAGAAAACCATGATCTCAGGCCTTCAAAATGGCCTCTGACAGCTTCTTAAGCTCCAAAGCTGCTCTTTGTATAGGGCCTAGAATTTGACTCCTGTGTGAGGACAGAAAAAATTGCTTCAATAGCTTCCCATTTCTAAAGTCCACATAGGTCCTGGAAGGGGGGACAAGGATTGCCAGCAACGTTGTTCCCATGAATGCATGGCTTAAGGATTTGTTGTGACAGGATATTACCTTTGTGGTTGCATTGATAGTTGGTCCAGACCAGGTAGGAGCCATATTCAGCCAGGTATTCTTCTGTCTCCAGATATTCCCGGGGAAGCATCTGTAATATAATGGAATATGAAGATCTTCCCTGTCCATTCATAGGCTTATGTGACCACGTGTCCCCTTTTGCCCTGGAACAGGATCAGTGTACCCAGGTCGAAAGGTACCCAGGTATTTCAATCACAGATGTCTTGCTGCTTTGAATTTCGAATTAGTTCACAGCTGTGACACAGCCTGAGTCCCATAGAGCCCATCAGCTAATTCAGGGATATCTATAGTGCCTTGGGGGGGAACTTGCTTGAGGAGAAGCTTGCTTACAAGAAGGCTTTCACACCTTTTGGCACTGAGTCATGTGGGTTGTGATGCCTTTTGGCTCTGAGCCTATTAGTTGAAAACTATATAGGCTGGGAGGTTTGTATTTTAATTGGGGGATTGCTCATGAGAAGGACCTTTTGATTCCCTGGACAGGACTCTGAGTAACCATTTTTTAAGATCTCCCAGACTACTCAAATGTTGGTGCTCTCCTGGTCCGGTGGTGAATGTATGTGGTTGTATTATTCTGTTTAGATAGTTGTAGCCCTCTATATTGGATTCTTTCTTGGATACTCACTTCTTTCTACTTATTTGTACTTATCTAGCTGTTCATTAAAGTAAGATCCTTAACCCCAAAAGCAGATCAAAGAACCTATACTAGCAGGCCATCCTGGGTGTTCTACTGTGGTGGCTACTACAGCATCATGATAGGAGGAGAGAAAAGTAGAAGATTCCTGCTCAGAGGGAATTTTGATATACAAAGCCTCAGGTGGGGGAGGGAGGAAGAGTAGTGTGCACCTAGCAGATAGGCCTGACAGGTGTGAGGGATTGGAAATTGCCTGAGCAGCATGTTTACATCTTGGTGTATGACTAAAGTAATAGCTTCTCTCTGCTTTAGAAGGCCTTGTTTATAGCCTTCCATAAATTTGCCACCTGTGTTTTATCCGACATGCTATATATGAGTTGGGAAGGAAAATAATATGATATAATTTTATGAGGGGGAATGACATAAAAAGATTGTTCTTTGAGAGTAATATGTCAGAAGGCAATAAGTTAAGAAGACTCCAAGAAAGAAGTAGGATGGGCTTTTCCCTAATTGCTATATTTCTAAGCACTGTCTATTGACACTGATCTAGAGATAACTTTTCCATCTTGTGAAAGAGAATTTTACAGGTTTAAGGAATTCTAAGAGTAATAGTTTGAAATATCTACCATCAACTTAATGATAGGCGTAGAATACACTCCTTTTGGTCATTTGGTCCCATCAAGGACAGTGAGAAATTATTGTGAATGACCACAATCATTTCTCTGGTATTACTTACCTGAGAATTTAGCCTGATATTGGTAGAATTCATCATTTTGGGAAAGATTGGTTGATGATGAGACCAAGATTGAATATCCTTTCTAATGACTAAGTACTTTGCTTAGAAGGGCTAGGAAAAGAGATTCATATTGTAGTCTTAATAAATACTGGTTGATTGGTTGAAAGAGATTAAATGAATGGAGGTAACCATGATTGTGAAACTTTGAATCCTTTATGTAGATAAGTAAACCAATACAGAACTAATGTCATACTGGTTGAACCAAAAGAAGAAATAGATAAGTAATATGGTAAATTGATAATGTCTGGTACAGAGATAAGATGTAGTGGTGATGGAGGATTTCAACTATCTAGGTACATGCTGGAGCTTCCTCTCTGTCCAAAACAGAGTAGCTAATTTCTTTACTTGTCTTGATCATTTGATCTTCTAAAATCTGGAGGAACAAATTAAGGTAGCTTCTATATTGGATCTTGTGCTCAACAGCAAAAATACCAAGAGATTCTGAGAAAAAGAATGGTAGACTCTTCTGGATGAATAAAGAGGCCATTCTTTGCCTCATTTTTATAAGGCCTTAATCACTGAATGGGCAATGACTCAGTCAAACTGAGACCTTTTAAAGATTTTAGCTCAAAAAGGCCACTGTACCCACTGCATCCTGGGTCATTTCCAATCATCCTGATCAATATCTGGCCATTGCCTCTGGAGGAGAGAATGAAGCTGGTCACTCACTTAAACCCAATTCATTTATATGTCATGGTATCACCTCCCTGATGGCATGGTCCTTTTTAAGAAGGAAGGACAAATAGCAACCTCTGTGAGTAGAGATCTTCCAGTTGGGTAACGGCTCTCTCCTCCTCCTCTTCTCTCTTCTCTTCTCTTCTCTTCTCTTCTCTTCTCTTCTCTTCTCTTCTCTTCTCTTCTCTTCTCTTCTCTTCTCTTCTATCTTTCTGTAGGGGAAGTTAACTATGGTAAGAAATTTAAAACATGAAATTTTAAAGACTCAAAAACAGACAATGTCATTGAGGAGAAAGATGGAGAATTGTCTGAAGAGACCAGTATGAATGCACCAAATGGCTAAGATTTTGAAGCTCCTTGATGGATTGTAATTTCCCTGAAAACAAAGACTACTTCATTTTCCTCTTTCTATCCCCAAGGTCTAGTACAGTACTTGGCACAAAGTACATATATATTAAATTGTTGATGATAGACTGATACAGTTGATGGAAGAAAAATAACGCTCAGGATGAATACAAACATATGGAAAGATATTACAAATGTAGTATCAGAAGAAAACCAAAGAAAGAGCTGAGATTGGTGAGAAAAGCCAAGGAAAACAAATACAGTGTTTTAATTTTTTTAAAGCTCCATTGGTATGGAGAAAAGCATCAGAGAAGAGGTAGGAGATAGTGAGCCAATACTCTTTCCCTTTCCCTCTCCCTCTCTTTCCCTCTCTATCAGTGTTATAGCTGTATGTGTGTGTGTGTGTGTGTGTGTGTGTGTGTGTGTGTGTGTGTGTGTGTATGTGTGTATATATTTCTCCTTCATTTTTGAAGAGGACCATGACATCAGGTAAAAGATGACATGACTTGCAGTTGACTTTGATTTGAGTGAGGGAGGCCTGTGCAAGGTCACCAGCCTCACTTTCTTCTCCAGAGCCATCTGGATCCAGCTACCTGATATTCATCAGAATGACTGGAGATGACCCAGGATGCAATGGGAGACCCTGGCCCTTTTAGGCCTTTTCAGTTCCTCACTTTGAGTGAGGTAATGCCCATTCAATGAATAAGCCTCTTTAAGAAGTGAGTCAAGGAATGTCTTATGTGAAAAGTATTTGCAGATCTTATGCTTGATTGCATGGGACCATGGTGGGGGGGCGGGGGAGGGAGGGGAAGAAAATTTGAAACTCAAGGGATTGTGGAACTGAATCTTGTAAACTAAAAGTAAACAAATTAATAAAGACAAAAAATACAAATAAAGAAGTGAGTCAAAGGATAGCCCCTCTAATTAAAAGAAAAAGAAAGAAAGAAAATCAAACTGGGAGGGGAAGACCCTCAGGGTTGCTGGTAAAAGAGAAACAGTTACTATTGATATTCACTCATCCTGGAGGACCCAAAATATAGCCATTAAGTAGAGCTTGGGCATGGACTTAATGTCATCCAATTTCTGAGCTCCGGAGTGAAACAGGTTTAAGGTTTGGTCTTTGAGGGAAAAGGAAGCCAGGAAGAAAGGAATCTATCCAGTAAACCCCAAGTTAAGTGGGCAGCTTCTGGCCATCAAAATTTACCTTCCTTTGGAGAAGAGAAGGAGAGAGAGAAGAGAAGGAGAGAGAGAAGAGAAAGAGAGAGAGGATAGGTTGAGTTACCCAACTGACTGGGTCCCCATTCAGGCAACTCAGACTACTCACAGGTTGTGTTTGTCCTTTGGGAGATGATGACATGACTTGCAGTTGACTGATTTGAGTGAGGGAGGGCTGTGCAAGGTCATCAACCTCACTGTCTCTTCCAGCCCTGTAGAAAGTAAATACCTTGAAAACAGTTTTGGTTTTGTCTTTGTATCTTGAGCACCTCCTACAGTTCCTGGCATGTAATGATGCTTGATAAATGCTTGCTAATTTAAAGGAAATGAACAACAGTGTTCAGGTTTTGTGGAACAATGATCATGGATGTCAGAGAGAGAAGGTGGAGCTGTATAGATCTTCTTTTGTTTCCATAGTCTCTGCCAAGGAGAATGATCTTCAAACTAGAAAGGACAGAACAAAAATAGCTAATAGGTAGATGATATTTGAGATTGAGTGAAGAGATAATTAGGGAACACCTAGCTGACCTTGGTGTATACAAGTCACTTATCATCTCAGAGGAGCTACATCTATGAATGCTAGAAAATTTTCCAGATATGATTGATGAGCTATTTATCAATTATCTTGGATAGATAAGTCCAGACATCCCAGAAGGTGGAGGTGGGGAGAGAGGGCATTTCAAGTGTGGGTGCCAGCCAAGGGCAAAGGCAAGGAGATGGGAAATTAAATATTATGAGTGAGAAACAGCCAAGAGGGTCAGTTGGATGGACCACAGAGTGCATGAATGGGAATAATGTAAAATAATGCTAAGAAGACAAGATGGGTTCAGATTGTATAGAACTTTAAATGCCAAATAAGAGGCTGACAAATCAGCACACATAACATCTGTACCTGACAATGTAAATGGAAGGGAACAATCTTTTACTAAGCACCTACTATGTGCCAGCAGCTGTGCTAAGCACTTTACAAATATGATCTCATTTGATACCCACAACAACCCTGTAAGGTAGGTACTATAATTAGCCTAGTTGAAGAAACTGAGGCAGAGATTTGTCTAGTCACACAGGGAGTAAGTTTCTGAAGTAGGATTTGAATTCAGGTCTTTCTGATTCTTGGTGCAGTGGTATATTCACTGTACTACCTAAGAGTCCCACTTCTCTCTGCTATGAGAAGGAATGTATGTTTCCTTATCTGTTTTTCTGATTCTTCATTTACTTTTCAAGTACTCACTGGACAAATTTCTTTTAGCTAGGTTTCCAGTAGCCTTACTGTAATTGGGAATATTATTCATTTGGTTCTGCTTATTTCTTTCCTTCTTTCTTTCTTTCCTTCTTCCTTCTTTCCTTCCTTCCTTCCTTCTTTCCTTTTCTCTTCTTCTCTCTCTCTCTCTCTCTCTCTCTGTCTCTCTCTCTCTCTCTCCCTTCCTCCCTCCCTCCCTTTCTTTCTTTCTTCCTCCCTCCCTTTCTTTCTTTCTTTCTTTCTTTCTTTCTTTCTTTCTTTCTTTCTTTCTTTCCCTCCTTCTTTCTTTCTTCCTGGCAGTCAGGGTTAAGTCTCTTGCCCAGGATCACACAGCTAGTAAGTGCCAAGTGTCTAAGGCTGGAACAGATCTTCCTTACTCCAGTGCCAGTGCTCTGCCCCAGGTTCTATTTATTTCACTCTGCATTAATTTTTTTTGCTTCTTTCAGTCCTTCATATTTTTCATTTCTTACTATATAATACTAATCCAATTGATGCAGACATATTTTTTCAACCTTTCCCAGTTAGTTGTCACCCAAATGTTTTCCATTTCTTTGCTATCTGTAATGGAAATGCAAATTTAAAGATCTTCCCTGCCCCTAAGCCCTTTGATAGGCTAAAGAGATTCTGAGAACCTTTCTTGATTTGAAAATATACTCTGCCTCCTAATAGGCTGAGTGTAGTCACAAGGAGCCTGTGGCAGGAGGCTTGGTTTTCAGGAATGCCTACACCTTGGTGCTATGGGTCAAGAGGGTGGTTACATTCTCTGACCCAGGAGAAGGCTATATAATCCCTGATGTGAGGCTTTGCTTTGGGGCTCACTTTGAGAAGTGCTGTGTGATTTGACCAGATGAGACTCTGGGCAGCCATTGAGAGCACCCCCCCACCCCCCACCCCGGCTTTGAAAACCCAGAAGTTGATGCTTCCCTCTCTGGTAACTGTGATTTGGTATTGATATAATGGTTGGGCAGTTTGGAAGCCTGTCTGCTTGATCTGTTTGTTTCTCTCTCTTGTAAGTTCTGTCTGTATACTTTGAAGTTTGGGGTGCTGACCTTTTTCCCCTGAACTAGGTAAATGATATATGTTTGATTGATTAAAGTAAGTTTGTTAACCCATTTTGAATTCCTTTCCTTTAGAAAAGCAGATCTAAGAACCTGTGTTGGCAGCCACCCTGGGGATGTTGGAGTGCTTGCTGCTACACTATCACAAAGAGTTCTCTTATGAATGTTTTGGTAGATTGGATTTTTTAAAACTTATCCAGAAATTGTATTGCTGTATTCCTGAGTATAGACATTTTTGTCATTTTGCTAACACGTAAAAATGGATTGCTAGGATACTCCAACTCAGAACTCCATCAAGAGTGTTTATGTCTTCTCTTAGTTCCTCCAACAAAATCTGTTCCAAATTTTTATCATCTTCAGTAATTTACATGGAGTAAAGTGAAATCTTAGTTTCCTTTTGTTTTTCTTGTATGGTTAATTGTTTGGAGCAAGTTTTCCTATTGTAGTTTATAATTCATCTAGAAACTTTTTTTTCCATATTGTTTGTCCATACATCTATTGGGGGAATGGCACTTGGTATACTATTTTTCTTTCAATTGATTCTATATTGCACATATTAACTTTTTGTTGCAAAAGCATTCTATAATTTCTCTTTGAATGCTAGTTTTACTCATGAAATTAAAAAAAAATTAGATAGACAAAAATTTCTATTGTATCTTTTATGATTTACTTTATCCTTTGATTAATTAAGAATTCTCCCCCTTAGCTATGGTTTCAAAAGGCCTCATCTCATTCTTATATAAATTTTTATGATGTAATATTTTATATTCAGGTCACTTACTCACTTTGATATATGGCATAAGTCATTGATCTAAGCTTAATTTCTACAGAAGTGCTTTCCAATTTTCTTAGCAATTCTTAGGAGAAAGGGAGTCTTTCTCCCAATAATTTATTTGTAACTTTATCAACCACTAGTTTACTGGTTTTGATTGCTTTGTTTTCTTGCTACATTAATTGATTTCACTGGTCTACTTTTTCCATTTTTTAATCAATACCATGTGGATTTTTATAACTACCACTTTAAAATATACATTGAACTTTGGTGAAATTATATCTTCTTTCATTTTTCTTTCTTGAGAGTCTAGTCCTTTAAAAATAGTTTTTAGTATGACCTTACAATTATCAATAACTATTAATATTTCAGCATTTAAGGAACAAAAAAGATTGCATGTGAAGCTGCCAACTTCTCTTTTGTATGCTTTGTTTCAAAACATATTAAACGTATACAGTAGTAACAAAGTTACTCTAATTGTATTCATTTCTGAATTTTTGTTGTCACTTGTAAATTTTAATTTTTATTGATACTAATTTTGTCTTTTTGAAAAAAAGTTTTGCAACTCTATAACTAACTAATAACATTACCTTCCTCACAAAGAAAAGTAATCCTTTGTAACAACTACACATAGGCATGCAAAACCATTCAACACATTGACCATGTCTAAAAATGTTCTGTACTCTGATTGGTCACCTTGCTGCTAAAAAGTTATCACCATGCTTCATTATCAGCATTCTAAAATTATTTTTCACTACATGGATTAGAGTTCTATAGTCTTTCCAGTTTACACCTTTTGTTCTTCAAAAGAGGATTTTATTATTGTTTTGTCAAGTTCTGCAAGCTATCCTCTTGGTAATTTCATGTGGAAAGTACTAACTTCACATATTACTTTAAATAATACATAATTTTTTTTATATTGGGATAACCCAACAATGAGCAGTGACTATCTCTCCAATTATTTTATCTCCCTTCCTTTCTGAAAAGTATGTTATAGTTGTTTCTATGTGAATCTTGTGTGTATTTTGCGGAGTTAAATTCTGAACATTTTTTTGTCATTTTTTTTTTTAATATAGTTCCTCTTAGTGTTTCTTCCCAGGTTTTAACATTACTATATAGAACTGATGTTGTGTTTTTTTAAATTTAGTTTTCCTCTTGCTGCTTTACTGAAGTTATTAGTCATTTCAGTTTCTTTCCTGATTCTCTGTGATTTTTTGAGTATACCATCATGTCATCTGTTTCTGCCATCTGACTCTTCTTTGCAAATATTTATATCTTTAATTTTGTTCTCTTGTTTTATTTTTGTAGCAATTTCTTAGTACTATATAAATTAGTGTTGTGTAGAGGAAGTTGGCAGAATATTTGATGGAGATTCTCATATTAGTCTTGTGAAATAGATATGAAGATATTGTCTAGCCAATCATGGAGTTAGGTGGATAAGATTAAGTCAGATAGAAACAACTGTTCTTAACCATTTAATGCTACCCTGGAAGGAGTTCCTCTACAGGACTGTGCTTATAATGTGAGCTTGACCTTGTTCTGTTTCACATTGTTTCCAAGTGATTTAAATAAAGCATTGATAGCATATTTTTTTCTTCTAATTTGGAGATGACACAAAGCTAAGGGAGGTACAGGAATAGCTAAGATGATGAATGATGGAGTTAGGATTCAAAAACATCATGATAAAAAACATTGAGCTAAATTGATTAAGATGAAATTTTATAGTGATAAATGGAGAGTCTTACATTTAGGTTGAAAAACTGACTTCATAAGTATGACATAGGGGAGTCTCAGGTAGATAGTAGTTCATCTGAAAAAATTCTGTAAGCTCTAGGACAAGCTTAGTATCAACAGTATAATGTGATAGTCAAAAACAAAACAAAACAAAAGAAAACCCTGCATGGAAGCCTAGGCTACAGTAAGAGAAACACAGTATGCAGGAGTGGTGACAAACTCAAATAGAAATGTGGGTACTAATTTGTACATAGGGATCTTTGTGGGAAGCATATTGACTTAGTTTTAAAATGTAATATCATCTATGTTTTATTCTATTTTTATTTATTAATTTTGTTGCAATTGCATTTTTATTTGTACTTGGGAATATTGCAGGTCAGCTGTGTTTTTGACACCATTGATATATAGGCCTGGGATATGATACTTTTGCATTCATCTAGAGTATTATTCCCAAGTCATACCATATCCAGTATTATGTTCAGGTCTAGGTACCATAATTTTAGAAGATAATGTCATATAATGAGGAAGTGGGGACCTTGAGCCTGGATAAGATTTAGATAGAGGATAATACCTATTAGAGAATATTTGAAGGGCTATTAACACAGAAAAGAGGTAAACTTATCCTGCTTGGATATAGAAGGAAAATCTAGACCTTGGTTCTGACCTGCAAAACAAAGTTATTGAATGAAATGACCTCTGATGTCCCTTCTACCTGTAAAACTCTGAGCCTATAAATAATAAATAGAAATTGCAAAGAAGAAAAAAAAAGTATGGGGTGGCTAGGTGGTACAGTAAATAGAGCACTAGTCTTGGAGTCAGGAGGACCTGAGTTCAAATCCGACCTCAGACACTTAACACTTATTAGTCGTGTGACCTTGGAGAATTCACTTAACCCCAATTGCCCTGCCTTCCCCCCTCCAAAAAAATTATGCTTAATATGAGGGGAAAATACTTCATATCAATTAGTATAGTTCCAAATTATAGTAGGCTGCTTTTCCCTCATTAAAGTTCTGGGTGACTGGGAGGATGGTTATTCACTTGACAGTAGAAAGACTGCTGATGAACCCTATGGCAGGTGAAAACCCCCATGGAACCAGCTCCAAGCTTTAAATGAAAAGTAGAATTTTTATCTTCTAGAGGTAATAGGAAACCCCTAGAGTTTATTGAGTCAGGGTTGGCATGGTCAGACCTACATTTTAGAAAAATCATCTTGGTAGCTAAGAAGTGGATAGATTAGACTAGAGAAAAGTTTGAGGTAGACAGACCAAATAAGAGTCCATTTTAAATCTAGGTGATTTTTGCCTAGACTATCAGGTTATTACATTGATTGGTGATGAGAGCTTGAACTAGAAGGGTAGCTCTGTTTATAGAGAGAAAAGGACATGTAGGATATGTTGTGGATATAGAGACAACAAGTTTTGTCAACTAGGGGTGTATGGGATAAATAAGAGTAGAAAATTAAAGATGGAACTGAAGTTGCAAATCTTGGTGACTTGGATGGTAGAACTCTTAATACAATGGAAAAATACCAAATAGGGAAATTCCAAAGAGAAGTCTCCTCAAGGGAAAAGATGTGCTTACTTTAGAGACATGATGAGTTTGAGATGCCTTATGACTGAGGTTATAGAATATTCAATAAGTATTTGGTGTTAGGGAACCAGGCATTAGGAGAGATACTAGGTAGATCTGGATGTACAGATCTGGGAGACATCTGCATTGAGATAATAATTGAACCCATAGAAGTTTTCTGGCTACTAATCCTTATCCTTCTTGAATTCTCTGCAGCCTTTGAATCTTTTTATTATCTTAGTTTTCATGATATTTCTCTCTTCTGGTTTTCCTGCTACCTCTCTGACCACTCCTTCTCAGTCTATTTTATTGAATTTTCATCCAGATCATTCTCACTAAATGTTATTATACTACAGGGCTCTGTCTTAAGCCAACTCTTCCCTTTCCCCTCAATTATTCCATTTGGTGATCTTATCAGTTCCCATGGATTGAATCATAATCTTTGCAGATGATTTTCAGATTTGTTTATCCAGGCTTAACTTCTCTTCTGACCTATAGTCTTACGTGTCCAACTGACTCTTGGACAACTAGAACAGGATGTCCTATAGACATCTTAAAATCAGCCTATCCAAACTGAACTCATTATCTTTCCCATTATTTTCAAGGACACCAACCACTATCCTCCCAGTTCCCTCAGCTCCTAATCTAGGTGTCACCCTCAACTCCTCCCTCTCTCTCACCCCTCCCCATTCAAATGTATTGCCAAGTCCTGTCAATGCTACCTCTAACATTTCTCATATATATATAATTTTCATATATACACATACACACATATAGATAGAGAGATAGATAGAGAGATACACATACACACACACATACATACATATACCATTCTCTCTTCTGATATTGCCACTACTTTGGTTTTGCCTTTCATCATCTCATGTTGAATTATCGTACTAGCCTTTGGTTTTCCCCCTGCCACAAGTGTCTTCATAGTCCAGTCCACTTTCCACTCAGACATCAGATTAAATTTCCTAAAGCACAGATCTGATAATGTCACCTCCTTATTCATTTAACTCAAGTGACTCTCTCATTTCCAGGATGAAATAAAAAATCCTTTATTTGGCTTTTAAAGTGCTTCATAACCTGGCTCCTTCCTACCTCCAGTCTTTTTATACCTTACACCCTGACATTTACTCTGTGATCTACTGACACTGACCTCCCTTCTGTTTTTTTTTCCCCACAAATCAGTCCATCTTCAGACTCTGGGCATTTTTACTGACTGTTTTCCATACCTGGAATTCTTCCTTTCTTCATCTCCATCTCTTGACTTCTCTGGCAAGTTGCAGCTAAAATCCCACTTTCTATGAGAAGACTTTCCTCATTAATGTTAATAACTTCCCTCTATCATTATCTTCAATCTTGTTAGTACATAGTTAGTTCATGTTTTCTCCTCCATTTGACTGAGCTCCTAGAGAGTAGGGAGTGTCTTTTTGTTTTTCTTTGTATCCCCAGAACTCAGCACAGTGTTTGGCACATAGTAAGGGCTTAATAAATGCTTGTTGTCTAACTGAGAAGAGAGTTGACAGAGCCTCAGGGTACCACCAGCATTAGTGGATGTGACACAGATGATAACTTAGAAAAAGGAGAATGTGAGGCAGCTAGGTAGTGCAGTGAATAGAGCACTGACCCTGGAGTCAGAAGGGCCTGAGTTCAAATTCTGCCTCAGACACTTGACATACTTACTAGCCATGTGACCTTGGGCAAATCACTTAACCCCAATTGTCCTGCCTTCTCCCCTCTAGAAAGAAAAGAAAGGAGAAAAAGAAAAAGTAGAGTGTAAGGAGTGAAGCAAAAAGCAATAATGATAAAAGAAAGCATGATCTCCACATAAGCAAAAATATTCATCTTGAAAACAGAGTGCATAGAAACAGCTTGAGTATTGCAGGTCTCTCAGAACATGTCAAAATAATTTAAGCACCATAATGGAAGGAATTATATAGGGAAGTTTCCCAGAACTTCTTAACACAGAAAACAAACTACCAATTGAAAAAAAACCACATCTCACTTTCAGAAGGGAAAAAAAACCAAACCCACAGCAACTATACTGCAGATTGGAAGGCATATAGTGGTTGTATTTTACAATTCCAATGTCAAATTCTGCAATGACCAGTAGAAAGAACTTCAAATATTAAGGAAAGGATATAGAATAATAGGGAATTATTCTGTGCCACTAGAAACCAAAGGAGGGAATGGAGTTATGTGTTCTGAAGACCAAAGGAGCTCAAGAATCACCCCCAACTTGACATATTCTGAAAACCTAAGCCTAACTATAAACAAAAAATAACATTCATTTGAAACAGATATTGTAAAGAAATCCTTACAAAGAAAATCAGATTATATGCTTTTTAAGCATCTCAGATGACAGAAACAAGATAGGTAGACAAGTATAGCAACAAAAAAGACACTGGTAATAAAGTAAAATGCCCAAGGCAGGAAAAAAACTCAGAAGGGAAAGAGAACTATGGGGTTAACAGCAGCAGCAGCAACAGCAACAACAAAATTCATTAAGAGATTTCTTTCTACAGAAGACAAAAATGGAAGCAGAAGTCAAATTGAGGTGATTAAGAAACATTTATTAAGGGCCTACCTACTATATTCTAAGCTAAGCACTGGGGATACAAACATGAAAAAGAAAGACCATCACTGCCCTCAAGGAGCTTGCTATGTGATTGAGGAAAACAATATACAAAAAAGCTGAAGAGCATGGGGTTGGAGGTAGGGAGGGCCACCAAAGAATACCTAGTATAGGGGCAGAATGGTTTGTGGAGTCAAAACCAAGCAGAGCAGCTGATGGAAAGTGTAGTGCAAAACAAAAATTCATAACATAAAAAGAGAGAAACAAGGAAACTGCATTATGCTGAAAGAAACTATAAACAAAAAAGCTATATCAATATTGTTTATATGTTCCAAATCCCTTAGCATCTAAATTCACAAGGGAAAAACCAACCAGATTTCAAGGAGACATAAATATTTGTACAATAGTGATAGAGAGATTTTAATGTTCCTCTCTATCTTAGGGAAAAAATCTAACACAAAAAAATTCTAAAGGGGAAAAATGAAACTGAACAAATAACTACAGAAATTAGAACTTAAAGATATTTGGAATCTTTTAAATGGGACTGCTAATGAATATACATATTTCTCAGCACCAAATGGAACTTTAAAAAAATGGCCATGTGTTAGAGTACAGAGATATTGCAAATAAATATTACAAAGGTGGGAAAAGTAAATGCATCTTTTATAGACCATAAAAGAGTAAAAATAGTAAATCAGTTCAAGGACATGATATTTTCCTTTTGCTTTGATTAAAAATTATTACAGTTTGACTTTTTTTTTACTCCTTTCTCCCTCAAAAAGAGAAATCTTGAAAATTTCATAGATAGATGGTAAATAACAGTCATCAAGATCTGGATTGGGTCATAAATTTGTATAGAATAAACTTCACAGCAGAAGAAGTTGCTGAGCAATAGCAGTAGAAGGTTAGTCTGGAAATGGCAATGGGGTACAAGGATTATTTGTGACACTTTCTCTGGGGCTAGTGAATTAATGCTTATGACACAAGATTCAATTAGTATTAAAAAGAAAGACCTGATTATGCATTCTTATTATTTTGATAAGTATTAAAAGTATATTTTTTGTTTGCAAGTCATTCAATTTAACAATATATTCTAGGTAGTGTAATGGTACAAGGGATAAGATGACAAAAATGAAAAAAAAATAGTTTATATTGTGTTGTGTGTGTAAGAATACAAAATATACACATGAAGCAATGCACAATAAAAGGAAAATTGAGGAAGGAGAGAAGTCTAGTCACTGGTGGATCAGAAAAGACTTTATAGAAGACATAAAAATTGAGTTCAGACTTGAAGGAAGAAAAGGATTCTGCGTCAAAGATTCATACGTATTAAGTGTGTTCCTGGCATTGGAGGTTGCATGTGCAAATGAACAGAAGCAGAAGATGAACTATTGAGTTAGTAGTAAGGCTAGAAAGCCTGATGAGAGCTAGATTGGGAAGTCCTAAAATATCAGACCAAGTCATTTGTAGTTTATCATATTGTCAATTGGAAGTTCCTGAAGGTTTTTGAAGCAGAAATGATGACCTCATGAGACTTGTGCCTTGGAGTGATTGTTTTGGCGGCTATAAGGACTACTTGGAGGAGGAGAGATTGCAAGTAGGGAGAAAAATACAGTGTAGAGGTGAAAGATGATGAGGCACTGAATGAATGTGAAATGAGTCAGGTTGAGGAGACATGCAAGATATTGTTTTTGTACTACATTTTTGTTAATTGAGCTGCTGGTACTTAAAGCACTTGATATTTTTTCTCTCTGGGTTTGACTTTCCTTATCTGTAAAATAAGTAGGTTGGACCAGATGAGCATTACAATTCTTTCTAGCTCTACCAGTATATTGTTTTATGTGTAGGAATTTGGGCCTGCATCTTTCTATATTATATAAATTTGCTGGTAGACACAGTCTTTGTCACCTAGGTGTCCACAAGGACAAAACGTTTTATATGAAATAATACCCTCATACACTGAAGGATAGTGACAGAGTTGTAGTATTGATAGTGTTAGAGCAGCAACTGAGTGGGGCAGTGATAGAATTAGGATAATGGTGAAGTAGGGGGAAGTGGTAGATGGGGGTAGTATGAGAATGGAGGCAGTGATGGATTGAGGACAATGGTGGAGTTAGCCAGTGATGTATTGGGATCAGTGATGGAATACAAACTAATCCATAATCAGGTGTGTTGGGTGACTCATAGTCCTTCAGTGATTTTATAGAATAAAATTGTCCTTAGGTCCCTCTAACTCCTTCAACTCCATACAACAGGCAAGATGGAACACATAATTATAAAATAGTCCTGTTTTAGTGATGCAATACTCTCTATAACCCCAGTAACTGGAACCAAGATGTGATACAGCTGATACTTATGATCTCTACTGGTGAATTGTTGATAAGAGAACTTTTTACTCTTGGCCCTTACTTGAGGAAAGAGAACATTGTGCTTAGAGTACAACCTAGGACTTATAAGGCAAGAAAAGTGGCAAGAATTCTTAACCAGTCAACAGATATTCATTGACCACCTACCATGGACAGGGCACTTTGTTGTGGAAAATTAAAAAAAATATAGATGAAGCAATCTCTGTCCTTTAGGTGCTTATATTGCTGTTGGGAAAATAAGGTAGGAGGACATGAAATGTCAAATATCAATGTGATTGAAATAGCAATTCAAAATAACAATTCAAGGCTGCCTGTGATTAAGTGCCAGTGAGTGATATGGACAATGTGTGCTGTGAGTTCAGAGGAGAGAGAGATCATTGTGTGCTGGGAAGGTGTCAGAGAGAAGGGACTAGAGCTTTTAATAGGAGGGGAAGTGCTTGTGGAGGAGGGAGATGTTCAGGAGCACTATTTCAAGGTATAACAAAATACATTGGAGAAAACAACAGCTCCAAGTATTAGTGTCACCTTGCTTTTACGAAGTTAAATCACTCTCACACAAAATTGTCCTGAGTCCAAGCAAAGCAAATTCAATAGGAGAGGGCCCTGGTGGAATATTTTTTTAGTTAATATCTCCTAAGAACTTAGAAAATAATGGTTAAATAGCTTTCTTTATGTTGCTCTCTTTTGGATTCATTTATTGCTCATTAAACATCTTAATAGCTGGAAAGTGACACCAAAGGGCCAGCCAGAGGCAGCAATAATAATGGGCACTGGGCCATCTCGACCAGAGCAGCATCACCCTGATCTTAAATCTCAGGAGCTGAGTTACTTAAAGGGGAGAATTCCTATAAGCATGAGTAATCTATTCGTGAAACATAGCATTAACCATCCCTGTGTCACTGAAGGAAGTGAAGATATTGTTATCTTGTGATACAACAACCAATAGTCATCGTCCAAGTAGGAGACTATCTATACATGGATTGTTTCAGAGGTGCTACTCAAAAAAGTACTTCTTCAACTAAGCAGGAGGCAATTGATTAGGGAATTTCTGGCAAATATATGGTATGCATTTAATAAAATATCACTGAACATCTTGGACAAAAGAGTTGGCCTTGGAACCAAAAGACTTGGATTCAAGTCCTGCCTCTTACATATAATGACTCTGTGACTGTGGGCAAATTGCTTAAGTTCCCAGTGCTCTGAGCAACTCTAAAACTAAAAGATCCAAAGAAGAGAATGACCTGCCTTTGTAGATTCAGGAGTTCTCTATATCAATGAAATTCCCTTTCTAGTTCCTCATCTTACTTTCGAATTGTAAGAAACAATGGAAATGAGGAATCATGGGAAACATTGGAAGAGTTATTTGAACTGACACAAAGAGAAGCAAGAAGAACCAGGAGAACAATATTCACAACTACCATAACAACATGAAGGAAAAGGCTATTTAAAAATTGGAATTCAGATCAATGCAATTACCAATCTTGCATTCTCCTCTCAGTAGTGATATGGTGGACTTTCAGTACAGAATGATTCTTCTCTTGTTAGAAATGGTGTTCATTTATTTTGCTTAACTATTTCTTTGATAAAATGGAGTGATCCAGTTGGGAATGTGATTGGGAAATGACAGACTTAAAAATTAAAAATCAAGAAAATATTTTTTAAAGAAGTTCCTCCATTCTTGATTAAAATTTTTGCCATAGAATTTCATTCCTTTCACTTTAGGTTTTGATTTTACCAATATACCTGTGCCTCTAGAAATCAAGACTACACCAAATGAGGTCAAACCCCTTTGCAAATGAGAATATCAAGATCTACAACAGGAAGAAAGGAATGACAAGCATTTATTAAGTGCTTGCTGTATGCCAAGCACTGTTGTCATCACCATTTTATAGTAGGTAGAGGATGAGTGACTTCCCAACAGTCACAAAGCTAATAAGTTGGAGGAGGAATTTGAACTCATTTCTTCCTGACTCTAAGCCCTGGCTCTATTCATTGCATTACCTAACTGCCACAAGAGCCACACAGGCTGTCAATGACAATTATGAGAAGAAATTATTGGCAAGATGGAAATGTAGCTATTTTTTCTTTATGTGCATCTTCAACCTAAAATAACTCATAAAAGGAATGAATATCAAATAGTCACTAGAGAAGATCCCACAAGATAACACAGAAAAATGACTGAAGGTGAAATTTCCTGAAATAATGTTGGAAGACTTGAATACATGAAGCTCACCTTTTTTACCACCAACCTGTCATATCAGGAACAATACAAGGAACCTAGAAGGCTTCTGTCTCAGGGTCTATTTGTGGGGAGGGGGCTGGCAGATTCCCTCATGGCAATGATTTATTCTGATTATCCTCCCACAATTCCACAAGAAGAAAATGATTTTGATTCTGCATAGCCACAATGGAAAGGTGGGATTTAGAAGGGCAATGCATTACAAAGGCCTAGAGGAGAGGGGCACTGGAACCCTAGTTGACTTCAGTTGGAAAAATTTACTCTGAGTTGGGCCCAAACTAAACTCTCTTATCCACAACTCGCAAAGGCTAAGGATCCCCAACCTCAAGGACTACCAGGATCAACTGAGCAGAAGAGAAAAACAAAAAAATAAGGAGGAAGTATAGAAACAAGCTACTAGAAGTAGAAGGATGATCTTAAAATCCAAAAACTTAAAATCCAAAAGGAGAAAGGCTTTGTATAAGTTTACTTCCTGAACAGATAGACTAATATTGAGACTCATAAAGGTAGAAGGAAAACAATTTTTAAAAATAGGAAGGTTCTAACATTTTGTACAAGTATTATTGGAGCTGAGAAGACCTGGGTTCAAGTCTTGACTGTGTATGACCATGAACAAAACATTTAATGTTTCAGTAACCTGGGCACTTCTCTAAAACTATATATTATTATGCATGAGTAGTCTGCCTACATTGGTGTGAGGATATTTCATATCAAGAGTTAACTTTATTGGGGCAGCTAGGTGGCACAGTGAAGAGAGCACCGGCCCTGGAGTCAGGAGCACCTGTGTTCAAATCCGGTCTCAGACACTTAACATACTTACTAGCTGGGTGTCTTTGGGCAAGTCACTTAACCCCAACTGCCCTCCAAAAAAAAAGCAAAAAAAAGAGTTAACTTTATGAAAAATATCTCAGGAATAGACCAGGATAAAACCAAACCAAACCTTCTGTTACATTCCTTTGAAGTCTAGCTCTCTGCTAATTGACAGCTAAAAAAATGGGAAGCACAGAATAGTGAAGAAGTTTCCAAACTTATTTGACCTAACATACCACCCCCTTTTCAAAAAAAATTATTCACCATCCCCCTGGAATCTATCTTCTTTAACCCTTTAGTGGCTTTGCTTTTATTTTGTTTTGTTTTTTTTTATTTGCATCATTAAATTTTTTTAATGATGCATCTTAAATCTAATAACTCATTATAAATGTGTGGTTTTTGGAAATTTTCTGTATTGAAATTTTGATGACATGATATTGTATCATGTAACTGTATTGTATTGTATTGTATATAAGTCATTACATACAAACACATATTCCTAATGATACATGCTAGACTTCCCAACAAAGAGTGTCATGCTTACCTGCCAATACTTGCTTGTTAAAACCTGTCAGAGGACTTGCATTTTTGTTTGTTTATTTGAAAAATAGTGTAATCACTACAACTTTAACTCTGTTACACAATAGATAAAACATGTACAAATTTTTTTTTTAATTTTCTTCTTTTCTTCACTCATGCTTCGATTTCCCCCTTATTTTTATTCAATGTCCCCCAATTGTACCCAAAGCTACTACTCCTCCCTTGGATCATTCTAGTGCTCTCTAGGGTGCCATATTACCCACTTTGTGGACCCCTGTGGGAAAGAGCATTGGATTGGGAACCCTGAGATTTCACTTCTAGTCCTAGTTCTGCCACTAATCAATTGTAACTTTGGGTAAGCCAAGATGAAGGGTTTGGACTAGACCAATTCCAAGAGTCCTTACAATATTAGTAGTCTAGGATAAACTTATAACAAACTGATTCATGATTAAATGCTTCATTCCCCATCTAGATTTTATAATGTATTTTGTAGAGCCCTAAATAATCTGGGAAATAATAGATAGTATGATGTTGTTAGGGTTAGGGTTAGGGTTAGGGTTAGGGTTAGGGTTAGGGTTGGTTACTTGTGCTTTGTCTCTAGGTAGGGCTATAGCTAGTAGTTCAAACCAGAACTACTCCTGTGTCCCCTGAATTCTGGAGAATACAGTACTCATATAGTACCTTACTGTTCTGTACTTTTCCCCCAAACAGAACATAAGTTCCTTGAGAGCAGGAACTGTTTCATTTTTAATGCTAGTTGCTAATATTTATTATGGTTGTTATCTTTGTATTCTATATGTCTGGCACATGATAAGCATTTAATGAATGCTTGTTGATTAATTGATTGTATATGCTATTGTAATTTAGAGGGAGTCATGAGCTAATCCTGAACAAGTAGAGGTCAACGAACAAGAGTGATTGTTGGCTCTGAGACTAGTCAGTTCACTGACTTCTGTCTGAGCTACAATCCTCTGAAACACTAGAAAAGTACTCAATAGTAGAAGAGGGCTGGTCATCCACCATTTTGTTTCCAAATTCCCTTTCTAATATAAATGCCTTCTGAAGAGGTTGAGTTTCAAGGCAAGGACTGCTAAATTCCAAGAGCTCCCTGAGAGAAGGAATCTGGTCATTAAGTCACTTATTGTTGCTACTTTTCAAAAAACGCTGAGTTTCTTCTGTTCTCTGACTACTTTCATTCCAATCCCACCCCCACTCCCCCAGTAAATGTTAGAAAATTACAGATTGTGACTTCCAAGATGTCAACAAATGGTTTGGAGACTCCTAGATAGGAATACTGAGTTAACTGCAAACTGAAGGAATTTTTGAGATTTTTTTCACATACTGTCCTGCATTTCTGAAGAAAATGAAGGTTTTAATAAGCCAGACTAACTGACAGCTCATTGTTTTGCTTTCATCTCAGAATGTATGAAGATAAATGGTCTGGCTTCCAGGTAAAGCATCTTAATTTTTTGAAAGATTGCTGGGCTTTTTTCATTCCCCCCCCCGCCAAATATTATATATATCAACATAAAAGAAATGCATCTTCTTGATTGTAGTAAAAAAAATTTACCTTTCTACTGAAAACCTGGCTTTCTGCAAAATCTAGATGTGATCAGTAAATGCTCTGCTTGTCTTTTATCTATCTTTCCTCTAATCTCTGTAGTAAAAGGCATGGGTCCAGGGTGGAACTAGTAGATGATGCCCAACTGGCCTTTACCCTCCTCACCTTTCTGCTGTATGGAAGTCTGTAAATTAGCCAGTATTTCCTCTTTGCCACTGGTGGCCACAATCCCTGAGGCCCTGTTCCACATCCCTGACAAGAGACTGTTTTGGACAGGCTGACCTCTATAGGTGGAACAGATATATATTAATCCCATCTCCACGTCTTGGAAAACCAGGCTCCCTTCAGGGGTCATCAGGTGCTACTACCTTCTGTGGAATCTCCTCCTGATCTCCCAATTGATAGTTCTTTCATCTAAATTTTGTTGGTACTTAGCTGTTTCTGTCATGTCCAACTCTTTGTGACCTTGTTTGAGATTTTCTTGGCAAAGATAATGGAATGGTTTGCTGTTTTCTTCTCCAACTCATTTTACAAATGAGGAAACTGAGGCAAACAGGGTTAAGTGACTTGGTTAGGGTTACACAGTTAGTTAAATGTCTTGGGAGAGATTTTAAGCTAATAAAGATGAGTCTTCCTGACTTCAGGCCCAGCACTCTATTCACTATTCCACACAGCTCTCCATACTAAATTATATCTAAACTGTGTTATATTTATTTGGTATATTCTCTCTATTTACTTACCTATGTGTGTATAGTTTTACCCCAGGGGAGAAACTGTCTCATTTTTTGTCTTTGTATTTTCAGTGCCTTATACCTTAATCCTTAATAAAGGTTTGTTGAATTCACACACTGTTGGTAATCTTTAACTGGACAACTTTTATAAGTAATATCCTTTTCCTTTTAGGAATTTTATTTTATTTTTAAGTAATCTTTTGTTTATCTTATTTAATTTTTTGAGTGCTAAACTATGTGGTTTTTTTCCCTTTAGACCAGAGAGATCTTATCATAGGGAAAGATCCTATATTCAAAGGTGCTCTATATTTATATCAAAATGGTAACTGAAAGATTTTACCTGCTGTATGGGCAGCTAGGTGGTACAGTAGATAGAGGGAATTACTTAGAGTCAGGAAGAACTGAGAAGATTTTATGCCTGAGACACTTCTTAGCTGTGTGACTCTGGGGAAGTCACAATGCCCTCAGCCTCAGTTTCCTTATCTGTAAAAATGAGGAGAATGATAGTCTCTTCATTACAGGGCTGTTGTGAGGTTCCATAATGAATGTAGAATACTTTGGCAATTTTAAATATTTATGTAAATGCCAGGAATTATTAATATTATTAATTATTTAAAGGTAGCTTTATAAATTTACTATATTTGATTTGACCTTACTCTTCTGTTTATGTAAATGAATATCAGAAATAGGTAGCAAATTATCTCTGCCATTTGAAAATTTCCCACTAAAATATAATGTAGAAATTCTCAGTCAGCAGCAGCTACATTTTTGTTTTCATTTTAAAATGATTACTGGCATTAACCAAATAACATTGCCCCAGCCAGCATCATTTTGTGTTAACATCATTAATACTTTATAACCAAACCCTGCTGCCATATCATTCAGATGATCACCCATCATTAACATTTATAGCATTGTTCATCTGGGAAAAAAAATATCCCCTTGTTGGCTCAGATATGGAACAGAAAAAGCACAGTTTTACCTAACACTGTGCTTTCATGGAAACAGCAAGTGACATTAGGGTATGTCTTTATCTATATCCAATGCTTTCAACAGATGTGCATCAGCAAGAGGGTAGCAGGATGAGGTTGGTGCCTTAGCAAATGCATCATTTTACCAGATGAGTTAGGACCACTCAGCATCATTGACTTTGGGGGAAGAAAAATTCTGCACAATATTGCTTTGATTAGGCCTAATCTATGTAATCATCTCCTCATTTCCAGGTATGCAACTTGATCTGAGAAAGTCACTCTGCCAATATTGCTGTATCATAAATACTGTTTTTCAGATCTCTGGCCTTCTCTTTTTCTTTCCTTTTTTGTTTCTTTTGACTACCTTAAAAGATTGTCTAACTATCAGAAGATAAAGAATAATTATACAAATGAAGTCATTCCATTTTATGTGATCCTCTGAATAGCTGGTGATGATGGACATCATCATGCTGCTAGCCCCCTACAGAGGAGGATGTTTTATGCCAAAAAGCCCGCCTTAATGGAGAATACTCCAGAGGGATTGAAATTTTCAAAGGAGACGAGGAGCTGTGCTTTGTAACCCCTCTGAGAAGGGGTTTCAGTATAGCAATCATCTCTATGCTACGTGTGTGCTAGCAAGTTACAGATTTTTGTAAAGCATGAATTATTATCGTAGGATGGTGACTAGCTGTTTTCCATTTCTCACCAAACATTTTCCTGTCTTCCTCCATCCCTTAAAAAACCTTTGCCTGGTCCAACCACTCCTGCTAGATACAGTCCTGTAGCTTTTCTCCTTTCCAGAGCTAAACTCCTTGAGAAAAGCATCTACCATCAACGTCTCCATTTCCTCTCTTCAAACTCCTACATCTGTGACCTAGCTTCCAATCACATCATTCAACTGAAGCCACTCTTTCCAAAGTTACAAATAATCTTTTAATTACCAAATCGAGTATACTTTTCCTCCCCATCCTCATCCCCCTTGACCTCTTTGCAGTTTTTGGCTGTCTATCCCCCCCTTCTTTTTGATATTTTCTTCTTTCTAGGTTCTCATGACACTACACTGTCCTGGTCTTCTTCCTATCTAGATAAGCACTTTTTAGTTTTCTTTGTTGCATCCTTATCCAGGTCTGGCCTGCTAACTATAGCTGTCCCATAGGGCTATCCTGTGCCCTCTTCTCTTTTCCTCCTATGCTATTTTGCTTGGCGATATCATCAGTTCCCATGGTTTCAATTATCATCTTTATACTGGTGATTTGCAAAACAACTTATCCAGTCCCAATCTTTTGCTCACCTCCCTCCAGTCTTCCATATCTAGCTGCCATTGAAGATATCAAATAGGATGTCCCATAGGCATCTTAAATGTATTCTTAACATGTAACTTAAATAGTTACTTTGATCAATGAAGTATTAGGAGGATTCCAGTGAAACAGTGCTCTATACTGAGACATATACAAGTGCAACTCTTGTTGTTGGTATTATCATTGAACAGAAATTTGTAAGAAGCAAAGGTTGTATGGTCATCCCCATAGAGAATTTCTGTGACAAAACTCCATCAACACAGATCTCAACCCATCTATGGCTTATTAGATAAGTCCTATGGCATATAAAAGGTTAAATGACTCACCTCAGATTCATATATTTAGTAAGTCTTAGAGGTGGGATTTGGACCCAAGTCTTCCTGATTATAAAACCAGTATTTTTTCCCTCTGCCATACTGTCTGTATTTATCTACACACACATACATACTATATGGCATTATAGAATTATAGGGACAAACAAACTCACATTTAGCCCAGTCTGACAAAAAAAAGAGTATTTAGGACCTGATAATATATTTTCATGTTTATGGAATATAATGCCTATGCATTACAATGCAATAATCACTTTATGGATTATAACATTCATATTTAAGAGCCATCCTAAGTATTCTGAACTTTGAGATTGAAACATGAAGTTTGCTTGTTTCAACACTAGATGGTGCTCTTCATAGCATGTACCTGCGGCTTTCAGGGGTAGTGGCAGTGGTTGGAAGTCTGTGAGAGTTCAAAAGACACAGATCCACTTTCTTTTAAGTAGGTAAATATCTCTTTATTAGCAAAGCATATGACTTTATAACCATATCTAAATAATGAAAGCATCCAGTACACATAAAAAGTAATCAATAACATAAACCGAAAGCTTCAATGTGTAATTTTTTCTGTTTTCCAATTTGATAGTCTATGAGCAAAAATGAGAGTTTTCTCCTAGTTAGACTTATAGCTCTCTTTAAAGCTTCATTGGAGTCTCTGACATGTTCTAGTGTCCTTGCTTGCTGGGAATAATAAGCTAAAGTATGCCTTAATTGAAAGTAGTTCTCTTATCTCTAATGAGTAATTTCCATTAAAAACAATCCTCCAGCTAGGCAGGTACCAGAGCATGACCACAAGATACCCAAGGGCCTGCTGTACCTTCTCATAACCCATCCAATGAGACCTTTCTTTTATTCCACCAGTAAACCATGGAATTTTCCTAGATAGTTTTGATTTCCAATTAGTTTGTAGTTGCCACCATTTATTCTTTAAAATTTGAGCTCCCTTTCACTTAGCTGAACGTATAAGCAGCGTTGCTAGCCTTTTCCTGTGCCTATCTCTGGAAAAAATAAAAACCTGCCTTTTAGATATTTAAAGAGTTTCAAGTCTTCATTTAATCCTCATTTTCTAGGTTCATTTTGGTATAATGCTTTTTTTTTTTTTTTTTTTGCTTTTTGGAGGGCAATTGGGGTTAAGTAACTTGCCCAAGGTCACACGGCTAGGTTTTTGTTTGTGTGTGTGTTAAGTGTCTGAGGTCAGATCTGAACTCAGGTCCTTCTGACTCCAGGGCAGATGCTCTACTCACTGCACCACCTAACCGCCCCATGTAATGGTTTTTTTTAAGCGGCTGAAATAGGGAACTAGTTCTCATTATTGTTGAGTTTCTTATCCCTTTGCCTAGCAGATCCTTTTACAAACCCACCAAAACTTGGCCCCAACCTATCCTTCCAGCCTCACTGGACAATACTCTCCTCCCTCAAAACTTCCTTCTTCCAAGTGCCTCTATGTCTCTATTTATGTTACATACAGTATCACATGGCCAGTCACTGGGATGACCACAGAATTGCCTTTGACTCTTCCTGTCTGTCTCTCCCCATATCCAATAAGTTGCCAATGCTTCTAGATTCTATTTCAATCAATATTTATTAAGTGTCTATGCCTACTACATTCCAGATAGGGTGATAAGCACAGGGAATACAAAAAGGGTCAAAAGACAATCTCTGCCCTCAGGAAATTTAAAAGCTAATCTGGAAGACAACATGCAAACAAAGCAAACTATTTATAGAATAAATGGTGAATTCTCAACAGAAGGAAGGAACTAGAATTAAAAGGTGTTGGAGAAGGCTTCCTGTAGAATGTGGAATTTAAATTGGATTTAAAGGAAGCCAGGAAGGTTAGTGGTTAGAGTTGAGGAGGAAAAGCATGTGGGGTAAACGGGACAGGCAAAGAAAATGCCCATAGTGGAGAGATGGAGAATCTTCTTCATAGAACAGTCAAGAGGCTGCTGTCACTGAATCAAAGAGTATATGGTAGGGAACAAGTTGTAAGGAGTCTTAAAAGGTAGGAGGGGTAGATTAGGAAGGATTTTGAATGCCAACCAGAGCATTTTGTATTTGACTCCTGAAGGCAATAGGAAGTCATTGGACTTTATTCAGTAGAGGAGTGTCTCATGATCAGACCTGATTTTAGGAAAATTGTTTTAGTGACTGAATTGAGGATGTATAAGAGTGGAGAGAAATTTGAGGCAAGTCAACCCTGAAGCAGATATTACAACAATCAGGGCATGAGGTGATCCAATAAAGCAGTGGCATCCAATAAAGTCAGAGTAGAAAAGGGGGCATATTCAAGAGATGTTGCAAAAGTGACATCAATGGGACTTGACAACCCCTTGGATATTAGGGGGTGAGAGATAGTGAGGAATCCAGGTTAACTGCTAGGTTGTAAGCCTGAGGAACTAGGTAAATGATGTTGCCCTCTATAGTAATAGGGACAGTAGGAGTAGGGGAGGGTTTGGGGAAAAGATAATATGTTCTGTTTTGGACATTTGATTTTAAAATATCTACTGGACATCCAAATGAAAGGCAGTTGGAGATGTGAGTTTGGGGGGCAGGATAGGTAGAACTAAAAATCATTAGCATAGTGATAATAATTAAATCCATGGGATCTTTTGAGATCACTAAGTGAAGTAGTATAGAGGGAGAAGAGAAAAGAGCCCAGGACAGAATCAGGAAGGATATCTAAAGTTAGAGGGTGTGATCTGGAGGAGAATCTAGCAAAGGAAACAGAGAAGGAACAGTCACATAGGTAAGAGGAAAACCAAGAGACATTGATATACCTAAAATTTAGAAATAAGAGAATATCAAGGAAGAGATAGTGATCAACAGTTCCAAAGGCTGGAGGCAGAGTCAAGATGGCAGAGTAAAGGCAGGGACTCACCTGAGTTCTCTCCCAATCTTCTCCAAACACCTTTAAATAATGACTCTAAACAAGTTCTAGAGTGGAAGAACCCACAAAAAGATTGAGCAAAACAATTGTCCAGTCCTAGACAACTTAGGTCAGCAGGCAAAGCCTATTGCACCAGGGTAAGAGAAGAGCATAGTCCAGTGCAAGCTGCACCAGCACAGAGTGGGCCCAGCAAATCAGGATCAGGCCTCAGGGAACTGAATCAGTGGCAGCAGTGGAGGTTTCCAGACCTCTCAGCCCACAGATGCCAAAGACAACTTAGAAGGTCAAAAGGAAAGGTCTGTCTCACCTGGGTAAGGGTAGAGCAGAGTCTACTAGAGTCTGTGCCAGCACAGACCCATTCCCAGCAAAGCAGGAGCAGGCCTTGGGAGCCACTGGATCAGCAGTGGCAGCAGCTGCTTCTGGAGCTCTCAGCTCACAGATGGTAAGGGGGTTAAACAACTAGTCAAAAGGAGACTACAAGGGTCTCATTGCTAGTACTGAGGCAGGACTCTGTTGCTTTGTCCATAGTCAGATCCGGGTTACAGTCCTGGGTAGCAGTCCCAGGGCAAGGAGGAGCACTAGCACAACAGAGCTCACTGCCACATTGGAGCAGGAACCCTCCTCACAGTTCTGGGACAAAAGAGAGTGCTTGTGGTCACTCACAGACCAGAGCACAGGCCACCTCACCTTAGATTTTACCACTTTGGAAGAACTGAAAACTTACAGGTCCCCAGAAGTGAGGAATTCAGGCTAACTGCTAGGTTGTAAGCCTGAGGGACTAGGAAAATGATGTTGCCCTCTATAGTAATAGGGAAAGTAGGAGTAGGGGAAGCAGAACTGTATTTTAATAGTTAAAAGTCAAGTAAAAGGTTGGGAAAATGAGCATACAACAGAAAATATCTTGACCATAGAAAGTTACTATGGTGACAAGGAAGATCAAGACATACACTCAGAAGAAGATAACAAAGTCAAAGCTCCTATATCCAAAGCCTCCAAGAAAAAAAAACTGAATTGGTCTCAGTCCATGGAAGAGTTCACAAAGGATTTTGAAAATCAAGTAAGAGAGGTAGAGGAAAAATTGGGAAGAGAAATAAGAGTAATGCAAGATAGTCATGGAAAACAAATCAACAGCTTGGTAAAGGAAATACAAAAAAATACTTAAGAAAACAGACCTCAAAAAACAGATTAGGCCAAATGGTAAAAGAGGTCCAAAAAGCCAATGAGGAGAAGAATGACTTAAATGTAGCATTGGCCAAATGGAAAAAAAAAGGTCCAAAAGTTCACTGAAGAAAATGCCTTAAAAATTAGAATTTAGCAAATGGAAGCTAATGACATTGTGAGAAATCAAGAAACAATAAAACAAAACCAAAAGAATGAAAAAAAAGAAGATAATGTGAAATATCTCACTGGAAAAACAACTGACCTGGAAAACAGATTCAGGAAAGTAATTTGAAAACTATTAGACTACCTGAAAAAAAATAGCCTAGACATCATCTTTCAAGAAATTATCAAAGGAAACTATCCTGATATTGTAACACCAGAGGTTAAAATAGAAATAGAAAGAATCCACCAATCACCTCCTGAAAGAGATTCCAAAATTAAAATTTCCATGTATATTATAGCCAAATTCCAGAACTCCCTAGTCAAGGAGAAAATATTTCAAGCAGCCAGAAATAAACAATTCAAGTATAATAGAGCCACAGTCAGGATAATACAAGATTTAGCAGCTTCTACATTAAAGTATTGGAGGACTTGGAATATGATATTCTGGGAGGCAAAGGAGCTAGGATTACAACCAAGAATCACCTACCAAGCAAAACTGAGTATAATCCTTCAGGGTAAAAATGGGCATTCAATGAAATATAAGACTTAAAAGCATTTTTGCAGGATGCTCTCAAAAAAAATCTGGAAAGACTTACATGGGCTGATACAAAGTAAAATGTACTGTGAACAAAGTAACAGCAATATTGTAAGATGACCAGCTGTGAATGACTTAGCTATTCTCAGCAATACAATGATCTAAGACAACTCTGAAGGACTTAACAACAAAATGCTATCCATCTCCAGGGAAAGAATTGATGGCATCTGAATACAGATTGAAGCATACTCTATAGATTTTATTTTTCTTGAATTTTTTTGAGGGGGGGGCGGTCTATGTTTTCTTTCACAACACAATTGTTATAGAAATGTTTTGCATGACTACACCTGTATGACCTGTATTGAATTGCTTGCTTTCTCATTGAGGGATGTGGGGAGGGAGGAAGGGAGAGAATTTGAAACTCAAAATTTTAAAAACAAAGGTTAAAAATTGTTTTTGCATATAGCTGGGTAAAAAGAAAATACTAAACAAACTTAAAAAACAGTGTCAAAAGCTGCAGAGAGGTAAAGGAGAAAGAATATTGAGAAAAGACTATTGGATTTGGCAACTAAGAGAGTATTCGTAACTTTGGAGAAAGTAGTTTTGATGGAATGTGAAGGTCAGAAGTCAGATTTTAAGAGGTTAATAAAAGAATGAGAGGAGAGAAAGTGGAGGCACCTATTGCAGATGGCCTTATCGAGTAGTTTAGCTACAAAGGGCATAAGAGATACAGAAGATAGTTGGATTGGAAGGGCCAAGTGAGGGGTTTTTTGGGTTTTTTTCTTCAGGATGGGGAGACAGAAATATTTGTAGTCATTAGGAAATGAGACAGTAGAGGGAAAGAGCTTGAAAATAAGTTAAAGAATGGAGATGACCTAGGGGACAATCTGTTGGAGGAAATGGGACACGAACGAATAAGTAAAGGGGTTTGCCTTGGTAAGGAATAAGACTACTTCATCATGTGAAACATGGGTGAAGGAGGAGAAAATGACAGAATACACCAGAGGAGGAGATGAGAAATATAGGAGAACAGGGAATTCACAGCCAATGGTCTCAATTTTTTTTCTCTAAAATATGAGGCAAATTTCTTGGTTGAGAGAGTGGGTAGAGAGGGATCTATGGGAGGCTTGAGAAGGAATGAAAAGTTTTGTAAGAGAAGCTGTCCACAGTAGGATATAGTGAGTTGATATGCCTACCAGCAGTGAGGGCCCATCTCTTGCATCTACCCTCTATTTTGTAATCTTTTTTTGTTTGTTTTGTTTTTTGTTTTTGCTTTTTGGAGGGCAATTGGGGTTAAGTGACTTGCCCAAGGTCACATGGATAGTTTTTGTGTTAACTGTATGAGGCCGGATTTGAACTCAGGTCCTCCTGACTCCAGGGCCAGTGCTCTATTCACTGCGACACCTAGTCGCCCCTCTACTTTGTAATCTTATAGACACTATTTTTACTCCCTTCAGTTATTATCATAACCTCCTAATTCAACTTCCTGCCTTCAGTTTCCTTTCTCTGAACTATCTTCTCACAGCTGTCAGTAATAAACTTCTTTTGTCATAGATTTTAATTATTTAATTCACCAGCTCAAAATGGCCTTGTCCCTGGGTAAAATACTCTGTTTCCTGGAATGGAAAGCTCTCTACAATCTGCTTACATCTTACCTTTCTAGGCTCATTTTGCATTTTCCTTCATATACTCCGCCTTCTAGTCCAAGTGGACTAACCTGTTTCTCTAACTCAACATTCCATTTCCCACCTCTGATAATTTTCATAACCATCCCATAGCCCTAAAATAGCCTACCACCTAAAATTGGCCATTGAGGATTTTTATCCTTTTCTACTCACCTTCTGTACCACCTCTTCTATGAAGCTTTTCTGAATTCCCCTCTTGTTAATGCTATCTCTTTGCTCAAATATTCACATAGCATTTTGCCCTTTTTTACCCCTTATATTCCTTGCCCAGTATTATACTTATTTATGTGCATGATATAGTCCTTTCCTCTCTTGAGGCATTAGCCTCAGCTCCTTAAAGTTAAGGACTATTCTCTCTTCGTATTTTTTGTCTTTATTTTTGTCTTTACATGCACAGCATTTATCATCATGCTTAAGAAGATGCTTAAGAAACATTTGTTGGATTGAATTTAATCAAATTGAATTGAATTGTGTTAGATCTTCGTAGTGTTAATTATCAGCCAGATACTTTTAAAATATTCACTGTTTCTAGGCAACCAGAAACTGTCAATCAATTTAGCTTTTGCAGATTTTTTTCTTCCAAAACTGGTTCTTAAACAAAAAAAAAAAAAAAGAAAGAAAAGAAAAGAAAAGAAAAGAAAGAAACACCCGAGCACAAACCAGTACAACTACTTATTTTAAAACAATTCTATGTTGTTTTTGTGAAAGAAGGATGAAATATTTAATCTTTTGGCCATGTACTGTTTTTCTTATGTAGAACAAACTGAAATTAGGGACAAAATTTGAGATGATGACTACATTCATTTAATTAAGAGTAATAATAATAATCAATAGCTAGCATTTATAATAATATAACATTTAATGTAATAATAGTGATAGCTAGCACTTTAAGGTTTGCAAACTGCTTTTCAAGTATTATCTCACTTTGTCCTCATAGTAACTCTGGGAAGTAGACACTGTTATACTCATTTTACAGATGAGGAAAGTGAAGCAAAGTGAGGTTAAGTAACTTGCCCAAGGTCACATAGCTAGTGTCTGAAGCTAGATTTAAATTAAGGACTTCCTGGCTCTAAGACCAATATGCTATCTACTATACCACCAACCTGTCTCCAAAAGCACTTCTATGGAACTCCTCTGGGATTTAATTTATGGCTTAGTCAACATCTGTTTTTGAGGTTAGGTTATTTAGGTCTCTGTTTTTTATTCAGTTAATATAAGAATAGTTTTAATTGTATAAAACATCCTTTTCATTTCTATTTCTAGTATTGTTGTTATATAATTAAATATAATAATTTTGAGGGGTTTTTGTTTCCTCCTCATTTATTTTGAATTCTCTTTTTTCATTTTTATTTCAGTGATGTAATTTTTCTTAATACCTTTTTAAAATAAAATAACCAAATGTTTTGTCTGTTTCATTGGTCTTTTGAAAAAAATCAGGACATAATTTTTAATATTTTTAGTGTTATTTTTGTGATTTTCAGAATTGCTGTTTTTGTGTTTATGTAAGGGTCATTTGTTCAAAGGTACATGCTCAGTTCCTTTACTTCTTTCTCTTTTGTTATGAATATATTTATAAGTATAAATTTAACTTCAGGACTGTTTTGGTAATATCTCATAAGTTTTATTATTGCTATAATTTCCTTTGACACATTATTTGTGTTTCTGTGATTTATGTTTTGATCCATTTATTCTTTGGGATTATACTGCTGAGTCTGGCTTTAAATTTGAATACTTTCTTCATTCTCCTTAATTGATTATTTTTTATTATATTGGGATCTATAAAGAATATTTTAAAATATTTCTGCCTTCTGTATTTATGTTTTACTTATGACCTAAGATCTGTCTCATCTTTTGTAATAATTCCATGCAAAGATGAAAAAAGATGGATGTATTTATTATTTCTAGTCATTAATTGATAAAGATAAATCATATCTAATTCTTCTAACATTCTGTTCAGAGCCTTGATTTCTTTCTTTCTTATTTTTTTTCTGTTGAATTTGTGTATCTGAATCTTTCTTATCTGAATTTGTGTATCTGATCTTTGTGTATCTTTCTTATTTTGTTGTTGATTTTGTCTAGCTCTGAAAGAAATACACTGAAGGCCTCAATGATTGTTGTTTTTTCTTTTAGTTCTCCCTGAAGACCAGTCACTTTTTCCTTTCAGTACCTAGACACTATTGTTTTCACAATATATACTTAATATTCTACTCTTTCATTATCTATGATATTACTAAGAATAACAATTTTCATGCTGATATTTAACTATTTTAATTTTTGTTTTATCTGGGTTTTGCTCAGAATTATAATTATTTCTGCTTTTTAAAAAAAATTTACCTTATTTGTTGGCCTAATTAATAAATTGATAATTAATTACCCAGAAAAAAAATTTACCTGAGCCATAATAGATTCTACTCCAATAACTTATTTTTACTCTGTATGAATCTTAGCAATTTAAATCTATATTTTGTGGGCAAAAATTTATTGAGGTTTTCTTTCTGATTCATTCTACATGGGGTCAAGTTTACCTTAATCATTTTCATTTTCATATTGTACTCTAATAGTTCCTCCCTTTGATCGATATTATTATCTTCCTTAAGAAGAAAAAAGAAAGGTAGAGAAAAGGGAATTGTCAGTACTAATTTTATATAGTTGAAATAGTTTAATCTCAATTTTCTCTGCTTCTTCTCTTCAACCATTTCTAATAAAGCTATATCTCTATCTTCTCCAAAATACCAGTATGAGATATTTTATTAAAAGCTAGACAAAACATATCCATAGAAGTTTCTTAATTTACTAGTTTAGCAATCCAATCAAAAAAGAAAATGACATTAGTCTGGCATAACCTGTTCTTGATGAGGCCAAGCTAATTCTTTGTAATCATTGTTCCCCTTTCCAGATGTTCACCATCTCTTTAATGTTACATTCTAATTCTAGCTGTTCCCCAGGGAACAAATTCAATCTCATTGGCCTCTGGTTTTGAGACTGTTCTCTTTCCTTTTCTTTTTCATATTAGTGCTATCATCTTATGTCTTTCTGATTATATTTCTTTTGTATGTGATTTGTCTTTTCCTTACTCCTTGATTTATGGTGCTTCCCCCCACCCCCTTGATCTAGAATCTACGGAATTCAGTAATAACATTTTTGCATATATTAACATGGTAAGAAATGGAGTTCTTTAGGAAGCTGACATGTGAGGTTTATTTTCAATTTGCCATTTAGGTATAATAGTTCATAGCAGCTTTTAAAATTTCCATAATGTTTTTCAGGGAGCCTAATTTTTGAAAAGTGATCTCTATGTCCTCTTTTCCATTAGTTACTTTAGTTGATAGGGTATTCTTTTTTCTTCAATATTTTTACCTTTAAATTTTTAGAAAAATAGTTCATATCATATCATTAAATTTTAGGGTCATGTGTCCTCCATTCTATTTTTTCAGGGTGTCCACTACTTCAGGGATCCTTTTCCAACTTCCGTTCTAAACTATTTCAAGCTCCTTTCAAATTTTTCCCTAAGAGCTCTAATTTAAGTCTTAATCTCGTTTTCTTTTCCTTTTTTTAAAAATCAATTCTTAAATCTTTGTGGCCAATCGATTCTTTTTTTGTGGTCCACTTGAAATTGTTTCTGAATTCTACCCTTCTGGAATTTTCTTTGGATTTTCTTAACTCATAGTATTTCTTTGATGTATTATGCATTTTCTTAAGTTTACTTACTTTTCTGGATTTTTCACTAAAGATTCCAACACATACACACACACACACACACACACACACACACACACACACACACACCCCATTTCAAAATTTCTTTTGCTTTTTTAGTTGCTGAAATCACTATCACAATTATCCCTGAGTGTATAACTGTTGATGATTTGGACATATAGTGACTTCTGCCTCAGGCCTCTATGCTCACTCAGAACAATAGTCTTGGTTGGTAGTGTAGTATAACCTTAAAAAAAATTATTGTTTTTTTCTTGAAGTCTACCTTATTATGCAGTCTTTTCATTTATTTAATTTCCATGTTGAGCTTTTGTTTAATTTGTCACATTTCCTTATTGTTCTTGATGAATTTGAAAGGAAACTGAGTTTAGCTGGAACCTTTCATATCGTCATTTTTCACAGCTGTACTACTTTTTTTGTTGTTGATTTTGGAGGGCAGTTGGGGTTAATCAACTTGCCCAAGGTTGCATGGCTAGTAAGTGTTAAGTGTCTGAGGCCAAATTTGAACTGAGGTCCTCCTGATTCCAGGGCAGTTGCTCTATTCAGTGTGCCACCTAGCTGCCCCTACAGCTGTACTTTTTTAAAGTAAATTTTGCTTCCATATTTAAAAATCTGTATCATCTTCTCTAGAAATCTTTGAAAAATAGATTAGTGTCCCGTCATCATTGTCCTGGAATGACTTTTTGTAGTTTTGCATAGATAATATCTCAAAGTTCCTTTCATCCTAGAGGTTTATAATTCTATAATAAATAGTCAGCTAGCCCCATGTGCTTTTTCTTGAATATATTGAGCTCTATCAAGCTAACTCCTGGTGTTTTGGAAGCATTTATATTGGCCCTAAATATATGAGCTTAATCCCTCTGACAAATTTACCACTTTTGAATTAATCCTATGTTTATGAATACTTGAATATTTAATCTCTCCCTAGATCTCATCTCAGTGACCTAAGGGGATAATTATGAGTCTTTCACCAGGATAGTAGCTAGAAAACAGTACTGAGCTCCTTATGCAGATGAAAAGTCTACCAGGAACACAATTGACCCCAGAATGTAAATCCTATTATAACAGACCTTAATACCCACTTTTGTGTTATTCTACTCAATGATTTTCTTTTAAACATAAGGAGTAGATTTCATCTACATAATTAGTTATTACCTCCCCTCACATCTCTAACTATGTCCCTACTGTCTGTATAACAACATGACTTCTTTGTATTACGGCACAAAGTAATACTACAATCACTCAGTTTTATAGAACATTTAAGGTTTAACAATGACACTGAAATAGAAAATACAATTATTATTGCCCTTATTTTCAACATTGAGGATCAGAAAGATTAAGGAAGGAGCACACATCAAATATTTACCAGAGATAGGATTTGAACTTAGGTCTTCTTCGTTGAGGGCTTTTTATATTGTACCATACTGCCATAGATCTGGCAAGAAAAAAACAAAAAGTCACTAATGTTAAAACCACTTTTGGTCAGTGACAAAACTATTGAAGTAGATGTGGAGACCAGGCAGAACCTGCAGAGTTTGGAATAGATGGTTGGGGGAGAGTCAGGTAATAGGCCATAGAAGAAGGCAAAGGAAGGTAGGCAGTATAGTTGGTTTAGGAGAGGTCTGGTTGTGGGAACCTAGTTGGAAAAACTGAATTTTAAGGATCAGCTTCTAGTTGAGAAAACTAGGCATGAATGTAAATCAGCAGTTGCACCCATCATTCCTCTTCTGAAGTCACATAGAATAAATCTCTTCCATATTAGAGGTCCTCAACTACTTGAAGACAAACATGATATTCCCTTCTCTTCTGCCCCAGTCTTCTCTTCAGGTGAGCTGAAGATTATTGAATTAATGTCTTTGCTCTGCATTATCTTGCTAATGTTTTGTCAGCCACAGTAATTGTGATAAGAAATAATTGTGGGATTTATAGTAAGAACATAGTCCCAGGTAAACAAACAAAAAAACACCTGTGTATAACCAAACTATGATGTAGTCTCAGGGAAATTGCTGTGTTAGTTAACTTTAGAAGTGTAAATAAATTATTATAAAGTGTGAACCTTCAGTATGAAAGCATAATAATCATACCTAATATGTTCAACTTTATATTAAAATGATAAAGTAAGAAGCCTTGTAAAGGGCTAATTGAGACATATGGGAAACAAAGTCAGGATGTCACAAAGTTAGGATATAATGACCTGCAAAATACAATCTAGCATGAGTCAGATTTAGAGGACTTTGTTGCACCAGACATGAATCAAGAGACCTCTAAACAATTGTGAATTCTGTATCTTAGGGCCTCAGACCATACTGGGTGGACTCTACACCCCACCTTTGTTTCTCTCATTAAAGGTTGATTTCTTTGCCTAGAAATACTTACCAGTTACTTTTCTACAGTTGTCATATCATATACTTGATTCATACTGTGATTGTAGGTCACTAAAACATTTTCAGTTGAACTGTGGTCTAGCCATGTCTCCTCCATCTTGTGAAGTTGGACCTTCCTACAGGAAGTTAGGTGGTAAAGTTGATAGTGTGTGGGACTCAAAGTCAGGAACACCTGAGATTGAATTTTGCCTTGGACACTTACTAGTTGGGCAAGTAACTTAACCTCCCTGTATTCATTTATTTATTTATTTATTTATTATTATTTTTAAAGCAATTGGGGTTAAGTAACTTGCTCAAGGTTACAGGCTAGTCATTATTTATGCGTGGGTGCTCATTTTCTGAGGCCGGATCTGATCTCAGGTCATCCCAACTCCGAGGCCCGCTCTTACTCACTGCACCACCTAGCCGCCCCTTTAGGGCAATTGGGGTTAAGTAACTTGCCCAAGGTTACACTGCTAGGTTTTTGTTTGTGTGGATTAAGTGTCGGAGGCCGGCTCTGAACTCAGGTCCTTCTGATTCCAGGGCGGGCACTCTATTCACTTCGACACCTAGCCGCCCTTCCCTGTATTTATTTTCTCATCTGTGTGAGAAACATCCTTAGTGTAGGAATAAACAATATTTGTTGGAAAGCCAGGAAGGTTTTCATTCCCTTTATTTTACATTCTAGTGAATGGTTCCCCAGAACAGAGAGTTCTGGGACTTAGACAAAAATGCGAGCCCTTTTATGCTGCTTCCATTACAATTCCTCACCTTGTTCCCCATTGCCTAGGAGCAACCTCCCAAACTACCCATACCATGCTCCCCTCAAACAATGCATGCTTCATCCTGGACTGCACTCTGCATGTTATTCCTTTATGTGTCCCTCATCCCTCATCATGAGATGCATGTTCAAAAATGGTGGCTGCCATGGGGTGTGTAAGTTAATATGCATGAGGCTAGTTAAGCATGTGCATTAGTAAAGTCAGTGACCATCCCTTGATCCTGGTCAGTTTGAGCCAGTTTCAGTCTGGACCCCCTTCAAGAGGAACTTATAGATTTCTTCTAGCTATATGATTGGATAGGGTCACTCTGCCCTTGCCTCCCCCCATCCTGATTTATACCTTCCTGCATGTCCTGTGTAACATCTGCCTGTCTTTGCAATATCCATTGTTCCTATAGAATCTGTGGAAACCAAACTATTAGCATTTCTCCCAATTGAAAAATGAGGACCATACAGGGTTGTTGTATCAGATGAGTTTAACATCATGTAAAGTGTGATATAAGTGCTAGTTATTGTTATTTACAAGTTATACTAGGACATATTTTATCTAGGCGGGGGGATGTCAAACTGTTTTATAGAATATCAGAGTTGAATGGGACTTCAGGTTAAATTTGACTCAGCTCATATCTGAAAAGCATCCTTTCTATGACATACCTAATGAGTGGTCTTTCAGTTTTTATTTGAAGAATTCAAATGAGAGCACTTTGCCTTTCTGGTTCTCCACTCTGGATGCTATCCAACTTGACAATGCTTTTCCTAAAATGTGTCTTAAATTCATCGAGGGCTGCTAGTTGTTCTCATATACCTTCAGAATATCAATAACTTCTATGCATGTAGGGTTTCATTGTTTTGTAACTTTTACATATATTTCCTCATTTGATCCTCATGAAGTAAACAAGGTGGGTAGTATGATGATTTTTTAAAATTGTTTTTATGTAAATGTTTGAGAATTACAAAGTACTGTGCAAACAGTCTTCATTTCATGAATGAGGAACTCACAGCTTAGGGAATTTCTGACTTGACAGAGATTACAAGGCTAGAAAGGAATGGGTCCAGAATTAAAATATATACTATTGTATAATATCAATACATTTTATCCTTCAATACCATAATAATTCAGACTTCTTCTCTGGTAGGAAAATTGTATGCAGATTTTTTTTTTCAGATTGCAGAGGCACTGTATACCTAACCCCTAAGATGTGAAAGGGATAACTGTATTTACATTATAAAGTTATATATTTTACATCCTTTATGATGAGGCCCAGGCATCCTCTTTTCCATGAAGTTTCCTAATCCTCCTATTTTCTAACACCCACCCTCTCAAATTACCTTGTATTTAATTACTTTGCATGTAGTTGTATTTATTAACTTTACATTTTCACTGCACACTTTTTTATAAGTACTTGTTATCTCCCCTATTAGAAGGTTAACAACACAATTATGCATCATTTCCTTCTTTGTACTTGTCTCCCCAGTGACCAGTAGAGTGCCTGGTATATGGTAGTAGTTTAATAAGTACTTGTAGATTTATTAATATGCAAACATAAGACATTGTTAGTATTAATGATTATTGGCATTATTATTATTTCAAATATGTAGTGAATATTCCTAGAATTTCTAGGAGACTTTTGTCTCTCAGGTATAGTAGTTTTCCCCTGGGAAACTATGAGATCATTCTGTGTGATTACTTTTTGACCTTACTGCTCTGCCTAAGAACTTTAGCTTCTTCAGGACCTAGTTACTTGAGAGATAATGTATCATTCCCTAATTTTGGAGTAGACAGTCCAGCCCAGTTCCTTCCAACTCCCTTCTCAGAGGCTACAAGGACACAGGCTTTGGTTGGAAACAGAAGCCATAACAAATAGTTTCCTTGTGCCCAAGTAGGCAGAAAGTATCTGAGGAGGGAAATTTAAAGGGCTGTTGTATTGTTCTGATACTAGCATCAAAGGCTAAATCAATAATGTAATGCTCCTAATCACAGAGTCATGCAGACACCAATTAGGACTTCATTACCAGGATTACTCACTCTGATCTCTGTACCTGAGATCAAGCTCTGCTAATTTGGCTCTCTTATTTTAATTTCATCAATTAAAAAAATAAATTACCAATGAACAGCAGTCTTCTAAAATGTTTACTCTAACCTTTCTATAAAGTGCTTAGGCAAAAGCAAGAGAGAAAAGCTTCAGAACTGTCTCCTAATTTATCAAGGACAAGAGAGAAAAGCTATACAAAAATATTATGCCAACAGCAGCTAAAAACGATAAATAGTATGGGAGAAAAGAGCTAGGAATGCTTTTTATAGGTTTGAGGTCTAAGTATAACATACCTTTCCAGAAAGGTAATATAAATAACAATGACCTGTTTGGCCTTAATTATGACTGTACACTACGTAAATGATGTCATATAAAAAACGACTCCATAATGTGTTTACCTAACATGGTGTACTTTGGTATTTCAGCACCCAGGACAACTATGAGAGCTGGGACCTGGGATATTCTGAATGGTGTGGACCTTTATGAATGAGATCCAGGGGAGAAACCAAGTTAAAGACGGACTAATATATGATTAGTTCCTCCAGATATTCTGGTTTGTAGATAGCATATATTTAAAGCTGAAGTGAACTCAGAAGTCATCTAATATAACTCCTTCATTTTGTAGATTAGGAAACCGAGGTCTAGAGAAAGGATTTGAATAATAATGATGATGTTGTGGCTAGTAGCACTGATAAACCACCTACTATGAGTCAGACACTGTGTTAAGTGATTTCACAAATATTCTTATTTGGTCCTCACAAGAAACCTGGGAGGGAGGTTATTATCCTGTTTTTCAGCTGAGGGCAGCTCAGGTTAGTGACAAACAGGTTAAGTGACTTGACTAAGGTCACATAGCTAGTAAATATCTGAAGTGACTTGACTAAGGTCACACTGCTAGTAAATATCTGAAGCCACATTTGAACTCAGGTTTTTTGACTACAGGTCTAGCACTCTAATCACCATACCACCTACCTGCCAAGATAACAAAAGTATTAATGATGTTTTGCTGAGGGTATTAAGTCCTAGAATATTTCAGTCTCTTGAAGTAGTTCTATAATTACTCAAAGGATTTTAGCCTAACTATCCACACAGGAAAAAAACCAAATCAACGAAAAATGTTCATTGTGTGTATATGTATGTGTGTATGAACAAAGACATAAGACTTTAACAAAGACCTGGGAGAGTACACACAATTACACACACACACAAACACATGTGTATACATATATATGCATATATACATACTATACAAATATGTATATATGGACACAAGTATGGATTTATACACATACATATTCATTTTCCAATTTCCAGTGTTAATAACTTTTAAATAGATCAAGGTGGAGTAATTTTAACTCCATGCCATATTTTTTCTCATTTTCATCCTTTTTGTCTGGTTTTGTATTAATTATGATCTTTCTTCTAATAAGTTGGTACCTGCCTGTATATCTTTTTTTTTTTTACTTTTTGGAGGGCAATTGGGGTTAAGTAACTTGCCCAAGGTTACATGGCTAGGTTTTTGTTTGTGTGTGTTAAGTGTCTGAGGCCGGATTGGAACTCAGGTCCTTCTGACTCCAGGGCTGATGCTCTACTCACTGCGCCACCTAGCCGCCCGTATCTGCCTGTATATCACAAAACCTGATGCAGAAATAATTTCCAGTCATAATAAGTCATTTCCTATTTGCTAAAATAGAATATATTTCCATTTTTGACCATATCATTGGTCCTTGCTGTACCTATCATCTTGTGATTCTTTCCTGGAAAAAAATATTTATGACACAACAACTATAAGGTTTCTGTGTATGTCTGTGATATCATTCGTTTCTTGCTTCTGAACCACGTTTTCCAACTTACTCTCTTTCTGTCCTCCTCTGTGCCCACCTTGGAGGCAGGTACTGTTTCTTTTTTCACCATTGTATACCCACTATATAACACAATGCCTGTCACACAGTAGTTATTTAATAAGTGATTACTGATTGATAAAGAACATGTTTCTTTAGAAAGTACATTCTTAGAGTCATATGAAGCCTATGGCTTTTCCAGCGGAGCTGTCTTCTCAAGTATAATTCAAGTACATTATCAACTTCCCAATAACATTTATAGTATCTCTTCTACCCTATCACCGTGACTCACAACAAACAAATCTTCCTTTATCTGGCTCCATCCTCTATCTTCTTATCTAGTTCCTCACCCCTATACTTACCAGTATATCAATTCTTCTCTATACTAATAGAAAGATTATAGTAAAATATATCAGAGAATTTCTCTGCTTTGATAAACACCTCCACGTCCACCTCTGCACAAATTACTTTGAGAACTAATCACTTTACTCTTTGTGTGAAACAAAGCATCCAAATGTGCTTGTCACAGTCTTCCTCTACCTTCAGGTTCCTAAAAATACCTCAAAACATGCATAAACATAAGGTTCTGGGAAGCAGACTTCTTTTAACCCTTTTCCAGCTTCCAATTTGAAAACTCATCTATTGAAAGCCAATGCAAGGACTCTGTCCTTTGTTATTCCCATTTAGATTACATGAAGTTACCACTGGTGAGTTGAACTCTGGGTGTTTCTCAGTTATTTGGATCATAGGTCTAGAGCTAGAAGGGGCCTTAGAGGTATCTGGTACAAACCTCTCATTTTACAGATGAGGAAACTGAGACTCAGAGAAGTTAAATGATTTGTTTAAGATGACATAAATTAATAGCATAGTTACATTTGAACCTAGGTACAATATTACTCCAAATCTAATACCCTTTACATTGTAACACAGTGCATTTCTTTACCTAGTATTTGCTTTCTGCTAATGTCACTTTGGTTTTCCCTAGTAAGAAGTCCTAGTGGTAAAGAAAGCATTATTTGGACTGTGCTCAGAAGCCCTTGTCCTTGTCCTCTCAATTTTGGCTGTGCTGACCAGAATTTGAAGATTAAATTCTTTTCTTACATATGAGATCAGGTATTCACACATTTCAGTCTCAATATATTACAGAACCATGATCAGTTCTAAATTGAGAAATTCTGGCTGCCAACTACCAGAAAGAGAGAGAAGAGAGAAAGCAGGGAATAGGGACTTATTAAATGCCTACGGTGCTAACTCCTTTAAAGATAATATCTCATTTGATACTTACAACCTTATGAGGTAGGTGCTTTATGTTGTTCAGTCATTTTAGCCATGTGACCCCATAGGAGGTTTTCTTGGCAGAGATACTACTAAAGGGGTTTGCCATTTCCTTCTCCAGCTCAGTTTACAGATGAGGAAACAAACAAACAGGATCAAGTGACTTGCCCAGGGTCACACAGATAGTAAGTATCTGAGGCTAGAATTGAGCTCAGGTCTTCCTGACTCTAGACCTGGCATTCTATCCACTGTGCAACCTAGGTGCTATTATTAATCCTCATTTGCAAATGAGGAAATAAAGACATTCAGAAGTTAAGTGACTTGCCTAGAGCCACACCTAGTAAGTGTCTCAGGAACAATTTATACTCATGTCTTCCTGGTTCGAACTCAGTGCTCTACCCATTCTTCTCTCTAGATGCCAATTAGTATCAGTGACTAAAACCTGTCTCAGGGACCCTGGATAAGGATAGGAATAAACTGTAAGGTTTTTTGTTAACAAATGTTTTATTAACTTCTGGTTTACATCATTCATTTCCACCAGATTTTGAGTTACAATTTTTTCCCCATTTTTCCCCTACCCACCACCCCAGAATAGCAGTCCCACAGGATATCCCTTCATCCAATCTGCTCTCTCCCATATCTTCTCCCATACCCCCTTCGACTTTACCATTAGGGCAAAGTGAATGTCTGTGCCCCAAGGTCTGTACATCTTATCTCCCAATTACATGCAAAATAGTATTAATAATAGTATTTATATATTTTTGAAACATTTAATTTTAAAACTTGTAATTCCAGATCCATTCCCTTCCTCCTTTGTCACCCACTCCCTCTGGGAAGATAAGCAATTCAGTATGTGTTGTACATGTATAGCTATGCAAAACATTACCATAGTAGATATATTGTAAAAGATTGACTATATTTCCCTCTCACCCATCCCACCCCCCACCTGGTCCATTCCCTACTTTGATCCTGTCCCTCTTCGATAGTGGGTACTTCCAACCTCCCCTACCCCCAGAATGCCCTCCCCTCCATCATCCCTCCTCTCATCCACCTTCCCTCTACTCTCCTGCAGGGTGAGATATCCCATTTAGTATGTATGTCATTCTCTCCCTGAGCCAAATTCAATGAGAATATGGTTTTGACTTTTTGTCTTCCTGTTTTCCCCTGCCCCTGCAACCACTTCCTCTTGCCTCTTCTACCTGAGATAGTATACCCCACCCTATCTCTCCCAATCTACTCCTACCACATTCCTCTCTTACCTCTTGACTTCACCCCTTAAGTATCATCCCTTCCCACCAAATTCAACCTGTGCCCTCTATCCATGTATACCTATAAACATATATATATATATATATATATATATATATATATATATATATATATATACACATTCACATATGTATTCATATGCCAATATACCCTTCAATTATTTTTATATTGAGAAAGGTTTCATCTGTCACTGTTATTGTTTTTCCATGTAGGAATGTAAATAGTTCAACTTTGATAAGTTCCTTTTGATTTCTTTTCCCTGTTTACCTTCTCAACCATCTCTTGCTTCTTGTGTCTGAATGTCAAATTTTCTATTCAACTCTGGTTTTTTCCTCAAGAATACTTGAAAGTCCTCTGTTCCACTGAATAACCATATTTTCCCCTGAAACAAGATACTCAGTTTTGCTGTGTAGGTGATTCTTGGTTTTAATCCCATGTCTTTTGCCCTCTAGAATATCATATTCCATGCCCTTCATCCCCTCAGTGTAGAAGGTGCCAGGTCCTGTGTTATTCTGATTGTGTTTCCACAATATTGAAATTGTTTCTTCCTAGCTGCTTGTAGTATTTTCTCCTTGATCTGGGAATTCTGGAACCTGGCTATAATATTCCTAGGAGTTTTCCTTTTTGGGATCTTTTTCAGGGGGTGATCTCTGGATTCTTTCAACCTCTATTTCCCCCTCTGGGTCTAAAACATCAGGGCAATTTTCCTTGAGAATTTCTTTTTTTTAAAAAAACAAATGCTTTATTAACTTCTGTTTTACATCATTCATTTCCGCCAGATTTTTAGTTACAATCATTTTCCCCCCGTTATTCCCCTACCCAACCTCCCAGAATAGCAGTCCCACAAGATATCACTTCCTCCAATCTGCTCTCTCCCATACCTTCTCCCATACCCCCTTCGACTTTTCCATTAGAGGAAGGTGAATCTTTGTGTCCCAATGCCTGCACATCTTATCTCCTAATTATAAGCAAAAGAGTATTAATAATAGTATTTATATATATTTGAAACATTTAATCTTAAGACCTCGAATTTCAGATCCATTTCCTTCCTCCCTTGTTACCCATTCCCTCTGGGGAGATAGGTAATTCAGTATATGTTGTACATGTCTACCTATGCAAAACATTATCATAGTAGATATATTGTACAAGGCTGCTTATAATTCCCTCCCACTCATCCCACCCCCCACTTGGTCCATTCCCTACATGATCCTGTCCCTCTTCTATAGTGGGTACTTCCAACCTCCCCTCCCCCCAAGGATGCCCTCCCATCCATCATCCCTCCTCTCATCCCCCTTCCCCCTATTTTGCTGCAGGTTGAGATATCCCATTTAGTATGTATGTCATTTTCTCCCTGAACCAAATTCAATGTGAATGTGGTTTTGCCTTTTTAGCCTTCCTTATTCTCCCCCTCTTTTACAACCACTTCCCCTTGCTTCTTCTACATGGGATAGTTTACCCTACCCTGTCTCTCCCCATCTCCTCTTGCCACTTTCCTCTCTCACCTCATAATTTCATCCCTTGAGTATTCTCCCTTCCCAACAAATTCAACCTATGCCTCTATCCATATATAACTGTAACCATATACACACACATTCACATATGTATTCACATGACCACACACCCTTCTTCCATTATTTTCATAGTGAGAAAGATATCATCAGTCACAGTTATTGCTTTTCCATATAGGAATGTAAATAGTTCAACTTTGATAAGTTCCTTTTGATTTCTTTTCCCTGATTACCTTCTCAGGCATCTCTTGCTTCTTGTGTCTGGATGTCAAATTTTCTATTCAACTCTGGTTTTTTCCTCAAGAACGCTTGAAAGTCCTTTATTCCACTGAATGACCATATTTTCCCCTGAAACAAAATACTCAGTTTTGCTGGGTAGGTGACCCTTGAGTTCATATTCAGTTCTTTTGCCCTCTGGAACATCATATTCCATGCCCTTCGATCCCTCGGTGTAGAAGCTGCCAGGTCCTGGGCTATTCTGATTGTGTTTCCACAATATTGAAATTGTTTCTTCCTGGCTGCTTGTAGTATTTTCTCCTTGATCTGGGGATTCTGGAACCTGGCTATAACATTCCTGGGAGTTTTCTTTTTGGGATCTTTTTCAGGAGGTGATCGGTGGATTCTTTTAACCTCTATTTTGCCCTCTGGATCTAAAACATCAGGGCAGTTTTCCTTGAGAATTTCTTGAAGGGTGATTTCTAGGTTCTTTCTTTGATCATGGCTTTCAGGTAGTCCAATAATTTTTAAATTGTCTCTCCTGGATCTATTTTCCAGGTCAGTGGTTTTTCCCATGAGATATTTCACATTGCCTTCTATTCTTTCATTTGTTTGGATCTGTTTAACAGCATCTTGGTTTCTCATAAAGCCACTAGCTTCCATTTGCTCCAGTCTAACTCTGAAGGAATGAATCTCCTCAGTTAGCTTTTGAGATTCTATTTCCATCTGGCAAATTTGGCTTTTTAAGGCATTCTTCTCCTCATTGTCCTTTTGAGCCTCCTTTGCCATTTGAGTTAGTCTATTTTTTTTTAAAGCAATTGGGGTTAAGTAACTTGCTCAAGGTTACATGGCTAGTCATTATTTATGTGTGGGTGCTCATTTTCTGAGGCCGGTTTTGATCTCGGGTCATCCCAACTCCGAGGTTGGCGCTCTTACTCACTGTGCCACCTAGCCGCCCCTACTCTATTTTTTGAAGTGTTATTTTCCTCAGTCAGGCTGTTGACTCTCATTTTATACTTTCCCTGCATCCTTCTCATTTCTCTTCCCAATTTTTCTTCCACTTCTCTTATTTGGTTTTTAAAATCCTTCTTAAGGTCCTTTATGGCCTGTAACCCACTCATATTTTCATTTGGGGCTTTTAGTACAGGATTTCTGACCTCACAGTCCTCCTCCTGTTCCATGCTTTGATCCTCTTTGCCCCCAATATAGGAGTCTAATGTTGCATTTTTCTGTTTTATTTTGTTTCCTTTGCCTAGGCATGTTGCCACTTAATTACTTGGCTTTTGGGCTTGTTGCCACAGTAGGACTCTGCCACCAGACAGGGAGCTTTCATCCCAAATGTTGGGGTTTTCTCAACTTCCAGAGGTATTAGTTGGGTGGCCTCTGTGAAGCCTCCACATGCTCTAGTAAGGGGACGCACACCCCAAGACCTCCACCCCAGCCCACAATCCAGATCCAGGGAGGTTAAAGCAAGAGGGATTACCCCCAAGTCTGATCACTGTATCCCCCTACAGTTCACAGGCCAGGAGCTGAAGCTGCAACTGAAGCTGCAAAATGGTGGCTGTGCTACCTGTCCTCAGCCACTTCTGGCCCCCAGGGGAAGAAGCCAACATGTTCCCAAATATTGGTCCCATAGTCTCATTTTGTCCTAGGCATATCTGTGTTGATAATTCTGGAATCCCCACAGCTGCTGGTGTTCTGGGGTCCCTCTTGCCGGCTGCTGGCCTGGCCGCCCTGCGGCTAAAACCACAACTCCGGTGGGCCTGGGCTTGCTCCCAGAGGGCTGCGCTGGCCACTCCCTGAAAGGCTGCCAGGCTGTTCTCAGCAGGAGGTTAGCTTCTCTGTGTTGTTCTGTGAGTGCTGGAGCTCCAGAAGTTGTTCAGAACCCTTTTACGTGATTTTGAAGTGTTGTGGGCTAGAGCATTGTGGAAGTGCTGTTTCTACTCCTCCATCTTGGCTCCACCCAAAACTGTGAGGTTTTTAATATCTAACATGAAGTTCTCTTGAAAAGATAAAGATATCCCTTATACCACAGGGAAGCTCAGAGTAATTGGAACAGTACTGGGCTAGGACTTAGGAGGCCTGAGCTGTGGCCCCAGATCTGCCACAAATCATCTAACTTTCCTGGGCCATAGTTTCATCCTCTGAAATAGAAAGGATTTTACCTGGACTAGTTCTAAAATTCTATCTAGGTCTAAAATTCTACGATTTTAAGATATTTTGTAGTGTTAGTGATTAATCTATGATTGGACCTTGATTGGGTCTTAGTGTTCCTTAGTTAAGTTTTAAAATATTAAAACTTAATGTTGTTTGACCTATTAAAGTTTAAAACTTCACTCAATTTTTGGAATTCTTTATATGCCCTGTACACAAAAATCTGCAGTAAGATTTTACAAATATCCTCTATATAAAAAGACAAAAACTTAGCAGATGCAATGGAGAGGAAAAGTGCGGGTTTCTCTGTTCCACTTAGGGGCCCTGTTCTTTTGACAGAGAAAGGTAATACAAAGATGTCTTAAAAAGTATGTGTAGCCTGTAGGCTATTGGATTAGCTCCCTGTAACACAACATAGAGAATTAGGAAATTCTTAGTCCTGGAGGGCAGACTATATGTGTGTGTGTGTGTGTGTGTGTGTGTGTGTGTGTGTGTGTGTGTGTGTGTGTGTGTGTGTGTGTGTCTGGCACAATTTTGAAGGAGTAAGTTTTAAGATTAAAGAGGCCTCCAATAGAAATGGGGCTATTTGCTGTCTGAAGAGAACTTAAGAGAGATGGTGTCAGAGCCAGGAAGACTTGGGTTCCAGTTCTCCCAAGATATATGTGCTATAATCCATGGCAAATGTCAGCCTCTCAGTGCTCCTAAGCAACTATCTAAGACTCAAAATTGCAGAGCATTTGGTGGTCTGTATTAATTGATAGGATCTTCTCAATAGGCACTCCCTACACAAATGAAATCACAGGGCTGGACAAAAACATATCTTCTAAAAAATGATTTTCAAAAGCTGCATAGAAGGAATGCATAGGACCATAAGCTGGAAGGGGCCTTATGCCTTAATTAAATTTTACATCTTTCCCCAATCTTAAGAATGGTGCTTCTTTACTTGGGGGAGGGAGTGTTCAATAAATATTTGTTGAATTGAATTGAATTGACTCGATGGTGTAATAGTAATGGAATTTAAAGATCCCCCATGTATTGGCTTGGTTTTCTGGTTGAGTGTTGAAACCCAGAGCTTGTGAATCCCACTTGTGAGATGGACTTGTTGACATAAAAAGAGAGGGCTGAACTGGGAAGAGCTGCTGCTGTGAATTTAGAGAAAGCCCTAGAGCAGAGAGAAGGCCCAAGGAGAGAGAGGCAGAAGAACTTTTGAGAGCAGCATCGTGGAGACAGAGAGAGAGAGAGAGAGAGAGAGAGAGAGAGAGAGAGAGAGAGAGAGAGAGAGAGAGAGAGAGAAAGAATTGCAGTTGAAGCTGCCCAGGACTTTTGAGAGCTGCCACCCAGAGCTGCAAAGGACTGAGGAGACATGGCTGTGATGCCAATATTTTGTCTGTCTGTTTTGATGTTGTTTTGCCAGATTCGTCCACTGGTGAAGGACTGCTGTTGTTGCAGAGGTCCTGGAACCTTGCTGTTGGTTCAGAAGTCCTGAAAAAGGATTTTCTTGTTGTATGTGTACAGAAATCCTGAAAGAGAGTCTTGCTGATATTTTCAGGGGTCCTAGGACTGTTCTGCAGGTAGAGAGTGAATTGAGGAGGACACTGGCAATGTATATTGTGGTTTTGTTAAGTGCTTTGTCTCCACAGGAACAGAGATTGCTAAGAACTTGCCTCAGGTCAAGATGAAGAAAATACCTCTCTTTGGGTCTTGAATACTGTGATATCTTAACCTTGCTGTAGCTCAGGGGTAGATGGCCTTTGTGCTCTTAGCTGCCCCTTTTAAGAAAGTGCTTGGCTATTAACTGATGGTAATTGTAGTTCAGTTGTGATCCAGGGGTGGGAAACTTGACTTTTTTGTGTGCTCTGTAATTGACCAAATGAATATGCTTTGTTTATGATTGGAAACTAATCTTAATCTCCATTTGAGAGGCTTTATGACTGACTAAATGTACTGCCCAGGGTTGGAGTAGTACTTGGAAATTATTGAATCACACTTGGTAAATGCTGTATTTTGATTTTCTCTGTTCTGTGAATGTTTTGCTTTAATTTGTCACTGAATAAAATGGAGAGTTACTATGCTGGTATTCTGAAGCCTGGAAGTAGCCTTTGCTTAGCATTACAAATGGATAGAAGAGTTAAGAGAGGTAGTACAAAAAGAAGGGAAAGGGAATAAATATTTCTATAGAGCCTACTATGTGCCAGGCACTGGGACTGTGAATAATCTTGGAGGCAAATCCTATTTAAAATTTACAGCTTTGCTTGAAATCATCATTTTTTCTCATTTTCACATTTCTATGTTTTGGTATTTATTTTCCCATTTTCAATGTGGAGTAGATAGAAATAAAGGATATAACATACTCATCATTTTGCAAAGTCTGAGGCAAGATCTACAAGAATCTATGAATCTTCATGAATATCTGCCTTCCTCTTGAATGATCATTTTTCTTGTTTGACATCCTTCCCCATTCTCCAATCTGGATTTAGGATTATTTTCATTGAATGGGGCCCATTGTGTTTATCCTCTTTTCTAGCTCATGAATTAGGAAATGGGGAGTTGTTAGGGATAAAGCTAGTGGGATGGATTGATTTCCTATTCAGCTTTGTATTTCCCAGACTTTGAGATTTCTGAGTAAAAAACTGTTGTTTTGGTAAATTACCAGGCTTCATCTTACTAAATGCCAAGAAGATTTCCATGAAGGTAATGATTGCCATAATGATTACATGTTCACTCATGCCTATTGGTCTGGCTCTATTGGTGGCTTGGGATAGCATGGGAATGGTACCAGGGTCTCTTCTTAGTTGAAAAAAAAAAAACACCTTTGGATTATTATCTTTATTTCACTTGATCACACCAGATATTTTGGGTTTGGGGGTTAAATAATTGTAGAGCCATAACTCTTGGATTTCTTTTAAAAATAAAATAAAACAAAACCCTCAAAGGAAACTCCAGACTTAAGCTGGGAATGAGTTCTGAACAGGACTAATAGATTTTCAGTATTTCTTTTAGACTTTTTTTTTCTTATCACTGTCATGTGGGAACAGGCATTGAGTATCCCCTGGGGTCATAACATTTATTTATATGTGTTTCCTCCCTATTTAGGAGTAAGAGATTGTTTGATCAAGTGAAAGAACACATTGTAGAAGTCTAGAGACCTGTGTTCAAATTCCAAATCCAATATTTAACATTAGTGTGGTGGTGAACAAATATCTTTGCCTATCAGATTTAGTTTTCTCATCTATAAAATAAATGATACTAGAATTGTTGTAAAGAAAGTACTATATAAATATATATATATATGTATATGTGTATATATATATATATATATATATATATTTTTTTTTTTTTTTTTTTTGGACAGGGGAAGGCAAGGTAATTGGGGTTAAGTGACTTGCCCAAGATCACACAGCTATTGTGTCAAATGTCTGAGGCTAAATTTGAACTCAGTTCCTCCTGACTCCAGGGCTGGTGCTCCATTCACTGCACAACCTTACTTTACAAATATTAAAGCACTACAGAAACTGGGGGTTTTATTATTATAAATAATAATAATGACCTTTGATGTGACCTTCCAGGACACTTTGATCCAATACCCAGAACTTGGTTCTTCTGTATTATTTTCCCTTAGCCTTCTCTCCCCACCATTTGAATATTATCATATAGAAAAGCAGTCAGTAAAGGTCTTCTATTTCCTCTTCCCCAAAACATACTTTGTGATTGGGTATTTATAATCAAGACAGCCATTTCAAGTACTGATGTTTTGTTATTGATTCAGTTTGTGGGTGATCTCTTATTTCAGTTTCCTTAATGATAAGAACAGTCCAACTCTTATCTATTCAATCCAGCCCAATGGTTGGTGCTTCACCATTATGATGGATTTTTTTAAAAAGAGCCCAAATTGACTGTTATAGCTGAATCAAGTTGTAGATATCTTCTTACTGTATTCTTAACAAATAAGAAATCTTTGATAACTGCATTTAATATTTTGTCCATAGAATCAGAGGGTTCTATAGTCACTGAATACTTTGAACTGTCATGAGGCAATAAAAGAGACAATTTGGTATAATTAGAGCACGGGTTTTCAGGTAAAAAAAAACAACTTAGGTCCAAATCTCACTTCTGCTACTTGTATGACTTTAAACTACTTATTTCAACTCTCAGAGCCTCAGTTTTATCCTTTTTAAATTGATTTAAAATAGTATTAAAGAATTTAGGGGAAGCTAGGTGGCACAGAGAATAGAGCACTGGCCTGGATTCAAGAGAACCTGAGTTCAAATCTATCCTTAGACACTTGACACTTACTAGCTGTGTGACCTTGGGCAAGTCACTTAACCCCAATTACATTGCCTCCCCCTCAAAAATAATTGACCCTCTTTTGACTGATTCTCTAATTTCCTAATACAGCAATATATTGTCCAGGGTAATGATTGTTATTTGATGAGGTTCTACTTAAGGATGATTTGATAGATAGAAATGAATGAATGTCACTGAGATCAACAGTGTCTGTTATTTAGTGGCTTCCAGAATGATAATAACTAGTATTTCTATAGCACTTTAGATTTAAATACTTTAAGATTTGCAAACAGCTAGGTGGCACAGTAGAAAGAACAGAGGGCCTAAAGTCAGGAAGATTCATATTACTAAGTTCAAATCCAACCTTAGACACTTACTAGCTGTGTGACCCTGGGTAAATCACTTAATCTTGTTTGCCTCAGTCTCCTCATCCGTAAAATGAGCTGAAGAAGGAAATTTCAAATCACTCCAATATCTTCACCAAGAAAATCCTAAATGAGGTCACAAAGAGTCAGGCATGCCAGAAAACAACTGAACAAAGAAAAGATTCCCTGGATTATTTGATTTGATGGTATGGGTTGTTATCAGGACTCCAGCTTCTTTCCTGGTGTTTTGCTGTAGCCTAGCCACAGCAAAAAAAGGATCTGGATACTCTTTTTCAATAGAAAACATGTTCCTTTTATCCATTTTGTTCATAGTTTCAACCCCTGTTTGTTCAGTTCTCGTTTTTACTATAAATATAGATTTTACTTGATATCTGACCCATTGGCTTTGTCCAATCCTCTCCATAATTTGTCCTCCCTGAACCAACTTTGTTCCTGTTTTTGTTCTTATCCTTGCTGGTTTATTTGGATTTAATATTTCTATCTGATTCCTAAATCTGATTGAAGATAACTCCAAGTTGAGTGAGACAAATGTATTCCAGATGATGGAATATTAGTTTTAAAATCCTTGAAAAGTTGGAACCTGGACCAAATCTAATTTTAAGGGATAACTATAAAGTCTTACACTTAAATTTAAAAAAAAAAAATCAACTGTATCTCATTTCTCAATATGGACAGCTGAGTAAATTTATATATAAAAAAGTCATTCCCCAACTGATAAATGGTCAAAGGATATGAACAGGCAGCTTTCAGATAAAGAAATCAAAACTATCTAAAGTCATATGAAAAAATGTTGTAAATCACTATTGATTAGATAAATGCTCATTAAAACAACTCTGAAATGGGGCAGCTAGTTGGCGCAGTGAGTAGAGCACCAGCCCTGGAGTCAGAAGGACCTGAGTTCAGATCTGCCCTCAGACACTTAACACACACAAACAAAAACCTAGCCGTGTGACCTTGGGCAAGTTACTTAACCCCAATTGCCCTCCAAAAAAGCAAAAAAAAAAAAAAAAAACCCAAAAAAACCCAACTCTGAAGTACCAATTCATACCTGTCAGATAGGCTAATATAAGGAAAGGAAAATATTAGGTGTTGGAAGGGATGTGGGAAAACTGGGACACTAATGAATTGTTAGGGGAGTTTGTGAACTGATCCAACCACTCTGGAGAGCAATTTGGACTTATACCCAAAGGGCTATAAAACTGTGCATACCCTTTCATCCAGCAATACCGCTGCTATGTCTATATCCCAAAGACATCCAAAGAAAGGGAAAAGGACCTATTTTTACAAAAATATTTATAACAGCTATCTTTGTGGTAGGTAAGAACTGGAAATCAAGGGTATGTCCATCAGCTGGGGACAAGCTATGGTATAGGATTGTAATGGAATATTATTATGCTATAAGAAATGACAAGCAGGAGGGGTGGAGCCAAGATGGCGGAATAGAAACATCATTTCCCCAGCTCCAGCCCACACCACTTCAAAATCATGTGAAAGGGGACTCTGAACAACCTCTGGAGCTCCAGCACCCACAGAATGTCACAGAGAAGCTAACCTCCCTCTGAGGAAAGCCCGGCAGCCCGGCAGGGAGTGGCCAGCACAGTGCTCTGGGAGCAGACAGCACAGTGCCCTGGGAGTGAAAAGCACAGTGCTCTGGGAGCCAAGCCCAGGACCTCGTGAGTTGGAGGTTTTAGCCCCAGGGTGGCTGGTCCAGCAGCCGGCTGATGGGACCCCAGAACAACAGCAGCTGTGGCTTTTCCAGAATTTCCAACACAAAGTGTGAGGTTAGTGCCCTATGGACTTTGGGACCAGTATTTGGGAGTGAGTCAGCTTCTTCCCCTGGGGCCTAGAAGTGGCTGAGGACAGGCAGCATAGCTGCCATTTTGCAGCTTCAGTTGCAGCTTCAGCTCCTGGCAGGGGGATCCAGCGATCAGTCTAGGGGGTAATCCCTCTTGCTTTAACCTCCCTGGATCTGGATTGTGGGCTGGGGTGGAGGTTTTGGGGTGTGTGTCTAGCTTTCCAGAGTGTGTGGGAGCTTCAGGGTGGGCACCCAACTAATACCTCTGGCAGCTGAGAAGACCCCAACATTTGGGACAGAAGCTCCCCTGGCTGATGGCAGAGTCCTACTGTGGCAACAAGCCCAAAAGTCAAGTAATTGAGTGGCAACATGCCTAGGCAAAGGAAACAAAATAAACAGAAAAATTCAACATTAGAAAAACCTGGAAAGACTTACATGAACTGATGCATAGTGAAGGAATAGAACCAGGAGAATGATGTGCTCAGTAATAGCAATATTATTTGATGAAGAACTGTGACTGACTTAGCTATACTCAGTAATAGAATGATCTAAGACAATCCCAAAGGACTAATGATGAAGCATACTATCTTCCTCCAGAAAAGAACTGATATTGATTGAATACAGAATGAATCATCCTATCTTTCACTTTCTTTCATTTTTCCTTTTATTAGAGTCTTCTTATACAAAGTGACTAATATGGAAATGTTACATGTAATTATATATATTATCTATATTTGATTGCTTACTGTCTCAGGGAAGAAAGGAGGGAGGGAGGAAGGGAGGAATGGAATTTGGAATGCAAAACTTTAAATAAAAATGTAAAAAAAATATGGTGGAGATGCTTACAAGAGCTGGTAAAAAATAGTAACCACATCATCCCTAGTGGATACTACTCAGGCAACAGCAAAAAATGCTGGAACTGCTTCTTTTCTTTTTAGCCAGTTAGCCATATGACAACTCTACTAGGGATGGAGGGTTGATGCCTAGTGGGAAGAAAGGAAGAGTAATACATGTAGAGTCCTGCAGAGGACAATGACTGGTGAGAAATAAATCTAGCAGGAAGTAGTTTAATGGGATCAGGAGAAGGCAACAGCAGTTTTGGAATGTTGGAGACATGGATTGCCCTTCCTTGTTTTTAAAAAAAAAAATTATTTCAGATTCAAATAACAGAAGGCAAATGCAGAATAAAGAAAAGAAACAAAAACATGTCATAAACTTAAATATTGGAACTTCAATATGAAGTAAGAAAGGGGAAAAAAGCATGTCATGTGCATAGCAGAACACGAGAGGATTCAAAATATGTGACAAATTTTCATTTCAAGAAAGCCTATGTGATAAATAATACATGTTATGTTAAGAACTGTTCGTCTTTTCTTTGCTTCCTTGTGAGTTTTCTTTTGTTCTCTGCCATGCACTTTTTCACTTTGTTCTTTTTTTCCCCTTCCCCCCATCTCCCCCAAAAGGTCACAACAAAGTTTAGATATGTTTCTCTATAGCTATAAATACACACATACACATATATGCTTATATAATAAACACATATATATACACACACACACACATATATATATATACACACATAGATATATACTTTCCCAAACCTATTCTATTCCTGATCTTTGTTTTTATGTATGTGCATATCTCTTGTTTCCTATCCCTCCTACCTCCTTTACTTTACTTCTACCGACTACCTTGCCCTACTGTGACTTGCATACCCCAATGACTGGAGCCGATGAAGCCTCTAACCAGCTAACCCCAGGGCTTGCTGCTGGTTAAGAGGTTAGCCACTTTCTGTTAAGACAGAACCTAGCCTGGAAGTGTTTACTCTTCACGGGGACCAAACCTTGTCTGGGGATTTTTCTTCCTGTCTTCTCAAATTGTCCCAGGAGTCCCAGGATTATACGCCTTTTCTCCCTTTCTTCGCCCTAAGGTACTAATTTTAACTCTTTTGTGGGGAAAAGTCTTGAGAGCTTGGCGTTTTCTGACCTACTCCGTCATCTTCCTACAATCCTCTTGCCCTTCCCTATTTTTGCTGCTGTTCAGTCATTTCAGGCCTGTCCTCTTTATGGTCCCATTTGGGGTTTTCTTTGCACAGATACTGGAGTGATTCACCATTTCCTTCTCCAGCTCATTTTACAGATAAGGAAACTGAGGAAAGTATGGTTGGGAGACTTGCTCAGGGTCACACAGCTGATTAAGTGTCTGAGGCCATATTTGAACTCAGGTTTTCCTGACTCTGGATCTCGCACTCTATCTACTGTGCCACCTAGCTACCCAAAGTACTTCTATATAAATACATCTTTTCACAGAAGAACTTTGCCACATGTATTCCCCATCTGTAGTCCCTTTATTCCTATTAAGGTTCATTCTTTTCTATGAGTGTATATCTATTTGTGTGAGAGTAAATTCAGTTTAGTGGGAAATGTTATATATAGCTTTACTTTATTTTGTATATTTAATTAAAATGTCTTTGTTATCAGCTAAGTATTATCAGACTCATGACTAAAAAGTAAGGCTCTTCAGTTGGGGCTTATGAAGTTTGGTTTGTAGAGGATTACAACCCATATAATAGCTAGAATTTAGGGTAGTTAGCTAGAATATCAAGAGTAAGCAATCCAAGGGTTAAAATAGCATTTCTACATTCCCTGTAGTCCTTCAATATTACAGATAAATTTATTGTATCACAATTATTACATACCATGGTTCTCAAAAATTAAGACAAGTAAAGCAGCTTGCTAAATTTTATTTTAATTTTAAGAAAAAAAATTGGCGTCAAATTTTCAATGTAGGTAAAGAACTGTCATGAATGTATTTATCTTCTCACCTATCAAAGTAAAGTTTTGCATGGCAGTCTTTATAGCTAGATTGAAATGGTACTTAACATCTTAAATTCAAGAACTCTGGAATTATCTTTGCATAGGTTTACCAAATACACATCACTGACATAATTCTTTTTTTGTCATGATTAATTAATTGTATAAAGCAAGCAAAATCATGCAGATTTTGTTTTTAATGTGAGCTTCATTTGAGTTCATGCAGATATCACAAAACAGTCAGGGTTGGTAATTATTTGATTATGAATGTCTGTTAACTCCTAAGATATGTAATACAGAAAAGGGGCAGGGAGGTACAGATCCTCAAATGAAAAATTCCAGAACATGGATAATTAACTCTACAAAGCCTTCTTCTAGTGATGCCCTGGACTCTGAGCTTAGTTTAAGGGAAAACTAATGGGACAGAAGAAAACAAAAGTAGTTGAACAGTTCATTTTATTTTTTTTTAAAGTCACTTTGAATCTTCAGAAAAAAATCTTTTGTGTTCCCTTTATTTGGTATTTTCTTGCTTAATCAACAAACAAGTTATTGTTAATTTTAGTCTGTAAAAGTTAATATTATACTTCTTATCAGATTTTTAAATAAATATTTTTCTACATCTCTGGAAAAAAAATCAACTTTACAAGTTCAAGATGGAGAAGGCATGGCTAGATTGCAGGTTATCTGAAAAAGCATGAGTAAACACTGTGATCAGTAACAGGGAAAACTAATGTCATCTTAAGCTGCATAAAGAGAGGCACAACACCCAGAAATGAAGAAATGAAAACAAGTGGACTCATTGCCACATTTGGAAAAGACATTTTAAAATTAAATTTTTTAAACATAAAAAACATAATTTTTTCTCCCTCTCCTCCAAAAAAGAAAAAGAAACTTCTATAATAAATAAACATAATGAAGTAAAACAAATTTAAAAAGAAACCTATTTAGGCTCATTATAAAGAAGAATGAACAATTAGATCTATCCAAAAGAAGGTGTGGGTTGCCTTAGGAGACGATGGCTTTTCTTCACTGGGGGTCTTCAAGGAGAGGTTGAAACCACTTATTAAGTATGTTATAGGAGTTCTTTATCAATTGTGTGTCAGTCTAGATGATCTACACTGAAATTCTGAATCTGTTATTCAAGCATGTAGACATCTCCTGATTCTCTCTCTACCTAAGAAAAAACAATGGATAAATTTAGTTATGTCATCTTTTATTTCTTCCAATTCTAATATTCTGTAACTCCATGATTCTGTGATTCACTACTTTTTTTTTCTTTTTTGGAGGGGGTAAGGTAGGGCAATTGGGGTTAAGTGACTTGCCCAAGGTCACATGGCTAGTTTTTTGTGCTGTGTCTGAGGTTGAATTTGAACTCAGGTCCTCCTGAATTCACCAGACTCCATGGCTGGTGCTCTCTAGCCACCTCATTCATTACTTTCTTGAACAGACTCCTTTCTAGTCCTGGTCTTAGCTTTGTCTTATTTTTTTTTTAAAGCAATTGGGGTTAAGTAACTTGCTCAAGGTTACATGGCTAGTCATTATTTATGCGTGGGTGCTCATTTTCTGAGGCCGGATCTGATCTCGGGTCATCCCAACTCCGAGGCCTGCGCTCTTACTCACTGTGCCGCCTAGCCACCCCTTTAGGGCAATTGGAGTTAAATAACTTGCCCAAGGTTACATGGCTAGGTTTTTGTTTGTGTGGATTAAGTGTCGGAGGCCGGCTCTGAACTCAGGTCCTTCTGACTCCAGGGCCAGCGCTCTATTCACTGCGCCACCTAGCTGCCCCTTAGCTTTGTCTTATTAACTACACTCCATGCTTCAGCAGGCATCATGGCCATCCTAACACTTATAAGATAGAGGTAAAGGACACTAGATTTTTAATCAAAGGACCACAGTTCAAATATGAATCTGCTATATGATAATTGTGGGACCTTGGGCAAGTCAGTTAACATTTTGTTTCTCTGCTTTCTCATTTATAAATGAATGTATTGGATTATGTGATGTCTGGGGTCCATCCATCTTGACCACTTTTTAGTAGAGATTCCTTTCATGTATTCGTTGGGCTATATGGAGTCTAAAACCTATACTGAATCTCAAATTTTGTGATCATGTGATTCTCTGAAATCCTATGATCCTAGGTAGGTAAATCTTGTTTCTTCCATTCTGTAAAAATGTGAAACTTGATCTTAGTGTAACAATTAGCTAGCTAACTCAAAATGATAAAGCATAAATTATAATGACTCTGGATGTCACAGTAACAACAAAGCTAAGATCTAAGGGCTAGATTTTTTTTTCCTTATGAAATGAACTTGCTGCTCCTTTCCCATGTTCCCTTTAGACAACAAGCATTGGAGTCATTCCCAACCTGGTCTGGAATTGAGATCCCTTTGCCCTAAGCTACACACCAAATAGTTTTAGACAGCAATATTATCTTCAAATTTTTGTTAGCAAGGATAAAAGGCATCTGGTCTGGTGGTATAAAAAGAATAAGCAGCCAGATCAGTCATGAAGAAATGAGGGGCCATAGGTATTGGTGCATTGATCTAGGAATTATATTAAAGTGATGAATATTGCTTCCTTCAACTTCTTTTCTAAGGACATGCTAACCTGAGCATGACCACTTTTGAAAGTGGTCTTTATTATAGCATTTTGCTAAATAACAGATAAGCTTTGCTCAAGCATGTAAATGTCAAGGAATAAAGCACCTAGCAACCAGCATTTTAAAGTATTTTGCACATGCAGATTCTATCCTCATACAACTATAGCAAATTTACCTCCCTGGGATCCACAATAACACCTGGGTCATGGTTGAAGCAGTTGAGCTGTGTTTGCTCTGAAACATCCCATTAGCCATGTACCTTGGAAAAATTAATGAAGCATCTTGCATTCAAGCAAGAAGGCACTGTCATTAATCACCTCACCTAACACATGGCTGGAGAAACAGATGGCTAGACCCATAGTGGCTCATCCTGCAGGGATCTGAATTTAGTTATAATCATGATTATATGTTTTTTGTTTTTCTTTATGATTTCCTTTTCTTTCTTCTTATTTTATGTTTTCTCAGCTTTTCATTAATAGATTGTCTTAGATAACTTTTCTTTTGTTGTTGAATTTTTCTCCCTTCCTTGGTTAAATTGGGAAAGGTAGAACAGCATAATGGGAAGAGCTAGCCTTGAAACTAGGAAGACTTGAGTACAAGTCCCACCTCTGATGAAGACAGTCTATGTTACCCTGAACAAGTCACTTAACCCCTCAGGGCTGTAGGCAAATCTCTAAAAATATAAATTGCAGAGAAGGTACCAAACTGCATTGATAGAGGGATTTTCCTTACCAAGATTTGTCTTGTCAAGATTAGTAAAATCATAGGTCCAGTTCCTATCCTATAACACTATGTATTAATTATGAGTCCATCTACATAAGCACCTAGATCGTGAAGAGAATGGGTACAGCAAAATTATTACTGATTAATGCTCAGGGTAAGGTGCTCTTTTCCATATGGGATGTTGCTTTGGAGATGTCTGATGGTTTTATCTGTGAAAACCCAAACAGGGTCCCATACTTTCACAAAATCTAGTGACTGTGATGCAGCAAGGTTCAGTGGAAAGAAGGGAAGGGAATAACTATGAAGTGCCTACTATGTGCAAGGAACTGTGCTAAGTGCTTTCCAGTCATTGTTTTGTTTTATCCTTACAACAGCCCTGTGAGAAGGTGCTATTATTATCTCCATTTTATATTTAAGGAAATGGAGGCACAATGAAAGTCTCAGGTAGTTGACTTGTCCAGAATCACAGACACCTAGCTGTGCCAGAGCTGGTGTCAGAAAATGGGTTAAAAATCTCAGCTTTACCACTTAATGCTTGTAACCTTAAGAATTTACTAAATCTCTCTGATTTTAGCTTCCTCATCTATAATATGAGATAATTAGATGAGACAATTGACAACACAAATTGGTATTAATATCTTTATTTTAAATCATAAAATTTTCCCCAGTTTTCTTCCCTTCCTTTCCCTTCCCTTCCTTTCCCTTATTTCCCCTTCCCTTTTATCCATCCCTTCCCTTCCCTTTCCTTCCTTCCCATTTTTATCCTTTTCCTTTCTTTCCAAGAGCCACCTCATATAACAAATGATATTCTAAGGATAAAACAAAAGAGGGTGAAAAATCAAAAGTGATTAAATACAACAAAATGTCTGAAAATATGCAAAGTATCTTCCCGGTAGACCTCTTACCTTTGCAAAGGTGTGGGTGTGAAGGTATCTTTTCATATCTATTCTTTGGAGTCAAATTCTTGGTAATTTTGTGACATTCTCTTTTGATTTATTTTTTTTTTTGCATTTACATTGTACAGTTACTGTGGATATCATTTTCTTGGCTCTTCTTGCTTCACTTTGAAACAGTTCATATAGATCTCTCTGTTTCTCTTCTCTATTTAACACATTGGTCATCTTATAACATAATAATGTTCCATTATATTCATGAGCCACAATTTTGCTTAACCATTCCCCAGTTGATGGACACTTAATTTGTATCTAATTCTTTGCCATCAAAAAAAGTGATGCAATAAATATTTTGGTATATGTGAGACTTTGTTCTTGTCGGTTAACTTCCTTTGATTATAAGTCTAGTAGTGGAATCTGTGGTCAGAGAATATCACTATTTTAGTTATTTGCTTAATTCCAAATTGCTTTCCAAAATGGTTGTCCTTATTCACAGCTCCACCAACAATGCCCTAGTATGCCTATCTTTCCATGACCCCTCCAACATTGAATATTCCCATTTTTTGTCATTTTTAACAGTTTGCCCAATATAAGGTGAAACATCAGAATTTTTGTTTCCATTTTCTACTAGTAAATTGGAATATTCTTTTATATTGTTTTTGATATTTTGCAATTTTATGATAACTGTTCATATCATTTGATCACAAAATAAGACTTTAAGTTACATATATGTGTATATGCACACACACACACACACACACACACACATACACACACACCTGCAAATAGCTTATCTATCTTGGATACAAAACCCTTATCAGAGAAATTTGACTAAAAGATTTTCTCCTATTCAATTGTTTCCCTTCTTATTATAGAAGTGATCACTAATTTTATCTGTACAAAGCCTTTTTAGTTTCATGTAATCAAAGTTAACTATTTTATCTTTTGTCATTGCCTTTATCCCTTGTTTGGTTAAGAATCTATCTCCACTCCATAGCTGTGAAAAAGACAGGATCTGTTTCTTTTCTGTTTTTTAATTCTAAGGTCATGTATCCATTCAGAATTATTGTGTAATATGTTGTGAAGTATTAGTCTAAGCCTAATTTCTGACAGATTGCTGTGCATTTTTCACAAGCAGATTTATATCAGAAAGGGAATTCTTTCCTAATTTATGTTTGGGGATTTATCAAATACTGGACTTTTTACTTCTGTTTTTCTGTTTCTCCTTTTTCTAGTCTGTTCCATTGAGCTATGTCTCTGTTTTTCAACCAAATGGTGTAGATAACTGCTGCTTTATAATAGTCTTTTTCTTTCATTTCTAGACTTTGGTACTTTCATATGTTCTCCCATTCTGAAGTTTAACTTCACCAAAAATATTTATTCATCCATAGTTGGGGTGTCCATGATGTTTCAGATATGTTCCTTCACCATCACTTGTATTTCAATTCTGCTTTTATCCTTGTCTTTTAGTGTGCTTTTGAAAGAAATCTTTTTTTTTCTGGACTCTATGTTGTTAATTTGTTTTTGTTGTTAATTCCATAGATGTCTTTCTTTCTTTTTAGTTTTTTTTTTCCATTTTCCCCCCTGTGGCCATTTATTTTATTACTTGTGCCCTTCTTGGTAGCTATATTTAATTACCCTTCCTGTATTACTGTTATCTCGGGTGTTTGCATAGCAAATAACTTATTCAGATCTCATTTTCCTTGAAAAAAACATTTCCTATTCCTATTTTTATTGAATGTTTATCTTTTTATCACTAATGATTAGGCTTACATTTTCAAGATGGGTTACTTTTCCTTGCACCTTGAGTTCCTTTATTCTTTCTTAGGGAGTTTCTGGTGGATAAGAAGTATTTTTTCATATTATTCAAATTGCCTTTCTTTTAGATTTGAAGGACATTCCTTTGTTACTTTCAGAATTTATTGTGTTATATTGGAATCATTAAATGTAATTACTATGCATCTTGGAGTTTGCAACATACGATTTTTTCTGGAGGAAATCTGTGGATTCTTTGGATTGGCCCTTTATTTTCTTTGTTCACAAGGCCTGGGAAGTTTCCTCTCCCCCCCATTATTTCTTACATTTATGGTGTTCAATTTGTTTGACTTGTCATGTTCTTTTGAGAAAAAAAATATAGGGGCAGCTAGGTGGCGTAGTGAGTAGAGCGCTGGCCCTGGAGTCAGAAGGACCTGAGTTCGGATCCAGCCTCAGACACTTAACACACAAACAAAAACCTAGCTGTGTGACCTTGGGCAAGTTACTTAGCCCCAATTGCCCCCCCAAAAAAAGCAAAAAAAAAAAAAGAAAAGAAAAGAAAAAATATAATCCCTAAACTGTATGCATTCTTATTATCATATCTTTGTCTTTTATCAATATGTTTTGCTTGAATAGAGCACTTGTTATCTCTTAAGGTTATTGCTTTGTATGTCTCTTCTACAAAGTTGTCTTTTATTTCTGTATATTTGCATTCCCATTACATTGTTTTCTCTTTTATTTCTTTAGTGATGTTTATGACCATGGTTTTTCTATTACACTAAGTATTTTTGCTGTTCAGGCAATAAATCTGCTTCCATAATTATTCTCTTTCTTATACCATTTAGGAACATCCTGCTGTGGTCCCATGATTTCTTAAGAATCCACAGGGTTCTTTTCCAGGTATTGATTAATTTTCCTTTGTTTTATAACATTTATTCCTAGATGCCCTTGTTTAGATGATCTGGAGACCATCTTCCCCTTCTGCTAATCTCTTCTTTATTAGTCTTTAACTTATTTTTTATTCTTTCTGAGATCTTGGGAAATTTCATTTTTTTTGGTTGTATTATTTTATCTCTCACATTCTAATTCCTTCTGATTTGATGGTTGTTTCTCTTGGAGGCTGGACCTCAAAGCTCCCCAGCTAAGCAATTAATGTTTCACTGGCCTCAGTCTGCCCCATATGGCTTCTGGGTGGACGCCAGTCCTTTCTGCTTCAGGCCTGTTGATCCTACACATACATTGATGTTCTGTGTCACTTCTCTCTGTTCCCCAGCTCTTGGATGAGTACTGTTTCAGCACAAAGTGCTGCCACACTACAGTGTCAGCCAGATTAATCTTCTGCCTTTTGGTTTTCTGTGGCACAATGAAGAAGGGGCAGGCAGAGTCCCATTCTGTCGAAAGGTAGATTTATGTAGCCTGCCATAGTGTGGTGGCTACTGAGGGAGGGATTGCAGAGGAAGAGGATCAGGGATTGGGCGTTAGCCTTTTGTGCTGTTAGTTCCTATCTCATTATTGTTATTTGTGTCTTAGACTGTGGAGATAGTGTATTTACTTTATCTTTTGTATATAATTCTCATTTTGAAGAAGTTTGAGAGGTTGTGAGGACAGGAAAAAGTGTCTGGTCCTCCATTTTGTTGGTCAGTACACCCTAGATAATTTCTAATGTCTCTTCCTAAATCAAATTCATAAGATCATAGCTTGAGAAATGGCAGTAACCTTAGAACTCATCAAGTCTAAATCCCTCATTTTATAATTGAAGAAACTGGGAACCAGAGAGGTTAAGTGACTTGTCTACCATACAACAAATGAATAATGGAGGTGGGAATAGAATTAAGGCCTCCTGACACAAGCCTATCATTATTTCTACAATACCATGATGTTTCCCAAAGATCCCCTTCAACATTCAGTCACGTTTAACTGGACCAGGAAGGCACATTAGCACAGTGTATTGTACATGGTAAGTGCTTAATAAATATTTTTGGGTGAATAAATACATGATATCCTCCTTATTTTCAAGGTATTGAGAGGCTATCATACTATTAACTCCACATTGATACTAGCTTTGTGCTATAACATTTGAAAAACACATTACCTTTCTCTCTTTGCCCTTCCCATTCTCCCAGCATCAGTCAACTTCTTTTGTATTTTCCAAGCCCACCAGAGAAAGGGAACAAATTATAGATGTTGTGAGATCTCTTATGGATGATTAAGATGATATAATGGTAATAGGGATTTGAAGATCTTGTCTGCCCCTTGCATTGGCAAACAAGCAAATACTTAGCACCTTGTTTCAAGTTAAGTACTTAGCACTTTGTTTCAAGTTCATTAAGAAACAGAACCTGTGAACTCCTGTTGCTGATGCAACAGAAAGGGGTGGGGTGAGGAGCAGCTAATGACCAGGATAAAAAGTGGAGCACAAGCTGAGAACCAGCCAGAACTTCTGAGAGTAAACAGGGTGGAGACTAAAGAACTACCCAAGAGAATTGAGAAGAATTGAGAGCAGAGTTGAAAACTGAGAACTGAGCAGAACTGAGAATTGAAAAGAGAATTGAACAGAACTGAGAAGAGAATCGAGAAGAACTGGGAAATAAGAAAGGATAAGTGGGAGGAAGCATGGCTGTGGTTCTGGTACTTTGTCTGTTTTGATGTTACTTTGTCAGATTTGTCTGTTGATAGAGGATGTTGCTGTTGTTACAGAAGGCCTGAAAGAGGATTTTCTTGTTGTGTGTTTACAGAAATCCTAGAGGATGGTATTACTGATGTTTTCAGAGGTCCTGGGAGTATACTGATGATTTGTGTTGATTTCTCAGACCTTGTTGTTGGTTCTATGTTGATTTCACAGGCAGAAAGTGAATCGATGAGGATACCATCAATGTGGATGAATGTTATTGTGGCTTTGTTAAGCTTTGTCTTCCTAAGAACAGAAACTGTGAAGGACTTGAGGTGGATTAGACAGTGTGAGCTTCAATATGGAACAGGAACTGCACAAGGAGCTGGACAAGGAACTGAGAGCTGTCTGCCTTTGAACTCAGGTGACAGTTGGGTAGATTTGGGCAGGAAACAGGACCATGGAAGAGGAACCATAGAAGCTGAGAGCCTTGAGTCAAGATAAAAAGACCTCTCCTTGGGTATTTAATGCAAACTGAGAAGATAATGATTTACTGTGGCCTAGGGATTGAGAACTTTGACCTTTACATTTAGGTGATTGAGTTAAGGACTTCTCCAATTAAGAAGAAAGAAGACTTTTTGATTGAAGATATTCAGACAATGTGACCTGGGGTGGAGAACTTTGACCTTTGTACTTTGTGTCCATTAAGGAGACAAGCCTCCTTAAGGATGATTGAATTAAGGACTTACTAAGTGATTGAGTTACTAAGTGATTGAGTTACTAAATGAATGTACTTTCTTTAAAACTATGTGGCCACTTTGGTGAAAACTATGTGGCCATTTTAGCAATAAATTGTTATGTCCTAACATTGTGAAAGCTTTACTTTGATTTCTGTGAGTGTTTTTCCTAATTTACTGATGAATAGAGAGTTCACTATACTATGTAATCAGAACCTTAAACCTGGTCACAGCAACAGTCCTCTGAAAAGCTGCTCATGCTTGGCTTTACAGATAGATAGACAAACTTTGGTTGATATTACGGGGAACACACTGGATGTAGGCTCAATCCAATAGCAGAATCCTTCAGGGTACTCCTAGAACTCTGAGGGGGATTCAGCCAACGGCATTCTTGGAACCTGTCTTTATAGTGCTCATGTGTTGGGAGATTCATGAGAATAATATGAAACTGTAAAGTGTTTTGCAATCCTTAAAGCACTAGATAAATGCTAGCTGATGATGATGATGATGATGATGATGATGACGATGATGATGATGATGGATATTTTATGTCTCCCTCATTAGGGGGAATTCTATCAGGGAAAGGGTTACATTGTATTGATTTTCATATCTCTTCTGCTGCCTACCAGTGTTTTGTGCAGAGTAATAATATACCTTATGAAATTAAACCATCAAAAATAAGATAAACTCGGAGCCAAGATGGCGGAGTAGAAACAGCTCATCCAAACCACTCTGCCCCCAGATTCACCCCAAACTATGTAAAAGGGGACTCTGAACAACTTCTGGAGCCCCAGCACCCACAGAACGACACAGAGAAGCTAACCTCCCGCTGAGAACAGCCCAACAGCCCTGCAGGAAGGACCAGCGCAGAGGTCTGGGACCTGGCAGCCTGCAGCGCGCAGAGCGCAGGAGCCGAGCCGAGCCCAGGTCCGCATGAGCCGAGGTTTTAGCCCCAGGGCGGCAGGGCCAGCAGCCAGCTGGAGGAACCCCAGAACACCAGGAGCTATGGCGACTCCAGAATTATCAACATAGACTTGCTTAGGACAAAGTAAGAGGTTAGTGTCCTATGGACTTTGGGACTGGTATTAGGGAATGCGTCGGCTCCCTCCCCTGGGGGATAGAAGCCACTGAGGACAAACGCCATTTTGTAGTTTTCAGAGGCAGCTCCTGCTCCCAGCCTGCAAATTTGTAGGGAGATCCAGCGATCAGTCTTGGGGGGTAATCGCTCTTGCTTTAACCTCCCTGGATCTGGATTGTGATCTAGGGTGGAAGTCGTGGGTGGGTTTACAGCTTGCCAGAAACGGAAGTTGCCCCCCACACGTTCGGGACGAAAATTCCTCTATCTGGCCTTAAAGCCATAGTTTGGCAACAAGCCCAAAAGTCAAGTAATTAAGTGGCAACATGCCAAGGCAAAGGAAACAGAAAAAGGCAACCCTAGACTCCTATTTTGGGGGCATAGAGCGGGAAAAGGACTGTGAGGTCAGAAGTCCTGCTCCAAAAGCCCCAGGGGAAAACATGAGCGGGTTGCAGGCCATAGAGGACCTTAAGAAGGACTTTAAAAATCAAATAAGAGAAGTGGAGGAAAAATTGGAAAGAAAAATGAGAAGGATGCAGGAAAAGTATGAAATGAGGGTGAACAGCCTGACTGAGGAAAACAACACCTTAAAAAATAGACTAACTCAAATGGCAAAGGAGGCCCACAAGGGCAATGAGGAGAAGACTGCCTTAAAAAGTCGAATTTGCCAGATGCAAAAAGAATCTCAGAAATTCACTGAGGACATTCATTCCTTCAGAGTTAGACTGGAGAAAATGGAAGCTAATGACTTTATGAGAAATCAAGATGCTGTTAAGCAGATCCAAACAAATGAAAGATTAGAAGGCAATGTGAAATATCTCATGGGAAAAACCACTGACCTGGAAAATAGATCCAGGAGAGACAATTTAAAAATTATTGGACTACCTGAAAGCCATGATCAAGGAAAGAACCTAGAAATCACCCTTCAAGAAATTCTCAAGGAAAACTGCCCGGATGTTTTAGATCCAGAGGGCAAAATAGAGGTTGAAAGAATCCACAGATCACCTCCTGAAAAAGATCCCAAAAAGAAAACTCCCAGGAATATTATAGCCAGGTTCCAGAATCCCCAGATCAAGGAGAAAATACTACAAGCAGCCAGGAAGAAACAATTTCAATATTGTGGAAACACAATCAGAATAGCCCAGGACCTGGCAGCTTCTACACTGAGGTATCGAAGGGCATGGAATATGATATTCCAGAGGGCAAAAGAACTGGGAATGAACCCAAGGGTCACCTACCCAGCAAAACTGAGTATTTTGTTTCAGGGGAAAATATGGTCATTCAGTGGAATAGAGGACATTCAAGCATTCTTGAGGAAAAAACCAGAATTGAATAGAAAATTTGACACCCAGACACAAGGAGGAAGAGATGCCTGAGAAGGTAATCAGGGAAAAGAAATCAAAAGGAACTTATCAAAGTTGAACTATTTACATTCCTATATGGAAAAGCAATAACTGTGACTGATGATATCTTTCTCACTATGAAAATAATGGAAGAAAGGGGTGTGGTCATAGGAATACATGTGTGAATGTGTGTGTATATGGTTACAGTTATATATGGATAGAGGGCATAAGTTGAATTTGTTGGGAAGGGAGAATACTCAAGGGATGAAATTATGAGGTGAGAGAGGAAAGTGGCAAGAGGAGATGGGGAGAGACAGGGTAGCGTAAACTATCCCATGCAGAAGAAGCAAGGGGAAGTGGTTGCAAAAGAGGGGGAGAATAAGGAAGGCTAAAAAGGCAAAACCACATTCACATTGAATTTGGTTCAGGGAGAAAATGACATACAAACTAAATGGGATATCTCAACCTGCAGCAGGATAGGGTGAAGGGGGATGGGAGGAGGGATGATGGATGGGAGGGCATCCTTGGGGTGAGGGGAGGTTGGAAGTACCCACCATAAAAGAGGGACAGGATCATGTAGGGAATGGACCAGGTCGGGGGTGGGATGAGTGGGAGGGAATTATAAGCAGCCTTGTACAATATATCTACTATGATAATGTTTTGCATAGCTAGACATGTACAACATATACTGAATTACTTATCTCCCAAGAGCGAATGGGTGACAAGGGAGGAAGGAAATGGATCTGAAATTTGAGGTCGTAACATCAAATGTTTCAAATATATATAAATACTATTATTAATACTCTTTTGCTTGTAATAGGGAGATAAGATGTGCAGGCATTGGGATGCAAAGCCTCACCTTCCTCTAATGGAAAAGTCGATGGGGGTATGGGAGAAGGTATGGGAGAGAGCAGATTGGAGGAAGCGATATCTTGTGGGACTGCTATTCTGGGAGGTTGGGTAGGGGAATAATGGGGGGAAAATGATTGTAACTCAAAATCTGGCGGAGATGAATGATGTAAAACAGAAGTTAATAAAGCATTTATTTAAAAAAATTAAAATTAAAATTAAAAAAAATTTTAAAAAAATAAGATAAACTTAGTGTCCTGTATGATGTCAATATTTACCTGCCTAATGAACCTGGTATAGGCAGCTAGGTGGTACAGTATAAAAAGTGCTGAACCTGAAATCAGAAAACTCATCTTTCTGCATGCAAATCTAGCCTCAGACACCTACTAGCTGTGTAACCCTGACCAAGGCACTTAACTTTGCTTGCCTCAGTTTCCTCATCTATAAAAGAACTAGAGAAGAAAATGGAAAACCACTCCAGTATCTTTGCCAAGAAAATCCCAATTTGGGTCATGAAGACTTGGACATACTGACCTGAAATATCTGACCGCAATGATACTGTTATAAATCAGCTGATCACAGGATCATCGATTAGGGTCTTTCTAGCTCTCTGAGTATGTAATTTGGTGATGCCATGAGTTGACAGGGAGAAAGAATTTTCTTTTTTGTTTGCTTTTTTAACTTGTGACTTTCTTGATGATGATAAAATGTAGGACATATGCTCTGGGTTTTTTTAAACAAATGCTTTATTAACTTCTGTTTTACATCATTCATTTCCACCAGATTTTGAGTTACAATTATTTTCTCCCCTGTTTTTCCCCTGCCCACCCTCCCAGAATAGCAGTCCCGCAAGATATCGTTTCCTCCAATCTGCTCTCTCCCATACCTTCTCCCATACCCCCTTCAACTTTTCCATTAGAGGAAGGTGAATCTTTGCGTCCCAATGCCTGCACATCTTATCTCCCAATTACAAGCAAAAGAGTATTAATAATAGTATTTCTATATATTTGAAACATTTAATTTTAAGACCTCAAATTTCAGATCCATTTCCTTCCTCCCTTGTCACCCATTCCCTCTGGGAAGATAAATAATTCAGTATTTGTTGTACATGTCTAGCTATGCAAAACATTATCATAGTAGATATATTGTACAAGGCTGCTTATAATTCCCTCCCACTCATCCCACCCCCCACCTGGTCCATTCCCTACATGATCCTGTCCCTCTTCTATAGTGGGTACTTCTAACCTCCCCTCCCCCCAAGGATGCCCTCCCATCCATCATCCCACCTCTCATCCCCCTTCCCCCTGTTCTGCTGTAGGTTGAGATATCCCATTTTGTATGTATGTCATTCTCCCCTTGAACCAAATTCAATGAGAATGTAGTTTTGCCTTTTTGCCTTCCTATTCTCCCCCTCCCTTGCAACCACTTCCCCTTGCTTCTTCTACATGAGATAGTTTACCCTACCCTGTCTCTCCCCATCTCCTCTTGCCACTGTCCTCTCTCACCTCATAGTTTCATCCCTTGAGTATTCTCCCTTCCCAACAAATTCAACCTATGCCCTCTATCCATATATAACTGTAACCATATACACACACATTCACATATGTATTCATATGACCACACACCCTTCTTCCATTATTTTCATAGTGAGAAAGATATCATCAGTCAAGGTTATTGTTTTTCCATATAGGAATGTAAATAGTTCAACTTTGATAAGTTCCTTTTGATTTCTTTTCCCTGATTACTTTCTCAGGCATCTCTTGCTTCTTGTGTCTGGATGTCAAATTTTCTATTCAATTCTGGTTTTTTCCTCAAGAATGCTTGAAAGTCCTCTATTCCACTGAATGACCATATTTCTCCCTGAAACAAAATACTCAGTTTTGCTGGGTAGGTGACCCTTGGGTTCATTCCCAGTTCTTTTGCCCTCTGGAATATCATATTCCATGCCCTTCAATCCCTCAGTGTAGAAGCTGCCAGGTCCTGGGCTATTCTGATTGTGTTTCCACAATATTGAAATTGTTTCTTCCTGGCTGCTTGTAGTATTTTCTCCTTGATCTGGGGATTCTGGAACCTGGCTATAATATTTCTGGGAGTTTTCTTTTTGGGATCTTTTTCAGGAAGTGATCTGTGGATTCTTTCAACCTCTATTTTGCCCTCTGGATCTAAAACATCAGGGCAATTTTCCTTGAGAATTTCTTGAAGGGTGATTTCTAGGTTCTTTCTTTGATCATGGCTTTCAGGTAGTCCAACAATTTTTAAATTGTCTCTCCTGGATCTATTTTCCAGGTCAGTGGTTTTTCCCATGAGATATTTCACATTGCCTTCTACTTTTTCATTTGTTTGGATCTGCTTAACAGCATCTTGATTTCTCATAAAGTCATTAGCTTCCATTTGCTCCAGTCTAACTCTGAAGGAATGAATCTCCTCAGTGAACTTTTGAGATTCTTTTTCCATCTGGCAAATTCGACTTTTTAAGGCATTCTTCTCCTCATTGCCCTTTTGGTCCTCCTTTGCCATTTGAGTTAGTCTATTTTTTAAGGTGTTGTTTTCCTCAGTCAGGCTGTTGACCCTCATTTCATACTTTTCCTGCATTCTTCTCATTTCTCTTTCCAATTTTTCCTCCACTTCTTTTATTTGGTTTTTAAAGTCCTTCTTAAGGTCCTATATGGCCTGCCACCTGCTCATGTTTTCCCCTGGGGGTTTTGGAGCAGGACTTCTGACCTCACAGTCCTTTTCCCACTCTACGCCCCCAAAATAGGAGTCTAGGGTTGCATCTTTCTGTTTCCTTTGCCTTGGCATGTTGCCACTTAATTACTTGACTTTTGGGCTTGTTGCCACACTATGGCTTTGCTGACAGATAGGGGAATTTTCGTCCCGAATGTGTGGGGGGAAACTTCTGTTTCTGGCAAGCTGTAAACCCACCCATGACCTCCACCCCATATCACAGTCCAGATCCAGGGAGGTTATAGCAAGAGCGATTACCCCCCAAGACTGATCTCAGGATCTCCCTACAGTTCACAGGGCAGGAGCTGAGCTGCCTCTGAAAACTACAAAATGGTGTGTCTCCTCAGTGGCTTCTAGCCCCCAGGGGTGGAAGCCTACGCATTCCCCAAATACTGGTCCCAAAGTCCATAGGGCATTAACCTCTTACTTTGTCCTAGGCATGTTTATGTTGATAATTCTGGCGTCGCCACAGCTGCTGGTGTTCTGGGGTCTCTCCAGTCGGCTGCTGGCCCTGCCGCCCTGGGGCTAAAACCTCGGCTCACGGGGACCTGGGCTTGGCTCGGCTCGGCTCCCTGCGCTCTGCACTCTGCCAGCTCCCAGAGCACTGTGCTGGTCCTTCCTGCAGGGCTGCTGGGCTGTCCTCAGCAGGAGGTTAGCTTCTCTGTGTTGTTCTGTGGGTGCTGGGTTTCCAGAAGTTGTTCAGAGTCCCCTTTTACATAGTTTGGGGGGAATCTAGGGGCAGAGTGGATTGGATGAGCTGTTTCTACTCCGCCATCTTGGCTCCATATGCTCTGTTTTTCATAGAAAGATTTGAGAAGCATAGATCTTTAGACCTAAAAGCCATCTCAGAGCTAATCCAACAGTTTCATTTCACAGATATGGAAACTGAGACCCAGACAGTTGTGATGATTTACTAAATATTGCACTGCTTGTTAGTGGCAGAATTGGGCTCCAAACCAATGTCTCCTCACTCCTAGTCTACACTTCTGAAGTCTCTTAATTATACTCCACACCAATATTTCAGTATGTAACTATAGAAAAACATTTTTTGAGCATTTGCAAGATTTATTTTTTGAGTTACCTGTCCCAAGAGTAGACAAATCTATCTTTAGGTATCAAATATTTTCCCTTCGTGACCAAAAACACGTTCATTTTGTAAGCCAGGCTAAATTCTATGATTTGTGGTTCACAAACAGAACAAACGTAAGTAACTTATTTAGGTACAGCATATGCAAATGGCCTCACTAGACCCATGGCAGTTTTTTACATAAGAAATCTGAACTTAATTTCTTTGCTAAGTCTAATTATTAAATTTAATGCTTACCTTTTAAGCATCTACTGTGTGTAGATCCCTATGCTAAACACTAGGGAGATTCACAAGTTAGGCAAGGTATCTATCCTTAAAGATCTTATGTTCTAGAAGGGGGATTAAGGCACAGAGTCATAAAACAGAAGAATACATGATAAGTATCTAAAAGCTATAGCAAGAAAACTAATATGTGGGCCTATTGGAGAAGGTGCTTTCCAAAGAGAGCATAAGAAAAAGCTAACTGGAAGGGTTGACATTTGAGTTGGGCTTAAAGAATGGATAAGAATCCAACAGGTAAAAAGAAGATAAAATATTCCATGTAAAATAAACAAAACATATAACTGCACAGAGACAAATGAGTACAATGTATGTTTGGGTCAAAGAGTTTGGTTGGAGTATATGGAGTACATGAAGTCAAGTAACATGTGACCTGAATTGAAAAAGAAGCATAATGTTAGTTTATGGAGCCCCTTATATGATAAGCAAAGAAGTCTGAACTTTGTTCAAATGGCAGGAGGAACCACTGAATGTTTGACTGTAAACAAACTGATGGCTAAGTGAATTATGGAATATGAGCATAATGAAATTGTATTGTACCATAGGAAGTGATAAAATGGATGGGTCCAGAGAAAATGGGGAATAACTATATAACCCAATGCAAAGTATAGTGAGAAGAATCAGGAACACAATATATGCAAGGACAACAATATGGTAAAGGCAAACAACTTTAAAAGACTTGAGAACTCTGATCGATGCAGTGACCAACTATGATTTCAGAAGGCCAATGACATTTGCTATCCTCTTGACAGAGAGGGGATGTACTCAGGATACAGAATGAGACATACATTTTTGGACATTGCCAATGTGGTATTTTGCTGTGCTTGACTATATATTTTTGTTATGAGAATTTGATTCATTCATTGATTTATTCACTTATTGTTTATTTGTTTATTTCTGTGTGATGGTGGAGGAGGAAGGGAAAACAAATGCTTGGCATTTGCTGTTGTGGTTGTGGTTGTTTTTAAAGACTAGGTATCCCTTTCTTGCTGAGGCTGGAAGTTCAAAGGTTTGATCCTCCTCCTTGGAAACTTTGAAACTCAGGAATTTTTACCTACTGTGTCTCCAACCTGGGTCATTTTGCTCCTCCTTAGACAACCTGGTAAACTTCCTTCTCCTGGAAGGTCCCTACATTGATGCCAGACAATGTGGACACCTGACTATCTAAGCCTACTATAGTCTCACACTCCCTGAGTTCAAGAAATCTGACCTGGGATTACAGGAGCATAGCACCATGCCTAGCATACAATGTTTGTTCATTGAAAAGAAAAAAGAGAAAACAAAGCTTTTATCGATAACTTACAGGGAATTTCATTTAGCTTTTTCTTATGCTCTCTTTGGAAAGCACTCTCCAATAGGCCCACATATTAGTTTGCTTGCTATAGCTTTTAGATACTTATCATGTATTCTTGTATTTTATAACTCTGTGCCTTAATCCCCCTTCTAGAACATAAGATCTTTAAAGATAGATACCTTGCCTAATTTGTGAATCTCCCTAGTGTTTAGCATAGGGATCTACACACAGTAGATGCTTAAAAGGTAAGCATTAAATTTAATAATTAGACTTAGCAAAGAAATTAAGTTCAGATTTCTTATGTAAAAAACTGCCATGGGTCTAGTGAGGCCATTTGCATATGCTGTACCTAAATAAGTTACTTATCTTTGTAATGAATATGAATTGAATTCTAAAAAAATAACTTATTCTGAGATAGTCTTTCTGCAAGATTTTAGTTTGAGTCTGAATACTACTACTTACTACCCATTTGACCTTGGACAAAATATAAGTTATTATTTTTCATGATTTGTACTTAAATGACCTCACTGGTCAAGTGATGGAAAACTTGATTGATAAGTAACATTTTTATTTACCTTGTGTTATATATTACTTGTTTTGAGTAAAAATTCCTACCCATCCTTGAAGGGGTGTTTTTTTTTCCTTTTTGTCTCTAGTGCCTGGCTTAGGGCAGGTGCCTACAGCTACCTGTATTAACAGATTTAAAGTTGGACCCTAGAGATCACTAGGTTCAACCTCCCTTCATTTTACAGAGGAGCACATTGAGGTCCAGAGAGGTTAAAGAATTTTCCAGGAGTCACATAGCTAGGAAACAGCAATACTGAGACTTGAACCCAGGTCCACAACTAGAAATCCTGTATTCTTTCTACTCTTCCACCCTGCCTTCGTTCCTCAATTGAACTGAATCATCTGGCTTTTCCTTTGTCCATCTTGTTCCCTTCAGTTGCCTTTTCTTTTTGCAGGACAGTGTTTAGAGGTATGTTAACTCCCACCCTGGTATTTAGCTGTGCTGCTTGTCTGCTTTCTTGCCTCTAAAATCCCTCACTTCCAGGAAGGATGAAATGCAAATCCCAAAGGTTTGGCCCTTTCCTAAATCTCTACACTTTTGACTGGCTCTGCCTCCCAGTCCAACATCTTCCACTCTGCCACAATTGCCCACCAGGTTGACCCCTCATTTCTGATGGCTGGAGGCAAGGCTCTGACATCCAATCAGACCAGTTTCTCTAGTCTCACAAGGTTAAATCAATAAAGGCAGCATGCTATTAAAGTGTCCTGAGGAAAAGATTGTGCCAATCTTTTTATGTAAGATAAGTTTAGCTTTGGGGGGTTGTTTATTTTTTTTAAAGAAAGACATATATTTTAAATCTTTAAAGCAATGATTTAATTCTTGGTACCTAGCAGCATTTCAGTTCTTTCAAATGACACAGAGAGGGAGATTTCTTCTTTGATGTAGGCATTATTGTTTTCCTTTGATCTCCCCTCATCTTCCTCACTTTTCACCGTTAAGATGGGCAAAGTTATGGTGCAGGATCACAAAACACTGTGGTCTGGGATCCTGGATGTGCTGAATTATTTGACTTGATAAATGAATCAGTGTAAAACCCCAAATTGAATGATAAGTGATCTGAAGTTTACCCTTCCTTTCTTCTGCCCCTGGGCCCTCACTTTTATCACAATGAGCCAGTTGCCTATCAGGGGCAATTCTTCCCATGCTTGTGAAAAAAGGTAGGTCTCTTCCTTTCTTTCCTTACCACCCCTACACGATTAAAATCCTGATGAGAGCTCTAAGACACAATTTTTTCTTCTTTTAGAAGAGAGGGCAGCCCATTAACTCTCAGGGGTATACACAGAATGTTCCCTCTTTAGCCAGGTAATTAGTCTGCATCTTCCCACAGACAGCTTGTCCCAAAGCCCATAAACAACACCCAACCACCCTTGTGTCCCTTATCAATCCAGAAGGGGGCAGAGGCCTCTTTAATTTCCTTTTTTCATCAATCAGATGGGAATGAACAATGAACCATTTCCTCAGACAGCAGGACCAAGGGAGAGCTCATCTTGTTCAGAGGCAGATACATGCCCTGAGGGGTGACAGTTTGATTCTAATCCTTGGAGTCAAAGACAGCAAGTAAAGAAGAAGCTGATAGAGGGGTTTGAAATATAAAAATGGCCACTGAGAGGGTCAGTTCTGGTATCACCTTATCCTGAAAAGCAGAGCTAAACATTTGAGAAAAAAATTGGATTTCAATGATAACTCTAGAAAAGTCGGGATTATTGATGGGATGCCCCTCTCTATCAGTTCCTCTTGCCACAGAGAAGTAAGGGGGATTTGGAGAAAGAAGAAAGATCTATAAATAAAGGTAAAACCTAGAATGTAGTACTACTAATAATATCACAACCCTTTTAAAGCCCTTTCCAAACCAGTATCTCAGTTGTCAAATTGTAACTTGTAAAGTGAGAGTCTGACCAAGTTATTCTCCTACTAAAGAAGCTTTGGTGACTCCCCCATTACCTTTAAGATAAAATACAAACTTCTCTGTTTTGAACTTAAAGCCCTTCACAATCACTGCTATAAATATTTTTGTACATGTAGGTCCTTTCCCCTTTTTTATGATCTGTTTGGGATACAGAACTAGTAATGGCATTGCTGGATCAAAGGGTATGCACAGTTTTGTAGCTCTTTTGTCATAGTTCCAAATTGTTCATCAGAATGGTTGGATCAGTTTACACTCCACCAACAATGCCTTAGTGTTCCAATGTTCCCGTGTCTCCAACATTTTCTCATTTTCCATTTTTTATCATATTAGCTAACTGGGTGGGTAGGTGTGAGGTGGTACCTCAGAGTTGTTTTGATTTGCATTTCTTTAATCAATAGTGATTTAGAGCATTTTTTTCATATGACTATAGATAACTTTTATTTCTTCATCTGAAAACTACCTATTCTTATCATTTGACCTGTTATCATTTGGGAAATGACTTGTATTCTTATAAATTTGACTCAGTTCTCTATGTATTTTAGAAAACAGGCCTTTGTCAGGTATCGTACATTTCTTTTGAGATACTTCAATTCGGCTTTGCTCATAGAGCACAGCTCCTTCTCTAATGAGGACATGCCATGCTGGGTGGTCCTGTGCCAGTGTCTCTCATGTCACACAATCAATTTCAAAGTTCTTAAGAAAGACTTTAAGAGTGTCCTTGTACTGATTTTTCTGACCACATGTGAACACTTGTCCTGTGTAAGTTCTCCATAAAATAGTCTTTTGGCAAGTATACTTTTGGCATTCAAACAACATGGCCAGCCCATTGGACTTGCAATATTTGCAGTAGAGTTTGAACAATTGGCAGTTTAGTTCAAGAAAGGACCTCCATGTCTGGTATCTTATCCTGCCAAGTGACCATCAGTATCTCCTAAGTCAATTCAAATGAAAGCAATTTAGTTTCCTGGCATAGCACTAGTATACTGTCCAGTTTTCACCAGCATGCAACAATGAGGTCAGCACAATGGCTCTGTAGAACTTCAGTATGGTAGTCAGTCTAATACTTCTTCTCCCCACACTTTCTTTTAGAGCCTCCAGAACACTGATCTGGCTCTGGAAATGCATTGCCAACCTTATTATCAAGGTGTACATTCCTGGAAAGTACACTGCCAAGGTAACAGAATTTATCTACAACATTCAAAACTCCTCCATTTGCTGTACCCAATGGTTCCATGCATGAATGGTGTGGTGCTGGGTAATGGGGCACCTGTGTTTTCTTGGTCTTAATTGTTAGGCCAAAATTAGCACAAGCAGTAGAGAACCTATCCATATTTTGTTGCATTTCTGCTTCAGAGACTACAGTGAGTGCACAATCACCTGTAAAAAGAAAATCATGAACTAACACTACCTCCACTTTGGTCTTAGCTCATAGCCTTTTCAAGTTAAAGAATTTACCACGAGTGTAATAGCTGACTTTGATGCCACGTTTGTACTCACTGAATGCATTTGACATGATGACTGAGAGCATCATGCTAAAAAGCATGGGAGCAAGCGTGCAACTTTGTTTCACTCCATTGGTGACTTGAAAAGCATGAGAGCATCATCCATTATCTACAACCCAGTCAAGCATGCCATTGTGAAATTGATGTACTATGCTGATGGATTTCTCCAGGTGACCAAATTTTAACATAATTTTCTGTAAGCCCTCACAACTAACAGTACCAAAGGCCTTGGTTAGATCTATAAATGTTGTATACAGACCTCTGTTCTTCTCCTGGCATTTATCCTGGTGTTGTTGGGCAGCAAACAATATTATTGATTGTTTTTTGACCCTTTCAGAAGCCACACTGGCTCTCAGGTTGACAAACATCTTCCAGTACTCTGTTTCACACATTGCCTTTGTTACTCTTGTATCTTGTCTGTCTCTTCTCCTTATAATCATAACCTACTGCCAGTGTTTGCTGTGAAGGTGCATCCATGATGTTTATTGTGGTTAGATAAACAGAAGACAGTGTTGGTGATGAGGAGGTCATGAGATGCACAAGTCTTCAGTAGTGACCATTGCTGTTGCTGTTTCCAACTCCATATCCCCCCTAGGACTCCCTGCCATGTCTGGTAGTCTGAGCGTACTCTAGCATTAAAGTCACCCAAACCATACACTTATCCTCTTTTGCCACATTGATGATACACTTCTCTAAGTCTTCATAATATCTTTCTTTGACCTTATCAGAATTCATTATGGTGGGAGCATAGGCACATAAGCGGTGTGGTGTTTTCCTGCAAGGGGCAATTCCATTGTCACGAGTCCATCATTCACTCCTTTTGGTAGGCATACTAGCTTGTTGACTAGATTAGTTTTGATTGCAAAACCAACAACAACTTCATGGCACTCCTCTTCATGGTGGCCACTCCAGAAAAATGTGTATGCAGTGCTGACTTCAGTGATCTGGCCTTCATTTGACAGCCTCGTTTCACTCAGGGATGCCATTTGGAACTGAGTTCTCTTGCAAAAGGAGCTATTGTCTTTCAGGTCTACCTGATTTTATGTTACCTAAGAGTGTGTGCACATTCTATGTACATATGATGATTGGAATCATCTTTGCAGAAGTTTTTGTACATTTTTTGTGTGTTTTGACTATAGGGTGGGATCCCTGCCTGCTGCAGTAATCAGGCCAGGGCTGGGTAAGCAGACAATTTTTAGGGTACCTTTTCTAGCCTCTTCCTCACACCAGGAGGTGAGCAGTGTAGTCCTTAAAAAGCTTCTCAGACACCCAGGGACTACTGAATCCCTCTGCTGCTTCAGTCCAGTGAGACCACAACCCATGTCTGGGGCTGCCTATGTGCAGGGTTGTGACTACAGCTCCCAGTGTATCTACACTTGCTGCTTCCTCACTTGCCTGTTGTCACAGGACTTTGAGATAAGTAAAAGTGGTAAAATGGTATGGGTGATATCTTTTGATTTATTAGAAATCAATGTACATTTATTAAGCACCTATTGTAAACTAGGCACTGCTTTAAGTGCTGACTAGCTATAATATGGAGATAAGGCAAATGATGCTTTAAATATTAAAGTGGCTTAGGCTGAAATCCAACTGACTTCTAACATTTAACAGCAGGGTGATTTGGGGCAAGTTTCTTATACCTCTCAGTGTTCCCATGCAGCTCTCTGAAACTTTGTTACCAGGACTGCAGAACTGCTTTGTTAAATGAGGTTTCCTTTTCCAGAGCTTCCTTCACTATACATCATCAGAGGTGACAGAAAACCTTGGTGGGTAAGTAAGGGACTATTAGAGGCCAGTGTTCTCAAGGTGTGGTCTGGGGACCCCTGGGAGCCACAGAGACACTTTTAGGTGGCCTATGAGGTCAAAATTATTTTTATCATAATGATAGCGATGTTTTAATTTCTAATAAGGTAAATAGTGATAGATATAACCCATATAAGTAAAAGCTCTTCATGAAGGTCTCAATAACTTTTAAGAGTGTAAAGGTGTCCTGAGGACAAAAACTTTGAAAATTGCTTCTATAGGCATAATATGCCTAGATTTCAGTGAACAATTTGCTAAAAGTAAGCAGCTAGATGGCTCACTGAATGGAGTGAATTCAAATCCTGCCTCATTTGCTGGCTGTATGTCCCTAAGCACTTCACTTAACTTTTGTCTGCCTTGATTTGTACATGTGTAAAAACAAGGATAATAACAGCACCTGCCTTTCAGGGTAGTTGTGAGAAGAAAATGAGATAATATTTTTAAAGTGCTATGCAAAAATTAAAGGGGAAATGGGCAAAATGGAATAAGCATTTATCTAGTACCTACTACATGCCAGGCATTATTCTAAGTGCTTTAAAATATAGTCTATATAAATGCTAGTTGTTATCATTATTTATTATTGTTACAGAAGTCTGTAAGTCATTAGAGAGTTCAGAGAATCTAATATTCTATAGGGGAAATCAGTTCAAGAGGAATTAGAATTTCTTAAGAATGAAATTCTTTTTTTTTAAGCAAATGGGGCTAAGAAACTTTCGAAGGTTACACTGCCAATTATTTTTGTGTGGGTGTTAAGTATCTGAGGCCAGAACCAATCCAGGGTCCTCCCAACTCCAGGTTAGAGCTCTTACTCACTGTACCACCTAGCCACCCCAAGAATGAAATTCTTAAAATAAAAGCATCAATTCCATGATGAAGAGGAAAAAAGTGGAATTGCCTAAAGAGACTGATAGTGGCTAAGAAAGAGTTTATCAATTAACTACTTAAGTTTTTAAAAGATGCAAAAGGAAGTTGACTGAGAATGAATACAAAAGAATAGCATAACCCTGTAAGAATAATCTTGAGTGCTAAAGCCCAAGTGAACTGAACTTGATGTTAAATGTTGAAATAAGAAAGGCTTTTGATTTTGTTTTGTTTTGTTTTGTTTTTTTAAGATATAAGGCACAGCTTGTTTTCAAAAGCTATATGAGGATCAGAGAAGGGATAGGAATAATGATTTGGGTAAATGGGATGATGATCATAGGAGGTGAAGAAAAGCTTAAATTATTCAAAAATTTTATGCTCTTATTTTCTTTGCCAAGGAGAATTATCTTTGAATTGGAAGAGAAAGAACAAAAATGGTTAACAAGTCACTGAAACCACAGACAAACTAAGAGATAAAAAGAGCCTACCCAACTACCCTCTGTAATTTCCGATCATGAGGTCTAGATTGTCTACCAATTTCCATCCTCAAGTAAGAAAAGAACTGGCAGGTGTGATTGCAGAGCTATGGAAAGTGATTTTTGATTTTTGTCTTTGCCCTAGCTGTTCTCCAGGCCTGGGATGTTGTCCCTCACCTCTGTCTCTTGGGAATACCTTATTTCCTTCAAGATTTAGCTCAACTGACATTGAATTTCTTCATCTTTTCCCACCCAGCTGGTGCATCCCCCCAAAAACACCTACCTCTTATTCATTCGTATATGTTCTGTATGTATAAATATATGTTCAAGTTGTTACCTCCATTTAAGTGTTAATTCCTGGAGGACCTCATAGATTGTTTCATTTTTTTATCTTTGTACTCAGTGTTGACACAATGCCTGACATTTCTTGCATTAAGTGCTTTATAAATGCTTGTCAACTGATTCACAAAATTCTGTAGCACATTATTAAAAGTATGGTCTGTGTGTATTTAGAAAAGGAAGATGTTATCACTAAGGAATGGCATGTCTTCAATAATAATAGATCATGCCATACTAAATGTAGATAATGCAACTATATTTCAGGTGAAAAAATTGTCAGTCTCTTATGCTATCCTTATAGATGGTCTAGAAAGATGTGAACTAGCTATGTTTATAATTAGGCAGATCTGGAACTGCTTGTGATTGGCAAGGCATTGAGTAATCAGTGGATCAAGTTAGAAGACTTTTAGAGGAGTTCTCCATTAATCTGTTTTTGATCTTGTACTTTTTTTTTAAAAAAGTACTTTAATAAGAAGTAAGTGAAGCCTGGGGCAGCTAAGTGGCACAGTGTATAGAGCACTGGCCCTGGAATCAGGAGGAGCTGAGTTCAAATCTGGTCTCAGACACTTAACATAAAAACTAGCTGTGTGACCTTGGGCAAGTCACTTAACCCCAACTGCCCTCCAAAAAGCAAAAAAAAAAGATTTATAAAAAAAGAAGTAAGTGAAGCCACAGAAGGCATGCTTGTTAAATTTACAAATGACAGGAAGCTTAGAGTAATGCCCAACTTGTTGTTTGACAAAGTCAGTATCTAAAATGGTCTTTACAGTGATGTTCATTTATCATGACGTTCATTCAGAGAAGAACACAGGTCTTCTTATTAGTCTTTTAATTAAGTTGGGGTTGAAGTCTTTTTTCCTTTATTACCCCCCACTTCTGCAATAGTCAAGACAGTAAGATATCAAGCAGACTATATTAAAATGAAATTCAATAAAAATCAATGTAAGTAACATACTTTTGTTTTAAAAAATCAACTTCATAAATACAGGCCAAGAGCTAGACAGCAAATCTTGTGGAAAAGATCTTAGAGCATGACATGTCAGCCAAAAATATCTAATACAACCTTAGGTGCATTATTAAGAGGGCTTTAGTACCTGAAAAGAGGGGAGTTGATGGTCCCACTATACTCAGTCCTAGTCAAATTACATCTAGAATATAGTATTCAGTTCTGGGGTTCACATTGTAGAAAAGCCTAGTGGAGTATATTTTCCTTTTAAAAAGGGCAAACAGGATAGAGGACTGTGAACAATGCTAAATGTGGATACACTGAAAGAACTGGGAGTATTTAGCCTCCTAGAGTAAGAAAGACTTAATAATTATCTTCAAGTATTTGAAGGACTAAACTATGGAAGCAGAATTGGACTTGTTATGCTTGTTCCCAAAGGGCAGAAATAGGAACAAAGGATGGAAGTGTCAGAAAAATAGATATATGTTTAAAGTTAGTAAAGGCTTATTAACAATTAAAGTTGTCCAAAAGAGGAATAGGTTGCTTCAGGAAAGAATGAGTTGCTCCTCTCCTCACATCTCTCTCCCTTTTCATCGGTGAAAATCTTTAAACAGGTGCTGAATGCTCATTTGTTGGCAATGTTGTGGAGAATTATAGAATTTTCGAAAGGGAAGGACCAAAATATCCTGGAAATGGAACCAAGATGGTAGCATGCAGGCAGAAACTCAGTTGAATTCTCCCAACATTCCCCTCCAAACAACTTTAAAATAATGTCTCAAATCAAATTCTGGAGTGGCAGAGAAAAGAAAAGGTCAGAGTAAAAGATTTTTCCAGTCCAAGACAATGTGAGAGGTCAGCAGGTAAGGTCTGAGACACTGGAGTGGACATTCCAGGTTGCAGTGCCAGGGGAAAAGGAGCACTAGAATTTGTAGTCATAGAGGAGCAGAGACCCTGGTCACATTTCCAGAGTGAAGAGTATTTGTGGTCACTCACAAGGGAGTAGGGACCTTGGTCTCAGCTTTCCATTCAGGGGAAAAAAATAGATATTTAATGAAATCAAGAACTTTCAAGCATTCTTGATGAAAGAACCAGAATTAAGTAGAATATTTAACTTGCAAATACAAGACTCAAAAGAAGCACAAAAAGAAAAACACAAAAGAGAAATCAGAAGGGATTCAAAATGGTTAAACAATTTATATCCCTATATGGGAAGATGATACTTGTAACTCCTAAGAACTTTATCATTATTACTGCAGTTAGAAGCAATCTACAGGACAGAAGGCTCAGGTATGAATTGACTATGATGTAATGATTTTTAAAAATACAATTTTAAGGGGTGAGAAAGAGGGAAGCCCTTTGAGAATGGGGAAAGGGGTAGGAGAATGGAGAAAATTATTTCACATAAAAGAGGCATAAAATAGCTTTACTATTGGAAGAAAAGATAGGGGGATTGGAAGCCAGTACTTGAACCTTACTCTCATTAGAACTGGCTCAAAGAGGGAATAACACACACTCAGTTGGGTGTACAAACTATCTTATGCAAAAAAAAAAAAAAGCAAGAGGAAAAGAGGATAGAAATAAAGATAAATTAAGGAAGGCAGTGATCAGAGGCAAAATAGACTTTTGAGGAGTCATGGGGGAAAAAAGAGAGATAGAAAGATGAACAAAGAAAAAATAAGATGAAAGAGAAATTTCAGTTAGTAATCATAAATTTGAATGTGAATGGGATAAACTCACCAATGAGATGGGAGGGGATAGCAGAATGGATTAAGAACAAGTATCTAACAATGTGTTATTTGCAAGAAACATACTTGAACAGAGAAACATACACAGAGTAAAAATAAGGGACTAGAGGGGCGGCTAGGTGGCGCAGTGAATAGAGCGCTGGCCCTGGAATCAGAAGGACCTGAGTTCGGAGCCGGCCTCCGACACTTAATCCACACAAACAAAAACCTAGCCGTGTAACCTTGGGCAAGTTACTTAACCCCAATTGCCCTAAAGGGGCGGCTAGGTGGCGCAGTGAGTAAGAGCGCCGGCCTCGGAGCTGGGATGACCCGAGATCAGATCCGGCCTCAGAAAATGAGCACCCACGCATAAATAATGACTAGCCGTGTAACCTTGAGCAAGTTACTTAACCCCAATTGCTTAAAAAAAAAAAAAATAAGGGACTAGAGCAGATTATATTATACTTCATCTGAGGTTTTTAAAAAAGCAGGTGGCAAATCATGATCTAAGACAAAGCAAAAGCAAAAATAGACCTAAATAAAAGAGATAATCAAATAAACTACATTTTACTAAAAGGTACCATAGATAATAAAGAAATGTCAATATTAAACATATATGCACCAAATAACATAAGATCCAAATTATTTTTTTAAGCAATTGGGGTTAAGTAACTTCCCCAAGATTACACAGCCAGTTATTTTTGTGTGGGTGTTAAGTATCTGAGGCCAGAACTGATCCCAGGTCCTTCCGACTCTGGGCCAGCACTCTTACTCACTGCACCACTTAGCTGCCCCAAGATCCATATTCTTAAAAGAAAAGTTAAATGACTTATAGGAGGAATTAAACAGTAAAACTCTTCTAGTGGGGGACCTAAACTTTCCCTTCTAAGAACTAGATAAATCTAACAAAAAAAACAAACAAACAAAAAAGAAGTTGAAGAAATGAATAGAATTTTAGAAAAGTTACATGTAATAAACTGCTGGAGGAAATTGAATAGGAATAAGTAGTATACACTTTTCTCAATGGTAGATGTCATCTTCACAAAAATTGACCTTATATTAGGGTATAAAAACCTCATAACCAAATGAAGAAAAGAAGAAATATTAAATGCATTTTTGTATACCATATTGCAATAAAAATATATTCAGTAAAGAGCCATATAAGCATAGATTAAATATTAATTGGAAACCAAAAAACCTAATCATAAAGAATCAGTGGGTCAATGAACAAATCATAGACACAATAATTTCACTAAAGAGAATGACAACAATGAGACAATATAACAAAATTTTTGGGATGCAGCCAAAGCAGTACTTAGGGGAGAATTCGTATCTCTAAAAGCTTATGTTAATAACAGAAAAAGAGCAGGTCAATGAATTATGCAAGCAACTAAAAAATAGTAAAAGAAGAAATGACAACTCTCCAGTAAAAACTAAACTGGAAACCCTGAAAATCAAAGGAGAGATTAATGAAGATGAAAAAAAATCATTGAACTAAAAATAAAACTAGTGGTTGGTTTTATGGGGAAAAACCCCCAGTAAAATAGATAAAACATTGGTTAATTTGATTTTTTAAAAGAAAGAAGAAAATCAAATTAGTAGTATCAAAAATGAAAAAGAAAAATTCACCACCAATGAAGATTAAATTAAAACAATTATTAGAAGATATTTTACCTAATTACATGCTCATAAGTCTAATGATATAAGTAAAATGGATAATTATTTGAAAAACATAAATTGTCCAAATTAACAGCTCATGAAAGAGAATACTTAAATAACCCTATCTTAGAAAAAGTTGAACAAGCCAACAATGAGCTTCCAAAGAAAATACCAGAATGAATACCTCAGTACCAGATGAAGTCACAAAGGAATTCTACCAAGTCTAAAGAATAATTAATTCCAATACTGTATTAACTGTTGGGAAAAATAGGCAAAGAAGGAGCTCTACCAGTTTCCTTTTATGACATGCATGTGGTACTCATACCTAAATGAGGAAGAACAAAAACAGAGAAAGGCAACAATAGATCAATTTCCCTAATGAATATTGATACAAAAATTTTATATGAAATATTAGTAAGAAGATTATAGCAATATATCACAATGATCATACACTTTGACCACATGTGATTTTTTTTTTAAAACCAGGAATACAGCTCTGGTTCAACATAGGAAAACCATCAGTAATGATTGACGATACCAATAACAAAAACAACAAAAATCATGTGATTATCTCAAAAGGGGCCAAACAAACTTTTAACAAAATACAACAAAATACAGGTATACATAGAAAGAGGGCACAGTACCAATTGAATAGGAAGGGATGATACTTAAAAGGTGAAACTGAGAGGTGAGAGAGGAATATAATGAGAGGTAATGGGGAGAGACAGAATGGGGTAAATTATCTCATAAAGAAGAGGTAAGGGAAAACTTGCAATGGAGGGGAAGAATAGGAAGGCAAAAGGGAATGGGTCAACCTTACTCTCATTGAATTTGGCCTAGAGGAGGGAATGACATATACACTAAATAAGGTCCTCACCCTACGGGAGAGTAGGGCAGAGGGGGATGAGAGGGGAATGATGGAGGGAAGGGAAGATTTGGGGTGGGGGAAGTTAGAAGCACATACTTTTGAAAAGGGCCCTCTACAGGGTCAAAGTAGAGAATAGAACAAGTGGGGGACAGGGATAGGATGGAGGGAAATATGGTCAGTCTTTCACCATACATCCACTATGGAAATGTTTTGTGTAGCTACACATGTATGACCTATATTGAATTGCCTATCTTCCCAGTAAGGGTAGGTGATGAGGGAGGAAGGGAAAGAATCTGGAATTCAAATTTTTAAAATCAAATGTAAAAAATATTTATCTATAATTTTTATATGCAACTGGGAAATAAGATATATAGGCATTGGCATATAGGGATCCATCTTGCCCTACTGGAAAGTTGGATGGGGGATGGGGGAGGATATAAGAGAAAGCAGATTGGGGGGCGGAGCCAAGATGGCGGAGTAGAAACAGCTCATCCAAGCCACTCTGCCCCCAGATTCCACCCAAACTATATAAAAGGGGACTCTGAACAACTTCTGGAGCCCCAGCACCCACAGAACGACACAGAGAAGCTAACCTCTCGCTGAGGACAGCCCAGCAGCCCTGCAGGAAGGACCAGTGCAGCACTCTGGGAGCCGGCAGCGTGCAGAGCTCAGGAGCCAAGCCCAGGTCCATGTGAGCCTAGGTTTTAGCCCCAGGGTGGCAGGGCCAGCAGCCAGCTGGAGGAACCCCAGAACACCAGGAGCTGTGGAGACTCCAGAATTATCAACATAGACATGCCTAGGACAAAGTAAGAGGTTAGTGTCCTATGGACTTTGGGACTGATATTTAGGGAATGCATCGGCTCCCTCCCCTGGGGGCTAGAAGCATTGGGACACAAAGACTCACCTTCCTCTAATGGAAAAGTCGATGGGGGTATGGGAGAAGGTATGGGAGAGAGCAGATTGGAGGAAGCGATATCTTGTGGGACTGCTATTCTTCGAGGTTGGGTAGGGGAATAATGGGGGGGAAATGATTGTAACTCAAAATTTTGCAGAAATGAATGATGTAAAACAGAAGTTAATAAAGCATTTGTTTTAAAAAAAAGAGAAAGCAGATTGGGGGAGGGGTTATACAGTGAGATCGCTATTTTGGGGTGGTGGGTAGGGGAAAGATGGGGAGAAAATTTGTAACTCAAAATCTTGTGGAAATGAATGATGTAAACTAAAAATAAACATAAAATTCTGTTTTAAAAGTAAAAAACTAGGAAAAGTTTCACAGCAATTTCTCTGACAAATGCCTCATTTTATTTTTTTTGCTTTTTGGAGGGGGGAAGGTAGGGCAATTGGGGTTAAGTGACTTGACCAAGTTCACACGGCTAGTTTTTGTGTTGTGTCTGATTCCGGATTGGAACTCAGGTCCTCCTGCCTCCAGGACTGGCACTTTATTCACTTCAATACCTAGCCACCCCCGAATGCCTCATTTTTAAAAAAAATAAAAAACAGAGTCAAATTTATAAGAATATAATTCTTATATAAACAAGCAGATTTCAGACAAAAAATCAAAGCTATTTATAGTCATATGAAAAAATGCTCTAAATTATTATTGATTAGAGAAACACAAACTAAAAATCTCTGAGGCATAATCTCATTATATATCAGATTTGCTAATATGACAGAAAAGGAAAATAACAATTAGGATGGTGAAAAAATTGGGACACTAATGTCCTATTGGTGGATTTGTGAACTGATCCAACCATTCTGGAAAGAAATATGAAACTACACCCAAAGGGCTATAAACTGTGCCTAATTTTTGGCCCAGCAATACTACCACTGGGTCTATAATGCAAAAAGGTCAAAGTAAAAAAGGAACATATATATATGTAGCAACTCTTTTAGGATTTTTTTTTTTTATATTTGAAACACTTAATTTTAAGACCTCGAATTTCAGAACCATTCCCTTCTTTCCTTGTCACCCATTCCCTCTTGGGAGATAAGCAATTCAGTACATGTTGTACATGTCTAGCTATGCAAAACTTTACCATAGTATATATATTGTACAAGGCTGCTTATAATTCCCTCCCACCCATCCCACCCCCCACCTGGTCCATTCCCTACTTGATCCTGTCCCTCTTCTATAGTGGGTACTTCCAACCTCCCCTCCCCCCAACAATGCCCTCCCATCCATCATCCCTCCTCTCCTCCCCCTTCCCCCTATTCTGCTACAGGTTAAGATATCCCATTTAGTATGTATGTCATTCTCTCCCTGAGCAAAATTCAATGAGAATGTGGTTTTGCCTTTTTGTCTTCCTATTCTTCCCCTCCCAGGCAGCCACTTCCCCTTGCTTCTTCTACATGACATAGTTTACCCTACCCTGTCTCTCCCCATCTCCTCTTGCCACTTTCCTCTCTCATCTCATAATTTCACCTATTGAGTCCTCCCTTCCCAGCAAATGCAACCTATGCCCTCTATCCATATATAACTGTAAACATAGGTACACACATTCACATATGTATTCATATGACCATACACCCTTCTTCCATTATTTTCATACTGAGAAAGATTTCATCAGTCACAGTTATTGTTTTTCCATATAGGAATGTAAATAGCTCAACTTTGATAAGTTCCTTTTGATTTCTTTTCCCTGATTACCTTCTCAGGCATCTCTTGCTTCTTGTGTTTGGATGTCAAATTTTCTATTCAACTCTGTTTTTTTCCTCAAGAATGCTTGAAAGTCCTCTATTCCACTGAAAGACCATATTTTCCCCTGAAACAAAATACTCAGTTTTGCTGGGTAGGTGACCCGTGGGTTCATTCCCAGTTCTTTTGCCCTCTGGAATATCATATTCCATGCCCTTCGATCCCTCAGTGTAGAAGCTGCCAGGTCCTGGGCTATCCTGATTGTGTTTCCACAATATTGAAATTGTTTCTTCCTGGCTGCTTGGAGTATTTTCTCCTTGATCTGGGGATTCTGGAACCTGGCTATAATATTCCTGGAAGTTTTCTTTTTGGGATCTTTTTCAGGAGGTGATCTGTGGATTCTTTCAACCTCTATTTTGCCCTCTGGATCTAAAATATCAGGGCAATTTTCCTTGAGAATTTCTTGAAGGGTGTTTTCTAGGTTCTTTCTTTGATCATGGCTTTCAGGTAGTCCAATAAGTTTTAAATTGTCTCTCCTGGATCGATTTTCCAGGTCAGTGGTTTTTCCCATGAGATATTTCACATTGCCTTCTAATCTTTCATTTGTTTGGATTTGCTTAACAGCATCTTGATTTCTCATAAAGTCATTAGCTTCCATTTGCTCCAGTCTAACTCTGAAGGAATGAATCTCCTCAGTGAACTTTTGAGATTCTTTTTCCATCTGGCAAATTTGACTTTTTAAGGCATTCTTCTCCTCATTGCCCTTTTGGGCCTCCTTTGCCATTTGAGTTAGTCTATTTTTAAGGTGTTGTTTTCCTCAGTCAGGCTGTTGACCCTCATTTCTCATACTTTTCCTGCATCCTTCTCATTTCTCTTCCCAATTTTTCCTCCACTTCTCTTATTTGATTTTTAAAGTCCTTCTTAAGGTCCTCTATGGCCTGCAACCCGCTCATATTTTCCTTTGGGGTTTTTGGAGTAGGATTTCTGACCTCACTGTCCTCCCCCTGTTCTATGCTTCGATCCTCTTTGCCCCCAAAATAGGAGTCTAAAGTTGCATTTTTCTGTTTAATTTGTGTCTTTTGCCTTGGCATGTTGCCACTTAATTACTTGACTTTTGGGCTTGTTGCCACACTATGGCTGGGCCGCCAGACAGGTGAACTTTCGTCCCAAATGTGTGGGGGGCAACTTCCGTTTCTGGCAAGCTGGAAACCCTCCCATGACCTCCACCCCAGATCACAATCCAGATCCAGGGAGGTTAAAGCAAGAGCGATTACCCCCCCCCCCCCCAAGACTGATCTCTGGATTTCCCTACAGTTCACAGGCCAGGCGCTGGAGCTGCCTCTGAAAACTACAAAATGGCGTGTCTCATCAGTGACTTCTAGCCCCCAGGGGAGGAAGCCGACTTGTTCCCCAAATACTGGTCCTAAAGTCCACAGGGCACTAACCTCTCACTTTGTCCTAGGCATGTCTAAGTTGATAATTCTGGAATCACCACAGCTGCTGGTGTTCTGGGGTCCCTCCAGCCGGCTGCTGGCCCATCTGCCCTGGGACTAAAACTGCGACTCAGGTGGACCTGTGCTAGGCTCCCTGCACACTGCACGCTGCCAGCTCCCAGAGTGCTGCGCTGGTCCTTCCTGCAGGGCTGCTGGGCTGTCCTCAGCGGGAGGTTAACTTCTCTGTGCCATTCTGTGGGTGCTGGGGCTACAGAAGTTGTTCAGAGTCCCCTTTTACATAGTTTGGAGGTAATCTGGGGGGAGAGTGCCTTGGACATGCTGTTTCTTCTCAGCCATCTTGGCTCTGCCCCTCAAAATAAAAAAAAAAATCTGTAGCAACTCTTTAAGTTGGCAAAGAAATACAAATTGAGGGGATACCCATCATTTGGAGAATGGTTGAAAAAGTCATAATGTAAGATTATGATAGAATATTATTGAACAATATGAAAGTAAAAGTAAGATATTTTCAGAAAAACCTGGGAAGACTTATATGAACTGATACAAAGTAAAGTAAGAAGAACCAGGAAAATATTGTGCATAGTAACAACAATATTGTAAGGTGATCAACTGTGCATGGCTTAGCTATTCTGATCAATATAATGATGCAAAACAATTCCAAGATACTTCTAAAGAAAAATACTATTAACCTCCTAAGAAGAAAAAAAAAACTGCTATAGATTAAAGTATATATTTTTTCATTTTCCTTATATTTCTAGATTTTTTTTTTGCAACATGGCTAATGTAATTATGCTTGGTCATTACAATGATAAGAATTCTTATGTCTTACCAGTTACTTTACAATGTTGTTGTCATTGCATAAATTGTTCTGCTGTTTCTGTTCATTTCACACTGAAATGTTTCATATAATTTTCTCAAATGTCTCTGGATTCACCCTTTACTTTGTCATTGTTCCTGTTCAGCCATTTCAGCTATATCCCTCTCTTTGTGACCCTATTTAGGGTTTTCTTGGCAAAGATACTGGAGAAGTTTGCCATTTCCTACTCCAGCTCAGTTTATAGAAGCAAACAGGGTTAAGTGACTTGCTCAAGGTCACACAACAAGTGTCTGAGGTCAGATTTGAACTCAGGAAGATGTCTTCTTGACTTCAGGTCCAACACTCTATCCACTACATCACCTAGCTGCCCCATCCTTTATTTTATTTTGATATAATATTCCATTGTATGCATATAGCATTCTTTTCAGCCATTCCAATTTTCAGCCATTTAGAACTCATTAGTTTCTAGTTTTTTTATTACCAGAAAAAGAGTTGCTAGAAATGTCTTTGCATGCCTGAGTCTTTTTTTGAGGATATAACTCTACCATGGTATTACTGAGTCAAAGGGTATATAGATGAATGATTTTTTTAAATATACTTCCAAATCTCAGTAGGTATTCATTTGTATACTTCTGCAGAAATAGTCTTTTATGTATCTAATTAAATAATTAAGCCTTTATTTTATTTTTTGTCATTTTAAAGCAAAATCCAGTTTTTAGGCATAGTTGAATCTTAATAAGCATAGTATGGAATCTTAATTGAAAAATACAATGCAAATAAATTATCTAATTCCCCTTCACTCTCCAACAAATGCTCTTAGTATTCATTCACTAATTCATTAAACAAGCATTTTTTCAAAACAGTTTCATGGGGTCTGCTATCACAAGAGCACACCAGGGAGAAGCTGTATGATTGGGTTATAATATAATCTAGGAACATTGCTGCTAGAGAAATATTATTACCACATATGTGTTTAGCCTGATTATAGTCTACTCTTTCCCCCAAAATCTAAGTTCTTACAAAAATGGGAATTTTCTTCATAACAGACTTTTAGCAAAAGAATAAGCAAAAAGTTAATGGAAATGAAGAGAACATCTTTATTTGGTTGACAAATGGGTGAAAGTTCACAATAATTGATTCTAAGTAAGGTCTTTTCTGCACATTTTTGAAAACCATTTGCCCACATGCGTTTCTCTTTTCAAAGAGATCTCGTTTTTGGACGAGTAGTTTATATTCTCCAGGATGGGACTCAGCCTGTGTTCAGACCAATACAGCAAGGAAACCTCATATAACCAGCATGGTTTTTCAATGTTAATTAAAATTTGCAGTTAAGTCATTCATCTATATACCCTTTGACTCAGTAATACCATGGTAGAGTTATATCCTCAAAAAAAGACTCATGCAGTTAAATATATTCATCTACTTCATATTTTTAAATTTTGTACCCAAATCAGTCCTCTTTCTGTCCAACCATTTAGAGTATTCGGGAATCTTTCTTTTTTTATTTATAAAGTGCTTTATAAGACTTAAAGTTCTGTATGAATGCTTGTCATTTATCATCAGCATCATTATCATCATTTATCATCACCATATTTTGTCTTCTGTTCGTGTAGGACTCAGATTTACAAAAACATCCTCTTTGTTTTTTTAACTTTAAATTTTTTGGTCTTTATAGATTTGTTTACTTTTAGTTTACAATATTCAGTTCCACAATTCCTTGAGTTTCAAATTTTCTCCTCCTCCCTGCCCTCCCCCCACCATGGCAGCATACAATCAAGTATAGGATCTGCAAATACTTTCACATTAGTCATTAGTCAGGGTATAAAGAAGGATTGTAATGGATGGAATGAACAATGGGAAAGAGGAAACAAAACCAAACAAGAAAAAGAGAGCTGGTAGTTTGCTTCAATCTGTATTCAAACTGTTCTTCCTAGTTCTTTCTCTGAATGTAGGCATCTCTCTCCCTCATGAGTCTTTCTGGAGTTGACTTATAACCCTGCATTGCTGAGAAGAGTTCAGTCTATCAAAGCCAGCTGTCACACATACATTGTTTCTGTGATTGTGTACAAATTTCTCCTGGTTCTGCTCTTCTCACTCTGCATCAGTTCGTATAAGCCTCTCCAGGTTATTATGAATTCTGAGTGCTCCTCATTTCTTATAGCACAATAGTGCTCCATTACATGCTTATACCACAACTTGTTTAGCCATTCCCCAATTGATGGGCACCCCCTTAATTTCCAAGTCTTTGCCACCACAAAAAGAGCTGCTATAAATATTTTTGTACATATGGGTCTTCCTCCTGCTTCTATTGATCTCTTTGGGATACAACTCTAGAAGTGATATTGCTGGGTCAAAGGGTGTGAAATTACTTATAGCCCTTTGGGCATAGTTTCAGATTGCTCTCTTTCTTTTAAGATCTCAAAGTATTTCAGGGTCATCCTTCAGAAGATCAGTTCTACTTGTGCCATCATGTACATGTAGGCAATATAGAATACCAGTTTGATTCTCTTCTGAGGCTAGGATGTAGCCTAAAATTTCCTGAATCTTTGGTATTATTTCCTTTTCTGGTAATTTGTTTATTTCTTCTGAAAGAATATTATCAAAAAGTAAATGCAATTTCAGCTAAAGACTTGTGTTATTGAGTTCCTGTTATTAATGATTACTTCTCTCTGCCCTCCAAGAGGCCTTTGTCTTTAAATAACATCAAGAAGAGTCAAATCGGTTGTCAAAACTTTTCGTAACTTTCTCATGCTTTCTGTCTCACTTTCTCATGCATTTCCAAGACTCTACACACAATATTCATAGATGTTGAATGGTTCTGTGTACAAGTAAATGGCAATGACTGGGAACGGGGTAGTCCATTAGCTCAAATATATCTATGATCTCATTAGATAAAGATGATACCCCAGCCTTGTCTGCCCATCCTGTGTGACCTTTCTCCATGTCCTCCTATTCATTTACCAGAGGGAGTCCACCAAACATTCTGGAGTCCTTCCTAACTTTCTCCTGACATTATCAGAGGGGATCACTATTTTTGTTCACCTATCATCTCACACCTTCTCTCTTTGACTGTCTCTTTACTTTTAACTCTTTAATCATCTTCTTACCCCAGTTCTCCAGATTTCTTCATTGATTACATCATTCACCTCTCTGTTGCCCTCTGTGATATTCATTCAATTTTTCAGAGACCATTATCTTCCATATCTCATTGCCATAAGGCAATAGAATGTTGGTAGAATGTTGTGTTTTTTTTTTTAATGTGCCTTTGTTTTCATAAGAGAGAGTCATGAAAGGAGCATTGCAATTTTCTGAGGTGAATGTAATCTATCTCTCTTCCATTCAACTTGAATCTCACTTTGTTATCTATCTTTATTTCTTGTCTTACATATACATATGGAACAACCAGCTCCTATAGGCTGTCCATCCAAATGCATGTATATGGATTTTTTTCAGGGCTTTTTATATAATTAATGTGAGCAACACCCAGTTTGGAGATTCTTCCTAATGGCTTAGGTCAGCAATTTGTCTCAAATCATAGCCTTAGAGATTTTCCTGAGTCACTGGTCACATAACCAACATATTTCAGAGGCAGGAACTGAAGCTGTCCCTTCTTAACTCCAAAGCCAGCTTTCTTTCCACTTTACCATGCTACCTCTTGTGCAAATAATATAACAAGTAATTAAAACAAATTCAGTTAAGCAGGAGGGGGAATTTGTTACTAGAGTGGCTCACAGATGGGTGTTATTAACAATATGTACCATCTGGTAGCTTCATATTTTAACCAATTATTCTTACTAACTAGGAGCTATATGTAGTCATTCATATGCTACTGAAGGAGTTTGCATCATCAACATGAATATGTATTAAGTTTTTAAATTGCACAATCTTTAAAAATCACCACTTAACATTTTTGTGCCCTTTACATTTTATTGTTCTTGGAAAGGCTTCAGTTGCCCTGCCTGAGTTGTAGATCTATATACTGCATAGGTCAGGGGATGTCACTCCATTGCTCCGGCATCTAAAGCAATTTCCAATTGCTTAAATGATAAAATACAAATTTCTTACTTTGTGGTTTATGTCTCCAACTTGAATCTGGCCCCAAATATATTTTCTACTGCTGCCTTTTTCTTACTTTTCACTTCAGCAAAATTGGAGTGAAGACTTTCCCCTGGCCTCTCTCACCTTTGTGTATTTTTATATACCATGTCCTATACTGTAAACCTGCTTCTTCCATACTCTTGGCCTGTTAATATCCTCCCTTTCTTCCACATTCAACTCAAGTGCTGCTTCTGATATGATACCTTCCAAGAACCCTCTGATTTGAAGTGATACCTCCTTTCTCAAATGTCTCATGCCTTTCTTTGCCATTTCCCATATGCCCAGCACATTCATACTTATATTCTAGTCATTTGTGGAGGTGCCTTATCTCTTTATTAGGCTGTGTGCTCCATAAAAGCAGAAAATATTCCATTTCTTCTTTTGTCTCTTCAGATGGCATAATGAAGAGTGCTGAGTCTGAAGTCAGAGCATCTGTGTTCAAATTCCTCCCCTGATGCTTACTATTTTGTAACCTTGAATAAGACCCCTAGTTTCCCAGAGGTTCAGTTTTCTCATTTGCAAAATGAAGATGTTTAAGTGAATGGTCTTTCTTCTCTAGTTCTATGAGCTATAATGCAGAATTTTACTTACCACATGTGTATTGAATTTTGTATTTCTTATTCCTTTTTATTTCTGGACATTGCCTAGTTGCTAGTATTTGTTGTAAATTTTTTATTAGTTTATTAGTAGTCAATAATGATAATATGTTTTCCATGAAAATCTTTTTATGTATGTTATTCTCCTGTGATTAATATTGCTGAGACTTCCTCAGAAATTGAGACACTTCCATGTAGATGAAGTTACCCTTTGCCCTGGATGTAATGATCATTTTGATTTTATAAAGATAATTTTGCTGACATTCCTTGGAGAATTATTTCATTCAACCAACATTTATAAGATGCCTATTGTTTTCAGAATGCTCTACCAGGGGCTGGAAGTACATGCATAGTTTGAATAAGACATAACTCCTGCCCTCATGAAACTTGAAGAAATCAAGGTAGACATTACTAATTTTTTCCCATTTTACACATGAGAATACTGAGGTTCAGAAAAGGTAGTATACATTACAGAAGATCACACTGTTAGCAGAACCGTAATTTAAAATGATATCTTCTTATTCTGGGCTCCATGTTTTTTTCCTATTATACCAAAGGAAAAGGAAGGAAAATGGATATTTGGAGTTTGTCTTATTTTATTTTTCATATTGACTAGGATAGGGATAGAGGTAGGGAACTGAAAACAATAAGGCAAGAGGTCTTAGGAGTTTGGGTGTGAAATGTAGAAGAGATATATTGGAAGATATTTGGAGGGCTTGATAGGGTCAATTAAGGTTGGGGTGATTCATATATGTTAGTAGGCAGAAGGGGAATACTCTAATAGATAAGGAGATATTGTCAATTAGAGGAGTTGATGATTAAAGTGATAGCTCCAAGTCAAGATGAGAGGAACTGAGAACATGGGCACAAATATAAGAATAGGGTTTGGCAAGGATAAAGGCAGCCTTTTCCTCAGACTGAAGCAAAGAAGAAATTTGGGTGGAGGGAGTGATGTTGAATGGAGCTGAAGTGTAGAATGGGGGAGAGAGGGGATACAATTCAGCTTGTAACCAATGACCTTGGTGTTGTTGTTGTTGTTGTTTTCAGTATAGTGTAAGGCAGTCTCTTCTAAGTGAGAGGAGGGAGGGAGCAATCTAGGTAGCTTGATGAGAAAAGAGATTTGAACAGTCACTGTAGGTGATACAACAGAGTTATTTAGGGAAGAGTAAGAGGATTCTCATGTACCGCTGATGGCTTAACTTACAATTGATAATATAAATTTGTAGTATAGCCAGTTAGCCATTCTTGCTCCAGTAGTATTCAGCAGTATGGGAGTAAGAAAGTAGGAGGGAGATGGTAGGAGTAATTTAAGTTTGAGATCTTGAGAGAAATAAGTGGTAAGAGGATTTACCAAAATCACTAAGTAATTTCGCTATAGGTATGGTGATATGATTAAGAAGATAAAGTGGGGGTGGCTAGGTGGTTCAGTAAATAGAGCACCAGCTCTGGAGTCAGGAGGACCTAAATTCAAATTTGGCCTCAGACACTTAACACAAAAACTAGCCATGTGACCTTGGGCAAGTCACTTAACCCCAATTGCCCTCCAAAAGAAAAAAAAAAGATAAAGTGATGAATTATGGTTTTTAAAAAAAATCCAATCTATGATTTTTATTAGAATAGGGAGTTCCTACTAAGGAACTTCCTTTACCAGTGCAAAACTGGGAGTTTCTCTTCAATTTAAAGTTATAGAGATTGGTATGGGGCTCTGAGAGATAAAAGCAGCTAGGTCACTCAGTGGATAGAGCACTGGGACTGGTGTCAGGAACACTTGCATTCAAATCCAGGCTCCAATTTGCATTCAAATCCACTTACTAGCTGTGTTACCCTGGGTAAGTCATTTAACCTCTATTTGCCTTAATCCACTGAAGAAGAAAATAGGAAACTACCCCAGTATCTTTGCCAAGTAAACCCCATGGACAGTATAGGCATGCTATGTTCTATGGGGTCATGGAGAGTTAGACATGACTCAATAACTGAGCAGCAACTGAAAGATTAAAGGATTTACCCAGGCTCACGAAGCCACTAAATGCCAAAGGTAGGATTTGAACGTAGGTCTTCCTGTCACCAGGGACAGCTTTCTATCCATTATATCATACTGCTTCTGTTAATGCACGCTTAGTTTCTAGAAAAGAATGAAACAAATTTTTCAGTTTGAACTGGCTATTACAAGGATAAAATAGAACTATGACAAAGAGGTGCAAGAATCAACCACTTGTCAGGTATTTTGTTTTCTTTGGCTTTTTGTTTTTAGGGACAGAGAAGAGTTATAGCTGGTAGAGCACATAACAAAATATATGTTATATGTGTAGTTCAAGACTCATCTCAATTTAATTTATAATCATAGAAGTGTTTTCGGTATGATGAACAAGGACATAGTGATTTTTTAATAAACAGAATTATGTATAACCTTTATGAAAAAAAGGAGAGCATATGCATATAAAAAAAGGCTAAGAGTAAAGGGAGAAAGGTACAACTAAGCCAGCTGCAAGGGCTCAGAATGGAAGGGAGAATGAATAACAAGAGATCTGTGATCATGTGCCCAAATGCATACCAACAGTCTCTCAGGCTGCAAAAGGACAATGTAGCAAGAGGGATTTGGGAGAAGAGATGGGGCAAAAAGAGAAAAACAATGAATTTCAGGTTATGATGAGGGAAAAAGGGGAGAGAGAACAAACATGAAGTAGTGAGGGGTAAGCAAGATGTGCAGCAACTTCAAGAAGAGCATAGATCTCTGTGAGGAAGCAAGATAATGAATACCTACTTCAAAAAAAGAGACTTTAATAAATGAGGACAAGGAGAGGTTCCTTGAAGAGAGCATCCAGAGATGTTAATCAAGAGAATGTCCACAGAAAATTAAAATAGAAGATAGATTATGGTCAGAACCCAGAAGCCAGTAGGAGACATACAGAAGAAGGAAGCAATAGAGCATAAGGTAAGGTAATGAGGTAGGATGGGAAAAGTCAAAGGCAGATAGAGAAGGAAGAGTTCAGATGAACCCATAAAGAAATGAAGTCTGAAAAATATGGAGAATGGCGCAACTTGTTGGAACACATAGCAAAAATGTAACAAAGAGTCAGACTATACATTTCAGAGAAGAGAAACCAGATGTAATTTTGGTGGAAATAATACAGTTGAATACAAAATAGATTATTAAACATGAATTGACAGAAGTAGGAGATCTTCACATAGATAAATAGAAAAATGGTTTATAGTTGGATAGTTTTTAATATCTCCAGCTACCTACTGAATATCTCAAACTAAATTATACCTAGACTATTGAAATAGGTGGCTGATTGGTCTCCCAGACTCATCTCTCTCTGCCTCAGTCTCTGCCTCTGTCTTTGTCTGTCTCAATCTATGCCTCTGTCTCTGTCTCTGTCTCTGTCTTTCTCTTTCTCTCTCTCTGCACATTACTCACGGACCAAAGAGATCTTAACTAAAGTCAAAGGTTGACCATATTATCCATCTATTTAATCAGCTCCAGTGGCTCATTGTTGCTGCCAGGATCAAATATCAAATCCTCTGTTTGGCACATAAAGACTGCATAACACAGGCCCTTTAGATCTTTCTTCTTATACCTTGCTCCCTACCACATACTCTATGATCCAGTGACATCAGCTTCCTTGCTGTTCCTCACACATGACACTCTATTTCCTGATCCAATGCATTTTTACTGACTGTCATGCATTTCTGGAACACTGTCTCCTCAATTCTACTTCCTGGCTGTCCTGATTTCCCTCTGGTCTCAGCTAAAGTCTGACCATCTCCCCCAAATCCTTCCAATCATCTCTAATCAGAATGCTTTCCTTCTGAGATTACCCTCAATTTATCCTATATATATTTTGTATGTAAATAATTATCTATATGTTGTCTCCCCTTTAAGACTGCAAGGTCCTTGAGAACAGGGACTGTCTTTCATCTTTTCTTTATATCACTGATGCACTACTTGGCACAGATAAATTATATATATATATATATATATATATATATATATATATATATATACATATATATATATGTAATGAGGTAGGAAATATGGACATACATGCATACATAGTTGTGTATGTGTGTGTGTGTATATACATATATACATGTAGTATTTCCTCATCTGTCAAATGAACTGGAGGAGGAAATGGCAAACTACTCTAGGATCTTTGCTAGACAACCCCAAATGGGTTAATGAAGAGTTCCACATGTCTGAAAATGACTGAACAACTATATATATAGATATACAGACATGTGTATACATGTATACACACACATATACACATATTCAAGTCATTACATCTGGGTAGAAAGTATGTATGATCAAGAATGTTCCAGAGGAAATATGGGAATGAATGCTGTACTTCTTTCTATCCCCCCCCAAAAAATATATGTAATTAATGTTATTTCTGCATACAACAAAAATAGAGATATTAGGAGGTTATTTTAGCTGTATCTTAGGAAGATATTATAGCACTGTAAGAAGCCAAAAAAGTGGCTCATAAAGTCAAATACTTGGCATCCATCTCTCTAAATGTGATGTAATAGATAGATGTTTATTTAGTCACACATACTAACACATTGTAGTACTTCAACATTTCAGTGGGTCTAGGATCTCATCAAAATAGGTATTACCTACAGTAGTATAGATTATTACTCACTCTCACTTTCTTATCCCTTTCAAGTCCAACCCATTTCATCCCATATAACTTCTTTAACAAATACATCCACCATACCATTGATTTTCCTCTAGGTCTTTTCACATTTCTTAGATACCAGTGAGTTTCATTCAGTTAATCCATTCAGTGAATGAATGAAAAATTATTTCTTGCAGTTCTAATTTGTACCAAGTAGTGTGCTAAGTGCTAGTGAGATGAATGCAAAATAAAGACTAAACGATATTCTTTTGCAACCCTATATTTCCTAAATAATATCTACTATATTACCTCTTGTTACTAAGTCATCGTTGGTAATATGATGCAAGCAACTTAAGCCCATCTTACTTTTTTCTTTGCCTTTTGGTCACCTGCCATTTTTAGTCATCAATATATGCATAAATCATTCTCATTAAAATATCATAAAGCTATGAATGTAGGCATGTGATTCATCAGGTGCTGATATCCTCTCATACACCCTTTTTGTTTTTGTTTCACTTTTTTTGTTTTTATAATAATGAGGCCCTTGATATTTTTTCCCAATTATTTGGCATCTTCTCCTATAAGGGCTGTCTTTTAGAAATCCTGTCTTTATTACCTTCATCTTACATCACCCTCATTTCTAAATGTTTCCTTCTCTATCCCCTATCCCATGAACTTTTCCTTTAGCAGAGATTTAAAAAGAAGGAAAAAAGGCAGTTTTGTAAGATCAACCAATATGTTAATTGTGTCTAATAGTGTATATAATATTTCATACCCCTATCCTCTACTTCTTTTGGCAGGGAAAGGAGGAATGCTCTTCCTCAAGGCCCAGCTAGATCATTATAATAATACACTGTTCAGATTTGTTCTATTATGACCCAGCCACGAGGGAAAGTTTTTCTGGAGAAGGAAAGGAGGCATGGGGTTCCTTTATCCACCCCTGCTTTCTCCTAGTGGGTTCATGGAACCTTGATAGCCTACTGAGGAGCACATCTACAAACAAGCAGTACCAGTCTTAGTTCCCTGGTTTATTCTTTGCAGAAGGGAACCATGAAGGGTTCCGGATTTGGGTCAGGGGGAACAAACCTGATTCTTTGGATCCTCATTGGGAAAGACTACACTGGAAGCAAGGAATAATGCATCAATCACACTTTAATAAGGCACACAGAGTACAGAGGCAGACAGAAGAGATAGGGAGAGGGAGAGAGGTACATAGTTACATAACTGCAGGTTGGCGTTAGGATCACTGGGGAAGCATGGATCCCCAGGTAGAAGAGTGCTTGAGGAGTGGGTTTGGGGTGCCATTTTATAGGGTTCTGGTAGAGGGAATCACCTAACTCTTATATATAACACTTTGGAGTTTGTTAATCAACATATCAATATCATCTCAAAGATATCAGTGCCAGCTTAGGGTTACTTAATTTGCAGAACATTTCTCTAGTTTTACTCTGCAGCTTACAGAGTAAGAGGTCTTTATTAGGACCTAGGGGTTGTTATATTGGGGCCTAGCTGGCTTTTCCTAATTTAGTCCATGGTCTCTGGATGTGACCTTAATTACTTTGGGTGTCAGTTTTTGCAAGTGCCTTCTATGTTTCCCTTTACACTCTTAATTCTTATTTCCATTTTATTGTCACCTTATAATGGTTTCTTACATACCTGCTTACTATACTAACTGGTAGAGTGGTTGGGAAAGACCATGATAAGATAAAATTTCAACACAATTCACTGTAGCTTTTATTTCCATTATTATGATAGTTGTATATATTGTTTTCATGTTCCTACTTACTTCACTCTTCTTGAATTCTTTTGTCTTCCCATAGATGGTATGCTATGATATTGTATTCATGTACCACAATTTGCTTAGACATTTACAATTGATGAGCACTTACTTTGTTAATGGAATTGGAGGGAGTGGAGGTAGAACTATGATTTCATTAGAATATCAAATTCTCTGTGAAGAAGCGCCCTGTATCAATGTAGATCTGCAACTGTTCTGACAATTACATTCTTAGAGATTGTCTGGGGGGAAAAGAATTTAAGTAATTTGTCCAGGATAATACCTTCAGTATGTCAGAGGCAGGACTTGAGCCCAGATCTCCTTGATTCTAAGGACAGGTCGCTATTTACACTGCATTTCTTCTATGAGGTATCTTAAATACGGCTCTCTACGTAGTTTTTAAATTATTTCATTTCCAGTACAAATTTCTACTGTGTCTTTTGTATTGTTCAAATTTCATGTCTTTCCAGCTTCATCTTAATATACATTTCCATTTCCTTGTATAGTGCAATGAACAAGGAGAGGTATTCTAAATGTGTGATCTCACTGTCATTAAGGCTGAGAATAATTTTCTATAGAAACACTGGCAAATCTTTCCCATTCTTTATTTTTTGTGCTCCTTCCAATTTCATCTATAAATGTTCTGTGATTAGGTCTTTACCTAGCTACCCCTTCAAGGCAGGCAGGTGGTTAGTATTGGTTAGGGTTGAGAGGATGGTAAAGACCAGAGGAGGATAATCTGGGTCTAGTTCAAGGGAAGGACTCTGTAGAGTTCCTGGGAAAATTTAGGATAATCTGATTAAATTGCATCTCATAACAACCTTTTTGTATAATCATTACCTCTTCATTTCTGTTCAGTTTTGTGACACTTAAATGCTAGTAGTATTTAGCCATCCTCCTCCATATTTTTTCACATTTCCATTAAAGACTATTTTTTTCTTGGAAATGTTATCTTCATTTTTTCTCCAATTTTTTAAAAACATATTTATTTAAAGTTTTGAGTTCCAAATTCTATTACTCCCTCTCTTCCTTCCCTTCCCCCTTCCCTGAGATAGTAAGAAGATATAGGTTATACATGTCCAACTATGTAAAACATTTCCATAATAGGCATTTTGTATAAGAAGACTTGAATAAAAGAAAAAGGAAAGTGAGAAATAACATGCAACAGTATGTATTCAATCAATATCAGTTCTTTCTCTGAAGGAGGATAGTTTGCTTCACCATTAGTCCATTGGCATTGTCTTAGATCATTGTATTACTGAGAATAGCTAAGTCACTTAGAGTTCTTCATTGAGCAATATTATTGTTACTGTGTACAATGTTCTCCTGGTTCTGTTCACTTTGCTAAGTAGTAGTTTATGTAAGTCTCTCCAGATTTTTTCTGAAATCATCCTGCTTGTCATTTCTTACAGAACAATAATATTTAATTACAATCATATACCACAGCTTGTTCAACCACTCCCCAGTTGATGGACATCCCTTTGATTTCCAATTCTAGCCACCACAAAAAGAGCTACTGTAAATATTTTTGTGCAAATAGGTCCTTTCCCCCTTTTTTGTATGTACAAATAGGTCCTTTTTCCCTTTTGGGGATGCATTAAGATTATTTTTTAATGTTTATTTTTAGTTTATATCGTTCATTTCCACAATATTTTGAGTTACAATTTTCTTTCTTTCCCCTACCCACCACCCCAAAACAGCAATCCTACTCTGTACCCCCTCCCCCAATCTGCTCTCCTCTATACCTCCTCCCATTCCCCCTCCAACTTTCAGGTAGGTAGGGCAAGATGGATCTTCATACCTCAGTGCCTGTATTTCTTATTTCCCAGTTTCATGTAGAAAAAAAAAACAATAAAAATAATCATATGTATTTTTAAATATTTGATTTTAAAACTTTGAATTCCAGATTCTTACCCTTCCTCCCTTGTCACTCACCTTTACTAGGAAGATAAGCAATTCAATATAGGTTGTACATGTGTAGTTACGCAAAACATTTCCATAGTGGATATATTGTGGAAGACTGAATATATTTCCCTCCATCCTATTCTGCCACCCCACTTATTCTATTCTCTACTTTGACCCTGCTCCTTTTCAAAAGTGTGTGCCTCTCCCCAACCTGCCTTCCCTTCCATCATTCCCCCTCTAATCCCCTTCTCCCCTACTCTCTTGTAGGATGAGATACCCTATTTAGTGTGTATGTCATTCATACACACTAAGCCAAATTGGTCGACCCATTCCCTTTTGACTTCCTGTTCTTCCCCTCCATTGTAACAAATTTACCTTGCCTCTTCTATATGAGATAATTTACCCCATTCTATCTCTTCCCATAACCTCTCATTATATTCCTCTCTCTCCTCTCAATTTCACCTTTTAAATATCATCCCTTTCTATTCAATTGATCCTGTGCCTTCTGTCTATATATAACTGTACACATATATACACACATTCACATATGCATTCATATGCCCAAATACTCTCCTAGATAGATATATATGTATGGATACATATATACATTTATATTCCCTTTGACTAACCTCATGCTGAGAAAAGTTTCATCAGTTACAGTTATAGTTTTTCCATGTAGGAATGTAAATAGTTCAACTTTGATAAGTTCCTTCTGATTTCTTTTCCCTGTTTACTTTCTCATGCTTCTCTTGCTTCTTGTATCTGAATGTCAAATTTTCTGTTGAACTCTGGTTTTTTTATCAAAATACTTGAAAGTCCTCTATTTAATTGAATGACCATATTTTCCCCTGAAACATGATACTAAGTTTTGCTGGATAGGTGATTCTTGGTTTTAATCCCAGCTCCTTTGACCTCTGGAATATCATATTCCAAGCCCTTTGCTCCCTCAGTGTAGAAGCTGCCAAATCCTGTGTTATCATGATTGTGTTTCCACAGTATTCAAATTGCTTCTTCCTGGCTGCTTGTAATATTTTCTCCTTGATCTGGGAACTCCAGAACCTGGCTATAATATTCCTAGGAGTTTTCTTTTTGGCATCTTTTTCAGGAGGTGATCTGTGGATTCTTTCAACCTCTATTTCCCTCTCTGAGTCTAAAACATCAGGGCAATTTTCCTTGAGAATTTTTAAAAATTAATTTATTAGTTTAGTTTCAGTTAACAAGATTCCATTCCATAGTTCCTTGATTTTTAAATTTCCTTTACTTCCTTCCGCCCCACCCCCCCCCAATGACAGCATATAGTCCAGTATTATATGCTATGGAGATAAACTAGAAGCTTTTCCAATAAGATCAGGAGTGAAACAAGGGTGTCCACTATCACCCCCTTATTCAATCTGGTACTAGAAACACTAGCAGTAGCAATTAGAGAAGAAAAAGAAATCAAAGGAATCAAATTAGGCAAAGAAGTGACCAAGCTGTCACTCTTTTCAGATGATATGATGATATACTTAGAGAATCCTAGAGAATCAAGTAAAAAACTACCTGAGACAATAAATAAATTTGGCAAAGTTTCAGGATATAAAATAAACCCACATAAATCCTCAGCATTCCTGTACATCTCTAATGAAACTTAACAGCAAGAGACAGAAAGAGAAATCCCATTTAAAGTCACTATAGACATTATAAAATATTTGGGAATCTACTTGCCAAAACAAACCCAGAATCTATATGATCACAACTACAAAACACTGTTCACACAAATAAAATCAGATCTAAATAATTGGAAAAATATCAATTGCTCATGGCTGGGTCAAGCTAATATAATAAAAATGACAATTTTACCCAAACTAAACTATATATTTAGTGCCATACCAATCAATTTACCAAAAAACTACTTTTTAGAGTTAGACAAAATAATAACAAATTTTATTTGGAAAAACAAATGGTCTAGAATATCAAGGGAATTAACGAAAAAAATGCTAGGGAAGGTGGATTGGCTATGCCAGATCTTAATCTGTGTTATACAGCAGCAGTCATCAAAACTTCTTGGTACTGGCAGAGGTGTAGAGTAGTGGATCAGTGGAATAAATTGGGCGAAGGAGACCCAGCAGTTAATGAATATAATGATCTATTGTTCGATAAACCCAAAGACCCCAGTTTAGGCTATAAGAATGCACTATTTGACAAAAACTTCTGGGAAAACTGGAATACAGTATGGCAGAAACTGGGCATAGATCATTATCTAACACCATATACCAAAATCAAGTCTAAATGGGTGCATGATCTAGGTGTAAAGGATAATACTGTAAACAATCTGGGAAAGCAAGGAATAGTTTACCTGACAGATTTGTGGAGAGGGGAAGACTTTGGACCAAACAAGAATTAGAGAGCATTATAAAATGCAAAATGGATAACTTTGATTACATTAAATTGAAAAGCTTCTGTACAAACAAAGCCAATGTAACCAAGATCAAGAGGGAGGTGGGAAATTTTGAAAGAATTTTTACAACTTGTGTCTCTGATAAAGGACTCATCTCTAAAATTTATAGAGAATTGAGTCCAATCTATATGAATACAAGTCATTCCCCAATTGATAAATGGTCAAAGGATATAAACAGGCAGTTTTCAGAGAAAGAAATTAAAGATATCTATAAGCATATGAAGAAATGCTCTAAATCACTATTGATTAGAGAAATGCAAATCAAAACAACTCTGAGATACCACATCTCTCCAGTCAGATTGGCTAAGATGACAAAACAAGAAAGTGACAAATAAATGCTGGAGAGGATGTGGGCAAATTGGAGCACTAATGCATTGCTGGTGGGGTTGTGAACTTATCCAACCATTCTGGAGAGCAATCTGGAATTATGCCCAAAGGACTATAAATAATTTCATACCCTCTGACTCAGCAATACCACTTCTAGGATTATATCCCAAAGAGATCATAGAAGTGGGAGAAAGACCCATATGTACAAAAATATTTATAGCAGCCTTTTTTGTGGTTGCAAAGAATTGGAAACCAAAGGGTTGCCCATCAATTGGGGAATGGCTAAACAAGTTGTGGTACATGAATGTAATGGAATATTATTGTGCTATAAGAAACGAGGAGGAGATGGATTTCATATTTACCTGGAGAGGCTTATACAGACCGAGGCTGAGCGAGAAGAGTAGAATCAAAAGAAATTTGTATACAATCACAGACACTTCATATGTGTGATGGCCATCTGTGACAGATGGACTCTTCTCAGCAATGCAGTGATATAAGTCAATCCTGAAAGTCTCATGAAAGAGAGAAATGTGACATCCAGAGATATAACTAGAAAGAACTGAGCTTGAATCCTGATGGAAACAAACTAATTGATCTTTTTCTTTTCATTGTTTGGTTTTATTTCTTCTTTACCATCTTTCATCCCACCTAGTACAATACGCCTTTGTAATTGGACTAATGTCTAATATGAATGTATTTGCAGATCCTTGAGAATTTCTTGAAGGATGATTTCTAGGTTCTTTCTTTGATCATGGCTTTCAGGTAGTCCAATAATTTTTTATTTTTATTTTTTACTTTTTGGAGGGCAATTGGGGTTAAATAACTTGCCCAAGGTCACACGGCTAGGTTTTTTTTTTTTTTCGTTTGTGTGTGCGTTAAGTGTCTGAGGCCAGAACCGAGCTCAGGTCCTTCTGACTCCAGGGCCGACGCTCTACTCACTGTGCCACCTAGCCGCCCCCAGTCCAATAATTTTTAAATTATCTCTCCTGGATCTATTTTCCAGGTCAGTGGTTTTTCCAATGAGATATTTCACATTGCCTTCTATTTTTTCATTTGTTTGTATTTGTTTAATAGCATCTTGATTTCTCATAGTCATTCACTTCCATTTGCTGCAATCTAATTCTGAAGGAATTATTGTCTTCAGTGAGCTTTTGAAACTCTTTTTCCATCTAGTAAGTTTGGCTTTTTAAGGGATTTTTCTCCTCATCAGCTTTTTGCACCTCTTTTGCCTTTGAGTTAGTCTATTTTTAAGGTGTTATTTTCTTCAGTCAGGCTGTTGATTCTTTTCATGATTTTCTTGCATCATTCTCATTTCTTTTCCAAATTTTTTTCTACTTCTCTTATTTGGTTTTCAAAGTCCTTCTTAAGCTCCTCTCTGGCCTATAACCAGTTCATATTTTTCTTGGAAGCTTTTGGTGCAAGAGTTCTGACTTTGTTGTCTTTCTCCTGTTCCATGCTTTGATCCTTTTTGTCCCCAAAATAGGAATGTAAAGTTGGATTGCTATGCTTGCTTTGCTTCCTTTGCTTGCTCATGTTGCCACTTAATTACTTGACTTTTGAGCTTTTTGCCACAATAGAACTCTTCTTCCAGAGAGGAGACCTTTGTCCCAAATCACTAGGGTTTTCTCAGCTGCTGGAGCTATTAGTTGGATACCCTCTCTGAAGCATCCAAATGCTCTGGCACCTGGTCACACACCCCAGGACCTCCACCCAAGACAGTGATCCAGATCTAAGCAGGTTAAAGCAAGAGCACTTACCCCTCTGAATGGTTGCTTGCTCCCCCTGCAATCAGCAGACCATTAGCTCTGAAGCAGCCATGCAGCAGCAGCTGCATGGCGACCATGCCTCAGCCTTCTCACTCCGGGGCCAGAGGCCATATTGCACTCTCGGTCCCCCTGTTCCCAAAGTCCACACTGATCTTTTACTGTCCTTTGGCATTTATGGGTTGATAATTCTGGAAAACACCACAGCTGCTGGTGATCCACTCTCCTGAAGTCTGCTGCAGCTTCTTCAGGGCTGCTGTGGGGCTAAAACTGAGGGCTCATACAGGCCTGGGCTTGGCTCCCAACACGCTGTGATGGACCCTTCCTGCAGGCCTGCTAGGCTGCCTTCAGCAGGAGATTTGTTTCTCTTTGTCACTTTGTGGGTTCTGTAGCTCTAGAGTTTGTTTAGGGTCATGTTTTGTAGGTATTTGAGGTGGTTATGGGGGGAGGTCATTGAGTTTTCCTGCTTCTATGCCACCATCTTGCCTCTGCCCTCTCATTAAGGCTATTTTTAAAAGAAAAACTAGATTTATGGGGAGAGGAAGACTGAGTAAAACACTATAATAAAATTTTAAAGATTGAGGCTTGGTATAGATGAATCCAAGTTCATGTTGAAAGAAGGAAAGGGCAAAGAAGAACAAAGCTATAACCTGACATTGTGGAGTAAGAAAGAAGATGAAGTGACGAGAGGATGGGAGTGACTTGATATAGGGCAAAAAGAGAAACTATTACTGAATGATTTCATTATGGCAAGAAAATGTGTGAAGAGTGGGAAAAGACATTATATAATGCCAGAGTGTCAAAGGATGATGAAAGAAGGTATTTAGTGACAGAAATGACAGCTTAAGAAGTGAGCAGCCTGATCAAAATTGTTTGAGAGAAGGAAAATTCTCCTGAACCCAGTGGGCTCACAGCTAAACTCAACAACCCCTGAGCACTCTTTTGACTGATGTTTTCAAAAGCATACAGGAGAAAAGTGAAATGATTAGTTCCATAGAACTAGCAATTATTGTTCTCCCAATAATATTTGGGGAGAAAGAGTTAACTGACATTACGCAATACAGATGTGCTGAGGAAAGGCATTTTTGCCTTTGTGTATTTCTCATACTTTCTCTGGGCTCAATTCAGAGAAGCCTCCTGGTAATTCAAATGAGTTGACCTACCTGCCACAAAGAGGAATATGTATGAGAAGACCAGGAAGGAAGCAGGAATGCCTTCTAATCTCTGGACTCAGGGGAAAAGCAAAGCAAAGCAAATGGGATCCATGCATACTAACCTGTGTAATAGTGGGAAATGGGAACATTTGATTGAGCAAAATAAGTACAGATGTTCCCACAGTTACCCAAAGAGTCTCTTTGTGTGGAGAGCAATGTTGTGGGTATCAAGTGGTCCAGTGTATTCCAGTTCTGAGACATCCTAAAAGGACTTGAAGTTTCAAATAATTCCAAAGCATTTTGGTTCTGGTCATTTCATTCTGAAAGTTCTGTATCATGTTCCTAATGTATTTTATCCATGAGGCAGTTACTTAAAAGATGATATCAACTCTTAGAGAAGAAAACAAAAAATGAGAAGTAACAACGGAAGTGAGAAAAAACCTGCTGGAGAGTAAACCAGAGCCATGGCAATACGCATCTGTTGGGGGAGAGCTAAAAAGTGGCAAGATGGATCACAGTGCCTGCTGAGAATGGATGTTGGTGAAAGTGGGACCCTAGAATGTGGACAGGAGAGAGAGCCATTATGTACAAGAGCCAGAACAGTGGAGTACCTATAAAAGGAAGACAGCCCAGGAATAATGACAGATATCCTTATTATGGAGGAGCAGACTTGGACCTTCCTCATTGGTGCTCCATCCCTGGCAGTAAAATAAGTCATGTGAAATGTCTTGCTGCATGGAGATCTTTGACTCACCAGAAGGAGGTGGGGATCTCTTGACTCTTTAACAAACCTGAACCTAACTAACCCAAAACCAGTTAACCAACTTGTGTGGGTTCTTCCCCTCCTTCATAAACAATTTTCTCTATCGTTGTGCTTTATACAAAACAGTCACAAGGGAAGGCAATATGGTATAAGAGGGGGAAAAACCCTGGAATTGGGCTGGATCCTGGCTCTGGTGCTTATTACTTGTCCAACTGTGGGCACATTACTTAATGTCTCTGTGTGCCAAAGTTTCTACATTTGTAAAACAAGTGGTTTAGACTAGGTGATTGCTGATGTGCCTTCCTTGTTCTTATAAATAAATTAACTTCTCTGTACCTGTTTCTTCCTCTGTAAAATGAAGAAGTTGGATTAAAAGACTTTGAAGTTTCATCCAGGTCTAAATCTATCATCTTTTGAATAGGTTCTTTTAGAGTAAATTGTTTGGGAATATCAAAACTGTCAGACAAAAAATTAGAAGAGCTGTCCAGAAAGTAAAATGTCATATTGAAAAGAGAAGGTAAAGGGTGGCTAGGTTGCACAGTGAGTAGAGTGCTGGTCCTGGAGTCAGAAGGAGCTGAATTCGATTCTGGCCTCTGACGCTTAACACACACAAATGAAAAAAAACCTAGCAGTGTGCCCTTGGGCAAGTCACTTAACCCCAATTGCCCTCCAAAAAGCCAAAAAAGAAATCACACTGCCTTTGGAGAAAAAGGACCTGGATTCAAATCCTGCCCCTCTCCTTTACAACCTATGTGGCTTTGGATAAGTCACCATTTTTTTGAGTTTCAGTTTTTTTAGTGATAAAGTTAATGACTTGAACCATTGGAGCTACAAAGTTTTCTTATAGCTCTAATAAACAAGTAAAGAAGAAATAACTATAAGAAAAAAAGGAAAGTGCTATGTAATGTATTTAGGAATGAAGAGAGAATGACTTGGAATGGGACAGTTGGCTTCAAGCTTTTGAAGGGCTCAACATTTGGACTAGGAATTGGATCCATCTTGCTTGGCCCCCCAAAGTAGAACCGGTTCTAAAACCAGTGAGTAGAGGTTGCAAAAATACAGAGATAGGCTTAATGTAAGGAAATTTAGCAATTAGTGGAGTGGCCTGCCTCAGGAAAGAGGTTCCCCTCTCCTTGGCGGTCTTCAAGCAAAGGCTAGATGACTAATTATCATGTATAGATGTATCCATGGCCTCTGAGGTCCTTTCCCACTAGGGTTATGTGATTCTATCTTGTTAGCTGTGTTTGGCACTGGAGAAGAGTATGTGATTTTGTAAAATTTGCATACCTTCAACAATTCAAAAACGCCAGCAGGCATCCAAAGCAATAATTAATTTATGTGCAAATACTGTGAAAAGTGTAAAATGAGCTTATGGGAATTTAAGATATTATTATCTATCATTTGAACAGTCAGTTTCCTAGACAGTAAAATACCCTTTGTGAAGGAGAAATGAGGACTTTGCTTTCAGTAGGCAATGTTCAACTGGGTCAGACTTCTCAGGTTGATGGCTGGAGAGGATTTAAATGTTCTATAATACAGATGGTTACAACACAATCAGTCTGCCCAAAGTGGTGCATATTATTCCCTGCAGCCACTGAGCACATGAAATACCCCAGGTGTTCAGACTGGATCACTGAATATTATTGGATAGACATAGGTGGGAGCAGATCCAAATGAAGAATAGAGACTATTCTCATGCTAGTTTTGTGGGAGGATTTGGAGGCTGCACAGAGGTGTCACATACACATTTCTTTCTTTGTCTTTCTTTCCAACTCTCCCTTTAATGCTGGTGTGAACTGAATGTAAAGCACTTTTACCCTGGGAGGTGATTAGACAAGTGTTTAATAAAAGTTATTTCAAAACCTTATTCTCTTCGCCAGAACTTGTGGGTTGAATCAGGTTTGATGAAAATAAATTTGGTGGAGAGAGGGAAAATAAAGACAATTCCACTTACAATGTCTTAGGAACAATACCATTTTAATTTGAACATCATATAAATGGCTAGTAACTCTTCTAAATTAGATTTGTATATGTTATCAGATATAGGACTGTCAGTTTTTACTTTCTTTGTCAAAGAGAGGGTTCAATCTGGGGATAGAGGAGAGAACACATGAGGGCAAAGGCATATGCAGAAATGATTATGATGTAAAAAACAAAGGATATAAATGAAACATTTTTAAAAGTTTAAATTTAAGTTGGGGGTTTTCTGTGATGTGCTTTTTTAACTATATTAAGTGAAGTTGCTCAAATATGAATGTCCTTTAAATGTAGGGGCTCATCATACATTTTGATGACTTTCAGCTTAGGGGTTAAGCTATGTACATTTTTTTCTCTCCAGATTTAAGCTTCTCAGGTCTATTGGCACCACCAAGCTAATCAGTAGTGTGTAAAATGTCACTGCTGGAGGGCAGCATTGTCTCAAGAACTCTGCTGAGTGAGTTGTCAAAGTCAGCCACTTCAAGTTTCCCTTCTCCGTTTGTTCCCCTGAACAAAGATATGTAAGCATAAGTGTGTGTGTGTGTGTGTGTGTGTGTGTGTGTGTATCCACATCAACCTTTGACTAATTATTCCTGCTATTTCTATATGTGATTTCTGACCTATGAGGCAAACGTAGAAAAAAAAAAGATCCCATTGTGTATATAAGTATGTTTATGTATATATTTATATGTCTCTATAAATATATCCATACTTAATTGTAGCCTAGAGGAAGAAGGAAAAAAGGACAAAGTAAAAAGTACACAGCAGAGAACAAAAAACTTACAAGGAAGCTAAGAAAAGATGGACAGCTCTCAACACAATGTGTAGTATTTATTATACAGGCTTTCTTGAAATGGAAATTTATTACAATATATTTTGAAGCCTCTCATGTTTTGCTGTACACATAATATGTTTTTCTTTTCTTACTTTGAATTTGTTTCAATATTTAAATTTATGATATGTTTCTTTTTCTTTTCTCTATTATGTATTTGAGTTTTGGTGTTTGAGTCTAAAATTTTAAAAAAGAAAAAAGATCCCACTTCCAATGCTTTTGTTTCCATTGAAAAGGTTTTGTTTAATGACCAAAGTCATCCTCCAGACCTCACATCCTCTGATAGCACCTCTTTTCTATGGGTTATATCAAAGTTAGGTTTTTAACAATATTCATGCCAATAGCCCTGAAATTATTTAAGAGCTCAGTCAATTAAAAGCAAGACAACTCGTGTGAAGCAGTAACTAGACAAACCACTTGGTGGCTGTTTGATTTAGTTTCTTCATCTGTCAACTGGAGGCTAGAATACATGGCTTATTTGCTTTGTTATGACTTTGTAAGAATTTGTGATCAACAGCTAACAGGACTTCTACCTGTAAAGAAGAGGAGGCCAGGCTGAGGTCGAGGTAATGAGAGAATGCACTGTAGCATAATACATCAAGTCACAATTATCCATTAATGGAAGGGGACAGTTTGGATGTTACAAAAATCATTGTGCTTGACTTGTGAGTTACTGAACAACTTTGTGATTTTGTTTTTGGTTTTTACCATTTATCTTCCTCAGGAAGGAAAGGACAGGATTGTCCATAAGCAAAATTGGGATTTCTATTCATAAATATCCCCAGCCTACATATTGTATAACTTTGCCTTTGCTGTCTAGGATCTAGTGTATGTACTTTGCATGTTCCCCTTCTATAAAAGCTACTTCGTAGATTGTTCATTCATAGTGTAACATGATTCAGAACTGAAGCTCTAGGTTAGCATAAGCTGAGTTCATTCATTTTGTTATTATTTAGTCATTTTTCAGTCTTCTCTAACTCTTCATGATCCCTCTTGGGGATTTTCTTGACAAAGATACCGAACTAATTTGCCATTTCCTTCTCCACCTCATTTTACAGATGAGGAAACTGAAGCTGGGTTAAGTGACTTGCCCAGGGTCACACAGCTAATAACTCTCTGAGGTCAGACTTGAGCTCAGATCTTCATTACTCCAGCCCTGGTGATCCACCCACTGTGCCACCTAGCACCTGAGGTTCCTTAATAATCATAGTCCTTGGTTCATGGCTCCACCCAGGCTTTTCTTGAGAAAAACAAAATTTGGCTCATTTTGCCTCTAGTAAGTTTGTTGCAGGAGTCTACGAGGTAATACTTCTTCCCCTTTTCTGTCTAGAAAATACTTTGGCCTGTGCCTATGGATGCACCAAAATATATATATATATATATATATAATTAACTGCTTCGGTGAGAGAACTTAGGTTGTTGAACTATCAAATATAGGATAGGCTCTATCTAACCTGACAAAAAAATGGAACTCAAAGGGCTTTTGCTTGAGCCCCCAAATAGTCAGGACAGCAATTCTTCCCCCTTCCGACTTACAGTATTACCATAAGTTCCTCTTCTCCAAGCATGGGAAAGAACTGGGGACCTGTAGAGTCAAGCAACCCATCCACTGCCCCGAAGATAGAATTCTGTAGTGGAAAGAGTGTTGTGTTTGGAATCTGAGGACTTGTATTCAGATCTTAAACCTGTCACTATGTGACCATAGAAAAGTCAATTAATTTCTCTTCTCCTGAGTTTCCTCATCTGTAAAATGAAGCAGTAGGACCATATGACCTCCTAGTTTGTATCTATGACCCTTCTGATGACCTATAAAGTTCTCTAAACATTTTATGATTCTTGGTGGACCCCTAACAAGAAGAAGGTATTTAGGGTTTCTAGATAATCAAGCAGTTCAACCAAAGGTGAGTGTCCTAGGGACCTATACAATCTTTCAGGTTATCTTTTCCCCAAACCCCACCCCAGCCTCTCCAATTAAGGGAAAATAAGCAGTGGTCAGTACAGCATCAATTTTCCTAGACTTGCATAGTACCACATAACTCAGATTACAAGTAAAAAAACAAGGTGCAGGTTAATACAGTAGAAAAAATCATAGATTTTGAGTCAGCCTGCATTAAATCCCAGTTCTGCTACACAATGGCTGTGTGAATAACAACTTCTCTGGACCTGTTTCCTAATCTACAGAATGGAAGGTTAGGACTAAATTACCTATGGTAATGCCCTATGGTCTATGAAACTTCAGACTGTATTCTGTTCATTACTGCTCCACAGAATACGTTTGGTTCAAGAGTTCCCCAGCTGGTCAAGGGATTTATTTATTGAACCTCTGGTGTCATTATGCTATGACTGCTTGAATTCTGATTCCCCTAATTTGTCCCAGGTACTCCTCAACATTCTGGCTCCTGTCCACTGAAATCCCTATAGCTCCATATGCAAGTCATGGATGAAAGACAGGAATGAAAGCCTCTACCAACCTCCCAACTCTAGTTCTCCATGTCTCTGTTCTGTCCCTTTAAAGGGAAAGCCCCAGGTTCAATAACTGGCCATAAGTCAACTAATCATCCTCTTTGTGGTTTCCATGGGGCAACCCAGGACTAGGTAGGCACAAAATTCACATCTTGTCTAGAATTTAAATACAGTCAATCTTCAACATTCACATCTCATTCCAGGCTCATCACTCAATCTACTGCACCACCTAGCTGCTTATATTTTGTAGAACTTGAAGATTTACTAGTTGCTTTGCAAATATTATGTCATTTTAGCATCACATCTTCCACAGGTAGGCGCTATTGTTACCACTATTTTTTCACATTTATTCATTTTTAATTTATTGAATAAAACAAGCATTTCCGGGGGCGGAGCCAAGATGGCGGAGTAGAAACAGCTCCTCCAAGCCTCTCTGCCCCCAGATTCTCCACAAACTATGTAAAAAAGGACTCTGAAAAACTTCTGGAGCCCCAGCACCCACAGAACGACACAGAGAAGCTAACCTCCCGCTGAGGACAGCCCAGCACCCTGCAGGAAGGACCAGCGCAGCGGTCTGGGAGCCAGCAGCACGCAGAGCGCAGGAGCCGAGCCGAGCCCAGGAGCCGAGCCGAGCCCAGGTCCACGTGAGCCGAGGTTTTAGCCCCAGGGCGGCAGGGCCAGCAGCCAGCTGGAGGAACCCCAGAACACCAGGAACTGTGGAGATTCCAGAATTATCAACATAGACTTGCCTAGGACAAAATAAGAGGTTAGTGTCCTATGGACTTTGGGACCTGTATTTGGGGAATGCGTCAGCTCCCTCCCCTGGGGGCTAGAAGCCGCTGAGGAGACACGCCATTTTGTAGTTTTCAGAGGCAGCTCGGGCTCCCAGCCTACAAATCGTGGGGAGATCCAGCGATCAGTCTTGGGGGGTAATCGTTCTTGCTTTAACCTCCCTGGATCTGGATTGTGATCTAGGGTGGAAGTTGTGGGTGGGTTTACAGCTTGCCAGAAACGGAAGTTGCCCCCCACACGTTTGGGACGAAAATTCCTCTATCTGGCCTTAAAGCCATAGTGTGGCAACAAGCCCAAAAGTCAAGCAATTAAGTGGCAACATGCCAAGGCAAAGGAAACAGAAAAATGCAACCCTAGACTCCTATTTTGGGGGCATAGAGCGGGAAAAGGACTGTGAGGTCAGAAGTCCTGCTCCAAAAGCCCCAGGGGAAAACATGAGCGGGTTGCAGGCCATAGAGTACCTTAAGAAGGACTTTAAAAATCAAATAAGAGAAGTGGAGGAAAAATTGGAAAGAGAAATGAGAAGGATGCAGGAAAAGTATGAAATGAGGGTCAACAGCCTGACTGAGGAAAACAACACCTTAAAAAATAGACTAACTCAAATGGCAAAGGAGGCCCAAAAGGGCAATGAGGAGAAGAATGCCTTAAAAAGTCGAATTTGCCAGATGGAAAAAGAATCTCAAAAGTTCACTGAGGAGATTCATTCCTTCAGAGTTAGACTGGAGCAAATGGAAGCTAATGACTTTATGAGAAATCAAGATGCTGTTAAGCAGATCCAAACAAATGAAAGATTAGAAGGCAATGTGAAATATCTCATGGGAAAAACCACTGACCTGGAGAATAGATCCAGGAGAGACAATTTAAAAATTATTGGACTACCTGAAAGCCATGATCAAGGAAAGAACCTAGAAATCACCCTTCAAGAAATTCTCAAGGAAAACTGCCCTGATGTTTTAGATCCAGAGGGCAAAATAGAGGTTGAAAGAATCCACCGATCACCTCCTGAAAAAGATCCCAAAAAGAAAACTCCCAGGAATATTATAGCCAGGTTCCAGAATCCCCAGATCAAGGAGAAAATACTACAAGCAGCCAGGAAGAAACAATTTCAATATTGTGGAAACACAATCAGAATAGCCCAGGACCTGGCAGCTTCTACACTGAGGGATCGAAGGGCATGGAATATGATATTCCAGAGGGCAAAAGAACTGGGAATGAACCCAAGGGTCACCTACCCAGCAAAACTAAGTATTTTGTTTCAGGGGAAAATATGGTCATTCAGTGGAATAGAGGACTTTCAAGCATTCTTGAGGAAAAAACCAGAATTGAATAGAAAATTTGACATCCAGACACAAGAAGCAAGAGATGCCTGAGAAGGTAATCAGGGAAAAGAAATCAAAAGGAACTTATCAAAGTTGAACTATTTACATTCCTATATGGAAAAGCAATATCTGTGACTGATGATATCTTTCTCACTATGAAAATAATGGAAGAAGGGGTGTGGTCATACGAATACATATGTGAATGTGTGTGTATATGGTTACAGTTATATATGGATAGAGGGCATAGGTTGAATTTGTTGGGAAGGGAGAATACTCAAGGGATGAAATTATGAGGTGAGAGAGGAAAGTGGCAAGAGGAGATGGGGAGAGACATGGTAGGGTAAACTATCTCATGTAGGGGAAGTGGTTGCAAAGGAGGGGGAGAATAAGGAAGGCTAAAAAGGCAAAACCACATTCACATTGAATTTGGTTCAGGGAGAAAATGACATACATACTAAATGGGATATCTCAACCTGCAGCAGGATAGGGGGAAGGGGGATGAGAGGAGGGATGATGGATGGGAGGGCATCCTTGGGGTGAGGGGAGGTTGGAAGTACCCACTATAGAAGAGGGACAGGATCATGTAGGGAATGGACCAGGTGGGGGGTGGGATGAGTGGGAGTGAATTATAAGCAGCCTTGTACAATATATCTACTATGATAATGTTTTGCATAGCTAGACATGTACAACATATACTGAATTACTTATATCCCAAAAAGGAATGGGTGACAAGGGAGGAAGGAAATGGATCTGAAATTCAAGGTCGTAACATTAAATGTTTCAAATATATAAAAAAAAAAAACCAAGCATTTCCATAACATAGTAAAATAGAAAAAAGATGACTGCACATGAAACTGTAAATCTATTTTGTACAACTTGCTATTCCTTTTAAATATATAATAAAGTTATCATGTAAATTTCTTACTTTGTTTTCCCCTTTTTTCTTTCCTCCTTCACCCATTCTAGAGATAGTTACCATTAGATACAAATAAGCATAAATATGTGTGTATGTATGTGTGTGACTATGTGTGTGTGTGCACATATATACAGATATATACATATGTATGTAAAATTACTCTGTACATCTATTTATCTGTTATTTCTCTGGATGCAGAGCATGTCTTTCTTCATATGTCCTTATATTAATTCAGAAATTTGTAGTAATCAAAATGACTATTTGATAGATGAGGAAACTGAGATAGACAGAAGCTAACTTGTCCAGGGTCACAGAGTTAGTAAGTGTCTGATGCAAGGTTTGAATTGAGTTCTTTCTGTCTCCAGGTCTAGCAATCTATCCACTGCACTACCCAACTGCCTAATATCTAACTAAAAAATATTAAAATCAAGGAAAAGTAAATCAGTTTTGGCATACTTTTTTCCTGTTCTAGGTTATGATATTCCAGCTTTTTTTTTCTTTTTAAAAAAGTTTTATTTCTGCCTTTTGCTTTTATGTCATAGTCATTTTCTAATAACTTTCTCTGAACTCCTCCCCTAGTCTGCAAACCTTCCCTTGCAACAAAGAAAAAAAACCTGATAAATAGAATCAATACATCAACTATGTCTATCAATATAGATAATACTTTTGGTCCTTAGATAACTAAGTGGTTCAGTGAATAGAGCCATGGACCTGGGGTTAGGAGGACCAAAACTTCAAATTCAGCCTCATACACTCACTAGTTTTATGACCCTGGGCAAGTCACTTAACTTCACTGGACCTCAGTCTCCTCACCTGTAAAATAAAGATGACAATGGTACCTACCTCTGAATGTTGTTGTGGGGATCACAGGAGATAATATTTGCAAATCATTTTGCAACCCTAAAGTGTTCTATAAATAAATGATAGTTATTATTATTCGTTCCCAAGCTCTTTAATTTTTTAATTCAATTTTATTTTATTTTTGGTTGCAAATTCTCTCCCTCCCTCTCTACTAGTTTTTTTTTCCATACAGATTTCATATCCTCCATCCTACAATATGTACTCCTTGCCTGTCCTAATTACTCCCCCTTTCCTAGATCATCCTTAGCCTACTCCTCTTCAAACCTCCCTTATAAGTGAAAGCCATCTGGGTTTTTGCCTGCCAATCTTTATGACATATGTATAAGCAGGGCTGTGCTGGTAAATAATTAATCACCAACTTTCAGGGGAGAAAGTATATGCAGCACACTTTTACGTTTAATCTCCATTATTAACATTTTCTTCATCAATTTCTTACATCTAGACAATCAACAAAACAAGAAATCAATCCCTGATTTGTAGTGTTAGCTAATTTCCTAGGTATAAATGCTCACACTGAAAAATTTAATAATGTATTCTCTGGTAGCTACTTTGAACTGCTCTAACACATCTCTCTGTATGTAAGAGACGTTAGGTGAAATAGAATGCCAGAACTGGAAGAGACCATAGAGATCATTCCATCCAACATTATCATTTGGAAGGGATGAAAATTTAGGTTCAGGGAAATGAGGGGACTTGCCTGAAAATGACCAGGAGTTTGGTGGCCCCTGTAGATCAGGACTAGATCTGAGAAATTATGACTTTCAGTCCAGCATTCTTTCCAAGGTATCATACTAGCTCTCACCTCACATAGACAAAAAATGAATTTTTTGAAATGAAATGAAAATGAACCCATTTCTCCTGGAATACAGAGAAATCACAGCCTATCCCATGTGATGAATGGCAGACCTGGAGCTAGCACCAGACCCTCTAATTAATAGAACAGTGCTCTCTGTGAATAGATTAAGTGAACCCCTTATGACAGGAGAGTTCCTATTCCTAAAGCAAGTATTAGATTTCTTCATAGTTGTGATCTACAGGGCCACCTGATTTTCTCAGCTGGGTCTCTTTCATGCTGCCAGAAAGCCAAGTCCTTTGCCTCCCACAAACTGGGTCACTTGTGATAGATACAATGTCACTTCCCCTTTAAGACTGGAAAGCAGAGGGGAGACCAAGCCTGGCAATCAGAGATGGCATTGACTGGGCTGGTAAATGGAGGATTCCTTGTGTTTTGCATTCTCTGTCTTACAATGTCTTTGATTGCCAGCACTGTCAGTTCAGGTTTAACACATTTCTATGGAGAACATCTGTGGCACACAGCATTCTTCATCCTGGGAAAAACAGACAAGGCAGGGCTGATTTCCCCCCCCACACTCTCCCACCCACCCCGACACAGGATATAGTCTGACATGCACAGCGGCACTTAAAATACATTCGGAGCTTACACAGTTTCTGAGTGTTAACAGCCATCGTCGGGCTTCTCCCCTTTTCTCCTTTTGTGCTCCTTCTGACACAGGCAGAGCACAGTGGGAGTATATTAGGCAGTTCTTTCCCCCTTCTCTTTTCTGGGTACCTGTTCATTCCCACAAGGTCAGTCCTGAGCGAAAATGATGAAGCAGTCCAAGTTTCTTAGTGTCTTTTCCCCTCACTCCACCTTAGCATGGTGTCTGGTACATAGCAGGTGCTTGATAGATATTTATCAACATAGGCATTTAATAAAGTCTAGTTGATGGACTGCCCTTATGCACTTTATACCCCTCCACCTTAAATTCTTCTCTCTGCCTTTTTTCCTGATCCCAATCCTCTCCAACAATCCCAGTTAAGGAAAAAAGTATCCTATAAAGATAAACTAATTCACAGTGAGGTTTCCTGACTTCATACAATAATTCTCCCTCAGTTTGAAAGTAAGCAATGCCTTGCCTAAAGGAGTAGCTTCCTAAGGGAGATATTAGATCATGAAAATTAATAACTTTTCATTGGAATTTCAAGCCAAAGTGTCAGACCATTAGGAAAATTGTTTGAGGGCAAAAGGGTGCTTCCCAGTGGGGCCTTATTAGAGAGTAGGCTACCATCTATCCTGCCTATATATAAGGCTGTATATATAAGCATTTTATTACTTTGAATGGTATGTTGAAAATGGGACAGCTAGGTAGTTCTATAGTACATAGAGTGCCAGTCCTATAGTCAGGAAGACTCATCCTCCTAAGTTTAAATCTGGCCTCAAACACTTACTAATTGTGTGACCCTGGGCAAGTCACTTAAACCTGTTTGCTTCAGTTCCTTATCTGTAAAATGAGCTGGAGAAGGAAATGTCAAACCACTCCAGTATCTTTTCCAAGAAAACCCCAAATGAGGTCATAGAGAGTTGGACATGACTGAAAAATGACTCAATAATAAAAATATTGAGAAGTGGCTAGGTAGCACAGTGAATAGAGCACCAACATGGAGTCAGGAGGACCTGTGTTCAAATCCAGACTTAAACACTTAACACTTACTAGCCATCTGACCTTGGGCAAATCACTTAACCCCAATTGCCCTGTGTACCCTCTCCAAAAAAGCAAAAAAAATTGAAATATAACAAAAATATTGAAATAACTCTGGGACAGCATAATTAAGAATTATGAGAATTAAGAATTAAGAGCCAGGCAATCTGAGTGATCTCAGGCAGGTAATTTAATTTTTCTGGGCCTCCATTTTCTTACATATAAAACTGGGTCAGACTAAATTAATTCTAAGGTGCCTACCAATTCCAAAATTCCATGCCACTTCTGGAAGGATCACTCCAAGAAATTTTTGCAAGTTTTTTTTTTATAGGACCAGAAACATCGAATGATATACAGAATTTTCTGAACATTCATTTTCAATTCAATAAATATTTATTAAGCATCTACAGCAGAAGTCACCCACAAGGCTCTGGGGATACAAAGACAAAATGTAAAACAATTCATTACCTCACATACCTTACATTCTACTTGAGGGGGAAAGAGGGAGAAGATATCTAAATAGATAAGTAACTGCAAAGTACTTTTGGGATGGAAAGAGCACTAGAAGCTAGAAACTAAGTCAGGAAAATCATTCTAAAGGAAGTGGCACCAGAGTTGAGCTTTACAGGCAACTAAGTTTTCTGAGGAGATGGGGTTAAAGAAGATCACTCCGTGGATGGGGAACTTATAATGAAATCATTACAATCCACTACATGTGTTTGCCCTCACTGTGTGAAGGGACTATGGTTACAGAGAAGATGTGCCAGATAATAAAAGAAATAGAAGACCCTATCCTTGTCCTAGAGAACTAGCAATCATATCTTATTTAACTATTTTTGCTGATCCTACCTTTCCTGTCTGAACTTCTGAACCAGTAATAGGGTTATCCCTGTAGAAAATAAAAATATCTCAGGAGTATCTTATCCCTGAAGGCATTTATTTTGGTCTATTACTTTGCAAAGGACTCTAGGAAATGGGGTTACTTTGACACCAAGTTGTATAAAACACCAGCTAGGAAATATACAAGATGGTAAGAGCTGTCAGTGCTTGTATGTGAATGTGAAAATAATTATCCTTTACCTTTTCCTACTGGGCTCAATGTCAGTAAGTGTAGGACCCAATTCTTCTGCCATCTCTATCCTTCAGGGCAATAGTTGTTGTCCCTCATGACTCCAGGATTATTTTCACTGGAGTCAAAAGGGCCCTGCTTCTTCATGAAGACAAATATTTACCTGTGATAATGAAGCTTTGGTACCTCTCTATTTCTAATCATCTGGAAGGGCTTTAATGGACTTAAAAGCTCAGGTGGTGTATGTTTGGAGAGAGAAGGTGCTAACCTCTTCGCTTAGACTCTACAAATGAATGTGTCATTAGCACCCTGCTTGCATTAGAAGCCTTTCTCTTGAGAACCGATACTTTGAGAGAAGGAATAACTAACGTGGGGTCCTGGTTGGCACCAAATAACCTTTCCTACACTGAAATGACCTGTGTTTTTCTCTTCTTTGTCATGTAGAGCCTACTGCCATGCGTAGCTTTGAGATAAGGGATGAATCTGATCTTTGATTCAGACCTTTTGCTTAACATCTTGATTTTTTTTCTCTCCTCACCCCAACAATGGCAACCGTTAGAAGCTTACATAAATTCAGAAAGTATGTACTGCAATCTAATTGGCTCAGGCCCTCCACTTTTTGTTTTTGCTCTGTATTCTACAACATTAGAGAAAAACCCATAAGGTGGGATTAATTTTGATTTGTTAAGTCTGCCCTCTATCCCTCAGGTTATTGTGTGACGGGAATTTTCTAGTTAGACTATGTTTGTGACAATAGGGAACCATGACATTCCTCTTTTATAGGTGGCCTATACTTGGTGATGCTCCAGTAATATTCTCTTAAATTCACCTTGAACTGTTGGGAGGAAGGATGGTTGAGGGAAAAGAATCCCTTTTGCTTTTAGCTCACTGACTTCTTGAAATCAGGGACATGCAACAAATAAGAATCTTTCATGGATAGAACTGAGACACACACATATATGGATATATAGAACTGATATATCTCTGTAGAGTTGAATATATGTAATATACATGACATGCATACAAATAGGTACATATGTGTACACATGTATACAAATATACTTCTATGTATATGAATACACATGTGTGTGGGAGTGCATGTATGTGTACATATATATATGAGTTGTATGTGCATACTAAACCACCATCCCAGAATTGGACTCTCCCTTGTCACAATGAAAAATAGATAAGCAAAAATAGACTGATTGATTTCTTGTTCATTTTTGAATCTGAGCGTCAGCTGGATTTCTGCATCTCTTTCTTCCCTTCTTTCCCCCAGCCCTTCTGCTGCTTTTATAAGCCAGTAGGTATGAAGTTAAAAGCCAAGCAGTGCACTGGGGTAGTCTTTGGTGGAGCCACCTCAGGAAGTGTGGAGGCTGACTGCGTTCGACCAAAGCACCCGCCCATGCTGCTGCCTTCCTGCTCCCTTTTCTCCACTGTCTTCCTTCCTTTGCAGATCTCTTAATTTCCTTTTCTGTCTAGATTTGGAGACATCTGTGATTCCTCTGAAAGAGTTTCTTTTTAAAAGGCAGAAAGCAGTTTTCACAAGGTGCAAGAAAACAGGACCTCAGGCAGCAAGGGGAGCTGCTCCAAAGACTGTAATGCTCCTCGTATGAGCTACAGGATTATCCTGCTGTAGAATGGTGGGAGCTGGCTTTTCAGTCCAGTGTGTTCTATTCTATTTAAGTAGTCATTGGAACCATGTGGTGTTTTTCCTTTGGACCTTTAATTGCCATTGCATGGAACATAAAAATAACCCCAGATACTTTGCATTCATATTCGCAGTGGGAACACTTGATTATACATCTCTTTATAAATCCTATCCACAAAGACCAGGGTCCTTTGCTCTGCAAGGTCTTTTTTTCTCTTCAGTGGCTTTCATTTGAATGTAAGGATGCCAGCTCTTTCCTTGGTGATGCTCCAGGTATAAATGCACTGCTTATATAACTGGCCTACCTTTTCTATTCTGACATGATGTACACTGGGTCATTTAGAAAGTGGCCTCATCATCGCTTGTTCCTTTGGTTTGGTAATATGGCAGGTACCCTCCTTACAAGAGCAGTTGCTGTCTTGGTACCTACAACTCCATTATAAGTCCAGGCCTGAAATGATAGAAATTGGAATCCTTCCTAAAGAGGTTTTGTCCCATTTAAGCACCCATGCTGCAATGTTTGCTTTCTGTCATTCAGTTCTCTCTCCTACTTTGCCAATATTTACCTTTCTATGTAGGTCCTCTTTCCCTGTTCAGTGTTTACCTCATTGAAGTATTTGCCTTTCTTATTTCTGTTGTTAGAACCATTGTGGCATAGTGGAGAGACTGCTGACTGTGTTCAAATCCCATTTTTGACAATTACTCATTGTGTCACTCAAGACAAAGCTCTTTACCTTGAAGAGCTTCAGACATTGCTCCAAGATATAATCTGTTGTGTCACAAATGAGTTGTGATCTGTGTTGGTGGAAGTTCTTCCTATAATGAGAGTTCTCCATATTGTTGAAATCATACATCTTTTGTATAATAGCATAATTCTTTCTCTTTCTCTTTTTCTTTCTCTTCATCTTAAATTCTTTCAGTTAATGAAACATATTGGTCAAAGTTGGCCTAGCCATAGTTCTCTGACTCTGAAATAGACACAGGGCCTTGTGAATGAGATCAAGGTCAGAAGGTCGCAGGATGTAGAACTGGAAGGGACCTCAGAGGTCATCTATTATAATCTCTTTTTTTGTACATGAGGAAACTGAGGCCCAAGTGACAGTGGCAGAGCTAAGATTTCAACTCATGTAGACTCCAAACCTAGCACTCTTGCCACTCTGTCAAACTGTGGCTTCTACCCAAGTGACCCTCTAGTCCATCAGACTTCTTTGGCACAGACACATGTTTCTGTACTAGGATATTGAGACTTTTTGATTGAAGTTTTTTTTTTCCTTTCTACTCTCCCATCACCACCATTTCCCCTGACTTTCTTCACTGTGTAAGTGGAATCTAGCCTGGATGGAGTGGTGGAGAGGAGAAAAATCATGCCTCAAAGATGGGGCCAAAGAAAATAAATTTTGATATTTTCCATCACTCTGAAAAAACTTATCAAAGGATAATCTATATGATAGCAACAAACTCCAATGGTCTACTTTAAAAAGTCATAATAAGTAGGGCCCAGTTACATACCCACCCCCAGCTCAGGTGGCACCTTCCTCCATGAAGTCTTCCTCCATTCCCCCCCATCCCTAAAATGTTCATCTCCTCCTAATATTTTGTTAGAAGTCACTTTGTCCTGATCTCTACCTATTTTGTGTTACTGATCAGGGTGATGGCAGATCCTTCTGGGAGACTACTCCTTGAAAGCAGGAACTTTTCCCCTTTTTATCTTCATATCTGCAACAACTCTCACAGTATCTTGCACATAGTAGTGCTTTTAAATTTTTGTTGAATTGAATTAGTTTGTGGAACAACAGCTGCCTAGATAAGTTTGGAGAATGCGTATATGGCACTGTGTAGTACAGAGTACATAGCGCTCTATAAAAGAAAGAGTCCCTTTGTGTGAGGCCATAGCAAATCTTGTTCTTTGTGCTCTACTTTGATTGGACCATACCTGTAGTATGGAAGGACTGATGCCCCAGTGAAAACATGTAATTCACAATAGTTCAGGGAAACTTTATTTTTTAAAGTGAGGAAAACAAAAAAGAGATCTTTAATTGAACAACTATTTATCCTCCAGACACAGGTAAAAACCATAGAATTGACTTTGAAAGTCCTTTCACGGAGGGCCTCCCCACAAGTCTTATCTTTGCCTACTATTCTCCTCAGTTTGAATGTGGGGAGAAAAGAGAGATTTCCTCTCTTTTCCAAACCCCATTCCCCAAATCCATCATCCCTTCAGACAAGGCAAGGCAAGGAAGAGTAGTTAAAATTCTTTAATCTTTTTGTGGGCAAAACCTCTAGGGTTTTCTCTCCTTTTCTGAATGCTACTGCTCTCCTCCAGTTGGCTTTTTCTTTTGTAATTTCCACTAGTTACGAGCACTAACTATGTCCTTTCATATCAAACACTTGTGATTTTACTCCACGTGAAAATTCTTTTCACAGAAGAAGATAAAAGCTCATGCATTACTTAAGAGGTAAGTCTTAGAGAGTTGCTTGTTTGTATCTAGGTAGTACAGTGTATAGAGTGCTGGGCCTGGAGTCAGGAACACCTGAGTTCAAATCCAGTGTCAGTCTCTGGGTCACCCTGGGCAAGTCACTCTACCTCTGCTTGCCTAAGTTTCCTCAGTTGTAAAATGGGGATAATAACAGAACCTCCCTTGCAGGGATCTCCCTCCCTATTTTGTGTTATACTGAGTTATACTATTTCGTGTTATGTGTTGTGAGGAACCAATGAGAAAATATTTGGAAAGCCCTTAGCACAATGCCTGACAAGTAGTAGGTACTATATAAATGCTTAATCCCCACCCTGAGCCTGGCAAAGAAATTCAATAGCATATTCAACAGCATATAGTTAGTCAGATTCCTAATGCCAAGTCCAGAATTCTCTTCACTAATCCATGTTACCTCTCATATGAGGACTTTAAGGAAAGGTATATTTAAATATGTCTTGTAAGCATATAGGATTTATAGGAATACTGCAGTTTGCATCATTGTCACCCCCACTATCATTATCATGTTCAAATGGCCTCTGGAGAATTCATCCAATACCAAGATTCTCAATTTGATGCTTCTGTTTTTGATACCTGGGGACAGTCAGTCAGGCACACTTGTTCCTGGCCCATATCCTTATCTTATTCTTACGTTCTTCCTCATCAAATCATATTATTGGGTGATGTGTGTCCAAGAAGTTATACTTCTTGCCAGTTCAAGCAATTCTTTCTTTATGAATCTCCAGAGCCAACTGGCTTTCAATTTAGAAACAGGTTTTATTGCCAAATCTTCTTAGGTATTTGGACATGGAACACATTCTTTTGATCCATAAGGATAGCCAAAATAGGGAAATGGGGTGAACCCACTAAGAGGCCAGGTTTGTTTTTACCATTACATGGAAGTATTACTCACAATACCCTCTTTGATTGGACTTGTTTTGCCACTTCCCTTTGGACATATTTTCCTACATAAGAGAAGAGAGGTAGGATCAGGATAGGGGTGGGAAAGGTCATGCAGCTGAACTTTCCATTCCTCTGAGTGCTTGCTAATAAAACTTCACTGAAAAACTGACTAGGTCCAGGGAGCGAGGGAGACATACAGGCCAAAGTCATATTGTTCTACAGCCTAAAATCTTCCAACCTTCCACTAAGGTTGAAATCACAAACATATGGAAGAAATAAGATAGAATTTCCTGTGACAGAGAATCCCTTTGGGTGCTGCTGTGGCAGATCTTGTCCCTTGCCTGTATTCTACTTTGGTTAGACCATACCTGAAGTGTTGTGTTGTATTCTGGGAGTCATTTTTGTGAAAGTCATTAATAGGTTGGAGAATACCTGCCAAAGGGTGACCAGAATGACAAAGGGCCTTAAGAACATGCCATGTAAGGATCATTTGAATTTACTGAAAATGTTTAACCTGAAGAAGAGAAGTCTGGGGTCAGGGAAGTGGGGCAGGCAAAATCTGTTTTCAAGTAATTGAAGGGATCTTATGGTAGAAGCATTAGACTTGTTCTCTTTGGTCCCAGAGGAGAACAAGAATCATAAAGTCATAGATTTAGAATGAGAAAGTACTTTAAAAATCATGTAGTTCAACCCCCTCACTTCACAGGTAAGGAAAGAGATAGCTAGAAGATGAATGACTTGACCACAGTAAAAGAATAGTATGAACTACTTTTTCCACTATACCATAGCATCTCTGTTCCCATCAACCCCCCTTAAAAAGAGCACCTACATTGCTTAATTTGGCAATCAGTATCATTTATGAGGGGCCTACTATATACAAGCATGATGCTAAGTTCTGCCAGGCATACAAAGGGACAGAAAAGGCTCCTGCCTCCTTACCTTTACCCTTATCCCTATAATTTAGGGAGAAAAATATTTATAAGTGAACATTTAACAAATGCTATAATAGCTAAATGCTAGCATCCACACTGCACTTTAAGGTTTGCAAAAGCACTTTACATGTTTTATCTGATCCTTACAACAACCCTGGGAAGTAAATGCTAATATCCCTCTTTTACAGACAAGAACATTGAGACTAAGAAAATATAAGGATCACATAGCTAATTAAGTGTCTCAGGCAAGATTTGAGCTCAGACCTTCCTGACTCCATGTGCAGTCCTCTAACCAATGTACCACCTAGCTTTCTATAGTCCAAGATAAGACAAATGAATGGCACACATATTAGGTACAAGAAAAGTTGAGAAATTTTTCTCCTGGGATAGGACGGTCAAGGGAGTCTTCCAGGAAACCTCCACTTGAAACTGGGCCTTGGAAGATGACGATAACTTGTATAGAGGATTAGAGGAAAGAGAGTGTATCAGACTGGAGAAACTCTGTAAGCAAAGGAGTGGTGTCAGGGAAGTCCAGGGTGTATTTGGAACATAGTACTTCAGACCAGTTTGAACAGAACAGCAATTAGAATGATAAGGTTAGAGAGTTAGGGCTTCTAGACAAGTGTCAAAATCCTTGTTCAACACAACTTAAAATTCATCTCCTTCTAGAAACCTTCCCTGTTGAACAGCGTCCTTGACTAGGCTCAATAGTAACTTCATTTACTCCAATTCTACAGCTGAAAAGGAAAGGAAAGGTCAATCCCCTCATTTTGCAGATGAGTAAACTGAGGCTCAGAGAGGTTTGACTGGAATTGGCAAAATGGTCTATTAAAGATTTGATTATAAATGGGAAAAAAAACTTTCTAACAATCAGATCTCTTTAAAAAAAAATGGAACAGGGGACTCCTTGGGAGGTAAGTGGGCTGCCCCTCACTGTAGGATTTCAAGCAAAGCTGGATGTGTGTGTGTGTGTGTGTGTGTGTGTGTGTGTGTGTGTGTGTGTGTGTGAGTAGATCATAAGAAGGATTTTTCAGTAAGGAAGGGGTTGAACATGACAGTCTCTGAGGTCCTTTCTTAGGGACCAGTCTCAGTGATTCCATTTTCTTACCCAGGATGTTCTGCTAATCCCAAACAGGCATCTGGGAAGAAGCCTGCAGCTTCATTTCTGGAACTGAGTAACATGATCCAGTTAGCATTCAATTTCCACACTGGCAGCTGATTTATTTTCTAATTGTAGGGTTGTTTGGGAGGTGTGCATTTTCCTTCCCAAGCCACCACTGACTGCAAAAGGTAATTACTGAAACAGCTCAACCCCACTCATAATATGGGAGCCACACATTTTCTTGAAATGACTTAACCCCTGCTGTCTGCTGAGATGTCCCTGAAGAGAGCGGGCAGTGAGGCCCACATTACAGAGTGGAATATTCCTTTTTGTCTCTCAGCTTTATGAAGCAACGTTAATTACCTCTTTGCAATAGCTAAAATTCTGAAAGTGCAGGTAGACAGGAAGACAGGATATTGGAAGACACAGTCATTTAAAACGGTCCAGAAGAGGAGCTCCATGATGATATTCAAGCCTCTCATCTATTTTGAAAAAGGCAGAGAATCTTCATAGTACTTTCTGGTGGGTGATGGATTTCGCATTGGCACACCTAGTACCTATAGAAAAGGGACTCTTCTCACTAAAAATACTACTCTTCAGCACCTTATTCAAGTTATACCTGGGCAATATTAAAAAAAAAACAAAAACAAATAATCAGATAAACAAAAACCCCAGTGAACCACCATCCAAAGTTTCACTGGAGAAAGAGCAAAGTGCAAATGATCATTAAATTAGGCTTTTGGCATGCATAGTATTCTTTGGAGTTGAGGCTCAGATATTTCCTAAAGCAAGTGGTCTCTGAAAATAGAAAGATAATAATTAGCATTTATATAGCACTATACAGTTTTGTAAAACTCTTTACAAATACTATCTCACTTGATCCTAACAACTCTGGGATTTAGGTGCTAATATTAATCCTATTTTACAGATGAGGAAATTGAGGCAAACAGAAGTTAAGTAATTTACCCAGGGTCACAGCTAATAAAGTGTCTGAGAATAGATTTGAACTCAGATCTTCCTAATTCCAGGTCCAGCACTCCATGGAAGTAGAAACAGGCTTGCTGTGCTGCAAACTTCTCTCACAGTCGATGCCATTTCCCTCTGGCAATAAAATGGATTTCCAAAATGCAATTATATTTCTGAAGTCTTCCTTCTCATAGGTTCAAACTTTGGTGCTGCCACTTTCCACTTCTGTGATCTTGAGTAAATCTCTTTCCATCTCTGCTTTGACCTTCCATCTAAGTAAAATGAGGGAACCAGCCTATATAACCTCTGAGATCCTTTTGAGCTGAATGGGAGGGGTGTAGGGCAAATAACATTGATTCTTTTGGAATGTTTCAACCTCCATGGTCATGCCTTAGCTTCCTCATGTAGAAAATGAAGGAATTGGATTAAATGACCCCTAAGGACCATTCCAGTTCAAAATCTATGAGATGCTATGTTAATTTTGAAGCTCTCATTTCCCCTCACTGCTAACTGATGAACTTCTTTCCATCCTCCATCTTCTCCCATCCACCACCACTACACATTCAGCTTTGAAATCTTTTCAAAGGTGTTGGTATTCTCCAAAAGTTTTGTGATTTTTCAAGGTATTTTCTAACCTCTTGCAAGATCAGGAGTGAATGTTCTGAAATGGTCTGAAAATGACTATTTCTAATACTCCTGGAATCACAAGCCTGGAAGGGAAGCTCTGGGATAAAAATGATGGATTTCTGTAATCTGCCTTTCAAAGCACTCAGAGTGATTCATCAAGTTATCTTTTTCAGCAGACACATTTCCAGTTTACTGATAGAGGGGGTGATATAAGCAAAGATGGAGCTATGAAGTCTTGTTCCTAAGGAAAAATCAGTTGGTTGATGCGGGGGGGGGGGGGAGCAGTTAAAGACATTCTGATTTTGAGTGCAAAAGCATTAAGAAAGGAGACAGTCTGTTACTCAGAAGGTCTGCCCTTGAACCTATGGGAATTAGGAAGAAGAGTAAACTTTAGGAGAGGGATGCAATAGTAATAGGGCCCTGGGACATGGCAGCCGGGAGGCAGTAGTTCCTCAAGGCAAGGCAGGCCAGTGGAGGATTATGAGACAAGGTACAGAAATGGCAGACATCACAAGGAGGAAGGATATTCCTTGGAGAGAATGCATGCCTTCAGCCAAGGCCCCATTTACCCTTAAGCTAGGTACAGCTCTGCTAATGAGGTTATGACTTGCCTACAGTGAGTTAGTGTTAGTGGTAGACAGAATTTCTAATCTTGCCATTCTAAATCACCAATGCATGCTATTTTCAGCAGAGAAAATGATCAGGCAGTCAAATAAATATATAAATACCCACTAATTGGCCAGAAAATTAGAAAGTACTGTGGGGTAGGAATTATGGATAGAGAAATTCTTTTTAAGGCGTCTAGAATAAAGAAGCTAGCTCTGTCATAGACTGCATTAAGAGAAATACAGTGCCCAGGATAGGGAAGTGATGGCTACTTGACTCTTCCCTGATATATTTGGAGAATTGTGGTCAACTCAGGCTAACACATTTTAGGTAAAGTTATTGAGAGAATTAAATGAGATAATATTTCTAAAGCACTTAGCAAAGTGCCTGGAACATAGTAGGCATTTAATAATTTTTTTCCCTTTCCTTCTTCCTTCAAGTATTTGCAAGGTTGCTATGAAGAAGCAAGCTTTGATTTCTTCTTGTTGTTCCCAAAAGGCAGAACCAGGAATAATGAGCTGAAGTTTCAAAGAGGCAGATTTAGGCTTAATATAAGGAAGAACTTCCTCCTAATTAGAGCTCTCCTAAAGTGGAATGAGCAGCTGCAGGAAGCAACAGGTTTTCCCTCACAGGAGGTCTTCAAGCAAAAGCAGCTGGATGGCCATTTGTTGGGGAGATTCATGTTAGAGGCTTAGTTAGGACTAGGTGACCTCTGAGGTTCTGTGAAGACGGCTGTATGTTCTGGGTGTCCTCATGAAGTACAGAAAAAGTTCTTGACAGCAAACGTGGGACCATCATTCTTGTTACAGCTCTGCTGCATTTTAATTCTTTCTCTTTGTTAATTTTTCTTCTTTTTTATGTTTATTTATTTTTTTTAACAAATGCTTTATTAACTTCTGTTTTAAATCATTCATTTCTGCCAGATTTTGAGTTACAATTTTTTCCCCATTGTTCCCCTACCCACCACCCTAGAATAGCAGTCCCACAAGATATACCCTCATCCAATCTGCTCTCTCCCATATCTTCTTCCATACCCCCTTCGACTTTACCATTAGGGCAAGGTGAAGCTCTGTGCCCCAATGCCTGCACATCTTATCTCCCAATTACATGCAAAATAATAATAATAATAATATTTTTATATATTTGAAACATTTAATTTTAAAATTTCGAATTTCAGATCCCTTCCCTTCCTCCCTTGCCACCCATTCTCTCCAGGAAGATAAGCAATTCAGTATGTGTTGTACATGTTTAGCTATGCAAAACATTACCATAGTAGATATATTGCAAAAGACTGCTTATATTTCCCTCCCACCCCCCACCTGGTCATCCCCTACTTTGATCCTGTCCCTCTTCGATAGTGGGTACTTCCAACCTCCCCTACCCCCAGAATGCCCTCCCCTCCATCATCCCTCCTCTCATCTTCCTTTCCCCTACTCTCCTGCAGGGTGAGATAACCCATTTAGCATGTATGTCATTCTCTCCCTGAGCCAAATTCAATGAGAATATGGTTTTGCCTTTTTGCCTTCCTGTTCTTCCCCTCCCCTGCAACCACTTCCCCTTGCTTCTTCTACATGAGATAGTTTACCCTACCCTGTCTCTCCCCATCTCCTCTTGCCACTTTCCTCTCTCACCTCTTAACTTGACCCCTTAAGTATCATCCCTTCCCACCAAATTGAACCTGTGCCCCCATCCATGTATACATGTAAACATATATACACACATTCACATATGTATTCATATGCCCATATACCCTTCTTCAATTATTTTCATAATGAGGAAGGTTTCATCAGTCAGAGTTATTGTTTTTCCATGTAGGAATGTAAATAGTTCAACTTTGATAAGTTCCTTTTGATTTCTTTTCCCTGATTACCTTCTCAGGCATCTCTTGCTTCTTGTGTCTGGATGTCAAATTTTCTATTCAATTCTGGTTTTTTCCTCAAGAATGCTTGAAAGTCCTCTCTTCCACTGAATGACCATATTTTCCCCTGAAACAAAATACTCAGTTTTGCTGGGTATGTGATTCTTGGTTTTAATCCCATGTCTTTTGCCCTCTGGAATATCATATTCCATGCCCTTCAATCCCTCAGTGTAGAAGCTGCCAGATCCTGTGCTATTCTGATTGTGTTTCCACAATATTGAAATTGTTTATTCCTGGCTGCTTGGAGTATTTTCTCCTTGATCTGGGAATTCTGGAACCTGGCTATAATATTCCTAGGAGTTTTCTTTTTGGGATCTTTTTCAGGAGGCAATCTGTGGATTCTGTCAACCTCTATTTTGCCCTCTGGGTCTAAAACATCAGGGCAATTTTCCTTGAGAATTTCTTGAAGGGTGATTTCTAAGTTCTTTCTTTGATGATGGCTTTCAGGTAGTCCAATACTTTTTAAATCATCTCTCCTGGATCTATTTTCCAGGTCAGTGGTTTTTCCCATAAGATATTTCACATTACCTTCTATTCTTTCTTTTGTTTGGATCTATTTCACAACATCTTGATGTCTCCTAAAGTCACTAGCTTCCATTTGCTCCAGTCTGACTCTGAAGGAATGAATCTCCTCAGTGAACTTTTGAGATTATTTTTCCATCTGGCAAATTTGGCTTTTTAAGGCATTCTTCTCCTCATTGCCCTTTTGAGCCTCCTTTGCCATTTGAGTTAGTCTATTTTTTAAGGTGTTGTTTTCCTCAATCAGGCTGTTGACCCTCATTTCATACTTTTCCTGCATCCTTCTCATTTCTCTTCCCAATTTTCCCTCCACTTATTTGGTTTTTAAAATCCTTCCTAAGGTCCTCTATGGCCTGTAACCCACTCATATTTTCATGTGGGGTTTTTGGTGCAGGATTTCTGACCTTACAGTCCTCCTCCTGTTCCATGCTTTGATCCTCTTTGCCCCCCCAAATAGGAGTCTAATGTTGAATTTTTCTGTTTCTTTTGTTTTCTTTGCCTCGGCATGTTGCCCCTTAATTACTTGACTTTTGGGCTTGTTGCCACAGTTGGACTCTGCCACCAGACAGGGGAGCTTATGTCCCAAATGTTGGGGTCTTCACAACTTCTGGAGATATTAGTTGGGTGGCCTCTGTGAAGCCTCCACACCCTCTGGCAAGCTGGATACCCACCCCAAGACCTCCACCACAGATTGCAATCCAGATCCAGGGAGCTTAAAACAAGAGCGATTACTCCCCAAGACTGATCACTGGACCTCCCTACAGTTCACAGGCCAGGAGCTGAAGCTGCAACTGAAACTGCAAAATGGAGTATGTGCCACGTCTCCTCATCCACTTGTCACCCCCAGGGGAAGAAGCTGACATATTCCCCAAATACTGGTCCCAAAGTCCATAGGGCACTAACCTTTCACTTTGTCCTAGGCATGTCTGTGTTGATAATTCTGGAATCCCCTCAGCTGCTAGTGTTCTGGGGACCCTCCAGCCGGCTGCTGGCCCCACTGCCCTGCGGCTAAAACTGCAGCTCATGCGGACCTGGGCTCCACAGCTCTGCACTGTTGGCTCCCAGAGTGCTGTGCTGGCTGCTCCCTGCAGGGCTGCTGGGCTGTCCTCAGTGGGAGGGAATCTTCTCTTTGTCATTCTGTGGGTGCTGGAGCTCCAGAAGTTGTTCAGAATCCACCTTTTACATTGTTTGGAAGTGGTGTGTGGGGGAGCACCTTGGAAGTGCTGTTTCTACTCCTCTATCTTGGCTCCATCCCCCTAGTTCCTTATCTTTGGACAAATTAATTAACCTTTCTCAGCCTCCATTTCCTCTCAATAAAATGTCCTGTCCCTAAGTGCCATGAGATGCAAGATGGAAATATCACTGTCAAGACATTATCACCCTCATTATCATCAGCATCAACAACAACACAAGGCTGAGGGTGTGGAATCACAAAGTGCAGAGGAAGCCGAACTTGAAGCCTGAAGAGAGGAGTTCAAATCCTGCCTCTGACAATATTGATGTGACCTTGGGCAGATCTCTCTCCTTTGGGTATCAGTTTCCTCATCTGCAAAGTGAAAATTTTGGACTAGGTGACGTCTAAGGTCCCTCCTAGAGTTGAATCCTTTGAATCTATAAGTGACTTCACAGGTCTGGGCCCAAGTTTCTTCATACATAAAATGGGCCCCAAAATATTTGTAATACTTACCTTGCAAAATAGTGGTGGTAAAAGTGCTTTTGTAAACCTCAAAGTGCCACATAGATCATTGTGAGTGATTATTTTTAAAAGTTCTATTAGTATTATTCACCTGCTTGAGTCACTCATCAAGTATTTTTTTCAGTGTCTACTATATGCCAGGTGCTACACTAAGTGCTGGGGTTACAAAGAAAGGCACAAGACTCTCTTGAAGTTCATGGTCTAATGGGGGAGACAATATGCAAACGACTATGTACAAACAAATTTTATTTAGGATAAGCATGGATAATCCACAGAGGGAAGGCACTAGAATTAAGAAAGAATAGGAAAGGCAGGATTTTAGCTAAGTGCTGAAGGAATTCAGGGAAACCAGGATACAGAAATGAGAAGGTGGGGTGGCTAGGTGGTGCAGTGAACCAGACCTGTAGTCAGGAGGACTTGAGTTCAAATTCAGCCTCAGACACTTAACACAAAAACTAGATGTGTGACCTTGGGCAAGTCACTTAACCCCAATTGCCCTCACAAAAAAAGGCAAAAAAAAAGAAATGAGAAGGAAGGGGATTCCAGGCATGGGGGCCAGCCAGTGAAAATGCAGAAATGGGGTGTTTTATGTAAGGAACAGCCCAAAGGCCAGTCTCACTGGATTCAAAAGTATGTGGTTGGGGGTAGGGGCAGGAGTGGGATTTAAATTGTAATAGAGCTGGAAAAATAGAAAAGGGTCAGGTTATATGGGACTTTATAAGTCTAACACAGGATTTTATATTTGATCATGGAAGTTATAAGGGGCCAATGGGGTTTATTGAATAAGTAATCGATGTAGTTAGATCTATAGTTTAGGAATATCAATTTGACAACTACGTGTTGGATGGATTAGAGAGGGGAGAGAGCTGAAGCCAAGAGACCATCAGGTTGTAATAGTTAAGGGGTGAGGTGATAAGGGCTGTTAGCAGAGTAGTAAGTAGTGGCAGTGTCAGAGGAAAAAAATAGTTCAAAAAGCAAAGCCAAAAAGCCTTGGTATCTAATCAAATATGTAAAGTGATAGAGGGTGAAGAGTGAATGATGATGCCTAGTTTGTAAAAATAGCATGTTTTATTACTCAAAAGTAATAGGGAAATTTGGAGAAAAGGAGGGTTTTGGAGAAAAGATAATGAATTCAGTTTTGGACATGTTGAGTTTAAGATGTCTACAAGATACCCAGTTGACAATGTCCACTAGGCAGTTAGAGATGTGAGTCTAGAGGTTGGAAGAGAGATTAGGGCTGGATAGAGGAATTCCTGATCATCAGCACAGAGATTATAATTAAATCTATGGGAGCTGATGAGAACAACAAACAAAATAATGTAGAGAGGAAAGAGAAAAGGGATCTCTGTGACTTGGATTAAGATCCAGCAAAAGTGACTAAGAATGAGTTGTCAGACAGATAGGAGGGGAGCCTGGATAAAGCAGCATCACAAAACCTAGAGAGAGAAGAATATTAAGAAAAAGAGGGTGATTGCTAAAGGCAGGTATAATTCCCAGGGCCTGAATCATCAGAGGATAATCCTTTGGACAAGCTATATGATAATTTTTCTACTGCAAGAATTTAGTTGCAGGTGATTATGTCCCTCTTTAAAGTCTGCCTATACTACCATCAGGATCTGGGAAAGTGGTAACTGGATCAGTAGGGACATAGGGAGTAATTAAAATAAGAGGAGATGCTGGTAACAATGTTATAACAACAATAGATAACATTGATAGAACTCTGGAGTTCACAATACACTTTATATGTGTTATATCATTCAAGGTTTGCAAGCACCTTCCTCATAGCAACCCACCGAGGCAGGTAGTGAAAAGCTAGGTGACTCGGCAGGTCAAATGTTGGACTTGGAGTCAGGAAAACCTGAGTTCAAATCCCTCCTCAGATACTTTACCCTGGCCAATACACTTAACCTCTCTAAGGCTTGTTTCCTCATCTGTAAAAATAGAGATAATAATAGCACTAACCAACTTCATAGAGTAGCTGTGAGGGTCAAATGAGATAACATAGGTTTGCAAACTTAACACTTTGCAAACTTTAAAGTCAGTTATTATTGTTATCCCTATTTTAGAGACAAGGAAACAAAAACTCAGAGAGGCTGACTTTTCCAGTCATGCATCTTGTTCCTATGAGAGCCAGTCCTCCAGTCTCCAAGCTCAGCATAATTCTTTCCACTGCATAATACTTTATTCCATTACCTTAGGTTTGAGGACTTCAGTTCTACCTTATTCCTCCTAGAATCTGTGAAAAAAGAAAAGAAAGTTGGGCATAATATTAACTCTATACATAGATTCTATATAGAATCTACAAAAATTACCCTTAATGAAAGTATCAGATTTTTTTTCCTTCCTGTATCTCCAAAGGAAACTAACTCTGCCAATAAGCAGACTGTGCTTTTGAACAATTTCACTTCTTGAGCCTCAGTTTACTTATCTATAATATGAGGGGGTTAGATAAGATCTCTAAGGTCTCTTCTTGCTCCTTACTATAGGAATCTAGATAATAATATTATAGATTTAGAGCCATAAAGAGATTAGAAGTCATATTGTCGAACTCCTCCTTTCACATATGAGTCAACTGAGAAGCAGAGGACCAAGTGAATTGACTAAGGTCACTTGGCTAGTTAATTCGAACCAATAAGTAGTTATTAAACATCCAACATGTGCCAACCAGTGGGGATACAAAGAAAGGCAAAAACAAGCCCTGCCCTCAAGGAGCTCACAACTAATGCAGCAGAGCTAAGATTCAAACCCCAGTCCTTTCTCAGTTCAAATTTAGTAATTTCTATTTTTCCAGAATTCCTCATATTTAGAAATAGACAGTAATATATAACATCCCTTCAAAAAAAAGGAGAAAATTTGCTTTTGATTGTTTATATGTTTCAGTAAACATTCTTCCTGCTTCTGGTTAATGAGATTATCTTTTGATACCTATCTTCTAATTTTAGAATCTCCATTATCCTTCCTGGTTGACAAAATCTACCTATTCCTGAAAGAAATTCATACTGAAAGAGTCCCAGGACTTAGAAATCCCATTTGCCATTGGTAGATAAATGTATTTTCTTATTTGGTTTCTAGTGAGGAAGTACTTCCAATGTCTAACTGCCTTTACTGGAGGAAATAGAATGAGCCTTGTTTGAGGGCTCTCATGTTTCTAGGCTTGGTTTAGTGGTAAAGTGAAATTATATTTTTAGTTTAAATGAATTTCCAATTGACTGACACCCACTCAGTACTTTGAATATGACCTGCTCTCCTGTGCTTTGGTTTTTTTCCCCCCTGGAACCCTGAAAAGAAATTACTGTTGATTTGAAACCATTTGGTAGCATTGCCTGAATTTTGTGGATAATATTCATTTTCCTGAGTCAGCAGGGCGGCCTCTTGAATTACTTCTTGTGATTTCAAAAGACAGGGCATGTTAGTGTATCAAGGGATTAACAGCTTCTGCTGGGGAAAACTCAAGGATGGGATTCTGAGAAGGATAATCCTAAAAATCATGTCTGAGTCTCTGCAGATTGAGATTCTGTTGATAATGGATTTAAAGCTCAATGGAAAGTTAATGCTGATAATACACGGTAGACACTTAATAAACAAGTGTCTTATTACAGGTAGTTGTGTCTTGTTATTAATAATGGAAGAGAGACACAAGTGTGCATGCCAAATCATAATAGCAACTATAATATGCAAACTTAATAGATGTCTAGCTTGCTGGTACCAGATATTTTATGATGATTTTAAAAAGCACATTGGATTTTCTAGTTAGATTCTATCCTCCCCATCTGTCCTTCTCTTTTCTTCCTTGCTAGTAATCTCCCTCCTAACCTAACTTATAATTACTTTGTATATATTTGTGATTATTCACCTTATAGATTTTATATGTGCTTGTTTGTTATACTTGTATATGTGTGTATTCACCTGTATATATTTTTCTGTGTACTTGTTTCCCCAATTATAATGCTGACTTTAGTAGTACTCTCATTTTTATTATATTGGCAAAACCTATCCATGAGCATTTAATACTATTCCAACTATTTAAGTTATTCTTCATTTCTTTAAGGAGCACTTTATAATTGAATCTATTCATGTATTTCATATGCTTTGGTAGTTTGACTCTCAAATATTTTGTGCATTTAAAATTTTATCTCAATGTGATTTCCCTTTCTATTATCACCTCTATTATCTATGTGAAAGTTGCAGAAACATATTTCACCTTGATATGACGAATACTTCCCTAACAACTAGAGCTATTTGGGAGTAGAATGGGTATTTCAGCTGGTATAGACATGTGGGGAAATCAGTGGAGGAATTCTTCATTTCACTAAGTGTTAACTTAGTGACTACTTATTGAGGATTTTGAAAATGAGATTGCTCTTCAAGTAAGAGGCTGGGCTACATGTACTTTTATGCTCCTTAAAACTCTGATTCTGGGTGGCACAGTAGAAAGAGTGTCATACTTTGATTCAGAAGAAAACAGGGCTCAAAGGCTCACTCCTGCTCTTTTTTTTTATGAAACAAAGCAACTTTTATTAACTTCTGTTTTACATCATTCATTTCTGCCAGATTTTGAGTTACAATCATTTTCCCCCCTGTTTTTCCCCTACCCACCCTCCCAGAACAGCAGTCCTGCAAGACATTGCTTCCTCCAATCTGCTCTCTCCCCTATCCTCTCCCACACCTCCTTCAACCTCTCCATTAGAGGAAGGTGAATCTTTGTGTCTCAATGCCTGCATATCTTATCTCCCAATTACAAGCAAAAGAATATTAATAATAGTATTTATATATATTTGAAACATTTAATCTTAAGACCTTGAATTTCAAATCCATTTCCTTCCTCCCTTGTCACCCATTCCCTCTGGGGAGATAAGTAATTCAGTATATGTTGTACATGTCTAGCTATGCAAAACATTATCATAGTAGATATATTGTGTAAGGCTGCTTATAATTCCTTCCCCCTCATCCCACCCTCCACCTGGTCCATTCCCCACTTGATCCTGTCCCTCTTCCATAGTGCGTACCTCCAACCTCCCCTCCCCCCAAGGATGCCCTCCCATCCATCATCCCTCCTCTCCTCCCCCTTCCCCCCATTCTGCTGTAGGTTGAGATATCCCATTTAGTATGTATGCCATTCTCTCCCTGAACCAAATTCAATGAGAATGTGGTTTTGCCTTTTTGCCTTCCTATTCTCCCCCTCCCTTGCAACCATTTCCCCTTGCTTCTTCTACATGAGAGTTTACCCTACCCTGTCTCTCCCCATCTCCTCTTGCCACTTTCCTCTCTCACCTCATAATTTCACCCCTTGAGTATCCTCCCTTCCCAACAAATTCAACCTATGCCCTCTATCCATATATAGCTGTAACCATATACACACACATTCACATATGTATTCATATGACCATACACCCTTCTTCCATTATTTTCATAGTGAGAAAGATTTCATCATTCACAGTTATTGTTTTTCCATATAGGAATGTAAATAGTTCAACTTTGATAAGTTCCTTTTGATTTCTTTTCCCTGATTACCTTCTCAGGCATCTCCTGCTTCTTGTGTCTGGATGTCAAATTTTCTATTCAATTCTGGATTTTTTCCTCAAGAATGCTTGACAGTCCTCTATTCCACTGAATGCCCATATTTTCCCCTGAAACAAAATACTCAGTTTTGCTGGGTAGGTGACCCTTGGGTTCATTCCCAGTTCTTTTGCCCTCTGGAATATCATATTCCATGCCCTATGATCCCTCAGTGTAGAAGGTGCCAGGTACTGTGCTATTCTGATTGTGTTTCCACAATATTGAAATTGTTTCTTCCTGGCTGCTTGGAGTATTTTTCCCTGATGTGGGTATTCTGTAACCTGGCTATAATATTCCTGGAAGTTTTCTTTTGGGGATCTTTTTCAGGAGGTGATCAGTGGATTCTTTCAACCTCTATTTTGCCCTCTGGATCTAAAACATCAGGGCAATTTTCCTTGAGAATTTCTTGAAGGGTGATTTCTAGGTTCTTTCTTTGATCATGGCTTTCAGGTAGTCCACTAATTTTTAAATTGTCTCTCCTGGATCTATTTTCCAGGTCAGTAGTTTTTCCCATGAGATATTTCACATTGCCTTCTACTCTTTCATTTGTTTGGATCTGCTTAACAGCATCTTTGTTTCTCATAAAGTCATTAGCTTCCATTTGCTCCAGTGTAACTCTGAAGGAATGAATTTCCTCAGTGAGCTTTTGAGATTCTTTTTCCATCTTGCAAATTCGACTTTTTAAGGCATTTTTCTCCTCATTGCCCTTTTGAGCCTCCTTTGCCATTTGAGTTAGTCTATTTTTTAAGGTGTTGTTTTCCTCAGTCAGGCTGTTGACCCTCATTTCATACTTTTCCTGCATCCTTCTCATTTCTCTTTCCAATTTTTCCTCCACTTCTCTTATTCGATTTTTAAAGTCCTTCTTAAGGTCCTCTATGGCCTGCAACCTACTCATGTTTTCCCCTGAGGCTTTTGGAGCAGGACTTCTGACCTCACAGTCCTCTTCCCACTCCATTCTTCGACCCTCCTTGCCCCCAAAGTAGGAGTCTAGGGTTGCATTTTTCTGTTTAATTTGTTTCCTTTGCCTTGGCATGTTGCCACTTAATTACTTGACTTTTGGGCTTGTTGCCACACTATGGCTTTGCGGCCAGATAGGGGAATTTTTGTCCTGAACGTGTGGGGGGGCAACTTCCATTTCTGGGAAGCTGGAAACCCACCCATGACCTCCACCCCAGATCACAATCCAGATCCAGGGAGGTTAAAGCAAGAGTGATTACCCCCCAAGACTGATCACTGGATCTCCCTACAATTCACAGGCCAGGAGCTGGGGCTTCCTCTGAAGACTACAAAATGGCGTGTCTCCTCAGAGGCTTCTAGCCCCCAGGGGAGGAAGCCAACACATTCCCCAAATACTGGTCCCAAAGTCCATAGGGCACTAACCTCTCACTTTGTCCTAGGCATGTCTATGTTGATAATTCTGGAATCTCCACAGCTGCTGGTGTTCTGCGGTCCCTCCAGCTGGTTGCTGGCCCTGCCTCCCTGGGACTAAAACCTCGACTCAGGCGGACTGGACCCGTGCTCAACTCCTCGCGCTCTGCGCACTGCCAGTTCCCAGACCGCTGCACTGGTCCTTCCTGCAGGGCTGCTGGGCTGTCCTCAGTGGGAGGTTAGCTTTTCTGTGTCATTCTGTGGGTGCTGGGGCTCCAGAAGTTGTTCAGAGTTCCCTTTTACATAGTTGGGAGGAAATCTGGGGGCCGAGTGGCTTGAACACGCTGTTTCTGCTCCACCATCTTGGCCCTCACTCCTGTTCTTAATAGCTGTATGGTCTCGAGCTGATCACTTAAATTCTCTGACCCTCAATTTTCTCATATATAATGTGAGGTGTTATATTCAGGGTTGTTATAAGAAAAATTATCTGGAAACCTCAAAACACTAGGTAAGTAGTAGTTGATTTCAACCATTCTCTTTACTGTGAACCAGTAATTTTTTTTGACAAATGTATGTTTGTTAAATGGCGAGTACCACTGAGGCTGGGGGAGAAATTAAAGAAATGCTTTTGGGAATAATCCAGCCTTTTACTAAACTATAAAGGAAGGTTTAAAGGGGAAAACGAAAGCATCAAAGAACTTACTTTTTTCATCTAAGTATTTAATTCTTCATATACCTTTCCATTCTGTATACAGCATCGTCTTAAATAAAGAAAGTATATTTTTAGTGAAAAAGTGATGTTTTGCTGTCAAAAGACTTGAGCTGGAACATTGGTTCCTTTAGTTAATAGTGAATTGATCTTGGACACAATATTTCTGTGTTTTACTTCCTTCATTTTTTAATGACTGGCATTACATAACTCATAAAGTTGTTTCAAGGAAAGCCATTTATTATTTTATTTTGAGCTGTTTTCTTGTTTAAGGAGGGTATGCTTGTTAATGTAGGTATCATGGCTTAGTAGATAAAAATTGACTCTAATGTCAAGATACCCTGAGTTCAATTCCCACTGCTAACATCTACTGGCTATGTGTCACTGAACAAGTGCTCCATGCTTCACTAAGAACTTGGGATATGAGTTCAAAACCACAGTTAGTTGACCTCAAGGAGCTTACGTCCTAAAAGGGGGAGACAACACACACAGAAGAAAGTCATGTCCAGGAAGGGACATCTTGGTCTAGAATACCTGCAGGGTTAATGATTAGGGCCATGTCTGAATAGATGGGCATACCTCTTCCAGGAACAAAGAGTTAATTTGGTCATTGTTCCAGAACTGAAGGGCAAAGGGAAACAGTAGACAAAGGAATGACACATGATGGGGAAATGATGCTTGAAATATTAGATCCCATGAAGAAGTGAACCATCAGAAGAAAGGGACCTGAGGGTAGAAATTTCAGAGATGAAGGCTCAAAACCTTCAGCATATGGCCTTGGGTCCAGGTAGCAAAAAAAAATGGTGAAGTTGGCAAGAGAGTGAAATAAGAGTCCAAACATATGAAACTGTAACAAGTACAAACACAGAGTCACATAGAGAAAGAGTGTGGCCCACTGTTTCATGCAGTCATTTTTTAGAAAGACTCAACTAGACATATTGGAAATAGCTCATCAGGGGTAGGCTCTTTTCCCCAGTGCCCTCCAAGGGTGGGAGATATGCAGGAAACATTATTTACTGTACCATGCTGAAGGAGGAGTTAAATAGAAAAAAAGAAAAAACACACATAGGGGAAGAGAGAGCCCTTAGGATTTTCCTCATGGGGCAGCCTTTTTTCAGAATGTAATGTTCAATTTCCTTGGCTTCTGGCTAGAGGAGTAGGAATCCTGCTTCTAAAATGAAGTATATTGCCTTACCCTTTGATCTTAAGCTCCAGACTTCATTTCTCAGTGGGACAACATCTATTTGAATGAGACCTTTATATATGAGTGTGTGTGTGTGTGTGTGTGTGTGTGTGTGTGTGTGTGTGATGACTTAAATCCATCAGAAGTCAACAAAAGAGTTAACTGTGACAATTTTATCATTTGTATTCTCCACTAAATTATTTACCTGGAATTGGTTGTTCATATTAATGGTTCTGAGCATATTAACTGTGTATGGTGTGTACTTGTTTGTATTTGTGTGTGTCTATGTGCATGAACACCTTTAAACCCAGTGGTTGATCTTGAAAAAAAATTTTTTTTAAATCACAATTGTTTATTTCTCCAGGCTCAACAAACATAATTTGATGTGAAAACAATCCCTAACAAAGATAATAACCACCAGTTAAATAAATAGATTTATGAAATTGAAGATCTAATTATCATAAGCACAACCTATTAATTTGATTCATAGAATCAACAATTGCAAAATTTGAAAGGGAGCTTAAAGATCATTTAATACAACAACATTTGTCAATCAATGAGGAACTAAAGTTCATAAAGGTTGAGTCACTTGTTCAATGTAATAACTAGTTAGGGAGGGAGAGAAGGAGAAAGAAAGATAAGTAGACAGAGAACATTTAAATTTTTTTGGTCTTTTTTTGGAGGGGGAAGGCAGGGCAAATGGGGTTAAGTGACTTGTCCAAGGTCACACATCTAGTAAGTGTTAATTGGACAGAGAACATTTATTAGCCACTTACTATGTGCCAGGTATTGTGCTAAGCACTGAAGATATAAATAACAAGTAAATAAATGGTACCTGCCCTCTGGTAACTTATATTCTTTTTTTTTTTTTTTTGGCTTTTTGGAGGGCAGTTGGGGTTAAATAACTTGCCCAAGGTCACACGGCTAGGCTTTTTTTGTTTGTGGTGCATTAAGTGTCTGAGGCCAGAATTGAACTCAGGTCCTTCTGACTCCAGGGCCGACATAGAGACTCACTGCACCACCTAGCTGCCCCTGGTAACTTATATTCTAATGGAGGTGGAGTGCAAGAAACAAGGAAAAGAGAAAGGAAGACAAAGGACATAAGTGCATGGTGGCATGGTGGGAAAATAGGTAGGAAGTGAAGTGATGGCATGGTTCTATGCAAGATAAGTTAAAAACTCAGACATCAGAGTCCTGTGTCCAGGGGCAGAGTCCAAGCTTCTGGTAGGAGTAAGGATGTGGGTGATGGCTAGACTGAAGGCAGTATTATATGGAGAAGGCTTAATTTTCCTGACAAGGAGCTGAATGTTCTTTCTACTGAATCAAGTTTGTTGACTTGACCTTCAAGCTGATTGTCAGTGGAGATTAACTGACTCATGATCTTAAGCTACATTCCTGTTGACTCTGTCAGGATAGACTCTGGAGAAATAAGGGGCATACCATGCTTTACAGAGCATATTTCTTGATCCTAAAGTGGAGTCTACTTCCACAACCTATAACTAATTTTAGGAGAACGGAGTCAAGAAGCTTAACTTCTTGTAAGTTAGTTTCAGTTTCTATTTAGTTGACTCTGTTTCTTCAAGTAGAGAATCATACCAACTACTAAAACATGATAATTTTTCTTCTTATTTCTATAGCCAGCATTTCTAGTCAATAGAAGGGGTGACAATGGACATGATTCTTTTGCTCATGATTTTATTGAAAAGGCTTCTAGTTTTTGCTATTACTTATAATGCTAGTTTTGTGTTTTAGATATAAATTATTTATCATTTTAAGGAAAGGTCCATTTATTGCTGTATTTCCTGGTATCTCAACAAAAATGGGTGTTGTATTTTGTCAAAAAGCTTTTTCCTTGCATCTATTGATTTAATCGTGATTTTTGTTGTTTTTGCTACTATTACCAGTAATTAAGTTTAAATTTTCCCAATATTAAACTAACCTTGAATTCCTCACATAAATCTAACCTAGTCATGGTGTGTAACCTTTGTGATATGTTGTTTTAGCCTGTTTGTGAATATTTTATTCTAAATTTTTGTACTAATATCCATAGAAGGGATGGCATTATGGTACAGTATGAGACATACCATGGACATGACCAATGAGAGAATTTGTGTTGATTAACTATTAATATTTGTTAAAGGGGGCTTATTTTTCCTTTTTTTCCCAATGAGGTAGAGGATAGAAGGAAGAGAGAGTAAATTTGTGTATATTAAAAAAGTAATTTAACAAAAAAACAAAAGTTTCTTTCATGAACTCCAAGATGACCTAGTGAGGGAAGGGACTGGTTTCCTTAGACAGCTACAAAGATGACTACTCCTCATTTTTGTACTTAGGGAAAAAAAAAACTCTTAGGTTCTTATTTACCATGATCATTTCTGGAGCTAAGTAAGAGCAAGAGACATAGATGGGAGAGCTCTTAGGAAAACATGTAAGAACTGATAAAGATCTTTGAGTCTCTTGGTAATACAATGGAGATTGAAAATACTCAATGGGATCTATGGGAAGCTAGATGGCACAGTGGATAGAATGCAGGGTCTGAAGTCGGGAAGACACCTTCCTGAGTGCAAATCTGGCTTCAGACACTTAGATGTGTGACCCTGGGCAAGTCATTTAACACTGTTTGCCTCAGTTCCTCATCTATAAATTGAGCTGGAGAAGGAAATGGCAAACCACTCCAGTGTCTTTGCTAAGAAACCCCTCAAGTGAGGACATGACTGAAGTGACTGAACAACAAAAACAAAATGGGATCCATGCTCTCATCATCTCTATGTAACCCTTGTCCATATCTTTCTATAAATTTGACACAAAGGATCCATCCAATGTGCTGCAGGCCATTCTTATTTTCTGCTGACATTGCAGGCATAGCAGTGGAACACCCTGGCTATCCATCTTTCATCCCTTACTCTTGCCACATCCATCTCCTCTTAATATTATAAAATGACTAGATGACATCTTTTCCTCCTTTTCTTTGCAGTTCCACATTGGTTATATATGTTAGCCTGCTTACAACATTAGATGCCTCTCCATTGCCTTCTGTGTAATATACCTTCCATTTTGTGGAGGGGCCCAGATCAGCCTCCGTTCATTCTTCTTTGACTCCATTTTAATTTTGAAAGCACATTCCCACACTGGTTACATGCATTCCCTGCCCCCTATTTTCCCATTCCCTTTGTATGTTGTTTCCCCCCATTAGAATGTAAGCTTCTTGAGGGCAGGGAATGTCCTTTTTTGCTTATCTTTTATCCCCAGTGCTTAGCAAATTGTCTGGTACATAGTAAATACTTAATAAATTCCTTCCTTCCTTCCGTCTTTCCTTCCTTCCTTCCTTCCTTCCTTCCTTCCTTCCTTCCTTCCTTCCTTCCTTCCATCCTTCCTTCCTTCCTTCCTCCTTCTCTCCCTTCTTTCCTTCCTTCCTTTCTTCCTCCCTTCCTTATTTCCTTCCCTCCCTCCTTCACTCCCTCCCTCCTTTCTTTCCTTCTTTCCTTCCTTCCTTCCTCCCTCACTTCTTTCCTTCCTTCCTTCCTCCCTTCCTCCTTTCCTTTTTTCCTTCCTTCCTTCTTTCCTTCCTTCCTTCCCCCCTTCCATTCTTCTTTCTCCCCACCAAATAGCAATAGTAAATAGTGGAACAGTAGAATAGTGGCATTAAAAAGATAAGCTTTGGGGGGCTAGGTGGCGCAGTGAGTAGAGTGACGGCCCTGGAGTCAGAAGGACCTGAGTTCGGAGCCGGCCTCAGACACTTAATGCACACACACAAAAAAACCTATCCGTGTGACCTTGGGCAGGTTACTTAACCCCAATTGCCCTCCAAAAAGCAAAAAAAAAAGATAAGCTTTGCCACATTCTAGAGATGCAAACTTACAATGTGCATACACCTTGAAGGAATAATAATAATAATATATATATATATACATATATATATACATATATATATTACATTTTGGTGGCTTCATTTGGGACGTGTGTGTCCTTTGCATTTTCTTTTTTTTTGTTGGTTTTTTTTTGTTTGGTTTTTTTTGCTTTTTGGAGGGTAATTGGGATTAAGTAACTTGCCCAAGGTCACACAGCTAGGTTTTTTTGTTGTCCTTTGCATTTTCAAAGATGCATTGAAAAGTTTCTCCATCCAGGACTTTCCTTATTAGATGTACTGATTTTATAGGGATCTACTATACTAAGGGAAAACTATTACTTTTTTCCCTTTTAAAAATGTTTGGCTAGTCAGTTTCTGGATGTGTTTCCTTTACAATTCTGACTGGTTTCTTTGAGATAACTTAAACACAGCTGAAGTATTGATTAACTGGTGTATTACTGCTGCATTCCAAGCATGCAGATGAATAATGTGTAAATATTGCATCCATAGGGCTCTGGTGCCTGGCAATGTAACTAGAAATATACAGAAGACTTCTAATTAAAGGAGTACTAGGTGACTTAGATGACAAGAACACCAAGAGTATTTTACAAGATGCTATTGATATATTGGAGAGATAAAAAGTGTTCACTAAGGGATATTAGTAGAAAGACAAAAGCTTTTCTGTTTTCTAGAAATTTCCTGAGAATGTGTGCCCTTATAAAATTCCTGGTAAGATAGTTCAATAAAGGAGCTTTGCTACTTTCCAAAGGCAATCCATCCCATCTATTGTACCTAGTATTCTTACACTGTACTCCCTTCTACATGTTCTCAGTGGCTTTTTTGCACACAACACTCCATCTCTCAACTCTCATTTCTCTTCACTGGCAGGCCTCTATTGCTGGAATTCTCTCTCCCTACATGTCTGCCTCCTAGATTCCTTGGCCTTCTTTCAAGACTCAGTTCAAATGCTGCCTTCTGTGAGAGGCCTCTCCCTGACTCCCTTCTTCCTTGTACTTTTCCTTTGGTATAATCTTTAATTTATTCTCTCTCTCTCCCTCTCTCTCTCTCTCTCTCTCTCTCTCTCTCTCTCTCTCTCTCTCTCTCTCTCTCACTGTATGTCATACATGCTGTAGATACATAGTTTTTGCTTTTACACATCTCCTCCATTAGATTGTGACTTCCTTGAGGGCTAGCACCATGTTGTTATTTTTTTTTATTTTCTTTGTATCCCAGCACTTAGCACAGTGTCTGACATCTAATAATTGCATAATAAATGTTTGTTGACTGATTGGATGACTATGTGCTACTCAATGTCCAACTGTACTGTCTCCACCAAAAGTACATGCGGATTGACAAATTCTATAGGTTTTACATCCACATGCATATTGTAATCTGTGCAATAGACTTTCTTCATTCACTTCATATTTATTATATGGAAAGTCAGGCCAAATTCTTTTGAGCCTAAATGGTAAATAATGACAAAAAATAAAATAGTTTATTTAGGAGACCTGAGATTCAAACCTGGCTCCATTATTAATCAGCTATAAGACACTGGATTTTTGCTTCTTAATCAGTGAAATAGATGGTTTGAACTAAATGATCATTGGATAGACTGTTAGATCTAGAAGGGACCTTAGCAGTCATCTAGTACAACTACATTTTACGCATGAGGAAACTGAGGTCCAGAGAGGTTAAGTGGCTTACCAAAGATCACACACTTTAAGGACTTCATCTATAATATATTTGGGGTTTTTTGCATTTGAATAGATTCATTTGAGAGTTTCTTTACCTAGGACTCTCCATATAGATAGTGGAAGAGGTAGGATCCAAACCCAGGTCTTCTAACTCCATGATTAAAAGCATTTTCCCCTGTGCCACTCTGACTAAGTTCCCTTCCAGCTATCAAATTCTGACCTATAAATGTAGCACATATACCAATTGGATTCTTGTACACCAAAGACAGTAGTCAATTATTTTGTAGATTCATAGACCTATGCTGTTAGTACAAGCAGGTACCTTGTGTGCCTGAAGCTCAGCTTGATTAAGTGTTATGTTTTTAGTGTGGATGTTCCTTGTGAACAGTTTTGGTTTGCTCTGTCAGTCCTTCATGGGAAAGAATCTTGCTTTGAAGACTTCCCAAAAAAAGGTTGCCATAGTTACAAGGAAAATACCCACCCACTTCATTGGAAGGTTCAGAACAAGGTCATTTGTCCAATCATCACTCTGTACTTCACAAACTGGGAAGAAGATCTGGCTGAAAATATTCAAATATTAGAAGCAATGATTTCTTGCCAAATGATATCAGATGTAAAATGTGGAATCTTAAAAATCTCATGTATCTTCCTGACAGGTAATAAAGTAGGTCTGATTATTTTAATTTGGGGAGAAAAAACATTTTCCAAACTGTGTAATTCAAATTTGGCTGAAAGAATTTCCCTCCTACTTTCCTGAATATTTTGAGTGAAGACAAAGTAATTGAAATGGAGCATGAAAAAGGATAATTGTACAAATTTATAAAAATCAAATCTTCCTTATGACTTTGAGCTTGTAGTTTGCTTTGCATCCTATGTGTGTTATATAAACACATGCATCACATTCATCTATAACATTTCTATATACACTTGGGAATGCTAAGACCTCATAAAGAATACATTTATTTTCCTTTTGATTGAAGAAAAGCCTACTGGAGTCCAGCCATTCTAGAGAGCAGTTTGGGACTATGCCACAAAAGCTACTAATGTGTATGTTTCTTTTGATCCAACAATATCATCACTAGGTTATCATCTCTTTGGGTTATATAAAGAGATGAAAGAAGAAAAAGACCACTATGTGCAAAAATATTTGTAGTATCTTTTTTTTATAGTGACAAAGAACCAGAAACTAATGGGACAGGTTTTAAAGAGGGAAAGACTAAACAAATTATGTGATAATAAATGTAGTGGGATGTCATTGTATACTAAGAAATAACAAAAGGGATGGTTTCAGAGCAACCTGGCAAGACATGTACGAATTGATTTCCAAGTGAAATGAGTGAAACTACAAGAAATATGTGTATTTGTTTAACAACAACAAGGTCAAGAAAACAGCTCTGAAGGACTTAAGAATTCTGCTTTAAAAATGACCAAGGATGGTTCTAGAAGGCTAATAGAGAATGTTACTTGTCTCCTAACCTAAAAGATGATATGCTTAAGAATGAAACACACACACTCAACCCCAATTCCCTCCAAAAAGAAAAAAAAAAGAATGAAACACACATATTTTACATGGCCAATTCTGGGATTGGTTTTGCTTGACTATGTATATTTATTACTAGGCATTTTTCCCTTTCAAGGTTTGGATGTGAGGAGAAAAAAATAAGTACTTGATAACTGAAAAAAATATAAAGTTGAATGAATAATAAAGTTCCATTAGGAGTTTTCATACCCCTTTATCTGCCCTCCCTTCTTGTTTTTCCATTGCCCTGTCTTGTCACAAAGGCGAGGTTAAACAACCATAGCCAAATCCTGGAGAGGGACTGGGAACGCTGAGTTATTTATCATTGGAAAGGGAGCAAGAATGTCAGAACTGGAAACAGAATCCAAGAAGAGGTTTATGTACCAACATTGCAGTTCAAACCGAGGCTTTCTGGTAAATGATATAGAGAGCCTTTGCCTAAGTCCTGGATTGGCCTATCTTCCAGCCCATCTCCATCTGTTGAAGTCTTTCCCTTCTTTGAAGCCCTAAGTCAAGTCTCACCTCATAGGAAGCTTTTTATTTTTCTCATATCTTCTCCATCCCAGATGAAAGGTCTGTCTTCCTCAACCATGACACAAAATTGTGCCAAGATCTTTACTTTGCATGTTTTATTTTTCTCCAGCTATTTTTTAATCTTTCCTCCTATAGAACAAAAGGTTAAATCAATATTTAGTGATTTAATCAATAAATTAAATTAAATTAAATCAATTAAATCCTTGCAATATTTATTGAATATTGTCTTCAAAAAGAGAGCCACTGCAAGCACTGAACAGTCTCTGTCTCTGTGTCTTTGTCTTTGTCTCTGTCTCTCTCTGTCTATGTCTCTGTCTGTCTTTCTGTCTTTCTCACATGCACATATACACACATACACACTCACTGAGATATATTTTTAAAAAGACATTGAGTGGCTGCCAAGTTCGGAGAGACAGTCCTGAATTAGTCATATATTCACAGCCATACATGCCACTGACATGTTAAAGTAGCAGTGAATAGAGTGCTAGACCTGAAGTCAGAAAGACTCATCTTCCTGAGTTCAAATCTGGCTTCAGACACTAAATAGCTATGTGACCCTGGGCAAGTCACTTAGCCCTATTAGCCTCAGTTCCTCATTTGTCAAATGAGCTGGAGATAGAAATGGCAAACCATTCCATTACCTTTGCCAAGAAAATAGCAGATGCAGCCACAAAGAATAAGACAGGACTGAACAACAACAAAAAAGATGAGAAAACAAAGATGAGATGGGCAGCTAAGTGGCCCAGTGAGTAAAGCTTCAGTCACTTACTTGCTGGGTGGCCCTAGGTAACTCCCTTGACACTGTTTGCTGCCATTCCTCATCTGTAAAATGAGCTAGAGATGGAAATGGCAAACCATTCTATTATCTTTGACAATAAAATCTTTGAAAATTATTTATATATGTAATAAGGGTGTCCTTAGTGAAAATATGAGAAGGAAACTAGCAGCCTTTTGCAAACAACATTCTATATAGCACATAATACATTTTCAGCATACAATTGACTTAACAGTTATAAAAGTGTTAGATGCTATGATGTTTATAACTTTTCGACTAATTTTAAAAAGTCATTGATTGAATTAGAGCAAAATGCAGCTTTTAAAGGGTCTCTGTCAACAGAATATTGCCCATGTATATGTCAAGATGAAATGGTATTATATATTGGATACGATATTCCTTATCTTCTCTATGGGTAGGGGAGGAGTGGTGAGAGGGAGAGAATTTCAAACTGAAAATAAAATCTAAAAAATTTTTTTAACTTAGTATTTTATTTTTCCCAAGTTACATGCAAAATCAATTTTTAACATTCGTTCTTAAAACTTCAAGTTCCAAATTCTCTCCCTTCCTCCCTCTCCACCACCTCCTCATTGGGAAGGCAAGCAATTTTATATAGATTATACATGTGTAGTCATGCAAAACATTTCCATAATAGTCATGTCGCAAATAAAAACAGACCAAAAAAATCTCAAGAAAATAAAGTTTAAAAAAGGATGTTTCAATCTGTATTCAGATACCATCAGTTCTCTCTCTGGAGGTAGATAGCATTTTTCATCATATGTATAGATCAATGTATTTCTGGGAATAGCTAAGTCTTTCACAGCTCATCATCTTAAAATATTACTGTTACTTTACATACAGCACATTCCACTTTGCATCAGCTCATGTAAGTTTTTTTTCAGGTTTTCTGAGAGCATCCTGCTTGTCATTTCTTATAGCAAAACAGTGTTCCATCACAATCACACAGCACAATTTGTTCAGTCATTCCCCAATTGACCTGCATCCCCTTAATTTCTGATTCTTTGACCCCAGAAAAAAATTGGTATAAATATTTTTATACATACACATACTATTCCTTTTTGTTCCTTATCTCTTTTTCAATACAGACCTAGTAATAGTATTGCTAGGTCAAGGGGTATGCATGATTTTATAGTCCTTTGGGCATAGTTCCCACCTGCTCTACAGAATGACTGAATCTATTCACAACTCCATCAACAATGCATTAATGTCTATTTTTCCCATGTCCTTTCCACCATTTGTCATTTTCCTTTTCTGTCTTATTAGCTTACCTAATAAATATGAGATAGTATCTCAGAATTGTTTTAATTTGCATTTCTCCAAAAAATAGTTAGAACATTTTTATATGACTATAAATACCTTTGATTACTTCATCTGAAAACTGTTCATATCTTTTGATCATTTATGAATTGGGGAATGGCTCTTATTTTTATAAATTTGACTCAGTTCTCTATATGTTTGAGAAATGAGGCCTTTATCAGAGAAACTTGCTTCAATTTTTTCCCAGTACTATTGCTATCAGCATTTTCCTCCATCCTATCCCCCCCAGTTTATTCTCTCCTCTTTCTCCTTTCACTCTGTCCCTCCTCAAAAGTGTTTTGCTTCTGACTACCTCCTCCCCTAATCTACGCTCCCTTATGTCACACCCTCCCCTTTTCTTATCCCTTTTCCCCCTTCTTTCCTGTAGAGCAAGATAAAATTCCAAACCCAATTGAGTGTTCATGTTATTACCTCTTTGAGCCAATTGTGATGAGAGTAAGGTTCATTCACTCCCCTTCCTCTTCCCCTTTTTCCCCTCCACTGTAAAAGCTTTTTCTTGCCTCTATTATATGAGATAAATTATCTCAGTCTGCTTCTCCCTTTCCCTTTCTCCAAGTACATTCCTCTCATCCCTTAATTTTATTTTTTTAGATAGCATCCCTTCATATTCAACTTACACCTGTGCCCTCTGTTTATATATGCTCCTATCCGCCCTAATAATGATAAAGTTCTTAGGAATTACAAGAATCTCCTGCCCATGTAGGAATCTAAACAGTTTAACTTTATTTAATTCCTTATGATTTCCCTTTCTGGATTACCTTTATACGTTTTTCCTGAGTTGTTGTATTTGAAAATCAAATTTTCTACTCAGCTCTGGTTTTTTCATAAAAATGCTCTTAAGTCCTCTATTTCATTCAATATCTATTTTTTCTGCTAAAGGATTATACTCAGTTTTTCCGGGTAGGTGATCCTTGGTTATAATCCTAACTCCTTTGCCCTCCTGAATATCCTGTTCCAAATCCTACAATTCTTTATGTAGAAACTGCTAAACCCTTTGCTATCCTGACTGCAGCTCCATGATACTTAAATTGTTTCTTTCTGGCTGTTTGCAATAATTTCTTCTTGACCTGGGAGCTCTAGAATTTGGCTATAATATTTCTGGGGGATTTCATTTTGGGATCTCTTTCAGAAGGTGGTAATGGATTCTTTCAATTTCTATTTTACCCTCTGGTTCTAGAATATCAGGGCAGTTTTCCTTGATAATTTCTTGAAAGATGATGTCTAGGCTCTCTTTTTATCATGGCTTTCAGGTACTCCAATACTTTTCAAATTATCTCTCCTGCATCTATTTTCCAAGTCAGTTGTTTTCCCAATGAGATATTTCACATTATTTTCTATGTTTTCATTCTTTTGGTTTTGTTTTGTTGTTTCTTGATGTCTCATGAAATTGTTAGCTTCCATTTGCTCAATTCTAATTTTTAAGGAATTATTTTCTTCAGTGAGCTTTTGTACCTCTTTTTCAATTTGGCCAACTCTACTTTTTAAGGAGATTTTTTATAGTAAATTTTTGTGCCTCTTTTTCTATTTGACCAGTTCTTCCACTTAACACATTTTTTTCCTTATAGGATTTTTTGGACCTCTTTTACCCTTTGGCCTAGTCTGTTTTCTTTAAGGTGTTATGTTCTTCAGTATTTTTGTGTCTCCTTTACCAAACTGTTGACTCTTTTCTCATGATTATCTTGCATCACTCTCCTTTCTCTTCCCAATTTTTCCTCTATCTCTCTTATTTGATTTTCAAAATCTTCTTTGAGCCCTTCCATGACCTCAGACCCATTCATATTTTTATTGGAGGCTTTGGATGTAGGAGCTTTGACTTTGTTATCATCTTCTGAGTGTGTTTATTGATCTTCCTTGTCACCATAGTAGCTTTCTATGGTTAGAATTTTTCTGATGTTTGTTCATTTTCCCAGCTTATTACTTGACTTTTAACCCTCTTTAGAGTAGACTTTGTTTCCAGGATAAAGCGTGCATTGTCCCAAGCTTCAGGGATTTTGTGCAGCTGTTTTCAGAGATACTTCTAGTGACCTGTAGGTTTTCAGTTCTTCTACGGTGGTACAATCTAAAGAGAGGTGCTTACTCATTTCCTGGCCTGTGTTCTGGTCTGTGAAAGACCAAAAGCACTCTTTTATGCCCTGTAACTGTAAGAAGGGTCCTTTCTTCACTGGTGCCACAAGCTGTAGTGTTCTAGTGCTCCTCCTTGCCCCCAGACTGCCACCCAGGACTGTGACTTAGATCTGAGTATGGGCAAAGCAACAGAGTCTTGCCTCAGTGTTAGCAAAGAGACCCTTGTGATCTCCTTCTGACCAGTTTTTCGACCCTTTTACTGTCTTTGGGCTGAGAACTCTGGAAACAGTCTTACCACTGCTGATTCACTAGCTCCCAAAGCTTGCTTCTGGTTTTCTGAGGCCTGGACTGTCCTGATGTAATCTGTGCTGCACCATGCTCCATTCTCACCCAGGTGCAATAGACCTTTCCTGCTGACCTTCTAAGTAGTCTCAGGCTGGAAAATTATCTGTCAGCCTTTTTGTGGATTCTACCACTCTATAATTTGTTTAGCATCATTATTTAAAGGTATTTGACTCCACCTCTCAAAGAAATAAAAAAAGAAAAGAAAACAGTGCTAATTTTTAGCTGCAGTAAAAGAAGTAATTCCTGTGATCCTCTTATTATCACTGTCAAGGGGAATAAGAATAATGCTTGTCATTGTCATCAAAGATGTCCAGTGCATAATGCAAATGGAAGCAAATTTCCTTTTAGATAGTTCTATCCTCCAGATGCTCTTGGTTATGAAAGACCTTGTATTGGTTGCATAATGTATCCAATGTATTCCAAAGGCAGCTCTTTATTATACCATGCTCCCCTCAACATTTTCTGTAACTACAAATCATAGAACATCAACATAGAATGATGGGGACTAGACCTGTGATTTTGTTTGTACAAGAAACACACAGTAAGGAAACGCCTTCTACCAATGCAGACTGGTACTTGTTCTGTAACTGAGAAAGCATTATCTAGAAGTGATTTGCCTAACTCATATAGCAAGTATCTGATAGAGGTAGGTCTTGAACTCAAGTTCAATGATGTGGTGACTGGCTCTCTATTTACTTTATCATACTTTCCAGGTCATATCTTCTAAATGAGCCTTGCATCCATTCAAAAGAGTTCAACATAAGAATTCACAGAGGAAAAAACTTTCTGTGTGTGTGTGTGTGTGTGTGTGTGTGTGTGTGTGTGTGTGTGTGTGTGTAAGGAGGGCAACCTGTTGTATAGACTGTAATAAGCAGTTGAATGGACAGTGCACTGACTTGGTCTATTGTATGGATCTCTTTGGCAGATATTGTAAATTATGAGTTGAGTCTAGAACTGAAGAGGAGGAAATAATCAGTCTGGATTGTGTCTGGAATATTGTACAGTACTGTCAATGAACCCCAAGCTACTTTGTGAAGCAGAAATAGTTTTAAACAGGAATATTTTCCTGCAATTTTTAATCCTAGAGTACTGCCTGGTACACTGACATAGCAAGAAACTTATATATGGTCCCACATACAGCAGGTGTCACAGACAGTCCTTGGACCTAGGCTTTGGGAATTGCAAAGGCAGCTTTTCATTATACCACAGCCCTCTCAATGTTTCATGTAGCTACAAATCATAGAACATCACCAAAAGAAAATTTGAGCAATGAAGATGAAATTGGGCAAGAAACGGGCAAGAATATATGTAGAGTGAGCATAAATAGGTCATAGCATCTTATTAGTAACATCTCAAATGTGGCAAAAGTTGTAAACTAGATCATTCAGGAAATCCATGATGAAGAAAGAAAGGATCAGTCACGTAGAGAGAGTTAAGTTAAACCAGATGAACAGTGTAGGTGCTACCATCATCCCCATGAATTGTTACATGTTAAAAGATCTAGAAGAACGTCCCTACTTATTGACTGAACTTTTTCCCTATTATATGTCCCTCTGCCTCCCAGAGGATTTGTAGGATAACATTAAAAAGTTCATGTTTATATAGCACTTTAAGGATTGAAAAAACACTTTATGTATGTGTGTAATATGTATGTATACATGAGTGCACACATATACGTGCATGCACATACCCACATAACTTTATCCTTACAACAACCCTGTGATATAGGTGCTATTATTATCCCCATAATACAGATAAAGAAAATTAGGCAAAAAAGAGTAATGTTAACACCCCTTAGGTCACAAGCTGGGAAGTATTGTAGGCAATATTTAAATTTGGATTTTTGAACTCTTAAGTTCAATGGTCTGTTTCCATTCCACCTTACTGCCTGCATATGAACAAGATGGATGACAAGCTTCATTACTGAAAGGAGTGCCAATATTAATGAGATAACAGAATCATTGAATTAGTCTTTTCCTCCTATTAAAATACAAGTTCCTTGAGCAAAATGTCTATTGCCATAGGGATTTTTATATTCTTAGAACCAAAAGTTGGTGCTAAGTAAGTATTTGTTGAATAAATTAATGAATCAATCAATCAACCAACCAACTACTAAATTATTTATTAGTACGTTATGTTATACAGGCACTCTTGGAAGCTGTTGCTACAAAGTCAAAAAGTAAAAGTCTCTTTTTTTTCAAGAATTTACATTCTAACAGTTCAATGAATGAATGTATCAAGCAAAAAAAAACAAACAGCCATAGTATAGAGTTGGGGCAGCTAGATGATTCAGTGATGGAGCACTGGGTCTGGAGTCAGAAAGACCTGAGTTCAAATCCAGTATCAGACACTCATTAGCTGTGACCCCTTCATTTAATCTCTGTTTGTCTTTAATTAAACAAATGCTTTATTAACTTCTGGTTTACATCATTCATTACCGCCAGATTTTGAGTTACAATTTTTTCCCCGTTTTTCCCCTACCCACCATCCCAGAATAGCAGTCCCACAAGATATCCCTTCTTCCAATCTGCTCTCTCCCATATCTTCTCCCATACCCCCTTCGACTTTGCCATTAGGGCAAGGTGAATCTCTGAACCCCAATGCCTGGACATCTTATGAAACATTTAATTTTAACACTTCGATTGGGTGACAAGAGAGGAAGGGAATGGATCTGAAATCGAGGTCTTAAAATTAAATGTTTCAAATGTAAAAAAAGAATAAAAAAAATAAAAAGTCCCAAAGGAGTGAATCTTCCCTGAAAGAACTAGTTTTGACAGAGAAGTGACATCCCCAAGGTATGCAACATGAGTGGTCTGGGTTTACTAAAACATTTACCAGGAGCAAAAGCAATAGAAAGAAGCAGTTACACATCCTTACTAAGGTGAGCTTCAAGGTTCAAGTTGATGAGCTTTAATGATACATTCAAGATACAGTTGGAGCTGGGTGTTATTGAGATAAGTAGAGAGGGAAGTGCATGGTCACTAGGAGACAGAGGTTAAGAATGATTTTATGGCTTGGAATTCCTTGTTAGTTACATTTTGTGCACTTGGTTGAATTAAATATTTTTATTGATTTCTGGTGGTGTTCTTGGTCTGCAAGTAGAGTCTGCACCAAATAGGTGCCTGAACTAAGACTCTATTACTCTTTCCTTTTCCAAGTATAAGATGAGGATTTCCCAGGGTGAAGGTATTGTTCATTATCTCTAATCCCAGTCTGTTCTTGGTTCAGTCTCTTTAATGACATGGTCAAAGTGTAGTAGAGACAGAAATAAGAGTCAAGGAGACATCTTCTTTATCCCATCCCAGGTGTGATTCCCTCCCAGAGTCCTGTCTCCAGTTCTTTTCATGGAATTATCTGAACTAGAACTCTACCTTCCTGAACTGACAAACTCTGAGTGGGCTTATTGTTTTATTCATTTTGTTTTAATTTAGAACCTGGTGAATATATTATTTCAACTAATCACAAGCTATTTCCTTTATGTTCCAATGGCCAAGCCCTATTCAGACGTTGTTGAATTGTAAGATGCAACATGGTAGAATATAGAGGGTACTGGACAAGCTGGGTTCAAACTTTGCCTTATGTGACCCTACTACTCATGTGACCCTGGGCAAATCATTTAACCTCTTTATGCTTCAATTTTCTCATCTACAAAATAAGGGGTTGGACTCAGTGGTCTGTAAAGTACCTGTGTGTTCAGCTCTAAATCTATGGTCCTTAACACCTACTTTGTATTTAAGTACAAGATCAAGTCAATTAAGGTGTCTGGGACTTCTTGGCTTAGCTTAATTGAGATTCCACTAGAGAAAAAAGGCAGAGCTAGAGATGAGCAGTGTGACTTTCTCTCTGTCATCAGTGACCATCCCATCAACCCCAAGCAACTACCTCTTTTGTGATCTTTCTAATTTATCCAATAGAACAAAAAGTAAAGCCAACAAACAAAAAATTCTTTTATTGTTTATTGTTCTTTGCATTCCTCAGTTTATTCTGAACTTTTGTACTTCTAAAACATCTTACAGGCCCAGGGTGTGCTTTTTAATGTATTCTCTGTTGCCTCACTTCCAATTTCATTATATATCTTTTTAGAATTCATTTGGTGGTAAGCTCCCCAAGCATCTCTGTTGCCCAGTAGAAATCCCTTACCACCTCATCAGAATTGTTTCTCCTTATATATATTCTGAATTTTGTTCTAGAGTTCTTCTAATTGCTCCTAAGCTGTCATCCCCCATAGAATTCTTTCTATGAAATCCTTTCTATCTTTTCTCTGAAAAAAAAAATGTCTTCTTTCAAGATTGAGGGTGCTTGCTAGACTCTGTTCCACTTTCCTATCCTTTTTAGCAATTCTAAGATAAAATAATAATTTGCTCCAAAGGTTCCCATTTTTCTCATCCCCGAAAGCATTTCTTTTTTTTTAATATTTAAACAAATGCTTTATTAACTTCTGTTTTACACCAATCATTTCCACCAGGTTTTGAGTTACAATCATTTTCTCCCCCTGTTTTTCCCCTACCCACCCTCCCAGAATAGCTGTCCCGCAAGATATCACTTCCTCCAATCTGCTCTCTCCCATACCTTCTCCCATACCCCCTTCGACTTTTCCATTAGAGGAAGGTAAATCTTTGTGTCCCAATGCCTGCACATCTTATCTCCCAATTACAAGCAAAAGAGTATTAATAATAGTATTTATATATATTTGAAGCATTTAATCTTAAGATCTTGAATTTCAGATCCATTTCTTTCCTCCCTTGTCACCCATTCCCTCTGGGGAGATAAGCAATTCAGTATATGTTGTACATGTCTAGCTACGCACAACACTATCATAGTAGATATATTGTACAAGGCTGCTTATAATTCCCTCCCACTCGTCCCACCCCCACCTGGTCCATTCCCTACATGATCCTGTCCCTCTTCTATAGTGGGTACCCCCAATCTCCCCTCCCCCCAAGGATGCCCTCCCATCCATCATCCCTCCTCTCATCCCCCTTCCCCCTATTCTGCTGTAGGTTGAGATATCCCATATAGTATGTATGTCATTCTCTCCCTGAGCAAAATTCAATGAGAATGTGGTTTTGCCTTTTTGCCTTCCTATTCTCCCCCTCCCTTGCAACCACTTCCCCTTGCTTCTTCTACATGAGATAGTTTACCCTACCCTGTCTCTCCCCATCTCCTCTTGCCACTTTCCTCTCTCACCTCATAATTTCACCCCTTTAGTATCCTCCCTTCCCAACAAATTCAACCTATGCCCTCTATCCATATATAGCTGTAACCATATACACACACATTCACATATGTATTCATATGACCATACACCCTTCTTCCATTATTTTCATAGTGAGAAAGATTTCATCATTCACAGTTATTGTTTTTCCATATAGGAATGTAAATAGTTCAACTTTGATAAGTTCCTTTTGATTTCTTTTCCCTGATTACCTTCCCAGGCATCTCTTCTTCTTGTGTCTGGATGTCAAATTTTCTATTCAATTCTGGTTTTTTCCTCAAGAATGCTTGAAAGTCCTCTATTCCACTGAATGACCATATTTTCCCCTGAAACAAAATACTCAGTTTTGCTGGGTAGGTGACCCTTGGGTTCATTCCCAGTTCTTTTGCCCTCTGGAATATCATATTCCATGCCCTTCGATCCCTCAGTGTAGAAGCTGCCAGGTCCTGTGCTATTCTGATTGTGTTTCCACAATATTGAAATTGTTTCTTCCTGGCTGCTTGTAGTATTTTCTCCTTGATCTGGGGATTCTGGAACCTGGCTATAATATTCCTGGGAGTTTTCTTTTTGGGATCTTTTTCAGGAGGTGATCTGTGGATTCTTGCAACTCCATTTTGCCCTCTGTATCTAAAACATCAGGGCAATTTTCCTTGAGAATTTCTCGAAGGGTGATTTCTAGGTTCTTTCTTTGATCATGGCTTTCAGGTAGTCCAATAATTTTTAAATTGTCTCTCCTGGATCTATTTTCCAGGTCAGTGGTTTTTCCCATGAGATATTTCACATTGCCTTCTAATCTTTCATTTGTTTGGATCTGCTTAACAGCATCTTGATTTCTCATAAAGTCATTAGCTTCCATTTGCTCCAGTCTAACTCTGAAGGAATGAATCTCCTCAGTGAACTTTTGAGATTCTTTTTCCATCTGGCAAATTCGACTTTTTAAGGCATTCTTCTCCTCATTGCCCTTTTGGGCCTCCTTTGCCATTTGAGTTAGTCTATTTTTTAAGGTGTTGTTTTCCTCAGTCAGGCTGTTGACCCTCATTTCATACTTTTCCTGCATCCTTCTCATTTCTCTTCCAAATTTTTCCTCCACTTCTCTTATTTGATTTTTAAAGTCCTTCTTAAGGTCCTCTATGGCCTGCAACCCGCTCATGTTTTCCCCTGGGGCTTTTGGAGCAGGACTTCTGAACTCACAGTCCTTTTCCTGCTCTATGCCCCCAAAATAGGAGTCTAGGGTTGCATTTTTCTGTTTGTTTCCTTTGCCTTGGCATGTTGCCACTTAATTACTTGATTTTTGGGCTTGTTGCCACACTATGGCTCTGCTGCCAGACAGGAATTTTCGTCCCGAACATGTGGGGGACAACTTCCATTTCTGGCAAGCTGGAAGCCCACCCACCACCTCCACCCCAGATTACAATCCAGATCCAGGGAGGTTAAAGCAAGAGCAATTACCGCCCAAGACTGATTGCTGGATCTCCCTACAGTTCGCAGGCCAGGAGCTGGAGCTGCCTCTGAAAACTCCAAAATGGCGTGTCTCCTCAGAGGCTACTAGCCCCCAGGAGAGGAAGCCAATGCATTCCCCAAATACTGTTCCCAAAGTCCATAGGGCACTAACCTCTCACTTTGTCCTAGGCATGTCTATGTTGATAATTCTGGAATCGCCACAGCTGCTGGTTTTCTGTGGTCTCTCCAGCCAGTTGCTGGCCCTGCCGCCCTGGGCTAAAACCTCAGCTCACTCGGACCTGGGCTTGGCTCAGCTCGGCTCCCCGGGCTGTGCGCTGCTGGCTCCCAAACCGCTGTGCTGGTCCTCCCTGCAGGGCTGCTGGGCTGTCCTCAGCAGGAGGTTAGCTTCTCTGTGTTGTTCTGTGGGTGCTGGGGCTCCAGAAGTTGTTCAGAGTCCCCTTTTACATAATTTGGAGGAAATCTGGGGGCAGAGTGGCTTGGATGAGCTGTTTCTACTCCACCATCTTGGCTCCGCCTGGAAAGCATTTCTTCTTTGTCAGGTTCTAATCAAGTCTAGTTTTCTTTTGTTGGTCCCTCCATCATCTGAAGGATAAATAATAATTATAAATAATAAAAATAAGTCAATAAATTACAACTTTCTTTGATTTAGGCAGAATTGGACCTTCAATTGATATCACTGCTATAGCATATCTTTGGGAAGACTTTTCCTCTCTTGGAACTCTTATTTATTTGGTCTTTCTGTCTAAGCAGTCTGGATTTTACTCCACTGATAGTATCACTTCTGTTTCCACCTGTGTTAGTCTTTAATGAAATATTCTTCTTTTACACAAAATAAATATGCCTAGTTCCTTCTACTGATAGATAATTATGATTCTGGAGCTGAAATGGATTTTGCAGACCACCTATTTCAACTCCCTCATTTTGAAATGAATGGGAAAATATCATTTACTGCTGGAAGATATAAAACAAAAGCGAACTTCAGCCCAGGAAGTTTGTCTTTGGTCACACAGGATTTTAATCCAAGACTTTTGAATCCAAAACCAGTGATTCATATAGTGTAAATGTTATTCCTCATCAGTCTGTTCACTTTTTTTTGGTCTTTTTGGAGGGGGAAAGGCAAGGCAATTGGGGTTAAGTGACTTACCCAAGGTCATATAGCTAGTAAGTCTTAAGTATCTGAGGCTGGATTTGAACTTGGGTCCTCCTGACTCCAGGGTTGGTGCTCTATTCACTGCACCACCTAGCTGCTCCAAGTTGTTCACTTTCTTCTGTTTAAATTCGGGTTTTGTCAATGCCCCTTCTAAAACCTGGTGCCAGGAAAAGGCACTATACTCTGTGTATGGTACAAGTAAGGCATAGTACAGTAGGACTATTTCATCACTTACTCAGGACACTACTTCTAATAATGCAGCTTAAAAATCTCATTAGATCTTTTGGTTTCATTACCACACTGTTGGCTAATTTTGGACTTGCCGTTCAATAAAATCCCTAAGTCTTTTTCACATCAATTACTGCTTGTCCAGTACTCAGGAAATTGATTTTTGAACCAACATATCTTCATGGAGAAGGTGGTGTTTGAGCTGGGCCTTAAGAGTGGGTAGGTGTTAGAAAACATACCTTTTATAATTTGCAGGGCACTAGTCCAGAGAAAACAATTACAGTTTCTTGGCTAATGTGTTTTGTTTATAGCTTTTGATTAAGGCTTAGTGCAAAGTAATAGAGAAAAGAAATAAATTAATTCCTTGGGAGGAGAAAATGACCCTACCCAAATTTAGCTCAAGATACTGACAAAAGGATAGTACTTTGTCACATTCCACGTTTCAGATCAGGCCATTTGCTGTGTTTGGAACATCATTTCTAATCTTACTCTCCATCAATATTTTGGAATCCTACCTGTCCTTGAAGACTCTCTTCACTGATCCCCTCAGATGACATTCACCGGGCTCTTTAGGATTTTCAAAGCACTTCACATACATCTTCTCATTTAACCTTCACAACAACCCAGTAGATGGATGCTACAAGTATTATTGTCTTAATTTTGTCAATAAGAAAACTGAGGCTTAGAGACATTCAATCACTACCACTGGTAGTAATTCAAACCCAGTCTTTTCCTATCTCTAGTTTAGAACACTAACTATTATTTATGTATCTATGGGTGCCTTGCCCTTACTAGTTTATAAATATAATAAGGACCTTTTCTTAACCAAATGTTATAGCAGGTGCTTAATGAATCAACGTTTGGATGAAATTGTATAGGAACTTGCCTTTGACTTGTTGGTTTTGTCTGAAAAGGATCAAGGCTGTTGTGTTATTACAGTGCAGAAACATCTTTCTGTTTTCAGACTTTGTTGAGAATTAGTCCAGGGAAAATAATTACAGCTGCTTAGATAATCTGTTTTCTTTACCATTCTCAAATTAGGTCAAGTACATGGTAAGAGAGAAAACAAACACATCAATAACTGTGAAGTGTCCCTCCCCCATCCTTTTAAACCAGTGCAAAAAATGCACATTTTTACTTAATGATTCAAATTAATCCAGATTACCCAGCAGATTCACATTTTAAAAAATTTGAAGCCCTTAATTCACTTTGACACAGTTACCTCTTTCCCTTCATCCCCATAATGCACATCCTTAAAAAAATTAAAGTAATTTGAGAATTTTTTAAGTACTGATGTTCCTTGAGATAATCATATAATAGCAACTCCACCATAATAATGATTGACATTTATATGGTCTCTGAACTTTGGCAAAATGTTTTACGTACATACATAAATATATATATATATATATACATATATATATATACACATACATGTGTGTGTGCGTGCGTGTGTGTGTGTGTGTGTGTGTGTGTGTGTGTGTGTGTGTGTAATTTCATCCTCAAAAGAACCCTTTCAGTGAAACATGCCCAACAGGTATCATTATCCCCATTTTGTTTTTGTTCAGTACTGCTTGGCTCTTCATGACCCATTTGGGGTTTTCTTGACAAAGATGCCATTTCCTTCGCCAGCTTATTTTACAAATGAGGAAATTGAAGTAAACAGGGTTGAGTGATTTGCCCATAGTCACATAGCTAGTAAGTGTCTGAAGCCAGATTTGAACTCTAAAAGTTAAGTCTTGCTGGCTCCAGGCCCAGGACTCTTTCCACTGTGCCACCTACCTGCCTTACCCCCATTTTACAGGTGAAAAAACTAAACTTCAGAGGCAAACTGTTAGTTCAAGTCTCTTTTAAATCCAAGCCAAGCTCTTTCTCCTATGCCACACTTACCCTCAGTATTAGAGAGAACATTACCAATCAAAGGAATCTTAGATTATCAGTTAGTTCAATCTGCTCCTTATTCAAATGAAGGAATGGAGACCAAGAAAGATTAGGCAGTTTGCCAAAATCATAAAAGCAGTGACAGAGTCAGCAGTAGTCACATTAGGTCCCCTAACTCCTGCTTAAGAATTCTTTCTTTAATGTCATAGATAATAGGGACAAGATCTCTGATTCCAGTGATATATTGAACTCTCTGGATGAGAAAACATCATTCACCAGTTTCAGGCTAGTTCCTTCTCTGCCACTTAATCTTAGCAAATTGCTCAGGGGTTGAGAGGTTGTGGCTATGCAGTATATATTCAGGGCAATACTTGAGATTTCAGGCCTCAGAGATAGCTCCCTATCCACTACACCATTCTGCCTTTCACATGCCATTCTATACCAACTCAAAATCAGTGAAACACATTAGGGAGTTAGTTTATGACTAAAGTATTGAAACTCAGCTGTAGGATTATAGAAAGTTGTCAGGTAATGGGTCACATTTTTCCTTTTATTATAAAAAGTTGAGCTGCAAACTCAAGGATCTTTGCTGAGATTTAAATGCAGCATTGGAAATCAGATTTTTATCCTGGGAAATAGTTCACTTACTAGGAATCAAACTATTCTAAGGGTATCCTAGGAGGTAGAGGAACTCTTCACTGTCAAAATATCTCTCTTTCATCCATTCCCTTTTCTCCATTCATAGTCACAATGCTATAAACATAACTATGTGGTGCAGTAGATAGAATGCCAGACTTGGAGTCAAGAAGACTCATCTTCCTGACTTCAAATCTGACTTCAGACACTTACTAGCTGTGTGACCCTGGGCAAGTCACTTAACCCTGTTGGCCTCAGCTCCCTCATCTCTAAAATGGGCTGGAGAAGGAGATGGCAAACCACTCTGGTATCTCTGCCAAGAAAACCCCAAAATGGAGTCATGAAGAATCAAATATGACTGAAACGACTGAAACAACAATGACTAGGATTTTGTGATAGCCTCCTAATGGGGTTCTTTATCTCCTTCTTTTCCCTTTTCAATAAATCCCACCACAGAGCTGCTAAAAGAATATTCTTAAAATACAAATATTACCATGTTACTTCTCTAATCAAAAATCTTCAATGGATCTCTATTGCTTCTTGTATAAAATGCAAAATCCTCAGTCTAATATTTAAATTCAACAAACTATATCCCATCTATATTTCCAGTCTTATTTCATATCTGTCCCCTTCAAACACTATATGTTACAGTCAGATGAGACTGTCAATCATTCCTAGAATGCTCTTCCTTACACTCCTCCCCCTTAAGAATTCCTGAGTTCCTTCAAATCACGATGCAGATAACCTCCTCCTACATGATAGCTCTCCTAATACTTTAGTTGTTAGAGCTCTCTACCTCTTAAAATTCTTTAGTGTTACTTTGGATATACTTAGAGGATTCAGGTATGTCTGGGTCAAATTTTCCTCTCTGTTACAGATTTTAAGAGAGAATGGCACTATTTCCACCCCAGTAACCAAACAGTTCCTTCCTGCAAGTGAGACCATATCCAGAGTAGAATTTTCCCTTGTTGCTTCTTCTACTTTTTGAAGAATAAATTTTCAATTAAAGCAAGTCAGGAAGTTCCTAATTCTTCAGCTTTTGGCTGAGAATTTCAGCAGATGTCTGAGTAATTAAAGTCCTCCATCACTACTACAACATAAATTTGTGCCAGACTTGTGATGTTTCCCAAATTCCTGATCAATTGCCTCTTTCTCACTGGGAGGTCTGCAATGTAGTCTAATAGCAAAATTGCTACTATTTCTCTTTCCACAGATTTTCTTTTAAATACTCTTCTCTTTGGTCCTTGGATTTCCTCATATGAGAATAACAATATTTCCCTAAATCATACCCTTTTACCTATCCTGTTTCTTTTGAATAAAATGTGCCCCATCAGAGCCATATTCTAGGCTTGGACTTCATATCTTTTATCTCAGTGGTATTGATAAGGTCAAACTTCCCTCCCTGAATTGGAATCTCCAGTTTTTCTTGTTACCTAAACTTCAAGCATTTGAGGCTATAAATTTCAGTATTAGCTCTTTTATTTCCTTGCCTGTTAAGTTATGGGTCTCTCCCTTGCCATTCTTTATTTTAGTTATTCTTTATAGCATTGAGCTTACTAGACATACATAGGCATATTTCTCCCTCCATCTTCCTTCCCCAATTTAAAGCTCTTTTCATTAGAAATGCTAGACATTTCTTACTTGTCCTTGAGAGGTATCCTCAATTCTTGGAGAGAAGCCTGTCTCTTCTATATTGTATTTTAAGCCATGGTTCAGAAATCCAAATCCCATTCTTGGGTCTATATCATCTGTTCCTTTCTAAAACCTACCTTACTTTTCTGAAGCCCTTCTTCCAATTAGCAGAAGTGATGAAAACACCACTGTGCCCTTAAGGATTTTTTAAAATTTCTTCCAGGATTTTATAAACTTTGGCAAAACTTTATGGATTCCCCCTGGGTATATCACTTATTCCCATGTAAATTAGTGGAGGTGGGTAGTAATCATCTGATTTTAACTTTTTGAGGAGGCTCTCTGTTATACCTTGGATGTATAACACAGCAAGAAAGCAGACATTTCTATTGTCAATATCAGGTCAATAAATCACTCCCTTGATACCCTTCACAGGTTAGCATCAGATTCATTGTTGCTGCTGCTTTTCCTTCCCCAAGATTTAATGAATGATGTGTTGCCTGATATGGATTCATGCTACCATTCCTTGGAGGACATGCAACTCCTTCTTCCTCAGAGGGTCCAGATCCTCTTCTTCAAAAAGAGTCTCATATCTGTGACCTTCATGTGTTCAGTGTATCTTATTCTTTCTGTGACATTGTTCCCCTCACAATCCTCTGACACAGGTTAGCATTCTTTTCTGCTGCCTTTTTTCTTGTTTTCACATTGAAGGCCTTTAAAATATTTTTATTTTGGGGGCGGCTAGGTGGCGCAGTGAGTAAGAGCACTGGCCTCGGAGTTGGGATGACCTGAGATCTAATCCGGCCTCAGAAAATGAGCACCCACACATAAATAATGACTAACCGTGTAACCTTGAGCAAGTTACTTAACCCCAATTGCTTTAAAAAAAACAAAAAAAAATATTTTTATTTTTAAGAAATGATTCCATTTACCTAATAATATGGAGAATAGAAAGTTATTACTTAAATTATCTTCTAGATGGGAGATAAATCTGCACTTTCAACATGGAGAACAACCATGTGACTATAGCAGAAATAAAAATATCTCATTCTATGAATGTCACTCTCTTCCTGCTTACCATACTTTCTGGAAATGAAATCTTCAGTCTTTTATCATTCTTGCTAGTAGCTTCCCTGTAAACTGATATTAATCCCCGTGAAAACTGGTTCACTTCTACATCCTCTCCCTCTCCGCTCCTCTCATCTCATCTCCTCTCCCTTTTCCTTTCTCTCCCTCTCTCCCTCTTCCACTCTCTCCATCTTTCTCCTCCTCCTCCTCCTCCTCCTCCTCCTCCTCCTCCTCCTCCTCCTCCTCCTCCTCCTCCTCCTCTCCTCCTCCTCCTCCTCCTCCTCCTTCTTCTCCTTCTTCTTCTTCTTCTTCTTCTTCTTCTTCTTCTTCTTCTTCTTCTTCTTCTTCTTCTTCTTCTTCTTCTTCTTCTTCTCCTCTCTCTCTCTCTCTCTCTCTCTCTCTCTCTCTCTCTCTCTCTCTCTCACAAATATACATGTTCAGGAAGTTTTTTGTCTTTGTGACCCAATTTGGGGTTTTTTGGCAAAGATACTGGAGTATGTATATGTGTGTATACATATATATATATATATATATATATGTTTCAGCAGTTACAACTACAAACACACACATATTTAGAGACAGAAAGAAACTTTACAATTAGAAATTTGGTCACACTATAAAATAAGGATTAGAGACCTCTTGTTAATAGGAACAAATACAGAAGCAATTCTTTGGTACATTAAATTTTTATTTCTCATAGTCTTATAAAGTCATTGATGAAATAGATAGCTTATTTCATATGTATATTTTTATTTATCATGTGTAATGTTATATATTCAGACTTATTTGTGTATTTATGTGGAAATTTTACATATTTAAATATGTATTATATACATATATATTTGAGAGAGATGCTTTTTTAAGTTCACAAAGGAGAAAGGATATATTTTTCATTTTTCAAATTCAGAGAAAGAAGTGAAATAAATGGAATAGCTAGATATAGGCTGTGCATTCTAAACCCAACTTAAGTATCATCGAGATTTTAGGCATATGCATGTAAATTGACTGGCTGTAGCAAGAATGATCTAGCAGCATTATCTTTTAATTGGAGTTTCTATTTCTGTCCCCATTTCATTTACTTACCATAATAACTAAAGCCTTAGACATTGGCAGCAGAATCATTGCTGGTTTAGGCTGCAGACAAAAGGACACATTATAGTCATTTTTGTCTCCAAAGAGGCTTTGGGGATGGTTGGTATTTTGCAAAGGTTTTGTACAACGAACCGTTACCCATGAGTGAGCCAGATTCCTCAGGAATTTTTGCAACTAAGTATTACCTGATTGTTTCCCTACCCCCAACCCTACACTTTAGGTAAATAACATGTTTGTGTTCTCAGGATTAAGGTTTGAAATTCTTCTGAATAATGTAATAAACTTTGGTGATAAAGTTCTGAGTAGACTTTAGTACTTCTATATATGTCTGCTAATGCTCGGCATCCATCAGCAACTTAGCCTGCTGGGCTGGAGTTGAACCTTCTGCCATCAACCCTGTTACTACACATTTAACTGCTGGCTACTGTCTTCTCTGGGGTCAGTTAGCACATCAAAATGGACTGTGGGAAATTGTGGCAGCACTTGCTTCTGGTTGACAGACAGCATTACCTCCAGGCACAGGTACCACTTCAGGCTTCACCTTGAAGTCATGCTATGTGCCCTGTGATTGTGTTTCCATGACTATTTTGAGTACTTAGTATTCATGACTTGAATAGAGTAAAACCACTGGACCTTGATAATGTACATTATTCCTGATTTATATAGAGTATATCATGTAATAGGCTTCTACAGTTTATGAAGATGCAAGAAATAGCTTATGAGTAATTGTTTTTTGTTGGTATTTTTACTCTGGTATCAATAACTTCTACTATCTTGATGCAGAACTGGTTGGAAGAGGGATTTGGTGCAGTACACAAAAAATGGAAGCAGTGGGGTGAAGAAGACTTATATTTTCAGTTTTTTGCATCATTTCTAGATGATTCATTTTGTTTTCTTCAAGTCATTGGAGATCAGGACCTTCTTAGTTGAATCATTTGCAGTGACTTTATGCCCCCAGATGAATCCCCTTCAGGGTTTGCTTAAAGAGGATTCATCCCTTTGACTTCATATTTCAAGTTAATGATTTTCACTCCCACACTGGACTTCCCCCTACAAGGGCCATGGATAGACTTGCTTGGAAGCTATTCTTGCCCATATATTCAACTGAGTGAGGAACACAAGTGATGAGATTGGAGAGCAATCACTTTTCGAATATCATGGCACTGATTCTTGTTTGAGGGAAGCTTGGGACTATAAATACCACTGAAGTGACAATCACAGTGAGGTCACTCTCTTAGCCATTGCTAGCAAGATTCTTGCCAGAGTTGTCATTAATAGACTGATCCTTCACCTGGAAGATGAAGCCGGTGTGGCTTCAAAAAGGGCCAATGAATGGTTGATATGGGGTTTGCTGCCCATCAACTTCAGGAAAAATACCATTAGCAGAACAGAAGTTTGTAAACAAAGTTTGTCAATCTTACCAAGGCCTTTGATACTGTCAGTCATGAGGGCTTGTGGAAGATCGTGGAAAAATTTGGTTGCCCAGAGAAGTATAACAATATGGTACTTAAGTTTCATGGCGGCATGCTTGCATGTGCTCTGGATAATGAAGGATGCTCTCGTGCTTTTTCCATCACCAATGAAGTGAAGCAATACTGTGTGCTTGCTCCCATACTTCTTAGAATGATGTTTTCAGTAATATTGGCAGATTCCTTCAAGGAGGATGAAAATGGCAGGAAGGTAAGCTACTACACTAATATTAAATTATTTAACTTGAAAAAACTTCAAGACAAGGCTAAAGAGGAAGGAGAGTTGGTGCACAATTTTTTTGTTCACAGGTGATTGTGCATTCAATACAAACTCTGAGGCTGAGATGCAACAAAGTATACATAGATTCTCTGCTGCTTGTGCTAATTTTTGTCTAACAACACCAAGAAAATACGGGTGCTCCACCAACCTGCACCCCACCATCCTTATGTGGAACCATCATTTACAGCAAATGGAGAAATATTGAATGTTGTGTATAAGTTCATTTACCTTGACAGCGTACTTTCCAGGAATGTACACACAGATGATAAGGTCAACACATGTGTTACCAGAGCTAGCTCAGTGTTTGGGAAGCTCTAAAGGAAAGTCTAAGCGAGAAGTAGTGTTAGAAGGCTTACCAAACTGAAGGTCGACAGAGCCATTGTGCTGACATCATTGTTCTATGTCTGTGAAACTTGGACAGTCTACCAGTGTCATGCAAGGAAACTGAATAACTTCCGTTTGGATTGTCTTAGGAAGATTCTAAAGATCACCTGGCAAGATAAGATACCAGACACTGATGCTATTTCTTGAGCTAAACTGCTAACCATCAGAGAGCACAACTTTGATGGATGGGCTAGATTGTTCAAATGCCAAACATACTTTTGCTTAAAAGACTATTTTACAGAGAGGTCATAAGAAGCAATATAAGAACACTCTCAAGTTCTCACTAAAGAACTTTGAAATCCATTTGGTGGTATGGGAGAGACTGGTAAAGGACCACCCCACCCCCGTAAGTCATGCCTATATCAAAGAAGGTGCTATACTCTGAGTAGACCAGAATTGCAGTAGCTCAAAAGAAAACATTTAGAGAAATATCCCCTCCAAATGCTGATGTGGACTGTTTGCATGTTCTGAGCTCATATTGGTCTAAACAGCCACATTTGGACATACTGTACCTTGACTCCAACATAGCAATATTATTTTGGTTCTCTTTGAAAACAAAGGACAACAATCAACTAACTGCTCAGGTAACCTATATATTACAGAAGGGAAAGAAAACTGCTTGTTTTCTTTCAAAGGCCTACTAGATAACTTTGATTTTGAAATTAACGAAGGCTAAGCAGGTTTTTAATATTTTTGCCAAGGGACCAGGGGTGTAAACTTTTCCAAATGGCACCATACTTATTTTACTTATTCTGAACCTATTTCTGTCATCCTCTTTCTGGCCCCCTTCCACTCCCAAACATATTCTTCTGTGTGACCAAGCAAATTATCCCTTTTATAATCCAGAAACTGTGTCTTCTTTTTAACTATGTGACCCTGTTAAAATGTTTTAACCTCTCTGAGCCGCAGTTTCCTTATCTGTAAAATGAGAGAAATCATAGCGCCTACACCCTGTGGTCATTGTATAGAACAAGACTTTGCAAACCTACAAACACTATTCAAATGTCATTTTAAATCTTATCATCATCATTATATTTTTGCCCTCAATATCTAACACAATTCTTTGTACTTGGTAGATGCTTAATAAATGTTTGTTGAATCAGATTCTCCTACATAAGAGGTAGGACTAGTTTCACCATTGTAGAATGGGAACTACATGCTAAGCTGTTGACAAATTCAGTTCCACAAACATGTATTTAGAGCCTCTTATGATCAGAACATTGGTGCTCTAAGAATTGTAGAAATAACAAATATGGCTCTTGTTCTTTGCAAGGAATTTCACTCTGCAGGGTTAAGCTGTGTAAATGTTAAGTTTGTTTGGGAGCCAGATGTGTTAAGGTGGGGAGTCTGCAAGGCACTCTCCTGAGAGAAGGACAATGTCCCTTTTCCTGAGAACAACCTCTAGAAAGTACAGTGTTATAAGTACAGTGAAATTCCATTTCTATAATGAAAAATGTGAACTTGACATAGCCTTTGTGGGCAAATCATCTTAAAATTTTACTTTAGTCAGCTTACTTATTTTTAATATATATGTTGTTCCAGATCTGTTCCAAAACAGATCCAAAAAAAGGACCATTCATAGTAAATAAGACTTAAAATTTAGAACTAGCTTGCTTGAACTGACTATATGATTTCATCTAGTTAGTGAACTGAATTTTCACTTCCCAAAATGACCATATTTCCTTCTGTGAGAGAAAACTAAGACCAAAACCTTATACCTGTCTGAAGTAAGTATATGCAAAGTTCTGATTCAAATATATTCTTTGGAAATCTAGTAAGAGAGAAAAAACACACATAAAACACGTACCTGTGAACACATGGCACAAAGGTACAATTAAGTTTTAGTGTAAACTTGTAGTGAACTTTAGCTTTACTTGGAGTGAAAAGAAAACATTCAAATCCAAGCCTCATTACTTGCCATGTGATCCAGCTCGAGTCCTTTAATTTATTTGGATCTCAGTTTCTACTTTTTTAGAATAGGAAGAGGTCTCACAAAACAAGAGGGTTTTATTCTACAAAAAGTACATATTATATAACATCTTAAGATGAAAGCTGCTATAATATTTTTAAATTTTATATTTAAATTGACAATCATTTGTTTTCTTTTAACCCCCCCCCATTTTAAAGAAACAAAAAAAGAATAAAACTTTTGTAACAAGTATGCATTGTCAATCAAAATAAATCCCCACTGTATCAATGTCCAATTAGATATGTCTCATTTTCCATTTTGAATCTAGGATTTGTGGCATTACCAAGGTCATAGTTCTGGGGCAGAGAAGAGTGCTTGTGGTCACTCACAGGATGGTGCAGATCCTGTTCTCAATTCTAAGACAGAGGAGAACACTAGAAATTATGACTGCAAGAGAGCAGAAACCCTGGTCACAATCCCAAGGCTAGTAGGAGAGCAGCTTGGAACTATGCACAAAGGGCTATAAAATTGTGCTTACCCTTTGATCCAACAATACTACCACTAATCTATATCCCAAAGACATAGAAAAGGGTAAAGGGCCTATTTGTACAAAAATATTTGTAGCAGCTTTTTGTGGTTGGTGAGGATTGGAAATCTAGAGGATACCCATAAATTGGGGAATGACTAAACAAGCTGTGGTATGATTATGATGGAATATTATTGTGTTATAAGAAATGACAAGCAGGTGATTTCAGAAATGAATTAGAATTTCATGAACTGATGCAAATGAAGTAAACAGAACCAGGAGAACATTGTATACAGTAACAACAGTATTTTACAATGGAGAATTGTGAATGACTTAACTCTTCTCAGCAATAAAATGATCCAAGACAATCCCAAAGGACTAATGATGAATCATACTATCAGCCTCCAGAGAAGCTATCTGAAGACAAACTGAAATATGCTATCTTTGTTTCTTTCCTCCCTTCCTCCCTTCCTCCTTTCCTTCTTCCTTTCTTCCTTCTTCTCTCCTTTCCTCCCTTCCAACTTTCCTCCCTTCTGTCTTTCCTTCTTTCTTTCTTCCTTTCTCTCTCTCTCTCTCTCTCTCTCTCTCTCTCTCTCTCTCTCTCTCTCTTCAAATCTTCTTATACAAAATTACTAATATGGAAATGTTTCACATGACTGCATACATATAAACTATATCAGATTGGTTACGATCTCAGGGAGCAGAGAGGAAAAGGAGAGATTGAATTTGGAATTCAAAACATTTTTTAGTCTTTTAAAAATAGTTTTAATATGTAATTTGGGGAAAAGATAGTAAGATTATATTATAAAATTGTATTTAATTATATTTTAAAATGGTATATTAAAAATAAAATGACTACAGACAACATAAAATATTTAGGAGTCTATATGCTAAGACAAACCTAGAAACTATGAACACAGTTATAAAACATTTTTCACACAAATATAGATCTAAACAATTGGAGAAATATTAATTGCTTGTGGGCAGTTCAAGCCAATAATAGTAACTATTTCTCTTTTGGCTAGCAACCCTGAAGATCTTCCCCTCCCAGTTTGATTTTTTTTTTAATTGAAGGAGCCATCCCTTGACTTAATTCTTAAATAGGCCTATTCACTGAATGTGAATAGTGAGAACCTGAAAAAGACCTTAGCTTAAAAGGATCAAGGTCTCCCACTGCATCCTGGGTCATCTCCAGTTACACTGATTGATATCTGTCCATTGGACCAAGATGGTTCTGGAGGAGAAAGTGAGGCTGGTGACTTTGCACAGGCCTCCCTCACTCAAATCAAAGTCAATTGCAAGTCATGTCATCATCTCACTGATGTCATGGCTGTCTTCAAGAATGAAGGACAAACCACACAACAATAAAAATAATGATTCTACCTAGATTAATTTATGTACTGAGTACCATACTGATCAAAATACTGAAGGATTATTACATAGACCTAGAAAAAATCGTAACAAAATTCATATGGAAGAACAAAAGGAATCAATAGAAAAAATGTAAAGGAAGGAGGCTTATCAGTATCAGATCTCCAACTGTATTACAAAGTGGTAATCATCAAAACAACCTCATATTGGCTAAGAAATAAAGAGAAGGATCAGTGGAATAAATTAGGTACACAATACACAGTTGTAAATCATCATAGTAATTTAGTGACTGACCAACTAAAGGATCCAAATTTTGTGACAAGAAATCACTGTTTGACAAAAATTGCTAGGACTAATTCTGTCCTGGCAATGACTTACCCAGGGTCACAGAGCTAGTAGTAACTGTCTGAAGACAGATTTGAACTGAGAAAATTGATTCTTCCTGACTCCAGGCCCTGCACTCTATCCACAGAGCCACCTCACCTTGAACATCTGATAACATTCGAGGAGGCAACCACTCATGGAGGGATAATAAGCAGCAAAAAAACAGTGAATCTTCTGTTGGCATTTAGGTCTTATTAGGTTTAAGTGGTGAGTGCTCTGTCTCCCACTTGAAAGCTCCAGTCATCTGAAAAGAAGCTCCCCCACCACTGATCTCACTTTTTTCTCTGGTATATTATTTTTTCCTACCTTTTTTTTTTTGGTCATTAAAACCTAACAAAATCACTTCCATGTCTCCTCTTATTTTATTTCCTTATGACACTTGTATCCTAAGTCATAAACTAGGCAATGGATATTGTCCCAGTAATCACCCGGTGGCTCTGGAGTTTGAGGTTTTTCAGTTTTTAAATCTAAACCTCTTCTGCTTGTCCATTTAAATGAGTGGGTAAATAAAAGGTACAGAAACAGTATGTATCTGGGGCAAGTCCATGGGCTCTACTGACTTCCTGAACTTTTCCCATGCTAATGTCGACCCTCAAATTCCAAAGGATTTTTTGTCCTACAACCTGGCAACCAGAAAATTTGACCCTGCTGAGACTGAAAAGTGCTTTGGCACAAACCTTTACATACAGATATGGGCAGTGGGGCGGAGGGTGGGGGGGGCGGTGCAGTAGTCCATAGAAGTTTTCCATGGTCACTAAGTTTGAATTTGAAGAGAGAGTTCAGCTTCAGGGCTTTCTGACTCCAGGTCAGATACCACACCATCCTGCTGTCTCTCTTTTAACCTTTTGTAAAATGAGGTTGTTGGACAAGATGGCCTCATGATGACTCTTTTGATTTTATATCTATTATCCTCTTCTAGAAATGGTGGGAGTATCCTTCTACTATAGTAGTGTGTGGGATAAAAGACCGTTGGCTGAGGAAGAAAACCAATTAATCCCTCTTGGCTAGATTGTACCCTCATGAAGGCAGTTCCCTTTGTTCTCAACTCCTCCTTTTGAGTGTGATTTTCTCTTTAGTCAACATTCACAATCCCACACCCTCAGCAGGATGGACTTCCTTTCAACTCTTTCACTATGGAACAGTAATAAATGAAAAAATTCCCTGAGGAACCAACTCACATACCATACAGGGCCTTCACCAAGCTGTCTTTCTAACTGGAGTTAGGAATGTTCCAGATACTTGGTGTTCTCTGCTTTGGGGAAGCTATAAACATACTGATAAATAAAATCTCTTGCCTTCATTTTGAGCCCTAGCTGGCATTTCCCAGCAAATACACACAAGCACATCCCCATCTTCTATTTCCTGTATTGTCCCTAACTCCATATCCTGCCTTCATTTACCCCCTTCCCAAAAATGCATGCCTTTAGACACACACAAGACTGTAATGAATGACTTTGAGATTTAAAACCAAGCTAGTTTATTTTCAAATAAATACCTCCCCCCAAAGAAAACACACAAACTCATAAGCAATAAGGACTTGGGAAGAAGACTCAGCACCAGAATTTGAGCAATGAAAGGGATGTGAAAGTAAGAGTGTCACCAGTTCTGTTCACAGCAAAAGAAATGGTTTTCTCTGCTCTTCCTTTACTTCTTGAAAGACTTTTCTGCATACCTTGGCTATATTCTTTGCTCTATGATCTCAGTCTGGATTATGAAATCAGCCACAGTAGTGGCACAGGGTAATCTTCCCCTTCTACCTCCTAGCCACCAATCTCCCCTCAGCACATTTGCTCACTTCACCTCGTTGGAGATTTCCTCTCTCTGTCTCTGTCTCTGTCTCTGTCTCCGTCTCCCTCTCTCCCTCTCCCTCTTTCTCTCTACCCCCTCTTTTAGCATGAGTGAGAGGGAGACTGTCCTTTCAGACATAGTCACAGCCCTCAGAAATTCAAGTAAAGAGTCACTGGAATTTATTGTCAGGTACTTATCGCCACTGTTCTGTACTATGATCCTGCTTATTAATTTTCTCAGCCTTCAGGCCAGACTACTTTTAAACCATCCCATATGGATAAACATCTACCCTATTTCTGGGAAAACAGTGTAAGGGATATTAAAACAAATCAGAGTGGCCAGTTTTTTTCATCTTTTTTTCTTAAATGTGAAATCAATTTTAAAGGTGATAAATCCATTAGATATGGCCTTGTGGCATATAATTAAAGTCGTGAGAGTTTATTTCTATATTTTATTCTTGCAATAGAATAAAAATGATAGGGGTATTTTAAAGATAAGAGAAGTGAAATTCAAATATTTAAAACAGTGTAATAGCTGACTACACATCACTGAATGGGCTTGCAAATAATGAAGGACCAGGAAATTGTGGATGCTGAGTATAATTCAAATCTAGTATATTATTATAGAACCTTAGAAAATACCTAGTTATTAAGGAAACTGACCCATTTTGGGGTGCCAGCAATACAATTACAGTTGATGTGCAATTTTCAAATGACAAAACATCCAATTACCTTGTATTTTAAGCAAAGTACAGACAGGTAGGTAAACTAATTAGAAAGAGACTCCATTTTCATATTGTGTGTTCATGCATGTAATCTTGTTCTATTCTCTGTAGTCTTCAAATGAGTATTTATTGGAGAAGAGTAAAATTTGCAAAAGTTAAAAGTGGATGGAACTATATTATTGGGTGGTGTCTGGATGTTTCTATACTTTGTAAGATTTGGTCAAGAGGGAATTGAAGGGATTAGAAAAGCAAGTGGTAGTGGGAATTGAGGGATCTATAGTGACTCAATCTTGTGACTCATTTCTGAAGTAAGTTCAGGTCTCTTTCTGGGGAGTCTAATCCAATTTTTGCCTTGTAAGAAAACTTTATTCAGTTGTGGGAATTGTGAGAGGACCTTTGTTGCATTGTTTGACCATAGCCCTGCTCAGAGACCTTTAACTAAGGACCTAGGTTATGCTGACCAGAAACCCAGTCATATCTGAAGATAAATGCAAGGGGTTTTCTCACAACTATATATCTTAAGCAACCCAAAATGTCTTATCTTAAAACTCTCCCCATACTGATCAATCAGTTCTTGTTTCCATGTTCCTTTGATTGAATACAGACACTTGGGTGGAGTGGGATACCTTTTTTTCTGATTTCAGGGAATTGTATCTGTTTGCTCTCCCTCTCCCAACTTGGAAATTCCCTATCTTTCCTCAAAGTAGAAAAAAAGATTACATAATTTTGCATCCATGTTAATTATTTTCTTTTAATTAATTGGTTTATTTGATCAGTGGTTTTTAAGGCATAAAAATCTGTCTCCCTCTGTATTCAGGAGCCAGTCCTAAGCTGAGAAGGTCTGGTCCTGATTTGTTAGACAATTGGCATGCATTGTTTAATAAATTGATATGCTCAGAAGTTCAAACCTTTGCTTCCTCAAGCATTTCATCTTTTACCCATGACATTTATATCCGAAGACCTCAAGGGAATATGGTTATCATTAGTAAAGTAGCAGAGCATGTGATAATGACCTGAACAAGTAACTTGCATTATTTAATTTTTGGCAAGATAGCTTGATGATGCAACACTTTGATTTCCTTAATCAGCCCTCTCCAGGTAAATATGAAAACCGTCTCCTCCTCGTTTCTTATAGCACAATAATATTCCATTACCTTCATATACCACAACTTGCTTAGCCATTCCCCAATTGATGGGCACCCCTTTAATTTCCAATTCTTTGCAACCACAAAAAGAGCTGCTATAAATATTTTTGTACATATGGGTCTTCCTCCCTCTTCTATGATCTCTTTGGGATAAAACCCTGGAAGTGGTATTGCTGGATCAAAGGGTATGAAATTATTTATAGCCCTTTGGGCATAATTCTAGATTGCTCTCCAGTTTGGGGGATAAGAATGCACTCTTTGACAAAAGCTGCTGGGAAAACTGGAATACAGTATGGCAGAAACTGGGCATAGACCATTATACCAAAATCAAGTCTAAATGGGTGCATGATCTAGGTGTAAAGGATGATACTGTAAGCAATCTGGTAAAGCAAGGAATAGTTTACCTGTCAGATTTGTGGAGAGGGAAAGACTTTAGGACCAAACAAGAATTAGAGAGCATTATAAAATGTAAAATGGATAATTTTGATTACAATAAATAGAACTTTATCATTATTAGGGCATTTAGAAAGATTCAACATAGACAGAGGACACAGGAGTAAATCTATTGTATTGGTATGATCTTTAAAAAATGGATGGATGAGAAAGAGGGATGCCCTGGGAGAAGGGGGAAGGAAGAGAAAAAATGGGGGAAATTATGCCACATAAAAGAGGTGCACAAGGAAGGATTGTTATAGTGGAGGGGAAAATAGGGCAGGACAGACCTTTAACCTCACTCTCATCTGAATTGTTTCAATGAGGGAAGAATATACATATACACACTCAGTTGGATATATAAAGCTATCTTACTCAAGAGAGTAATAGGTGGAAAAAAGGATAACTGAAGGGCAGATTAAGTGAGGCAGTGGTCAGAAGTAAAACACTTTTGAAGGACAGAATGAGTGAGAGAGAGAGAGAGAGAGAGAGAGAGAGAGAGAGAGAGAGAGAGAGAGAGTAATCATAACTGTGAATGTGAATGGGATATATTCACCCATAAAATGGAAGCAGATATCAGAATGGATTAGAAACCAAAATTCAACAATATATTGTTTACCCAAAACATACTTCAAACAGAAAGAAACAGAAAGACATACACATGTAAAATCAGGGGCTGGAGTATAATCTATTATACTTTCCCTGAAGTAAAAAAAAAAGTCAGGGGCGGCAGCCATAATGTCAGATATATTCATTCATCTACTCTAATCTATATAAATTCTATGATTTCTGTTTACTTCTTATAGTGATAAAGAGGTTTACTGGCTTTCCATGATACCATTTTGAAGGGTTAAGGGAATATAAGTTCTTTCCTGTATATTAATAGGCCTATGTGACTACATATGTTTCCTTTTTCCATTGGAATAAGGGCCACATCCCCAGGTTTAAAGGAACACCAATATTTAACCTCACCAATCATGAATGTTTTGCTCCTTTGAACTCTGTCCCAGTTCACAGCTGTGATATACCCCATGTCAAGTCACATAGAACCAGTTAGGCACACAGGCTATCAAAAATTTCAGTGCTACACATGTGTAGCTTTCATGCCTTTCTGCACTGACCCAGTTAGATGCCAAGTATTTGTTTGAAAACTATATATATATATATATATATATATATATATATATATATATACATATATATATGTGTGTGTGTGTGTGTATACATATATACATATATATGTATATATATATATATGTATTGGGAGGTTGGCATTTTGCTTTGGGGTTCAGTCATGGGAAGAATGTTTCACCTGAGGTCTTTTTTATTTCCCAGACAAGACTCTGGGTTAAGACCACACACACACACACACACACACACACACACACACACACACCAGTTTTGTGAACCCAGATGTTGGTGCTCTCCAGTCTGATGATGTATGTAATTAGTTCTATTACTTTGTTAATACAGCTGGAGCCCTGTCAATTGGATCTTTATATCTTTCTGCATTGTTTATCTTTTTTATCTTTCTGCATTGTTTAATTAAAGTAAGATTGCTAACCCTTTTAAAGCTGTCTTTTTTTTTAATAAAAGCAGATCAAAGAACCTGTACTAGTGGCCCTCCTGTGTGCTGGTGTGCTGTTACTGGTCTTCCACCTCCACAGTAGCTACAAATATCATTAATGGTACACATTTGTATACCCAGAGTTTTGTGAAAGGGAACTAATCTGGGAAGAGTAAACTAAGTATTACCCTCCCCTTTAGAGTAGGCAGTGAAATGGTGAACCTCTAGCATGAACCTCTAAAAGAAAGTATCATGCTCCTTCACTACAAATATTTGACCTGTGCTAAATATAATCCTAGTCTAATTCTCCCTCTTAGAGATAGTAGAGAGATTGACTAATTATGGTAACCTTGAACCTTACTTGCCCTTCTCCTACTAGGTTATTGGTGGTATAGTCATGGTTCCCCCTTATATTTTTCTTTAAGGTAGAAATAGGGGTCTGCCTTCAGGGATGTGGAGTAAGGCTTTCCAGAGCCCACATCAGATGTCTACTCAAGTTATACACAGACCAATCATTTTATGTTAGATAAATTTGCCTAAATATATTAGATTACATATCATTGGAAGAGTAAGGCCAGAGTATAGCTATGGAAATCAAAAGGCTATTGAGTGGAATCCTGGTGTAATTTATTGCAGTGTCCTTTTCTTGAAATTTTGAGTTGATTAGATTATAAGTTCAAGCGATGCGGAGGAAGGGGCGGATTTAGAAAGAATGGTGCAACAGAAAGTTTACTAGGGAGCAGCATGGTAGTTTTAGGGCAGGCTAGATATAGGCAGCCAGGTGATTCAATAGATAACACTCTAAACCTGGAACAAGGAAGACCTGAGTTCAAATTTGGGCTCAGACACTGGCTAGCTGTGTGATCCTGCTCAAATCAATTAATCACCTTCCAGGGTTGTTGTAAAGATAAAATGAGATGGTATTTACAAACCACTTTGTAAATCTTAAAGTTCTATGGAAATGCTAGTTGTTATTATTATTATTTTGGACTACCAATCAATAGCACAAGGCTTTCCTGTCAGAGCTAGAATTCCATATCAGAGGTGAAAGGTAGAACCTAATAGCACAGAAAGAAAATGGTATGAGTGTTCTTTTCTATTAACAATGGTTGTATTGATTTGGCAACTTTAAAACAAGAGTAAGAGATGGAAAGAATGGGGGAAGTGGGGATGGGGAAGGATATGCATATGCATAGTAGGACAAATGGCAAGATGTCTAAACTGGGTAAGCCCTGGTTTCCTAGTGGTTAGCTACATGAAATAGGAAGCATGGTGTAGGATCAGTAGTCATAAAGTATAGTATAATAGTAGTAGAGTAGATTTTCACTCACCTGCTAATCAGGACTGAGTCCCAAAGCAGAGAGGATTCACTGAATTTGGTGTTAACAACATTATTATTGCTGAGAATAGATATCATAAAAAGTCTTGTAAGCATGCTTCCTTATTTGGTTTTAAAAATCCATTTTCCTCAGAATTTCCCCAAAACAAAAACAAAGTAAGCAGAACCAAGAGGACAATGGACACAAAGAATATAATAGCATAAATAAAAATCACACTGAGAGGCAGCCAAACTGAGATGAATTACAACTATAATGACCAATCTTAGTTCCCGAGAATGGAATAAGTGCCCTACTCTTAGTAAAGATGGGGAGGACTTTTGATCCGGGATGTTGAACACACAGTCAAATGCCATAATCTTGTCAATTGGTTATGTTTAACACTCTAGCATTGTTATAAAGGGGAGTTCAATGCTATGTGTGTGGTGAAGGGTGGTGCATAAGAAAATTATTATGACATAAAAAATAAAAATAATCATTAAATTTTACCCAAAAAAGAATGCTCCCTAAAATATAAACACCAAGAATTCTTAATTGTTATAATGTCCAGTGTTTCCTTCCTAAATGTATGTAGTTAAGGATTTGCCTGGTACCCTCTTAGCTATATGGATAGGTATCAGTTGTTTGTGGTCATGACATTCAAAAGAACTTGATTTCCAATCCTGATCGTCACAAATGATTTAGAGCAGCTTTCTTTGGAGTGAGTACCTTCGATATGAAGAGGTTAGGTGGTAGGGTGAATGGCACTCTGGATTTGGAAGCAGGAAGATTTCAATTCAGATATTTACTGGCTATGTTACCCTGGGCAAATCACTTAGTGTTTCTTAGGTTCAATCTCCTCTTCTGTAAAATGAGGATGACAATATCACCTACCTCACAAGGTTGTAGTGATGATCAAATGATATATGTAAAACATTCTGCAAAGCATAGGGTTCTGTCTAAATGGGAGTTGTGTGCGAAGAAAAACAAAATCAAGCACGATTCTGTTAGAATAAATATGAGTCTACCAAATTGTATTCCTCATGAGCTGCACTTTGAAAGTAGATTTGAGCTTCCTTTTCACCCAAACAGTAATGCATGATGAATTCCTTTTATTTAGCACAAAAATCCCAAAGTCCAGTTTTTTTTTTCACTTTCTAGATCCATAACTAGGAATTTTAAAATCTGTAGTAAGTGCTAGAAACTGTATCCAGTTGACAAGATATGCCCTCAGTTGGGATATCAGGGTACAGAGAGGGAGGACAAATAGGCTGAAAAAGGAACCCACCTCAATCCACTATCTCCTATTTTAACTAATTATTCTTGCTACCTCATTACTAAACAATGTTGTTTTCATATTGGATTCTTAGAGTTTTCTAAATCTAGATCCCTGGTGCAACTTCTAAAATCTTTAAAACTATAAAAAAAATACTTTTTGTTGGGGTAAAGAAGAAATCTTGGGACCTCACCTTCTGGGGAGAATTGTGTGTATGTGTTTGCATGCACATATAAAGAGGATGAAATATAAGGAAACTTAAGAAGCTGTGTTAGTGATATAATATGGTGAACAAAGATGGCATTTATGCCCTAATAGTTGAAAGTAAAATGGATATGGAAGTGATTGCAAATGGTCTCTGAGTTTAATCAGGTAGGATTTCACTGACTTTCAGATGTAGTTGTTTGGTAGAAGGTGGATAAGGGAAATGGTTTGATTAGTAAATAGAAGTTCAAGATTTCAGAGTGAGGGGAGTGGCTAGGTGGTGCAGTGAATAGAGCACTGGCCCTGGAGTCAGGAGAACCTGGGTTCAGATCCGGCCTCAGACACTTAACACAAAAACTAGCTGTGTGACCCTGGGCAAGTCACTTACCCCAATTGCCCTCCAAAAAGAAAAAAAATAAAAGATTTCAGAGTGGAAGGATCCACAGCAGCTGTCTAGTCCAACCCATATCCAACCCCGAAACACACCCAACACATGTTTACACCACCTTTAATGTCAAGACTTCTATTTAGGTCTGAATCATCTCCTTAGGTTTCCATTATTTATTATATTTTTGTTGCATTGAAGCCTTTAATGGTCACATTTAATATTTATTATTTTTTACATTTGTTTATAATTCTTTATGTTCTAAGTCATGGCCAATTTTAGTAAAAGTTCCTTTTCCCCTACCATAGTCCAAGCCAGGAATGAACTCTTCACCACTGCCACTTAGAATCCCTTCACTCCTTTAAGACTCAGCTGAAGCATCACCTTCATAGAGCCTTTCCAGATCTTCCACAACTGCTGCCCTTTATCCCTAAAGTACCTTGCATGGATTCTATATGTATTTATATGTGTATATCTTATTTTTCTCAATAGTAAGGCCTTTTAAAAAAGGGATGTAGTTCTTGGCACATAATAGGTCCTCAAATGTGGTTCTGCCTCTACACTCCAATCTAATCCTATTCAACATCCATGATCAAGCTCTTTGGCAACTCAGTTACAGTGAATGGCGCTACTATCTTGTTCTAGATGATACATTTTGTCCTTAATCCTGGTCCTTGAAATTCCACTAATAGTTGTTTATTGATGGACTGTGGCAAAGTTGATATAGATATAGATGTAAATATAGATATAGATGATAAATATAAATATGTATGCATATATATATACAAATATTTATACAGTCCTTATGATACTCATTCAGTAATCACTAAATTCATATAATACCTAATATTTTAATATTTAGTATAAATCCTTAGTATTCTTATTTAGATTGGTCTAGATCTGAAAGTGACAAATTGAAGAACCCTAAATCATTTATTCTACCTTATTCCTCCTATAATGTGACTGGTATTTCCTTTAATTAAATTATAAAATATTTGGTGCCTATAATTTTAATACTGATATTATTTTATTATCTATGGCATTTTTGTTTGAATGCATCCAATGAAGAAGAATCCATTGCCTCTTCAGTTAGCTTATTATACTTTCGACTAGACCTAATAGATAAGACATTTTTCCTTATATTGCAACCTAAATTTCCTTCTTTGCAACTTCCACTCGTTGCTCCTAACCTGGCTTTTTAGGGACATGTAGAATTAGCATACAACTTTTTCCAAGTGACTATCTATCAAGAATTTTAAGACTGTTAACCTTTCTCCCTAAGTCTTCTCTTTTTCAAACGAAACATCCTTCAACCAATATGGCATCATGCACTTTTCTTCATTCTTTGCTTATCAATACCCTTCTTGTACTGCCTAGAATTTTACACAATACCCCAGATGTGTTCTGAGCAGGGTAGAATACAGTAGAACTATCACCTCCCTATTCCTGGAAGAGCCATGCCTCTTAATACAACCCAAGATTCCATTCATTTCGTTGACTGCCTCATCCCACTATTGAGCTTTCAGTCCACTAAAAGCCCAGATTGTTTTTCACGCTTTTCTAGCAGAGAAGTGGAAAGGGGCTTAAGAAGGTCAGGGAAACCCACCAATCTCAACTGGAACGAAATATTTTAGATTCAGTCAATTAGTGAATATTTGTTGAACATCTACCATGAGTCCAATACTGTGTTAGGGTCTATGGATGATTTTTTTTTAGTGTAAGGCAATGTTAGTATCTTTAAGGCTTTTAAAATCCTTTTTATTGATTCTTCTCCTTCCTGGTCTCCTTCCTGTGAAGAATTTTTCAAAGAGAAAAAATGTAAGAGGATTGTAAATCCCCATTCTCCTTTAGTTTGTCTCTGAGCCCAAAACTAGACTACATCTCTGTACACAAAGAATAAAGCTGGGTTTTGGTGATCCTGGAGAAGAATTAAACATTACAGACAGAATCATCCAACCAAGAGGACAAACTGAATAAAAATTATTCTGCTTCCTCACTTGCTTGGCATGGGGGCATAGAGGACAAAAGCCATAATGAAAGCTTAAAGGCAAAAAATAATGCAATATATTTTCAGGAAATGGCAAAGAACATGCAGGGTTTATTTATGATGCTAAAATACAGGTAATTTGAATCTAAATGTGAGTAGGAAGATACTTCTTTCCAAACAAGCAACATTGCAGAGCTCTAAGGGTCATAAATAACTTGACAAATTTAGAGCTAATGGTAAAACTCAGTGCATAAATACAGACTATGTAAATTGGAATATTTGCTGATAGTTCTCAATCCATTATTGTTATTGTTGCACCTCCAGCTTCTCAAAAGGTGTTAAAAGGTTTTGCAAACTTTTTTTCTTCCCATTAACACCAAAATATATCTATCCAGTAGGTTCTGCAGGCAGGGAACAGCTTGGTATAATGTTGAAAATGCTGCAAGCTTTCTTAAATTTGTTTCACAATAATTAGAAATGTTTATATATTGCTTTAATGTTTGTGAAGCACTTTGCATATTTTGGTTCTCAGATGTATGAGCCATTTTTCCCCATTTAATAGTTGAGGAGACTAAAGCTGAGAGTGGTTAATAGGGTCATGTACCTAGTAAGTGTCTGAGGCAGAATTCAAACTTAGGTCTATTTAATTCAGTGTCTTTTTATTTAACTCTTTACAATTCTGGGCCTAGCTTATTGTCAATCTGCGATGCCTATCCAAAAGTATACATACTGATGCAGAAACTTTCTGTTGTTCCTACTGCCTCTCTCTCTTGGTTTTCCCTGGAGAGAGTGCTAGCTGAATTCTTGTGAGTTATTGAGGACCCTACTGAGTCACCCATTCAGAATTCTAGGTCTTGATACAATGTAATTTGTAAGCAGGAGGAAACCTCATCATCTCCATGGAATCCTTGTTCTATTTGAGTTATCAAAGTATGGAAGGATTGTTCAAGGTAAAGAGCAGGACACTGAGGGGAAGAGATCAAAGGAAGTGATTTTCTTGAAGCCACACTGTGAAACATCACTGTAAAAATTGTGAGGCTAGAGCCCAGGACATCATTTCTCCAGTATGAAAGTTCTCTGTTCTGGTGTCATGAGGAAGAAGGGATTTGGGGCCATTTTTGATATTTTGGTTCTTTATTCTTAGAAGAAAGTACCTTTCCCAGTAAAACTTCAGTCCATTTGCTTTTGAATATACTATGTTCCCACCATAGCTATTCCCCAATCTAACCCTGCCTACTACTATATATTTATGCAAATTATCCCTGTAATTTTGGAATGTATTCCCAGTTTACCTAGCCTATTGAAGCTCCCCTTTTCCTTCAGTGCCCAGCTGAGGTGTGAACTCCCTCAGAAAGCTTCCCCTGATTTCTCCCAGAAGAAAGTATTCCCTTGTTTTTTAAATGTTCCTAGAAGAATATTTCTTCTAGAACAACAATTCTTAACTAGGGGTCCTCTGTCCCTCAAGAGGTTAAATAGACTGATTTCAGGGATCCTGAAGACTTGGATGGGAAAAAATTACATCTTTATTTTTACTGACCTCTAATTCAAATTGAATACCTTCCTCAATTATGAATATAGGCAACAAATATTATCATGAGAAAAGATTAATCAGCTTCACCAGATTTCAAAAGGGGTCCATCATACACATGTGTGTGCACACACTCACAACACAAACACACACACACACACACACACACACACATACACACACATACATATACACACCCAAAAAAGTAAATAGGGAGTCATAAGGAATTTCTAACCCTAAGTAAGAATGAGATTCCTAAATGAATACTGAAGAAACTAGTTAGATGAAGATGATTCTGCTGTTTTCCCAAGAGTTTGGAACCTTGTACAAGGAATGTCCTGAAATACCATTCTAGTAAGGCCTCAGAACAAGAAAGAAAAAGGGGGGAGGAAATATTCTCTCTTTAGTGACTACATGTGTTAAGGCATTTTCCTTTTCCAAAGAGCTGGCTCAGAAAAGGGCAATGGACTTTAAACTAAAAGAGCAATGGCAGAACCTTTCAAAACTTCTAGAAAGAAAAGATAGGACCCTAGCTGAGATCACTGAGGGAGATCAGAAGTTGGAATCAAAGAGGGTCTCCATAATTTGAAGCACAGTGAGTTTGTACTCGGCACTCTCCAGCAGTGATCTTGGGACCAGTAGAGCAACACTAAGCAGCAGCCACAGAAGACCAGCATGGATCACCTCCAAGATGAGAACACAGGTCTGGCAGAGACTGCACATCTGGAAGCCCTATCCTTCCCATCTCCCAGGCTAAAACCCTTTGCATTCCTTTGGACTCTTCTTTCTCTTTAAGTCAGTGAATCTAATCTGTTACCAAGATTTCATCATTTTCTCCTTTGAAATGGCTCTTGGATTCTTTTCCTTTCCTTTCTATCCCATGGCTACTCCCATAGACCAGGCCTCCATCACCTCACACTTAGACTACTGTGACATCCTCTTAGTTGTTTTCCATGATTCTGATCTCTCCATTATGTGTCATCACTGTCAGATTAAGATACTGCTTTCACCATGTGTAATTATCCTATGATCATTTCTTATGACTTAATATTGGAAATCCAAAGTTCTCTCCTCATATTTCAAGATTATCATAATCTGATGCTAAACCATATAAATTAATTTTATAACTCACTTTAACTAGTCCTGATGTACTCATTTCTTTAGTTATACCACCAGATGTGTTTGGTTCATTCTTTTGGTCCTATTATTCAGAGGAAGCTAGATTGTGTAGTGAATAGAGTAAAGAACATAGTCAGGAAGACCTAACTCCAGCCCAGCCTCAGACACGTATTAATTGTGTGAATTCAGGCAAACCACTTAACATCTATCTGCCTCAGTTTCATTCTCTGTAAACTAGGATAATATTAGCACCTACCTGTTGGGGTTGTTGTGAGGATCAAATGAGATAATGTTTGTAAAGTAATTGCAAACCTTAAAACATTATACAAAGGCTAACTATTATTATGCATTGACCCCTTTTTCAATCTGGTAAAAACCTAGGAACCTTATTTCAGAATTTTTTTAAATGCAGGGGGGAAAGTCCACATAAGCTTACAAAAGAAATCAATTATATCAAAATACAATTATCAAAATTTTTTTTAAATTAGATTACAGACCCCAAGTAAAGCACGTCCCCCACAAGCTCCATGAGGTCAGGAGCTACACCATAACTCTCTTTGTATCCCCACAGTATATTGAATTTGGAGCTGGAAAGAGCCTTAGACTTTAACTAATCCATCGCCCTCATTTTACAGGAAAAAAAATGAAGGCTCAAAGAGGATTTACCCAAGATCATATATGTAGTGAGTATTTTGCCTTATATTTTGCCATGTACATAGTAGTCTTTGATATTTTTAATTGAATTGAATTTAAAAAGTCTTCAACATTTATTATGTTCTTAAAAACCACTGAGTCCTAAAATCTTCAGTCAGTTGTGAGCTTTCTTTGTGGGTGGTTCAATTTTTTTAAGATATGTTTTACCCAGGGGAAAATTGGGACCTTTTGAAATGTCTGCCTTTTCTTTCTAAAGGATAGCTCACATTTCTGAAAGATAAAGAGCCCTTCTCATCTTTTCAGTTGTGAATTAATTGATTCATTAATATTTCATGTTATTTCTAAGCTTCCAAATGACCAGACATCAAAGACTCCATCCTGCATGTCGCTATGATATTCACCACTTAGCAGGAACTTGTTCGATATCATATAGCTGCATTGATTGAGTCACTCAGCTACTTGGGTTTGCCTTCCAAAATGTGCCGTAGTTGGGGACTTTAAGAAAATTACTAGGGTTCTCTCTCTTCTCTTCAGCTGGCAATGTCATCTTGAAGCTTTCTATCCTACTGACTTCAGTAATAATCTATAGCAGGGATCTCATAACCAGACCACTGGCCCTATCCAGCTGCTAGCTGCCCTGCCAAGTGATAATTCCATATCTCTCATTGGTGAATCCTCTCTGCTCATACAGCTTCTATCCATAGTAAATGCTTTTAATAAATGCTTGTTGATTGATTCAGGACTTTATCATCTCTTTGAAATAGCCTCTTAATCGATATCCCTACTTCCAGGCTCTTACTTCTCAAATCTATTCTTCATATTAGCTACTAACTTGATATTCCTAAAATACAGCTGACCATGAATGAATGGGGGGAAGGAAAAATACTTCTTAAATACTTACTCTATGGCAGACATTTTTCTAATCTCTGGGATGCAAATACAAAAATCAAGGCAATTCCTTCCTAAATGAGTGCGGTTTACTTCAAACATGAAATTGGAATTAGAGACCATTGGTCAGTATGTCAAGAAACAGCACCCTGTAATCTTATTGTTAGCATATTCTCACCTCACAGGAAACCTGTGTATGACTGAAGGCCCAAACATGTCTTTGCATTTTCTCTGACTAGAAACTTTGACATCCCCAGGGACTCTTCCCTTTCCTCAATTCTATGTATCTAATCTGTCCCCAAAATCTTGACATTTCTTTCTATGAAATCCTGCTTGCATTTCAGCTTTACCCTTTATTTCCACTGCTGCTTCCATGGATCAGGTTCCCACTGGGTTACTCCTAGATTATTCAGATATGTTCTTAACTGCTTTCTCTAACTCTAATCTGATCTTTCCTTTTTGTATTGCCATTGTCAGATCAAAATGTTGCTGTGGTCATATCACTCAAGACCCTATGATGATTTCTAATGTCCTGACAGAAGAAATTCATACTTCTTTGTCAAGCAATAAAGGTACATTTATGAATCTGTAAAGCTGCCCAACAAATAGAGCCAGACTTAGTACCCAGATTTCTTGAATATCCACACAATTGTTGTTGTGTGGTAGTTTCAGTTGTGTCAGACTCTTCATGGCTCCATTTGGGGTTTTCTTGGTAAAAAACCTAGAGTGGTTTGCCATTTATTTCTCTAGATCGTTTTTGGGATAGGGAGGCCGAGGCAAGGTGGGTTAAGAGACTTGCCCGGGTTCACACAGCTAGTAAGTGTCTGAAATCAGATTAGATAAGTCTTCTTGAGGCTAGGCCCCGTGATCTAGATGCCACAAAATACCCTCGTCAATGTAGTCATGCATTATATTTTTGTATACTTTTTTGCATACACCATGCAATCATAATTGCACTTATGTATCCTTTTTTTTCTTTTCTTTTTGGAGGGGTAATTGGGGTTAAATGACTTGCCCAACATCACACGGCTAGTAAGTGTGTCAAGTGGCTGAGGCCGGATTTGAACTCGGGTACTCCTGACTCCAGGGCTGGTGCTATATTCACTGTGCCACCTAGCTGCCCCATGTATCCTTTTTTAATATCTCCACACACAGTGCCTACTATGAGATAATGCACTGGTGGGGGGGGGGAAGTGGGGGCTGGACACCATTCAGGAAGTATTCAGGATATTCAGACTGACTGCTGATTTATACACAACTGATATGAAGACAGATTAATACAACCAGTGACTTCTAAAATCCTACTTCTATAAAGATGGATAGAAATTAACAAATTTTTCTATTCATTTAGTTGCCTGTGAAAGAGAGAAAAGGAAACAGGTAATTATTAAAGCACCTACTATGTACCAGTCACTGTGCTAAGTAATCTACAACTATTATTCCATTTGATCATCCTGTAGCCTATAATCACAAAGATTTTTATAGTCAATAGATTAAAACAAGAATTTTTAACCTGAGGTCTGTGAATTTAAAAAAATTTAGTATAATTGGTTGCCTTTTACATTCTTATATATTTTACCTTATGCATCTGAAAATATAATTCTGAGAAGAAATTTAGAGGTTAAGATCCCCTGGCCTAAATGAAGTGAGATTTTACCTAAAATAAAACAGAATTTTAATAAAAATAAAAAAGAATCTGTAAAGCTAAGCACAAGCAGCTTCCCAGAGGACTGCTGCTATGAATAGCTTTAAGGTTCTGATAACATAGTATAGTGAACTCTCTATTTATTCAGCAGTAAACTAAAGCAAAACATTCACAGAGAACCAAAGTACAGCATTCACAATGATATAACATAATTTATCACAAAAGTAGCCACATAGTTTTAAACAAAAGATATCATTCAGTAAATCCTTAACTCAATCATCCTTAAGGAGCAATCCTCTTAAAGGACACAAAGTACAAAGGTCTCCCAATCCTAGGTCACATTGCCTTAATCTCTCAGTCAGAAAGTCTTCTTTCTTCTTGATTGGAGACTACCTTCCAATCATCCTTAACTCAATCATCCTTAAGGGGTACAAGGTACAAAGTACGAAGTTCTCCCACCCTTAGGCCACAGTAAATCATGATCTTCTCAGTCAGCACTAAGTTCCCAAGAAGAGGTCTTTTCATCTTGACTTGAGGCTGGCTCCAAAATTCCATGGTTCCTCTTCCATGGGTCCAGCTCTTGCCTGAATTCACCCAACCATCAACTAGATTCACAGGCGGGCAGCTCTCGGCTCCTTGTCCAGTTCCCATTTCATATTGAAGTTCACAGTGTCCAGTCCACCTCAAGTCCTTCACAGTTTCTGTTTCTGGGAAAATGAAGCTTAACAGGGCCAAAACAACATCCATACACATTGCTGGCACCACCATCAATTCACTATCTGCCTGTGAAATCAACACATACCCACAAACAAGGTCTGAGAAATCAATACAAATCGTCAGTATAGTACCAAGACCTCTGAAACCCTCCTCCAGGACTTCTGTAAACAGACAATAAGAGAATCTTCTTTCAGGGCTTCTGAACCAGCAGTAAGGTCCCAGGGCTTCTGTACAAAGTATCACAAACACAAATCAACACAGAATAGACAGAGTGTGACCACCACAAGTGTTTTCCTCAGTTCTGTTCCTAGCTGTGCTTGAGCTTTTTATCTGTCATTAGCTCCTCCCTGTTCCGCCCACCTCTTACACCCTTCCTGTTGTAGCCTTTGACAAATCCCTCCCACTGTGGGATTTACAGGTTCTGTTTCTTAACAAAGGCTTGATATAATCAAGGTAAGGCTCAAAGACACTTGAACTGAAACAAGCTACTAAATAATTAAATAACAGGAACAAGGTGCTAAGTATTCATTTGCTTGACACTACAGAATCTGAACTCATCCTATACATTCCAAGTTTATGTATTCCTCTAGAGAAACCACACAGTGTAATGTAATGGATATAAAGCTAGACTTAGGTTCAAGTCAAACCTATGACACATATTAACTGTATGACTTTCATCATTCTAGGTAACTCACTAAGACTAAAATGCAGAGGACTGTCAAATTGCATTGATAGAGGGAGTTTGCTCATCTGGAGTTCCCTATATATTGGGATTAAATAGAGGAATGAAATTACAAGTTCAGATATAAAGATGAAAAAATCACATAGTTCCCATCTCCAAGAGGTTACAATCTAATTGGGGAGATTAAACAAATGTAGAAATCATAAGGATAAAGACAGAATATGAGAAGTGCAAAGGAGAAATCAAGAAGAAAATCTATGAGAAATTTGAGGAGGGATACATTACTTTCAATGGGGGTAGCAAGAGTTAAAAAGAGATTCATAGACAAACCTATACCTGAATAGGACCTTGAAGGAAGGGAGATATTTGAAGAAGAAATATTTATGTCTTGAGTGGATTGAGTGGGATCCAATCCAAATACAGGGGACATAGTATGCAAATGTACAGACACAGGTAAGGGCAGAACAAAAAGGGTTGGTGGGAAGGTGGCTCCATGATGTATCAGAGAGAGAGAAGATAAAAATGGATGAGAGTGTTCTCTCCAAGCTGGGGTATGAGGCTCAGTGCCAATGCTACCATATGCCACTACCCAGGCCAGGGAGAAAAGCTGTGGAGTAACTAGAGCTGAATCTAGGCTTTCCTAGAGTAATGGTAGGAAAACTGTGGCTATCTCTGTTTGATAAGAGCCATAATAATGAAACTCCTGCCCCTACCCTACCTCTTACCATTCTCTGACTCCCATGCTTTACCAGTGTCTCATTCTGTGTCTCTTTACATACTACTAACTTTCTGCATTTGTATTATGATCTTTTTCTTAAAGCATTTTCCCTAAAATAATGTGTGTGTGTGTGTGTGTGTGTGTGTGTGTGTGTGTGTCTCCTTGGTAAAAAAATCAAAGCAGCTAAGAGGGACTATGATTATTCAATCACAAACACATGCACACACATAGACACACATTTACAAAGAAATCCTTTTCTGATCATTGGAATTGCCAACTGGGGGCTCAAAATAAACCAGAGATTTTATTGATAAATATTATTATGATTCTTCCAAAACAGATAAAAGATCAAATGAATTGACCATCTTGCAATTCCTTTGGCAAAGAAAAATGAGTTAATCGTGTTCTGGGGAGAAGGAAACTTGGGAAGGTAAAGTTTTATATCAAAATCATCTGAGTCAGTGGGCCTCAGGCAGCTTTCTTTACCTTGCTGTTCCATTCATTTGATCAAGGTAAGGAACCCCTATCTCTTTGGTATGGAATGGAGGGTGGTGACTCTTGAAGGGAAGAGTTGAGAAAGACAATGGTCATGAGCATGGGGGACAGATAGAAGGGAGTAGCAACTTTTCTTCTTCAAAAAACTACTTCCAACTACCCCCAGACATGTACTTTTGGTGAAGGCAGTTGTTGATGTGAAATAATTTCTCTCTACTATTCTGAATGTCAAAGAGAAGAAATTCAATGAAGTATGGGTAAATGGTGAGAGTAACTATGACTCTCTAAAGTTAGCCCAATGACTGTTCATCTAAATTAGTGCATAAACAGATTAGCACTATTCCCATTGTTGCTACCTACTATCTAATGAAGCCACGGCCAAAGGAATGAACTTGCTGAAATCAGTAGGAAAAAAGACCCTGTTGAGCTTTATTTTAGTCTGACATAGTGAAGAGACATGAGAAGGAAGGACAAGTGAAGGATCCCTGGCACTTGTATAAATGTACATTATAAAATATATATAAAAACAAATCAAAAGTGAATAAAATATCAAATAAGTAATATTTTAAAATTTTGTTTTATGAATGGCACAATATTTTTTATTTCACTAAAATATTATTACTATTATTCATAAAGAACATTATGATTGTATATGTCTTATGATTTTTTTATTTTTCTAATATTTTGTGATGCAATGAGCCAAAGATAATGTTCTAAGTTCAGTTTATTCCAATATTTGGCCTTAATAATTTTAATAGATGAAAATTGTGCTTACTAAATCATGATATTAATTTTTCAACCTATCAATTCCACCAATAAATCACGAAAACATTTTGTTGAAGTTGAATAGAAATTTTTATTTTTCCCAAAGAATGTGTGGGATATAAGGAAGAAGTAGGGGATGGTCTATGGAGATTAGGTGCCAAATCCGGACAGAGGATAGGTATTCCAGGTTGGGGGACTAGGGCAGACAGATCAAATGTCAAGAACCTCTGGGTAGGTTGTGGTTTACTTGTGGTAAATGGCCTGTTTCATTTGTTTCCAAGTTATCCAATGTGTATGTGTGTGGGGAGGGGGTTGGGTAGGGTAGTGTCATTGACAGGAAAAGGAGGTTAGGAGAGGCAGGATAAGGAGAAAACCATTGAATTTGAGGTGTTAGAGTAACATTTAGAAGATATATCTAGTCTGCTGCTAAAAATACAGAAAACTTTAAGGTAATGTTGGAGGTGAAGATACAGATTTGTGAGTCATCTGCATAGAGGTCATAATTGAATCCTGAATAGGAAATAAGAATGTCAAGGGAGAGCATAAGGGGAAAAGACAAATGCTAAGAATCAAGCCTTGGGGGCCACTCCTATGAGGAACAGTAAGAGAACAGGGGGAGCAATAAAGAGGATTCACATTTGGTAATAGAAGAGCTTAGTACCATAAGAGAACAGTACCAATTAATTCAAGAGAGGAGAGAATATAAAGAATGAGAAAACAATGTGAAATGTTATGGGAGTGGCATTAAGGTAGGTGAGGACAAAACCAAGGCTGTGAATCACCTTAGAAAGAATGGTGCCAACATGGTAATAGAGATGTAAACCAGAAAGCAAAGCAGGTGGTAAAGATAGCACAGTAAATCACTTTTTCTAGAAGTTCAGCAGTGAGAGGGGAAAAAAGATAGGATGATAGCTTGAGAGAGTACCAATAACAGCTAAGACTTATATGACAAGTTAAGGTTTTCAAAATGCTTTGCCTATGTTATCTCATTTTATCTTCACAATCCTGGGAGGTAGGAGCTATTATTATCCTTTTATAGATGCGGAAACTGAATCAAAGAGAGGCTAAATTACTGGCCTAAGGTCACACAAATAAATAGTCTGAGGCAAAGATCTGAACTCAGGTCTTCCTGATTTCAAGCCCAGCATTCTATCCATTGCACCACCTATCAGTGGAGAGGAAGCAAAGTCAAGAGAGGATTTTTAACTCCATAGATTCTCAGTTTTCATCTCCTTCCCAAGAACATTTCCCTACTTATTTTCTATTACTGTAATTTCTCACTTAAATTTTAGGGATAGCCAAAAATAATTCCCAACTGAGATTCTAGTAGCCAATTCTCCGAGTCATGATTCTGTCTTAAATGAATTATTCTAGTCTTTGACTTGAGAGATGCCCAGTCCATCGTTTGAGCCTTTCTAACCTCATCCTTCCAGAGTCTACACTTTACTGTAATAATTTTTTAGAGTCCAGGACTGCCACCAGCTGACAATAAGATGTAGAGGAAATAGGGGAAAGAAATATAATAACAGCTTATTCTGTAACCCAAAATGTTAACCTATGCTTTTAATGAGCTTATGCCTCTAACTTAGAATGTAAAACCCAGGAGGGACCTTGGAGAACCCAGTGGTCCCAACATCAAATTTGACATTGATTTTTAAGTTTATAACATTTAGCCATTTGTACTACTAGCCTCAGCATTACTAACAATAGTAATAACTAGCCCTTATACAGCCCTTTAAGCTTTACATGTTACCTCATTTGGTCTTCACAACAACCCTGTGAGCTAGGTGCTATTATCCCCATTTACAGATATGAAAATTGATATTGAGAGGGCCCACAGACTAAAAAATCTATGGAGTAATTCTACTCAGGAAAGATGGGAAACTCTCAAGAATCAATTTCTGAAAACACAAATGGAACTTATCCCCATGGAGAGGGAAACAAGACTGCATCAGAGGCAGGGAAGAGAGGGTGGATAAAGAACTGTCCTATAAAAATCATGTCATGAATTCTAAAATGCTGCATTGAGGTTGGTGAAGGAAGCTAAAGGCTTCCACTTGGAAAAAAAAACAACTTTATGAATGTGATAGAAGATGTATGGTTAGATAGCCCCAAATCTGAAAAAATATTTGACACTTTTAATGAACTGCAATTCCAATATAAGTCAACCAAGCAATACTGCAGAAATAAAACTAATGTAGTCTTAGGTTATATTAAGAGAAGCACAACTCCCAAGGATAAGGGGACAATAATCCTGTACTCCATCCTAGTCAGCCTATATCTGTAGAGTATTGTGTTCAGCTTTCCATGACTCACTTGAGAAAGGACATTGATAAGCTAAAAAAGCATCCAGAGAAGGAAGAGCAACCAAAATCGTGAAGGACTTTGAGTCTATTACCATATGAGGATTTGTTGAAGGAAATGGAGATATTTTGCTGGGGGAAGATCAGACTTGGGGGAACATTATAGCTGTCTTCAAGTACTTAAAAAGGCTTAACACAGTTTTTCTTGGCCGCAGAGCTTAGAGCATCACTAAAAATCTTGGAGAAACCACCTCCTCCTCCACTCTGCCTGATAGAATCCATCTCTTTTTTCAATACATAGCTAAAACAAAACCAAATGAGACCTTTCCTGATCCACTCATCTGCTAGGACTCTTTTTCTCAAACTACTCAATATTTTAACTACTTCATATTCATTTGTATTTCTTTTCTATTTATTCTATACATAAAACATATGTACTTGATGCTTCCATTAGAATAATAGCTTCTTGGGAGTAGATGTTATTTCCTTCATTGTATTTATATACCCAACACCTAGTACAAGATGGCTTGAGAATAATAGGGATATATTCAGAAATTAATGCAAAATAAAACAAAAGACAAATAAAAATAAAATAAAAATGCAAGGTATAGTGACCAAAATTTCATCATCTAGCAGTCAACCTATGGACAAATTTCTGAATTTATCCAAGTTCATCTCGGGACAAGAATGTATTGGGTACATAAATGGAACAAATATGCATTGCTTACACATATATTTAGAGCCATAACTAGAAATTTTGGTACCCAGGTTAAGCAACAGCAAAATGTGACAGCACTATAAGAAGCAACTAAGACAAATTTGTTTGAGCAGAAGGGGAGACTGCTTGGGGAGAGATTTCAGACACCATCTCATTGCAATAGACCTTCGTACACTAAGGGGGACACTATGTGGAGGCAACCACCTAGAAACAAGAAGGCTGGTGTCAGGCCAGGGAAGAATCTGTTGCGTGTAGTGGATACCATATGATAGTCTCATAGTCTAATCTTACTAAGTGCTATGCCCAATTGCTTCTGCATAATTGTAAAAATAAAATCCATGTCAAAATATAAATGTAACACATTTTAAAATTTCACAACCAAATGTTTATCCTCTTTAAACATAAGTTTCTGAGGGCAAAGACCCAATTACTGTGCACACACTCTACATTTGCTGCTCTTGTTTCCCAATGTTTTCCAATATTCATTTTGACCAGTGAGGGAATCCTGCCTATGAATTTTCCTGCTTGAATGGTCAGGGCCTAACATATTTGATTACCCAGGGGTTCACTCATATGGCTGGCTGATATTGCCTTAATATGGAAAAAAAAGCAGGTAAAGAACACAGTTTAAAAGGGCTAATTGGGTATTGCCTGGCCTTGAGGAAGAGGGCATAACTCTACAATAGGATGGAAAAGCCTCTAAGCTAGAGGGCACTGGCCTTTTGATGGCCTTGAGACTTGACTAATCTGAAGATGCCCTCCACAAAAAGGCAAACTAAAGCATATGGGGCAGCTGCATAGGCCTCTCAGTTAAGAATGAGTCAAGGCAGGACTATCCTGGATGTGAAAGCACCTAACTTAGATGCAACACATGTGTAATTTCCATTCAATTCCACATAAAAGTCCTCTGGATTTTCAACAACACAAGGCAGCAGTCACACATTTCTACAACCTATGCTCACTGTATTGTTAGCTTTTCAGCACCATGTGAGTGAGTACATGTCTTTTCTGATTAGAAGACAATTTGACTTGTTACTTCCTTTATCGGAAATCTAAATAAAAGTTAATGAACCAAGACAAACATATATCATCTTTCCCTGGAGAACTACTCAATGCTTTTCCAGCTTGGCAGGACCTGCCAGACTTGGCACAGCCTTCAAGAGCCCAGGGTCAAGCTGGGAATAGGTTCAAAACCTGAAAAATATAAAAATTCTTTACAAATAACATGTGTTAGTTGCTGTATACAGATGGTACATGTTTTGAATTATGCAGTATTTTCTTTTTATCTCTCTCTAAAACACAAAGGTATTTCCCTGTGCCTTTTAAAAAAAGTATTTATCTTATCTGACAGAAGAAAAAGGAAAAAAAAATCACCTCTGAGTAGAAAAGAAAAAAGCTATTTTTTTCTGCCTTTACCAGTAGCACACATGCCATCTTTGGTTTTTTAATACTGTCTTTAAGGGTTAGCAGGCAATTTATCCCAATGTAATAGAGAGAACCACCCACAATCTTCATAATTAGATTTCAAAAAATTAATTTCCTTTTAAATAATGCACATTTACAAAATCCTGCTGTTCTCAATTTTGTCAGATGGGTTGGCTTGGGATTTTCCACTGTCCAGCAGTTACTAGTCATAGTGGATATGACACACAAAAAGAATCTTATTCCATTGACATCACAGCAAACCAAGAGGAGATAACAAGGCTGGAACTTTTTGTCTCTAGGGTGAGAAGCAAAACAAAATCTTTCAGCTTAGACCTGACCTTTATCACTGAATACTGTTCTTTAAAATTTTGTAGCTTGAGTGGCAGTGTTTGTAGCAGATAAAGAGCTGGTCTCACAGTCAGGAAGATTTGGGTTCGAGTCCTGACAATGGACTGAGTACCAAAAGTAAGATGCTTAAGCTTTCAGTGCCCCAGCTAATTCTCCCAGGCTATATGTAGAGAAAGTGTTGACATCAATTGATGGGGAAGTCCCTTGACTTGTAACTCTCTGCCATGATATTGACACAGGCCTACTGACAAACCCCACCTACACACAAAGGAAAGCACATTGGATGGGAGTGAAGGTGAGAGGAGCATATTGAGAAATGACTGTGATGTTGGTGGGGTTTTTTAAGACTTCAATTCAAGAACCATCAATTAAAAGAAATCCATTTTTATCCTGTGATTTTTATGCCACCACTAGAAGAAATGATAGAAAACATTTATTAAATATCTACTGTGAGCAGTATACCATGCTAGATACTGTGGGAGATACCAAGTTGAAGCCATGATGTGGATAAGAGACAAGTCACTTCACCTCTCTGGGTCTGTTTCCTCACTTATAAAATTAAATCATGGGACTAGATGATCTTTAAAGTCTCTTCCAGTCTTCTGTTATGGTGGAGGTGGCGTGGAGGCAAGAAATCTAGTGAAATCCTGCTCAGTAGCAGGAAGAAGGCAGGCATTTCAGACCAGTAGCCATGTGGCTCTTTTCCAGTTCTCAAGCTCCACTTCACAATCTCCAGCGAACATTCTTTTTTCTGTAGATATTAAGATTTGTTTATTGCAAAAGATGAAGGCAAACAGGGAACTTGATTCTAATTAGAATAAAAGAAAAATGAGTGACTGAGTGAGACAAAGTGACTTGTCTCCTGACGGAATTTCTAGCATTTTCTGGTTGAGAATAACTCACGCAACTATGGCACTGCCTGTATCATGGGAATTCCCCTGGATAAGCTCTTTGGGGAAACATGGAGATGGCATGGAAAAGGTGGCTGGGGTGACTGAAGAATGCATTAAGAAAAACAGCCTTGCTAATAGCTAATAATAATATTCAACAGATTTGCAAGGACCTTTACATGCATAATCTCATTTGATCCCAGAACAACTCTGTAATGTAGATATCTATTATTATTCCCCATTTTGCAGTTGATGAAACAGGTCGAGAGAGAGTAAATGATTTACTCAGCATTATGCAAATAGGTAAGATGGAACTTTAACCCGAGTCTTCCTAACTCCATATCTAGAGCTCTTCTACACACTTCACTACCTAGCTCTCTGTTATGTATAATAACAGAAACCAAAATCTGAGGCTTTAGAGACCACTTAGTCTAGACCTTACCTGATCAAGAATCCCTTCTACACCATACATGACAAGTGGTCATCTAGCCTTTGATGAAAGACATCAAATGAGGGGCCACCCATTATTTTCTGAAGTGGCTCATAAGTCAAATTGTGAGTGAGTTTTTTCCACCCATGAAGCCTGTCTCCCTCTTAAGAATAATTGCTTCTGGGGTGGCTAGGTGGTGCAGTGAGTAGAGCGCCCTGGAGTCAGAAGGACCTGAGTTCAGATAAGGCCTCAGACACTTAACACACACAAACAAAAACTTAGTCGTGTGACCTTGGGCAAGTTACTTAACCCCAATTGCCCTCCAAAAAAAAAAAAAAAAGAATAATTGCTTCCTACCTATAGCCACAGCTAGAGGCCTAGAACCAAGATCTACCATCTGAATGGCTAAAACAGGTGACTGACCAGGGTGATACAGTGTAAAGAGCCCTATATGGGGAGTCAGAAGCTCAGGGTTAAAACGCTGGCTCTGCCACTTTCTATCTATGCCACATTGGGAAAATCATTTTACCTTCTTAGACCTTGGTTTTCTCATCTGTATGAGACTGTAGGAGACTGGACTAGCTGGCTTCAAAGGTCCATTCCACATCTCCAGTCTATGATCCCATGATTTGGGGAAGCACTGCACTGGGATAACTCCCCATTCTCTGGGAAAATAGCTCTCCTTGGGGGAGGCTAAGTGGTGCAGTGAATAGAGCATCGGCCCTGGAGTCAGGAAGTGCTGAGTTCAAATTTGGCCTCAGGCACTTAACACAAAAACTAGCTGTGTGACCTTGAGCAAGTCACTTAACCCCCATTGCCTTCCAAAAAGCAAAAAAAAAAAAAAAATTAAAAAAGAAAATAGCTCTCCTGGGGCTAATAATATACTGCGCACATCACTAATAGGAACTCAGTTCTCTGATTCTTAAAGGTTTTTCAGTTTCTAATTAACTTTCAGATGATGATAATGATGGTGATGATGACAGCCTAATAGTAATACAAGGCTTTAAAGTTAGTAAAGGAGTGTGTGTGTGTGTGTGTGTGTGTGTGTGTGTGTGTGTGTGATTTGAACCTTGCATCCACCTAGTAACATAGGTGCTACCATTATTCCCATTTTACAGATAAGGAAACTGAGGCGTAAACCAATTAAATGATTTGCCCAGAGTCAGATAGCTAATAAGTGTCTGAGGCAGGATGTGAATTTAAGTCTTTCACTCTTCCAGTCCAGCACTGCAGCAACTGAGCCACGAAACTGTCCAAACAACTTGAGGGAGGGGTAGCGGCTTAACATGTGAAGGTGGCCTCCAAGTTGTTATTTCTCTCTTCTTACTTATTTATCTATGTATCTGTTGTATCCCACCCAATCCCCAACACAATGGAATGCAAGACCCCTAAGGGCAGATACCATTTCATTTTTTTTCTTTGTATTTCTAGGACCTATAGGAGCATCTTGAAAATAGGAGATACACTCAATGAATATTTGTTGATTTTATTTTAATTGAATCCAATTGAATTCTACTAACATCCTAGCCAGGATGAGTAGTACAATATAGAAGAAAGAGCCCTGGATTGAGAGAAAAAAGTTTTACATTTTCTAATCCTGGTTTGGTTACTAATTAGTTGTGTTACTTGAGAAAAGTCACCTAGCCTCTGCGAACCTCAGTTTCCTCAGCTGTAAAATGAGGAAATTCAATGGAATTTTCTTTCTTTAAGTTCCTAAGCTATAAAATGAGGAAATTAAATGGAATTTTCTTTCTTAAGTTCCTACCCTGCCATCTTGCTCTTTGTCAACTGAAAGGAAGTTAAGTACCTGGTGAAAAGAGAAGATAATAAAGCAATCAGACAGGTAATAGACTCCTGATAATGTTTTGCCTCCTTTGGGGATCACATCAAAACCCCAACTAGTTCAACCCCACAAATTTTAGAGTGGGAATAGAGCTTAACTGCCATCTATTGCTGTTATCCATGATGATGTTGACTAACCCTGAGGGAGCACTGTGTCTTGGGACAGAAGTTCCCCAGGGACCTCATAGATTATCCATGAACTGGGTAGGGCTGTCTATGTTTGGCTATGTTTTCCGTGTGAGCAGTTTCCATAGATATTCAGGTATGTGGTAGAAATAAAAGAGGGGAAAAGAATGTCAGTTTATACCTCCCATTAACTCCCTTTCTAATACTAATATAGAAAAATTGTACTCACAAAGAGTTTACAAATTCATCATCCTATATCAGACTTTTTCAGAGCTATATGTGATTGGTGAGATTTATCCCACAGCATTTTAGATGAATCCATGTACTAAATAGCCATGTGATGAGGTAGTCATATCATGCAATGTATGGTACCTTCAGTTAAGCAATTAGGTGGTGCAGTGTATACAGCACCAGGCCTGGAATTGGGAAAACCTGAGTTCAAATCCAGACTCAAATGCTTACTAGTTGTGTGACTCTGGGCAAGTCATTTCCTCTCTGTCTGCCTCAGTTTCCTTAATTGTAAAATGGGAATAATAATAGTACCTTTATCACAGGGTTGTGCGGATCAAGTGAGATATTTGTAAAGTACTTAAGCACAGTGCCTGGTACATGGTAGGTACTTAATGAATACATATTCATTTCACCTCCTTCAACTGGAAGAAATTAAGAAATTAACCTGCATTGTAACCCCATCAAGAAAAGGAGGATAGTGCTATTTTTTTTCCTTTGAGTAGGGAAAAGAGCTTGGGGATTGAACTGGCTTGACAATGATCACAGGAGGAAGCTTAGGGTAAAGATATTAGATTTTCTCTGTTAGATCATGTCAAGTGACTGTGATTTCATTCACTTGGGAGTTTCCAAAATGAGTACTTCTACTACTGAGTCAGACCACAATCCATTTATAATTATCTCAGAGAGTTGCCAAGGGCTCAGAAAGGTTAGAAGCTTATACAAGGTTAAAAAAATAACCAATTAAGTGTCAGAAGTACGATCTGAACCCAGGCTTCCTGGACCCCAAGTCTAGCACTCTATTGCCCCAGGCTACCTCTCCAAGACCTTGATATTCACAACTAATAATTAAGAACCCATTAAATGTTGACACTATGAATTTTGTGCCTAGAATTTGAAAAAATATAAGCTGCTCTCTCCTTAGTACAATTAGAAAACTGTTAGGGCAGGGAGGAGGAAGCAGAAAGTAGAAAATGGGTTAAAAATAGAGCCAGGGAGGTAAGAAAACAAAAGGAGAGCTTGTTAGCTCTAGAATAAAATAGAAATTATTTACATAATTCTAGAGGTTTTAATCAATGGCTTATTCCATTTCAGTAATCATATTGATAGATGAGCTAATTGCAAAGTTGTTAAATATTCATAACCAGTAATATCTACTAAATATTAATGAACTGCTTCAGTTTAAAGAATTGCATAGAGAATTGTGAGGATCTGGAAATATTGTGCTCCACAGGTATGACTGGCTGCTCAACAAAAACCCTAAATTTCCCCCTATGTTCACTGACTTTGAAGAGAACAAGATAGAATAACATGTATATTGTACTTTGAAATTAAAAAAAATACTTTATATGCATTATATTACTTAACACTCACAATAACCCTGTCAGAGGGAATTAGTTATTATTTCTCCCATTTTACAGATGAGGAAACTGAGAACTATTAAAGATGATAAAGTGACCTATCCATGGTCACACAACCAATAAATATGAGTTGAGATTTGAGCCCAGAACTGAGAAGAAACACAAGGATATGGGAAGAGATGAAACAGTGGGGAAGGGGAAGCATGACTGTCTCTATACAAGATGAAGTAGGACTCAGAGATAATGCCTACTGGGTGGTGTAGTAGATTGGGAGAAGAGAAACCTGAGTTCTGGTCCTGACTCTGCCACTTAACAGCCCATGAGACTTTGGACAAAAGACTTGAGGCCACTAGGTGCCACAGTGGACAGAATGCTGGCCTAGGTATCAGGAAGATATAAGTTCAAATCCCACTTCATTTGTTCACTAGCCTTACCTCCCTGGGCAAATCATATGATGTCCCTCAGCCTCCAATCTCTCGTATATGAAATGAAGAAGTTGGATTTGATGGCTTCTGAGGTATATTCTCTAAATCTAGTATGAATTGCTTTGAGCCTCAGTTTCCTCCTTAATAAAATGAAGGGTTTAGCTCAGATGATTTCTATGATTTCCTCAAACTCAAACATTCTGTCCCATATTGTAATATGAGCTTCTTACCACTACTACAAGGACTTTAAATGAATTGTCCATATGTAGTAGTTGTATTCTAGATATGAGAAAATAGGACACTACTTTACTTGAGCTAAACTTACTTTGAGATATAAAAAGAGTGAAGTAATGTGTATCAACCTGAGAAGTGCAAAAAATATACAACACTGTACTAACTTTTCAAGCCCCATTAAATTGTAGTTGGTGATGATGTAGAAGTGTTATAGTCTTATGTGGGGTACAAAATCAGCTAATTACACAGCTGACATTATATAGTTATACTGTGTTGATATCTATGAACATGGGCTCTATAATACTTGTACTAATTGATTAAATATGCTGGAGCTTCCCTTTTTCACAGGGGAACCAGACAATGGAGTAACACAACAACTAGCCAGTCAGGAGGACTTCTGATGTCCAGGACTACTTAACGTACCAGTGATCCTTTTCAAAGTAACCTTTAGATGAGCTCAGAGATGCCTGCAACTACTGAAACCAGTCTTGACCAGCTCAGAGAGAAAAGCAAACATCTTGGTTTCTGACTTATCTAAAGGGAAGCAGGCATCTTTATTCCTGACTTATCTAAAGAGCAGCAATCCTTCTGCTTTCTTGACTATGCCTTAAACCCAATTACTTTGGTTCTCACAGACTGGCCAATAATGGACCCCAAACAAGCCTCAGTTAATCATTGTTTGGATTCTGTTGGCTCAGAATGGGTGTAAATTTCAATTGTTTCTGTTCTGGTCACAAACTCTGAGGGTCTTCCCTTCCCAGATTGATTTTTTTTAAGTAGGTAAAAGAAGCCATTTTTCTTTTGCCTCATCTTTTACCTAGCCTTAATCACTGAATGATTTTTTCCTCAGACAAACTGAGACCTGGGAAAGACCTTAGGTTAAAAAGGCCATCTCCCATTGCATCTGGGGTCATCTCCAGTCATACTGATCTATGTCTCATCACTGGACCCAGATGATTCTGGAGGAGAGAGTGAGACTGGTGACTTTGCACAGCTCTGCCTCACTTAAATCCAATTCACTTGCAAAAGCAAGTGAATTTATATTCACTATTTATATTCTACATATATATTTATACATATTCACTATTTATACTTTGACTACTTATGCTCAATTTGTAGAGAAGGAAATGAGTATATACTGGTAAAAACATAGGTTTTGCCATAGATTACAGAACAATTCTTCCCTCAGATGAAAATATCTCTGGGTTTGCTTCTTAGCTTTCCACTCCTTAGGGCCACGTTTACACACCCAAATTGAAATGGAAGATGGAGGTAATTATTTGGTGCACCAGTATGGTCACATTAGGTTTCTTTCCTCAGAGGAGGGGAGACAGAAATAGCCTTCATAACTGACCAATCTAGAGATGTTACCATTGAACACTGAAGGAAGGAAGGAAGGAAGGGAGGAAGGAAGGAAGGAAGGAAGGGAGGGAGGGAGGGATGGAGGGAGAGAGGGAGGGAGAGAAAGAAGGAAAGATGCATCACTTCCCTACTGGAACTGTCCAGTTGGGCCCCTGGTAGGGTAGCTACTAGTACTCACAGATTGCAATTTGTCCTTTGTTCTCAAAGAGAACCAGTGATATCAAAAGCATGATGTCTTGACTTGCAAGTGAATTGGATTTAAGTAAGGCAGGGCTGTGCAAAGTCACCAGCCTCACTCCTCCAAAGTCATCTGGATCTAGTGATGAGACATAGAACAGGATGAATGGAGATGGCCCCAGATGCAATGGGAGAGCTTGGCCTTTTTAAGCTAATATCTTTCCCAGGTCTCACTTTGTCTGAAGCAAAAACCATTTGGTGATTAAGGCTAGGTAGGAAATGAAGCAAAAAATGGCTTCTTTTACCCTGCTCAAAATAAAGTCAATCTGGGAAGGGTTGATGGCTTGATCCATATGGCAACCATTTGACATACCCTTTCCAGGAACAATAAGTATGGTTTTATTGATTTGATTACTGAGCTCAGTAAAGAGCTAGAAGAGAAGAAAAGTGAAGGGTAAGAGATCAGGGGCAGGGCAGCAGAGCAGATCTGCAATATGGATAGGGTAGACAGCTGGATATAGATGTTATGTAAAACATGTCCTGATCTGATGGTCTGGGACTAGCTAGAAACTGAATGGAGTGAACTTGTTGAGTTTTAGCTCAATCACTAAGAAAAAGGTATTCCATCTTAAAGCCTTTTATGTGGTAAAATTAGATAAATGTGTGCTAGAATGGCATTTGATTAGAGAAAGAATGGCTGATTGAAAAAAGTCCTAGGACTTGGAATCAGGGAGCTTAGAATCAGGACAGGCAGAATCAGCATAAGCTTTTCTTTTCTGAGAGGAATGGTTTATTTCCATGTACCTTGTGCTCCTAAAGTTGGCATTGACATATCTGGAATGGTGGGTTTCCCTAACACCAAGGCTCTTATTCTTGGGTGAGGTCTATGGAACTCTTCTCAGAACCATGTCTTGAAATACATAAAATAAGATATATAGGATTTCAAAGAAAATCAATTCTATTAAAATAAGCCTAGCAAAATAGTAAAAACACATTTTCACAGACTCCAGGTTAAGAATCCCTGCTTAATGGTAAAGAAAAAGTAAAAAATAGAATCCTGTACCAAAGAGACTTTGGTTATTGTGAGAAGTGAATGGGGAAAATGTATTTTAAGTACTTTGTAAACCTTAAGGCACAATATAAATATGACCTGTAAATCATAAAATACTGTTTCTTGGGGTGCTTGTGAGGGATGATAAATAAAATAGCAAGCAAATAAAAACATTAGAAATTGAGTCTAGGATTTTCAAAGAATATCATCATATCTGCAAAAAGATATAGCTTTATTACCTCCTTCCTTATTACAATTCCTTCAATTTCTTTCTCTTCTCTTATTTTATTGCTAAGGTTTCTAATACAATACTGAATAATGGCAACCTTGTTTCACAACTGATCTTACTAGGAAGACCTCTAGTTTATCCCCATTACAAATGCTGTTTGCTGATGGTTTTAGATAAATTTTTTTTATCAATAAGGAAAAGTCCATTTATACCAATACTTTCCAGTGTTTTTAACAGAAATTATTGTTGAACTTTATCAAAAGCTTTTTTCTCCATCTATTAATATAATCATATGATTTTTTAAAATTTTATAAATTATAAATGTAACCAATTGTGTTAATATTTCTTCTTATGTTTCATCCTCTCTGCATCCCTGGTATAAACCCCACATGATCATAATGCATAATCTTTATAATACATTATTGTAATCTTTTTGCTAGGATTTTGTTTAGAATTTTTACATCAATATTCCTTAATAAAATTGACAAAATTTTATTTTTTCTGTTTTTATTTTTTCTGGTTTAGGTATCAGTGTCATATTTGTTTCATAAAAGTTTAGTAGAATCCCTTCTTTACCTATTATTCTAAATAATTTACCTAATATTAGAATTAGTTGATCTTTAAAAGTTTGATAAAATTTATTTATAAATCCATCTGGTTTCAGTGCTTTTCTCTTAGGAAACTCATGTATGGATCATTCGTTTTTTTGTAAAATGGTTCTATTTATATATTGTTTTCTGTTCATCTAGGCAATTTATATTTTTGTAAATATTTTCCATTTCACTTAAATTGTTAAACTTATTGGCAAATAATTATTGTATTAATTTCACCTTTGTGATATATTCAACCTTTTCATTTTTAATAATAGTGATTTGGCTTTCTTTTTTCTAATCAAATGAATTAATTGTTTATCTATTTTATTTGCTTTTTCATAAAACCACCTCCTAGTTTTACTTATTAATTCAATTGTTTTTTACCATCAATTTTATTAATCTTACCTTTAATTTTTAGGATTTCCAGTTTAGTGTTTACTTAGGATTTTTGATTTGTTCTTTTTCTAGTTGTTTGATTGCATAGCCAAATCATTAGTGTGCTCTTTCTTTATTTTATTGATGTAAGAATTTAGAAAAATAAATTTTCCTCTAATCACAGTTTGCTGTATCCCTTAGGTTTTGATATTTTGTCTCATTATTGTTATTTTCTTTAATGAAATTATTAATTGTTTCTATGATGTGTTCTTTAATCTACTCATTCTTTAAGATTGGGTTGTTTTATCTCCAATTAGTTTTTAATCTATGTTTCCTTGGTCCCTTATTAAATATGACTTTATTGCATTATGAGCTGAAAAGGATAGTTTTAATTATAAAATTTTTGTATTAATATATGGTTAATCTTTGTAAAGGTACCATTAACCACCGAGAAAAAGGTGTATTCCTTTCTATCTTTCCAGATAGCTATCATATATAGTTTATCTAAAATTCTATTCACTTCCTTGACTTCTTTCTTATTTATTTTTGGGCTACATTTATCTAGTTGTGAGAGGGGATGGTTAGAGTCCCCTACCATTATAGTACTAATATCTATCTCCACCTGTAATTCATTTTACTTTTCTTTTAAATTTTTATATGCTAGGGGTAGCTAGGTGTTGCAGTGAATAGAGGACTGGTCCTGGAGTCAGCAGGACCTGAGTTCAAATCCAGTCTCAGACACTTAACACCTACTAGCCTTGTGACCTTGGGCAAATCACTTAATCCTAATTGCTCTGCCTTCCTTCCTCCAAAAAGAAAAAGAATATATATATATATATGCTATAATATTTGGTGTATATAGGTTCAGAATTGATATTGCTTCACGGTCTATGTTACTTTTTATCAATATGTAGTTACCCTATTTGTCTTTTTTTAATTAAGTCTATTTTAGCCATAACTTTGTCTGAGATCATAATTGCTTCCTATGCCTTTTTTATATCACCTGAAGTGTAATAAATTCTATTACAATTCTCCATTTTAAGTCTGTGTGTATCCCTCATTTTTAAATGTGTTTCTTATAAACAGCATTTTGTTGGAGTCTGATTTTTAATCCATTTTGCTGTTTCCATTTTATGGGTGAATTCATCCCATTCATATTCACAGTCATAATTACTATTCATGAATTTTCTTCAGTCCTATTTTTATTCACTGTTGTCCTTCTCAGTCTCTCTTTTTGCCCTATTCCTGCTACATTATCTTCTCCCTTTACCCTGTTATCAATTATTTTATCCACCCCTCTAAAAGTCACTCCCTTATCTATTGACAGCAACCTTCCTAATATTTTTTTAAATTAATTTATTAGTTTAGTTTCAGTTAACAAGATTCAATTCCATAGGGGGGGCGGAGCCAAGATGGCAGAGTAGAAACAGCTCCTCCAAGCCTCTCTGCCCCCAGATTCTCCACAAACTATGTAAAAAAGGACTCTGAAAAACCTCTGGAGCCCCAGCACCCACAGAACGACACAGAGAAGCTAACCTCCCGCCGAGGACAGCCCAGCACCCTGCAGGAAGGACCAGCGCAGTGGTCTGGGAGCCGGCAGCTCGCAGAGCGCAGGAGCCGAGCCGAGCCCAGGTCCACTTGAGCCGAGGTTTTAGCCCCAGGGCGGCAGGGCCAGCAGCCAGCTGGAGGAACCCCAGAACACCAGGAACTGTGGAGACGCCAGAATTATCAACATAGACTTGCCTAGGACAAAGTAAGAGGTTAGTGTCCTATGGACTTTGGGACCTGTATTTGGGGAATGCGTCAGCTCCCTCCCCTGGGGGCTAGAAGCTGCTGAGGAGACACACCACTGTGTAGTTTTCAGAGGCATTTCCGGCTCCCAGCCTACAAATCGTGGGGAGATCAGCGATCAGTCTTGGGGGGTAATCGCTCTTGCTTTAACCTCCCTGGATCTGGATTGTGATCTAGGGTGGAAGTTGTGGGTGGGTTTATAGCTTGCCAGAAACGGAAGTTGCCCCCCACACGTTCGGGGCGAAAATTCCTCTATCTGGCCTTAAAGCCATAGTGTGGCAACAAGCCCAAAAGTCAAGCAATTAAGTGGCAACATGCCAAGGCAAAGGAAACAGAAAAATGCAACCCTAGACTCCTATTTTGGGGGCATAGAGCGGGAAAAGGACTGTGAGGTCAGAAGTCCTGCTCCAAAAGCCCCAGGGGAAAACATGAGCGGGTTGCAGGCCATAGAGGACCTTAAGAAGGACTTTAAAAATCAAATAAGAGAAGTGGAGGAAAAATTGGAAAGAGAAGTGAGAAGGATGCAGGAAAAGTATGAAATGAGGGTCAACAGCCTGACTGAGGAAAACAACACCTTAAAAAATAGACTAACTCAAATGGCAAAGGAGGCCCAAAAGGGCAATGAGGAGAAGAATGCCTTAAAAAGTCGAATTTGCCAGATGGAAAAAGAATCTCAAAAGTTCACTGAGGAGATTCATTCCTTCAGAGTTAGACTGGAGCAAATGGAAGCTAATGACTTTATGAGAAATCAAGATGCTGTTAAGCAGATCCAAACAAATAAAAGATTAGAAGGCAATGTGAAATATCTCATGGGAAAAACCACTGACCTGGAAAATAGATCCAGGAGAGACAATTTAAAAATTATTGGACTACCTGAAAGCCATGATCAAGGAAAGAACCTAGAAATCACCCTTCAAGAAATTCTCATGGAAAACTGCCTGATGTTTTAGATCCAGAGGGCAAAATAGAGGTTGAAAGAATCCACTGATCACCTCCTGAAAAAGATCCCAAAAAGAAAACTCCCAGGAATATTATAGCCAGGTTCCAGAATCCCCAGATCAAGGAGAAAATACTACAAGCAGCCAGGAAGAAACAATTTCAATATTGTGGAAACACAATCAGAATAGCCCAGGACCTGGCAGCTTCTACACTGAGGATCGAAGGGCATGGAATATGATATTCCAGAGGGCAAAAGAACTGGGAATGAACCCAAGGGTCACCTACCCAGCAAAACTGAGTATTTTGTTTCAGGGGAAAATATGGTCATTCAGTGGAATAGAGGACTTTCAAGCATTCTTGAGGAAAAAACCAGAATTGAATAGAAAATTTGACATCCAGACACAAGAAGGAAGAGATGCCTGAGAAGGTAATCAGGAAAAGAAATCAAGAGGAACTTATCAAAGTTGAACTATTTACATTCCTATATGGAAAAGCAATATCTGTGACTGATGATATCTTTCTCAGTATGAAAATAATGGAAGAAGGGGGTGTGGTCTTATGAATACATATGTGAATGTGTGTGTATATGTTTACAGTTATATATGGATAGAGGGCATAGGTTGATTTTGTTGGGAAGGGAGAGTACTCAAGGGATGAAATTATGAGGTGAGAAAGGAAAGTGGCAAGAGGAGATGGGGAGAGACATGGTAGGGTAAACTATCTCATGTGGGGAAGTGGGTGCAAAGGAGGGGGAGAATAAGGAAGGCTAAAAAGGCAAAACCACATTCACATTGAATTTGGTTCAGGGAGAAAATGACATACATACTAAATGGGATATCTCAACCTGCAGCAGGATAGGGGAAGGGGGATGAGAGGAGGGATGATGGATGGGAGGGCATCCTTGGGGTGAGGGGAGGTTGGAAGTACCCACTATAGAAGAGGGACAGGATTATGTAGGGAATGGACCAGGTGGGGGGTGGGATGAGTGGGAGGAATTATAAGCAGCCTTGTACAATATATCTACTATGATAATGTTTTGCATAGCTAGACATGTACAACATATACTGAATTACTTATCTCCCCAGAGGGAATGGGTGACAAGGGAGGAAGAAATGGATCTGAAATTCAAGGTCTTAACATTAAATGTTTCAAATATATATAAATACTATTATTAATACTCTTTTGCTTGTAATAGGGAGATAAGATGTGCAGGCATTGGGACACAAGATTCATCTTCCTCCAATGGAAAAGTCGAAGGGGGTATGGGAGAAGGTATGGGAGAGAGCAGATTGGAGGAAGCGATATCTTGTGGGACTGCTATTCTGGGAGGTTGGGTAGGGGAATAATGGGGGGAAAATGATTGTAACTCAAAATCTGGCGGAAATGAAAGATGTAAAACAGAAGTTAATAAAGTATTTGTTTAAAAAAAAAAAGATTCAATTCCATAGTTCCTTGATTTTCAAATTTCCTTTACTTCCCTCCCCCCTCCCCCCACGACAGCATATAGTCCAGTATAGGATTTGCAAATACATTCATATTAGACATTATTCCAATTACAAAGGCGTATTGTACTAGGTGGGATGAAAGATGGTAAAGAAGAAATAAAACCAAACAATGAAAAGAAAAAAGATCATTTAGTTTGCTTCCATCAGGATTCAGGTTCAGTTCTTTCTAGTTATATCTCTGGATGGCGCATTTCTCTCTTTCTTGAGCCTTTCAGGATTGACTTATATCACTGCATTGCTGAAAAGAGTCCAGTCAGTCATAGTTGGTCATCACAGATATGATATGTCTGTGACTGTATACAAATTTCTTCTGATTTTACTCTTCTCGCTCAGCATCACTTTGTATAAGTCTCTCCAGGTAATTATGAAATCTGTCACCTCCTTGTTTCTTATAGCACAATAATATTCCATTACATTCATATACCACAACTTGTTTAGCCATTCCCCAATTGATGGGCACCCCTTTAGTTTCCAATTCTTTGCAACCACAAAAAGGGTTGCTATAAATATTTTTGTACATATGGGTCTTTTTCCCACTTCTATGATCTCTTTGGGATATAACCCTAGAAGAGGTATTTCTGAGTCAAAGGGTATGAAATTATTTATAGTCCTTTGGGCATAATTCCAGATTGCTCTCCAGAATGGTTGGATAAGTTCACAACTCCACCAGCAATGTATTAGTGTTCCAATTTGTCCACATCCTCTCCAGCATTTGTCACTTTCTTGTTTTGTCATCTTAGCCAATCTGACTGGAGAGATGTGGTATCTCAGAGTGGTTTTGATTTGCATTTCTCTAATCAACAGTGATTTAGAGCATTTCTTCATATGCTTATAGATACCTTTAATTTCTTTCTCTGAAAACTGCCTGCCCATATCCTTTGACCATTTAGCAATTGGGGAATGACTTGCATTCATATAGATTTGGCTCAATTCTCTATAAATTTTAGAAATGAGTCCTTTATCAGAGACATAAGTTGTAAAAATTCTTTCCCAGTTTCCCACTTCCCTCTTGATCTTGGTTACATTGGCTTTGTTTGTACAGAAGCTTTTCAATTTAATGTAATCAAAATTATCCATTTTGCATTTTATAATGCTCTCTAATTCTTGTTTGGTCCTAAAGTCTGGTACTGATTCCTAAATCAGGAAGAGATAAAACAGAGAAAGAAAATTATAGACCAATTTCCCTCATGAATTTAGACGCAAAATTTTTAAATAAAATATTAGCCAAAAGACCCCAATAACTTATCACAAAAATAATACACTCTGATCAGGTAGGATTCATTCCAGAAATGCAAGGATGGTTCAATATTAGGAAAACCACCAGTATAATTGAGCATATCAACAATAAAACTAGCAGAAACCACAGGATCATCTCAATAGATGCAGAAAAGGCTTTTGACAAAGTACAACATCCATTCCTATTAAAAACACTAGAAAGTATAGGAATAAATGGAGCCTTCCTTAAAATAGTTGATAGCATCTATTTAAAACCATCAGCAAGTATTATATGCAATGGGGATAAACTAGAAGCCTTTCCAATAAGATCAGGAGTGAAACAAGGGTGTCCACTATCACCCCTCTTATTCAATCTGGTACTAGAAACACTAGCAGTAGCAATTAGAGAAGAAAAAGAAATCAAAGGAATCAAATTAGGCAAAGAAGTGACCAAGCTATCACTCTTTGCAGATGATATGATGATATACTTAGAGAATCTTAGAGAATCAAGTAAAAAACTACTTGAGACAATAAATAAATTTGGCAAAGTTGCAGTATGTAAAATAAACCCACATAAATCCTCAGCATTCCTGTACATCTCTAATGAAATTCAACAGCAAGAGATAGAAAGAGACATCCCATTTAAAGTCACTGTAGATATTATAAAATATTTGGGAATCTACTTGCCAAAACAAACCCAGAATCTATATGATCACAACTACAAAACACGTCTCACACAAATAAAATCAGATCTAAATAGTTGGAAAAATATCAATTGCTCATGGCTGGGTCGAGCTAATAGAATAAAAATGACAATTTTACCCAAACTAAGCTATATATTTAGTGCCATACCAATCAATTTACCAAAAAACTACTTTCTAGAGTTAGACAAAATAATAACAAAATTTATTTGGAAAAACAAATGGTTTAGAATATCAAGGGAATTAATGAAAAGAAATGCTTGGGAAAGTGGACTAGCTATGCCAGATCTTAATCTGTATTATGCAGCAGCAGTCATCAAAATTGCTTGGTACTGGCAGAGGTGTAGAGTAGTGGATCAATGGAATAGATTAGGCGCAGGAGACCCAGCAGTTAATGAATATAGTAATCTATTGTTCAATAAACCCAAAGACCCCAGTTTTGGGGATAAGAATGCACTATTTGACAAAAACTGCTGGGAAAACTGGAATACAGTATGGCAGAAACTGGGCATAGACCATTATCTAACACCATATACCAAAATCAAGTCTAAAGGGGTGCATGATCTAGGCATAAAGGATGATACTGTAAGCAATTTGGGAAAGCAAGGAATAGTTTACCTGACAGATTTGTGGAGAGGGGAACCTTCCTAATCTTAATTTATAGTCCCTTCTAAAAGTCTCCCACCACCTTAACCTCCAGTTTTCTCACCTCTCTACAAGTTCAGAAAACTTCTAAACTTCTTCAAGTGTATACCTTCTTTCCTCTTCAACCCAGATGAGAGTAAGGCTCCAATATTACTAGCTCCCCAACCCCACCTGTTTCCTCTCTATTAGTTCTTCCTTTCACAACCCATTTTTATGAAATAATTTCTCCTTTTCCCCTTTTCCTACACAATTTTGTTTTTTAGAATCACCTCATTATACACAACTCAGCTCCAACCTCTGTTTCAAACTACCTTAGTAATGATAATAGTTTTAAGAATGATATTACTATTAATAATAACTAATATTAATAATATTTTCTTATATCACAAGCCTTAATAAATACCTCATATTAGTCTTTAATGATTCCCTTAATTTTTTTCTGGATCTTTTGTATCAAATTTTCCACTGAGTTCTGGTCTTGTTACAAATACCTGAAAGTCCTTCTGTTCATCAAATATCCTTTTTTTTTCAATTCAGGATTATATTCAGCTTTACTGGATAAGTTATTCTCAAATGCAACCCCAACTCCTTTACTCTTTGATATATGAAGTTCTGAGATCAATGGTCTTTTAGTGTAGAATCTACTAGGTCTTGTGAAATCCTGATTGTTTTTCTGCAGTATTTAAATTGTTTTTTTCTTGTTCCTTGAAATATTTTCTCTTTAACCTGGGAATTTTGAAACTTGGTTACAACATTCCTATAAGTTTTCTTCCTATGATCTTTTGAGGTGGTGATCAGTGAATTCTTTCTATTTCTACTTTCCCTTATTGTTCTAACACTTCAAGGCAATTTTCCATAATAATTTCTTATAATATTGTAATCTTGTAATATTGTATCGAGATTCTTTTTTATCATAAATTTCAATTAGTCTGATAATTCGTATATTGTCTCTCCTCAATTTGTCCTCCAGATCAGTTGTTTTTATAATGAGATATTTTAGATTCTCTTTTAGTTTTTTCTTGTTTTATTATATCTTGGTGTCTTATTATGTTACTTAATTCCCCTTGCCCAATTCTAGTTTTCAAGGAATTTTTTCCCCTAAGATTTTGTTTCTCTTTTTCTAATTGTTTAACTTTCTTTTCATAATTTTCTTAGATTGCTTTTTTTCTAATTTTTCTTTGATCTCTTTTTAAAAATTTTTTAATTCCTTTTTAAGCTCTTTTAATATTTCTTTTTGGGGGCTTGACCATTTGACATGACTCTTTGAGTTAGGGGTGGTTTTTATTTACCTTACTATCTTCCTCTGAATAAGAATCCATACTTTCTTTCACACCAAAGGTTGGATTCTTTTTCTTTTGCTTACTTATTTTTATTTTTAATTTATCTTATTTTATTTTAGCAGCCTATTATTATTATTATCAAATTTTAATCCCAACTTGTGGGTTGTCCTAGGCCTCAGGTCCTCCTTATTGTTGTTTTCTGAATTCTGTCTGGGGGTTCAAACTTTAGGACTCCTCTCCTCCTCCCCTAATTCACAGTTAGGGCCCCAGGCATGCAGTTCTGAAAATTTTCTTAGTCCCTTTGGCATCTCACCCACCCAGCATGTGCTCACTCCTCACCCACAGCCAAGGATCATCAGCACCACTAGACCTGGCTTGGCCATTGTGTTCTGCTTAGGCTTGAGTGGAGTATAAATTCTTTGAATAGATTGCCCAAGGCAGTCTGGGTGGTCTGAGTTATAGAGACAGTCTCTTTCTCCAAGGCTGACATGATGTCATTCTCAGTCCCTCATTGTAATATTCATTCTTTCATTAATTGCTAATCAATCAGGGTTAGTTCCTACCCTGGGAAATACCTACTTTTAAAAGGATATATAAACTGCGAGCCCACCCCCATGATTGTCTTTTGGTCCAAGAAAGCCAAATGTGCTAGCCTTATTAATAAAATGATTAAATTATCCAGAAATTATGTCTCTCAAACTTTTTAAATTACTACAGCATGGAACATAAAGAACCAAGCAAATAGAGAGGCAGAGGCAGAGACAGAAAATGAGAGAAAAGATATAGAATAGGGATAAGGGTAGCCCCAAGCAGTGATTTCATTGGTGTAGAATATATTAGGTATGGAAAAGTCACATGGATGTACCAAGATAGAGTAGCATCTCATCTTCAACTTATCCTCTTAGAAAGTTACCTGAGGCAAAGTCATGGTAAGTGACTTACCTAGGGTCACACATCTGGCATGTCAGAGACAGTATTCAAAACCAGATCTTCCCAACTCCAAAGTTGGCCCTCTACCCATTAGCCCATATAGCCTTCTCAATTTTTCCTCCAACACTGACCTCAAAAACAGCTCCTAAAATTAATGTCAGAGGGCATGTAGCAGATTCCTAAAACAAGCCTTCTGGTACCTTAGAACAGTAGGTAAACTCACTCCATTCTCATGGAAAGCAGCCCTAAAAGAATGTGGGTTGGGGCGGCTAGGTGGCGCAGTGAATAGAGCGCCGGCCCTGGAATCAGAAGGACCTGAGTTCGGAGCCGGCCTCCGACACTTAATCCGCACAAACAAAAACCTAGCCGTGTAACCTTGGGCAAGTTACTTAACCCCAATTGCCCTAAAGGGACGGCTAGGTGGCGCAGTGAGTAAGAGCGCCGGCCTCGGAGTTTGGATGACCCGAGATCAGATCCGGCCTCAGAAAATGAGCACCCACGCATAAATCAAATGACTAGCCGTGTAACCTTGAGCAAGTTACTTAACCCCAATTGCTTTAAAAAAAAAAAAAAAGAATGTGGGTTTTTTTGGAGGGCAATTGGGGTTAAGTGACTTGCCCAAGGTCACATGATTAGTTTTTGTGTTAAGTGTCTGAGGCTGGACTTGAACTCAGGTCCTCCTGACTCCAGGGCTCGCACTCTATTCACTGCACCACCTAGCCACCTCTAAAAGAATGTTAAAAAAAAAAAAAAACAACACATTCCCTTTATTGGAACTATTTCTTTCTCCTCTTCTACCTTAAAAAGCTATTGAAGCATAGAATAGAACCCAAATTTTTAAAGTCAATAAAATCTATGTTACTGAGTGGGCCTCTGCACATAAAGGCATTGGAGGTCTTTGAAAATCTGTTGTGATTTGAGGGACTACAGGAATCCCTCCCCCACCAAACAGAATATCTTTTTCCATCTATCCGCTTAACTGAAGCTTAAATTCCTATGGAAAAGCTACCTTATCTCTTATATTAAGGCTAGTCCCTATCAAAAGGCAGAATCCCTTGTGAGAAGAAGCAAAGTTGTTACATGAGAAGGAAGGGGACAAGGTGAGAAGTGAATTTTCCAGGGTCACCTAGGCAGTATATGTGGGCCAGACTTGAATTTGGACTCTGGGCCTGACTTGAGCATTAAACCACAGCACCTCTCTAGGCAAATCTGTTAGTGCATTTAAACAGAATTTAAATAAAAACACATTTACAAGCAACTTTTCAGGAATATATGAAAACAACACGGTACAACAGAAAGAGCACTAGAACATTGGTTCTAGAGTCTGAAGGTATGGGTTCAAGTCCTAATTCTAATGCTTATTACCTATGTAATATGCTTAGATTACTTTAACTCCTGGTTCCCATTTGTAAAATGAGGATGTTGGAATAAATGGCCTCTGAGGCCTCTTCTAGCTCTAAATCTATAGATCTATTTGTTTATAAGGCACCCCATATGTTGGATATAAACACATGCACACATACATACATGTACATAAACATATATTGGACTTTTAATGACCTTTAATTATATCCATTTTAATGACCTTTGATACAAATGTATGTGTGTATGTATGCATGTATGTGTGTATAGACAGACAAACAGACAGATAGATGTATAGACACACACATATGTGTGGGTGAATGGTCCAGATATATGTGGACTATTCTTTTTCCAACAAATATGTGTTACTTATTTGGGCAGTTACATTATGTTGGGCAGTTAGGTGGCACAGTGGATGGAATGCTGGGCCTGGAATCAGGAAGACCTGAGTTCAAATTTGGCCTCAAACACTAGTTGTGTGACCGGACAAAGTCACTTAAGCCCATTTGCCTCAATTTCCTCATCTGCTAAATGAGCTAGAGAAAGAAATGGGAAATCACTCCAGTATCTTTGTCAAGAAAACCCTAAATGCGGTCATGTAGAGTCAGATAAGCCCCCCCAAAAAAACCTGAACAACGAGCAGCATTATGCAAGGTGCTTAACATATGCATTATTTCACACAAATAAATCATAAGAACATAGCTCTAGCACTTGGTGGGACCTCAGAGGCCTTCTAGTTCTTATGCTCTAGACTTGTGAGTTCATCAAGTCCCAGAGAGGGAATTCCCTCTACCAATGCAGATAAACAACTGTTCTGCAGCTTGCAATCTAAAAGAGTTGCTCAGGACAGTGACCCAAGGATGGCAAATGATAGCCTAAGGGCCAGCAAGCTAAGAATGGTTTTGGCCTGAAGGAAACCTTGGGGCTATACAACAACAGGCAGTGGGCTGAATTCGGCCCTTCCTTGGACTTTAGTTTGCAGACCACCCTTCCTAAACCTCCCCTCCCCCACCTCCAGCTTAGGACACTGGGACACCCAGAAAATGTGTGTCAGAAGCAGGATTTTAATCTGTGTTTCTGGACTTCAATTCTAGCATTCACTGGGCCCCGTGGGGTCTAGTCTATTAATCTATAAAATTAGAAGGTCCTTCAACTCCAAATCTGTGATCCTACAATAACCTTTTCTTAGATGTCATTTATCTTGTCACTTCTTTAAATGGTAACAACCAATCTTATGTTTTCATTGCTTTTTCTACCCCTGACACATTTGTCATTATGACTACATGGTAGCTTTCCAATAAACATCTATTGAATAAGTGGTTGATTGAGTGGGTATGTAGGCACTTGCTCAAAATTCCACACAAAGTAGTACTACTGAGGCTGGATCCAGAAATGACCTCTCCCAACTCCCAACCCAATTTTATTCCATCAGACTCTGCTGATGCTACTGATTGAGCTGACAAAGTAGCATATGGTACATTTTCACTTTTACTAAACTATTGAAGTCTGGAAAACTCCCTCGGTTAACTTGGTCCTTGATTTGGTGGCATTACACACAGAGAAAGTAATAAGGAATTTATTACCAGCAAATTGGCACTTCGAAATACATCGGTTTGTTTTGGATACATTAAAAGCCCAATGTGATAGGGAAACTTCAATTCCTTAGGTTTTTCCATTACGTACAGGAGTTTATTGTTCCCCAGGGCAAGATAAAGGAAAAGACAAAATTAGAACACAACACGTACAAGGAGAAAACCTTTTGTCATTTGTGCCCTTGCCACCTCAGTGCAGATAGAATTGTTGTGAGGATGAACACTTTGTGCTAAATACAACCTAGTGTTTTCTGGATATGTTTGTTTTGTGAATCAAGTAAAGACATCCATTTTTCAGCATGTACTGTAGATATGATATTGTGCTAGGAAACTGTGGGGTGTGCAAAGATAAAGGGAGGCATCGGTGTCCCCATAAGTAAAGGGAAGGCTTTGGACTAGATGTTTTGTGGGCCACATATTGACTTAGAAAAATCACATATTAACTATGTTCTGTTGTATTTTATTTTTTAAAAAATATTTCCCATTTACTATGGCTGGTTCAGCCACATTCAGGAGTATTGCAGGTGAAGGGCTATATGCTTGACATCCCTGAACAAAATCACTCTGAGATCTGTTTTAATTCTAGTTTCTTTGACTATGGCAATAGCTAAGTGGTCCCTACCCTTTATGGAAATCATAGGCTAATATGATGGTATCCAAACTTTTTTAAATTGCATACCTAGGAGGGAGTGAAGGGAAATTTGAAACTCAAGGAACTATGAAATTGAATCCTGTAAACTAAAAATAAACAAACAAATTAATAAAAAAGTGGAAAACATAAAATTGCATACCTATGCCCACAAAAAATTGCTCATTCCCTCCCCCAGTGTAAGGGTATTTATTTACTTATAAGGGGACAACTAGGTGGTGCATGGGAGTCAGGAAGTCTGAGTACAAGTCTGACCTCAGACACTTAGTAACTATGTGACCTTGGGCAAGTCACTTAATCCTGTTTGCCTCACTTTCCTCATCTGTAAAATGAACTGGAGAAGGAAATGGCAAAGCACTCCAGTATATTTGCCAAGAAAATACCAAATGGGGTCACAAAGAGTAGGACACAACTGGAACAACAACAACATAATTTAGTTATAAATTATACACCTGTACTATTGTAGCAATATGCAAATTAGAGAACATTTGCAAAATAAATTTTAGAAGAATGCTCATAGGATTATAGTTAGAGCTAGAAGGAGGCTTAGAATCTATTGAATAAAATCCTGTTATTTAACAGATGATGAGGATGAGGCATAGATAGTTTCAGTGGCTTACTCGAAGTCCACAGATAAGAAATGTCTGAAGTGGGATTTGAGCAAGGTCTCCTTGACTCCAAATCTGGTGCCCTATTCACTCTGATAATATTTTAAATTTTCATTTTATTTAGTTATAGTATAAAAAAGCCTTTTTAAAAATCATAGTGTTATTAGTGAGAGCAAAGTGATTGAATAGGACTCATTATTTTTTTAAATCTTGGTTTAATTTCTAATATAGCAATTCAAAAGTTTGGATCTCAGTTCATCTTCTTTCCATATTTAGCTGGTTTTTAAATTTTTATTATTGGCCGTCAGTGAAGAAAAAATACCGTAAAAAGATAAGGATCTCTCCAAAAGCAAGAAATGCATCATTGACTGCTCTTACTAAATCATTGTACTAAAGTTTCAGGCCAATTCACTAATTATTGGAAGTTTTATTTTTTAATTGAAATTCAACTAGTTTATGTTCTTTCTTTCCTGGTGTCAGAGGAAGGAAGATGGCAGGGTACAGATCTGGAGGTTGCTTGCTCCAAGTGAGGGAAGAAGTATCAGCAAAGCAGAAGGTGAGATGCCTGGGGAGGCCCACTTGCCTGGTACTTGATGGCCTTCCTAATGGGCTACATGTGAAAGGGGCATGGGCATGAATGTTGCTAAACTGTGTGGTAGCTCTGAGAGAGGTTGATCCCCAAGCCCATCGATGGTAGCAGTCTCTTCTATTTCTCACCTTTGTTAGCTGCTACTACCACTTCTGGACCAGCTCTTGTGTTGTCTCAGGCTCTCATTGCTGTCCCTCCTCCCAGCCTGTCATTTACTTCCCCTGTTCTCCTGGAAATGGGGGAAGAAAAGAGCCCAAGTTGGCAGCAAGGAGCCCAAACCAGGTGTGTGTTGCTGCAGTGATGGGAGTGGAGGAGTCAGGAGATGACAGAAGGGACATATGGGAGTCTCACTGGAAATATTTGCCATCCCATCTGCCTGCCTGCCTGGGGATGAACAGGAGGGAGTGATTGATAATCTAGTTCAGCCCACCCTGAACCCATTCAGGGAGAAAGAGAGGAGCAGAGGCAGTAGCAGCTACAAGTGAGCTTTCATATTTTCTTCATACACCTTACCTTGGAGAGCTCTAATCCAAGAGAGACAAGATATATACAAAAAGAGGCAATGTGTGAGTTCAGTAGATTTGGAGTCAAAAAAGTCAAGTTAGAATTCTACCTTAGCCACTACTTATCTTGTGACTTTGGGCAAGTCCATTAACCTCTCTGTGCCTTGTTTCCTCACCTGTAAAGTAAGAACTAGAATCTAAAGGGCTTTTTGTATCATAATGAAACCTATGCACCCCTTCTCAGAATGTTTTAAAATGCATGAGATAAAATACATTGTATTACCAAGGAAACCAAAGTTTGGAGAAAATAGTTCAATTTTTCTTCATTCATGTTCATGAGCCCCCTGAATTCTGTTCACAGATCCCTTAGGAGTTCATAGAACCTGGGTTAGAGCAGGGGAGAGAGATGGCAGTGGAAACACAATTCCTATAACAGTATATAAGCTCTTCCCCCATGATGTAGGAGAGATAGCATGGAATAGCCTTAAAGTCAAGAATATGCGAGTTCAACCCTGCCTCTGACATACTATGTCTGTGACCCTGGGTAAGTTACATAACCTTTCAGTATCCTAGCCACAAACAGTAAAGAAGGTATCGACCTGCAATGACAGAGAGAGTCGCCTCCCAGGGAGTTCCCTATGCCAATGAAATAACAGGTCCATTCCTTATCCCATCCTTATAATGTATCACAGAAAAGTGTAAGGGGAACCCAAATTTTGGTTCAAGTTCAGACAAATTTGACTTTGGAATATCTTCTCCTATGGCAACGATAGTACAAATGTATCAAGAAATCATCTGGGACTGTAATAATAATGGCTAACATTTATATAGGACTTCAGGGTTTCAAAGCACTTTACAAATATTGACTCATTCATATCATCATGACAACCCTGAGGTAGGTGCTATTATTATCCGCATTTTATAAATGAGAAAACTGAGGCATTTTGAGGTTAAGTAACTTTCCTAGGATCACTCAGCTTAGCACATGTGAGGTAGGATTTGAACTCATCTTCCTAACTCTGAGGCTTTCTATACATTACCCTGAACTAAACAGGTTACAAGTATGTTGTTGAATTGTTTTTCATCTCCAACTCTTTGTGACCCCATTTGGTGGGATGTTTTTGTTTTTTATTTTTTTTTGGAAGGAGGCAAAGATACTGGAGTGGTTTGCTTTTTCTTTCTCTAGCTCATTTTACAGATGAGGAAACTTAAGCAAATAGGGTTAAGTGACTTACCCAGAGTCATGCACCTAGCAAGTGTCTGAAGCTAGGTTTGAACTCTTCAAAAGGAATCTTCCTGACTCCAGAACCAGTGCTCTATCCACTGTGCCACCTAACTTCCACAGGAAAATCTGTCTATTACCTCTAAATTAGCTCACCACTGTTGTATTGTTTTTTATTTTTTAAAAGAGTAATACATATTCTGGATTTTCTCATTTACCTGGGGTCCTAGGTTCATTTTTCAGTTTAATTCTGGGGAGAAATCAATCATGAATGCAAGGCATAGAAATATTTATATTCATTACTGCATGATGAATAGGTTGTTGAATCAGACTTTTCTCTGAATTCAAAGTGGAGCAAGAAATCAGTATAGGAGCTGAGGAAAATAGGGAAATTTAGTTACTGAACTGAAAGAAAGTGAAGAGATTGCAAGGTCAGAGAACTGATAGAAATAGGAAAACCCAATCTTTGACAAATCTAATCTACTTCCTGAGATGGGCCTTTGCTACGGTCTACCTGACTTGAAATATCCCTGGCAATATTGCAACTGCTTTTGCTGCTATCTTTTCCTTTGATTGCATGATTACCTATAATGCTTAGTTCTGTAAAATGTAGGTGATTAATTCAACTTAACATATTAATCAATTGCCTTTGGTCAGATAACTGGGCTAGACAGAAATTTTCTTTGTGTTTTCCATTCTGTCAGCTTCTCATCTTGTTCTCCATAATCTGTCTTTATAAATAATTGTAGAAGCAAGCACATACAAAGTGCTCTAAGGTTTACAAAGCGCTTTATATGATATTAACTGATGTGGTGCTCACAATAGCTCAATGAGATCAGGCCTTGCTTGACCCTTCATTCTCTTCATTGATGTTATCTAAGTATATTTAACTCTTCACCCAAGTAATTTATTAAATATGGTGGTTCCCTGACCTCTGAGCTCTCTGCCCCTTTCACATGTTTTAGACCATAATTATCTCTGCCTAAAGGAGCAGACAATTAATCACCCCACTGGAGCTGAGCCCTCTGTCCCCTTAATCACTTTTTTCTTTTGCTCTGAAAAGCACTGCATTTGTCTTTATCCTCGTGAACTAAATGCCAACTCCCAGAATTTGTTACTGGCATTGCACAGGGTAAAGGTGATAAAGTTTCACTAGATTTAGGATGAGAGGAGATGAGCCAATTTTATAGCAAGATGTGAATTAGATAATAGCTGGAGTATGTGTGTATAGGAACTTTGGAGTAGTGAACAGAAGCATTTGTAGTACTATGAATAATGAAGATAGGGATTGGGCCTGTGATTTCATTGGCACAGGAAACTCCTGGATGAGGAAATCCGTCAATCAATAAAAGCTGGTATTTAGAGTCTTAGAAAATTCTCTAGAGTCCTAAAATGTTAGGTGACATATCCAGGGTCACACTGCATCAGAGATAGGATTTGAACCCAAGTAATAATAATAAGGATGATGATGATGTTAATGGCAATGATCTAATCATGATTTCATGTAGTAGTCTAAGGTTGGCAACATATTTTTATATATTATCTCTTTGGAACCCACTGTAAAGTGGGTGCTATAGGCATTATTGTCCATATTTTGCAAATGAGGAAACTGAGGCTTACAAGGGTAGCATGCCTTTTCCATAGTCACCCAGTTAGTAAGTGTGGAAGATGGAATTTGAGCCCAGATCTTCTGCTGCTTAGTTCATCCCACTTTCCGTTACACTAAGGCATCCTAAATTTTATTTGTACATAGTGATACTTTTTTTTAAAAAATGTATATGCATTAAAGCATTTGAGCCTCACTACTGAAACATATTGCTAAATTAAATTAGATTCCCCAAGTTTTCAAGTAACTGAGTTGGAAATCACCTCCTTAGTATTCTCACAGGTCACAGGAACTTTTATAACCTGGTCATTCAGCTTCTTTTTAAACACTTCCAGAGATTAAAACAACAACAACTCAATACTCTCTAAGCATTTATGAGCAAATCTAATGGTCAGAAAGTTCTTTTTGTTTTTTGAAACCTGAAGCTCCTTCTAAGTGTTAAATATTTCATGGATACAAGTACAACAAACAGGCTATTCATCTCTTAGTCTCTCCCTATTGCCCATCTCTTCTGATCACTCATGTCGCTTATGATATATTTTACACTACTTCTTGCATGTAAATTATCTTTGTTGAGAGATCAAGGTTTTGTTCTACTAAGTAACATTTATTTTTTTTTTCAATTAACAAGCAACAAATACAGAAAAATGTCACATTCTTTGAACCTTTCAGTCAATTGAATTACTATAAAGGTGCGGCCGGCTATAGAAAATGATCTGTGAAGTCCCCACTGTTACATTGTCATTTTCCTCCAGGGTACCCTTGATATTCATATGGATCACTCAAAAATTTTTATAGAAATGAGAAAAGCATAAATATGTGTCAGTCACTTTTTCAGCAATGCTAGCTGTGATCTTGTCCATTCTTTTGGCACCCTTCCCTTTCTTAAACTGATGAAAACATATGCCTGAGCACCTTAAAATTCTCTTGTCACCAGTACAGATTTCTTCTATATGTATTTTGTCAAGTCTGGCTGTTCTTCCTAACTTCATCTTATTATATGCCATTATGTGAACTTTTTACTTCCTTTACATAAAGAGTCTAAATATGGTGTTTTTCTACATTATTAAGTGTGAATTGTTATTTTACAGATAACATTACCTAATGATTAGACAGCTTACCTGGCCCTCAGAAAGACTTGGGCTCAAGTCCTGCTGCTGGCACATACTGGCTATGTGCTCCTGGGCAAGGCATTTAACTTTTCAGTGCCTCAGGCAACTAAGACTCTAAGTTGCAGAGCAGATGCTGGTCTGCATTAATAGGAGTTCCCCAACTGGGAACTAACTATTCTAATGAAATCAAAGGCCTAGTTTAAATTGATTATTATGAAAGTACTAACAAATTTGTTCCATTTCATTTCTATTTGTTGTGCTCCTTCCATTTTCATCTATTTATACTCTTGGAACTTTTATTTTTATAGTGTCTAATGTCAAGCTGGCTGCAATCCTCAAAGGATTCTCAATGTTTTCTTCTACTGTAAAGCCATAGGTTTAGAGCTAGAAGAAGCCTTAGAAATCATCTAATCCAATCTTTTCATTCTACAGATGAAGAAATTGAGCTCTAGAGAGCTTGTGACTTGCCCAATGTGACATAGGTAATAAGGCAGAGCAATAGTCCTCTGACATCAAACTCATGGCTTATTCCAAATCACGGTGATGCCTTTTATCCTTTAGCAGGGGCTTTGCACATTAATCCTAGATTTCACAGATGTAGGGAATTTCCCAGGGAGAGAGGAAAGAACAATGCCAAATTGTAAGCAGCATGTTATTATTTGGTTTGATTTTACCTGGTCATGAAGCCCTGATGTGAATTCCCATTTCCTGTTGCTTATCCTGGGTGTTAACTTTCTTCTTGGTAAAATTGCAAATTCCTAGTCAAAGCACTGTACAATTGATTAGCACTGGGCAGCTTGGCAATTTCTTTCTAATCTCTTTTATTGTGCTTTCCATAAAAATGACAGCCACGGTATAAATCCTAGTTTAAATCAATACCCACAAGTGCTAATCTCTTTGCGGCATTGGAGATGAAAATGTCAAACAGCACCTGCTGCGTGTTAGAACTCCTACTTGAGATCACCAAAAATTAAAGCCACAGTGAATTGATGAGTTTTCTTCCTTTAAAAAATCATTTTCACTTTCCTCATTTTCCATTTCCTCTATGCTCTGAGAAAATGCTATCTGGGGGTTCAGCTGAGGCAATGCTACAAGAAATCACCTGGTGAAAAGTCAGGGACAGGTGAAGATTAGCTAACAACATTTGTAGGCCAGTCATTGAAACAGACAATGCTGGCTGGAGGTTGGGGGCGGGGGGAAACAAGGGTTTGGTGGACATACAGAATTTGTCTAAGCTAGAGGGCAGTTCAGGGGCAAAACCAAGAAGAAGACAATCCACATTAACACCCAACATGACATGTGCCTAGTAGGTAAACACATTGAAGGAATTGGGATGAGTTAATAACAAATTTTCAACAGAATCAGAAAAGGTAAGCCATCAAGGTCAGAATCTGAAGACAATATCTGAATACAGATATGTCAAAGTCACATTTTAAAGAGAGAGTAATGAGTGGATAGGGTTGGCAAATTGCCAACAAAGACATCATGTCAAAGAGGTCATAGATTGAAAACTAAAAGTTACCTTAGAGATAGCATTTATAAATCATTTCACATATATTATCTCATTTGATCCTTGTAATAACCCTGTTAAATAGGTAACCCCATTTCCCAGATGGTGAAACTATGACTGTGAAACATGCTGTGTGATTTGCACGAGATTACATATCTGCTGTATATCTGAGAAAAAAAATTTAAATCAGATCTTCTTGACTCCAAGTCTTTCACTCTTTCCACTGAACCACTTAGCTGCCTCTAAAATATACCTTACAAATAATATCCAATCCCCCAGTTCTAAAGATAAGGAAGCTAAGATATATAAAGTTAAACAACTTATCTCCAATTTCACAGGTATTAAGTGGGATTTGAACACACATATACTGATTCCAAATCCAATGCTCTTTCCCTGTCCTGTGATTTAACTCAGCCTCTTTTTCTTTAAGTGGGGGTACCTGTGCTATGGAAAAGCAATATTCTTTTTTATAGAGCCCTTTGGGGAGATTGATGCTTATATATTTTTGCTCCACACTTGCCTGAACTGTTTGTGTTTAATTGATGAATTTAATTAGTTGACATTAGCTGACATCAAATCGAATTCACTTTCAGGACCAAGGCCAGTGCCAACAAGACCCTTATCTTATCAGATGACTCTATAGCTTGGCATTTTGGAAAACAGACTCTTTACAATGATTACTTCTTTGCCATCTTTTATGTGGTACCCAGGCCAACTCTGGTGATTGTAATACAGAAACTAGAATATGTGGAAACAATGGCATAACATCACAGGAAAAGTAGCCAGGCCTAGCCTAGAACTTGCTGCTCTTAGTACTACTGACTCCCTACTAATTCATGTTATCCTGATCCAATCTTTGCTTAATGTATTTGCAAAAACTAGCCTGAATACAATGAGTGGTTAAGTAATATCTAGCTACCACTGAGATGTAACTATCTGAACTATCTCAGGATTGTGTGTGTGTGCGTGTACATGTGTGTATGGTACCATTTCAAGTGTGGCAAAACTATAGAATTGCATAATTTGAGAGCTGAAAGGAAACCGAGGCCCAGCGAAGTCAAGTGATTTGCCCAAGGTCACACAAAAAGGGGGGAGGCAATGTAAATAAGTCTTCATCCTCATGTGGTAAATTTTCTAGCCTATTAACTTCTTCCTCATTTTTAAATTAAATGAATGAAAAATAATTTATTAAGTGCTTGCTATGTAAAAAGCACTGTGCTGAGTATTGGGGATACAAATAGAAAAGCTTAGAAAAAGACAAAACACATAGAAGTTTCAGTGGCAGGTCAAATGAAAAGGTGTTATGGTAGAATGAACACATACTGGACTAAACTTTTAGCCATCTACTTAAATGGAGAAAAGAATTAGCAAGGGGGAAATATGACAGGATTTTTTTCAGTTAAAAAGTATGTCACCTCTTGCTTTAGCCTTTCAAAAATCTTGGGAAGTAGGGGACAAAATATTAGGATTTCCCATTTCATGAGGCTCAGAGGATATTGATTTCTTTAAAAAGCTAAATCTAGTCTTTTATATTAGCTTTGTTTTAACTATTATTTTTTCAAATGACAAGCATTTATTTTTCCCTTTCATTACAAAAAAACAAAAACCTTGTATCAAATATTCATAAACAAGAAAAACAGATTCTCTCATTATTCATTTCTAAAAATGCATGTCTCAGTCTGCATATTTTCTCAATCAATGCATGGATAGTATTCCTTTTCCCCCTGCAGAAGTGCATTATAACCAATTGCCCTTATTTTAATTAATTTTTTCAATGAATAAAAATCTATTTTCTTTCCTTCCCATTTATCATATCCTCTCACCCCCCATGTTGAAAAAAGAAAACCTTTGTAACAAATAGCATAGTTAAAAAAAACAAATTCCCTCAATGACTATGTCTAAAAAAATAAATGCCTCAATCAGCTCCTTGAGTCTATCAACTTTTTGTCAAAGGATGGGTAGCATTCTATCATTAGTCCTAGATTCATGGTGGATCACTGTAATTAATCATAGTTCTTCAATCTTTTGAAGTTGTTCATTTTTGCAGTATTGTTTTTATATTTTAAATTGTTTTTCTGATAACTATTCATTTCACTGTACATTAGTTGGGGAGGATAGAAATTAATGTATAACTATATTAATGGACTCTAAAGGCAGCTATATGGTGCAATAGATAGAGCATTGGACCTGCAATCAAGAAAACCTAAGCTCAAATCTGGCCCCAGGCACTTATTGGCTGTGTGATTCTGAGCAAGTCATTTAACCTGTTTTTCCCTAATTGCCTCAACTGCAAAGTGGGAATAATAATAACAATAATAATACCTCCCAGAGTTATTGTGAGAATCAAATAAGATGATATTTGTAAAGCATCTTGCATAGGTACTTTCCATTCTTTCCTGTTGGAAAATCTATGAATTGGCCCAGACATTCTGGAATGCAATTCAGAACTATGCCCTCCAAATTACTAAATCATTCTTTTTAATGCAGAAATGCCATTAGTGGCTTTCTAACTCCAAGGAATCAGAGAAAGGAAAAGGACCCATAAGCACACAAATATCTACAGCAACTTTTTTGTGGTGGCAAAGAATTAGGCATTTACTGTAGATTCAATACCCTTCCTATGCTGAAACTTACTTTGCCCACAAAATGAGAAGACAAGACTCATTAGAAAAGACTCTGATGTTGGAGAAAGTGGAAGGCAAAAGGAAAAGAGGAGAGCAGCTGATGAAGTGGATGGACAGCGTCATGGAAGCAATGAGCATAAGCTTGGTTTGGCTCTGAAAGATACTAGGGTCTGTGTGGTCTGTGTGCTCACAAAGAGGCAGGCATTGGGACAGCCAGGTGGCACTGTGGATAGAGAACTAGTCTGGGAGTCAGGATGGCCTGAGTTCCAATATGGCCTTAGACCCCTGACACTTACTAGCTGTGTGACCGTGGGCAAGTTAACCCCAGATGCCTCATAAAAAATGAAAACACAAAGAGGTGTACATGACTGAACAATGAGTTTCTGTTATGACATAGTATGTCCCAAAACTTTTATTCTAGTCATTTGTCTCAAATCAATTATTAACCACAACAGAATTTTTCCTTCTGTATTTTTCAATTTAACTCTATTGTAAAAGTTACTAATTAGCAATGAAGAGCATAAGAAATATTTGGTCAAGGAGGGAAAAGAGGAAAGCATCCTGGATGTTCTATAAATAGAATAAACAGTTTTTGGAAAGTGGTTGATTTAGTTGAAAAATACTGAGTTTGAAGTCAGAAGACCTGGATTCAGATCCTGCCTTTGCTTTTTATTATCTGTGTAACCTTGAATCAATGGCTTGAGTTTTCCATGTCTTAGTTTCCTCATCTGCCAAATGAAGTAGTTAGACTAGATGGTCTTAAAAATTCTTTCTAACCTATAAATGGAAAGCTAAAGTTTTCTAAAATGGGTTTCAGTTCCCAGAGCTCCTGATCATCTTGCATTAATTGAATGAATGACAAAATATATGTTATGCCCATACTAAACACTGGTTATACAAATACGTGTGCAAAATAGTATATGACATCATGGGACCTACATTACCATGGAGGAGACAATATGCAAAAGAGAATAGTGGCCAAGGAGAGGTATTTTGGTTTGGAAGGTCACAATGATGGTGAATGGAACTATTATCAACTTGATTGTTGACATGTCAAGTTGATTGATGGACCCTTTTTATTGGAAATGACAGTATTGATTTAATTACTGTTCTGGAGCTAAAAACCAGATATAAGGGAAGACTGGCTAACTGACAACTGTCAAAATCAAGTGGTCTCTAGGGTATAGAAGTAGCAGGAAGAAATAGTAAGATTTTTTTTAAAAAGCATGTCAAGCATGGAATATGAAATATGGCTGCAACTGGCTAGATGGAGTGGAGCACATGGTACCCTCACTAATCAAGACAGACAGCCAAGGCTGGGAGCGCCAGGACTGAGAATGTTACATACAGAACAAATACAGCTGTGGTTGCCAATTTCCAGCAACTAAAGTGCCCACTAATTTCATGTGGATGTTGCTGATTATGCTTATTTTCTCTGAAGGAGTAGGGACAGCTGGCTCCCACTCAAATGGACCTATAGATGGAAGAAATGCTAACAAACTATAGGAATCTTGGGATTTCAAATATAGAAACTTGATGTGACTTTGCACTTAAAGCATCAGGAATAGGTGCAATTTTACAGAATGAAGTATGAAGAATGACTTGTTCAGTTTCTATATGTGAGTTTCAAAGCACTCTGGACTCCGGGATTTTGCATCTTCCTGGTTACCAAACCAGGGCTTCTTAATCTTTGTGTGTGTGTTATAGGTAGGTTCTTTTAACGATTTGGTAAAGATTAAAGATTTCTTCTCAGAATGATGTTTTTAAATGCATTAAATAAAACATGATTATAAATCAAATATGTTGATATGAAAATATAAATTATGTTGATATGAAAATGATTATTAAAATATTAAAAAAAACAAGTTTACAGATCCCTGGTTAATAAACCCTCCAGTATCCTTTAATGACTGTTAGGTCTTGACATCTGTTTGGTAACTTCACTGTCATATATGTGCTTTCTTCACTATTAGAACCTAAATTACGTGAAGACAGCAACTATTTTACTTCCGTATTTTAATTCACCTTATTTAATTAATAGAAATATATTTTCTCCCCCTCCTACCTTACCCACTTCATCAAAAATGTATCCCTAGCACTTAGCATAGTGCTTGGCCCATAGCACTTAATAATTATTTTTCATTCCTTATGGGAATTAATTTATGCTTAAAGAATGTCATGTAAAATTAAGAGAAAAAATTTCTAGGAATAAGAAATTGATGTTCCCATCAACTGACAAATGGCTGAACAAGTTGTGGTATATGAATGTAATGGAATGCTATTGTGCTATAAGAAATGATGATCAGGTGGACGTAAGAAAAACCTGGAAAGACTTACATGAACTGATGCTGAGTGAAGTGAGAAGAATCAGGAAAACATTGTATATAGTAACAGCCATAGTGTGCAAAGATTGACTTTGATAGACTTAGCCCTTCTTAGCAATGCAAGGACCTAAAGCAATTCCAAAGGACTCGTGATGAAAAATGTCATCCACATCCAGAGAATGAACTATAGAGTCTGAATACAGAGCAAAGCAGACTATTTTCTCTTTTTCTTTTGTTTTGTTTTTTTTTCTTTCTCCTCCTATTCATTCAAATTCTTCTATACGACATGACTAATGTGAAAATACGTTTAATAGGAATGTATATGTAGAATCTATAACAGATTGCGGGCCATCTTAGGAAGGAAGGAGTGGAGGAAGGGGGGGAAATTTAAAACTTATGGAAGTGAATGTTGAAAACTAAAAATAACTTTAAAAAAGAAAGTGATATTGTTCAGTAATATCTGACTCCTCATGTCCCCAATTTTGAGGTTTTCTTGACAAAAAATACTGGAGTAGTTTGCCAATTCCTTCTCTAGCTCAGGTTACATTTGAGAAAACTGATACAAACAGGGTTAAATCACTTGCCCAGGGTCATGCCACTGGTAAGTGTATAAGACCAGATTTTAATTCAGGTCTTCCTGTGTTTAGGCCTGGTTCTCAATCTACTATATCACCTAGCTGCCTGCTAAGAAAGTGATAGTCCAATTATATTCTGCCTTGTTCAGACCATATCTGCTGTCTAATATTCAGTTCTGGGCTCCAAGGACATTGATTAGCTGGAGAACATCCAGAGGAAAGAAATGAGAATGGTAAAAGACCTTGAATTCACATCATAAAGCAGAGAGGTGTGAAGAAATTTTCCTACATTCCAATAAGATGACCAGTGGGTCTACACTCTTTAAAATATAGCTCCACATGTGGATTTACCTTTAATAGTCTGTTGACACAATTAGACCAAGGCAAAAAGCATTTACAGTAAGAATATTAAGCAATATATGGCCTTCCCTATAAACCTGGATTATACTCTCCCACAAATATAAACTAACATTTAGAAGACTGCATGCCCAAAGAGTTCACAAGTTAAGAAGATATGTGGCCAAGACAAGGAGGGCAACTCATGCCTTCAAAGCTGCTGAGTTGTTGATATCCTCGCACTGTTCCTATTGACCTTGTGTCCACAGCTGCCACTAGATCATGCTTTAATGTTCAACTGTACACAGTCCTCCCTCCAATGTCTGACTTCACTGACATCCTCACCTAGAGAACTGCTATATGATTGTGAAGCAGACTAGAGCCCATGTCCTAGGACCAATAAGAGTCTCAACTCTTGCTCCTGCCACTGCCCTGGCAGTAGCCCAGTCTTGGGTGCTAGCCTATCAGCTCACTCAATTTGACTTTGCTGATGGATCTTCTGATAGGTTCAGCTCCTTTGCTTTACACTCTAAGTCTCTCCTGTTAAATTGTGCTAGTGAGTGAGAGGAATAGAGGGCATGAGACAAGTCCATGTGCTTCTGCAGCAAGAAGTCATTACCAAAGGATGGAGAGGGAGAAGAGATCTCACTTGACTCTCCAAGACATGAGGGGAAAAAAGAGTAGACTCAGGAAGTGCCTTCTTCCTCTATAGCTTCTAGATTGCAAAAGTTAACTCTTCTTGGAGCAGGCTACCTTGATCTTTTATATAGGCCCAAGAGGCATTGCTGATTTTTAAAGTCAATTAGATTTCTGTTGTTGTTGTTAGTTGTCCTCTTTCAATGTCCAAGGACTTCTAATCTTCTCAAGTTGGAATTTCTTCATACTTCCTAAAGAAGAGAAATCAGTAAATAAACATTTATTAACCATCTACCATGTGCCAGGCATTGTACTACATGCTGGGAATATGAAGAAAGGTAAAAGACAGTCCCCACTCTCAAGGGGCTTTCAGTCTAATGAGAGAGACAGCATGTAAACAACTATATACAATCAAACTATACACGACATTAATTCAAAATAATGAACAGAGAAAGAACATTCATTTAAAGCAGTCAGGAAATGTTTCCTGAAAAATGTGGGGTTTTAATTGATACATTAAGGAAGCCAGAAGGTGGAGATGAGAAGGAAGAGTATTTGAGGTATGTGGGACAGCCAGTGAAAATGCCTGGAGTTGGGAAATGAAGAATCTTGTTCAAGGAACAGCAAGGAGGCCAGTGTCACTGGATTCCAGAATACATGTAGGGGTTTAAGTTGTAAAAATACTGGAAAAGTAGGGGGTAGAATAGGTTATGAGGGGCTTTAAATGAAAAATAGAGGATTTTATATGTGGTCTTTCAAGTGATATGGAGTCACTGGAGTTTATTGAACAGCAGGCATGGCCAAGGCCCTATAACTACTACCTCTATTCCTAATGATAAAGATATATATTTTAAATAAAGTAGCATGTATTTAACTAGAATTTATTTTCTCCCCACTTGCCCTTTCCAATTGGAAAAAAGAGAAGGAAAAGAAAGACAAAACCTTTGTAATAAATATGGAAAGTTAAGTAAAAATCAGGATTAAGAAACTTCTCAATATCTTGTTGGGTTGCAGAAAAACTTACCACTTCCTTTACATAGGTAGGATCAGTTGAAGGAAATGGGAATGGTTAGACTAACCAAGAATAGATTAAGGGATAAGTGGTATCCCCAACACTTAGTACAATCCCTGTCACACTGTAGGTGGTTAATAAATGTTTATTGGCTGACTTTTCTTTGTTAGGAAGTGTGAAGAAATTCCTTAAGAAACTTGGGAGGATTAGAAGTCCTTGGACATTGAATGAAGACAAGTAACAACAGCAGAAATGTAATTGGCTAAAAAATCAGCATTGCCTCTCGGGCCTATATAAAAAATCAAGGTAGCCTGCTCCAAAAAGAGTTGACTTTTACAATCCAGAAATGGGAATGGTTAGCATAAGGAAAAATAGACTAAGGGGGAAGTGGGGGGTTTGAACCATGATAGCTGCCTTTGTATTTGAGTCTGTCAAGTGCAAGAGGAATTAGGTTTGTTCTGTTTGGCCACAGAGAGAAGAATTCGGAACAGCAGATGGAAATTAGAAAAAGGCAAAAGTAGGCTCAAAATAAGGAAAATATCTGAATAATTATGTCTGTCCATATGCCTTGGGAATTTGCAGTCCTCAAGAAAAGGCTTTCAATGGTGCTGATGTGGGGATTTTTTTTTCTATTTTTTATTGGATAATATGGCTCTGACTTCTTTTTTCCACCCCAAATTCTTTAATTCTATTAAATCCAAGGTTCTAGAGTAACATGTTCTAAAAAAAGAGTACTAGAACAGAAGTCAACTGTTTTAGTCTCAGCTTGGCCTCTCACACTTAACTGTGTGACCCCCTAGAGCAAATCATTTAGTTCCCTCACGTTCAGGTTTTCTCATCTATCTCATCTAATAACACCTGACCTACCTCCCTAGAAAAGCTGTTGTGGAGAACAAAATGAACAGAGTAATGTTTAGGAATGTGTTTTGAAAAGTATCCTCGTTCTTGTCGTTCAGTTGTTTGCAGTTATGTCTGATTCTACATGACCCCATTTGGGGTTTTCTTGGCAAAGATACTGCAGTGGTTTGCCATTTCCTCCTCCATTCGAAAAGTCATAAAGACTCCAAATATTGCACGCGAACAAGATACTATCTACTTTACAAATAGCCAGGTGGTGCAGAGGATAAAGTGCTGGGTCTGGAGTCAGGGTGACTTGGGTCCAAATTCTGTTGCAGACAATTGCTGTCTTACCCTGGGCAAGTCATTCAACCTCTACCTGCCTCATTTTTTTAATCTGTCCTACTTCCAAAGGTTATTAGGAAGATATATCTCACAAACCTTCAAGTATAGTATTATTATTATCCACACTGATCTGTCCTTTATTGTGTTTCCCTATCTCAAGTCTCTCTCCATTCCAGTCCATTCTTCATACCTTGTCTTACACCTACTCAGTAAACTCCAGTGTCTTCCCTATTGCCTTTCGGATCAAATATAAACTTTGCTTAGTTTTTAAAGTGCCTTCTAACCTGAGCCCAAGTTATCTTTCCAAATTTATTGTGCACTATTCCCCTTTCTACATTCTATGGTCCAGCCAAACTGATCTTCTCTGTTTATAATGATAAGAATAATGTAATAACTAGCAAACTCTATAGCACCTACTATGTACTGGGTACTATGCTAAGTGCTTTACAAATAATCTTATCTTATCCTCATAATAACCCTGGAAGGTGATATATTATCTTCATTTTACAGTTGAGGAAACTGAGGCAAAATGGTTAAGTGACTTGCCCAAGGTAACTCAGCTAGTAAATGTCTGATCTTCCTAGTTATTAGTGTTCAGTTCCATCTCAAATTATTTCGTATTTACCTCGTTTATATTTTTCTATTCACTTATCTATTTCATATTACTGGGTTCACTTATGTATTCCCTCTCCCAGTCAGCATGTAAGCACCTTCGGAGCAGAAGGGTTTTTTTTTTGTTCTGGTTTTGGTTTTGTTTTTAATTTACTTTCCCCCAGCGATATCACAGTACCTGGTACATAGTGTTGTTGTTATTTATCCTTCAGTCTCAAAGAGGACCAATGACATTAGGAAGGCGATGTCTTGACTTGCAAGTGAACTATATTTAATTGAAGCAGAGCTGTGCAAAGTCATCACCCTCACTCTCTCCTCCAGAGCCATCTGGGTCCAGTTGCAAGACATGGGTCAGGATGACTGGTGATGGCCCTGGATGCAGTGAAAGGCCTTGGCCTTTTTAAGTTAAGGCCTTCCCCAGGTCTCCATTTGTCTGGTATGGACTAATCATTAATAAATGCTTATTGAATTAATTACATCTGCTGTTCTTCTCCACTAGAGAATGATTAAAGGGGATCTATGGATTGAATGGGAAGAATTTTGGTTAGATTCAATGGGAAAAGAGTCAAGTTCCTAATGATGTATTTATTTGGTAAACATGCTATTGTGAGAGCATAGAAAATCTCTTTTGATTGAGATATATAAAAGTAGGATTTTCATGGATGAAATTAAGTCCCATCTGAAGGCAAATGTGGACTATTTTAACTGTGGGTTTCTGACAGCCCTGTGATAATCATAAATATGACTCTCAGCTCTTAGGGGTTTAATTTTAATATAGAGCCATATCAAGGGCTACTTTTTGAATTTGTTGACTATTCCAATGTCTCCTTATGGTGACTGTAGGTTATTAACAGTTATTATCTGAATTGTTATTTCTATGGATTGGCTAAGATTGACCATCAAATGAGAAATGTTTAATGTAATTTTATTGTGTAGTAAGAAATTATGCATATGAGAAATTTAGAGAACTGGCACAGAATGAAATAATCAGACCCAAGAAAATCATACACATAATGACTATAACAATTTAACTGAACAGATCACTTAAACCCCTAATATTGGAAAAACAGATGCAGGAATCAAAAAAAAAGATAATGAAACACACCCTTCCCAGAAAATGGGGGACTCCAAGGACAAAATCGTGTATAAATTGTCATTTATGGTCTCTGGGTTGGAGATCATGGCTTAATTGGTTTTATTTGCCACAAGGGAAAATTCAGTCTGGAAAGGGTGGGTGGAAAATGATGGAGAAGCAAAGACAAAATACATCATAAAATTCTACGGGTTTTTTTCAGATATGGGAAAGGGTGGGAGAAAATAGAAAACTACTATTATTTCAGCATCACTTTAAAATAAAGTCTTGTTTTACTAATCACTAACATATGTGTCCTTTTGAAAAACATACATGCATATATATACAAAATTTATGAAGTCTACAGAAAGTGTAATTGTGTCTTTGTTATACTGGCATAGTCACACTGCATATCTTGGGAGTGAAATGAAAATTAAATGTGACAATGCTTGTGGTTTTGTGTACCCTTATAGCAAGAGCTTACCGGCTAGGAACTGTGCTAATGTACCAACCAAGGCATGGAGGGGCCATAGTCTGGGCAGATGAAAGGAATAAGGTGACAAAACTAGGGTTCTTTTGGAGACTTAATGTTAGATAGATATTTTCACAGAAACTTTGGGTTCATTGATGCACATACAGAAACATGCTTTACTTCCAGTAAAGTGTCCCAGTAAAGGTAAACTAATAAGAAAAGGAAAACCTTAGAGAACTGTGAGCTATTAAAATACCTTATTGGCAACAAAAGTAACATATTGTGCTCTAGGCCAGACATTTTTATTTTGGGTCTCTGTAAAAGATTGCTTTTCCCCTACTCTATGCCAAGGAAAATGCTCTATTTATGGAGTGCCTGCAGGGCACTGGACTCAGCACAAGGCACATAGAGTCCCAACCAGGATTCTGCATTTTCAAGGTCTTTATGGAAGTAAGGAATACATATGTACACATTCAATTTAAAGACATTTTGTTTCTATCCTTGTTTTTCCTGAGAAATTCATTTTTTTTAATTTTCTCTTTTCTGCAATCTCTTCATCAATTAGCAAATTTATGGAGTGCCTATTGTGCAGATGGTAACTATTTGTGGGCCCATTTCACAGACAGTAAAACTGAGTCACTATCTATTGGCAAGAGAAGCCAGGAACTGTCCTCTCAAGTAGATCAGAAATGCATTCAATTTTATGAAAAGGTTATATATTGGATTTAGGATTAGGATTTAGCACACACTTTTCCTGGTGCCATTTTCAATAAGACGGTGTAATTTTTTTTTTATTTGCTCAAAATTCTGAAAAATTGTTTGGGTAAAATGCTGCCTTCAATAATTATTTCATTAAGCTTAAGAGGCTGAAGCAGATTCCATTCCATTGGTGATTATAATTGTCTCATCGGTTTGCTTGCTCATGGTAATACTAATGTAGGTGTTTAAAGGATCTTTGTTTCATTATTTATTTATTTTTAACTTACTTAAAATTCTTTTAATTATAAATTATATCCCTCCTTCTAACTCCCCCATAAACAATATGGTACCCCTATTATACATGTAAAGTCATGTAAAATATTCCATATTAGCTATTAAAAAAAACAAGGAAAATTAAGAAAGTAAAAAAGTATACCTCAATATGCACTCAGAGTTCATCAGTTATCTTTCTGGAGGTAGATAGCATTTTTCATCATGAGTCCTTTGGAAATACATTGGATCAGAGCAGTGAAGTCTTTCACAGTTGATCATCATTACAATATTGCTGTTAGTATATAAGATATCCTCCTGGTTCTGTTCATTTCACTTTGTATCAGTTCATGTAAGTGTTCCCAGGTTTTTCTGAAATCATGTTGGTTGCCATTTCTTATAGCATAATAGTATTTTGTCACAATCATGGACCACAACTTGTTCAGTCATTCTCTAATTGATGAGGACCAATTATTAGCACCAATGCAAAATTCACAGCGCCCACAACCACCATAAATATAATACATAGTGATCAATTGCAAAATATAACAGACTCTCCATATAGAAGACAGAAACAAAACATTTATTCAGACACCAGAAAACAGAATCCCCAAACCATTAAGCAGATTCCATCACAGTAACATAGAAATTAATGCACTGCAATGTAGCAGAGAGCCACATCATCCTTTAGCCTTCCCACCAACCAATATAAGACCAGTATTTACTCATAAGCCCATCTGTCTCCCTGGCAAGTGTGATATCCTCACACCCATCTATCTAGCTCTAACTCCCAGTTTCCTGTGGGCTCTGCTCCACCATTCAACAAATTCCTCCCACCACAGGTTCCATGTGATTACATTCAGTCTATTGGGGGTAGAATTTATTTCCAAAGCAGGGAAAGTCTTCAAATTCCCTTAGGCTTATTAAAGGACAGGGAAGATTTTCAAATTACCATTGCCATCACATTTTGCCCCAAGATCTTTCATGTCCCTTACATAGTAAAAATACATTAACAATACATTTCATTGGGGTGGCTAGGTGGCGCAGTGAGTAGAGCGCTGGCCCTGGAGTCAGAAGGACCTGAGTTCAGATCTGGCCTCAGACACTTAACACACACACAAACAAAAACCTAGCCGTGTGACCTTGGGCAAGTTACTTAACCCCAATTGCCCTCCAAAAAGCAAAACAAAAAACAAAACAAACAAAAATAAAAAACAATACATTTCATTACATAGATTAATGAGAATTTAGGTGTAACTGGTGGGGTAACTGGTGTCAACAGAACTTTGCAAAAATATAACAGAGCTAATAGAAAATAAATACATAAAACAATATCTTAGAGTGAGGGCTTGGGCACAAGCACCCCATCTTTCCCCCTTGAATAAATGGGGTTCAAAATCTTTTTTGCCACCACAAAAAGAACTTTGACAAATATTTTTGTGTGTGTATATATATATATATATATATACATGTATATATATATATATACATATTTTTCCTCTTTTTTTTGATTTCTTTAGGATACAGACCTAAAGCATCACTGCTGATGATGCAAATTACAGCCCACTCAGAAGTCCTTGCATTTATAATGCCAGGGTTGTCACCATCACAGTAACCTATTGAAACTGTTTTATTTCTCAAGGACAGATTTTCCATCCAGATCAAGTCAACAAGGTACCCAATCCATGTCAGGCATTGTGCTAATTACTGGGGATAGAAAAGCAAAAATAACCCTTCCCATCAAGTATCTCACAACCTAATGCAGTCAACAACATTAAAACAACTATGTTAAAACAAGATATATGCAAAAAACGGAGGTAATTTTAGAGAGAAGGCACTAGGATTAAGAGGCCCAGGAAAGGCTTTTTGCAGAAAATCCAGCAGTTAAAAAGCATTTATTAAGCATTACCATGTGCTAGAATGGCAAAAAAAAAAAAAAAAAAACCAATCCTTGCTCTTGGAAGGGATTTTAGCTTCAACTTGAAAGAAGCTAGGAAAATAAGGAGGAGAGGGAGAAGAGGAAGAAGTGAAAGGGGTTGGGGGCAGTAAGAATCATTTTCAAAGATAGAGCCTGAATGCTTGTTCATGTGTTTGCCTGTTTTTGTAGCTAATTGTACTGGGAAAATTTGTACAAGAAATAACCTCTCATTCTTCAAGTCAAAGTGTTGACTGCTATTATTCTCACTCTGCCAATGGGAAATACAGGCAAAGGACTGGTTGTAATAACTGAGTGATGAACAAAACAAGGTTCACTGTCTTATCTAATCCTGTTACAGAAGTGATTCGATAGGGTCAAGTTATTATGGTGTGAACAGTACCTCAGTCTGCCACTGCCTGCACTGGAGGATCAGATAAACTGTCTCTTACAAATTTGAGAATAAATAAATATGGCATTTATAACTGCTTTATTATTTTAGTCCCTTAGTTGCATGAAGAATAATCCATTTCCTAACCAAGCTACTCTCTTCAGTGATGTAATACACAGAGAAATGACTGTATTAATGGAGTTTTCATAGCTAACAATCATAGAAACTATACTGAAATCATCATAGAGATGTCCACTTCTGACCATATCAAATGAATGCTTCTCATCTAAGGCAATTTCATGTTCAGTGTTACTTTGCTTCTGTTCAGTGTGCTTGAAAGGTAAACAATATTTTTCCTTCTTTTTTTCCTTTTTTTTAAATGAGTGCTAGCCTTATCATGTAAATATGATTTGGATTCATTAGTTTTACATTAATAAGTGACCACAAATATGAAAGATAATAATGGAGATAGTGTCTTCTGTGGCTGAAATATGAAATATGACCCCATTTGTCAAATTTGTTCATTTAAAGGTATTGGTCCTACTCCCTAACATTGCATCTGATTTGATGTAATCCCTTGAGAGTGTCGGTGCTCCTATAAAATGAGAATGGTTGTTTAAAATGGTTGGCATTTATTTCCTACCAAAACTGTTGATAGAACAGTTTTCTTACTATCTTTCAAAATTATATATCTATATCTAAGAAAACAAAAAACAAATTGTTCATTACAGAAAACTAAGTTTCTTATACACCATTATTTCTTATTCCCTGTATTTGTTGATGCTGGTTAATTTCACAATGAAAATGAAACTTTAAATCAAACAAATAAAAAAGACAATACACAAAACTCTTTCTCTCTCTCTCTCTCTCTCTCTCTCTCTCTCTCTCTCTCTCTCTCTCTCTCTCCCCTTCTCCCTCTCCCTTTCCCTCTCCCTCTCTCCCTCTCTGTTATTTCACCTTGAAAATAGTGAGATTCTAAAGGGACAATGTCCTCTTCTTTTCCTATTAAGATGTAAGTAGTTGAACATCATTTAGCCCCTTAAGTTGAAGTGTACTTATTTTTCTAAGTTTCTCCTCCTATATTTTCATTTCAAATATTACTCCTAGTTCTAGTTTTCTCAAAATGTGTGCTTGAAATTCGCCTATTAAAGTTCCATTTTTTAATTCAGTGGGATTACACACAACTTTACAGGATAAGTTTGCTTGGTGGGAGCCTTTTTATTTTGCTTTTTAGAATATTATATTCAAAGATTTCCTTTCCTTTATGGTAATTGCACTATAATCTAGTTTAATCTTGACTATCGTTTCTTGGAACTTGATCTCTTTCTTCCTGATTGCTCGCATTATTTTTTCTTTGACTTTGGAACCATATTTAAGTTATTATATTTCAAAGTGTGTTCAATGTGGGGTTTATTTCAGGCAATGATATATGAATTCTTTCTGGTTTCAGTTTACCCTCTGGCTCTAACAGCTCTAGAAAGTCTTTCTTTATGGTTCCTTGAAATATGGTTAAATTATCTCTCCTGTTCCTATTTTCCAGGTCAGTTGTGTGGTTGTTTTGTGTGTTTTTTTTATAATAGATACCTCAAATTTTTTTCAAATATTTTTACCTTATTTTGATTTACTTGTATCATTGAAATATTGAGTTCTGGTTGCTCAGTTCTATATTTCAGGGTATTCACTACATAGGCAATGTTTTCTACCTTCTGTTCTAAGTTATTTGTTCACTTTTCAAGTGTCCTAATTTCAGTCTTTTTCTTTTATTGCAGCTCTTCCTTTATTCTTTCCATCTACTCTTAGAGGCATCATGATCAAACATTCTGTTTTCTGGGTTTCTCTTGTAATTATCATGGAGCTATTATCTTCTTCTTAGATTTTCTCTTGATTCCCTTAACCCATAGTATTGTCTATATAAATAGGATTTTTTTTCTGTCTACTCATATCTTCAGTATCAGTTTCTGAATTGTTTTTTTAGCCAGGTTCTATTCTCTCCTATAATATTGTATGAGGGTAGTTAAGCTCAGATATGGACAATCCTAGGCATTGCCCTGGTTATAGTATACCATTGCTCTGTCACAGTTCTGAGTGAGAAAGCTATGTCCTGGTTCCATTTCCTATACTGTGGACCCTGCCTAGGAAGCTGAAGAGAACCAGACTATGTAATCTATTCTGTCCTGTCCTGGGACTGAGAGATGGATCCAAATCTAAGAGCAAGCATCACCTCTTCATGATGCCACTAACATAGGCCATCTCCAAGTAAATACAGACAAAAAGCTCAAGCTGATTTCAACCTTTCTTTTTTGCAGGCAATTGGGGTTAAGTGACTTGCCCAAGGTCACATGGCTAGTTTTTGTGTTAAGTGTCTGAGGCTGGATTTGAACTCAGGTCCTCCTAACTCCAATGTTGCCCTCAGTCTGTCATCTGGCACAGCCCAATCTGGGAGTTTATGCTGACCTCAGGCACCATCATCCCATCTAGTAGGTCTACAGGTTTCAGATCATTCATAGGTTTTGTACTATTTCCTGTTGTAGTCCTAGACTGAATGGAAAAGTTGGTGTTTCTCAATGGTGTTTCTCTTTGGTCTTGCTGAATCTTCATTTTCTGTAACTCTCTTCTTCCTCATTCCTTAGAGTTTCTCAGGGGAACTGGGTTTGACTGGAGCCTTATACGTTTCCATTTTTGTAAGAAATACCTGATTCCTTAGTTCTTTATTTTTTTATGTATTATGCTCAGTTCATATCAATTGTGGGTTTTTTTCCTATTTATCTCTGAATGAGCCTTAATTCTTCAGAAACCCTGGTATTTCATGACTAGCAACAACATAACAGTAATAACAGTAGAATATTGATATTTAAAACAGGGGCCTTCATTTTCCAGGCAAGGTTGGGCTCACTAAAGTGCTTTAATTTCTAAGAATCAATCCAACCTGTTCTTCTCTTGTATAATTCCCAACTGAATTGATTACCCATTCATAGTATCTGCCCAAAGTATGCTGAAATTCTATAGGTTGTCCATAGTCATAATCTGTAGAATAGTAATACTTTGTTTACTGTTTTTCTGTGTAGATAGACCAAAGTCTTTTACATGGGTCTGGGTTTGATTCAAGAGGTTCAACAATGTTGCAGGACTTGATACAACCAATCATCTGCAAATAAGAACATCTGGAGTTTCAACATGATCATCTGTAAGGAAACCCTCTTCAACTTGTATTATAAAAGTCTCTCCTCCATCACGATGATAAACATCTCTCTATTTTGTGCCTTACCTGATAATAATTTTGAACAGATATATAGATGGTTCATTGAACAAGATCATCTGTGCTTCTATCTTTCAAGAATTCTTACAGCATAATAATATGTTCACGAGAAATACCTTTTTGTGAGAGTCTTTAAGGAGACAGGTCATGCCATTAAAACAAAAGTTTTTTAATAGTCAACAAATGGTAAGCACAGTGAAATTATATATTCTCTACACCATTCAGTCAATTGTATGGTGTCAAAGATGTGGTCTACTGTGGGTTATTGTTTATAAAAAGTCTGTCAGATATCCTTATTAAGATGTATTCAATGTGAGTCTATAAACTATTCTCATAAAAATGCTGTATAGCATAAACATAGGATCAATAATTGTTGATATCCTCTCCTCCTTTTGGGGCATTAATAAGGTTTAGGATTATCAGAAAGGCTCTTCTTCCTGAGTTCAGGAAAATCCAGCTTCAGAAACTCCCTAGCTGTGTGACTCTGGGCAAGTCACTTAACCATATTTGCCTTAGCCTCTTCATATATCAAATGAGCTTGAGAAGGAAATGGAAAACCATTTCAGTATTTCTGCCAAGAATGGGGTCACAAAGAGTTGGAAACAACTGCACAACAAGATTTTTGTTTATTCTTTTGGTTTCTGTCCCTCCATAAGATATTTTTTGAAATTATCCTTCAATACCCAGAATAGGTATGTTCTAGTTATACTTGTTCTAATCTAGCTATTCACCCTTTATTTGTTCTCTGGTATAACTGTTTTAGTATCTCCTTTATCTACACACCTGGAATTATGGCACTGGAGTGCAAGTGTGGTTATACTACTGCCCTAAATGGTAAAAATTATCAGTTATAAAAAGGTTTTTTATACAGTTTAAATTTTTCTGCTATCTGTTGTCCTTTCATTTTCCTTAAGTCAATAAGTATTAAGTATATCATCATGAATCATAACTTTCATTTATATAGCACTTCAGGGTTTACAAAGTGCTTTACATAAATAATATCATATGATCCTCACAATATCCATGGAAGATAGATGTTATCTCCACTTTACAGAGAAGAAAATTGAGATTGAGAGAGGTTAAGTGACTTGCCTAGGATAACACCTCTGGCAAATATGTGAATCGGGATTTGAGCTCCAGTCTTTCTGATTCCAAATCCAACATTCTATCTACTACACCTCCTTGCTTAGTATATCTCATGTCTGTGCTATGTCCTAGGAATACAAAGAAAGGAGAAAGCACACAGTCCTTTCCCACAAAGGCCTAATGGTCTAATGGCAGAGATAAGTTAAGTCAGGACAACACAAAAACAATTTAGGTAGATATTCATAATAGATGAACAGCACTCTGAGAGGGGAAGGCACTAGCAGGTAAGGGGACCAGAAAAGGCCTAATGAAGTAAATGGGATTTGAGCTGAATTTTTGTGGAAACAAAAGAAGCCAGAATATAGAGGTGAGGAATTCCAGGCATGGGAGACCTCCAGTGCAAAGACATGGAGTTAGGAGGTGGCTTGTTGTACCCAAGAAAAAAGAAGGTCATCATTGCTGAAATGTATGGTTCATGGAGAGTAAAGTATATAAAGAATGGAAGGGTAGAAATTGATCATATTATGAAGAACTTTAATGACCAAAAAAAGGATTTTTATTTGATCTCAAAGATAATAGGGAACTATTGCAGCTCATTGAACAGCATGTGCTTCAGAAGAATTGCCTTGGCAATTGAGTTGCAGATAGATTAGAAATTTGAGGAAAGGAGACCAGTTAGAAAGCTGATTAGAATCGTCCAAATAAAAGGCAGTGAGGCTTGTGATTGTTTGAGTGGAGAGGTGGCATATCCAAGGAATGATATGAAGGTAGAAATGACAAGATTTGACAACAGATTAAATATATTGGAAGAGGAAAGTAAGGAGGCAAGAATGACATTGAAGTTACAAGCTTTGGTTCCTGGGAGGATGATGCCTTGAAAATGACGAGAAAGTTAGGAAAAGGAGAAGGTTTAAGGGAAAAGGTGATGAGTTCAGTTTGGAGTTTGTTGAGTTTGAGATGCCTATGGGACATCTAATTTGAAATGTCCAACTCACAATAGATAATATGTAACCAAAATTCAGAAGAAATCTTAGGGATAATAACCATGGAGACCTATGAATAATCTGCATCAAGGTGATAGTTGAACCCCTGAGAGTTGACAAGATCACCACGTGAGATGAAAAGAGAGAACAAATCCCTGGGAGATGCCCACAATTTGCAGGTATGACCTGAATTGAGATACAGCAAAAAATTTAAATGGGCATTTTGAGGTTTTTAAAATTTTCATGCCATATTCTTTTCACATGCTATTATTATTCAGCTTCATAAGACTTTTTGTCTTCTAACAAGTCAGTAATCGAACTGACCACATACTTGATTCAGGAAAGACTCCCAGATCAGTCTCAAGTCATTTCCTACCTATAAAAATAAAACCAATTTCATTTTTGTGGTAATACTTGAGACTTAACATATGCAATACCTTCCAATTCCTTTTCTGAAGGAAGTATTCATGGTATATTTCAGTGAGATTTCTGTGTAGGAAAGCAGGAAACAAGCGTTTATGAAGCAACTATTATGTTCCAGGTACTGTGCTAGGTGTTCTGTAAATATTTTCTTATTTGATCCCCATGCCAACCCTGACAGATAGAAGCTATTATGATCCTCATTTTACAGATGAAGAAATTGAGACAAACAGTAGTCAAGTGACTTGCCCGGGTCATACAACTAGTAAGTGTCTGAGATCAGATTTAAATTCTTGATTTGAGGGGGGTAGAGCCAAGATGACAGAGTAGAAACAGCACTTCCACAGCGCTCTTGCCCACAACACTTCAAAATCACGTAAAAGGGGACTCTGAACAACTTCTGGGGCTCCAACACCCACAGAATGACACAGAGAAGCTAAGCTCCTGCTGAGGACAGCTCGGCAGCCTTGCAGGGAGCGGCCAGCACAGTGCTCTGGGAGCCCACAGCGCAGCACTCTGGGAGCCAAGTGCAGGCCCGCCTGAATCCCGGTTTTAGCCCCAGGGTGGCTGGGCCAGCAGCAGGCTGGAGGGACCCCAGAACACCAGCAGCTATGGCAATTTTAGAATTATCAACACAGATATGCCTAGGAAAAAGTGAGAGGTTAGTACCCTATGGACTTTGGGACCAGTATTTGGGAACTCCTCGGCTTCTTCCCTTGGGGGCGAAAAGCTGCTGAGGAAACATAGCACAGAAACCATTTTGCAGCTTCAGTTGCAGCTTCAGCTCCTGGTCTGAGAACTGCAGGGGGATCCAGTGATCAGTCTTGGGGGGTAATCACTTTTGCGTTAACCTCCCTGGATCTGGATTGTGGGTCTGGGGTGGAGGTCTTGGGGTGTGTGTCCAACTTGCCAGAGCATGTGGAGGCTTCACAGATGCCACCCAACTAATACCTCCGGAAATTGAGAAGACCCCAACTTTGGGACGGAAGCTCCCCTGTCTGGTGGCAGAGTCCTACTGTGGCAACAAGCCCAAAAGTCAAGTAATTAAGTGGCAACATGCCTAGGCAAAGGAAACAAAATAAACAGAAAAATGCAACATTAGACTCCTATATTGGGGGCAAAGAAGATCAAAGCATGGAACAGCAGGAGGACTGTGAGGTCAGAAATCCTGCACCAAAAGCCCCAAATGAAAATATGAGCAGGTTATAGGCCAAAGAGGACCTTAAGAAGGATTTTAAAAACCAAATAAGAGACGTGGAGGGAAAATTGGGAAGAGAAATGAGAAGGATGCAGGAAAAGTATGAAATGAGAGTCAACAGCCTGACTGAGGAAGATAACACCTTAAAAAATAGACTAACTCAAATGGCAAAGGAGGCTCAAAAGGGCAATGAGGAGAAGAATGCCTTAAGAAGCCAAATTTGCCAGATGGAAATAGAATCTCAAAAGCTCACTGAGGAGATTCATTCCTTCAGAGTTAGACTGAATCAAATGGAAGCTAGTGACTTTATGAGAAATCAAGATGCTGTTAAACAGATCCAAACAAATGAAAAAATAAAAGGCAATGTGAAATATCTCATTGGGGAAACCACTGACCTGGAAAATAGATCCAGGAGAGATAATTCTAAAATTATTGGACTACCTGAAAGCCATGATCAAAGAAAGAACCTAGAAATCACTCTTCAAGAAATTCTCAAGGAAAATTGCCCTGATGTTTTAGACCCAGAGGGGGAAATAGAGGTTGAAAGAATCCACCAATCGCCTCCTGGAAAAGATCCCAAAAAGAAAAATCCTAGGAATATTATAGCCAGGTTCCAGAATTCCCATAACAAGGAGAAAATACTCCAAGCAGCCAGGAATAAACAATTTCAATATTGTGGAAACACAATCAGAATAGCACAGCACCTGGCAGCTTCTACACTGAGGGATTGAAGGGCATGGAATATGATATTCCAGAGGTCAAAAGATCTGGGATTAAAACCAAGAATCACCTACCCAGAAAAATGAGTATTTTGTTTCAGGGGAAAATATGGTCATTCAGTGGAATAGAGGACTTTCAAGCATTCTTGAGGAAAAGAACAGAGCTGAATAGAAAATTTGACATTCAGACACAAGAAGCAAGAGATGCTTGAGAAGGTAATCAGGGAAAAGAAATCAAAAAGAACTTATCAAAATTGAACTATTTGCATTCCTACACGGAAAAACAATAACTGTGACTGATGAAACCTTTCTCATTATGAAAATAATTGAAGAAGGGTATATGGGCATATGAATACATATGTGAATGTGTGTATATATATATATATATAGTTACAGGTATACATGGATAGAGGGCACAGGTTGAATTTGGTAAGAAGGGATGATACTTAAGGGGTGAAGTTAAGAATTGAGAGAGGAATGTGGCAAGAGGAGATGGGGAGAGATGAGGTGGGGTAAACTATCTCATGTAGAAGAGGCAGGGGGAGGGGTTGCAGGGGAGGGGAAGAACAGGAAGGCAAAAAGACAAAACCATATTCTCATTGAATTTGGCTCAGGGAGAGAATGACATACATAGTAAATGGGATATCTCACCCTGCAGGAGAGTAGGGGGAAGGGGGATAAGAGGGGGGATGATGGAGGAGAGGGTATTCTTGGGAGAGGGGAGGTTGGAGGTACCCACTTTTGAAGAGGGACAGGATCAAAGTAGGGAATGGACCAGGTGGGGGGCGAGATGGGTGGGAGGGAAATACAAGCAGCCTTTTAAAATATATCTACTATGGTAATGTTTTGCATAGCTATACATGTACAACACATACTTAATTGCTTATCTTCCCAGAGGGAGTGGGTGACAAGGGAGGAAGGGAATGGATCTGAAATTCGAAATTTTAAAATTAAATGTTTCAAATATATATAAATACTGTTACTAATACTATTTTGCATTTAATTGGGAGATAAGATGTGCAGGCATTGGGGCACAGAGATTCACCTTGCCCTAATGGAAAAGTCGAAGGGGGTATGGTAGAAGATATGGGAGAGAGCAGATTAGATGAGGGGATATCTTGTGGGACTGCTATTCTGGGGTGGTGGGTAGGGGAAAAATGGGGGAAAAATTGTAACTCAAAATCTGGTGGAAATGAATGATGTAAACCAGAAGTTAATAAAGCATTTTATTAAAAAAAAATTCTTGATTTGAGACTTATCACTGTATTCACCTAGCTATTTCAAGTTTGTAAGGCTGTTTTTTTTTCATTTCTTAGTCTTTATTTTCCAACCTATTTTCCAACATTCTAACTATTTCTATCTTCCCTTTAAAGTGAACAAATATATAATTTATGTGTCAAATATATATGTTTATGATTCGATTTGGAGGTTCTTATCAACTCTTCATAAAATTTCTTTACTTTGTCCTCTACTGCCACAGAGGTTACATAAGCTGTTATTATTTCAATGGTAGTCTATTTGCAAATACCCATGAACACAGTAAATTCAGATGGTCAAATTTAATATGAAATAATGTTTCTTGGTGACTTTGTATGTTCAATCTGTTAACCCCTTTATTTGTATCTTAAAGGAGAACCTTTGAGCAGTCCTTTCATGTAATTGGAATTTCCTTCAGTCTTCTGAAGCTTCTTCTGGCTATTGGGTGATGTAGTGGATAGAGCATTGAGTGTGGAGTCAGGAAGACCTGAGTTCAAATTCAACCTCAGACACTTAATAAGGTTGTGACCTTGATTAAATCACTTAATCTGTCTGCCTCAGGCACCTCAACTGTGAAATGAGGCTAATAAAAGCAACTAATAACTTCCACTGTCGCTATGAGAATAAAATGAGGTAATATTGGAAAATGCTTTGCAAATCCTAAAGTGATATATAAATACTTGTGTTGTTTCATTTATGTCAAGAATGTCAAAATTAATTAATATAATCTTGTCCTTCTGATACAGTTATATGTTTGTTCATTGGTCACTAGATAAAAAAAAGAAACCCTCATTTTTCAATTACGAATAACAAAATGGAAATTCAAAGACTATCTGAGAACTGTGATTTTTATCAACTTCTACTTCCTTTACCACCACTTTCTCACTGTTACTAGAGAGAAGGGGGCCACAAAGGACTGGGAGACAATTTGTATTATTTTTCTTTATTTCATTGGCTCCTATGGTCAAATATATCACCTCTATTATTGCAAACTCAACCAATTTCAGACCAACTCCTACCCACAGGGCAACCAAATCAGCCTAGATAAAGCAGCAAAACACCTTGAGAGATAAGAGATACATATGCAAGAGGAGCCAAACTACTACATCACCCATGCCATCATCTTCCCTAGACCCAAATGAAGACATACAACAATGAGCAATGTGTCACCAGACTACTGTCCCCTCTTTCCATCAAAGTCCCTGCAGCCATCATTGAGGGGGGGAAATTCCTGTGGAAAATGAACCTACTACTTTTGTCATCATCAAAACCAAGTACTGGCCAACTGCCATTGACTGTCAGATTAGCTGAAGAATATCAATGTCTTCCAGATAACTGTCCCTACTTCAAGTCTAGCTCCCACAGTCATCATCTAGAATAGAAACCCCTGTGGGGAAGGGGTAAGTTATCTCCACCAACTGCCACTCACAGGGAAAGCAAGTGAGCCTAATCAAAGTAGCAAGGCACTCTGAGGGAGACACATGAGGTAGAAAATGCCAGATAGATAAAATCACTACTACCCCCTCAATTACTACTGAAGGAGACAGCCTAGGTACTAAGCCCTAGAGTCTATGGAATAGCAGTATCCCTCAGACCATCAGTCCTGCGTCCAGACCATCTTCCTGAATCAATATTGAGTCAATATGGAATCAATATTGGGGTCATCTAGGGAATCAATAACTTCTGAAAATTCAATAGCCCCTTCCCCCCACTTCTCAGCAGTCATAGGAACTGAAGACCCAGAAAGGAAGGTTCTTGCCAGTAAAATCCTTGGAACTACTAATTGGTTCCACACCTGAAATAGATATGGTTTTATCAGTGGAAATTATTTCAAAGAAGATGCATTACCATCTGTTTTGCTACTGAACTTAAAAACTATGGGATCCTTTCATCTGACTTTTGGGTAAAGAGTATATGCCTTATCTCCTTCGTTTAAATGTTAACCCCTTGAGAATGTGACTCTCTTCTTTTTCTCTTTGTAACACTAGCACTTAGCACAGTGCTTTGCACAGAGTAGGTGCTTAACAAATGCTTTTTGATTCATTCTTTCATTTATTCACTCAGTGTTCCATCTTCTGAGCAGGAACAGTCTGTTTTGGGGACAGTACTCAAAGTCTTTCCAGTAAGACAAGACTTGCCAGAGCTCGCTTTCTACTGGCAATACCTTTGAGGTCCCATGGTCCCTTACATGCCACAATGAGGTGTCAAAGAAAGATGTGTATGCCACATAGTTGGTTCTTAATACATGTCTATTGTTTAATTGAATACATTCTGAGAAAGTCTGGCAACCTGGGAGTATGAACTGTCAGAACCATGTGTAATCAGGAAATTGTTGTACTGCATTGTGCTATATACAATTTTTTTAAATAGCAAAAGAACTACCTTCTTTTGTGTGATACCTTCCCCACTGTCCTCAGTAGCTCTTTCCTTCCAGACAACCCAGAAGCCAACTAAACAAGAGATTGTAGTCAGTCCCATGCCATAGATATTATTTACCTGCTGGTATAAATATAGAGATGGAGAATGGCAAGTTTTCCTTATTGAAGGTGCATCTGTCACTGCCCATGCTTCTGAATATTCATGAATTGGGAGAAATCACACAAAGGGTAGAAAGGTTCAGAAAAGGCATTAAAATGCAGCCAGAACAGCTGCTTTACAGAGAGGTTAGACCCTTGACATGAGGCCAATGAAAAAAATTCCCAAAGGATCAGATGGCATAAAAAAAATGGAGTAGAGTCTCAAAGAATGGTAAAGTGATTCTCATGAAAGTCACTGTGTCATTAAGACACTCAGTATATAAACTAGAAAAATTTAATCAATTTAAATATTACTTTATAAGGGTCCTATTACTATAAAAGAAGCAGCTAGGTGGTACAATTCGTAGATTCCTGGGCCTGGAGGCAGGAAGGATCATTCTCCCGAGTTCAAATCCAGCCTCAGACATTTACTAGCTGTGTGGCTCTGGGAAAATCATTTAACCCTATTTGCCCCAGTTTCCTCATCTGTAAAATGAGCTGGAGAAGGAAATGGCAAATGACTCCAGTATCTTTGCCAAAAAGAAAAACATAACCAAATGGGATCACAAAGGGTTCAACATGACTGAACCAACTGAACAATGAAACAACAATACATAAGGAGCAGTTGAAGGAATTAGGAATATTGAGCATGGACAAGATAAGTCTTGGCAGGGGGCGGGGGGGGTGAGATGATAACTTTTCTTCAGGTATTTGAAGGACTGTGTGACTCCAGGTAATTAAAAAATTTATCAATGAAGCTTACATGAAAGAAAATACATTGGGGTGGAACCAAGATGGCAGAGAGAGGCCAGGAAGTTGCCTGAGCTTCCAGTTTCTCTCAGAAACAATGTTAAATAAAGCCTCTAAATGGATTCTAGAGTAACAAAAGCCACAAAAAGACAGAGTGTAACAATTTTTCAGCTTAAGATAACTTAAAAGTAATTCAAGAAAGGTCTGCCTCACTTGGGCATAAAGGGCATGTAGCCTGGCACAGTGTCCAGGCAAGCAGGCATTGGTGTGGGGATAAGGAAGCTCTTGGCCACAGCACACATCAGTAACCAAGGCCTTTCTGTCCTGAATAAACAGGCTAGTGGCACAGTAGGCCAGTTGTGAGGCCTCTAACCCCAGTGCAGAAGACAAACTACCAGCCCAAGAACCCCAACACAACAAGCACAATTAGGCCAACAACCCTAGTGCAGTGGACAAGCTGCAAGCCATGGAGGCCCAGGTGCAGAAAGCCAGGGACCAGGACCCTGGCCCCCAGCAAAAGGAGGTTGGGACAATCCCCCCATCCCCCAAAAGCAGAACTCAACTTTAAAAGTCATGAAATAAGCTAAAAAATGAGCAAAAAGTAGAAAAGAGACCTGACCACAGAAAGCTACCATGGCAATAGGGAAGATCAAAAACAAAACTCAGAAGAGGATAACGATGTCAAAATACCTACATGCAAAGCCTCAAAGGGAATATGAATTGGCCTCAAGTCTAAAAAAGGCTTCTGTTTACATCCCTACATGGGAAGGTGATACTTATAGGATCACACAGTCCTTCAAATACCTGAAGAGAAGTTATCATCTCACCCCCCAACCCAAGACTTATCTTGTCCATGCTCAATGTCCCTAATTCCTTCAGTTCTTCATTATGTATTGTTGTTTCATTGTTTAGTTGGTTCAGTCATATTGAACCCTTTGTGATCCCATTTGGGTTTTGTTTGTTTTTTTTTTTTATAAGGGTGATTCAAGCAAATGAGGAGAGCAAGGAATAGTTTACCTGTCAGATCTATGGAGAAAGGAAGAATTTATGACCAAACGAGATAGAGGACATTATAAAATGCAAAATGGATTATTTTAATTGCATTAAATTAAAAGGGTTTTGCACAAACAAAACCAATGCAACCAAGATTAGAAGGAAAGCAGAAAGCTGGGTAACAATTTTTACTGCCAGTGTCTGTGATAAATGCCTTATTTCTAAAATATCTATACAACTGAGTCAAACCCATAAAAATGTGAGCCATTCCCCAGTTGACAAATGTTCAAAGGATATGAATAGGCAGTTTTCAGATGAAGAATTTAAAGCTATCTATAGTCATATAAAAATGTTCTAAATCACTATTGATTAGAAAAATGCAAATTAAAACAACTTTGAGGTACCACCTAAAACCTATCAAATTGGCTAATATGACAAAATAGGAAAATGATAAATATTGGAGATGTGGAAAAATTGGAACACTAATGCATTGTAGGTAGAGTTATGAACTGATCCAACTGTTCTGGAGAGCAATTTGGAATTATGCCCAAAGGTCTATAAAACTATGTATGCTCTTTGACTCAGCAATACCACTTCTAGGGCTCTGTCCCAAAGAGACCACAAAAAGGGAAAAGAACCCACATGCACAAAAATATTTATAACAGCTCTTTTTGTGGTGGCAAAGAATTAGAAATTGTGGGGATGCCCATCAATTGGGGAATGGTTGAATATGTTGTGATATGTGAATATGTGCTATAAGAAATGATGAACACGCTGGGTCAAGCTAATATAATAAAAATGAAAATTTTACCGAAACTAAATTATATATTTAGTGCCATACCAATAAATTTGCCAAAAAAACTGCTTTATTGAGTTAGACAAAAGAGTAACAAAATTTATTTGGAAAAACAAACAGTCTAGAATATCAAGGGAATTAATGAAAAGAAATGCTAGGGAAGGTGGACTAGCTATACCAGATTTTAATCTGTATTATACAGCAGCAGTCATCAAAACTGCTTGGTACTGGCAGAGGAGTAGAGTAGTAGATCAATGGAATAGATTGGGTGCATGAGAACCAGCAGTTAATGAGCATAGTAATCTATTGTTTGATAAACCCAAAGACCCCAGTTTTGGTGATAAGAATGCACTATTTGACAAAAACTGCTGGGAAAACTGGAATATAGTATGACAGAAAGTGGGCATAGACCATTATCTAACACAATATACCAAAATCAAGTCTAAATGGGTGCATGATCTAGGTATAAAGGATGATACTGTAAGCAATTTGGGAAAGCAAGGAATAGTTTACCTGTCAGATTTGTGGAGAGGGAAAGACTTTAGGACCAAACAAGAATTGGAGAGCATTATAAAATGCAAAATGAATAATTTTGATTACATTAAATTGAAAAGTTTCTGTACAAACAAAGCCAATGTAACCAAGATCAAGAGGGAGGTGGGAAATTGGGAAAGAATTTTTATAACCTATGTCTCTGATAAAGGACTCATTTCTAAAATATACAGAGAATTGAGTCAAATCTATAAGAATACAAGTCATTCCCCAATTGATAAATGGTCAAAGGATATGAACAGGCAATTTTCAGAGAAAGAAATTAAAGATATCTATAAGCATATAAAGAAATGCTCTAAATCACTATTGATTAGAGAAATGCAAATCAAAACAACTCTGAGGTACCACATCTCACCAGTCAGATTGGCTAAGATGACAAAACAGGAAAATGACAAATGCTGGAGAGGATGTGGGCAAATTGGAACACTAATGCATTGCTGGTGGACTTGTGAACTTATCCAACCATTCTGGAGAGCAATCTGGAATTATGCCCAAGGCTATAAATAATTTCATACCCCTTGACCCAGCAATACCACTTCTAGGGTTATATCCCAAAGAAATCATAGAAGTGGGAGGAAGACCCATATGTACAAAAATATTTATAGCAGCTCTTTTTGTGGTTGCAAAGAATTGGAAATTACAGGGGTGCCCATTATTTGGGGAATGGCTAAACAAGTTGTGGTATAAGCATGTAATGGAATACTATTGTGCTATAAGAAATGAGGGGGAGACGGATTTCATATTTATCTGGAGAGGCTTATACAAACTGATGCTGATTGAGAAGAGTAGAACCAGGAGAAATTTGTATACAATCACAGACACAACATATGCGTGATGACCAACTATGACAGACTGGACTCTTCTCAGAAATGCAGTGATATAAGTCAATCCCAAAAGACTCATGAAGGAGAGAGATGCGATGTCCAGAGATATAACTAGAAAGAACTGAGTTTGAATCCCGATGGAAGCAAACTACTTGATCTTTTCCTTTTCATTGTTTGGTTTTATTTCCTCTTTACCATTTTTCATCCCATCTAGTACAATACACCTTTGTAACATGACTAATGTCTAATGTGAAAGTATTTGCAGATCCTATACTGTATTATATGCCGTCATAGGGGGTGGGGAGAGGGAAGGAAGGGAAATTTGAAACTCGAGGAACTATGGAATTGAATCTTGTAAACTAAAAATAAACAAATACATTAATAAAAAAAGAAATGATGAACAGGTGGATTTCAGAAAAATCTACATACATGAACTGACACTGAGTGAGGTGAACAGAGCTAGAACATTGCACACAATAACAGCAACATTGAGCAATGATTAACTATGAAATACAGTTCTTCTTGGCAATACAATGATCCAGGACATTTCCAAAAGACTCATGATAGAAAATGCTCTCACATCCAGAAAAATATCTATGGAATCTGAATGCAGATTGAAGCATACTATTTTCACTTTTTTGTTTTTCATGGTTTTGCCCTTTTGTTCTGATTTTTCTTTAACAATATGACTAATGTGAAAATATGTTTAACATGATTATATGTATATAAAACCTATATCAGATTGCTTGCTGTCCTGGGGCGGAGGGAGGGAAGAGAAGGTGGGAAAAACCTTTGGAACTCAAAATCTTACAAAAATGAATGTTGAAAGCTATTCTTACATGTAATTGGAAAAAATAAAATACTATTAAGTGAGGGGAGGAGTACATTACTCTGTGTTTTACTAGTAAACCCAAAAGACCACTGGTACTTTCCATCTCACTTGTAATGAAAAGTTCTGACTGTTTCCTCCTATTAGAAGGTGAGATCCTTAGTACAGAAACTATCTTACTTTTCTAATCGTACCTCCAGTGTTTAGTATGGACTTTGCACACAATAAACACAATGACTTTTTTCATTCCTTCCTTCACTTAACTTTTCTCAGTCTTAGTTTATTCATTTGTAAAACAAGAATAATAAGAGCACCTATCTCAGAGGGTTGTTGTGGGAATTAAATATAAAGCACATTGTAAACCTTAAAAGGTTATGTAAATATTAGTTATTATGATTAATAAAAAGTGATTTGACTTCTCTTTTGCCCTAGAGGATAGAATTAGGAGCAAGGGATGAGAATTGTGAAAAGGCAAATACCTTGAAACTGAAAATTACACATCCCCTAGCCTACTTCTTGACAACACCAACATTAGCCACCAAAAGCATAGTCATATAGACAGACTGTCTTGTCCCAAGGTCAATGGGGTTGTTATAAGTAGGAAACCCTAGTTAATGCCATGGTCCCTCATGGTGGCCACTGTCTTGGTCTTCTACATCTTTGTATTTTATTGCAGGTGTCAGTGGTGACCATAGTATCAATAAATTATTTAGCATTTATTAAGGGCCTACTATGTTCCCAAAAAAATTAAACAACTTTTGACCTCAAGGAACTAACCTTCTAATGAGTGAGACTATCCAGGTGATCTTCAAATTCTCAATTGAAGTTTTAAAGATTAATGACTTCAGAAATATGAATGCTACAAACTTAACAAAACACCTCAATTGAATGTTTATTTAAATGTATTTACCCTTATTTACTTGCATTAATTTTGAATAATGAATTTTAAATGTAATAATAAATTTAATAATAATTTTTATTTTAATTTCAACAAGACAGGGTATAGTGCATTGTGTGTGTGACAATCCCTACATGACATTTTCTCAGGTCAGTTGAGCGTTAGAGGGGGTCTTCTTGCTTGACTGCCTCAGGCACCTGATCTATCTCCATTAGACTTTTTCTCATAGGATCATGTCAAAACTGTCCTGAATGTGTCAAAATCGTTTTCTTTGGATGATCTTAAGGTTAAAATCATATATACAATTCTTTCAGTCACTCGGCAGTAACTGATCAAAGTTTTTACAAAGTTCAAAGATTGGCTAGAGTGATAGATGACACAAGATAGTAGTTACATTGAATTTTAATAACATATATCAATATTTAAATTTTTAGGTATAAATCTTTTAAATAGTGTTTTTTGTAAGTGAGTTGCATTGATACTTCAAAAGTTATTAAAGCTTGAAACTGTATTAAGACTTTTGGCACACCCTTAGTGTTCATATAGAAGGTATACATAAAACACATACAAAGTAGGCACCAGGGAACCTTGGATGGAAAAGCATTGTTGCCTCTCCCATTTGGCTTCAATATGTGAGTTTAACTATCAAACAATGGACTGGGAAGCATAGTGATTATATTAGTGGTCTGTAAAATGGCTTGAAAAGCTTAAATCCTATGCTAGAGCCTTTGATATAGGATAATAATATTCTCATGTCTTAAATTCACTTTTCTACTTTGGTTTCTGTTTCCCAGGAATTAGCTTTCCTCAGGCCATCCAGCTTCTCTACCCACATTATCCACACATTTTTACGTTTCTGCTTCTCAGAAATCAGCCTCCCCAGGTTTCTGCCTTTTCACAAAATACTCTGAAAGACCATTTTGGAATGATATCATAATGTAACACAGTGAGAAAACCTAAATTTCATCAGTATTTTTCTTGCTAGCTTCTGAAAGATATAAAATCTCTGATGCCCCAGAAGAAGTGAGTTCATTCAGCAAAGAGGTGGTACTCTATTATTCCCTCACATTTTTGACTGTTCAAATCTATTATTAAGTCATAATTTTCCCCTTTACAGCATCTCCTATACAGTTCCCTGTCCCTCCCATCACAGTGTCACAACTAAGGTGTAGGCCCTTATCACCTCATAATTCTAGTATTGCAGCTATGTGGTGCTATGGATAGAGCCCTGGACCCAGAGTCAGGAAGACATGATTCTAAATTTGACATCAGACATTTTCTAGCTGTGTGACCCTGGACAAGTTACTTAACCAGTCTGCCTCAGTTTCCTCAACTTTACAATGGGGACAATAATAATACCTACCTACCTACCAGAGTTATTTTGAGGATCAAATCAGATATTTGTAAATCTCTTAGCACATGTGCCTGGTACATACTAGGTGCATAATAAAGGCTCATTCCCTTCCCTTCCTCCTATTGAAATAGCCTTCTAATTGCTCTCCTCATCTCAGGTTTCTCCTCATTCCAATCCATCTTCCATACATCTGCCAAAATGATTTTCCTAAAACACAGATCTGACCATGTCACTTCCCTACTCAATAAACTCAATGGGTTCCTGATTATCTCCACGATCCAGTATAAGCCCCTCTGCTTGGCATTTAAAACCCTTCACAACCTGGTCCTTTCCTACTTTTCCAGTATTCTTTTTTTTGCTTTTTTGGAGGGGCAATTGGGGTTAAGTGACTTGCCCAAGGTCACACAGCTAGTTTTGTGTTAAGTGTCTGAGGCCAGATTTGAACTCAGGTCCTCCTGACTCCAGGGCCAGTGCTCTCTTCACTGCACCACCTAGCCACCCATTTTTCCAGTATTCTTAAAATTTGCTCCCCTCACACTAATGCATTGCTTATAGGGTTGTCAACTGATCCAACCATTCTGAAGAGTAATTTGGAACTATATCCAAAAGGCTATAAAACTGTGCATTTGACCCGACAATACCACTACTAAATTGGTTCTCCAAAGGGATGGAAGGAAAAAGAAAAGAACCTATACATACAAAAATATTTATAGCAATTCTTTTTGAGGTGGCAAAGAATCAGAAATTGAGAGGGATGCATATCTATTGGGGAAGGATTGAACAAGTTGTGGTATATGATTGTGACAGTATACTATTGTGCCATAAGAAATTAATGAGCAGTGTGTTCACAGAAAACCCTGGAAAGATTTACATGGACTGATGCAAAGTGAAATGAACAGAACCAAGAGAACATCGTACATAGTAAACAGCAATATTGTATGATGATCAGCTGTGGATGACATACCTATTCTCAGCAATACAATGATCCAAAACAATTCCAAAGAACCAATGATGAAAAATGCTATCCACCTCCAAAGAAAGAACTAATTGTGATGAATGCAGATCAAAGCATACTTTAAAAAAAATTCTTTATTATCCTTGATTATTTTAGACTGTGTTTTCTTTTACAACATGGCTAATATTGAAATGTTTAGCATGACTACACATGTAATCTTTATCAAATTGTTTGCCATCTCTTTTTCAAAATTTTATTTTATTTTTAATTTAAGAAATAAAAGAAACATTTTTATAATGTAGTATAAAAAGATGATTACACATGAAACTGTAAATCTACTGTGCATAACTTGCTATTCCTTTTAAACAAAGTTATCGTGTAATTTTTTTTCTTTTTTTTCTTTCCTCTCCACTCTAGAGATGACCACCATAGATGCAAATAAGTGTATCTGTGTATCTGTACATGTTTGTATATGTGTATGTATGTATAATTTTATATTTATTTATGTATATAAAATTATTCTATACATACTTCTATTTATCAGTTCTTTCTCTGGATGCCAATAGTCTCTTCATATATCTTTTATAGTTAATTTGGGTATTTATAATAGTCAAAATAACTTATTGGCTCAAAGTCCTTAAACAACATTTTTTTTTTTAAGCAATTGGGGTTAAGTAGCTTGCTCAAGATTACACGGCCAGTCATTATTTGTGTGTGGGTGCTCATTTTCTGAGGCCAGATCCAATCTCGGGTCATCCCAACTCCAAGGCGAGCACTCTTACTCACTGCGCCACCTAGCCGCCCCATTAAACAACATTTCTGCTACTGTTTACAATGTTCTCTTGATTCTACTCGTTTCACTCTTCATTATTTTATGCAAGTCTTTCCATGTTTTTCTAAGGTCATTGAGCTCATCATTTCTTATAGCACAGTAGTCTATCACAATCATATACTCCAACTTGTTCAGCCATTTCCCAACTGATGGACGCTCATGCAATTTCTAGTTCTTTACTACCACAAAGAGAGCTGCTATAAACATTTTAGAACATAGAGGTACTTTTCCTTTCCCCCTAATGATCTTTAGAAATTGACCTAATAGTGGTATTGCTAGATCAAAGGGTATATATAGATAGTTTGATTATTCTTTGGGCAAATAATTCCAGATTGCTCTCCAAAATGGTTGGATCATTTTAGAATTCCACAAACAATGAATTAGTGTGCCAACTTTTCCTCATCCTCTCCAACATTTGTCACTTTCCACTTCAATAATTTTAGTCAATCTGGTAGGTGTGAAATGATATCTCAAAGTTGTTTTAATCTGCTTTTCTCTAATCAATAATGATTTAGAGTATTTTTTCATATGACTATAATTTTTTTTATTTCCTCAATGGAAAACTACTTGTTCATACACTTTGACCATTCATCAATTGGGGAATGACTTATGTTCTTATAGATGTAACAAAGTTCTTTATATATTTGAGATATGAGACCTTTATCTGAAAAACTGTCTCTAAATAATTTTCCCCATTTTCTGTTTTTCTTCTGCTCTTGGCTATACATGTTTTATTTATGCAAAAAACTTTTTCAATTTGTTGTAATTGAAATTATCCATTTTACACATAACTTTGCCCTCTATCTCTTGCTTATTCTTAAATTGTTCGCCTATCCATAAGTCTGATAAGTAACATATTCTTTGTTCTTCTAATTTTCTTATCTTTCTTCATATCTAGGTTATATATCCATTTTGACTTATCTTGGTAAATGGCATAAGATACTGGCCTATGCCCAGTTTCTACCATACTGCTTTCCAGTTTTCCCAATAATTTTTTAAAATAATGAATTCTTATCTCAAAATTTTAAGCCTTTACACTTCTCAAATACAAGGTTATTATGTTTATTTGCTGCTATAGGAGGGGAGATAGGAGAGAGAGAGGTAGGGAGAGGATTTGATACTCAAAATTTTTTAAAGTGAATATTAAATTTTTATTTGCATGTAATTGAAAAAAATAAAATAAAAAGCTAAATGGAAAAAAATTTACTCCACCCTCTTTACTCTACAATCCAGTGACAATGGTCTACTTTTCTCTTCTATAAACTCCATTTCCCAGTTCCTTACCTTTTCACTATCTCCCCCATTTCTGTAATAGTCTCACTCTTCACCTCCACATCCTGACTTCTTTCAAGACTCAGCTCAGATCCCACCTTCTGTAGGAGGCTGTTCTCAGTCCTGACCATTGCTAGTGTCTTTGCTCTGAGATTATCTTCCATTTGCATTGTGTATATTACATACGTGTAATGGAGATCTGGTATATGTGCAGACTCTATCATCTTGCTCCACTAAAATAACCTCTCCATGTGGAGGATGCTAGAAGCCTTGCTTCTGGCAGAACCATAAAGAGGTATAAAGTATAAAAGGAAGTGCCTTGGAGGGACTTAGACATTCCCTAAATCATTCAAGTTGACTAACCATTTGAAAAGCATTCAAAAAAGGCCTATCAGCATCAGCCATGACGTCTTTTGCCTCAGTTTCTCCTGAAAGATCTCGATGACTCTTTCCCCTTCATGGTGTCTGTTGAGATACCATGCTAAAAAGAGAAAGATATTAGGACATCCTCCCCCTGAGACCATGTGGCCCCAAGAAATTGACTTTAGAGATTCTCCACAAACTATGTAAAAAAGGACTCTGAAAAACTTCTGGAGCCCCAGCACCCACAGAACGACACAGAGAAGCTAACCTCCCGCTGAGGACAGCCCAGCACCCTGCAGGAAGGACCAGCGCAGTGGTCTGGGAGCCGGCAGAGCGCAAGAGCCGAGCCAAGCCCAGGTCCACGTGAGCCGAGGTTTTAGCCCCAGGGCGGCAGGGCCAGCAGCTGGGGTGGAGGAACCCCAGAACACCAGGAACTGTGGAGATTCCAGAATTATCAACATAGACTTGCCTAGGACAAAGTAAGAGGTTAGTGTCCTATGGACTTTGGGACCTGTATTTGGGGAATGCGTCAGCTCCCTCCCCTGGGGGCTAGAAGCTGCTGAGGAGACACGCCACTGTGTAGTTTTCAGAGGCATTTCCGGCTCCCAGCCTACAAATCGTGGGGAGATCCAGCGATCAGTCTTGGGGGGTAATCGCTCTTGCTTTAACCTCCCTGGATCTGGATTGTGATCTAGGGTGGAAGTTGTGGGTGGGTTTATAGCTTGCCAGAAACGGAAGTTGCCCCCCACACGTTCGGGACGAAAATTCCTCTATCTGGCCTTAAAGCCATAGTGTGGCAACAAGCCCAAAAGTCAAGCAATTAAGTGGCAACATGCCAAGGCAAAGGAAACAGAAAAATGCAACCCTAGACTCCTATTTTGGGGGCATAGAGCGGGAAAAGGACTGTGAGGTCAGAAGTCCTGCTCCAAAAGCCCCAGGGGAAAACATGAGCGGGTTGCAGGCCATAGAGGACCTTAAGAAGGACTTTAAAAATCAAATAAGAGAAGTGGAGGAAAAATTGGAAAGAGAAATGAGAAGGATGCAGGAAAAGTATGAAATGAGGGTCAACAGCCTGACTGAGGAAAACAACACCTTAAAAAACAGACTAGCTCAAATGGCAAAGGAGGCCCAAAAGGGCAATGAGGAGAAGAATGCCTTAAAAAGTCGAATTTGCCAGATGGAAAAAGAATCTCAAAAGTTCACTGAGGAGATTCATTCCTTCAGAGTTAGACTGGAGCAAATGGAAGCTAATGACTTTATGAGAAATCAAGATGCTGTTAAGCAGATCCAAACAAATGAAAGATTAGAAGGCAATGTGAAATATCTCATGGGAAAAACCACTGACCTGGAAAATAGATCCAGGAGAGACAATTTAAAAATTATTGGACTACCTGAAAGCCATGATCAAAGAAAGAACATAGAAATCACCCTTCAAGAAATTCTCAAGGAAAACTGCCCTGATGTTTTAGATCCAGAGGGCAAAATAGAGGTTGAAAGAATCCAACAATCACCTCCTGAAAAAGATCCCAAAAAGAAAACTCCCAGGAATATTATAGCCAGGTTCCAGAATCCCCAGATCAAGGAGAAAATACTACAAGCAGCCAGGAAGAAACAATTTCAATATTGTGGAAACACAATCAGAATAGCCCAGGACCTGGCAGCTTCTACACTGAGGGATCGAAGGGCATGGAATATGATATTCCAGAGGGCAAAAGAACTGGGAATGAACCCAAGGGTCACCTACCCAGCAAAACTGAGTATTTTGTTTCAGGGGAAAATATGGTCATTCAGTGGAATAGAGGACTTTCAAGCATTCTTGAGGAAAAAACCAGAGTTGAATAGAAAATTTGACATCCAGACACAAGAAGTAAGAGATGCCTGAGAAGGTAATCAGGGAAAAGAAATCAAAAGGAACTTATCAAAGTTGAACTATTTACATCCCTATATGGAAAAGCAATATCTGTGACTGATGATATCTTTCTCACTATGAAAATAATGGATGAAGGGGGTGTGGTCATATGAATACATATGTGAAGGTGTGTGTATATGGTTACAGTTATATATGGATAGAGGGCATAGGTTGAATTTGTTGGGAAGGGAGAATACTCAAGGGATGAAATTATGAGGTGAGAGAGGAAAGTGGCAAGAGGAGATGGGGAGAGACATGGTAGGGTAAACTATCTCATGTAAGGGGAAGTGGGTGCAAAGGAGGGGGAGAATAAGGAAGGCTAAAAAGGCAAAACCACATTCACATTGAATTTGGTTCAGGGAGAAAATGACATACATACTAAATGGGATATCTCAACCTGCAGCAGGATAGGGGGAAGGGGGATGAGAGGAGGGATGATGGATGGGAGGGCATCCTTGGGGTGAGGGGAGGTTGGAAGTACCCACTATAGAAGAGGGACAGGATCATGTAGGGAATGGACCAGGTGGGGGGTGGGATGAGTGGGAGGGAATTATAAGCAGCCTTGTACAATATATCTACTATGATAATGTTTTGCATAGCTAGACATGTACAACATATACTGAATTACTTATCTCCCAAGAAGGAATGGGTGACAAGGGAGGAAGGAAATGGATCTGAAATTCAAGGTCGTAACATTAAATGTTTCAAATATATATATAAATACTATTATTAATACTCTTTTGCCTATAATTGGGAGATAAGATGTGCAGGCATTGGGACACAAAGATTCATCTTCCTCTAATGGAAAAGTCGATGGGGGTATGGGAGAAGGTATGGGAGAGAGCAGATTGGAGGAAGCGATATCTTGTGGGACTGCTATTCTGGGAGGTTGGGTAGGGGAATAATGGGGGGAAAATGATTGTAACTCAAAATCTGGCGGAAATGAATGATGTAAAACAGAAGTTAATAAAGTATTTGTTTAAAAAAAAAAAAAGAAATTGACTTTAGTCCTTGGATTTTTATTTGTTTCCTTTTTAGGTAAAGGGAGTGGGTTCTCTGACCTTGAGAGTTTCATAGGTCGAGAGAGCAAACCTCAGGAATCTAGAAATTAGTATTGGACCTGGCTTTTGTAGCCAGTGCAACACTGATGCCTAAAGGGAGTGACCTTTGGGGTCCCAGCCACACAGAAAGACTAACCACGCAGTCATGCTACATTTAGACAGGAACTTTGTGGAACCCATGCTAAGTAGGAACTGAGCAAAGTTATGAAACTAATTCCCACCCTCAGCTAAGAGACTGAAGCTGTAAAAAGCTAATCAGTGTTGAATGGCTAAATGGAATTGTAGTGCTAATCAAAAGCCCCTAATAATGTATATGTTGTATATATACAATGTATATATGCATATATATGATAATAACATACATGGTGGGGGGAGAGCCTGAACCAGTTGTGGCAGAGAAGAAAGGAACCCCAATCCCTCAAGGTTACCCCCTTGGATAACTGCTGAGAAGATACAGCAGTATGACCCTATGCCAGAGAGTGCCAGAGCATACTCAATGGATAGGTACAATGAATAGGTTCCAGTGTTGTCTCATCCATTAGGATGTGAGCTCCTTGAGGAGACTGACTGTTTTTGTCTCTCTTTATATCTGCAGAGTTTATCATAGTGCCGGGCAGATAAGGAAGCGTTTGTTGACTTCCTGCCTGATGATGCTGTCATATCCCCAAGAGTCAGGGAGCTGGGGTCCAAGATGAAATACATGGTTGATGTCTATATCAGAGCTCATGGTGACTTCACTGAGCTTAATTAAGGATGACTGATTTCCACATGTTCCATCCCTATACTAAACATGTCATTGTTACCATATGTTTCTTTGATAGAGTGATTTTCTTCCACCTGTGAGCCAAAATAAAATGTTGGTTGATCTATTCTTCAGATGAGTACATGAACTTGTCACTGAAAATTTGATTCACTAGCAACCTACCTTAAAAATTGCCATATATTCTGGGAAGATGGCAGAGTATGTCAGAAATTTCCAAGTTCTCCAGATTTCCTCCAAAAACAGGCAGAAAATCTCCACAAAATTAACAAAGAGCAGCAAAAATAAAGGGATGCAACTTAAGAGGACCTCAAAAAAGACTCCAGGGGCTAAGGTTTGATCTGAGTGAAGTGTAAACACCTCTAGGCCAATTTTATTAAATCAACAGACAGTAGGCCCTTGGGGAAGCAAACTAGGCCTGAAGAAATTTCACTTCACAAACTTTCATCTAAAGAACAGCAGATGGGATTGCATGTTATGGCATAGGCAAAGAGGCAGAGGTTTGGGTGGGGAGGCAGAGATGGGGCCCAAGGACCAGGTGAGGGCCTTGCTTTGTGTTGACTTAGAGCACTTCTTCAGGATTAAGTTCAGGACCCAAATCAAGCCTGAGTCTGTGCAGGCCTGACAGGCCATTAGGGATGCTGGTGGCAGTCATTCTGGTCCCTGCAGCAGCTGGGGATGAGCCCTGAGTGGTTTCTGCAGGAGGATCAGAGAGGTGACAGTTGAGGATTTGATGTACTAGCTGCTTTCTAAAATTTGTCCATTGATGATTTCTTGAAATTACTGTGGTGGTGGTGGTGTTGTCTTATAGTTGTTGTTGTTGTTGTTGTTGTTGTTGTTGGGGGTTAAATAGTATTTTATTTTTTCCTACAATTACAAATCAAGAAAAATTTTAGCATTCATTTTTACAAGATTTTAAGTTCCAAATTTTTCTCCTTCCCTCCCCTCCCCTCTTCTGAAAATGGTAGGCAGTTTGATATAGTTTATACATGGGTTATCATATAAAACATATTTCCATATTCATCATGATTCTGGAAGAAGAGACAAACTAAAAGTAAAAAAAAAAGAATAAAGTGAAAAAAATACTTTGATCTGCGGTCAGAGCCCATCAGTTCTTTATCTGGTTATGGATAGCATTTTCCTTCATGAGTCCTTTGTACTTGTCTTGGATCATTGTGTTGTTGAGAAGAGCTAAGTCATTTATAGTTGATCATCACACAATGTTGCTGATACTATGTATAATGTTTTCCTGGTTCTGCTCATTTTACTTTGCATCAATTTGTACAAATCTTTCCAGGTTTTCCTGAAAAGTGCCTGTTCATCATTTCTTATTGTACAATAGGATTTCATTACCTTCGTATACCACAGCTTCTTCAGCCACTCCCCAATTAATGGGCATCCCCTCAATTTCCAATATTTTGCTGCCATGAAAAGGGCTGCTATAAATATTTTTGTACCTGTAGGTCCTGTTCCATTTCTTATGATCTCTTTGAGATACAGTGGTATTGCAGAATCAAAGAATATGCACAATTTGGTTGTCCCTTGGGCATAGCTCCAAATTGCTCTCCAGAATAGTTGGATCAGTTCATGACTCCACCAACAGTGCATTAGTGTTCCAATTTTCCTACATCCTCTCTAACATTTGTTATTTTCCTTTTTTATCATATCAACCAATCTGATTGAGGTGAGGTGGTATTTCAGATTTGTTTTAATTTGCATTTCTCTAATCTGAAGTGATTTAGAGCACTTCTTCATATAGTTATAGATAGTTTTGATTTCTTCTTCTGAAAACTGTCTGTTCATACCCTTTGAGCATTTATCATTTGGGGAATAGTTTGCATTCTCATAACTTTGACTCAGTTCTCTACACATATGAGAAATTAGGCTTTTATCAGATACTTGCTGTTAAAATTCTTTCCCAGCTTTCTGCTTTCCTTCTAATCTTGGTTACATTGGTTTTATTTGTAGAAAAGCTTTTCAATTTAATACCATCAAAATTATTTGTTCTACATTTTGTAATGCTCTCTGTCACTTGTTTGGTCATGAATTCTTCCCCACCTCATAGATCTGACAGGTAGACTATTCCTTGCTCTTCTAATTTGATTGTTTCATTGTCTATAGTAACTCTTAGCAAGATGTAGTTTCCTTCCTTGTCTCTTTTAATTAGGTCTATTTTTGCTTTTACTTTGTCTAAGATCAAGATTGCTACCCCTGCTTTTTTTTACATTCATTGGAACATTCTGCTCCAATATTCTGTTTGTGTCTGCTTCGAGTGTGTTTCTTGTAAGCAACATACTGTAGGATTCTGTTTTTTAATCCACTCTGCTATCCATGTCTGTTTTATGGAAGAGTTCATCCCTTTCACGTTCACTGTTATGATTACTACCTGTCTATTTTCCTCCATCCTCCTCTTCCTCCTGTTTGTCCTCTCTCTCCTTTCACCCTTCCCATATTATCAATGTCTTGCTTCTGTCTACTCCTCCCATATCCCTTCCCTTCTGTCTGTCCCTATCTTTACTTAATCTTCTCTTTACATCATCTTCTCCACTCCTCCTTCCCTGTCAGCTAAGAGATTTCAATATTCATCTGACTGTGTATTATTCCCTCTTTGAGATGAAAGTAAATTCCAGCAATGCCCATCCCCCCCACCTTCCCCTTCACTGTAGTAGGTCTTTCTCACCTCTTCACATGAGATGATTTACCCCATTCTACCTCCCCCTTCCTTCTGCCCCATTGTATTCCTCTTAATCCCTTGTTAATTCCCCTTACACCCGCTCTGTCTGTGTATGTTCCTTCTATCTGTACTGTTAATGATGTAATTTCTAAGAGTTATCATTACCCCATGTGAGGATGTAACAAGTTAGCTCTGTTGAGTCTTTTGTTTTCTCTTCACATTGTGCCTGTTTGTGCTTCTCTTGGGTCTTGATATTGGAGATCAAATTTTGGTTCAGTTCCGGTCTTCTCCTTATGAAGGCTTGAAATCCTACAATTGAGTGATCATTTTTTCTCTTGAAGGACCTGCTGCCTACTTGTGCTGACCAGAAGGGATTCCAGGCTGTGACTGTGGGTGGAAAGGAGAAGACAAGCCCAGTAAGTAGAGGGAGGAAGAACATTTTCAGGTAAGCATGTCTGCGACTTAGGGACATTTAAGAAAGGAGCCCCTAAGATTGAACCCCTGGACAGAATTCAGAAAGCAACAATTAAAAGGACCTGAGGCTTAGGACAACATTACCCACGACTCAGGTTTAAAACTTGATAATAATGACACTAAGAGGATGAAAATAAAATACGACAAATGAAAAATTAGAACTAGCAAAAAAAGGAAAAAGAACTCAGCAACTGATAACTAATATGGTGTAAAAGAAGATCTGGGTTAATATTCGGAGGAATATAGTGAGGTTAAGAAAAAGCCACTCCTACCCCAAAGAGTAATGTCAATTGGTGACATCGTGGAGGGTTGGTTATGTTAGAACTTTACTCTCATCTGGGATGAAAAGGGAAAAATGTGCACATCTGGAAGGATGTTGAAGTCTTCTGCACTAGTAGAGAGGGGAGAAAACTGGAGGACAGAGGAGGGACTTTTAAAAAGGTATATATAGATTAAGACTTAGGAGGATGTGGGGAGAAGAGGGTGACTCTTAGAAGGGTAAGGAGAGAAGATAAGGTAACAGGGATTGAGTCAAAAGAGAGGCTGAGAAGGAAAATAGTAAAAATAGGATGGAGGGAAATTCACAAATAATTAGAACGCTGTCAAATCTATAAGAATACAAGACCTTTCCCAATTGACAAATGGTAAAAGGATATGAACAGGCAATTTTCCAATGAAGAAATTGAAAGAATTTATAGTCATATAAAAATGCTCTGGCTCATTATTGATTAGAGAAATGCAGATTAAAACAACCTTGAGATATCATTTTATACCTAGCAGATTGGCTAAAATGATAGAAGGGGAAAGTGACAAATGTTGGAAGGGATGTGGAAAAAATGGACATATTTATTGTCTGTGGAAGTATAAGACGATTCAACCATTTTGGAGAGTAATGTGGAATTATTTGCCCAAAGAATTATTGAACTATCTATGCCCTTTGACCCAGAAATACTACTATTAGGTCAATTTCCAAAGATCACTAGGAAAAAGGAAAATAACCTCTATGTTCTAAAATGTTTATAGCAGCTCCCTTGAGGTAGGAAAGAACTGGAAATTGTAGGGGTATCAATCAATTGGGGAATGACTGAGCAAATTGTAGAATGTGATTGTGATGGAATACTACTGTGCTATAAGAAATGATGAGCTCAATGATCTCAGAAAACCATGGAAAGACTTGCATGAAATAATGAAGGGTGGAATGAGCAGTATTAAGAGAACATTGTATATACTATAATAGCAATATTGTTTTAGGAAGGATTTTGAGCCAATAAGTTATTTTGACTATTGAAAATACCCAAATTAACTATAAAGGCCATATGAAGAAAAATACTTTCTGCATTCATAGAGAGAACTCATAAATAGAAGTATGTATAAAATAATTTTACATAAATGCTTATACATGTGCATATGTGTATATGTATATATGTGTGTACATACATGTGATACATATATGTACATATATACACCTATTTATGTCTAGTGGTAGCCATCACTAGGGTAGGTAGAGAGAAGAAAAAAATTACATGATAATTTTGTTGTATATTTGAAAGGAATAGCAAATTGTATGTAGTAGATTTACAATTTCATGTATGATCTTTTTATCGTACCATATTATGGAAATGTTTGTTTTATCCCATGAATTAAAAATGAACTTTTTAAAAAGTTGCCAAATGATTGGTAGTTTCTGTTTCTTCAAAACTGTTCGGTTTAGTCCTCTTCCCTCAATATTGTGATGGTTCAGAGTAGACCTTACCTAGCCCAGATTCTTTGGAAGTTGTATGTGAAGTTAATCCTTTGCTTTCTTTTGTCCTCTGCTTAAGTTCTGAGAGGAGATAACTTAGAAAAAGCCTGGAAAGAGGATCAGAAGAGAGGAAGCTCAAGGGAGATAAGTAAAGACAGCCTTTGTATTTATGACTAGGTTGCACTACAAACCTTTTCACCAGGCATAATGGAGATAAAGATTTAGAACAGGTCATAGGATCATAAATTTAGAGTAAGAAGGGACCTTAGAGATAATCTAGTCCATCCAACTCATTAAACAGAAGAAAAGCCTGAGGTCCAGAGATATCAACTGACTTGCCCTAAGTCACGTAAGTAGAGTCTGCCTATAGTTCAACCCCAGGACTGCAAATCCAGACCTTTCCAATATACTATATTTCCTCTCCATATTCCATCCTATCATAGAGATTGACCTACCCTTGTGTGGAATCTCTTAGGCACCTGGGCATGATGGATAGAGTGAAGAAAGGAAGAAAAATAAGGTAATTCAAGAACTTGGAGTACCTTGTTCTCTGACCCATCCATACACTCAAAAAAAAAAAATAAATAAACAGAATGAAAAACTCTCTTTACACCAAAAATGGTTCTTTAATAATAATACTACCTCCCACTCAAGAATCCCTCTTCTATAGTTTTGTTTACTCTTGTAATTTTCCTTTGAAGTCATTAATGAGCAGTTGCCATTGCCATTTGCCAGAGATATGAAATAAAGAAATTATACAATATGTTAAATGTAAACTAGTCACGAGCTTGATCTTTAACCCAGTTCTCCTGTTCTTTCCTTTACTGTCATAACAAAATTGTTAAATGGACAGTGCTAGGCAGGACCCTGCAGAGCGAACTTTAGAGAGACCAACTCCATAAGACCACAATGTTATTTTTAGATTACATACTTACCTGTCCTGACATTTGACCATTGACACTCTGGATAAACTTCAAGGTAGCACCAAACAACAATTGAATGCCAAATGACAGGTGCAAACCAGTTGCTGGAAATGTTTAAGTGACAGAACCAGCCAATAAGTTTGAGTAGTCATGTAGATTCAGGCATAGTCCTTGCCCTGGAAGTGTTCATACACTAGTGCAGATGCTTCATTATTTCTGGCTTGAAGGAAACAGTGGGGATAGAGAACTCCAGAAACTACATAAGTCTCCAGAACAGCATGAGCTAAACTAAGATGAAGTCACAGAGTGAAGGGAGGACATGGGATAGATGAATGAAATGGTGAGTTGCTTTGTGTCCTCCCAGAGGGCTCAGTCCAACTCTCTGTGTGCTAGAGAATGCTATGTGACTCAGAAAATCAGTTACAGTTTTTGTTTTGCTTTGTTTTGTTTTTTCACAGCAAGACATGGAAACCCACTGGGTAGTATTTGAAGGAACTGAATTCACATTTTGGTAATTTATTGAATACTAGCTGAGCTGGAATCTGCCTGTTATGCACTTGTGACACCCAACGTCTCTCAGTACCAATTCTATCTATTAGAAGGTACTGCCAGTAAGAGGCAAGAGTTATGGAGGGAGGGAGGAGAGTAATGCTTATTTGTTGATGCCAAATAATTGAGCTTTCTCACCCAAGTTATCAGAATATGAATCAGAAATCAAATTCTAATTACCTTCTTATTCTGAAGTTGTTTAGATCAGGTCCCAATAATGAGATTTAGTTTAGTGTTTTGGATAAAAACAAATGTTTTCACCACTGAGAGGTCTTTTGCTGTTGGTACTCCATGTTGTTATCTAATCAATGCATGAGCAAACATTTATTAAGCATGAGCATTATAGAAGGCGCTATGCTAGGTACTGGGAATACATACACCTAAAAATAGAGACAAAATATATGCATAATTGGCACAAGTTAATGCAGGGAACATGATCAGCTTAAGGAGATCAGGAAAGGTGTCATGTAGGAGGTAGCATTTGAGACAAGCTTTGAAGGGAAGTAGATATTTCAACAGGCAGAAAGGAGAACAGAAAATATTCCAGGTATTGGAGATATAAGACAGTTCTTATTTAATGAGTGTTTGTTATGCATTCATTCAGTTGTGTCTAACTCTTCATGACACCATGGACCATAGCATGCTAGGCCCTTCTGTCCTCCACCATCTCCCAGTGACAGTATCTATCCATCTCATCCTCTGCCATCCCTTCTCCTTTTGCCTTCAATCTTTCCCAACATCAGAATTTTTTCCAATGACTCCTGTCTTCTCATTACATGGCCAAAGTATTTAAATTTCAGCTTTAATATTTGTCTGAGTAGTCTGGATTAATTTCTTTATGTATTAACTAATTTGATCTCCTTGTTGTTCAAGGAACTCTCCAAGTCTTCTCCAGCACCACAATTCAAAAGCATTTGATTACTTGTTCTGATTCAGCCCTAAGGCATACCATTCTAGACTGTTTGGAGCTAGAAGTACCACCAGCAACCCAGCAGAGATCACAGAAACCGATTGAGGTAGATCATGGTGGTTTTTAAAGACCAAAAAGTAACCTAAACATATATAATTTTAGATCTGGAAAGAACTTTCATGATTTAATGGTGATCTACTCCCAAGGACTTTAATCAGTATATACGTGAACTTCTGTATTTGTATAGATGGCATATGTCATATATAACTAGTTAATGTGTAATATAAAACATACAATATAATCTGTGGCATAGATGAAATATTTAAAGCATTTGTGTTTCTTACTGGCATATATGTATTCTAATGCACATTTTGTTATGTACGACATCTGTTCATATGCAACAATGTGTATATAGTGTCAACAGAATTTTACTGAGCCAGTCTCTAACCTAGAAATGATGAAACAGAGCAGACCAGAGACAAAGTGCCAGTAGTCAAGTAGCAGTTTAATTGATTATTTTCATTATGAGGAACAGATTTGCAGATGAGGAATTCTGGTCAGAATTCTACCTTGCTGTAGTGAAGGCAGAAATTATAAACATAATTACAAGTAGGAAGGGACAGGGGAAGATGGATTGCAAACAAGTGTTTCCAGGGTCTGAGTGGTTTCCCACAACAAGCCTACTAGGCCACAATGCAGGTGTTCTTGAGAGTTCTGTGGGAATAGTATTGTTTCAAGTCCTTGGGGGTCATTACTTGGTAGGTCACAGGACTGGAGTTCTGTGATGTGAACAGGTTCCACAATCTTTTATTTGCTTTACTTAAAGTACACAGGCACAAAAATGCATTGATCATGAGAGCACTGTCTAGGGTTTAATTGATTATTTCAAGTTGCATCGTAAGCTTCTGACTCATAAGCCAGAGGAGGCAGTTCTGAGAAATCTAAATTTTTAGTATATTCATTACACGTATCATATGGACTAATGTGGAAATCATAATTCCCTTCACAACAGTGTGAGTCCACATGTGACACACATGTATCATACACGATGCATTGTGGTAACATATCAACAGTGTATCTAGTCCCGTTTACCACATATGTGTTCATGTGATTCATGTATGTTCACATGTATGAACAATTTCCTTTATATTGAAATATAGGTAGTCAAATATGTATATAGTTAGTAAGTGTATTTCAATCAATCAGATTTTTTTAAGTGCCTACTATGTGCCAGGTACTTTGTTCAATGTTGGCATACAAAAAGAGTCAAAAAACAGTCCCTGCCCTCAAGGAGCTTACAATTTAATAGAGGAGACAACATACAAATAAATATATACAAAGCAAGCTATATACAAGATAAATGAAGGAGGGAAGATTAACAAAGGCTTTGTATAAAAGATGGCATTTTAGTTGGGATGGCATTTAAATGAAGCCAGGAAAGTCAGTAGGCAGAGTTGAGGAGAGGACATTCCAGGCATGGGGAAGAGTCAAAGAAAATGCCCAGAGCCAAGAGATGGAAGGTCTTGTTCATGGAATAGTCAGGAGACCAGTATCACTTCATCAAATAGTATGTGTTAGGGAGTAAGAAGATTGGAAAGGTGGGAGGGGGCCAGATATGAAGCTCTTTGAATAACCAACAGCACATTTCATATTTGATCCTGGAGGCAATAGGGAGTCACTGGACTTTCCTTGGTAAGTTTATGTGTTTTATTTATTAAAGTTATTATTATTTATTAAAACATTTTTGAGAAGGTTACATAGACTTCACCATACTATCAAAGTGGTCCATGACCAAAAACAAAAACACGTTAAGAACCCCTTATATAAGTCTAGTGCCCCCATTTTACAGATGAAAAAACTGAGGCTAGGACAGATTAAATGACACCCTAGGTCTCACAGCTAAGTTGGGTGCAGAACTCTTGACTCTCACTCCAGTTACTGTCTTACTTTGGCAAACAGCCTCTATATTTAGTAGGAGTTAATGTTTGTGATTGTTGTGTAGTAAAAGCAACTCCTCTGTTCAGCTTTTTGTTTTTAAGTTCTTCATAATCTTGGCCTAGTCTGGCTTTCCAGGCTTATTATATATTATTTTCATGCAATGTGTGTTCCAAACTGGTCTGATATTCCCCATGCCTGGAATATACTCCTTCCTCATCTCTACCTTTTAGAATCCCCAGCTTTTGTCAAAGTTCAGCACACCTTAGGGAGCCACCTCTTGGAGTCAGTCAGTCAATCAACTAGCATTTATCAAGTACTGACTGTGCCAGGAACTGGACTATTCTCTGAGACCTGTCCAAAGTCTCCCAGTTGCTAGTGCCTTTCCACTTCCCACAGAAATTTCTTATGCCTGCTTTACATACTTACATTAATTTATAGATTAAATATATTATATATCGATATATAACATATCATATCTGTAATATATAAAATATTATATATAATAATATACTAACAAAATATATTGCATCTAGTATGTGTAATATATAAATATATAACATTACTATATAATATTTATAGTAATATCACAATGGTACATATTTATATTTATATAATATATTGTATCAATATGTTTATGTTTATAAAATCAACATGGTAATATATTATAGTGCTACAATATAAATTTATATTAATGTAATATAGCAATATATTCTATTATTGTGATATATAATATATTTATATTACTATAACTGATATAATTATATATAAGTTTAATAATATAGCAATATATTTATGTTAGTGCAATTAATATAATAATATAGTGTTTATAGTGATGTGATAAATACTGTAGTATAATATGATATTTGTATTAATATGATTGCTATAGTAATATAATATTTATATTAATATAATCAATACAGTAATTATATTATAAATGTACATATGTATTTGTATATGTATGCATATGTCTTTATATTATAAACAAATTTATTATAAATGTAATCAATCTAGTGATATGTAATATTTATGTTCCTTTTTCTAAGTGCATGTTGTTTTTCCCTGATAGGATGTAAGCAGCTTATGAATAAAAACAATTTCCCTTCTTTCTTTGTATCCCCAGTACATAGTGCCTGGAACAAAATAATAATTATTCATTAATGAGTAACAATGATTAATTAATTAACACTTTTTGAGTTGTACTAAGTTAAATCACTTTCTTGGTGTTTCCCTCTGATTTGGGACTGGCAGAGTTTGGCTGAAGTTTCTTCATGATTAAACTTTCAAGCTACTTCTCAAAAAAGTCTCCATATTATTTAAAAAGTTAACATTTACATCCTTTCAATCTCATTGTGTGCAGTATATTACCATGTAATCAAATTAATTTTAAAGTTTTCTGCCCGCTGGCCCTCTCCTATCTCTCCTGACTCTTAACATATTAGTTCCCCTCATCTTAAAAAGGGAGAAACCAAAGACCGAAGAGAAGAAATGATTTGCTCATTGTCACAAAAGGATAAAGAAGTCAAACCACAATCTGAAGTAAAATCCAGTGACTCTACTCTGCATCTGAGGCTCCTTCTACCAGGCCCCACTGCCTTTTGGGCCTCACCATTTGGTCGTCTCCTCTGTGTCCTACGTGGCTACTTTTCACGGTTTCTTTCCCATGACCTCATGCCTAACAGCCACTGCTACTACCTTGTTCCACTCATGATTAAACCACATGAAGAAGTTGCTAATAGGAGTTTTTTAAATGACAAAGAGCTGAAGAGCTCTTAGGAAGCTTCCCAGGCAACAAACCATAAGAAAGACTTGCAAGGTTCCAATGGAGAAGCTGGACCAGGGACTCATTAATTTGATGACAGATTATGTTTTTTTAAAAAAACGAGTTTTATATGGCATTTAAAAATCTTTGTTATTTTTGTTAGTAGTAATAGTATCATGGATTTTAATTATAATAATAATAGCTAGTATTTTATAATGGGCAGTTAGATGGTACAGTGTATAGAGCACCAGACCTAAATTCAAAAAGACCTAAATTCAAAGCTGACCTCAGACACTTCCTATCACTGTGACCCTGTACAGGTTACTTAACCTTGCTTGCCTCAGTTTCCTCATATGTTAAAATGATTTGGAAAAGGAAACAGTAAACCACTCAAGTATCTTTGCCAAGAAGTCCTCAAGTGGAATCAAAAGGACCCAGACATGGCTGAAATGACCAAACAATTTATATAACACTTTAAAGTTACATATGTTATGTCATCTAATCCTCACAATAACCCTGAGGTAGGTGTTTTTATTATGCGCATTTTGTAGGTGGGGAAATTGAAAAGAGGATAAGAGATTTGTCTAATGTCACACAGCTGGAAAGTCTCTGAGGTAATATATGAAATAAGGTCTTCCAAACTCCAAGACCAATGCTCTATCCATCACATAACCTAAACTTCCTCCATTTAAAAGTGGAAGGGATCTTTCAGGTCATTTAGTTCTATCTCTCACTTTATAGATGAAAAAAACAAGGTCAAAAGAGGTGATAAGTTGTGGTTTACTTCCCAAGGTCTCATAATTCATTAAATGGTAGGCTTAGTATTTGAACTCAAGGTCTTCTGACTCCAAATCCCAACTACTGCACTGGACTAGTAACATAGAAACATAATATTTTAAATCTATATTCAGTCTTCCATTCCAAGATTTCAAAACTTCCTCTGTCCCATTGAGGCAGATTCTCAATCTTTCCATTTGGCAATTAACATTGCAAGGAATAAGTGTGACTTTCCCTGAAAGGTATTAGCCTGAGCCTGGTCTTGGGTCATTGAACTCAGTCGGGGAGATTTGAGTTCTAGTCCCAATTCTAGTCCCAATTATTCAAATCAATTCAACTCTCTGAGCTCTAGTATCTCAGTGAATTGAGCTAGATGACCTCTGACGTCTCACTGTGCATGCGGAAGGTGGGAGTAATTCCATTTTAAAACCTTCAGAGAGTCATTTTCACCCTTGTCCCTTATTTTGAAACTGCTTTTTCAGAGGACTCCCATTTGTGTCTACCTTAGTGGTAAATTGTTTTAGCATGGTAATATGCTCAGATCAATTGCTGGCGGCAGTAATGTTAGTATCAATCACGTCCAAACTCAGAATAGCTGAGAGACAAATGAGTTCTTCTTCCCTCTCCCTCCCCTTTCCTTCTTTTAGCCTGGTACAGTTTGCTCATCTGAAGGCTGTGTTTGGTACACTGTAATTTCCAGGGAAGACTGAAAGGCCTATTTGTTAGACATTGGGAATCATTTCAACTTGGCTGGCCTGTGGAGAAGTGGAGTAGATGATTGCAATGAACCAGGGTCAACATCATTAGCAAACACCCCTCTATTGACCGCTCCAGGCTGCTCCATTTCTGTGGCAGCTCTACTGGCCTCTTTGTTGTTCAATGTGATTAAATGAAGGCTTGAGTTGCTTGGTGGCTTCCAGGTGTCTGGACCCTCTGACTGGTTTTATCTTAACTGACCCCAAGCTTTCCTTCTTTACCTTTTTCCTCTCTGTGCTTCTTGAAAGTGTTCTCCATGTTCACCACTTTTATTACTTTTGAGATATTTTGGCCACATCATCTACATCCATCTGTCTCTTCGGAAAATTCCAAGTGTGGATTTGATTATATTACATAAAGTATAAGGTGCCCTCTATACTACATAGCAAACTGCTTGAGGACAAGGACTGTGCTTTATTTGTCTTTTTAATCTTTCCCAGTTCTTTATATAGTGTCCAACACAATGTTGGTTGAATAAATTAATCAATAAATTAGTGATTGAATGTTTTAGATTTACAATAAGGAAGAAATACATTGTGGGTGTTGTACATAGATAGATATGCTTCTCTTTAAGTCAGGGCCTGGTTTCTTCATGTTGGCTATATGGTCCTTTAACAATTAAATACCCATACATCCTTCATTTCTCCATCAGATATGGTCCCTTCTCAGAATCTGCTCGAGTGGAGTATACACATGCTTTATGTTCTCTTCCATCGTCCTTGATGCACCAATCCAGCCTTCTCTCATCATCTTGAAGATGGTAACATTTAGAATAAGATATGAGTATTACAGCAACATAGGCCCCAAATGCTTTCAGATAGATGTTTGCTAATTCCTAAAGTATCCGTTTATTAAATCTTTTGATTCATACAATAATTAGGATTTTATTATTATCCTCCATTAAGGTTAAACTTAATCTGAAACATAAGGTTAAACTTAATCTGAAATGTCTGGAAGCAGTTACAGCATAATGGTTCTTGACAAATTGTTGTAGTCAAAGACCCAAGATAATATTCTTTATGTATTCGTCAGTTCTTGCCAAGAAAACTAACCATTTCTCCCCTTTTGTCTCTTAGGAAAGAGGAGAGGAGAAAAAAGAAGGGCACCTCGAAAAGCAACATCATCATCAAAAATATAGCATGGACTTTACTAAAAGTTGATATAATTTTGTCATCTTGTATAAAACTAAGGACAATATTCATTCTCCCTTGAGAGGGAATGAATAATTAAGATGTATTGTGCTAACTGAAATTTACATCATATTAGCCCTCAAATTCTACTTCATATACTGGTAGCCATGAAATTTTTTGATCACTTATCTCTATCAGTACATCTCCTATTTATACATACATACATATAGATATAGATATGTGTACATATATATCTTGTATTCTTATAGCACTGTTCTAATATGGAATGTATATTTTAAAGACAAAATACAAAGTGAGAAAAATGATATGTAAATGAAATAGATCTATTTAATTGTTTATTTACTAACAGTATAAAACCCTTTTGTTTTTGCTAAAATATTATTGATAATATTTCTGGTGAACAGTTACCAGTGAAATGAATAGGCTTCATTTTTTAAAATCCTTATTCTGGAGTGGGAGTAGGACAGACTTATAAATAATCATTTATTTATAATTAATTATTCAATTAATCTGATCACTGTAACTAGGTGAAATTAGAAGACTTTCATTGAAAGATATACAATATAGTAGTCAATCAATCAACATTTATTAAGCACCCACTATGTGCCAGGCACTGTGCTAAGTACTGGGGATACAAAAGAGACGAAAGACAGTCTCTGTTTTCAAGGAGCTTACCATCTAATAGGGGAGACAGCTTGAAAACAAATACAAAGCAGCTGCATACAAGATAAATAGGAAATAATTAACAGGGGAAAGGCACTAGAATTTAGACAGATGGGGAAGGTTTCCTATAAACGATGGAAGGTCAGTGGTCTGAGCAGAGGAGAGAGAACATTCCACACATAGGGGAAAGCCAGAGAAAATGCCAGAAGCCAAAAGATGGAGTCTTGTTCATGGAATAGCTAGGAGACCAATGTTACTTGATTGAAAAGCATGTCTGAGAAAGTAAGATATAAGAAGACAGGAAAAGTAGGTGAGGAATAGGTTATGAAGGATTTTGAATGCCAGACAAAGCATTTTGTATTTGATCCTGGGGGAAATAGTGAGTTTATTGAGTGGGGGAGAGGAGAGATGGTGAGAGGTAACATGGTCAGTACAGTAGACCCTAATAGTCAATCAACATGACAAGTTTTTTATTTTCTTTTGCTTTTTAGCTGAAGTCATTTCTCTGTATTTATCACATAGTTCCAAAGTAAAAACAAGAAGCGACATTCTTTTATTTCAACTAAGCAGAAAGATACACACATGTGTGTATGTATGTGCATATGTACATATACATATATTCATCTTTATATGGTTCCACTTAATGGATGACATTATAACTTGATTTCCTATTCATGCTTGGATATTGTAGTTTCACTTTTTTATGGCATCAAGAATACCAGTTGAACCTGAAAATAGATTGAAGATACAAGAGGAGGCACCTTCCTTCTACTTCTTTGCCAAAGTAGAGGACTATGGGTATGTGTAGTGGCAAGCACAGAAGTAGTTCACACCTTGTTTCAGCTATTGAATTAATACCTTGTTTCAGTCTGTTAAGAAACAGAATATGTGAACTCCACAACTTGTGAACTCCTGGGGAGGAGCTAATGACTATATAAGGAGAGCCCCAGGAGTAGAGACAACAGGAGCTGAAATGAGGACTTTTGTGGTGGCAGAGTCAAGAAGGAGAAAACTTGTGATTTCCTGGAACTGTGTTTGCCTGCTCTTTCTGTGTTGATGGTTGTTTGTGATACTTTGTACAGAACCCTGGGACTTTATTGGAAGCCCTGAAAGAGTATTTTCTGGTTGTATGTTTACAGAGGTCCTGGAGGAGGGTTTTGGAGGTCCTGGGACTTTACTGATGATTTTTGCTGACCTCTTGGACCTTGTTTGTGGGTCAGTGTTGATTTCTATGTTGATGATTTGTGTTGAGTTCTCAGACCTTGTTGGTGGGTCTGAGTTGCTTTCACAGGCAGATAGTAAATTGATGATGGTGCCAGCAATGTGTATGGATATTATTGTGGTTCCGTTAAGGTTTGTCTTCCCAGAAATAGGAACTGTGAAGGACTTGAGGTGGACAGGACACTGTGAACTTCAATATGGAATGGGAACTGGACAAAGAACTGGACAAGGAGCTGGACAAGGAACTGGGAGCCGCCTGTCTTTGAACCCAGGTGACAGTTGGATCTGGGACCATGGAAGAGGAACTATGGAAACTGAGAGCCAACTTCAAGTCAAGTTGAAAGAAGACTTTACTTGGATATTGTGTACTGACTGAGAGGATTGTGATTTACTTGGGATCTAGGGGTGGATGACCTGTGTATTTTCAACTATCCCTTAAGAGGTTACTGAGTAGTGACTGATGACTGAGTAGTGACTGATGACTGAATAGTGACTGATTTGTAACTTAGTGTACCCCATGAGTGGATAACTTTGACTATTGTATTTTGTGATACAAAATAATGTATTTTGTGATACAAAAGGCAAGCCTCCTTAAGGATGATTGAATGATTTACTAAATGATTGTACTTTGTTGAAAACTATTGTGACTACTTTGGTGAAAACTATGTGGCCATTTTAGTGATAAGACATTGTGAATGCTGTACCTTGATTCTCTGTGAATGTTTTGCTCTGATTTGTTATGGAATAAATAGAGTGTTTGCTATACTGTGTAATCAGAACTTTAAAGGCTATTCACGGTAGCATTCTTCTGGAAAGCTGCTTGTGCGTGGCTTTACAGTGTGAAACATTGAATGCCATGCCAGACTCTTTTGATGTGTTGTTTAATTTTGCTGAACTGTTTTGTTGTTGTCCTCGTTTGTTTTTCTGTTTCTAGGGGATTCTTCTCTGGGAGGGAGGAAATGAGAGGCATATTGGCAGGGAAAAGGTGATGCAAAAACAAAAGGTGTCAATGTATTTTTTTTAAAAACCCTTAACAATCTGGCTGTAATCTGTCATTCTAGTTTAATTATACATAACTTACACTCACACTCTATACATTCTAGCCACATTGCCTTTCTTACTATTCACTGTATACAATACTCCATCTACCACCTTTGTGCCTAAGGATTGACTGATTCTCATATGAAGAATATATATCTCTGCCCCTTTAGAAGCACTATCAAGATTTGGTGAACCATCATCTCCCACAAGAGCTTTTTTTTTTCAATTTCTACCTTTGTTAGTGCCTGCCTCATAAATTACTTAAGCAGCTAGTAGCAATGTGAATAAAGCATTGAAGCTGGAGTCGGGCAAACCTGACACAAATATGTCCAGCTCAAATATGACTTATATACTAACTTTGTAAACCTAAACAAGAGGCTTTGCCTCTATCTGCCTCAGTTTCCTCAACTGCAAAATAGGAATAATAATCACACCTATCTGCCAGGGTTGTTGTAGGATCAAATGACATAATATTTGTCAAGATTTAGCACAGTGCGTAGTACACACTTAATAAATGCTTTATAAATAGATACATACATATATGTCTGTATATAATTATATGTATACACATATACATACATATATATGTGTGTGTATGTGTGTGTGTATTTATATTTATATATTGCATCTGCCAGTACAGGGTAAGGTCCCCGAGGGCAAGGATGTCTCATTTTTGACTTTATATCTTCATCACATAGCATAATGCCAGCCACATAATAAATATTTAATAAATGTTTGCTAAACTGATTGGATTTTTTTATCACTTAGTAGGACCATTTGCACTTAGCAGACTAAGACAATAAGTTGAATTCAAATGTTAGGACCTGGTGAAAGTCACCCGCAGGAACAGAAATAGTCATAAGTTTTTTGCTTGGAGGCCTGTGCTCATCTTCCATTTCAGTTGAATAGATAGTTTATTTTTCATTCTCAGTGCAGGCTGAACCTTGCTTTCCCTACTTACAATCTAAACATTGTGGTTTGAGGCTGCTTCCAAACATACTGCACTTAATTGGCTATTCTTTTTTTAAAAAATTATGACCATGGGGACACCCACTCTGGCTCATAAGGCTGCTGGAAGGGTGATTCATTCTTTCTATGGAAGAAAATTAGATTATTACAATGTTCAGTCACCAACATTTCTGAATAACATTCTTCAGAAGCACCAAAATTAACCATTTGAAACTATTTTCCAACAGCCCTACTACCAGTACCCCCAAAAGAAGTCTTTAATAAAAAAAATGTATTGTCTATTTATGTTGGGTGCTAGCTTGGCAGGCCAAATCATAGTTGTAAAAAAGGGAATATAAAACATGAAGTTTGTAAATCTTGAAAGAAGGACCGGGACGTTCATTATTGAAAGTTCTATTTGATCTAAGATGTTTAATAATTATAGGGCACTAAATGGCATAGTAGATAGTCTGATAGACTTGGATTCAGGAAGACTTAAGTTCAAATCCTGTTTCACACATTTACTTAGCTATACGATCCTGGGCAAATAATTTTACCTCTGCTAGCTTCAGTTTCCTCATCTGTAAAATGGGGATATTAATAGCACCAATTAAACCATCTTGTTATGAGCATTACATGAGATCAAATATATAAAGCACATTGTAAGCCTTAAAGTTCTATGTAAATGTCAGTCATTATTGTTATTAGCATCAGCAATTATTACAGGATTTTAGAGTTGAAAAGGACCTTAGCCAAGATAAAGAAACTAAGTCTGAGAGGAGTGAAGGGATTTGACCAAGATCATATAGCTAGAGTGCCATTATAAGAGTCTTGACTCTTGACTACTAGGTCCACAGTTTTTAAATGATGCTATGCTATCCTCTCAAACTAGATTTTTTTTCACTTTCTAAGTGAATGGTGGGGACTATTTATCTAATTATGGTGTTCCTAAGCCTCTTTTTAGAATTACATTCTCTTTTCATTGTTTAATAATAATCAACAATCACAAACATGTCTACACACAAAAAATAAGAGGCTTATGTAAGAAGCTGAACTTCTATGCATAATGTTTTTAAGTGAGCATATGCTTACGTACAAATATAGAAAATTTAATAAGGTAATAAAACTTCTGTTCTGTTTGTGTCCTTCTCCATCACACATTTATCCCCCTCATCCACATTTTAAAATAATCTTTTTTTCTGATTTTGTTGTTCTTTATTTTATATATCTATCACTACTGGCTAATCTACCACTCCCTTTACACCCCATTAGAAGCACTCCCTTATAACAAATGTGTATAGTTCAGTAAAACAATTCAGTACATTGGCCATGCCTAAGAACTCATCTGTAGCCTGTTACTTCTTTTTCAAATGTAGGAGGTATGTTTCATTAGCAATGAAGTCACTAGCATTTGCTGCTGCCATCAGTTTTGAATTCTTTCAAAAAATTTTCCTCCATTTTTGTAATCTTTATTTATTTTTAGTTTTCACCATTCATTTCCACAAGATTTTGAGGTACAAATTTTCTCCATATCTTTCCCCTACCCCCACCCTGAGATAGTGAGCCTACTGAACTCCCCTTCCCCCAATCTGCTCTCTCTTATATTCTCCCCCACCAACTTTTAAGTAGGGCAGGTTGGATTTCTATACCCCAGTGCCTGCATTATCTTATTTCCCAATTGCATGTAAAAAGCCAATTTTTTTTAGCATTTGTTTTTAAAACTTTGATTTCCAGATTCTTTCCTTTTTTCCTCCTCACCTACCCCCACTGGGAAGACAAGCAATTCAATACAGGCTGTACATGTGTAGTTATGCAAAATGTTTCCATAGTAGTTATATTGTGAGAGACTATTTCCCTCCATCCTATCCCACCCCCCACTTATCCTATTTTCTACTTTGACCCTGTTCCTTTTCAAAAGTGTTTGCTTCTATCCTCCCACCCAATCTGCCCTCCCTTCTATCATCCACTCTCTTATCCCCTTTCCCCCTACTTTCCTGTAGGGTAAGATACCCACTTGAGTGTGTATGTTATTCCCTTCTTAAGCCAAATTCAATAACAGTAAGGTTGACCCATTCCCTTTCACCTTCCTGCTCTTCCCCTACATTGTAATAGTTTTCTCTTGCCTCTTTTATGTGAGATAATTTACCCTATTCTATCCCTGCCCTTCTTCTCCCATTATATTCCTCTCTCACCTCTTAATTTTATTTTTAGATATCATCCCTTCCTATTCAACTGATCCTGTGCCTTCTGTCTATGTATACATGTACACACATATACACACACACTCACATATGTATTTATACACACATATACCCGTCCTATACATATATATGTATGTGTTACATATATATACATATATATTCCCTTCAACTACTCTCATACTGAGAAAAGTCTCATGAGTTACAATTATCATTTTTCCATGTAGGAATGTAAATAGTTCAACTTTAATAAGATCCCAATGATTTCTTTTTCCTGTTTAACCTTCTCATGCTTCTCTTGATTCTTGTATTTGAAGGTCAAATTTTCTGGCATTTTCAACAAGAATACTTGAAAGTCCTCTATTTCAGGGGCGGCTAGGTGGCACAGGGAGTAGAGCGCCGGCCCTGGAGTCAGAAGGATCTGAATTCAGATCCGGCCTCAGACACTTAACGCACACACAAACAAAAACCTAGCCGTGTGACCTTGGGCTAGTTACTTAACCCCAATTGCCCTCCAAAAAGCAAAAAAAAAAAAAAAAAAAGTCCTCTATTTCACTGAATGACCATATTTTTCCCTGGAGCATTATACTAAGTTTTGCTGGGTAGGTGATTCTTGGTTTTAATCCTAGCTGCTTTGATCTCTGGAATATTGTATTCCAAGCACTTAGATCCCTTAATGTTGAAGCTGCTAAATCTTGTGTTATCCTGATCATGTTTCCACAATACTCAAAGTGTTTCTTCCTAACATTGTAATATATTCTCCTTGACCTGGGAACTCGGGAACTTGGCTATGATATTCTTAGGAGTTTTCTTTTTGGGGTCTTTTTCAAGAGGTGATTGGTGAATTCTTTCAATTTCTAATTTGCCCTCTGGTTGTAGAATATCAGGGAAATTTTCCTTGAGAATTTCTTGAAGGATGATTTCTAGGCTCTTTTTTATGAACATTTTAAATTATCTCTCCTGGATCTATTTTCCAGGTCAGTAGTTTTTCCAACGAGATATTTCATATTGCCTTCTATTTCTTCATTTGTTTGGATCTGTTTTATGATACCGTGACTTCACATAAAGTCACTAGCTTCCATTTTCTCCAATCTAATTTTGAAGGAATTATTCTCTTCAGTGAGTTTTTGAAATTCCTTTTCTATCTGGGCAATTCAGCTTTTTAAGGCATTCTTCTCCTCATTGGCTTTTTGGACCTCTTTTGCCATTTGAGTTAGTCTATTTTTAAGGTGTTATTTTCTTCAGTGTTTTGGGGAGTCTCCTTTAGCAGGCTGTTGACTCACTTTTCATGAATTTTGTATCATTCTTGTTTCTCTTCCCAATTTTTCCTCCATTCCTCTTACTTGACTTTCAAAATCCTTCTTGAGATCCTTCAGGGCCTGTAACCAATTCATATTTTTCTTGGAAGCTTTTGATGCAGGAGTTTTGACTTCTTCTGGTTCCATGTTTTGATCCTTTTTGTCCCCCAAAAAGGATTTTATGGTCTGTTTGTGCTTCCTCTGCTTGTTCATCTTGCCAGCCAATTACTTGACTTTTGAGCTTTTTGCCACTGAAGAACTCTGCTTCCAGAGTGGAGAGAGCTGTGTCCCAATTGCTCGGGTTTTTGCAGTTGTCAGAGGTCTGAGGGTGCCCTCTCTACAGCCACCAAAAGCTCTGGCACACTGGCCACACACCCCAGGACCACCACCCAAGATTGACCCAGATCCAAACAGGTCAAAGCAAGAGTGATTACCCTCTGAATGGTCGCTTGGTCCCCCTACAATCTTCATGCCAGGAGTTCCAGAGGCAGCCATGAAGCAGCAGTTGTAGCCACCACACCTCTGACACCTCTTGCCCCAGGGGCAGGAGCTGGATAGTGCTCTTCCATCACCCAGTTCCAACAGATTTCCCTACTCACCTTTTACTTTCTCTTTGGCATTTATGGGTTGCGAAGTCTGGAAACTGCCACTGCTGCCCATGATTCACCCTCCTGAAGTCTACTCTGGCCTGTCTATGCCACTGGTCAGGGCTGCCCTGGGGCTAGGGCTGGGCAGCTCATGTGGGACTGTGCTTGGCTCCCAGCTTGGTGTAATAGACCCTTCCTGTTGGCTTTCCAGTCTGCCTTCAGTGGGAGATTTGTTTCTCTCTGTCACTTTGTGGGTTCTGTAGCTCTAAAATTTGTTTAGAGTCATATTTTACAGGTATTGGAGCTGGTTGGAGCAGGAGCTCTGCCAAGTTACTTTTTTTACTCTGCCTCCTGGCTCTGCCCCTCCTCCATGTTTCATCATATAATTTATTCACCTCTTTTCACTTTGTATAAGTTCATACAGCTTTTCTTGTGCTTCTCAGTATCTTCTATGTTCATTACTTCTTACTAAGCAATAATATTCCATTACATTCATGTATCCTTCTAGAAACTTTGACAAAGGCAATAAGAGGTTAATCTGATATGAGTTATTCTTGGTAAACCCATGATGATTTCTAGCGATCACTGCTTCTCTTCCCAGGTCCTCATATACTATCTATTTAGCTAGTCTTCCTATAACATAGATAACTGCATTCATTTCCTTGGTTATCACAAATTCCATGAACTGATCACTGTCATTTAGGTCCCCCATCTGTTACTAAACAGATCATCTTTTCAGAATTAGAGCCACAAAAGTGGTTGTCCTCATCATTTCTTCTACTTTCTGAGAGATGAAAGTGACAGTGAAATAAGTCAAGAATTTATCAGATGTGCTGTTATTAGAGCAATAAGTCTTACTGCAGACATTTGTATAATGGAACTCTTCCAACATTACTTTGTCCTGCATCTTTCTGCATCACACAGAATAAATAACCTCTGAGAGATCAAATAAGCTTAGATCCTTTGGACAGAGTAGGGCTTTGGGACAGGTGCTTTCTGACTCCAAATGATGAGTCCTTGGTCCATTCCATTATTTATTTCATGAGGTGCCCTCTTAGCTCCACTTCGCACTCCCTGGACTTTTCTAGCTTTTTGCCAGTAGTTTTGCCCCTTTCAGATACTCTTCCCATTTCTCTTTTAAATGTTATCTTTCTCTATTAGAGTGTAAACTCTTTAAAACTAAAGACTATCTTTTTTACTTATATTTATATCCCTAGCATTTAGTGCAGTGCCTGGCATATAGAAAGAGTGGATAAATGCTCTGTCTTTGAAAATCTGTGCTTTAAAAATCAGAATCAGTGAGGTTTTTTAGCATATTTTAATAACCATCAAGAGATGACCTTCCAATTCCAAAGCTAATCCAAAATCAATTTTATTTCCATAATTTTGAATATTTCATTGAAGTTCTACTTAGAAGCTTCATCATGCCAGGGAAATGGTCTCAGAATACCAAAGGCTATATCAATAAAGCTCAGTCTCTAAAAGGTCCTATCAAGCTAGGTGGGCTTCAAGAATGTGTTCCATGATGGATTGTGTGTCTTTGTGAAGTTTTGTTAGCAACAAAGAGTAATATAGTCTTATGACTTAGAATTACTTTATTATCAATTTTTTTTAAGTTGGAGAGGAACAAGAAATATCCTTAGATGACTTGAAACTCAGAATGACTAGAATCACTCTGTTGGGAAGCTATTTCCAGAACAACTATCTGTAAGGACACAGGCATGTGTATGTGGGCTCACTTACTCCAGCATCTTAAGGAGATGAAGTGACAATTTTCTAGGTGAACTGAAATCTAAAAATAGCCAATAACACTTTCCTTCCTGTTGTTAGGCCAAGTCTGCCAAAGCAGTGTAGAAGGGAATGTAATTACCTGGGTCATTCGGACTGAAGCAAGCATTTTCCTTTAATATTCTGTGCAATTACATTTGGGCAGACAACCTTATGGCTACAACTATGTAGATACAGACTTTCATTTTACATTTAAATGTTTTTCTCTTAAATTCTAGTTTGTATTCTGCTAACAAGACATGAACTTATATCTCTCTGAAGTAGAATTCTATTGTGGGTATTTTGAGAAGTAACCAAAAAAAAAGTCTTCCACTAAAAAGTAACAAAGCATAAAGGTAAAAACACTGGACTTGGGTGGTTAGGTGGCGCAGTGAGTAGAGCGCTGGCCCTGGAGTCAGAAAGACCTGGGTTCGGATCCAGCCTCAGACACTTAACGCACACAAACAAAAACCTAGCTGTGTGACCTTGGGCAAGTTACTTAACCCCAATTGCCCTCCAAAAAGCAAAACAAACAAAACAAACCACTGGACTGAAAGTCTGTAGACCTGAGTTCTAGTACTATTTCTGCTTATAGTTGTTTCTGTGTTTTTGAGTAAGGAACTCTGCATTTCTAGTGCTTACTTTCCTCATCTGTAAAATTAGGGAGATGGATTAGATGAGCTTTAAGTTCACTTTTACATCTAAAACATGATACTATGAAACAAAAACAGACAATTGTTATAATCATTCTATAAGGTGAATTAAGGATGAATAGCACTTTCACAGTACCATGGGAGTAAAGGGCAGAGTTATTTAAACATTCCTATTCATCCCTCCCTAAACTTACTACTGACTAGATGATTCTTCCAGCATAATTACCCTTCCCTCCTCTAAAACATACACCAAAAGGTATTTAATTTTCTTGATATTGTTTAACTCTGAGCCCCCAGCCAGCGATACCACTTCTAACAGGACACAAAACATCTCATCTGTCTATGTCTGTGTGTGTGCCTATCTCTCTCTGTGTATCTCTATCTCTGTGTCTCTGTGTATGTGTTTCTCTGTCTCTCTCCCCCGATACCCTGCCCCTCAAGTGTACATCCAGATGAAAAAATTCCTGGTGGCCAAAATTTTTTTCTAAAGACAAAGTTAAAAATTTTTATAAAGGTAAATATATAGTCAATGTATTTAGAGAAAAAAGCTTCAAGATCTCATGAAAAAGTCCAAGAAGAGAAATAAGATACAGAATGACCAGCTTGGGGTTTGTAGGCCCAAGAGATTTCAGTAACACAGCATTTTTCCTGATATTCATCATTCCTGATTAGCCTAAACAGCCTTGCTGGTAGAGGCCTGGCTCAGGAACCTCTGGCAGCTGTCTCAGCCAGAAATTCCCCCTTTCCAGCCTCACATGGCTTCTTGCAGCTTCCCCTTCATGAATCTTCTATACATCTCATGAGGAGCTGGTTCTTCTTCAAGTCTAATGGGACTCATTTTTCAAAGTTCACTTGGAGTATGGTCTAGTATATTATTAACCTTATCATGATATTCCCTTTTCAATTCACTCAAGGGTGCTATTTTAACCTTCATTGAAAGATGTTTCCAACTTTATAGTCAGTTTTTCTGTGATTAAGATTTGAGCTTTCAAAGACAAACATCATTACATTTTCTTAAGGCTGTGAAGCAAAAATAAAGAAACAGAATTAAAATATATGTAATCAGTTTCTTTCAACAATAATATTCAAGCTTGCTAGGAGAAATCACTAATTTAGTAAGTAAGCTCTTTTTTATATTCTAAAGAAGCAAAGAAATACCTAAAGTTGGAGGATGACAATGAATGATTGATTTTCAAAGGAAGTTTAGAGTGATCTTGGTACTTACTATCTGATGAATAACTTCCAACCCTAATAAAACATTCAAACTACTAGTTGAAGGGGGGGGGGTGTAGCCTCAATAGGAGCAAGAGAATGAGTACCAAGCAGCCTTGACTTATGAAAGATTGATTTACCTGTTGATGTATTTATAAAAATAATGTAACATATAGCACTCTGGGTACACTATCTTGATATAAGTAAACAACACTTGATGGAATCCCATGAAATCTTTCCCACTTTATTATTTTGAAATAATTTGGATAACTAAAGTTAGAAATACAAATGAAGGATAATAATGAAAAACTACACTATATCCATTAAGGGAAAGATGCTTAGTGAATGCTGTAGAGATGAGAAGTAGGCTAGGTATCAATTAATATCTTTGTAATGATTTAGAAGTGGGGTGGGTAGGTAAACGGAACAGTTAATTGAAATTTCTAAGGAGACAGACTGTAAGTTATTATAGACACTAGAGTGTATAAATAGTACAACAAGAGGAAGAGAAATTTGGGAATACAAGAAAGAAAAAATGAGCTTGTATAAAACAGTGGACTTAAAGCTACAGGAAACCTGGGTGTTTAACACTTACAAAGGTACAGAGAAATCGAGGACATAATGATGGCATTCCAGGAGGGGACATTAGTGGAAAACTACTCAAATGAGTTTATGACGTAATGTGGGCTTCCTAATAAAGTCTCATTTCTCTGTGTAAAGAACTAGAAATGAATGTGGCAGAAAGGTGATGGCCTGACCTGACTTTTGGGTAAAACTACCTGAAATGTGACAGTAATTTATGTATGTTTTTGTCACCCTCCAGATTAAAACCAACTGAGTTTTCTCTTGATGGTGATGGATGCAATGGGTAGGCAAAAAGCTGATAGCTTCTGTCACAGATGTTTCTGGTCTTTCTTACTCTTACATAGTAGTAAATTTATTTAAGGCTGATTTTTTCCCAGTACTATAATAATAGCAACAATAATAGAAGCAGTAACAAAGAAATAATAACAGCTAGCATTTATTTAGCTTTAGAGTTTGCATAGGACTTTTTTTTACATGTCTCATTTGATCTTTCCAACAATCCTGTAAGGCAAGTGCTCATACTATCCCCACTTAACCTAATAGGGAATTGAGTCTGAGAGAGATTGTGACTTGCCCATAGTGACATAACTATTAAATGTTTAAGGGAAAATTTGAACTCAGGTCTTCTTATTTCCAAGACCAGGAAATACAACATAGTAATACTTTCAATTCATCAGGACACTATTTCACCAAGTCTACTTATACTTCTTTGCAATTATAAATCTAAGAATTCTTTAATTTGTAGAAAACTGTCATCAAAGAGTTGAGGGAGCAGGATATTTACATGGGCTTTTTGAACTTAAACTGAGTATAAGTATTTAATAGTTCATTTAGCTTTCAAGAAAATTGAAACATCAGAAACAAATTTAAAACCCTCAATTAAACACCAAAATGGAAATCTTGAAAATCAAAGGAGAAATTAATAAAATTAAAAGTAAAAAACATTGAACTAATGAATAAAACAAGGAGTTGTTTTATGAAAAACAATAAAATGATAAACAATTCATCAATTTGATTTTTTAAAAGAAGGAAAGCCAAAATTATCAGTATTAAAAATAAAAAGCCACTAATAAAGATGAAAATAAAGCAATTATCAGGAACTATTTTGCCCAATTATTTGAGAGTAAAACTGAGGACCTAGATAAAATGTATGAATATTTACAAAAAAATTAAAACTGCCCACATTAGTAGAGGAAGAAATAGAATGATTTCCCACATCTTGTAAAAGAAATTGAACAAACCATAAATGAGCTCCCTAAGAAAAAGTCCACAGGATCAGTTGAATTTACAAGTGAATTTTACTGAAAATTTAAGAAACAATTCCAGTGCTACATAATCTGTTTGGAAAAAAAAAGTCCAGAGAAGTTCTAACAAATTCCTTTTATGACACAAATATGATTTTATATCTAAACCAGAGAGAGGAAAAGCAGAGAAAGAAAATGATAGACCAGTCTTTTAATGAATATTGATACAAACAGTTTAAATAAAATACAAGCAATGAGATTTACAGTAATGAATAACAAAGATCATGCATCATAACCATATGGGATTTATACCAGGAGTTCAGGGCTAGTTTGATATTAGGAAAACTATAAACATAATTAACTATATTGATAACAAAAACAAATTTAGGATAGTATAGAATAGCTTATTTGTCAGATCTATGGATAAGGGAAGCTTTAAGACCAAAGATAGAAAGAACATTACAAAATGTGAAATACGTAATTTTGATTATATAAAATTAAAATTTTTTTGCACAAACAAAACCAATGCAGCCAAAATTAAAAGGAAAAAAAAACTGGGGGGAAATTTTGCAACAAGTATTTATGATAAAGGCCTCATTTTTCAAATATATAGAGAACTGAATCAAATTCACAAAAATACAATTCATTCCCTAATTAATAAATGATCAAAGGATATGAAGAGGCAGTTTTCAAGCTCAGAAATAAAAACTATCTATAGTCATATAAAAATGCTCTAAATCACTATTGATTAGAGAAATGAAAATATAAATGACTCTGAGGCACAACTTCACACTTATCAGATTGTCTAATATGACAAAAGAGGAAAATGTTGGGTGTTGGAGGGGATATGGGAAAACTGGGCATTAATGTACTATTGATGGAGTTGTGAACTGATTGAACCATTCTGGAGAGCAATTTGGAATTATGCCCAACAGGCTATAAAACTGTGCATACCCTTTCATTCAGTAATGCCATTGCTAGGTCTATATACCAAAGACACAAAAAAAGGCTTTACAAAATATTTATAGCAGCTCTTTTTGTGATGGCTAAGAATAGGAAATCAAGAGGCTGCCCATCAACTGAGGAATGGTTAAACTAGGTGTGGTATATGATTGTAATTTAATATTATTATGCTTTAAGAAATGACAGAGGACAACTAGGTAGCACAGTGAATACAGTTCAGGCCCTGGAATCAGGAGGACCTGAGTTCAAATCCAGCCTCAGACACTTGACGCTTAACTAGCTGTGTGACCTTGGGCAAGTCACTTAACCCCAATTGCCTTGCCTTCCCCCCTCAAAAAGAAAAAAGAAAGAAATAACAAGCAGGATTATTTCAGAAAAACCTGGAAAGATGTACGTGAACTGATATAAAGTTACGTGAGCAGAACCAGGAGAACATTGTACATAGTACCAACAATATTGTACAATGAAGAATTGTGAATGCCTTAGCTCTTCTCAGCAATACAATAACCCAGACAACCCCAAAGGACTCATGGTGAAGCATGCTATCTACTTCCAGAGAAAGAACTGATACTGTCTGAATACAGACTGAGGCATGGTATTTTTCACTTTCTTTCTTTTTTTTTAATTCAAGTCTTCTTGTACAAAATGACTAATATGGAAATGTTTTTACATGATTGCATGTGTATAAACTATATCAGATTGCTTACTATTATAGGGAGGGGAAAGTGGAGGGTGGGAAGGATAGAATTTGAAACACAGAACTTTTTTTAAAAGTTAAAATGCAGGGGCGGCTAGGTGGTGCAGTGAGTAGAGCATCAGCCCTGGAGTCAGAAGGTCCTGAGTTCAGATCCGACCTCAGACACTTAATGCACATACAGACAAAAACCTAGCCATGTGACCTTGGGCAAGTTACTTAACCCCATTTGCCCTCCAAAAATCAAAAAGAAAAGTTAAAATGTTATTTTAACATATGACTGGGGAAAAATAAAACACAAAAAATAATAAAAACAACAAAATCATACTTACATCAATAGATGAAGAAAAAAGCTTTTGACAAAATACAATGCCCACTCCTATTTAAAAAAAAATACTTAAAAGCATAGGAATCAATGGGGCCTTTCTTAAATTGATAAGTTGCACTTATACAAAAACTAAGAGTAAGAATTATCTGTAATGGGGACAAACTTGAAGTCTTCTCACTAAGATCAGGAATGAAGCAAGGATGTCCATTATCGCCACTATTATTCAATATTGTAATAGAAATGCTAGCTATAGCAGTAAGAAAAAAAAAGAAATTGAAGAAATAGAAAATAGGCAATGAGGAAACAAAATTATCCCTCATTGCAGAAGATGTGCTATAGTTAGAGAACCCTAGAGAATCAAATAAAAAAAAAACTAATTATAACAATAATTAGCAAATTTCACAAAGTTGTAGGTTTTAAAATAAACCCACATAAACTATCAGTATTTCTATATACTACCAACAAAACATAGCAGGAAGAGATAGAAAGAGAAATTCCATTTAAAATAATGTCAGATTATAGAACACTTGGAAATCTACCTACCAAGACAAATCCAATTATACAAACACAATTATAAAACATTTTTGTACAAATAAAGACATATCTAGACAATTGGAAAAACATTAATTGCTCATGGGCATGTTGAATCAATATTATAAAAATGACAATTCTACCTAAGTTAATTTACTTATTAAGTGTCATACCAGTTAAACTACCAAACAATTATATTATAGAGCTAGAAAAAATAATTACAAAATTCATCTGGAAGAACTTCTAAAAGATCAAGAATATCAAGAGAATCACTGAAAAAAAATTGTGAAAGCAGGAGGCCCAGCAGTGTCAAATTTTAAACTATATTACAAACCTGAAATCATGAAAACACTCTGGTCTAAGAAACAGAGTCATGGATCAATGGACTAGATTGGCTACACAATGCATAGTAGTAAATGATCCTTGTAATCTATTGTTTGACAAACCCAAAGATCCAATCTTTTGAAGTAAAAATTCACCATTTAACAAAAATTTCTGAGAAAATTGGAAAACAGTTTGGAGAAAACTAAGCATAGACCTACATCTCTAAGCAAGATAAGATCAAAACTGATAAATGATTTAGACATAAAAAATGAGAGAATAAATAAATTAAGGGGTCTTAGAAAAAAAATCACCTATCAGAGTTATGGATAAAAGAAGAGTTTATGACCAAACAAGAGATTCAGAGGATCACAGGAAGTAAAATGAATAATTTTGATTACATGAAATTAAAAATATTTTGCATCAACAAAACCAATGCAACCAAAGTTTGAAGAAAAACAGAAAACTGGATGGAGCTGAGGATTTATAAGTTTCTCTGATAAAGATCTCATTTTTCATATATATGAAGAATGGAACCAAAATTTATAAAAATACAAGCCTTTCCCTAGTTGACAAGTGGTCATAAGATATGAACAGATAGTTTTCAGAAGAAACCAAAGCTATCAATAATCATATGAAAAAAATATTCTAAATCCCTATTGATTAGAGAAATACAAATTAAAACAACTCAAATATCACTTCACACCTATCAGATCTAACCTAACATGTCAGAAAGGGAAAATGATCAATGTTGGAGGAAATGTGGAAACCACCACTGGATCCCAAAGAGATCAAGGAAGGGGAAAGGGACCTATCTGTACAAAAATGCTTGTAGCAGTTCTTTTTGTTCTGGCTAAGAATTGGAAAGTGAGGGGATGCCTGTCAATTGGTGAATGGCTGAACAAGTTGTACCATATGATTGTGATGGCATAGTATTGGATTAAAAGAAATTATAAGAAGAATGGTTTCAGAAAAATCTGGGAAAACGTATATGAACTCATGCAAAGAAAAGTAAGCAGAACCAGGAAAATACAGTATGCAGTAATAGCAATATTATAAGGATGATCAAATGTGAAAGAATTAGCTACTCTGATCAAGACAATGACCTAGAGAATTCCAATGGACCCATGATGAAAAATGCTATTCACTTCCAGAGAGCAAGAAATCAATGAACTCTGAATGCAAATTGAAGCATAGTTTTTTTTACACTTCCTCCATATTTTCTTGGGTGTGTGTGTGTGTGTGTGTGTGTGTGTGTGTGTGTGTTCTCATGTAATATGGATAATGTGGAAATATGCTTTTCATAACTTCACATGCATAATTGATATCATGTTGCTGACCTTCTCAAGGGGTGGGGGAGGGGCAGGAAGGAGGAAGAGAAATTACAAATTAAAAATTTTTAAATGAATGTTAAAAAGTTTACATATTATTGGGTGATATTTAACACATATATAATAAAGTGGAAATGTGATTCAGAGAAGTTTTTTTAATCTATGATTTCCACCTCTAGTCTATAATAATCTGATCTTGTTTCCAAGTATATCAAAGAAAGCATGATAGAGTAGGGGGGAAAGTGTACTTTCCAGAGTATCCGGAGACCTAGATTCAAGTCCCAGTTCTTTCATTCATTAGTGGTATGACCTTGGGCAAGAAAAAAGACCTTACATCTTTTCTTTTCCATTTACAAGTAAGGGAATTGAACTAGATGGTTTCTAAGGCCATTTTCCAACTCTGACCTTCTATAGTTTTAAGTTAGAAAATATATTTTTATAGATGTTTCTAGATGCTATTTTTATAACATAGTTTATAGATGTTACAGTTTATAGATGTTTTCATAGGTGATTATGAAAATTTTATCATAGGTTATTATGGAAAAAATTACTTCACTAAATACATGAAGTTTTGTATCAGAAGCTACCATTGTGACATAGGTTAGCACAAGTCTGGCTATGATATTCCCCTGTTCTAAGATTAATTACTCTCTATTGCCTTTAAGATGAAAAATAAATTCCTCAAACTTGTGGTTAAGGGTCTCTGTATCTGGTTCTGACTTTGTTGACAAGTATCTCTCCCAGTGGAATGTAAGCTCCTAGATGGCAGTGACTGTTTCATTTTCATATTTATATATCCACAGAACCTAGGACATTGACATTTTCATAGTGGACATATAATGTATTTTTATTCAGTTAAATTGAAATTAATTTTGTACATTTTTCAGGTAATAAGAGTTGTTGTTGCTTTTACATGTGACAATACATTTACTAATGGACCACTGGATTAGAACTGAAAGGCACCTTAGTAGTCATCTAGTCCAATGTCATTTACAAACAAAGATGCTGAGTCTCCATAAGATAAGGTGATTTGCCTTAAGTTCACATAGACAGTGAGCATCAGAAATGGGGAATGAACTTGGGTCCTCTAACTCTACTGTACCACAATACTCTTGGTCATTTTTTCTTAAATCATAAAATTATTAAATTTCAAAAGTGGGAAATTTCTTCAAAATCATCTATACCACACATTTTACAAATTGAGAAACCAAAAGTAATAGAGACTAAATTATTTCATGATGTTACATTCATTTTTGGTGGTAGAGTCTGGGACCCAAATCTTCTGATCTCCTCTCTAAGAGACACTTCACTACACCAAACTACTGCTCTTCATTAAAATGGATGTTTTTCCTGGTAAACAGTGACAAAAACAAGAAATGAATAAACTATATTATTTTAATATGTTATTTGAATAAGGTAATTAAAAAAAATAATAATCCAACAGTCTCTTCTCAATTTGCCTGTGAAGCTGTTCTGTTTTAGAACTTCAGTGTTGGGATCTGAAAGTTATCTCTAGTTATTTGAAATGTTATTGTGATAATAAGGTTTAATTCTGAGTTCTGTTAAATAGTGCAATATCAGTCATTCTCAATTTCAGTTTGTGCCTAAGTTTTTCAGGGTCTTAAACTCTGAAAATCTTACTAAAATCCACTAAAATATTACCTTGATGTCTGGTTGCTCAAAGAATTAAAAATCTGTGCCTGTGGAATATAAACTCCAGTAAGATAGAAAAATTTGGAGCACATGTTCTTTTGAAAGAATATGTGTCAGTTATCATTGCATCAGCCTAGCTAAATTCAGAAAGGCTCATATCAGAAGGTTGAAGACATGGTAATTAATTTGGGGAGAGGCACAGAGATTCAAAAAGAAAGGCTCACAGATCCTTAAAATGTTATCATTAAAGTAAGTAAATTATTTTAAATGTGACTATCTAGCATGTAACATTCAAAGAATAACCAAATTTCAGAGCTGGCAGATAATTAAATGACCATTGAGTCCATTCTATATTGAAAAAGCATTCTCTGGGGCGGCTAGGTGGTGCAGTGAGTAGAGTGTCGGCCCTGGAGTCAGAAAGACCTGAGTTCGGATCCGACCTCAGACACTTCACACACAAACAAAAACCTAGCCGTGTGACCTTGGGCAAGTTACTTAACCCCAATTGCCCTAAAGGGGTGGCTAGGTGGCGCAGTGAGTAAGAGCGCCGGCCTCGGAGTTGGGATGACCCGAGATCAGATCCGGCCTCAGAAAATGAGCACCCACACATCAATAATGACTAGCCGTGTAACCTTGAGCAAGTTACTTAACCCCAATTGCTTAAAAAAAAAAAGAAAAGAAAAGAAAAGAAAAAGAAAAAGCATTCCCTCTATAACATACCTAACAAGTTGTCATCCAGTGTTTGATTAAAGACTTCAAGTGAGGTGGGAACTCACTACCTTCCAAGGCAACCCTTTCCAGTTTGAGATAGCTAGGATTGTTACTAAGTTACTTTTTCCTTATAGCAAGCCTCAATTCACTTCTTTGCCACTTCCACCCATTGCTCTAGTTTCATTCAGCCTTTGGGGCCAAGTAGAAGTTTCAACTCTCTTCTCCATGACAGTGCTTAAAATGCATGATGTCATTTGTCTGCTAAGTATTCCTGTGTGAACCTTTCAATCAACAAGTATGCCTATGTCATCAATTCACTTAACTTTCATCTTTTGAATTTATTTTGAAAATGAGATATTTCAATGTGATTCAGGAAAAGTTAACAATAATTTTAATAGAAAATACTGTAATATTTATTTTCAAAGAGATGTGTTCACATTAGCAACACCCATAATTTTTAACACTCATAATCTTCTAAATTGGCTCATTTGATGTCCTTCAAGTTGTTTTTTCTAAAGATTTAAATTTTTAGGTCCTTTTCTTAACTCTACATGATATTTGAGTCACTGTAATACAATTGATACATTTGTAATAATCTTTCCCAATATAAGTATAAGGCTGTGTCTGTACAAAGCATCTCTACATTTCCACACTACATTTGCCATGCCAAGTGGTTCCCTCATTTGGAAATATCATCTGAAAGGGAGAAGAAAAAGAATCAACCTGTGGTGTTGGTATTGAAGGGTGATTTGCTGACTCAAAAAAAGACACTAAATCCTTCAAAAGGAATACCCTAATTTAACCTTGTTCAGAAGAGGTTTAGGGGATAAGGAGTGAAGAGAGTGATAATACAATCATGGTTCTAAAATTGGAACAGAAATCAAAAGAATTTCTATATTTCTCACAGAGATTCGACCTTGAAACAATCAGAGAACACAGAGAAATCTTGCAAATCATGGTAGTGGGGATTTCCATAGTGACCTTGTCCTTGTTCTTTTCACCTCCAGTCACTGAAAAATTCATTTATACTTTTGCAGATCTCTTACCTCTTTAAAAAGATTTAAATTAGCAGAAATAGGCATGCCCAGTAACTAAGGGGTAGGTCTCTCTGGCAAGTCAGGAGCTCTGAGAATTAATAATCAAAGTTCTTTGACCTAGAAGGAGATTTAAAAGTAATCTACTCATAAAATCATAGGATGGTAGTGGGTGAGGCCTCAGAGCCAGCTAGTCCAACCCCCTTGTTTTATAGATAAGGAAATAAAAGGCTCCAAAAAGAGAAATGACTTGCCAAGGGTGAAATAGAGATTTACTGACAGAAACTGCACTAGAGCCCAGATCTCCTGGTGCTTTTCTTTATGCTCTTTGCACTATACCTAACTGTCATTTGTGGATTAGACATTGTCTAAGAATATTTTCAGGAAAGGAGTCATGTGAAAATCACCTAGAAGCCCTATCAGCAGATAGATAAACTTGCTTTAAGGAAGCATCAAAAGTGCAAAGAAGCATATGTGTTTCTCCTAGTATCAGAGTGTTTCTTTTGCATACAGGCATAATGCAAAAGGAAAAAAAATCTCCTTGGTTTGTTGTTGTTTTACAGAAATCAAAAAACAACCACATTCCCTTTTCAATGTGCCAAAGCCAGGGGGAAAAAAATCCTGTGCTTGTTGCGTAACTGCTTGATACACAATCCTTCCTGGCTGAGTTACAAACACCTTGGCTTCTAAGAAAAGATCTCTTGCCTCTTATCTACTTAGAACTGGATCTGAACTTTGCAAACCAAATGGGCTAGTAAAGGCAACCCAGTAATGTACAGAGTAATTACCCTACATTGTCTGTAGCAATGAAAATTTGGATTGTTTAAAAGAACCCTGATCGTATAGTCACTAATACTGTGTATCTTCTTCCTCCCACACTCGGTGAAAGAAGTCATGAAAGCAATTAGAACATTTAATGTGAGTGTACTCTCCCGTAACTGAGTGACTTAGTTTATTTTTGCCACTTTGACTGAATTAGCATAAAGCCAGAGGAAAAGGTTTTGCAGTTGCTTCTGCCACAAACCTCCAGTGTGCCTCCCTTCTTCCAGCCCCGAGGTAGATTGTGGCGTTGTCTGGCTGATCGTTGCCATCGAGCTGGGCATCGTTGTCAATCCCGTCAATCTGAGGTCTGAGTAGTCAGCCTCGGAGGCTCGTTGTCAGTCCCGCTCCAGAATCCAGGTCTTTGTGTAAACATGTGGCATGAGGTTTTACTAACCAATGCTCTCTCGACCAAGTAGCTGCTCACAAGAGCAGTAGTCCCCGGAAAGTCTAGTCTAGTAACCTAAATTGTTGAACTGTGGAAGGAATCCGACTCTTGACAACCTCCTCATCGCCCCTGCTATCCTTCTCTGCTGCTTCTCTCAAGGCATCCCCCGTTTCTGCTAGAAAGCGTCGCTCTGTGTAGACAGGAAGAAAGCTGCCAGCGAGCCCCTCACCCAAGCAGGAGTGTCTTAATCCATGCCAAGTATGGGGTTTTGCCAAACCCCTTATCTATCAATCATAGGAAAGGCAGGAAGCTTCTTCTCAAGGTATTTGCCGAAAGTATCAGGATCAGGTTCAGGAACAACTACAGGGCAAGGAGTCGGTTTGCATTAGGTCTCGTTATAAAGAAAGGAAAGGGGTAGGTTGTTTTTTATTATTATTATTATTTGTTTTGTTTTGTTTTGCTTTGCTGGGGTAGAGGAGGGAAGGTAGCGGGGGAGAAAGAGGCTAGTCCCTCAGTCTTCCAGGTTCTTATGAGAGCTACACGCACCGTAATTCCCTCTCCCTTCTGATTTACACCAACAATGACATCATGCAGATAGCTGATTACAGTTAGGGGGATTTTCCTTGCCTTGCCCTACTCCTGGGGTTGAGAAATGGAGGAATTCTCCAGGGTGCTGAAACAGAGGGGGAGGGCCAGCTCTGAATCCAACTCTTCCTCCGCCCCCCACCCCCCGGGAGGCGGACCAAATCCTAGCCAGAGGGAGGAGTGGGGCGGGGTTTTCATCTTTCTGCTTTGGGATTGGTCTTTGGCAGGTGTCACGTCACGGGGCTGGTGTTCTCCTCTGGTCACTGTTGAATTCTAGATGAGGAGGAGCTGAAAATGCAGATTTAGCATCAAGTACAGCCACACTTGCTCTCCTTCCCCCCTCTCATATACACACATATACACACTCACATACCCTCCAAGAAGCTGGACCATCTGACTTACACGGCTTCCCATTCCCCAACATCCAAAATCCTGGAAGAAAATACACTCTGATTTTGTTGCCTTTCAAGCTCCCTAGGATCAACCTCTCCCACCCCACCCCCAAGTCTTTTCTTTTAAACTATTTTTTTTTTTATTTCCACCCTCTTAGATCTGCTCCACCCTAGACATCATCCACTCCGCCTTATCTATCCGCCACCTCTTTGCACTTTTCACACCCCCAAGAAAGATGCAGGGTGGACATGTTTCACCCCAGTGGAAGGTTGCTGTGGTCTTGCTCTGTATTATGATTTTTGCATCTGCTGAGAGACCTGTCTTTACTAATCAGTTTTTGGTTGAGTTGCACACGGGGGGAGAGGAAGAAGCCCGTCAAGTTGCTGCAGAACACGGCTTTAGTGGTGTCAGAAAGGTAAGCTCTTCGGTTGCATTTCGCTTACATATCTATATATATAATTTTTTTTAAACGGGGGCATACCCTACGCATCTTCATTGCAGATTTACAAGTTCTCTCTCTCTCTCTCTCTCTCTCTCTCTCTCTCTCTCTCTCTCTCTCTCTCTCTCTCTTGCAGATATTGTGTTGTCAGCTTTTTAATACGACAGTCTCTTCCTTAATCTTAATTCACTGGTTATGTAATTAATACGCCCTTCAGATACTACTAAGGTCATGGATTTTTTATTTTTAACGTTGCTTGACTTGATGAAGAAACGGAGCAGGAGTGGGGGATATACCTTTTAAAAACACACCACGCACCTTGACTGATGTCCTAGGTAGCAAGTTACTAAAACTGACTGGGGGAAAGGGGATAGCTTTGACCGGCGTTACGGTTTGCTGCTCTTTAACAGATGTTTCCAGCTGCCTCCACTCCCGCTTCCCCCCCCCCCCCAAGCCACACACACACACCAAAAAAGAAAAAAGAAAGAAAAAATTTCCCCGCCCCCACAGAAATAGAAGGCTTTAGCAGTTTAGGCGCTCTGCGATTCTTGTCTGTCCCTCTTGGACTCTGCGAAGGGCTTCCCCGCCGGGTGTCAGTACTTACCTTCTCATTACCAAGTATGCTCTTGCTGAACTCAGCTCTAAAACCCGAGACTGACAGACAACAGACCCTAAACTGAACAGGGAACCCCACTACAAAGTCAAGGACTGACCTCAAGGGCATTAATTGCCAGCCTCACCCTAATTGTTACGGTTGAATTGCTCTCCAGCCTACCTCGCTGGAGTTTTCATCCCACTACTGGGGAAACCGGTGGAATTGCGACTGGGGGATGCCGGTGTGCTTATTTATCTGGGGGTGCTGAAACAGGTAAGGTAAGGAGCACACCTCTTCACATATGCACCTTCAAAAAGTTAGTTTAGTTTGTCTTCTTGCATATGGATTTTGTCCACCTCTGGACAGCCCCGAGCCTCTCTAGGTTACTACTCTCCAATCTGGTGACTAGTTACACGAATTCCAAGCTGTTGTCGAGAGAACCCCAGGTGAAAGATACCAACTCGTTGGGTAGGGAAAGGGCGAGGGGAAGGGGACGCAGTGCAGGCCTGCTGACCTGCACCAGCTCCCAGCGGGAACTGCCTTGTCAGGAACCCAACTTGTCCTCAAAAGACCTGGAACGGAGACGAGCTGGAGGAGGGAGGGAAAGAACAGCCCAGGCACGATAGGGAGGGCCCCCGAAGAGGACCTGGTCCTGACGCCATTGGGGCCTCCAGATACTTCACAGTTTTCTTCAAGACAGCAATTTAACCAACTCCTCCTTATTTAACCACCTCCTCAAAGTTGGATAGTGACTCCCGTCCCCTAGCTCCACTGAGGCTGAATTAGAAAGAGTGTAGGACTCCTGACTCAAATTGGAGTTGGGAAAAAGGGTTGTCTGTTTTTGCTGTTTCTTCTTCAGGCTTAGGGGTGTGTTAGAAACCAAAAAAGCAGGAGCCCAGGTGGTCCAGGATCTTGGACTTTGGGGAGAGAATGGTTACATCCCTCCCTTCTCAACTTCTCTTGACCCCACCTTGGAAGCCTCAGTGACTGGTCTTTGACTTCCTTTCCTCCTCCTCCTCCTCTTCTTCCACCTCTTCCTCCTCCTTTATCTCCTTTTCCTCTACCTCCTCCTCTTCCTCCTCTTTCTCATACTCTCTCTTTCTCTCTGTCTCCCTCTTTCCCTCCCATCTCCTGTCTCTCCCCCCCTCCCCTCCTTGCCCCCTCTCTCCTCTCTTTCTCTTTCTCTTCTATGGGCTCTATTATTTAAAAAGCTATTAGTTCTCTTTCCCAAGAGAGAGTGGGGGAAAGGAGGGCTACTGTGGGTTTGAGCTACAAAAACCTGTTGCTCTGGCAAAGGTGTAGGTAGGAGTATAGGAGAGAGGGAAGCCCCCTTCCCAAGGGATGTTAATGTACTCAGAATATCTTTCTCAACTAGGACTTCTGTTCAATTCAAACAGCAACTATTTCACCAACAGATATGTGTAGTCACTTCTCCCCTTCTTATCATCAGTGACATCCTTCTGAAATGATCTTCCATTTACTCTGTGTACATCTTGTATGTACATGTTTGTTTTCATATTGTTTCTCCCTCCCCATTAAAATGTGAGCTCCTTGAGAGCAGGGGTTGTGTTTTTGTTGACTGATGTACTAGTAGCTGTATAGAGGGACTTCCCAGACTTGCAAAGCATAGTTGCCCATTCAGCCATTCCTTCAGCAAATATTTATTACACGTGCCTACTCTGTTCAAGGCACCATCCCAGGCAATGGCTATTCAAAGATGAAAGATGACTCAGACTGTTTTCAAGGGAGGTTCCAGTCTTATTATGGATAGGAAGGATGTGGGTGTGTAGGGGAAAGACATAGACAAAGAGAGAGACATAAACAAAGATAGAAACAGAGAGGGGAAGAGAGAAAAAGAAAGAGAGAGACAGATACAAAGAGACAGGCACACAGACAGAGGAGAGAGAGACAGAGAGACATACACACAGAGAATGAGAAAGAAGAGACCCAGAGTAGAGAAATAATACAAGACAAGGTAAAGCAAAGGAGAGACCCATAAATGGTGATTTAGAGAAATTTGAAGAGGGAGAGATCACTTTCAACTTCAAGAATAATAGTAGGCTTCACAGAAGTGATGTCATCCAAACTGGGTCTTGAAAGCAGAGAAAAATTTCAGCCAGCAAAGATTTAGAGGGCCTTCCAGGCGTGGAGAAAAGCCTTCAATAATGTCCCCAAACAACTAGTAGTCCAGTTTGCCTGCATGATACAGAAAGGGCAAGTCATGTGAGAAAAGCCAAGAAAGGGCAAAACACAGCTCAGCACTTTCCTCTTTCATTTGAATCCTGGAGGTTATGTTGCAAATGAACCTGATTCCCTTAGAGTGAGCTTTCCTCCTTGGTCCTTCCATCCTTCAGAAGATCCTTTCTTAGAGCTTGAAAATAGCTCATTCCTTCTCATCCTGCCTGATGTATGTGCAGTCCTTCCATAAATCCTTGGCAGAGGATCTAACCAAGGTGCTGAAGACCTTCCTTTCCTTTTCATGTGCAACCTTGCTCTGGCACATACTGACTGACCCAACTTTTTTTACCCATCATATATTTTCTAAATAACATCAGAGGAGTAATTTATGTGAAATGCAGAAGCTCTGTATCTCCAACTTTATAATCCACTAGGAGTTCCTTGAGAAAGCTAAAAACATCTCTCCCTATTTATTCCCCCAAGCCAGTGTCTTGCAACCCACTGCTGCTGGAGTCCTTGAGATCTTGGAACTTTGTTTATTAACCACCTGAAGAAGAAAAGTGGAATGAATGCTATAAGAGACAAGAGTCTTATTTTCATTTCTGCCACCAAATAGCTATATGACTCTGAGCAGTCCTTTCTTGGGCTTATTTTCACATATCAAAAACAAAATGGCTTGACCAGAGGACCCATCTCCATGCTCCCTTTCAGATCTAGAATTTTATTCTACACTAGGCAAAATTCTGGGATAAGAAAAAGCTTCTCCTTGGGAGGAAGTGTGGGGCAGTGAAGAGAACACTGGTTTAGGGGCATGGAATGGAGGGTCAAGTTTTGGTTCTGCCACTTACTACCTTGAATAAGTTCCCTTGTGTGAGTGATTTACCTTCTCTGGATCTCAGTTTTATTATGTGCAAAATTGGGGAATTGGGCTTAGCTTGCCCTCTAAGGTCCCTTCCAGCTTTAAAATGGTTTTTTCATTGGAAGAGATCATATAGGTTTCACCCCACCCCATTTCCTCTGCAAATCTAGTTAAAGCAACAACTTGACACCATATTAAGACACAATGTCAGGGCAGCCAGGTGGTGCAGTGAATAGAGCACCAGCCCTGGAGTCAGATGGACCTAAGTTCAAATCTGGCCTCAGACACATAACACTTACCAGCCATATGACCTTATCACTTAACCCCAATTGCCCTGCCTTCCCCCCTCCAAAAAAAAGCAAAAAAAAAAAAAAGGCACAGAGTAAATGGTAAATGTGCTATATATCTATTATCAATTCTTTTCACCTCACCTACCATTATAGGCTCTCCTCCTCTGCTTTCAAAATTAAATTACTAGTATAGAACCCATAAACTCATACACACTGAGGTACAACTGACTAAGATCAATCAAATTATTAATATTAATTATAATATGTTATGATTCTATAGTAACATCGGTATGAATTATAATCAAACTCTCTTGAGGTATTTAACACTTTCATAAGGGACAGAGCTTCAACTCAAAGGAACTGCCTCCTCTAATAATAGAATTTTGGGTTTCTGGAATTGGCTGAGGGGATTTCTTGGTGCCCACTCAGTAACCTCAGGAAAGTAAAGGTGGATCCCCCAAGACATTAAAGGAGAACTGGCCTGGTGTTACTAGCCGAAGTAGAGATGGCATTAAATGCCCGACGGTTTCTGCAAACAGGTGAAAAATTGAAAATCAATCCAACCAAGGGAACTGATGGTTTTGACTCCTGTGTGTTACCTGGAGAAAAACCCTCAAGCTTAGTGACATAGTACATAAGACTGCTAGGCCTGGAATCAGGAATAACTGAGTTCAAATACAGCCTGACCTACTTCTTAGCTTCATATGCCTGCCTCAAATTTCCTACCTCTCAGGGTTGTTGTGAGGATGGAATGAGATAGCATTTGTAAAGCACTTAGCACAGTGCCTAGCACAAAGCAGGTACTGAAGAAATACTTGCCCCTTTCCCCTTCTTCAGCTCACCTGGGACTCCAACCACCAACAATCACCCTCTAATTTTTCAGACCTTTTCTTGGTCCAATCCATTTGCCACCTACCTGCACTTGAGCTTTCCCCAATCTTAGTGACATATTAATCACCCTTGTGATTTTTGACACTATGCCTTTGCCTCAGCTATTCCTGCTTCCTAAAATACTCTCACTCTTTTCTTCCACCACTTAATATTCTACTCATCTTTGAAGGCCCAAGAAGTTTCATAAAAATTCAATAATAATAATAATAATAGTTGACATATAGCACTTTGAAGTTCTGTAGTTTAGTTTTATTTGTTTAAGGTTTTTCTTTGTTGGTGGTTTTTTTGACTTAGGCCTCCCTATCTCTCCCACGCTAATAGTAGACCCCTCTGTCAATTAGAATGGAAGCTTCGACCTGTGCCATTTCCAACCTGGTCTATTTTACCCCTCTTTAGACCACCCCCTCCAAGACCCATTATGTTGGTACTGGACTAGTTCATTGGTGTAATCCACTGCAACTCAGAACTCCCAAACTCAAGAGATACAAAGACTTCAGTCTTTCCAGCAGGAGGGATTAAAGGCATACCACCATGCAATCTTAGTATAGTGGATAGAGCACCAGGCCTGGAGTCAGGAAGACCTGACTACAAATCTGGTCTTGTGATTTGTGAGCCTGGGCAAGTCACCTAACACTGCTTGTCTCATTTTCCTTATTTGTAAAATAAGCTGAAGAAGGATATGGCAAACCACTCCATTGTCTTTGACAAGAAAATCCCAAATGGAGTCAAAAAGAGTAGGACCTGACTGAACAACAAGAATAAGATTATTGTGATAATCCAGTGAGATAACATATGTAAAGCACATTGTACACCTCAAATTCTATGCACATGCTAGCTATAATAATAATAAATGTTGCTGTTGTTATTATTGTTGTTGTTATTATCTTTGCAATATTGTGTGTATCCTCCCAGGTTCCTCAAAAATTGGTCCTTCTGTGGAGGAACCCCTAATAGAGAGACTTGAGAAAACTGGGGAACAGGTTGGGGAGGCTAGGTGGCACAGTGAATAGAGCACTGGCCTTAGAGTCAGGAGGACCTGAGTTCAAATCTGGCCTCAGACACTTAGCGCTTACTAGCCATGTGACCTTGGGCAAGTCACTTAACCCCAATTGTCCTGCCCTCTCCCCTCCAAAAAAAGCAAAAAAAAAAATGGTCCTTTCACTCTTGGAGCACATGGCTCTAGGCACAGTAGACACTCAGTAAATATTTATCATGATGATAAATGTATGTAACAATTGTATGGCATTAACCTAGCAAAGGATGGCTCTCTTTTCTCCATTCTTTAAATCTTATATTTATTCCAGATTCATGACTTTCTTAGGTGAGACCCTGAATTTAATGTTCTGGTAAAGAATTTGGAGCAGGGTTAAAGGGTTAAATTTTCAGTATAAATATTTACAACTTGAAAGTCAGCAAATGATGCAGATCAGGGCTTGATTTATTGTTTTGTTAGTTATCAAGACAAGAAAGTGATGGAGAAAATGTTAATAATACAGTTTAAACAAAAAAATATGCTGTGCATTTTCAGAGATATTGTTTTTAAACATTTACCAGCACATTGCTGGTTTGGGATTTTCTGGCATATTGTACTGGGAAGTTTAATGGCCCCTTCCTGAATGAGAATTTCTTAAAATTAGACTTGCTACTTCTATGTCTGGAAGAATCCTATGATCTTTTTAATCTTAAATCACATCCTCCCAACCTCTTACCACATCATCTGAATGGAAAATGTTTAGGATTCAACACTGCCATGCTTTCCTCAAGCTTAGGACCCACTCTTCTCACCCCAGCTCTGTATAACATCATGAATTAACTTTCTTGTGATCATGACAAATCTGATCCAAACCTATTCAATTCAACTAGTGTTTGTTTTTTTTAAAAGAATACACTAAATTCTAGTCAGCTAGTATTTTATAAGTACCTACAACATGCTGAGCACTATGCTAAGTGCTAGGGATACAAAGAAAAATAAAACAACATAAACACAATTCCTGTTCTCAAGGAGCTTATAATCTAATGATAGTGATACAGGCAATGATTGATATGTGTGTATATGCATATATATGTACACATACATACATACATTTATTATATATATATATATATATATAGAGAGAGAGAGAGAGAGAGAGAGAGAGAGAGAGAGAGAGAGAGAGAGAGATGAGCTTTAAGAGTGAAAGGGCCAATTTTTGAGGGACCTCAGAGGATCCATGTAATATTGCAAAGATAATAACAACAACAGCAACATTTACTATTATTATAGCTAGCATTTGTATAGTATTTGAAGTTTGCAAAGTGCTTTATATATGTTATTTCATTTGATATGAATCTCAATGAGTATATAGATATATATATGTATATAGATATATATAGATACACACACGTAATTGTTTCTAATGATAGCCATGGGGGAATGGGGTGGAGAGAAGAAAAAAGGGGGGGAAAAGAAAGTTACATGATAACTTTATTATATATTTAAATTTATATATTATATATTTATTATATATTTAAAAGGAATAGCAAGTTGTACATAATAGTTTTGCAGTTTCATGTGCAATCATCTTTTTTTTCTATTCTACTATGTTATGGAAATGGTTGTTTTATTTCTTAAATTCAGAATAAAATAAATAAGAAAACTATAAATTTTAAAAAAAGAAAGAGTAGTATACAGAGGAGCAGAAGATGGGCGTTCCTGAGCTTATTCCAGTATTTAAACTTTGATTATGTCAGAGTCACAGTAAATGAGGTGGCAAAGACAACTCTCTCGCTGCCCAACCCAAGGGAGTATTGGAAATAGTAATGAGCTAGTGAATCACTTCTCAGGGAAAAAAAATAAGAAAGAAAGATCCCTGTGAAAATTCAAGGCTGCTGAAAAGGTTGAATATTTCAAGGCACAAGTACACATCAATTAATTTCTGTGGGATTTTTGCTTCAAAGCTAAAATTTATTTTTAAAATTCTTTGTATATCTTTAGAAAGATTTTTATCTCAACTGATGCAATAGGTTATAAAATCATATTGAATTTATTAACTTTTGTGAATGCTGTGGACCAGGATAGTATAGTGGGAAGAAGACTAGCTTGGGAAGCAGGAAATGTGGGTACCAGTACAAGCTCTGCCACTACCTACTTGTGTGACCTTGAGCAAGTCAAACCAACCACCCCAAACTTAGGTTTCCTCATCTGTAAAGGGATGGGCATGGACTACATTATCTCTAAGGTTCTTCTAGTTCTATAAATCTTAGATTCTATAAAGACATAGCATTTTCATTTTTTTGAAAAGAGTATTATGAAAGCTTTATGTTTAATTCTATAAGTTGAATATATCAATAGTAAAATACCAGATTTAGAGTTTTAAAAAAAAAGAATTCTAATCTGGATCAATCACTATCCCCAATAACCACCCTGTCCTTTCCATACGTTCCATTCCCATAAGACTGCCCTATTCCAAGAACTCATCTTCTCATGCCTGGGATATTGTAATAGTCCCCTAATGGATAGCTTAACCCCTACTTCTCCCTACTCCAGAGTATTCCACACATTCCTTTCAGAGTCACCTTCCTAAAATATAAGTTTTCCTATGTCACATGAAGCTCAAAAACTGTCACTTTCTACTACTCATCAAATAAAACACCTTGACCTGAAATAACACACGTTCACCTTAATAGTCTGTCAGACTGAGGTTTAAGGCTTCCCAAAAAAGAGAAAACAAAGAGTTTCTCCCTTCCTTGATACAGACCAGTAACCTGTCTATAAGTTGTCATTTAGAGAATTCCCTAGAGCATTGAGAGGTAAAGAGATTTGCCCATAGTCCCTCAACTAGTGTGTGTTAGAAAAGAAACTTGAATCCAGGCCTTCCTAATTCTAAGATAGGCCTTCTACACTGGCCCTGCAATTCTATCATGGGAGGGCATTAATTTACCTAAAGGATTCCTGTTTTATTCTTACACACTACAGTGAAAGAAACACATCATTGATGGTCTGAGAACCTGGGTTCCAATTACAATTATACTACTTGCTATTCATGGGACCACAAGAAAGTTACTTAGTCTCTATGGGTCTCAGTTTCTTCATCTATAGGAGAGTGTGGGACTAATAAAGACTTAGATCCCTTTTAGTCTGTAGTGTGCTGGAGTCAGCTTGTAGAAGCTAATTGTTAAATTGTCAAGGTAAACATTGACACACCTAAAATCAGCAAAAAACTACAAATCAGGTCTTCTTTTATCGTTTTGTTGATTTCTAAATTTAGTAAAGAAAATGAAGATTAATAATGCAGACTAAACATAAAGGTATGTAATATATACATTTCCCCCCCCAGAAAACCAGTTGTTAAACATGTACCAGCACACTAGGGCTTCCATCTACAATCCAGGATCCTAAGAGGTTATGACTTGTCTCTTTTGCTCTCATCAAGTTATAATCTATAGGACCACAGTCTTGATTTTGTGACACTTCAGGATGCATACATACGTGTGTGTGTATTTACATCAAGGGTACATCTTAAAAACCAAATTAAATTTAGTTCACTTCAATGTAAAAATAAGTATGTAATGCAGCAATTAAGAGGATTGGATACAAAGTCAAATAAATTATAGTTAGTGGTTTAACCATGGTTAGGAATCACTTTACATAATTATAATAACTGATATTTCTATAGCCCTTTAAGGTTTACTAAGCATTTTACAGTATTATTTCATTTGATCTTAAAATAACCCTGTGAAATAGGTGCTATACTTATCTCCTACACAGGAGGAAAGTGAGGCTGAAAGAGATTAAGTTATTTGCCCAGGGTCTCATAGCTCATAAGTGTCTAAAGGAGGATTCAGATGTGGGCCTGACTCCAGGTCAAACTATTCCACTTAATTGTCTCAATGTGCAGATAGTGAAAGTAGATTCAAAGCTGGAAAAATTGCATTTGCAGAACTATCAGGACATTTTTTTTGGTCTCTCAATTTAAATAGAATACCCATGATAGTAATTGTGTCACTAGTTAATGAAAGAACAAATTCCCAGTAATGCATTTTTGTTAGCCTAGCAGTCACATATTCAGAACATACAATTTTATCTTTATTTGGGTCAAAAGCTCAAGTGGCCATGGGTTCCCAAGGCACTCTTCAAAGATCTCCCAGATGTGGAATCACCTTGTCCAAATCCAGACTTCTGTACCTGAGAGACAATGGCAAATAGACTGTCTTCTATGTCTCCAGGAAGATCACTAGCTAAGAAGTCCATGGGGAGCTTTAGCTATGGAGTCTGGGGGGAGGGAGGTTTACTGCCATAGCAGCAAACAGAAAACAGGAAGATCTTTACTTCCCACACATCTAAATGCTGAGACCTGCTATTGATATGTTGTTCATCTTTTCAGGCCTAAGTCAAGTCCCATGTCCTTCCTAAAGGCTTCTTTGGCCATTTCATGCTCTATGCACCACAACACAAAACCTCCTTTATTAGTTGTGTCATTCATTTGTTTGACTTCAGAGGGACTGTGTAGTATAGTAAATACAATGTTGAACTTGTATTCAGGAAGAATTGGTTTAGAATTCTCCCTCAGAAATGTATTAGGAGCTACTACTTAGTGATTTAACTTGGTAGTTAAGTCTTTTGATTCTGACTTTGTGGCCTTGGGCAAAACACTAACTTCTTTGGACCTTGGTTTTCTTATCCCTAAAATGAGGGTAATAATTAGAATTTCCTTCATTGTGTTGATGTGAGGTTCACCTGAAATAATGAATGTAAAGCAGTTTGCAAACCTTAGGGAATGTGCCTGTATTTACATTGATATAGGAACTCCCAGAGGAGAACACTCCCTTTACTGAGCAAGTCATCCATCACCTTCAAAATTTATAGTCTGAGAAAGTTGCCTAGGGCACTGAGTTAAGTGACTTGCCCAAGGTCACAAAGCCAGGCTCAGATAAATATAGTGAATGAAACAAATCAAGTTAACAAACATCTATGAAGTTTCTACTAGGTACCAGGCCCTGTGTTGAGTACTAGGGGTTTTTTTTTCACATGATAACCTTATTATAAATTGTAAAGGAATAACAAGTTGTATATAATAGGTTTGCAGTTTCATGTGCAATCATCTTTTTTATTATACATCTTTTTTATTATACTATGTTATGGAAATGTATTTTATATTCCATAAATTAAAAATAAAATAAATTTTAAACTCAAAAAGTTTAAAAACTAGTCTCTGACTTAAGAAGTTTATAATCTAATTGAGGAAACAACATCTAAACAACTATCTAAAACCAATATATACTGTATAAGAATCCATAAAAGTTCCAGACATTGTACTAAGTGTTGAAACCATTGGGGACAGCCAATGAAAACACCAGGAGTCAGGAGCAAGACTGTCAAGTTTAAAGAACAGCAAGAAAGTCTTTGTCACTGGATTGATCAGTGGGCAACATAGGTGAATTGGGTTTAAAAAGACAAGAAAAGTGGGGAGGGGTTATATTATGAAAGACTTTAAAAGTCAAACAGGATTTTGTATTTCATGCCGGAGGTGATAGGGAGATCCTAGAGCTAACTGAATAGAGGAATGACTGACATAGTCAGATTTGTGCTTTAGAAAGATTACTCTGATAGCTGAGTGGAAGATGGACTGGAGTAATGTCAAGAGTGAAATTTAACAAAAGGGCAAACTAAGACAATTCCCCAAGCAAGATGTCATTTATCAACAGGGGCATGTGCCTTGATAATAAAGGATGGGTGTCTCAATAGAACTTCTGAGAGACAAAGTTCCAAGCATGATCAATCTATTAGTTAGATTAGCAATAACCAATAGATTGGGTCATTGGCAACTCTTGATGACCAAAGACCGTTCACGAGGGCTGATAGGGTCTTTCATAACAATTAGCAAGATGACAGAGAAAAATTCTGAGCAATATAGTTGTATCTTCTTCAGATTGGCTATCAATGACATAGTCAGGATTGAGATTATATACATGATCCTCCCCTGGCAAACGCAAGACAATCCCAACTGGGAGAAATTTTAATGAAGAAATTGAAAAAGAGTTCTTAGCTCCTTCCAATCACTTCATCATGAGGGAAGAGGCAGACAGGACTAGTCCTTAGATGAAAGGATGAGTCTGTATTTAAAGAAAGATGTCTGGCCCTCTGAGGTGTCTAATTATGCTCCTCTTTGATACCTGAGAAATGCTGGTTGCTTTTTGAGGACTAGCTGCCTCTAGCAATCTAGGCTAGAAGAAACATTCCACATAAGATCTCTCCAGCTTGCTCTCTCTCTTGTAGACTAGGTCAAACTCAACTTTGATGAAAGTAAAAGCAAAAACAAGAAACATGTCTCTTGGAGAAAGCCTAGCTCAAGCTGGCTTCTCTGCTTAAAGGGTAAAGAAAAGCAAAGGTCCCATTTGGGAGGGATCCAACCCAAACTGGGTAATGATAGATGTCTTGGGGACTGGAAGAGATCACATGGCTAAATCATGCCCTCCAGAAACTTCCTGTCTTTCAGGAAGTGGGGTCTGTCAAAATAAGGGAAAGAATGGATCATAGAGAAATATCGGTTATTAAATAATGCAGCACAGTATTAGTTTTTCTTAGTGGGAAGAGAGGAAACAGAGAGGCCAGGCAGCAAGTTATTGCAATAGCCAAGGTATAAGGTGATAAGGGTCTGTACTAAGTTGGTAGCAGCATTAGAGAAGAGAAGAGGACATACAAGGAGCCTGGGAAACTGATCAGATGTAGGGAATGGGGTTAGAGTGAAGAATCAAGGATGATGCCTAGGTTAAGAGACTGGGTAATTGGGATGATGATGGCATCCTTGACAGTAATAGGGAAATTTGGAAGACAAGAGGTTTTTTGGAGAAAGATAATGAATTTGATTTTGGACATATGAAGCCTAAGACATGCAGTTTCAGAAATTCAATGAACAGTTAAGAGTTGTGAGTCTCCTGGTCAGGAGAAAGGTTATAGCTAGACAAACAAATCTGAGAATCATCTAGATAGAAATGACAGTGGAATCTCTAGGAGGCAATGAGATCATCAAGCAAAATTGAAGTGAGAGAAAAGAAAAGAGGACCCAGGATAAAGCCTTGGGGTCAGGATTAGCAGGTGAAAATCCACCAAAGGAGCCTGAGCAGTGGTCAGAGAGAAGGGGAAAGAACCAAGAGAGATCATGACAACTTAAAGAGGAGAAAATATATATGTATATGTGAATGTATGTGTGTATACATATATACACACATACATATCTAATATATATATGTGTATATGAATATATATCATACAAGTTTACATACAACATATGTGAAGCTCTTTGCCAAACTAGAATAGCTATCTAGAAGTGCTAGCTATGGTAGTGGTGGTGGTGGTGATGATGATGATGATGATGATGTATCAGAGGCAAACCTTGAACTCCACTCTTCTGGGCTCAAAAGCCACCTATCTACTACCTTACACTGCCTTAGTGCAAGCTTTCCTAAAAGCAATATATAAATTCACTTGTTGTTATTATTAATAATAACATATCACATTGAGATAGGCATTTGTGCTATTGTTGAATTGTTTCAATCGTGTCTGACTCTTCATGACCCCACTTGGAGTTGTCTTTACAAAAATACTGGAGTGGTTTGCCATTTCCTCCTTCAGCTCATTTTACAGGTAAGGAAACTGAGGCAAACAGGATTAAGTGATTTACCCAGGATCACACAGCTAGTAAGTGTCTAAGGTCAGATTTGAGCTCATGTCTTACATAGACACTACATAAATGTCTGTAGATGACTAGTTCTTGTCTTCAATTTAGAAAGAGTCTGGATAAATGGTCTCTGAGGAAATCTTCCCTCAAAGTGAAGGGAATCCACTGCAACTGGTCCCATCTTTTTGTGTCCCCAGGTTCTTTAAGGTTTCTTCCAGCTCTAAATGCCATGCTCCTATGATCCTGCTAACTGGGCAGAGGGAAGTAGGTGGAAACCAGGAATTAAATGCTTGGCAGACCTTGATTTTTCCCCAGTTTGCCCGCCTTAGAACTCAGTAGGACTTGGGTTGAAAGGCCACTAGAGGAGAGAAAAGAAGGTCTACAGTTGAAGCCCTATCAGAATATAATAGAAGCAAAATATTACACTTTTTCCCCTCAACAGAGTGAATAACTATAAATCAATTTCTATTTCAAAGGGGCTATATTAGCTGTAGATCATAATGTTATAGCACATGTGGGAGTGAATGCTATAGTTAAGTTTGAAATAATTATATATTCAGTGTTAGCTTTTCAAGGCATGGGAACTGAAAGAATAAAACATGAAACAAGAGGTTCACACTCACTTTTTTTGGTTCCTCAATGAAAAATGGCTTTTATTGTTTAAAAACATAGAACTTCTTATCTCTTTTGCATTTGAGCTCCACTAGTCAGTCAACAAGTCATTTATTATGTGTTTGCTATGTGCCAGCCACTATACTACATAAGATACAAATGGAAGCAGAGAGGAAGACAGTCAGTCCCCACCCTCAAGGAGTTTACATTCTAATGGGGGGAGGAGGGGAGAGACAATACATAAAAGGAAGCTGGAAAAAAAGTTGGGGGTGTTTGAGAGAAATATGAAAGTGTCAATCAAAGGTGTATTGTAGACAAACTTGGACAGTTGGAGTGGAATCAAGAATATAACATGGAGGGGCGGAGCCAAGATGGCTGAGTAGAAACAGCACTACCAAGGTGCTCTCCCACCAGACCACTTCCAAACCATATAAAAAGGGGACTCTGAACAACTTCTGGAGCCCCAGCACCCACAGAATGACACAGAGAAGCTAACCTCCCACTGGGGAAAGCCCGGCAGCCCTGTGGGGAGCGGCCAGGGCAGTGCTCTGGGAGCCCACAGCGCAGCACAGGGGGAGCCAATCCCAGGTCCGTGTAAGCCACGGTTCTAGCCACAGGGCTACCAGGCCAGCAGCCAGCCAGAGGGACACCAGAACACCAGCAGCTGTGGCAATTCCAGAATTATCAACACAGACATGCCTAGGACAAAGTGAGAGGTTAGTGCCCTATGGACTTTGGGACCAGTAATTGGGGAAGGCGTCAGCTTCCTTCCCAGGGGCTAGAAGCTGCTGAGAAGACACTCCATTTAGCACTTTCAATGGCAGCTCCTGCTCCTGGCCTGCGAACTGTAGGGATATCCAGCGATCAGTCTTGGGGAGTACTCACTCTTGCTTTAACCTCCCTGGATCGGGATTGTGGTCTGGGGTGGAGGTTGTAGGGTGGGTATCCAGCTTACCAGAAATGGAAGTTGTGAAGACCCTGACTTTGAGACGGAAGCTCCCCTGTCAGGTGGCAGAGTCCTACTGTGGCAACAAGCCCAAAAGTCAAGTAATAAAGTGGCAACATGCCAAGGCAAAGGAAACAAAGTAAACAGAAAAATTCAACATTAGACTCCTATTTTGGGGACAAAGAGGATAGAAGCATGGTACAAGAGGAGGGCTGTGAGGTCAGAAAGCCTGCTGCAAAAGTCCCAAAGGAAAATAGGAGCAAGTTACAGGCCATAGAGAACCTTAAGAAGGACTTTAAAAATCAAATAAGAGAAATGGAGGAAAAATTGGGAAGAGAAATGAGAAGGATGGAGGAAAAGTATGAAATGAGAGTCAACAGCCAGACTGAGGAAAAATAGACTAATTCAAATGGCAAAGGAGGCCCAAAATGGCAATGAGGAGAAGAATGCCTTAAGAAGCCAAATTTGCCAGATAGAAATGGAATCTCAAAAGCTCACTGAGGAGATTCATTCCTTCAGAGTTAGACTGGAGCAAATGGAAGCTAATGACTTTATGAGAAATCAAGATGCTGTTAAGCAGATCCAAACAAACGAAAGATTAAAAGGCAATGTGAAATATCTCATGGGAAAAACTACTGACCTGGAAAATAGATCCAGGAGAGACAATTTAAAAATTATTGGACTACCCGAAAGCCATGATCAAAGAAAGAACCTAGAAATCATACTTCAAGAAATTCTCAAGGAAAATTGCCCTGATGTTTTAGACCCAGAGGGCAAAATAGAGGTTGAAAGAATCCACCGATCACCTCCTGAAAAAGACCCCAAAAAGAAAACTCCCAGGAATATTATAGCCAGGTTCCAGAATCCCCAGATCAAGGAGAAAATACTACAAGCAGCCAGGAAGAAACAATTTCGATATTGTGGAAACACAATCAGAATAGCCCAGGACCTGGCAGCTTCTACACTGAGGGATCGAAGGGCATGGACTATGATATTCTAGAGGGCAAAAGAACTGAGAATGAACCTAAGGGTCACCTACCCAGCAAAACTGAGTATTTTGTTTCAGG